>JAUPFR010000007.1:23850180-25248855 GCA_036925125.1 Oreortyx pictus
GTGTGTGTGCGCGTCTGACTGTGTGTGTGTGTCTGTGTCAGGCCCTGCGGCTCAGCCCTGGAGCCGCTCGGCACCCACAGGAATGCGGCTCCTCTCGGCTCCCCGAGCTGCCCCGGCTCCGCATGGAAGTGGCCGCCAGGAAAAGAGAAGGGCGGGGAAGAGAGAGCGAGGGGAGAAAAAAAAAAAAAAAAAAGAAGGAAAAAAAAAAAAAAAGAAGGAAAAAAACCAAACAAACAAACAAAAAAAAAAAAAAAGAAAAAAACGAAAAAAACCCTCCCAAGCCAGCAATCCGCCGAGCCCAAAGAGAGCGTCAGACAAAGGACGCTTCATCCCATCCCGTCCCATCCTCTTCCCGGGATGCCTCCGGCCGCCGCCGGGCCCCGGGGCAGGCGCCGGGCACCGGGCACAGCAGCGTCCCCGCCGGCGCAGGGCTGCGCACCTCGAGGGCGGAGGGACAGCGGACGGCCGCGGTGCGATTCCCACCCGGGGCCTCAGCACGGGGCACAGTGCCGGCGCTCCCAGCGCGGCCACCGCCCCCGGGCTCCCGGTAGGGGGTGGGGGGAGAGATGAGGGGGGGTGGGGGGAAAGAAGGAGCGACCGCAGAGGGACCGAGCCGGGGCTGTCACCTCGGAGGGCTGGGGGCAGGAAGCTCGGGGAAGGGGGGAAGTTTTGGCTGCAGGTTCCAAACAGAACAGTAATAATAAAAAAAAGAACAGCGCTTGACTGGAGCGAATCGGGGAGGTGAAGAAACGGAAAAAGCATTGAAAAAGTCGGGATTTTTTTTTTTTTCATTTCATTTTGATTTTTTGAAGGAGATGAAAGTTGGCTGAAGAGACAAAGCCGAGCGGCCCAGCAAGTCGCTCCCTAAAAATCCTAAAGCCGGGACCGCCCGCAGAGCCCCGGGACCGCCTGCTCCGCCGCACCGCTCCCCCGGCCCCGCCGCATCCCCCTCCCCACTGCGCGGCACGGACGGGGCAGAGCACCGACGGGATCCGCTCCCTGCAACGCCCCTCCGCGCCCGCGATCGGGATCGGGAGGACTCCGCGCATCCCGAGGGTCCTCCATCTTTCCGCCGCCGCCGTCCCACCCCGCGGGGCCCGGCGATGTCCCGCTCCGTGGGGTCGGCTCCCGCAGCCCGGTGCCCGCGGCCGTGTGCGCGGAGATACGGCGGTAGCCGAGAGAATCCCTGCCACGGAGGATCCCGAGGGAACGCGGGGCCTTCGCTTTGCCCTTCTCTGCCCTCCGGCCCCACAAAGCTCCTCTCCGTCCGCATCTGGGCTTGGCTTTTTTTTTTTTTTTTTTTTTTTTTTTTTTTTTCAGAAGGGGTAATTTGGGAACGCGTCTCATGGTCGAAATAATTTTATTTTATTCAGAATATACAGTTTAATTCCTCTATCTACAATTATTTACAAGGGTTAAAATAAACATTGAAAAAAAAAGTCTCTGGAAAAGTTGAGGTCATAGATTTCAAGGCACCATTGACAGTGTCCACAGCTGAGCCGAAAAATGTCCGTACGGTATAAAAAAGGGTTCCTTTGAAATGCAATAAGTTACATGCACAAGCTTTACACATTTTAACCTCTTTTTTTTTTTTTTTTTTTGTTCCTTGCCGTTTGTTTGTTTCGTTTCCCTTTAAAAATCCCCCATACGCATTCCTTTCGTTATTATTCCTTAACAGTAAAACACAGGAGGAGTCCGGGGAGCGGAATACAAAAGAAGCAGAAGGGTTTCGGCCCTCAGTAGATCGTCCCGGAGGGCAGCGCCAAGGGGTGCTGTAGGGAGCCGTGGGGCTGCAGGTGGGAGCCGAGGGGGCTGGCGGAGGGGTACCAGGCCGAGGGGCTCTCCAGGTAGCTGCCGGGGGATGGGTTGGCGGCGGGAGGGTGCCCGTGCCCGTGGTGGCCGAGGGAGCGCGACGAGCCCTGAGGTTCCCACACCGCCGGCGACTGCGGGGAGTTGCACGCCATGGGGTCGCTGGAGCTGGGGCTGTGCTCCGGGGGCATCTCCCCGTTCTTCATGATCTTCTTGATCTTGGATCTTTTGTTCTGGAACCAGATTTTCACCTGCGAGAGGGGGAGAGGGGAGGGGAACCCACACGCGTCAGGGTCGGGCGCGGGCAGCGGGGGATCACCGCGGGACTCCCCCCACCCCGCAGCGCCCCGAGCCGCGTACCTGCGTCTGCGTGAGTCCCAGCGAGGCGGCCAGCTCGGCCCGCTCGGGCAGGGCGAGGTACTGGGTCTTCTGGAACCTCCTCTGCAACGCCGCCAGCTGAAAGCTGGAATAAATAGTCCGCGGTTTGCGCACTTTCTTTGGCTTGCCGTTCACCATCCTCACCTCGGGCTCCGCCACCTCCTTCTCTGCACGGGCGCAAGGGCGGGAGAGAGACACACACACGCAGACGTTAAGGCGCGGGGCCGGGCGACGGCGCCGTCCCGACGGGCCCCCGCGGCTCTCCCCCCCCCCACCCCCCCCCCGGGGCCCGCTCCCTCCCTGCCCGCCGGGCTCCCCACGGGGAGGCCGCTAAGGGAGCCCCACGCGCGGCCCCGGCTCCCCGTGTTCCGCCGGGAGGGGAAGGGAAGGGTTCGGCCCGGACAGCGCTCGCTCCTCCGCAGCGCTCCGGTACCGCACCGAGCTCCGAGCTCCGGCGCGGCCGCTCTCGTTTCATGCCAAGCGCCGGGCGCTCGGCGTGCTCTCGCTATTTCCTCACTTCTTCATCCCCACCTATCCTCCTTTTTACTTTTTATTCAGTTTTCCTTTTCTTACGAAGAAGCGACGCAGAGCGCTAAAATCGCGGCGCTCTCTGGCATCCCCCCCCCCCCACCCCCCCCCTCCCCTCCCCGGCCCCGATCCGCTCCCCCTCCCTCCCCGAGCAGGGAAGGGAGCTCTCCTCGGCTCCGCAGCGCACCACGAGCCGCCCGTGCCCCGGTCCCGGAGCCCTTTCCGACGGCCTTTGCTCTGCGAAAAGCGGACGTTCCACTTCTTAAAAACTTTTTTCTTCCCTTTTTAAAATCTAAATGTTTCTTTTATTTATTTATTTATTTATTTATTTATTTATTTATTTTGGCTCGTTATTTTCTATCGTTTGTTTATTCTCATTTTTCTTCTTTCCTCGTCCCCGCGTCCCTCACCCCGCTCTCACCTGGCTGCCCCGCGGAGCTTTGTCCGCGGCCGTAGGCTCCGCCGTACTGGTGGTAGGGGCTGCCGTAGCCGTAGTCCGCGTAGGCTTTGGCGGGGTAGGTGCCTGCGGAGCCGTTCATGCCGTACTGGTACTGGTAGGGGTTGAGCGCTTTGCCGTAGGAAGCCGAGGTAGGCGAGCAGTAGCCGTGCGGGGCCGCCCCCGTCGGGCTGTAGTAGTCGGAATCCGTAGCAGAGGACTCGGGTAAAGTGGGAGATTCCTGGGACGGGTGATGCATGGCTGCGGCGCTCTGGAAAGGCGGCTGGAAGTCGGAGGACCTGATGTTGGGGACCCTTCTGTCAAACACTGCTGTCATAGCGCGGATCGCCGGGCTCAGGCGGACATGGCCGGGGGAGGCGGCTCGGCGCGGCGGCTGCGGCAGACTGCTGGCTGGGGCGCAGCATAGGCTTGGTTAAATCCTTAATTGCGCTCTTACGCACAGCAGGGTGGATCGGGTTCCATTGGCCAGAGCAATCGGGAGCAGCGACACCCTAACTCGTCCAACTAGTTTAGCACAACAAAGCTTCGGCTTTAAAAAAAAAAAAAAAAACAGGGGGGAAAAAAAAAAAAAAAAGTCCCATTCAGGCTCTTTTCAAGTGAATACCGACAGCAACGTCCTAACCGTACAGCGCTGACCGAGCGGCTCCGGGATGGGGCACGACGCATTGAACCCCCCCCCGGGTCCCCCACGAGCCTCGCCCCACCGTGCTCGGGGCCTGGGGGGGTCCCGTGGGGCTCCACGACCGTTTTCGTGTTTATGAAAGCTCCCAGTTCGTACCGAAACACACGGAGGGGGGTGGGGGGGGGGGGGGGGGTGCGTGTGTGAGTGGGGGGGGGGGTGGAAGCTGAGCGCTGTCATAAATTCCAGGGCACTGCACTCCGACACGTCCGGACAGGACGCTGCCGTCTGAGCGCGGGGAGGAGAGGAGCTGCGATTTGGGATTTGGGGTCTGGAACGGCAGCACCAGAACTTTGCTCTTGTTCTATTCCGAGTCAGAGCAGAGGGAAAAAGTGTTCGATATCCAAATAGAAAAGGAAAAATCCCACCCCCACACTCCCCCCAGGTTATTTTTCTACGCCATCCGCAGGCGCTGCAGTCCCATCCGAGACCCCCCGTACTCGCGGGTTTCCAGCCCCCCAAGCCTCCCGCCCCGAACCCCGATTTTCCCGACTTTCCGCTGTTTTTTTTTTTTTTTTTTTTTTTTTCTTTTCCCCAGCGGTTTTTATTTAACACATCCGGTGGGGAGAGCGCGTTTTCAGAAGCAGCCGGCCCCTGCTTTCCTCCCCACAATGCCCGCTTTGTTCCCGGCACACGCTCCCCGCGCCCCGCCGGGGCCCCGCGCCCGCCGCGCCATTTCGGGCCGGACCGGGCCGGGCCGTGCCGGGGGCCCCGCGCTCACCCGCGCTCGGTCCCGGAGCGCGGCCGTGCCCGTGACAATAGCGCCACGCTGCGGCCGCGAGCGGGAGCGGCTCCGCGCTACCTGCGGCCCCCCCGCCCCGCCGCCGCCGCCGCCGCCGCCCGCCCCCTCCGGGCCCAGACTGAGCGGCGGCGGCGGGCGCGGAGCCGGGCGGCCCCGCCAGCGCTGTCCCCGCAGGGCACGGAGAGCGGAGCGCGGGAGCCGCCGCCGGACAACGCGGCGATTGTTCCCGCCCGCGCCGGGGAGATGCCGCGGAGGCGGCGCGGGGGAAGGCCGGGAGCGGGGCGCCGAACCCCGGCCCCGAGTGGAGGGCTCGCAGCTCGCCGCGGGCCGGGGCCGGGCTGCGGGCGCTGTCCCCCCGGCACCGGCCTTCCCGTGGCGGCGTGGGAGCTCCCCGAGGCTCGGTGCCCCCCCGCCTGGGAACCCGAGGGGTTCTCGGAGCGTTTCCGTCCCCGCGCGCCCCTCGGGGCTTTGTTTGCAGCCAACGAGAGAAATGTTTCAGATGAAGCCTGTCAGACTTTTGGATGCGATCTTTCAATTGTTCAGAGAAAATCTTTCACTTTCTGGAGAAAATATTCTAGCTCGGGCACAAAGTTTTTTTTTTTTTTTTTTTTTTTTTTTCTGGAAACTGTATTTCCATGGAAATTGCTGGCAAAGAATGAAAAGAATTCTCTCTCTCTTCCCCCCCCCCCCCCCCCCCATCCTTTTTTTTTTTTTAAACCCTCCAACAGTGGAAACATGGATTAACTCATGTTTTACAGCAGCAGAAAATGGAGATCTCCCAAGAACATGGACAACGGAGGGCCGCCCCAGGCTTAGTGCTCCGAACCTGGGGGCAGTTCCTAAGCGAGAGGCCAAGGGGCTGAACGTCCTCACATCTTGCCTGAGGTTGGGAACAAGTGCGGTCTGCTTCAAAGCAAAAATCTCCTCGTGTTCAGTGCCGGGAAGAGGGGAGATGCACACAGTGACTAGGGGCAGAGAGTGCCTGAGAGAGTGGCACAGGGCTGTGGTGAAAGGAGAGAATCCTGGAAAGGATTTGGGGAGAAAAATAAAAGAGAATCAGGAGCACGGAGGAGAAATAAACCTGGCAGAAAATCCAGGTAGAGCGCGGGACTTTCTACTGCAGTTTCAGCGTTGCAGGGCCAGGGGGAAAGGGGCACCCAGATACCCCAGTTCTCTCTTTGGAGATCTCATGGCCCTCTGAGGACAGGATCTGTTGGGTTCATGCGGGTGTCACAGCCTGACGGTCCCTCAAGTGCAGCGGGGGCAGTTCCTGCCCTCCTATCCCCATCGCATGCCAGGCTCTGCCCGCAAATATTTCCCCCAATTCCTTGCCCTGAAGGCAGCCTGCTCGCTGCCACCTGGGCATGGCTGTTGCTGGCTGGCTGCGCTGTGGGCTCGCTGGGTTCAGCCTGCCCTGAACCTTATGCCGGACAGAAAAACCACGGCCTAGGGAATCAGCCCGTTCCAAGGAAGCTCTCTGAAAGTTGTGTCTGTGACTGGCCCAAGAGCTGACAGGAGGAGCTTATGCTCCCACCTGCTGCCCCCAAATGGTGGTTCAGCTTGGCACATTCAGGCCCCTTTTTATAGGAAAGCAGACATCGTTTGGTCTGGGCGGCAAGGCAAGGCCCATCCTGAGGCCCCTTCCCACCTCCAGCCCTTGTCTCATACCATGGGGTATGGCCGCTGACCTCCCCGAGGCCATGGCGGCCAGCAGGGAAGCTCCCAAGATGATGAGCCGTGAAGAGTGAAGGGATGAGGAGAGGGGAACTGAGGTGCTGCCCACAGCTCCGAGGCCCGCAGGAGGAAGGACTCCAGGAAATCCAGCGTCCTGCAGGGCTGGACAGCTGGGCTGGGTGACTGCAATGATCTTTTCAGGCCTTAAAATTTATTGCTGCAGCTTTCAGTTTCAGGCAGCCACAGGCAGTTATCCCTCGAGGAGGAGGAGGGCTGATTCATCTCTGCTTATTCTCGCCGCCTGTCACTTCTCCTTCAGCCATAACTCACTCCTCGGCTTCAGACAGGAGCGGGGCTGCTGCTCTGTGGGACTTCAGATGGTTAGATAAATCCCTTTGCATCCCAGTGCCGTAGGAATGCTTTCCCAGGTCACTGACATGCCCGTTAAAAAATGACTGATCAAAGCACCCGAGCTTCCCGGGGCTGCCATCCCCTTCGCTCTGCCGTCGCTGGAGCAGAGCAGGGCACGTTTGCTGGCAGAGGGCTTTTGAGAGACCCACAGCTCTTGGATCTTCCCTTGAAACCCTGGGAGCGAAGCGTATCATTGTCATTTTGCTCTTTAAACTTGTTACCTGGCAGAGGTCAACCAAACTTGCGTAGTTTAGGCCTGGACAGAACCGGGGATGATGGCAGCGTTTGTCAAAGCTCTGAGGATGGTTAGTGCTAGGTTCAAAGGCAATCAGCACAAATCAGGCAGCATTACAGCATACAAATCAGTGCAGTGATAAAGCACAGCAGTGAGGCTGCTCAGGAGGCGAGCGTGAGAAGTGCCATTCGACAAGGACGCAAGTTAAAGATCAAAACAGCAAAATCTCACCTCTTTTTGTGCCTCTGCTACTCTTATTTTCTTTTTTTTTTAATAAGTAAATGTGTGTGAGACTTTCTCTATGGTTGCAGTTTTGGGGCTTAGATTATTTCATCTCCTTCCATAACTTTTGCAGCCTTCCCCTCCGCCTGCAGCGGGGAGCAGCCCTGCAGGGACAGTGGCTGTCAGTGCGGTGCTCGTCCTGCCCGCTCCAGGGGCTCGGGGAGGGCACCGCCGTAGCCATAAGCGCAGCGGAAAAGACTTTCCTTTCTCTGCTCTCCCTGCCTGAATTACATCTTTGTCCCTGCAAGAGGCCCCGCTGGAAGAAACATCAGGATGCCCTGCTTTAACACTCGCTTTACATTCTTGTGAAGATGTTCATTTATTGGAAAAATGGAGGTTATTTTCTTCTTCAGCTCAGATTTCTTCATCATGATGCTCTCTAGCTGGTGGCTGAAAAATAGCTCTTGGGGCTGTGTCATTTGTGCTTCTGTGAGCCCGCTAGTTCTTTTCTTATTAGGAAAATGCCTTGGCATGGGACAGAGAAAATAAGGTGTTTTTCTTAAGAATCACTCCCTATTTTGAGGCAGGCAAGTACTGTGCGTTAAAGTACCACCTGGGTGAACACCTACAGAAGGATTTTCATCAAAGGCCTTTAGCTGAAAATGCATTTGGACAAGGAATAGGACACATTTTATCTTTTTTTTTTTCCTTCCTTTCTTGCTTTCTTCTTACAAAAAGGGTAAATCAACCTTTGGAAAAAAAAAAAAAAACAACAGAGGGTTATGGTGGCTCCTTCTTGACACATACTTTCGTGTGGAGATGGACTGCTCTTCCAGGTCAGGTCTTTGGAGCAAGGAGATGATTGGAAGAACAACACAGAAATTAGTAAATAAGGTTGTATGGCTTATTTAGAGCAAAGGACTGCTGTGCTCCTTTCTGGCCTTCAAATCCGTATATTTTTTAGTAACATTTTCACCAGTGTTATTAAAAAATGTGCTTTTTTTGTTTTGTTTCTCATGTGCTGCCTCAAGAAGCACTCATGGTTAATGTGACATCGCTCTGGCTGCAGACTCCCTCAGTCACAGTGAGTGTGCGATGATGCCCGTGTTTGGTTTTGGCACTTGCCGTCTCTTGAAGGGTGTCGGTGAGCACCTGGGATCTTTATAAGGAGGTGTAAAGAAGGTGGGGAACCTTGCACGACCCACAGAACTCCCCCAGGTCCTGTTCCAACAGGAGAAGTGCTGTCTTCAGCAGGCTGTCTTCCCCAGCCTGTCCTGGGCTTTGCTGCAGTGTTACACGAGGGCCAGCAATTCCCCTTTCTGGCTTTGGAAGAGCAATTAAATTAGATAACATGCAGCAGTTATGAAGGGAGGCAGTCATCTTATAACAATTCTGGGCAACACAATGAGGGTTCTGGGCCGAGTGAAAGGAGGGTGCAGCATGATCCAAGGGTGTGTTGGTGCCAGCGTGAGGCTTCCCAGCCGCATTCAGCAGAACTTCAGCAGCTCTTTGTGCTCTCACAAATGTTGGTATTAAAAATGGGCATTTCCATAGACCAAAGCAGCCAGGATGCCACCGGCGTTACCTTCCGTAGCGTTTCTGGGGGGACAGCTCTAGAGTTTTATGGGCAGAGTTTGCACTGATGATCTTTACCAAAGCCTGGTGCTTCTTTTGGTGTGCTATTGGTGGTGGAAAGTGGTTTCGAAGGGAGCAGAGGTCCTTGTTGGGTGCTCAGCATTTCAACTTCTCCCACTAGGACTTCTGGGAGTCAAAATAAAAGTGACAGTCGCAGACTTCCGCACATTTTATCTTTATAATCATAGACTCAGAGAATGACAGAATGGTTTGAGTTGGAGGGGACCAGTAAGATCATCTAGTTCCAACCTCCCTCTAGACCAGGCTGCTCAGAGCCCCATCCAGCCTGGCCTTGAACGCTTCCAGGGAGGGGGCATCTACAACCTTGCTGGGCAACCTGTTCCAGTGTCTCACCACTGTCACAGTAAAGAATTGCTTCCTAATACCTAGTCTAAATGATTACATTATAGTGCTGTTTACTCATTCAATACAAGCTTGGTGTTCTCGGCAAATACAGTGTGTGTGTGCGCTCTGAATTTATTCTTTGCAAAGCAGAATTTACACGCCACAGAAGAAAACACTTCAGCCTCATTTGAATAGGAAATAAAAGGGATTGCATTACTCTATTTCTTTGCAAGCTGAAAAAAATAAATAAAAGGCATTGTCCTCTTTCAGAGTTCAGATTTCATTTTCTTCAAATGAAGTCGTGGTGGTTAGATTTTCAAAACCTCTATTCTTTTTTTTTTTTTTTCCACAGATCTGCAAATTTCCTATCTTTAAAGAGTTTGCACAGAGTCAGAGAGAAAACAATAGAAACAAAAATCTTCAAGCCAGAAGCTCCAGGCTGGCATGAGAGCGGCAGGAACAAGACTTGAACGCTCCTTAATGCCAGCGCAACCGCCGATTTATTTCTGAATTCCCTTTTCTCTGAAATTCTGTGCTTTATTTATCATGAAAACAGAGCGCGAGGCAGAAAGCGTGCTTCTGAAGATTTTCTTGGACTCTTTAAAGCTACATCTGACGGCATATAAACTATAATAGAAAACACACAGAATTATTATTGTGTTTTACATTTTGGCATTTTTGCAAACTTCCATAATTATGTCATTTTAGTACATTAAAACAAACAGCAAGGAAATAGAAAATACTTCTTCCACAGCTGTGTTTACTACCTTAAATGTGTTTTTTTCCTCAACTAGGCAACCAGTCTGAGATAAGAGGTTTCCCTGCTGTGTAACACAGCATAATCAGGAGCGCACACAGTACCCACCTGGAGTATTCCAACTACAAGAGCAGTGGAAAATTAAAGCAAGAGAATGGAATAGTCAATAGCTTTTTTTCAGTGAGACACATTTGACATAGTAATAGACTTACTTTTTAAATATATGAACGTGCAGAAGACCTCTGAGTATTTGTTTAAGTGAAAATCTTGTTTATAGAAGGAAAACAAGAATATTCAACCTTCCCTAAACAAATCCAGGTTTTAATTGAAAGGCTTTGAAATGCATTTAGCCATAATGCGAAACATTATTTTGCACCTTCTTTACTGCTTTTGGGAGCAAATTTCACGCAAATGAAAGCTTAATAATTTATTCCAGTCAAATGAATGTATTTTGTCAGAACTGCAGATATCTCTGAAAGATATTATCTAGTCAAAATCTGCACCAACCTCAAAGATTTCCTGAGGAGGTTTAATCTTCTCGAATGTCTTCTTAGAAATGAATTAAAGTTTTTTTCCAGCACCGTTTCTAGGGCAGAGTCAGGTTAAAAAAATCATCGTAGAGCACAGTTCGGTTAAAAAATCATTGTAGAAAAATCTCTTTCACTTGAAATTATTGATGCTGCTTTCACTTTTCAGCCATCGGTGATGTGGGGTCACTACTTTTAGAACAGTTTGGGCAATCTGGGTAGGGTTTTGTTTCACTGGAAAGTCTAATGGATATTTTAAAAACTTATTTTGCACGATCACTCAGCAATTCTTCAGAGCGCTGCAGAAATTAGCAACAGTGATGGGTTTTTTTTTAGGTCATATAAAACATACATTTTGCTTGACTTGAAATTAAATGTTGTACTTCAGCTTTCAGTTTTCTTTAAGGTCTTCAGTTCTGTGTAAAGGAAATGCAAAATGATTTAAAATTGCAGAGTGAAAATGTGTTTTGAAACATCGGTGTGAAATCTTTAGACTTCCACAAGTGTTTTGCCTTGTGAACAGTTGAAGAAAAATCTTCTCAAATGAGGGTCACGGAATATCTTGGAGTAACCAAGTTTACAGCTTTCGTTAAAAGACAACTTTGGATGAAAATATCCGAACCCTCTTTGTTATTTAAACTTGGCATTTGAGAAAAGAGTGTGAGTCCCTAAAGCAGATAGAGGCTTTGAGAGATTCCTCCAATAAAGTGAAATTTTAGGCAACTTTGTTTTTTGGAGAAGGTTACGCCTTTGGTTTTTTTTTTGAGAAGGTTTGAGCATCAGTGCAGGTTTTTATAGCTTCTCGGTAAGTTTCATTAACACAGAGTGCAGCTCACCTAATTTACTCACCCAAAAGCTAGGTCCCGGGTCTGAGCCCAGACCCTGTGCTCCCACGGCTGAGATGGTTGTGTTCAGGGGAATCACAGTATCATAGAATCACCAAGCCTGGAAAAGACCTCCAAGATCATCCTGTCTAACTGTCCACCTGACACCTAGCATGGTTTCCCACTAAACCATGTCCCTCAGCCCAGCATCTAAACATTTCTTGAACGCCTCCAGGGATGGTGATTCCACCACCTCCCTGGGCAGCCTGTTCCAGCACATGACCACTCTTTTGGAGAAGCTTTTCCTAATGTCCAACCTGAATCTCTCCTGGCACAACTTGAGGCCATTCCTTCTGGTCCTATCACTAGTTACATGGGGGAAGAGGCCAACCCTCAGCTCCCTACAGTGTTCTTTCAGGCAGTTGTAGAGAGCTCTAAGGTCTCCTTCTCTAGCTCCCACAGCAGCTCCTCATAAAGATGACTTGTGTCTTCCTGGAAGAGGCATCATGAGGCAGCTGCATCTCTGTATATCTGCTGCTGACATCTAGAACATTGTCCAGCTAGTTGGGATGTTCGTGGATGCTGGTGTAAACACAGTCCAAGTGCTAACATCATGGCTGTATTCCTGCCAGCTATTTAATTGGTACGTGACCAGTTGCAAAATACAGATCTTTCCTCAGAGGGCATAGGGTGTTTCTGGGGACTTGTTACCACCATGAGGTAGAACAAATAGACGGAGGGATGGACCTTAACTCTTTATCTGGGTGTGACAGCACTGTGGTGTGTATTTCCTCAGGGAAGGTCACCAAATGAAGGATTTTCTTC
This sequence comes from Oreortyx pictus, assembly GCA_036925125.1. Taxonomy (NCBI): domain Eukaryota; kingdom Metazoa; phylum Chordata; class Aves; order Galliformes; family Odontophoridae; genus Oreortyx; species Oreortyx pictus. The sequence goes on from JAUPFR010000007.1 coordinate 23,862,229, forward strand.
TTCCTTCTCTCAAAGGAGCAATGCCCATTTATTTAAGTGAACAATGAAACATTCCTTCCTATTCCATTTTGGAAGAAACGTGGAGTTGTGACTACTTAAAAACCATTTTCTACCACACAAAGCACCGTTCTACTCGCAGAGATATTTATAGAGGAAATTAACACAACTTCTTGATAAATCTGTTGGATTAAAAAGTGATGTGGCTGGCAAACGCAGGATCCCTTTTAAGCTGTTTGAGCATTTCTGTCATAACAAACATTGTCCCCAAATGGTGGCACCCTTTCCTCCAGCAAATTTTTGAGCGATGCTGGAACACACTCTGCTATGATTCCCTTTCATTTCTGACATCGTTATGTCATTTTGTGGATTTGCGCTGACAGCATTTCATTTCGACATCATTATAGCATCTCAGCTGACTTTCCACACTGAGCACACCAAGAGAGTTTTGTGATGAGACTATACTAAGAACAGGTAGAATAAATAGGTTATTAACACTATTGAAAAAGAATTACCCAGATGAAAATAATTGCTATCCTTGAACACAAGTGGGTTTCCTGCTTAATTTTTTGCAAAGTTTGATGTTTTTTTTTCTTGTTCTTTTTTTTAATAGCCAAAAGATTGAGGATAAATTAAAACTAACTGTAAGCTGGGGAGTGCTGAGCATGCCATGACGGAGGAAAATAATGTGGGGAAAAGCAAGGAAAGCAAACGAAAATAGTTATAAATTAATACGTCTCTTTTATGCCTCCCTGAGCCACATCTTACAGATCCATTGCCTCTCAAGCCAGGGTGTGCAGCAAGTGCTCTGCATGGATGTTCAGAAAAAATGCTTCTCAGAAATTTCAGAAATTCAGAAATTCTTCTCAAAATGCTCAAAGTTCAGAAAGTGTCCATAAGATCATGCTTCCATCAGGGAGATGCTTTAATCACATCACTGCGTTTTAATTATATCATCACATACTAGGGTTTTTGTGTGTGTGTGTGTGTGTGTGTGTGTGTGTGCGCTGGTAAGGATATCTAGGGCATGCTTAAGAAGTAAAATAGGTCAGCATTATTCCATATCATTTTAAGCTAACAATCCCGCGTTGGTTACTGCGTTCGGTACAACAAGTAGGGCCAGTCATTCCTTCAAGGCCTTTTGCCGAGAGTGGCTGCTCTAGTATCTGTATTGTGTAAGTACCATACCAATCTTGGTAACATTTTTCCTAGGGTGAAATGAGATAATGAATAGCACTACCTCTCCTGTCTGAGATGGAAAGATGAGGCAGAGGAGACTTGCTGGAGGCCAGATGAACGTTGGCTCCTTGGGCTCCCACACCCATACCGCTGGGGCACTCACTGCTGTCTGCTCTTTGTGAATGTCCTTGGGCAGAGGGAAAACATCTTCCCCTTTGGGTTTGTATGAATGTTTGACATCCCCACACGCAATGAAGTAGCAGGTTGCCTGAAAATAGTGTGAAACTGAAAATGGGAAAGTTCCTGATATGCCAGCCAGCCCTGACCAGTGGGACAGGGAGCAGGAAGAAGAGGACTTGGATGGGGAAGCAGGGAGCTGGAATACAGCATTTCAGGGCTGTGGCTGCAAATTTCTTATTTCCTGTTTGGGAATCAAGTGGTGCAAATCAAAAAAGTTACCTAAGGACAACCCTAAATCGTCTCACTAAGATAAGAATCCCCTACTAAATGGGTGGGTGCACAGGGGCATTGCTGGGAGCCCTGCAGACCACGCACAAGGCTTCTTCTGCATGCCTCAGCCAGCAAGTGGCAGCCATCCATGACATGGATGTGGGAAACGAGAATGTCTCCTGCAGCTTGGCTGAAGAGTAGTCACATATTTTGTCACAAGTGTCTTAAAGCCTGCAGAAAGCGGCTGCAGGACCTCCAGGTCCATTGGAAATCTTTCTGAGAAACCAAGGGCAGTCTTGGTGTTGGGATAACCAAAGGGCTCTTGGTTACAACATGCAGCCAGATTGGGAACAGCTACAGTTCCTTCCTGTGCAAAAATCTTCCAGGCCAGAAAGGGTTTTTGGTGTTTCCGTGAGCAAGCAGGAGGGCAGACTGCTCTTACTGTAGCTTCCTTAGGTGAGGAAAGAGTGGCCTTCATCACAGTTGCGTCCCAGGTTTTTTCCTAAGATGGCAAAACTCAAGCAGGGAGAGACCCCTAGACCCCTGGGGTGGAGCCTGTCCTTTCCCTCAGAGCACACTCCTCTCGGCTCCCTCACCCCAACACAGATGTGCTGCACCCAGCCTTCAGAAATTCATGATTCATTGCTTAGCTGCAGCCTGCTGCCAACCAGCGCAAGATTTCCATTGACTTCACTCCCTTCTGCGGCCGCCCTCAGGGTCTCAAATCACATTGCCCAAAGCCAGCTCTCCGCTGGAGCTGTCAAGGATGTCCCATGTCACTGCAACCAATGGCATGCTGCCAGTTGCTGCCATTTTGGGCATGGAGGTTACAAGCTGACTTCACCTTCTGTTTGCCTTGTGCTTCTTTAACTCGGAAAATGAGATTCCGTAATTGAGAATGTAGCTTTCAGATATCAAAGGCAGTTTAAATTAATTAAGTTTGTGAAAAGATGGTTAAAATTAGAACTTACAATGATGTCTCTTGAGTTTTTGCTGATAAGAAATATGTCAGACTTTCTGGAAAACCCTACCTCTGGGATGGCTGCCAAGCATTTGCTTCTCTATTGCTACCATATTTTGACCTCGAATGGAACTTTCTAATTACATCACAAATATTATTATATCATGCAAATTAGGAAGCTGTTAACATAGCCCAAGATAAAATAGCTGAAAAATAACAGGCTGCAGCCACTTCTTATTATGCTCTGAAGGTCTAGAAAGTTTTGAAGTACAGCTCCTCAATCCCATCTCTTCGAATGTCGAAGAGCAGATGACCTCACAGCAAAGAAAGCTGGTTACCTAAGGAAGCTGGCTTATCCGCGAGACACGATTTCTGCTCTCTTCTGCTGGCGTCCTTTGTCATAATTTATTAACAGTGATTTGTGTCCTGCTGAGAAAGTTGTGTTTGTGTAATGCCATTGGCGCTCTGTTGGCTGAGACCGAAGGTATTCTGGCTAGTTAGTCACAGCTATCAAATGCTTGGAACTTCATTTTCGCTCTTTTCTGGCTAAGCATCTTTGACAAATATTTTGCCTCGGGGTTGAAAAGGCCCTAAATAGTCAGCAGCATTGTTTGCAGGACTGGACACGCATCTGCAGCCAGACGGATGTGTGTGATGCGCTCCTGCGGTGGGGACACAATGACATCTGGTGGCCGCTGCGGGCGGGCAGCGGGGCTGGGGAACAACCAGCAGATCCGACCCTGCGAGGAGAGGGGATGGCACCCCCTGGGATGGTGGACGATACGTCGGAATGTCAGTGTGTAAATCAAGCAATACAGTGGGAACTGCGAAACAGAACGTATAAGATGTTCTACTTACACATCGCTTGTTTATTGTTATTTGGGACAAAAACAACAACAACCAAACAAACAAATCGTTGGCCAATTCCTCAGATGGTGCTAAGTTTCCCTATTGTCTTCAGAATTGGCTATCAGATGAAAAAAGGAGTTAAAGGAGCATACGCTGGGTGTAACCACCAGAAATCCTCCGAGAACACCCAGTGTGCACAAATGCACCTCCTCCTCGGCTCCTGAAAAAAAGATACATGTAACCACAGGTTTCTGACATCTCAACATGACCTGGTTCCTGCACCGTACTGCTGTCCCTGCATTTTTCTCTGAACATGATGCAATCTCTGTCAGTCTTTGGCAGAAAATTTTGCATAATCTACCGCAATCACATGATGCTGCAGCAGTAAGGCACTATCCCTGCAAATAATGTTATTAATATAACTAAAGAAGGCAACCAAAACTTGTTTGTTTCTGAAAATGTGAATGCTAGCAATAGGAGAGAGAACAGATTTCCCACCAGCTCACACTTTCTATGTTCAAAGTATATTACTTGTTTTCCTTCAGCACTGCTCCTACATTGTTAGCTCTGTTGCCTCACCAGGATGGTGCATTACAGCAGATGCAGCACCTTAGAAAATTATCATACCTGCTTCCTAAAACTGGTAGGCTGTGCCTGTTTGTTTAGTGAGTGGCACTAGGGTGGGAATGTGGCACAGCTACAGCATCAACATAGCACCCTGAAGAGGACCACACTAAGCAGGAAGGAAGCTTTTACTCCAGCTGGTGGAGGCAAATCAATCCTGAGTTGAGAGATGTGGCAGGCACTAGATCCAGTCCAGGGCTGTACTGGATTCCAGGTGGTGAGAAAGACAATCTAGCCTGTAGAAAAATATTGTACAGAGGAGCAGGAGCAGTAAAGATGAGTAATGGGCTTGTATACAGCTCTGCATAAAAATAGTTACCCTGATACAGGATGACTGGAGGACAGACATGTGTTGGTTTTACTGGGAGACAAGAATGGGCTCGAGGTGGATCATCACCTTGTAGGCTCCATTTGTGATACAAATGAGAAGGCTGAGACTTTGTGCAAGTATTCTCTCCCTTAGAGAGCAGAAAAAGGAATTTGAGCAGAGGGGTAGGGAATTGACCCTAATGTCACAACCCTACTGCTCAACAATGGGCTTTTCACAGTGCTGTTTTCAAGGGAGGAAAAAGAAAGAGGAGGGTTTGTGTGGAAGAGAGGACAGAAGGAAAAAAGGCAAAATGTGGAAAAGAAAAAAATGATAAGGTGTAACAAGTTCAGTCTGCTATTATAAAGGTTTGATATTCCCCATAGCAATAACATAGAAATCTGTGATAAAAAAAGATGATCTGACATTCAAGTATTACAGAAGGTTCTTACCAGACCATGTACAGCATGTTTATCTTTCTGTACATCAGAATCAGACATCCCTGCAGGGGATACAGGGGTGCTAATAATGGGAAAAGTGTGGGCTGAATTTCCATCCTCTGATCATTTCAGAGGATCAGAATGTGACATTAGGTTCCTGACTGCAGCGTTCAGGATGCAGGATGAAACAGGAATGCATGCATCTGTTGAGCTGCTCATTTGAGTGTGCCACCCCGGACTTTAGATCTGAATGGCTATATTGTATGGAGAGAAAAAAATCAAGAACAAGAAAATGTTTTCCCTATTTTCTGACTTGCGCACGTTCTTTAATGAGAGCTACTGTGGGACGTGAACTTTCACATTAAACACAGTGACACCTAATAATGAATAAAAAAATAAATCAGATGCAGATTTCTGGGCTGCTGCCTTAAGTTACCACAGCACCCACAACTTCTGTGAGCATTCGTGCATGTTACTGATTTTCTTACTGCAGTATCCAAGCAAGATGCAGCCTGAGTACAGTGACACTCGTGTGCCTGGTTAGTGCTGACACAAACCTGAAGATGACTCCTGTCTTCTACACGTGCAGGTGGGCGCATGTGTGCATAAGTGCCCATGGTTATGTTCTGCATTGATTCTGGGTAATAATCAAACACTCTGTGAAGCCCACTTAGTTATTGCCTTCTGGTGTTTGACTTCGATGTGCATTTCCCATGTACTTGGTTACATATGAACAGTCAAGAAAAAATATTTCTTCAGATAATAAATATATATTTTTTTCATCCAAGCCAAAAAAATCTGCTGAATCTCTTGACCAGCAAGAGGACACTCAGTAGTAACCTATGCTCTCCCTCCAAAAGAACTGCAGTGCCTGGGTTATTTGTTTAAAGGGATACTGTGACGTCAAGCTGGGAGCTAAAATAACAACTGTAAACACAGTTTTTTAACAAACCAGGGACTTGTGGAGATATTTCTGTGTTTATCATTTGCAGTGGATAGAGGGGATTATGGTGTGTCTTTGCTATGAATCTTCCCTTTGGCCTCTGCATCTTGGACAATGCAGCCTTACGCTAGCACACAGGAGTCAGGGTAAGAAAATGGTGAGAATGACTTGTTATTTGGCTGCTCTGGGATAATGATGAAATATAGAAAGGCTGTTTGATACTTGAAAGATGTTCAAGAAATCTCAGAAAATGAAGTGGAAGGGCTGAGCACCCTACTTAATACATAGGTTAATAAACACATTTGTCTTCAGGTGTGCCCAACGATGCCACAGACAGTTACAGAGCTGAGAAGGGCCCTTTACTTGAATTTTTTGTTGTTGTCTTGGCTTCAGTACAGAGGTCTGCCTTCATATATGGATGTACAGAGGCTGATCTTCTTCCCAAATGGGCTTCCTGGTGAGCCACAGAACTCTGCATGTATGGAGCCACAGCCTCCATTGGAGACATCTCATGGGCAGGTTTCTTCTTTTCACCTTTGGGGGTGCACTGTGAGACACATGCTTTCTATGAGCCACCTTTAGGACACTGAATTCAGCCAGCAGCAGTGCTCAGTTGTTCTCTTCCAGCTGTACAGCAACTTCTAGGATGATCAAGGACAGAACTCTCAGACACACAAACTGTGGGTGCTTGGGGATCTCTGCTCTTGCTGTTGACCTCTACATCTCTTAACTTCTTCAGTGTACAGGCAAAAAGATTACTATGTAGTGAATGAACAAACCATGGAATGAGTAAACAGCCATGCTGATTGTTCTTAGCAGCTTCTAGTCTTTAACCATACTTTTTCACCCTGTGGCAATGCCCAGCCGTCTGTGGTCCTGCAGCATGAGATGTGCTGGATGTGAAATGTGCAGAAAACAAAGCCTTTTCGCTAAATGACCAACAGCCATCTTTTGACCCTTCCCGATCCTTCTCCATCCTGAAAAGACCAACCAGAGAAAGGGATAGGATGTATGCAAAATACCTTCAGTCCTGTAAGCATGTGTCGGTAGGTGGTGTTCAAATGACTTTTGAATGTTTCAGCATATCTTTAGTTCTCTTTGATTCTTCTGAGGTTATATGGGTGGTTACTGGCAGAATTATACAAATACAGTGTTCACAGCTCAGCAATCCTTGGATCCAGATTCGGAGTTTAATGTGGGTGGCATAGGAGTAGATGCCAATAAGAAGGCTAGGACAGGGCTGTTACTTACAGAAACTCAGTGAGTGACTCAGTAATAGAGCCTTTGCAAACTGCAATTAAAGAGCCAGAAGTATATTTTGTAACTACTAAAGTGTAAGGGGGAAACCTCAGTTTTTGTAGTGCCGTTTCATTTTCCCCCTTTAATGAATGTTTTAACCTTGCCTTAAGACATATTTCTGTTACTCAGTGTCAGAGTCAACCAGAATCTTTCATGTCTTTGGCATTTGCAGCTCTGCTGTTGGAATAAATGTCTTTCAGTCCACTTTAGGGTTAAGACTTCAAACCTCAATAACTGCACGTTCCCTTTGTTAGGAGAGCCTCAACAGTGTCTATAGATAGATTTCACTGAACTTGCTATTGGTTCTGTGGGTAACTTATCATGTAATGACAAAATATTGCCCAAGAAGTTATTAATAACAGCCATCACTTCGACACAGTGTGGATTAATACTTGAAGTTATGCAAACCTCAAAAACAATATGAGCTATTGGCTAAAGCACTGAATTGAGACCCGGGAATGCCTGCAGTTATTGTCCTGTCTCTGCCACTGTTTTACTGAATGATGGGTGTGCAGTGTGTCTCGGTTTCTCAAGTTTCCCATCTTCTGAATGGGGATGCAGGACTAACAGGCAATCTGGATGTAGCTAAAGGCACTTTTTGAAATGCAAGCATGTAAAGCACTCAGTGAATGCAGGGTACAGTTTATATTGTGGGAACTACTGGGATGAGTTATCAGAAAGAAAGAAAAAAATAATCACCATATTATAAACCTTAAAAAATCTGATTACAAAGTTAGACAGGGAAATATGGTTTTGGTAAGTTACTTCAGACCACTACAATAACAAAACAGTTTTATGTGCTCCTATGCATGCATGTGTGTGTGTGTGTGTGTGTGGGCAAACATATATGTGCTTGGAGAAGTGTATAGATGTATATATATGTCTACACACACATAAAAAAAGAGGTATATGCATATCTACGCATACACTCACAGTTCATAGCATATCTTTTCTTGCTTGCATGACAGCACATATATCATACGGAATACAGCTGAGAAGGATCTCCAGCACTTTCTGGCAGCAAGAGAAAGGATCTATGTTCTAGAATCCTAAAGACAATGTTGGAATTTGGTTTACATTTTTTTACAATCAGTGGTGTTAAAGTATTTCTAAACTGTCTGGAACTTCAGCAACTTCTGTCTGGTAAACAGAGCTCACGTCAGACCATCATGTGCATGTATATTTCATGGGATTCAGAGCTTCAGATTTCTCTAAGCCGTTGATGGGGAAAAAAAAAAAAAAAAAAAGCATTGCTATAAGCAGCAATGGGAAGGGAGGAATGACCCCACATTTGCATTGCAAATGGTCCTGCAGACGTTGACATGGCTGAGTTTTCGAGACAATCATATCCCAGTGGATCTCAGAGCAACTTGCATATTAAATGAAGTCATTCCTGGGAAGGCTGGAAAGAAGTGGTATTGTCTGAAGACCTGCTAGACCAAAGGACTTCAGACTTGCAAGGATAATCTTGCCCCGGGCTCCGATGAGGTATAACAATTTTCAAAACATGTTGGAGATGCCTGTGGATTTTAGAGCACTTTGAAATCCAGCTCTTAAATGAGCAGCTTTGCTCCCAGGGCATAACTTTGAAAGCAGAATGCAGGAAGACAGTAAATGAGTCAGAGCAAAGCCCTCTGGAAGCTGCGAAGAGCACAATTTTGATATATGAAACTGAACAACAGACAGGATGCAATTCTTGTCCTTTTAAAGAATTTCTGAAGTATCGATCCCCTCCAGTACAACTCATGGTATGCTAGTGTTTGTTCACGTATAGGAAAATGAAAGTGATCCCTCGAACACTGTACAACTCACTAGATATTAATTCTGAAAGATTTTTTAAAGGCAGGCTTCATTCTGGGTATCCATTTCTTAAATGACCTGACATGTGAACTACAGACCTGCATGGCATTCTCCAGTTTCTCCGTGTGACCCAGGCAAACGTTTGTATTTCAGAGCTCACAGGAAAATCATCTGTCCTTCAGAACACTATTTTCAGCAGAACTGCAGCAGTACATCATTTCACCACGGAGCACTCTACTTGGAACACTCACTGTGAAGGGTTTTCAAATGCAGATTACCTTTTCCCCTCCATTAATTAACATAAAAGCGTTATAACTGATATTGGCTCAATAGACAGAAGAGGACAATAATGATGCTGTGACACTTTGCAGCTCCTTTCCTCCATCCTTGAAAAGTCTCCAGCCTTTTATTCCTGAAGAGACCATGACCATAACACATTGGCCTGAAACAGTCAAATATTTTTTCTGCAGATCGCTTTGGCAGTTGAAGGGCTTTGCTCTTCCTGCAACACCTACTGCTGCTACTGCTCCATAGCATATAGGAACAAACTGGCATTCAGATCCTCAGAATAAAATCAAATCTCAATAAAGTAAAAAGTAGACACCGCTTTCACAAACCAGCGAGGAGCCTGTGATTGCTAACTTGTTTCTCAGCCTGAAAACTGTTCTTGTGACACCTAGTAAATAACTTTTGTTTTGGTTTAGGAGAAGTGCAAAGACATAACTCACAAAGCAAGCAGCAGTGAACTCATTATTAAAATCCATATTTCACAGACGTGATCTTTCCAATGCTAAGAAATGCGGCATGCCTTTTGATCGCTGCCAGTCCTGCCTCCAGGTGATTTGGGAGGGGGGCGGAGGGAGGAACTGATGAACGCTGATAGTGCTGTTACATGAAACAGGTTCAAGAAAACCCAAGTATTTATGTTAAAGCTCCCTTTTTTTTTCATGTGGTATCCTACAGCTCCATCCCGAAGCTCAGACATTAATACGTGATGTTATACCGAGAAACCACAAAGGAAAATCCTGAGCACCAAGAAATGAAACCCCAAGTATTACCAGATCCAGTGAATAATAAAAACAGGATGAATAACCACCATGGTGATACCCCCCAGTCTGAAGCACGGTGCTGAGTTTTGGGGTAAGGAACAACAAATGAGCAGTGACAGGGCACCACGCCTCTCCGTGCTGCATTTGTTTTCTTGCTTGATTGCAACATCTGGAGGGGGACAAGAAGTTCATCACCTTACATCAAAGGTGAAGTGTTATAGTATGAGGTCAGTTAAGTATTCCAGTGTTTGGCTGATGTGTTACAATGCCCTGGACAAACTGGGTGCGTGCAGAGCGCTACCAAAGATCCAGGAAGAGTAGGAAATATGAAAATGTTTTACTGATGGCATATTTTTATGCCAAAACGATAGGTGCCACTGGAAAATGTGTAGTTCATTTTAAACAGTTGACAGTGATCAGGATCAGTCAAATGCTAGGAGTTTTGTAAGAAACCCTTACAGCTGAGAAACTGCAGCCTCTGACTCTGTGAGCTCTGTGCTTTCACTCTGAAGTAAAGTGATAAATCCAAACACCCTCAAAGTGTGACAGTCTCACATTTAAATTCCATTTTTGTAGCACAGCCCTCAGTTCTCCTCCAAAGTGTGTGGCACAGTGCAGCTGCACAGTCTCTCAGCTGTACAACAGGGCTTGTGCTTTATCCCTTGAGTGCAGATGGTTAAAAAAGATACGGGATTTTCAGCTGAGATTGGTTAGTTGGTGAGCATTGGGAGGAAAAGAGAACGCGTGTTCCTCCCAGTCCCCTTTACCACAGTGCTGCTGCCAAAACTGCAGCAGCCACACAGAGTGCTGAGGAAACTTTTAAAACTTAATTAGGGAAGAAAGCAAACAAAATAATACTATGGCATATTTACTTAGAGCTGCAGTGCTGCCAGAGAAACCACAGAGCTTGCATTTGTAAGCTATGCTTTTCATATAAAACATATTTAATTAAAACAGGAGACAGGACAATAAGCTTTCTTCTAGCTCCGTTTAAACACATGTTTATGTTGTGTTTTTAATTCCCCTTGGGCTAATGCAAAGCTGGGCTAAAAACTTAGAAGTGGTGGAGGCTGGCTAGTTCTATTCCCTGAGTTTGGATTGGGGATCTGAGTGAGCATCACCTGGAGAGCAGGGGGAGCAGCAGTACACCCCTGACTTCAGGGGGTTAAACTGCTGTTTTGTATTCGTATGCATGGCCCCTCCTGCAGATTTTCAAAATATTTATTTGTTTGCTTTGTCCATTTTCTCCCCACCCATCAACAGCAATTTATTTTTTGCTCTTTTTGTGCTCTGGGAGGGATTTTAATGCATTTGTGGAAGTATCTTTGCCCGGCTTGACGTTTTACAGTGAGGCAAAGGGACGAGGCCGGACTCTTCTCAGTGGTGCATGGTGATAGGACGAGGGGAAATGGCCACAAACTGAAGCATAGGAAGTTCTGCACAAATGTGCCTAAAAACTTCTTCACAGTGCAGTGATGGAGCACTGGCACAGGCTGCACAGAGAGGTGGTGGAGTCTCCTTCTCTGGAGATGTTCCAGACCCACCTGGACGCCTACCTGTGCAACCTGGGCTGGGGAGCTGCTTTGGCAGGGGGTTGGACTCCATGATCTCTGGAGGTCCCTTTCAACCCCTGCAGTTCTGTGATTCTGTGACAGATAAGGAAAACAAAGCTTTGCCAACGAATGGTGAACATTTCACATTGTATTTAATTAGCAAAATGTGCTCTTTCAAACTGTGCCTGTGTGAGTTAACAGAATTTTAATGCAATGGAATGGAGCAGTACATATGGTAGAGTAACCAAATCGGTTAAGAGTCTATTTACCAAAAAATCATAGTAGATATAAGACGTGGTGGTTCTAAATCTTGACACTTTACATTTCCATTTCCTTTTTTTTTTTTTTTCCATATATTAATTGATTTATAAACTAAGCTACCTTCTGGTTGTTTACATTGAATGCTGAAAACAATAACAGGTTAAAGACACAAAGAATTTCCAGCTCATAGTCTGATTTGGCAGCATTGCCTAGAAATGAAGGTGTAACATTTTTCCCCTAAAAATATTGTCTGGCATTACATTGACCTTTAATGTTCTTTCATCACTCTACCCTCAAATTTTTCATTTTGAATCCTTTCACTGAGTTTAATTCTTTTAGAAAATTTAGTAGAGGTTTCTGAAAATGAGATTAGACAAAACACTCACAGGTTCTTGGTAATCCTTCCACGGTCACCTACCTGAGAAGCGCTAGTGTCTCTGCTCTGGGTCAGGACTTGAAAACTGCTTCTGGAATCAGGAAAAGAAAGCTGTGGGGGGGGGAGACGGGGAGATGAAGAGCAAGAGGGGCTGTGTCCAGGCCAGCACTCCTCCTCGGATGTGAACCTGCCTACTTTTGGCTCAGTGCAAAGCATACTCATTCAAGTAGAAAGTTGATGGAGTATGGCAGCTAAATTCTCTTTAAGATTTGCAATTCAACCAACATCTCTCAGGTCTGCAGGAGGCAAGTGGCCTCCTCAGAAATGGTTTCTTTTGTCTGTCAAAGAATGTGTTTTGGAAGATACAGATGACATGATTCAGATGAAAGAACAAGAAATCCTGCAATGAGTGAGCAGCGCAGGCAGAAGCTGAACTGAAACACAACTTCCTTTTGACATCAACCTGCCTTTTATGCAGTTGAGTGAAATCCAGAAACAGCTAGCTATATTTCCCTCCCAAAAACATTGTGTAACTCATTTATTTCTTAAGAAATGCTTTCTATCATTTGGTTTCACCCACTATGAGATGCATACCTGAGTACTTGAGGCCAGCCTGATGAGTTACATCAAATAGCACCTATAATAGTGTTTTTTACCCTTGGTGAAATGGAGGTTTCAGATGCAAACCATTTCTTCTCCATGCTCTGTCCCATGCCATGCTGCTCCTACCTGCCGGCACACCAAGCTCAGCAACCTGCTTTTACCTGGGCTTCTAGTGGACAGGCCGTTGTCCCTCCAGCAAACACAGCCATGGCTGCTGCGTCACTGCCTGCATTCCTTCAAGTCCTGGGGAAAGAGCCAGTTTTACAACTGCATACGTGCACATTTGCTTGAATGTGCAACTTCTAGATGGGTTTGGAGCAGACTGTCCTATGCTAGGAATGGTTTTGCTTCTGCTGAATCAAGGCCAAAACTTCACCTGTCTTTGACAGTGGCAAAGTCATTGCATGGATCTCAATTATCAGGAGATTTCTCTAAGTCGTTTATGAAACTATTCATTGTACAGTTGCCACAGAATATTTAGCAGGCATTTAACTGCAAGGACAGATATTTGGCTTGGCTTCTGAATTGGAAAAGTCTACCTTGGTCTCCAATCGTTTGTAAAGAGGAACTGTTATTAATTTATTTGAATACGTGTAGATTTTATTACAAACTTCACAGCTCTACAGTAAGAGATTTTGTTGTGCTCTGCACATTGAAAAGATAGGAAGCATAAGACATGACTGTATGGTTCTTTTTCTTCATAGCAGGAAATTAGACACCCTAAGGTTCTGTACTTTGACATTTAACCTACAGTCTGGAAAAGAAAACTGCAGATTATCCTTTTTTATTTTTTTATTTTATTTTATTTTTTTAAACAGATGACAATACAGCTTAGTTTTGTCTGGTCTGCCACAGGTTCTGGAAAAGTGCATCATGTCATTGCATTCTATATTTAACCATTTATTCCTATTCTCATAAAGGAATCTTCTTTGGATGCTTTTGCTAATTTTTTAAATTGCAGCAATTATAACAGCTCAATAAATACTTCAGCTTTTCTAGTCAGCACATCACTGACAAAAGGAAAAAAAGAGAACAAATATGGAAGAGAGTTCCTCCACCCCTTCTGCCTTTTGAGATAGGAATGGAGCACACAGTGTTGCTGTTCTGGTAGATTCACAGGGTCAAAATCTGTCTTCTGCTTGCTATTGGCTGGCTGCTAGCACAGGACAGATGAGCAGCCAGAACAGAGGGCTGGGACTTTGCATTTGTGCTGTACTACACATATCTTGGGAAAAGACTGAGATACCACTCATGTAGCCCTAGCCATGGAAATAAAGATTTGATGTATGAGCTGAACTTGGCTGTCTTATGTTGCCCTGCAGCAAAGCTGGTATCGCCTCCCCAAATCCACAGGCGCTATGGAGCGTGGCACAGAGGTATTCTGGTGCCTTTGTAGGATCTGCTCCAATTTCAGGGAAAGCACTGCCTCAGTGCTTGTGAGCCCAGCTGGGGGAATTCTGAATTCTACAGAAGAATTCATTAGGGATTATCTAAATCACAAAAAGATCAGTTCATGAGAGTTCACCATGTGGAGGTATAACGAATGTTATACAGAAGATGAGCAAAATGGCTCTTAGTCCCTGTGGACAAAGAGACAAGATGCGAAAAAAAAAAAAAATGCAGATTGCAGAGGTGGTTGATGCATCCTGACTGAGCCACAAAGGAAGTGCCCAGTAGAGGGCTTCAGTAGGCCACTGAAGGACTCCCAGACACCACACTGTGAATCTAGGAGAAAGCTGTCAGCGTGCAATGTAAAGGTGCAGCGTGTAACGTAAGGTCATTACAAGAAAACATATTTAAATTAGCTCTTCAGATGAATGCAGTCTGAGGTAGCCCAGAGGAACTGGATGATTGCAAATACAACTGAAGAAATAAATCTGTTTTCTTACGAGAATATTTAAAAAATTTGAACATCCGGATGGACACAGGTGAGAACAAAATGCAACTTGCTAATAGAAATGTCTGCAGAAATATGGTTTGAAAATATAGGAACTGATTTAGGGATTAGCAGACACTGGGAGAACTGGACAGAGGCAGCGAGGAGAATGGGAACTGGACAGCTGTCTGTGCCTTCCATCACATCTCAGTTAGATACTGGGAACCTCAGCATTCCTCCCCTGAAGTGCCTAGAAGAATAAATAAACTTCAAAAAATGTTAGGGAGTGAAATAGTTTGTAGTTGCTCTTTTCTGTGTTGCTTGGACATAATGACGAAGCTTTTGACAAGGCGGTATATTTTTATTACATTTCTCAGTATCCTGGGGGAAGTTTAATGCTCCCTGAGCCTATGGAAATGTTTCCCTTTTGTTTTGAAGTCAATTATTTGGGCGGCTGGCAGGAGCTTAACAGGGCACCATCATTATGCTGTACATGTTCTTTGCTGCTGCTGCCTGAGTTTCAGCCCCTTTTTCTTTATTCAAAATACCCGTGACTGTTGATAGTTGAAGATTTTTCCATGTGGGTGGGTTGGGTATGATGTTAAACAGCTGAGAAAACTTCACTGCAAGCTGCAGAGCTGTCTGTGGGAGGCAGCAGAAAGCAGAAGCTTGGCAATAGCAGCAGGTAGCACAAGGTCCTGGCAGGCCCAGGAAGGCAGTATCCAGGCTTCAAAATACAGATAAACCAAACTGAAGATGAGGAAGGTTAGTTTTAGCAGACTAATTCAATTGCTCAAAATTCTGCCCAGGTGTAAAATGAGTTCTTTCCTCTGGCAGTATCAGAAATAGTGTAGTCAGCAGGACTTGGGGGGTTATCATCCCTCTATACTGTGTTCAGTTTTGGGTCCCTCACTACAAGAAGGACATGGATGCCCTGGAGTGTGTACAGAGAAGGGCAGTGGAGCTTTGAGGAATCTGGAGCACAAGTTTCTGGGGAATGGCTGAGGTGGTTCAATCTGGGAGAAGGTTCAGAGCAGACCTTATTGCTGTCTGCAACTGCCTGAAAGAAGGTTGTGGTGAAGCTGGGGTTGTGTTCTTCATCCGGGTAAAGGCAATAGGACAAGAGGGAATGTCCTTCCGTTGCACCAGGGGAAGTTCAGGTTGTATATAAGGAAAAACATCTGAGAGAATGGTGATGCACAGGCACGGGCTGCCCAGGGAGGTGGTGGAGTCACCATCCCTGGGGGTGTTCATGAGATGTGTGGATGTGACACTGAGGGACGTGGTTATTGGGCACAGTGGGGTTGGGCTGGTGGTTGGGCTAGGTGACCTTAGAGCTCTTTTCCGACCGTGGCATTTCTATGAAAACGGAGCTAAGGTACGAAGGAACGGGACAAAGCTGCACAATGCCGGTTCAGACTGGAGCACGGAAAAATGTATTTACTGTTCACTGCAGCACGTTTCCTAGGGTAGTGGCTAGCGCTCCATGCCTGTCAGCATCCAAAAGGCATTTAACAGCCCCCCGGAAACATGCTTTAACTTCCACTGACCCCTGCCGAAGCAGACACGGGCCGCACTCCCCGCCGTCCACTGGAGCCACCCCCGAGGCTTTCCGCGCCGGGCCCCTTCCGCCGAGGGCGGAGCGCGGTCCCCGGGCCCCGCCTGCCGGCTCCGCCACCGCCGCCATGCCGGGCGGGTTGGGGCTGCGGGCGGGCGGCGCGCGGGGCCTCTACCGGCGGATCCTGCTGCTGCACCGGGCGCTGCCGCCCGCCCTGCGGGAGCTGGGAGACCGCTACGTCAAGGAGGAGTTCAGGAAGCACAAGGCCGCGGGTCCCGCCGAGGCACAGCGCTTCCTGCGGGAATGGGAGGCAAGTGCCCGGGGAGGCGGTGGGTCAGGCCGCCTGGGCGCGCTGGCAGCCCGGGCAGAGCCCGCTGGTCTTGTCCAGCTCGGCGTTGCCCTCGCTGCCGCAGCCCGTGGCTTGCGGCGGGGGCACCCCGCTCCCCGGGCAGGTGTGTTGCGCCCCTCTCGTAGCACAGGGCCTGGCCAGGGCAGCGCTGGGGGTCTGCCGTAGCCTTGTTGGCGTGTGACCGCAACTAACAATTAGACAATTAGCAATCTATGCGTGTAAAGCAGATGCGAAATTACTGGATGTCATTTGCATATTTGTTACATAAATATGTATATTATATACATATATATATATATAGCAACACGTGTAGCTAGTTGTATAATTGCAATTAACTAAATATACATGTGTTAATAGCTTCCACACGAACTTGTGTTCTATTTTTGTGCGGTATTGTTGCCTTTACGGAGTAGTGCCTAAGGTGGCAAGCCTGATGGAGTTCAAGCAGCGTCTGGGCAAAGCTCTCAGGCACAGGGTTTGGATTTTGGGTGGCCCTGTGTGGAGTCAGGAGTTGGGCTCAGGTCTTCTTTTGGCTCTCCAATATGGGGCATTCTGTGCTTCTGTGACATTTCATGAGCACCAGAGGGAAGCGAATTGAAATAGCTGGGTGCAGTTTGGTGCTGACAGATAAATAAGCTCTAAAAAAAGTCCACAGAACAGATAAGTGTTACGGATACTCCATAAAGGAAAAGAGCTTTCAGTTAGAGTGTCCAAACAATGATGAGAAACAAACCTATACGAGCCAACAATGTGCCCTCACAGCCCAGAAAGCCAACTGCATCCTGGGCTGTTGAAAGAAGTGCAGCCAGCAGGGTGATGGGGGTGCTGGTGAGGGGGTTCCTCCCCCTCTGCTCTGTGCTGGTGAGACCTCAGCTGTAGTACTGCTTTCAGATGTGCAGTCCTCAGTACAGGAGAGACATAGCTATGTTTGAGTGTGTCCAGAGGAGGGCCACAAAAATAATCCATGAAGTGGAACTCCTCTCCTATGAGGACAGGCTGAGAGAGCTGGGGGCATTTCGCCTGGAGAAGGAAAGGCTCTGGGAAGACCTTAGAGTGTAAGAAGGAAGGGGATGGACTCTTCAGCAGGGTCTGTTGTGACAGAAAAGGGGAGATGGTTTCAAACTAAAAGGGGGGAGATTGAGACTGGGCATAAGAATGGATTTTTCACAGTATGGGTAGTGAGACACTGGAACATGTTTCCCAGAGAGGTGGTTGGTGTCCTGTCCTTGGAGACATTTAAGGTCAGGCTGGACGGGGTTCTGATCTAGCTGTAGGTTTTCCTGTTCATTGCAGGGGAGTTGGACTAGGTGACCTTTACGTGTCCCTTCCAACTCAAAAGATTCTATGATTTATCGACATCTGAACTTCCAGTTTATTTTCATATCTATTGAAGTATGATTTTTTTTTTAATCTCAAAATTATTTTTCCTTGCCATGGAGGAAAATTGCGCCCTGTTCTCTGCTCTGTGTTGGGAATTGATTGAACAGGTGGTGTGCAGAGCTGCAGACTGATGGATGGAAGAGTGCTGAAGGAGACCTGGCCCAACCATGTGTCTGCTGACTGTGGAGTAGCTAAAACACAGGGAGCAATGCAGATGCATTAACCCAGCAGTGGGCTGTAAGGAATGAGGAAGGAGAGTACCACCTGGTATCCTTTTCAGAGGAAAGGAAATGTATTTTATTTGGTGCTTACCAACTGATTGATGCTGAAATAGGAAATTTTGTATCTACTTTGCAAGTGGCTGATGCTGTTATAGTTCTCAGTTGCAGTTTCTTTGATAGTGCTCAAATGTTTCTGCTTTGCTTTTTCCAGTTTTAGCATGAGCTAAAAAGACAAGTTACTGGTTACTATTTTCAGTGGTAAAATCTTCCTTAACATATATTTTTAAAAGAATACAGTGTTTACACTGGTACATTTTTATCCACTTCTGTGAAGTGTACAAATAGCAAACACCTTTCTCAGTTTAAAAATGTCTTAGAGGTAGATTACAGGGAAAACTGGGAAAAATTAAATGGTGAGGAACTGAATTTGAATTTTGAAACTTGGCATGCATTGCTATTAGTTATGATACGTTCAAAGAAATGAAACTGATTTAATAACTGTTTTGAGTGCATGAGCAGCAAGAACTTTGCAAATACACCTTTCTTCTAGCAAGATGCTGGAATGTATTAGCAAGTGGTTAATGTGGCTCTTCTCATCTTTCCTTTAATCTTTTGTTTTGTTCCGGGATTTTTTCTCCCCCAGATTATTATCTGTTTCAGGGGTGGAATTTCTAAATCAGAGCTTCTCATTTCTGGCCTGTGGGACTGTGCCTCTCACAGCATGCTGTGGTTTGTGGCCCCTGAAGGCCTGACACAAGTAACTGAGGTACCTTGTAGGAGACTTGGATTAGGCAAGATCAAGATGCTAATGGTGATGGTGGGCTGATGTTGGACTGGGTGATCTTAGTGGTCTTTTCCAACCTTAATGATTCTGTGATTTTTGTTAAAACTTTTATGGTGTTTTATGGTTAAAGTCAGACCTACTGTGTGGGGAAAGTGCCTGAATATGCTGTTTTACAAAACAGAAATCGTGCTGAGCTCTTAGTAAGACGTGGGATGTGTCGAAGGTCATTAGATTGAGCGCATATTCTGTGTTTGGAAAGTTGTCGTCCTCTTATTTGATATGTATTTACTAATTATTTAGTGAACTGCCTAGCATTTTAATCAGACAGTAGGGTTCCTCCAAACATTTTTTTCCCCAGGCTATTTAAATCGTGATGCTGTTTCAGGGGAACTGAACACATGGATTGTTTATCAAGGAAAATAAACTGAGCAAATTCCCTTTATTTCTTCTGAAATGTGGTGAAAAACTGCAACCTTTTATTTCTAAATGCTTTAAGAAGAATTTTATTTTTAATTTGCCTTCAAACCACGATGGCTTACAAAATTGTTGCAGTTCTTTAATATTAGGTTCTGTTACATTGCAGTAAAGGTGAACCCAAATCTCAGTGAAGAACCAGAATGGTCCTCCATCCAATACTCAGATGAGTACAGTCATTTTGAACATACTTGGAGTGCACAGATGCACAAGTAGAGCATTAAAGAGAGATTTCTTAGATTAAATTTAAACAGAAATTGAAAAAAAAGTGTTGAAAATGCTTCCAAATAGTATCATCCTTAGTATGTGGATGATTCTAGAAGAATTCCTGTACTACCCTAATATTGCTGCACTATCAGTTTCTGTTAGCAGAGATGGGAAAAGAACTCCTTGTTTGGTTTATAGAGAAAGGGGGGGATTTATTGTTCTGTCACAGTTTGTGTTGGTGGCAAATGCCATTTTATGGCAAACCCAAACTGTAATGCTTGAACTTACAACATAGAGAAACTGCTCTTTGGAGGAACGCTTGGAATAGTTCTCTAGTGAATCAGAACTAGTAGAAATACTCCACAGATATATATATATATATATGTATGCAAATTTCTATAAAAGTAGAACAACATAAAAACTGTTTTTTTTTCTATTGTTGCTTTTGGATTAATGCTTTTCTTCTTGAAACCCTCTGGGAAATATTAAAAGGGAATTGCAAGGAAAGCAGGCTTTGTTGTTCAGGAAGTATGGTTGTTCAGGTAGATTCAAGTTAACTGTATCAATTATTAATATATGCTCCTTCCTATTTTCTAAATATTTAATATTTTAATTAAAATAATTGGTACTCATTTGCAGGAGGTGGCTGATATAATTAGATTGATAGTGATTATTACCTTGGAATGCTATTGAATTAATGCTGACAGATATGGTAAGTGAATTAGTTCAACCGTCTTCTAAATCGTATGGTAGCTGATGAGAATGCTTACGTAAGAATAGGTAATATTAAGGTAATATTGATTACTTCATTCCAGGTTACAAATTACATAATCTAGAATATTCAACTAAGTAATTTAAGTATTCATTTGTTTTACATCATTTAAGTAATTCTTCTTTTAATTTTGAAATAGGTAATTTCATACTTACCTTGTTTAAAAAGTCTGACCTTGTAGACTGGAAGGTCTGAACTATCCTGAGACGAGCAGAATCATTCTGCAGAATTACATGACATTTTCTCACATAAGAGAGATGGAATAAATTGCCTTTGAAATGCTTTGGCCTCTCTTCACGCAAAAAGCCTTTTTATAAGCTTTCAAATTAACTGAGACTGACTGGGGAGCTGGCATCTGCTGTTGTACGCTCAGAAGAAAGGTGACTATTTTTCATTCCTGTTAATGTGGCTAGGCATTATACTGGCAAAATTAAGATGGAACTGTATCTCTCTGTCTGGGGAACTGGTCACTTAGCCTCCCTAGAATGGTTAATTTTTCTAGTCAGTGTGGTATCAGGAATGATAAAAGAAATTGTCTTTCATCAAATTTGTTTCAGTTTTGCCTGGCACTTGCAGTGTTTGTTTTGCCAGAATGACCTGTGGCGTGGTTCCATAATATCTCTCAGGACACAGCTGTCATGATGCATCTCTTTCTGCTGGTGACTGGGTATAAGGAATGTTTTGCTTCTCACTTCTTTTGACTAGTACGATCTGCTTTCCCCCGTCTTGATTTATTTTTAAGCTTCTGGCATTCAAAAGTACGTTGAGAAGTTGAAATGAGAATTTGAAGAGCAAACGTCCAAACAAATTGACTGGGTGGACAAAGAGGCTGTCTCCAGTACTGGAATCAGACTGGGACAGGAATGGAACATGTGGGTTGCCTTTGCAGCAAGTGCATAGGCTGCGTAAGTCTGAAACTGCTGCTAACGTTCTGTATCACACTGTAAGTTTCTGTGAAGTACATTATATAAGTGATCTTCTCTTTGCCTGACAAAGAAGTATATTTTTTTGGAAGTGAAATATGACTGTAAGGTTTTTGCCATTTTATGACTTTAATGAAACTTGTGAAATGGGATTTAAGAGCAATATTTCACTGTAGCATTACCGGATACATTGGAATTTGCTTTTAGTATTTTTTATGACTATCTGGGTGAAAACTTTCTTATTAAGAGTAAATTCCTATTGAGACTTACATATTTAGCTGCTACTTAGGATAGCCACTGAGTCTTAATTTGTAAGCACTAAATTGGAGACAATTTCCTTTATTTTCTTTGATATCTCTCCAGAAGCAGGAAGGAATTCCTCACTTTTCTGAAAGCTGGATTGTTATGGCTGATAAATTGAAGAGCATGCGGGATTTGGACATGGCCAGATGCAGGGAATCATCCCGCTACCCTGACCTTGCACGTGGGGTGACCCGTTCTGGAGCCAGTTCTGAAGTCTGCCTGTGTAAGTTGGCAGCTTCTTCTTGGGGCACCCTGGGTTTAATGTGTTCCCTGAACCAACTTTTATATGCAAAGATCCCTCTGACAAAACAACAAAAAACAAAACAAAACAAAAACAAACCAAAAACAACAACAACAACAAAAACACCAAATAGCCGAAGTACCAAAATGGATTCCTGTAACATTTCTTGGTAATGAAATTCCTTGGCTTTACTCCCATCCTTTCAGTGCTCCTTCCAGTGTAGGATTAGAAGCAGGAGCAGTATCCCACTTCTCTTCTGCTAAGGCTCCAACACCCTGAGGGCTTTCTGATGCAGAGGATTGGCCTGGCATGTGTGGTGTCTGCACCTCATGGGAATGGGCGTTGGGTACTTGTCAGCTAGAGAACAGTGTTTTCTCCATCAGATTCCTCTGCCCACTCTGACGCCAGCAGTTCCTTGTGTGTTTCTGGCTCTGGGTTGGTGTGGTACAGCATTTGATTAAAACATTCTATTTAACTTGTATGGAAATATATCACTTTATTTCTTTATTTATTTTCATGTTTAGTAATAGTGTGTTCTCAACTTAATGGGTATTAAGACTTACAGGCAAAATGAGATTTTGTTTTAGACCTTTACTGTATTTTCCATGTTCAGAATTTCATAAGCTTTGACACTGGTATTCTTAATACTTCTATTGTGTTACCATGCCAGTAATGCAACCAGATAATATATATCCCATGGTCCTGCAGGAACTGGCAGATGTAGTTGCCAGCCTGCTCTCCATTGTATTTGTGAAAGTCATGACTGTTGAGTGAAGTCTCCAGTGACTGGAAAAAGGGAAAAATGAGTCCAATTTTTAAGATAGGGAGAAAGGAAGCATTACAGGGGCATTACAGGTTGGTGAGCCTCACACCTACGCCTGGGAAGATTGTGGAGCAGATCCTCCTAGAAGCTATGTTATGGCACATATGAGATGAGGAGATGGTCTGAGACAGCTGGCATGGCTTCTTCAAGAGCGGATCATGCCACTCTAGTGGCCTTCTTGGCCACAGTGACAACATCAGTGGACAAAGAGAGCAACTGGTGTCATCTGTCTGGACTTGTGCAAGGCCTTTCACATGGTCCCAAACCAGATCCTTATCTCTAAGTTGGAAAGATACCGATTTGAAGAGTGGACTATTCACTGGACAAGGAATTGCTTATATGATCTCAGCCAGAGGGTTAATGTCAGTAGCTCCATGTCCAGATGGAGGCCAGTCACTAGTGGTCTCCCACAGGCGTCTGTCTTGGGACACCACTGAAGATGTCTTCAGTATCTTTAATAATCATGTGGATAGCAGAATTGAGTGCACCCTCAACAAGTTTGCTGATGACCCAAAGCTGAGTGGTGCAGTTGATATGGCAGAAGGAAGGGATGCCGTGGAAAGGGGCCTGAACAAGCTTGAGAAGTGGGCCCAAGTGAACGGAAGGAGATTCAACAAGGGAAGTTCAAGGTTTTGTGCTTAGGTTGGGGCAATCCCAGATATGAGTACAGACTGGGAGAACTCATTGAGAGCAGACCTGCCAAGAAAGAATTGAGGGTTCTGGTGGATGAAGAGCTTGGCATGAGCCAGCAGAGTGCAATTGCAGCCTGGAAGGCCAACAGTATTCCAGGCCACATCAAAGGAGGAGTGGCAAGCAGAGAGAGGGAGGTGGTTGTTCCCCTCTACTCTGCCCTTGCAAGGCCCCATCCGGAGTACTGTGCCCAGGTCTGGTGTCCAGGTCATAGATGTTGGAGTGGGTCCAGAGGAGGGCCGTGAAAATTTGTCAGAGGGCTGGAGAACCTCTCCTATAAAGAAAGTCTGAGGTAACAGGGCTTGTTCAGCCTAGAGAAGTATCCAGAGAAATCTCACTGTGGCCTTTCTGTACTTAAAATAAGCTTATAAAAAGAAAGATGACGGACTTTTTATGTGCTCTGATAATAATAGGACAAGGGAGAGTGACTTTAAACTAGAAGAGGGGAGATTTAGATTAGATGTTAGGAAGAAATTCTTCACTTAGAAGATGGTGTGACACTGTCACAAGCTGCCCAGTGAAGCTGTGGGTGCCCCATCCCTGGATTCGTTCAAGGCCAGGTTGGATGTAGCTCTGGGCAGCCTGGTCTGGTGGGTAGCAGCCCTGTCTACAGCAGAATGTTGGAACTAGGTGATCTCTTTCAACTCAGACCATTATGCAGTTCTGTAATGGTATGTGTCATCGTATCTGTGCATGTAGCTAGTGTAGTGGATGTCCTGATAGCTGTGTCAGTCTGCTAGAAGCACTTTTTACTTACAGCTGTATTATGCATAACAGTTCACTCCTTGCTTTCAACAGCACGTGCCTGGGAGATGAACAAGGATGTTTATGTTAATGCTTGCAGATTTGTATGTACCAGAGGAAGTTCTGGGGCTGCTCGTTCGTGGAACCTTTTTTGATGAATCCAGCTTTGTATCAGCCAGCTTTTGATTAGATGTCTTAATAAGAACATGGCAAAAATGTCAGACACTGTAGCAGCACACACTGGATTGGGGTGTTTGCAGAATTGTGATTTCAAAAGGTAATTCAGGTTTCCATCTAGTGGTGGTATAAAATTCTGTGTAAGCCAAGGGAAGCATGGCATATACATAACTGTGGTATGCGAAGCATTGTAATACTTGTGTATGTGGTTGAAACTTAGGAAATAAAAAGCCTAAGGATGTAAATTATATACTTAACAGCATGTAACTCTGAGAGCCTCCAGGTTTGTTTTTTTTTTATATTGAAGTTGTAGTAATACGGGATCAGTTATATTAATGGTATGTGTTCAGATAGTACTCTTTGCAAATTAATCTGATTCCTCTTTATCAGTGTTCTGTGACAGACATTTCAAAAAGTTTAACTTGATGCAGGTCTGGAAATCCTTTACCAGGTTAAGTTTGCAGATGGAAAAAATACCTGGGTAACATAACCACCAATCTTTTGGACTTGGACTTTAAAACAGTGTAGCAGGTCAAACGGACAAACTAGGCTGAAACTGCATTTGTAAATGTATAAGGATTTCTGGGTGTTTATGTTTTATCGATGCTTTCCTTCTAGCATTTGTTTGGCTCTTGTTTGAATGCTGCCAGATTGTAGTGTTTATAAGCGTGGTAGGTGTTACTATGTTTTCCATGCATTTCCAATATCAACATTATATAAACACTGCCAACTTTCCGCAAGTGCTGTCAAGTACTGTATTTTGTAATTACTGCAATAATGTTATGAGTGCTGTAATTGCGTGTACTGTGTGGATATGCTTTTCTGTTCTGTTTGTGTGCAGACACAAAATTGATATTTCTCTGTAAATTGAAATGGAATCTGGAACATATCTAAATATTTGTTTCAGAACTGTTTTTTCATCTTTCAGCATCATACAAGGTATCTGCACAAGTCGTTCTGTACAGCTGGGAGGAGTTTTAAAGCCCTGAATTTGTAGAGCACACCCGAGTGTACGGCTGATAAGTTTGGAGCCATTAAGAGATCAAAAGGATGAAAGCTCCTTTCTACAGTTCACTAATATTAGTGTCGGTTTCGACAAGACACCAAACCTTAGGTTTCAGCTTCATTATCTTGTCTTTTGTAGCATCTTTATCAATCTTTATTTTGTTTTAGCTTCCTTTTACAGTGCCAAAAGCTTTGTGTTTTAAGACTGGAGTTGATTCTATGTACTACACGTCTTTTAATCGATATCCTACTATTTATACTGCAACTCACTCCTGGAATACATGGAGCAGCAAATTTCTGGCAAAACATTTTTATTTCTGTGTCTGGAAGCTGCTAATGAAGAAGGATATGATTTGAACAGTTTATTTAATCATAGAGTCTGACAACATTTGAATTTTATCGATTTTTGAAGGTCATTTCCAGAAGTTAATGTCAGTGAGATTTTTTAAATGAAATGCTTGTTGTACTAGAAGTAAGTTACAAGTAAGGTTGCAAGCAGACTTTACTGAGTTTTGTTTTTAGGCTTAGTGATATGTGGGGAGCCTGAGTGCTGGTAATGTGCTCATTTCTTGCAGAAATACTGGTGAGAGACAGAGCAGACAAGGGTGAAGGACAGCACGATGCACTTTTTACCTTGCCAAGCTAAACCTCTAGGTTTATCTTGTACAAATGGCTAGTGTAGTAGAACCACAGAGTCATTTGAATCAGAAGGGGCCCTTAGAGGGCATCTAGTCCAACTCCCCTGCAATGAGCAGGGACGCTACAGCTGGATCAGGCTGCTCAGAGCATGGTCCAGTCTGACCTCAACTGTCTCCAGGAATGTGGCATCCACCACCTCTCTGGGGAACCTGTTCCCATGCCTCACTAACTTTATCATAAAAAAGCATGTTCCTTATATCCAGTATAAATATTCTCTCTTTTACTTTGAAACTATTTCCCAAAGTAGGTGCACATTTCCAAGTAGATGTTCATTCCCTTGCTACATGCAATTTCCTGAACGATGAAATTGATACACTAATTTTATGCCTTTTTTCCTTCCCACATTATTCTGTTCCATAATTTAGAGGAAATTAATGGATGATTAGGTCACTGCAGTGTTATCTCTTTCTTTTATTTTTTTTTCTTGTTACGTTTATCTTTTCTGAATCTGAACCAGAAGAAACATGATGGGAGGGTGAGAGCTTAAGGCAGCTCCCCATGACCATTGCTTCCTTGGAGCTGTCATGACTGAAGGTACTGAATTGTGTTGGTAGTATTAATGTCTTCATAGAATAAATCAGGGAATCTGGTTTGCTTTCTGTAGGCCACCAAATACCTCTTGGCTCATAACCAAGCCCTTGTCTTTTTCAGTTGCCCAGCATAAGGCATATGGGCCATGTAATTGAATTGAGTTTGTATGCTGTTTGAAGTGCAGTAATACCATCTGTGTAGTCTGTCTTGATGGAAGAACTCATACTACATTAGCAGTCTTTCAGGCTTCGTCACTTGGCTTCAGCCTGTTGTGCCCTCACATGTAGTCTGATAGCTGATTTTAGACTTTGGTGATTGATAACATCGGAAGTGATTATCCTTCCTAAGACTGCAGTTTTTGAAGTGTACACAGGATGGCAGCAAATACCTGAATTTATAAGTCATGTTTCTATTCTAGGAACAAATAGGATTTTGAGTTTTCTAATACAAATCAGTTAGAATTTTCACAGGTTGAATTCTTGTTGAATTGTTTATTGAAAACTATGAATTCATTAAAATACTGCTGCAGAGTTTGAGAAGGTTTTTTAATTCAAAAGTTATAGTGTGGCTTCTACCTGGTATAGCCGTAATCATATTTGGTGGTGTTTTCTGGTTGTGATTTGCATTGGAGTAGTTTGCTGCTCTGGCAGCAAAGGTGGTACTGACCCAGGTAGTTTGCCATGTTTGGTGGTGACCCTCTGATCCCTTGTCAGAGAAAAGGAGATGTGCACCATTCCTTTATCCCCCTACGTGTTTCCCCAGTGTTCTACCTGCTGAATCCCTGATGGTGCTGAAGTTGTCTTTTCTGAAGCCCGTTGTTGTTTTTCTCTGTTTGAGAAACATGTCTTATCTCTCTGCAGAGATCTCTCATAATCTGCTCCTGCGTCCCTCACATTACTCAGATTACTTCTCCCAGCTGGATTTGTAGACGACTCAAACCTGCTATAGCAAACCAGTCTGACATAAACACCCTGCACTAGCTGCTGGTGTATATAAGTGAAAAAATCCTCACCATGTTTGAGAAACTCAGTAGCTGCTGGTGTGCAACTATGCTTCTGACAGACGTTGACATGGTAAGACTTCCTTTTTTCCCAGAGCTGGAAAGTTCTTGGAGTTCTTAAAAATGTTTTACACATTGTCTTCTGATTAAACAGTTGAGTGTAGTAGGTTTTCTTCTGTTCTTCCTCTTTAAGCCTTTCTCTGGCATGTTTATTAGCTAAATGCTTTCTTTTTTCCATAATAGATGCATGTTTTCAGCATATCGTATTGCATTTTGTTCTTTATTTCTTATTTCCCATGCCAGTCAATTTTTCTAAGTTCTCATCATGTAATTTAGATAATTAATAAGTTTTTTAGCAAGTGTTCTTGGGCTGATGAAAGAGCCCAGTGTGCCCCTATCCCTGAATGTGTCTCAGGTACGTATTGGGTGCACATAGAGGTGAAATTCCTATGCACAGCTGCTCTCCGCCTTCCACCTGAAGGCATCTGCTGCTCTGGGAGCAGGCTGGGAGTCCCCATTGGAGACCAGTTTCCCAAAATTGACCAGCTAGGGGAAAATAGCTGTGGTGGCTCTTGTTTCTTAGAAACACTGGTGGCAGTTTTGCTGTAAAACTTAAATATTTATCTTTTAAAATTGAGTTGTATAAGATTTTGTTTCCTGTTGAGTTAAACCCCATGTGAGGGAAATGGCAGCAAAGAGAATAAAGTGCTTCTGTTTTTCTGCTGCATTCTGATTGAATAAGGTGGTGACTAGAAGTCTTGGGACTTGAGTAGGGTCATTGGATGGATTCTGTATGGCATAAAGGTGCCTGTGTCAGGATTGCTGTGACTTAGAAGCCCAAGGCTCAGTGAATTTTAGTTGGACGCATCCTTACAAAACCTTCAGAGGCATGCTGAAAAGAAGATGGCCAAGTACTGTGAAAATGGGCTCCTAGGCAAGAGTACTCTGTTGCTTGTCTTCTCTAATTTTGGGAAGGTGTTTGATTAGATGTCCTTGTGAAAAATGGCATATTGCTGTCTCCAAACTTTAAACAAAATAAACCACCTTTTTGTCAACTGATGTTTGATTGGGCCCACCACATGTGTGCAGACATCTGCAGTGGAAGTCTGTTTTGATAATTGCTGGGAATTTAAATGTGATTGGGAATGGGAAACCGTGGACTGAGATGATGAATGCTGTCCTTCCAGCTCTGACACCTCCCATCTGTATGGCAACAGAAGGCTTTCACATTCCAGCATGGCTCAAAAACTGTTGGATTTTCACTCTTATTCACCTGTGTTTATTGTTTTGAATAATCTAGCTTCATGTTACTGGTGAGAGAAGGTCATGATAACAAGCTTGTTTTTCCCTGCCTGGAAAATAATTCTTGACACTTCCTTGCTGCTGATGGGGAAAAAAAACTGTGATGATTGGGAGATGCCATTTGAGCCCTGGAGAGTTAACTCTGAAGAAAGCCATCTGTGCAAATATAATTGCATTTCTGCATGTTTCTGTGCAATGTGAAGGTGTTCTGTCCTGCTTTGTTGTTTAAAAAGTTAAGTTTCTGTGAGAGATGTTTCAAAATGCCCATGTTTTAATTATCCCAGGTGTATGTTTTTCCAGTGGCAAAATTAATTTTTATGGTCATCTGTTCAGTTTATTTCAAGTGGAGAGAAATAAAAGCAAGCTTAAAAAAGTTTTAGTCCAGAGGAAAACAGTGGAACAATGAAAGTGGAAAAATTAAATGAAAGGTCAGCATTGACAGCTTTGCAGGTTCTTCTCCTGAGTGTGTCTTGATTGATTCTGGATAAATAGATAATAAGCCATTTTGTGAGATGTGAGGAAATATGGACGTATTTGGATGTATTCATCAAACAGCAGAGGTTGGCTGTGTATCAAAGCTCAAGGTCTGAAGTAAGGTTTAACTAATGAATTGGTTGAAACAAGGATGTGACTACTGCCTTGTTTTTCCCTGAGTTCATGGTGGCAGAGCTGTGATGGCAGGACCCTGAGGTGCATTAGGCTGGAAGGTGGCCAGAACAGAGAGTAGTGAGTGAAGCTGGAGGAGCAGAGTGGATCAAGTGGACAAGGTGTTGGAGGCCTGGATTGTGGAACAGGACCTGAGGAAGCTCTGGTTCATCTGAAGAGCTTTCAGGTTAGTGAGGCAAAGGGTGTTTAAACAATTACTGTATTTCTGGTACAGAGTGTTGGACAAAATAATGCATTTCCAACATGCTGCAGTTTGTAGCACTGCTGTCAGAGGTAGGGAAGGCATATGTTAAATTCTTGCTAGTTTTCTTGCTGTTTCATTTTGGCTTGCTAAATAGAATCCCATCACACTTTCAGAGGTTATTGAAGGTGTGCTTGATTCCTTGTAAATATTGATCTGATATTTTGTGGCTGCTGTTACAAAATGTGTGTTGTATTTCAGTTAGAAAGGAGGTTTTGCTCTTCCTTCCTCTTGCATATTGGACAAGCAAAACTTTGATGGCTGTTTGTTTTAGTGAGGAAAGAGATAAATGTGTTCTGTTTCTTTTCTGGAATCTCTGCCAATGAAATTTTGAGTTTGTTATGGAAGACTGGGATGGAAACTTAACGTAAAAACAGCTTATGCATGCATTCACAAAAAGCTGGTATTCTCTGTTCTGATGTAGATTCAGTAAGTCAGCTGAAAGGAAATATTCCACTTCTTGCACACTCATGCCCCAGGCTTGCTCTTCTGAAGGCCACGCAGTGCTGCCTCACAGCCCCTCCTCATGTAGCCTGTGCTCTGGCCCCATACTGTGGATGTGGCTGAAATGAGGGTTAATGTGCTGGGCAGTAGGAAGCACAGTTGCTGGAAAAACTCTTATGGCAGTGGGCAAGGACTTGGAAAGCCAGATCATACTGGATGTGGGTGCTGTCTCTATCATTTATGTGTATTATTTTGTTTTTCATGTATTGTTTGTGCACTTGTTTGCACAAATGCACACTTCTAATGCACAGAAACAGATATAGTTAGGATTCAATTAAACATCTACATTTGTATAGACTTTTTGTTTGAAAATCAGTTCCATGATATTGATGACTTAGTTCCAGTTAGTTGACACCATTACTGTTTTAGGATCTATTAGCAAAACTGGTATCAAGCCGTGCTTCATCTGATTTTATTTAGTAGTCTAGCAGAAAGCATGCAACAGCATTAATGGTTTTAATTGTGAATAGTAGCATGAATGAGCACTTTGAATTTATTTGGCATCGTGTTTTCTTTTTACCTTTGGATGTTCTCATTCAGTTGTGCCAGATTACTTCTCACCACCCCTTGTTCCATGTAGCCATCCCATTTGCTGATTAGGGCTTTGGGTGCAGCCATACAGTGGCGCATGCTAACTAAGTTACTTGCCAAACATTTCCTTTTTCCTTAGTAATGCCACTTTATTGTTTGTTTTCGTTTGTGACTAGATTGCTTGTAGGCAGTGTTGTGGAAGGAAGGTAGGATCCTGAAGGTATTTCAAATAGGTGTGATAGTTATGACAGCAACAGTGGCAGAACTTTCCCAGGGAAATTCTACACCTACCAAATGCAATAAAACACTGCTACATTCTGTAAAGAAAAGGTTTTTTTGTTTGTTTGTTTTTGTTTGGTTTTTTTTCGTTTTGTAAAACTGTTATTTTTAAAATCACTCCTACAGTGGATGTAACAAGCAGCTACAAGGAGGTCTGTTTTGTTTTTTTCTCATAAGTGAATACAGTAGGATGCAGATGATCCCATTGCTCTCCTGCAGGGGGAAAAAAAAAAAAAAAGAAAAGAAAGATGCACAAGGATATGCATGCAAACCTGTGTATTAGCCTTATGGGGTTAATATGGCTTACTTTCTGCAGCATAAATCGTATTTTAGTTTGTCCAGAGAGTTTGTGAAGACTCCCTTCTCTGGAGAGATTCAAGACCTGCCTGGATGCCTACCTGTGCAACCTGGGTTAGGGAGCTACTTTGGCAGGGGTTTGGACTCAATGATCTCTGGAGGTCCTTTCCAACCTCTGCAGTTCTGTGATTCTGTAACCGAATAAAATATAAAAAAATTCCTAGACCTTCTAGACTAGATCTGTTAAAACACTGCTAATTAAAACCCACTAAGTTACCATCAGTGTGTTCCATGAGTAAGCATCCCCGTGTTGTAGATATGAATAAGATCATTTCCTGATGTCTTCAGGTAACTTGTGTGAAAGCTTTTCCTGTTAGCTGTCTCGTTCCAACTCTATACTGAATCCTGTGCTTAAAAGGAAGTCACTTAGCTGGAAGTTTAAGTGAAATAAGTGTCTCTAAGGGCCATTGTATGGAGTGGAGGATAAGACAAGAAGTTGTTGTGATTATGATGGAATTGCACTTGTGAGCAGATGCACACAAGACCTTCTTTTCCCCTGTTTTCTTGTTCAGCAAGTGAAAATCATTGACATGTAAGCATCTCAAAAATACTTCAGGTTTTTATTGTTAGAACAGCATTGTAATGCTTTAAACAACTTCAGAGTCGTTGTAAAGCTGCGCTAATGTAAGTTGACATAATTTTTTAAGGTTGAGAAGTTTTGAAACACAAATTGAGTTATCTCAGTGATTTAAATATTCTCTGAATGGTAGAAACCTTGAGTGAGCCAACCCGTTTATTCACATTCCCCATGGATGGCAGATACAGATTTTTCTAGAACTTATTATGTAATCAGTTTGAAAACTCCTCTCTTCCAGATCTTTGTATGCAGTATTAGAAGGGTATGTTTCCCAATAAGGCACAAATGAAATAAAAAGCAGCACTTTGTCATACACACTTATGAAAAGATATCTTTGTGTTTATGTGGAGAGAGCATTTGAACAGATCCAGAAGTGCCATACCACAATGATTAAATGGTACCACTTAACTCAGAGCAGAGGTACTTCATCTCAGGAACTTCAGCACATGGGCAGAACTCATGTGATGCACTTTCCATTTCTGCTATCATCCATACAGCGCTGTTCCTGCTCTGAATGTCAGTACCTTACCCAAAGCTGAACAATGTAGCGCTCAGCTGTCAAAGCACAGCTGAGGTTGGCCGCCACAGAGCAGATCTGAGCCAACATGAGCAGTCTCAGCATGGTGTATTTGCTTCTGTGAAATGTTGTCTTGATGTTTTCACTTATTTTTAAAGATCTTTTAAATTATAAAGTAAATTCACTTCCTTTCCAGTTCAGCAGTACCAAGTGTGTGAGAATTTTTTGGAGGCAGTCTGAATTACTGTTGGGAAAGCTTAAGGTTTTCTTGACTGAATGTTCATTCATCTCAAAGTAAGTACAACTCTATTTGATTTACTTTATTTCCATACCATGTTTTTCCTCTCATATTTTCCACCTCTAGTATTAGGAAAACCTTGTACATGAGTAGAAACAAAAAGGAAGCAGTAAAACAAGATACAGATTAGTTCATTTTGAAACATATGTTGTACAGAGATTATAGGAGAATGTATTCAGGCTTGAATTTGATATATATTTGATTTTCCCAAGAACAGTAGTGAATATTTTATGGAGTTTTTCAGAAGTGCCTTCAAATTAGTTCTCTCTACAGATACTTTCTTGAATTTGGAAACTTATTCAGCAGATCAGGAGTTGGACTCAGTGATCCCTGTGTGTGTCCCTTCCAGCTCAGGATATTCTATGATTCCACGATCAGTGAAATTTTCTTACTCCTTTTGTACTTCATCTTTCCAATCTTTTGCTCTTCTGGGACAGCTCAGCCCTTACGTGCTGTAACGTGAAAGAGGCTTTAAAAATCCTCTTACATGAGAGACAGTGGACAGAAAGAGAGTGGCTTGCAGATAATGGCAGAGGGTTTTTTTTGTTCTCCAAATCTGGAGGTCTTGACATAGTAGGGATGCATGCTCCTTTGCAGCAGCTCTTAAATATAGTAACGATGCATTTGCTTTCTTCATTGAAAAATTGTGTTGATTTCGGAAATAGTTCAGAGCTTGTACTGAAATGTGCCAACCACAAGTTAAAAACCGTATTAGAGTTGGACACTTCAGAGTGTCTCAACCTCTAGAAACAAGAAAACAAAAGAAAACAAAAAACAAACAAACAAACAAAAAAAACAGAAAAACCCAAGCAGAAAAAAAAGCCAGCAGTGTTATCTTTAGAAAGGCAACTTAATTTCTGTGACCATTTTTGTTTGCGCTATTATATCAGGTGACTTTCTGGCTGCATGCTTGTTATATCACCATAATTTAGGAAAATAAAACAGAGCAAAGGAGCTTTCACTGCAGTTTCGAGAGCTATAAAATGAAAAGAAAGGAAGTGCTGTGAATTTGTTCTCTTACTTAGAGTTTATGGACTCTTCTCAGCAGTGTGTGGCAATAGGATGAGGGCAAATGGCCACAAACTGAAGCACAGGAAGTTCTGCACAAATGTGCCTAAGAACTTCTTCACAGTGCAGTGACGGAGCACTGGCACAGGCTGCACGGAGAAGTGGTGGAGTCTCCTTCTCTGAAGACGTTTGAGACCCACCTGGACGCCTACCTGTGCAACCTGGGCTAGGGAGCAGCTTTGGCAGGGGGTTGGACTCGATGATCTCTGGAGGTCCCTTCCAACCCCTACAATTCTGTGATTCTGTAACAGAATAAAATATTATAAAATAATATATAAGAGTTTTAAACTGTTTATTAAATGGAAGTAAGTTTATGTATGTACGAAGTGTATTTCTTAACTGAAATGTGAACATCATCTAGCATTTATTGGTGCTCAGCAGCAAGAAGTGGACAAGGATTTACCCAGAGTCTAGTGCAGAGACTAGTGGGTTAATCCTTTTGCCTTCTAACAAGTACACATTAATGCCATGAATAAATCGTCTTTACCGCAGTGTGATTTTACAGATATAAACCAGTATGTTGTCAGTTGCTTTAAGGAAAATATTTTATCAGTATGCATTCATTTTCATAGAAATGATGTATTGCAGCTATTTAAAAACAGCGAGGACTACAATTTAGCCGGATGGTTGTGGTGAACTACATGGAATTATTTCTCTGGAGTAGGACTTAAAAATTCCTGGACTGGATGACATGCTTGCTTAAGAAACACCTTTATAAGAATTTGCCTGTGTTTCCTGACAGTGTTTTTTATTCTTGAAAGCATGTGAGTCCCCCTGGACATAGGTTTTCTTTTATTGACGGCTGGTCACCTTCATCGTGCTGTATGAAGAACACGCCTTGCAATGTATGTATGCTATTTTGTAGGAAAAATGGGTCAGTAAACTTCAATGACTCATTGCTTGTCTGCTCTAAATACCACTCCAGAGTGTACATTTCAGCCTGTGTTATTAGAGCTTTGGAACAGGGAGTGTAAAATATGTTCAGCTGAAACTGGAGATGCTTCTGTCCATCCTGAGGGACAGATCTGACTTCTATTCTAGTGTCCTTCTGGTCTGCTAATTAAATATTGCCCATGAGGTTGTACCTTTTTCATTCAATCCCGTTATTCTTCTGCGGGTCCATTGCAGTGAAAAATTCAGTGCATGCTCAGCAGAAACATTATTTGTGGTGATGTTGAAATCAATGCAAGGCCCCTATTTGCAGATGAAATTTTTGTTTATGCTTGAGTTTTTTATTGTTGTTCTGTTAGCTTAAAGTTTTGGCTGTAATGAGCATATAGAAATGTGAGTAATGGAGATGTAAGAATGCCAAGTCTTTTTCGGATATGTATACTTATGCTTTGTTGGCTGTAAATTAAATAGAACGCGCATGGAAGGCCTTTCAGTACTATCATCAGTTGGGACATACAACCTTTTGCAGCTAGCAGTCTGGAAACTGATGTGGTTGTCTTGGAAACAGGCTTTATTTTGCTTTTGCAAATACGTAGATATGAAATCATTGTCTTCTTTGAAAATCTGTAAGTAATACTTCTCAAAGAAATAACAAATTTAAGGTGCTTGTTCTCTGTTTAAAGAATTGATGATGTTTGTCTTGTGTGCTTTAATTATAGTTGTGTGGTAATAGTTCTAAAACAGTGTAGTTTTCTTTAACCTAAAACATCTGTACT
Organism: Oreortyx pictus; assembly: GCA_036925125.1. NCBI lineage: Eukaryota > Metazoa > Chordata > Aves > Galliformes > Odontophoridae > Oreortyx > Oreortyx pictus. The sequence goes on from JAUPFR010000007.1 coordinate 23,897,684, forward strand.
TCTTGCTGATATTTGTCTTGGAATTAGCAGCAGTAAAGCACTTTCCCAAGATTTTTTAGCTTAATGTTTAAGTAGAAGTAATGTGGTGTAACAGATGTATTAACAAGTTAACATTCCTAAAAAAATAAATGTATTGATGCTATCATTTCAGGTCTTACCCTTTGCTTTGCTTTAAATGAACAGCATGTGATGAATCCTTGACTTTTCTGTGAGGCTGTAGCACAAGAGTTGCCAGACCAAATAGCAGGAGTAGAGAAAAAATGCACAGGACCGCCAGAGAGCTGCCATGCACTGCATGGAGTGGGAAATCAAACCTGGGTTAATAAATAAGCATCTTTCACATTGCTGAGGATTTAGAAGGGTTTGTATAAAAATGTGACAGAGTGTTCTTGAAAGAAGTGTGACTTCTCTGGCCCGTTGTTTATTTGTCCTGTCACAGAAACCGTAGGGTTTGTCAGTAGAAACAGTGTAATTTCATCATAATTCTTACAGGTAAGGTCCTGTAAGACCTTACCTGTAAGACCTACAACTGAATTGTTTCTTTGTGTGTTCTGTTCTTCAGTTCTTATGTTATTAAGTTCAGTGGGGTTTTGATGTATTTCTCTTCCAAGTATTTTTGTCTCTAGTACCAATTTGAGGAGCTTTCTAAACATTGGTATGTGCTTCAGGGAAGGATTTCTTTTCTTTTTATTCCCTTTCATTCTTCTGTGACTGATTTTAAGGGGAACTCACAGTTTGAATTTTGAAGCCTGACAACAGAAGAGGATCATCCCAGGAGCCTGGCGAGCCACTGGGACCCATTTTTGTGACCATCTCTTTAGTCTTACCTTTAATCTGTTGTTCCTATTCCATTTCCTGTGCTGTGTCTACATTTCAGTTTGATCTACTTTCAGATCTTAATTGATCAATTTATTTCTTCTTAGGAGTTGTTTTTCTATCCAGTATGTCACAGAATCATAGATTCATAGAATGGCTTGGATTGGAAGGGACCTCAAGCATCATCAGTTTCTAGCCCCTGCCACAGGCAGGGCTGCCGGCTGCTAGATCAAGTGCTAGATCAGATTGCCCAGGGCCCCATCCAGTCTGGCCTTGAACACCTCCAGTGATGGGGCATCCGCAGCCTCTCTGGTCAACCTACTTCAATCTAATCTAAATCTCCCCTCTAGTTTAAAACCATTCCCCTTTGTCCTATCACTGTCCACCCATGTAAAAAGTCGATTTCCCTCCTGTTTATAAATTTCCTTTAAATATTAGAAGGCTGCAATGAGATCTTGCAGCCTTCTCTTTTGTAGGCTGAACAAGCCCAGTTCCTTCAGCCTATCATCACAGGAGAGGTGCTGCAGCCCTTGGATCATCGTCGTGGTCCTTGTGTGCTGAATGCTCCCTTCTCCTTCAACTCGTGAACGAGCTCAGACTTTCTCTTTAAGATCTGAGATAAAGCTTGTTAACGTAAGTGGAGAGGATCTTAAAGGCCGTGGCTGCTATCAGATGATGCAAAAAGCTTTTAGGGAACTAAAGTTTGTCTCTGATACATAAAACTTGCATCAGTATTGTATGTCCAGAAAGAAATGATTAATCACAGCTTGTTTTTCCACAAATGACCGCTAAGTCACTCAAATACACTTTAATGGGGTAATTCATACATGTTTACCTTGTTGGTCAAGCCACAAACCTTCCACTTTTACCTCATATTGTGATCTCATAAGTCTTATATGAAAAAGGAAATTAAAATAGCATATCATTTAAGCTGTAAGCGAAGCTGAATTGGCTCTTGAACTTTTTTCACATTTCTCTAAATAAATGTCATTTCTTCCAGTTTAACAATATTAGTAAACTGTGTTAAAAAAGGAGTCCATTTGTACCTTCCTGATCAAATAATAATTCTCCGTGCTGATTACTAAGTAGTACATAATTACATTCCCTGGCTCCATTTTAGCTGAACAATTTTTCATTCTCTCCTTCCAAGCTGCAAGAGAGCAAGCAACCAGAAAAACCAGCCAGTTCAGTCTAGGAGCAGTACGTGCATCACTATGTTACTGAGGTCACTGCCCTGAAGTTTTGGTTCGTTTAGCATCCATCCTGAATCTCTTGGGAAAACTTGATGTTTGTAATGGTCTCCTCGCTTTTCCTTCCCGATGAACTTCTAGGAAACTTCTCTGGTTGTTTCCAGTCTTTCCAACCCAATGGCTTTGTACTGCAGAAATCTGTTTTAGCCCTGTCCATTAGAAATGGTGATGTGGTCTTTCACCCCCTAGAAATTAAAATGCCATGTAATTCAGATTTTTCTGAAGACAAGAAGGAACTGAAAATCTTTTGATCTTGTGTTTCACTTGGGGGTGTTGCTGAGTCCGACCTCAGTAGGGTTCCCAAACAGACTCCAGGGGAGGGATTTTAGATTTGTTCAAATCCAACTAAAGATCACGTTCTTTTTACCATGAGTAAAAAAGAAAGTTGTTTGAAGCCAGCGAGAGAAAGGAATGTAGTGATGAGACCCACGTGTCTGAAGGATGGTTTATCAGGTTATCAGATCGCATTGAAGAAGCGTGTCACTCCGCACAGCCCAGGTCTGCGTGTATAGTTTCTCTTAGACACATAACATTCATCAGATGTACAAAATCTCATTGCAAGTGGGAGAATTTGTTCTTTACACAGCTTGTGGTTAGAGCTCCTCATTAATTACAGTTTGGTCTAATAATTAGAAAAGGGTGGATTTTGTTTGACCTGTGTTTTCTTTTGGGGTATGAGATGTCTTCTGTGGTTGGATCGGTTCTCAGCTGCTTCCTGCTCCTGGACTTGTTGGATGTGTGAGGAACCAGTTTGGCCTCCTACAAACGGTGTAATTTTCCTATTGTGTTTTCCATTAATGCTTAAGCAAACCCTGTGGGCTGCCCAGCAGTCCTCGTGTGTCCTTTTTCAGGGGCAGGGCAGGGGCAGATGGCAGCATGCTACCTGCTTTGTGTCAGCTTCGCTCTGGGACATAAAAAACATTGACTTCTGCATAAATAGCTTGTCCTTCAATTTTTCTTGTATATACATGCTAAATTTATAGTGTAGCCATAGTTTTATGAAGATAGATTATTTCTAGTGCTTTATTTAAATGAAGCACAGTGCTCCTGGAGAGTTCTCATTGTAGCCTCAGAATATAAGCTTGTTTGTTGCATTGGAACTGAAACATTTGGTCTTTTGCCGTTCAGATGTTGATGATGTCCGTGGTTATGTGTGGAATTTGATAACATCTCCCAGCAGGAACAGTGTTAAGCCAGTGACATGAGTGCTTCTCTGGACAAGAGCTGCTTCTGGTTTCCTGATACCAATCTAATGGCTGCTCAGCTGATTGAGTGCCTGACACTTCCAGAAAGGAGAGCTGGGTTTCCACCTCCTGAAAGGACTTCCAGTTGGGGCTACGCATCTGACTGAGGTGGCTTCAAGCCACAGAGATCCTCTGCTGAGCTGGTCGCATGCCTGTCTGCATCCCCTGCCCTTTTTGCAACTGTTAGTGTTTAGATTTTCCAGATGACAAACTCTGATACTGTCTGGTATCACTCAAGTACAGTTTGAGGTGTGTTTTAAAAAGCAGGAGGAGGGCTTACCACCCATTGTAGTAGAGTCACACTTTTTATTCAGTGATCATGACTTGTCTTCTACACAAAGAAAGGTGATTTGAAATTGTCTGCTAATATATTTGCCTTTCTGAGGGCTGTGTGACCTCATATATGTGTTTATTTAGATTAGTTAATTTGTCTGAGTGAGTTATATTTTATACATTTTTAAAAGCTTAATGAGCTTTTTTAAGTGGTCTTAAAGAATGAAGCGTGGGTTTATTATGGTTTTATATTTACATGAGTGCATGAAAATGCCCACTGAAATTATGTATTAAGCTGAGCTAAGGTGTGGTGGCATGTTTTCTGGGGTTGTTTCTTATGTTTCTAACTATATTTACAGCTTCAGATGTATGAGGGAAGAGAATCATAGAATCATTTGAGTTGGAAGGGGCCCTTAAAGGCCACCTAGTCCAACTCTCATGCAATGAACAGGGACACCTGCAGCTAGATGAGGTTGCTATCCAACCTGACCGTGATTGTCTCCAGGGATGGGGCGTCCATCACCTCTGGGCAGCCTGTGCCAGTGCTTCCCCACCTTTATCCTAAACAACTTTTTTCTTATAGCCAATCTGCATCTCCCCTCTTCTAGTTTGAAACCATTCCCCCTTGTCCTGTCACCACACACCCTGCTGAATAGTCTGATAAAGCATCTGTCCCCTTCTTTCTTTTAAAACCCCTTTAGATGCTGAAAAGCTGCACTGATGTCACCCTGGAGCTTCTCTTCTTCATGCTGAATAGCCCCAGCTCTCTCAACCTGTCCTCATAGGAGAGATGTTCCATCCCTTGGGTCACGTTTGTGGCCCTTTTCTGTATGCACTCCAACAGCTGTGTATCTCTTCTGTACTGAGGACTCCTGATTTGGACACAGTTGTAATGCTCTGGAATTTCATGAGCTATATCCCCCATTTAAACACCACTTCTCTGAATATTTTGTCTGTAACTGATACGTAATTAGTTCAACAGAAAAATAAAAAAGGAAAACAAAGTGAGATTTTTGAGGGGGAAAAGAAATAAAAGAGTTAGTCAGATACAGAGATCTGTCTGAATGTGTATAGAAACATCCTGCACCTCTCTGAAAACCAAGCTGAAGCCATTGCTTGCTGTGCTGTCCATTCATGTTATTGTTTCTTCACACTACATCCCTGGCAGCAGGTGCAACATTATGCAACAGAACAAGAATTTGAAAGGCTGCAATTTGGAGTTAACTTCCAGTGGGTGGCCTGCCAGGCCAAGCTTGTTTTTAGATATCACCCTGAGGAATTGGTTTAAAGTCATTTGATATCACTTCTCACCGTCTGGCTGAGATGTTGAACAGCACTGAGCAGCTGCCTCTGCCCTGTCCCCAGCGATGTTGCTGTTTGGTCGGTGTTGTCATTAATTTGGCTGCAAGTGAAGATGGTCTTTTGGAAGAGATGAAGGCATCAGCTTTATTTAATGTTCTACACATTAAGCCTACCTTTGAGGAGAATGCCAAAGAAAATAGGAAAAATGGTTGCCATTCTTCCCAGTGTAAATGAACACTGAATTTTTATTCAGTCTTATGATTAAATTGTACATTTCGTATCAGCATATCAGGTGAATGCCTGTCAGCATGTACTGGGCAGGATGGCAGTCTGTCAGTCAGGGAGCAGAACTTTTGTTTGGGCGGTTGAGGCTTTTATTTTTGTATCTGGCGTCTTCTAAACCTAGTAGGCAGCAAGCTGACATCCTTTCCTTAATGAGTGGTGTTTTAAAACCTCAGCTGTCACCCATCCCCATGCCATTCTGATAAATGTGTGCTTTCTGTGAACGCTTATGATTCAGAGAACAGAGAAAAGCTGTATTCACATCAGGTAGTGAACTTTCTGAAAAGAAACAACAGAAAAAGGATGGTTATAGATTACAGCAGATAGCTTCTGAATTTCTGTATCGGGCAGCTGCAGAATCCACATCGTTCAGTCTCACGCTGCAGTATTGAGGCAGCCTGATGGTTGGGCTCAGCTGCTCTCCTGTGCTTCTCCACTGAGCATGGCTGTGCTGTGCCTGCAGGCTGGTTTGTCTCCAGCTTTATGTCTCACATACTGTGAGCAGAGTGTGAACTGTAACTGTAACTGGAATAAGATGCCCTTGGAAAATCCATCGTAGGTTTGGATCACAGTTGCCAGAGGAGATTTGTTGTATTTGGAAGGTGTAGTTATATGTAAAACAAAAAAGAGAGGAAGAAGTGATTTTCCGTGTTTGAGAAGGCTGAACAGGGGTTTGTTTTGGCTCTGCTGTTAGAAGAGATGCTGTTAGTAAACAGTCACATTCTGTGTCTGTAAGTTATAAGGAAAGCTAAAGCAAACACAAACGCACCACTCTTCGTTGTGTGCCAGAGATTGACATCATCAGATTGCATGGTATATTCCAGAAAGAGCAAATGTAGGCTTCCTCCCCACCCCCTAAGTTCTTTAAACTTATTTCTGGACTTCATCTGGAGCTCTGCATTGCAGTTCACGTACAGTTAGAAGATGGTGCATTTTCTGTAGCAGTTGTCTGAATTTCTCAGAAAGCAGCGATGTGTTAAACATCGGAGTATCCCAAGAGCTGTGTGTTCCTCAGTTGGCTCCCTAGGCAGAGAAAATGAGGAGTGCCATTCATTTTCACATTACCAATCGATGTGATGCTGTAACTGCTGTGGCTGTCTGGCATGTATGAAGCATTTGTTCAGCGAGAGAATTCTATACATATCTTCAAGAAGAATGCTTATCCAAATGCATCAGTTTACAAAGTAAACATTCTAAGATATTCTGCTGGATAGGAGATAAGTGTTTCTAACAACTGTAACTACATTAATATATCTTATCTATGATTAAATCTATTTTTCATTTCAGTAAGTGTACATGATATGACAAAATAAAACAAATCGGTATATCTACTTAAAATTGACCAGAAATATTTGAAATGTTTTAACAACATTTTTTTCTTAAGAAAAATGAACTTTTTGTACTCTGGTACTAATGGTCTTTTGTAGATAGTGTTGAGTATGACGTGATGGTAAAATGGTATTTAAAGAAGTTGATGTGAATCTTGCACTTGTCATTTTTGTGACCTTTGTATTCTCTCTTCATCAGAACTATGCAGCACTGATATGGCAGCAAATTAATGAGGACAAACAAAACTCAAGAAAAAAGGCTGTATTTGGAATCCAGCTCACAGAAGAGAAGCTTAATGACTTCCGTGATGAACAGATTGGGCAACTGAAGGAGCTGATGGATGAGGCTACCAAACCTAAGCAAAAAATCACTACTTCTGAAGACTCAGAGCAGAAAAGCTGAAAGATTCTGAAGATTTGTTTAATTGCACACTTTGGAGCATCCTTTTCCAGCTGCGATAGAATGTGGTTTCTGTGGAATGATGGCTGCTGCTGATACCTTAACTCGTCTGAAAGTGGTATCTCTGGCTTTTTATGCAATCGTGACTGGTAAAATGGAATCACCTTAACCGTTTTATGTTAATTGCAATGTTTTTGTTTTCCTAATGGAAGGTGGAGACTTGGAGAATTCGGTAACATTAACTTGACTTTTTAAAAATAGAAGGTTTTAATTTTAATCCAAGCACAGAGCAAAACTTTCAATTTTTACATCATCCTCTGCTGTGATTGAAAAGGTACAGTTACCATTTGTTTTTCTGATGTGGATTCAATAGGCAAAGAACAAAAGTATGGTACTAAAGTGCATTTGTCTCCATGGAAAGAAATGAGCAGTATTAGAAACACGTACTGTTGTTAATTCCTCTTCAGCTTCATTGTAAAATGTGCTTTAAAATAAAAGATCCAATTCGTTATTAAATTGGTTTTGAAGAAATCATTGGCTTATGAAGGAAGTTCTTTTTCTTCACAGGTGTGATGCACATCTGAACTTTTTAAAAACCATTTGTTATTTTGTTCTGTTGTAGTTAGAGTTCAAGTAATCTTTAAAAGCTTTGTATCCCATATACTCATTATTTTACATTGAGAAGAACTAATGAGGACCTCAGCTGCCAAAGTTATCCTTTCGTAATGCAGTGAAACAGACATCAGTGATTTTTGGTACTGGGTCTGCCTTCGCCAGGACGATGCATGCCTGTTGAAATGCTCACACACTTGCGACTGAAAAAAAATAATCCTACTTTGTCTGCTAAGAAAACAACACCTCCCTTACTGTGCAAAAGACAGCTTTCATTTTATATTCAAAACTGAGTTTTATATAATTAGTTTTGTTCTATTTCTGGACCTTCTGCTGTCTATTACCCATAGAGTGTTCGAGACAACATAATTTCTTTCCACTTTGGGGATAAGAGCTTTGACAAGTAAGCATATTTCCGTCTGTCTCAAGTTGTAACAACGTGCTGTTTGCCAGAGATACATGCCTGGTTCTTAACAGGGCAAATCTGGGGAGCAGACTGCTTAGCCCTCCCATACCTTTCTTCCAAATTCTGAAGACTTTGCTAGGATTTTAGGTTGCACATTGCTCATTTCATTCAGCTAGTCAACTTCAAGACTCCAGTGTAAGGTATGCTGGCAGTTGCTGTAATACATCTTCTTCTGGCAGCCTCTGCTGGTTGTGTTGTAGGAACATCCTTCAGCATCATGGGATGGTTGCAGAGTGCCTAATCCAAAGAAGGATTTAAGGGCAGAGGTGATACCCAGGCTGAAGGCTGAAGTTTCCAAATGTTGGGTCTTGGCATGGTTGTCAGCTCCCTTCTGACCTACTGCTTACCTCGACCTCACCTCCCCAGCAGTGTGGGTGGTGGATGGGATGTGTGCAGGAAGCCTGCACAAGGAGAACTGTCTCCAGTGCTGTTGCTCACACATAACTAAAGCTTTTTACACTTCGGAGGCTATAAAAATCTAATCCAACTCCAGAATTTAAGGCAGAAGGATATATTTTGTTGCTCTTACCTTCAGATTTACAGTAATTTCCTCACTGGATCTACTAAATTCAGAAACAGTGTTCACGTGTTTGGCAACAGAATTTGTTCCCACTCCTACGTGCCTAATGTCAGCATCCACATTGTTTCAGATTTCCTTGCAATTCTATGATATGGGATCATGATTAACATATTTAAGGTAATGTGTGTGTTTAATTAAGCTAGTTAGAAAATACGAAACTAGAAACTAATACTTTTGTATCTGCTCATATGTATCTAGATAACACGCATTTCTGGAGGCTTAAATTAATCTATAATGAAAAATTGCTCTTTGGTATGAAAAATTCAAGCTTGAAATAAGACCTGAGTGAGTTGGAGATTAGGTAAACATCTGCATGCTTGCCATTTTCTAATAACATTTTTCTTTCATTCCCAATAGCAGCCAATGTTCTGTACTGCATTTGTGCTCTTGTTGTTTAAGACAACTCTTAGCAAAGACTAAATTCCAAAGAAGGAGCAAAACGCCTTTAAAGATTACTGACTCCAACACAGCCAGTATGAGCAGGAAGACATACTGTGACCCAGGCAGAAAGAAACGTGTTTATTAACTACCATTAGTTGAGGAAGGCAGGGAGTGACAGACACTTTTTTTTTTGGAGGCATAGGATGCTTTTTATGGGAAACTTTACACAGTATCAGATGGATAATTAACAAAGGAAACCGTCCATCAAAATGACTTCAGAACTGCGAGCAGTTGGTAATTTGAAGTGGCAAAATGCTTAGGGAAAAGATACTAATTACCTTATGAAAAATGTAATGAATTATAATGAAAAAAAAACCCAACCACAATGAAAGGTAATTATAACTGCATTAGAAATTAGTGCAGAGTTTTAAACTGTGCTTTTATGTTTTGTATAATCCGTTTGCTTTTGTGTGGATAAAGATTGAGAAGCTGCTGCCACCCTTACAAGCATTCCCTCACTCCATTCAGCTCGTCTGTTGAGGACGACCCTTTGTGATTGGGTGATCCATTGGCTCCCGAGAGCTAAAAGTGAGTGACAGAGTTCATTGGTTAACTCAGCTGGATCTTATCTGGGCTAACACCTTGCGTGATTGCATGGCTGCTGGGTGGATGTGGAAACAAGCTGTAGTGGCTGAACAAGACCTGTGGGCTGAGGTTATCAGCAAGCAAAAAGCTTTGAGAAATGCGTCTCACTGGAAATTATTGCACTTTGGGTATGCAAAATACGGCTGTAGATCTCAACAAGACAACAAAATAGTCATTCCTCCAGTGTTTTATTACTTCAGAGATGCGAGTTCATCTTCTTTTTTTCTTCTAACTGACTGTCTAGCTGTAGCCATTAGTAGATGTTCTTTCTTAAAAATAAATAGCGTATTGAAGACAATTTATGAAGAAGTTACTTTTCTCAGCTATTTAGGGTTGCTTTAATCTTTTTGAATTACTCGTGGGCTTCCTGTTTTTTTCTTGGATCTGTATGGGCAGCTGGTTATTTGCTGATGATTCAGTAGCCATATTTTCACTGGCTCCTAGGTAGCAGTATTGAACAGTCAATGTAGGAGCAATGTTACACCATCGCCAACTATTGTAATCTACCTATTCACATAAGCACAGAATCACAGGGGTTGAAAGGGACCTTGAGAGATCATTGAGTCCAACCCCCTGCTAAAGCAGCTACCCTACAATATGTCATGCAGAGGGGTGTCCAGACAGGTCTTGGATATGTCCAGAGAAGGAGACTCCACAGCCTCTCTGGACAACGTGTTCCAGTGCTCTGTCACCAAGTTCTTCCTCGTGTTAGTACAGAACTTTCTATGTTCAAGCTTCAGGCCATTACTCCTCATCCTATTACTGTAATAGTGCAAGATCTCATGTGCGTTGCATTGCCTGTAACACATCTTGAGGAGTACAGTTTCAATGGCTGTAGACATCCCGGGATCATCATTTTCAGCTTATATTTGATGCGTGCCTTGTTGTCTGCTTCTGTCAGAGAAACAGCTGTGATTGCTGTGTACAAGGACGTGCTTTATGTGTTGCTGTGGATAGTGTGTTGCAAAGATCAAGTTCCTCTGAAGCTGTGGCTGCCTTGACATGCAGTGATGGCTCAGGTAAATACCTGAACAATTACAGCTTCTCAGTTAGCTGTAACCATTTCAACATTACTTAATTTAAAAGCACAGAATGCATTTCCTTTAAAAAAGTAATTCAGTTATATACATATAAACAGAAAGCCTTTTTTTCACTGAGCATGTACTCATAAAAGAAGGCCATTTGCAGTTCCCAGACCGGTAACAGGCTTTACATTTCTACCATCAACTTTCCATTTACATTCACCCTAAGGTGTAATTCAAGTACCAGAAATGCTTTCAGAGACACGGCCTCTCGGGGGAACATAACCCTTTTCATACAATTGAAAGTATCATCAAAACTGTTGGTTCACACTGCTTTCAAACAATCCATTAGGATAATACAATAATTTCATGTATCGCCTTTTTGGCCAGATGATATTTGTGTTTACCACTACCAGAAGTTGCCGTTTCTGCTTTCAATTGGTATACAACCAGCACAGAATTGAAATGGTGGCATGTGTTTTATCATGGTGGGTTAACAGCAAAAGCAGTTCAATGTATACAGCAAAGTAAGCTGGCAGTATGCTGCTGGGGTTGTGCAAAGGTAGGATGTCACTTAGCTTAATTGTGGTGCAATAATGTACAGAGCCCATAGCACGGAAGAGAGGCAGGGAGAAGCTGCAGACTAGTTTGGTATATCACAATCTATTTCCAATTCATGGAGGAGTTCCCTCCCAGGACACCTCTGCTTTCTAAAACTCATAGGGGAGCAGTCCTTTATCACTAGAAATCTTCATCAGGTTTCCATGTTACTGTAAAGTACTCCCACAGTGCTGCCAGGTCTGTCCAGAGATACAGTAAAAGGGCAAACTCAATCGTTCAACTCAAGGTAGCTCAGTTTTTCTATCACCACGTAATGCACCCTCCAGGTCACGCTCTATTTGTCTGCAATAGGTTCCCTGAGTTTTTCACCTCAGCTGTCAATAATTCCAGCGTGCCATGAGCTGTACATCCCAAGACACATCCTGTGATGGATCTCAGCAGACTCAGCAGTGAACTGGGACAAAGAAATGGCTTGAGTTTTGGTGCAAATACAACAACATGTCTCTATTGTCAGGGAAGTTGTTACAGGGTTGCCCTCTTGATCCCCAAGTAGGGGGATAGTCAGTATGATGAAGAGCCACTGTATAACAGCACATTTCCTCATCAACATTGCTCCAGACATCTTCTCTTTACCCAGCCATGCTGTGTTTTACCAGGAGCAAGTCTGACTAAAAATGTTAAAAATGTCTCCAGTGTGCCATTTCCAAGCCCCTGTACTGTGTCCTAGAGCTCAGGAAGGCTTCACTGACCTCACTGAGCGTCTTGCTCCTCACCCCAGTACCTGCTCAGCAAACTTCACAAGGAACAAGAGAGACAGGAAACATTTTAAGCTCTCATAGCCTTGCCAGCCATCGGGGGAGACTATAGCATTGCATCTGATTTGTAAAACTGAGGAAGGAAAACACTTCTTGTTGCTAAGAGAGCTAGAGTTTGTATAGCAATGACTTGTTCTGTTCCCAGCTCTGTCACCTCCTTCATCTTGTGGCCCGCTCTCCACACCTCTCCCACCCCTCACCCCACAAAACAAAGAACAGAAGAGCAACCAGGCAGAAGCCTCTGGTACATGATATTACAACTTGTGTTCTTTTAGCAGTACCTCAAAGAAGGATGCAGATGATGGTAAAAGAAGGAAAAAGTCTTTGAGGCAGGACAGCCCTTTGCAGAGATGGGGATGGGGCTGGAGGAGGACCTGAGCCATTAGAGGGCACAGGAGCAACCCCTTGCTGCAGAGCCTGGGAGGATCCAGTGCTCCCCATTCAGAGCCACTGCTCCAAGCCCCTCAGCTCATGCATGTCATCATCAGGTGTCTGCAGAGAACAGCGTGATGTATTATAAATGAAGACCTACCTGCAGTTTCTCCATAATCTGTTTTTAAAGACAACGTGGTTATGAATTCTGAGACTTGACCTTCTAAACAGTTGTGGGAGAGTCTTCCCTTGCCAGTTCTCTACCTGAGGCAAAATCTACTGTAAATCTGCATGGCTTCATGGCAAAACACAAGCACGTTATCTGTTCGTTTTGAGTATGTGATTGGTATGGACACAGAGACACTCACAGGGGAGGTGTTCCATCCCTTGGATCATTTTTGAGGCCCTCCTCTGGACACACTCCAATGGGACTGTGTCACTCCTGTACTGAGTGCTCCACATGTGGGTGCAGTACTCCAGGTGAGGCCTCACTGGCACAGAGCAGAGGGGCAGTAGCACCTCCCTCGCGTTGCTGGCCGTGCTTCTTTGGATGCAGCCCAGGGTGCAGATGTCTTTCTGGGATGTGAGGGCATATCGTTGGCTCATGTCCAGCTGCCATCTAATGTTACCCCCAGACATTTTTTATCAGGGCTGTGCTCGACCCTTTCATCCCCCAGCTTGTGGTGGTAATGGGGGTTGCCTCGACCCAGGTGCAACACCTTGCTTTTGGATTTGCATTTGGATTGGTTGTTTCTGTTTGGCTAACTGATTTTGTTCTGTTGATATCAAGACGACCATATGCCTCTGTTGCAGGACATGCCCAAATCATTGTGTTTCCCCATCGGTGTATGTGCATTATTCCAGAAGCAGCATTTCTCCAAATGGAGGTGCTCCAGGATCAGTAAGCCATATGGAGCTAATCTCTTGGTTTACCCTTCTTTTTCCTCAGCTTACTCTGGCTCTGCCAAGTGCCAGCTGGCTCCTGAAGCACACGCTGCCCTCCTGGCTATTCAGGAGCAGTTCCAATAGCCCCTGTGCAGTAAAAGCAGCCAGGCTGAGGATGTACTGCCTTTTGTGCTGACTAGCACTGATTTAGAGAAAGGCAAACAGCTCTTAGCAGAAAAAATAAACAGCAGTGAGTGCCAGGAGACATGTTACAGGAATTTACTGGTTAAATTCCTAGTCTCGAACTGTGATAGTGGTATTGAATGTTGTCAGTACAAAAGCTCATTTCTGAGCTCACTGTATAGCTCAGTAAAAGCTGTGCAGTGAGTCAAAGCAAGCAAGGGGTATTGGCCTGGAATGCCTAGGGGTGTGTGACGTTAGAGGAACCCTTGTAATTCTGGTTGTGTGCTACTGACATCATACAACATGGATATTTCTCTCAAAACCAATATCCAGCAGGCTTTGTTTCTTTCCAATTCTTACTGCTCTGCTCTTCTACCACTTGGTGATATGTTGCATTTGTCTTCCCCAAGCTGAATCTGCTGTGTTCCTGATGGTGGCTGGTGAGTTATGTCCCTGCCTTTATGTCAGCCCAGGAGCTTTCCTCTTGTTCCTGCCACTGAGGAGGGCAGGAGCGGGCGGCTGGGCGGCACCTGGCAGCTGCCTGTGGCCAACCAACCCCACGGGGGTTCTTCAGACATCTGCACAAAGTTCTTATAAGGGAATCAGATGCTACAAATCTGAGAATGCCTGGGCTACACCACACCGAGAAGAAAGATTTAAACAAAGAACAATGTTAAGCTTACTCCTGAAGAGAATATGTGGAATGATACGTGTGTACAGCTCTGTGGATGTGTCACATGAGCATTATGTGATATACAGTCACTGCTTGGTTTAATCACTGCCACATATGCATTCCTATTAAGACAGATCAGTTATGGTGCAGTTATTAGTAAGAGCAAAACTTTGTTTCCTGCCTAAAGGGAACAGGGAAGAGCTATAAGCATGAAATATTAGTGCTACCTGTGGAATTCAGCTGTTGTTTTGCATTAGCTGTTATGATTAACAGCATGCCATGCAATGTATTCCTAGCATGGATGGTTTGGGAATACAAGGCATAATGCTTAGTTGTCATTAAAACTGAACCATATGCTCTAGCTTCCGTTTGGTTGCTTTCTAAAGTAAATATCATGGGGACATCACAGCCCTGCTACATCCTTCATGGCCCAAAGGATGTGGTGGTGGGGACTGGGAAGCATGTGGAAGAGGGGAGAAGAAAGGAGGGGGATGGACTCTTCAGCAGGGTCTGTTGTGGTAGGACAAGGGGAAATGGTTTCAAACTAAAACAGGGGAGATTAGATGGGATATAAGGTTAGAAGTTTTTTATGATAAGGGTAGTGAGGAACTGACACAGTTTTCCCAGTGTGGTGGTGGATGCCCTGTCCCTGGAGGCAGTCACGATCAGGCTGGACGGGACTCTCAGCAAGTGATGTAGCTGTAGGAGTCCCTACTTGTTACAGAGGGGTTGGACTAGTTGGTCTTTAAGGGCCCCTTCCAACTCAAAGGATTCTATGATCACTGCAGCCCAGATAAGTAGGGGCCTTCAGCGTTGCTGCAAGGAAGCTGTGAGCTTTTCTGACATCTTTAACACATCATAGAGGCATTAGAAATAAGTGTTTGACCCATGTCTCTGTCTTGGGCAACCAGTGAGCCTCTTGGATATTACCTTTGGTGTAGACATACTGGGATTTTTCTTTCCTTTGAACCATTTTTTTGTCTTTCCCTCGTACCAGGACAGTGTGTTTTACTGCTGCCTTTTCTCAGGCACTTGCAGATCTGAGATCAAAGCATTTCCAGGTTGTTTTTTTTTTTTCAGCCTCAGGGCAACAGGTAAGGCATCCAATGCCAACTTAATAGAAAAAAAGCTCTAAAACCTCACATCTTTATATCAAAAATGCACTATTTTCAATGAAGGTGGACAACAAACCCCAAAACAGACTGGTAATTTTATTTTTTTTAGAAGCAATTCTCACTCCTTGTGCTAATGTAAAGAGCTATTATGTATCTAAGAGCACATCCTCCCCACAGGCTGCAATAAGATGAACTGACCTGCTGCTGCTTCCTGCTGCTCCTCTGCTCCCTGCCACCCCTGCTCTGCTTCCTTTGAGCAGCATGGGGGAGCAGGATAAAGCTCAAGGAATGGAGCTCATCACTAGAGATGCAGCCTTTGCCATAAACAAATGTTTCTTCTGCTCTCACCATGGTGTGTTACCAAAATCCAGGGGTGCCCCAGAGCCTGGGGATGGCATGGTGCTGAGGAATGCACAAGAATGAAGCTGTGATGGTCTTCTCTTTCTTTTGCCAACATATGGGACAGACAGCTCCATTTTTGTGGCTTCAGAACAAAGGCCTTGTAATGCCTTTGGAAGTAGCCGTATGAACAATTTATAGTGGCTGGCATCTTCCAATGAAATATTTATAGAGGTACTATATCCCAGTGAGTTACGTTGCTGGTTCCTGCAACTTGGATGATAAAAACGTCCTTTGTAATCTACAGAAAAGGGACTCATCAGTGCTGTGGAAATAAGATTTGCAACCAGCACTGTCATCGTCTATCTGGAGCCCAGGAAACTGGACAGCACCTTTCCTCCCATAAATCCCCTGTACAGTGGAAGTGATGGCACAGTTCACCTGTGCACACAGAGCCAGGCTCCTGTTGTGTGCCAGTGAGGAAGTGGGTCAGTGCTGCATGTCTGGCCAAAGCACTGGCAGTGGCTGGTGTAGGAACAAAGCAAAGCCGATGGCAGGTAGGTTTACACTCCTTTGTGCTGGGAGATAGGAACTACAAAAGTCTGTAATGCCTTCCTGGAGGCAGGAGCAGTAATTCATTTGTTTAAAGGGAACCCTCCCATTCTGTGGGCATAGAGATAAATGCTAGTGTAGAATAAAAATGCAAATGAAAGTTCTCGTCAAGAGCAGAAGGGAGCTGTGAAACTACTCATTACAGTGTTGATTTTCACTTTTCAGTGCAGAATGAGACTCCAAGGGATCCAAGTCAAAAAGTCTTAGAAATGAAAGTCTTCCTTGCCCACAGAGGATTTATTTTGATTCTTTGAGTTATTTTCCTTCCTTGGATATAAGCGTGCATTCAGGAGTGCCTGGCACACTCCCTGCTGGTGCACCAGGGAGCACAGAGAACTTTGGTACTACCAAGGAACAAGGTTGGTGCATTTTTGTTGGGTTGCCATTCTCCTGCTTTGTGGCATAACCTCAGTCTTGGTGAAACCAAACCTGTTCAGTGCCCAGCTGGTTTTCTGTGCCTCGACCATGTGCAGTTCTGTGACGCTGGGAAACTTTGCTTCCCCACTCTCATCAGTTTTCCAGTTGCCAGAAGCACAGAATTATGAATGATGTTTCCTGTAAGCAGGCCGTTTATAAACAGGATCATCCTTACTTTGGCATAGCTTCCCATGAATCACTTGGATGACTAATTCTTCTCTGGATCCAGTGTGAAAGCATATAGTGATCCATCACTGAAATGATTGCTGCTCAGAGTTCAAGTTTTCAGCAAATAAAGAAGTGATTGAAAATTGCTATTATCCAACCCGACTGAGTTTCTTCAGAAGAATTAATAATTCCCTGTTATTTTAGTACAAATTGGCATAATGAGCTGTCTGTGTGCTATTATCTCTGAGCATTAACTGCCTCTACTATGCAGGATAATACTCAGAATAATTATTACTTATCGGCATGTACATACAACGAGTAATAAAATAATTAGACCTTTTAAAACAGAGGATAGAAAAGATTCCACTTACTGTAATTCTGACTTTCTGATTATAAGGTTGAAATAAATAAGGGGTGACATTCTATCAGTGTGACAAGCCAGTAAATGCTGTGTTTATAGGTATCAGTACTGCCTGTTGGCTATGTACATATGCCGAGCTCCTGAATGAGCAAAGGTTTGAGTAAGGATGATGAGGGCATGAGCTCCACAACCACTGTGAGCTTGACAGGTGGATTAGTGCTGGGTCAACATTAAAATATAATGGGGAGGTAATGGCACTGTGAGCTTTACCCCTTTGGCCAGTGCTCCTTGTTTCCAAGAACTGTGTTTCTGTTTATCACACCTCCAGCCATGCCCCACCATGAGCATGCTGGCAGAGCTGCTCTGACCATACACATGTTCTTGGCCTGGGATTTTCCTCATTGGCAGCCTCCAGAGAGTGACCTTCCAACTGGCACACACCCTGCGCATGGGCCCTAAGCTATGATAGTGGGTGTTATCCATTGTTTAAAGGATAATTATTTTAAGGGGGATTTTTTGCTTGCCTGTTTCTTCTGGGACACCTTGGGAATAATGGAACCGTGTCTGATAATGAAGACAAGCCAATTCATCTCATACTCCCTTGCAAATCCCAGGCCCTGGGTTAATCACTCAGATGATTAGGAGCTGGAAGCAGACTGGTGGAAGATTTTAATTCTGTTTGTTGAGAGCTGTAAACGTAATTGATTTACATTTCTCTTCAATAAGTTAATTTGAGAGAACGTTCCCATTGTGAATAATATCAGATTCAAGGCTATATGGCTTACAAATCTCAGTGACTCCACTGGAGAAAATACAGATCACTCCTTGCTGCAAAAGGATGAAAAGGATAGAGACTAATGACTGATAAATATTGGCTTCCTGTAAACAGAAAATTACCAAATCTGACAACTGCCATACATTAGCACTGTAACACAAGAAGCAACATGCTCCCTATTATCTCTGATAAGTTAATGGATCAGTGCTGAAATTCAAATAAATAATTTAAAAAGATATCCTTTGTAAAAAAAGTCTTCAGCTTGATTCAGAATAGTCTTGGTTTTATAAAAAACTTTATTTCCCTCAAATACCATGGTTAGCTGAAGGTTTGATGCATGAAGCACTTTACCATCACAAAATGATTCATTAGAGATGATGATCCCTACAGAAGGAGATCCCTTTAGATTAAACCCTCTGCTTTTGTTTGCTGGCGTCAGGGATAGGAAGGGAAGGAGCTGAGGGCAGAAATGCAACAGATCCAGATTCAGACTCCTGCTGGTGCTGCATAGCTGAAGTATCACTGGCTTCTCTGAACTCTGCCTCCACCCTCCTCTCTCCTCCTTTCTTCTCCCTCTTATTTAAAAGACATCTTTGTGATTCCTGGATGAAACCAGATTTATGTGACTTTTTCAGGGGGAGCCTGGATATTTTCTGCCCCATCCTTGATTCACATGAAATACGACCCATCCTTTGTGTTGTGTTTTTCCTATTTATTCTCCAAAATTTGCTTAAAGAACAAAATACATGGCAATGGTTTATCAGTTCTGAATAGGTCCCAGATAACCAGATACCAGCTCTGATGGATTCAACCTAATTTCTGTTGTGAAACCACCTCATGTCCTTGGAAAACATGTTCATCCTCATTTCCTATCAATTAGCTCATTTAGAAACAGGTTTACAGCTTTTGCTTTGCTCTATAGCCCCCAAGCTCTTGAAACTTTTCTTTGATTAGAAAAATGCAGTGCTTTCCAGTGATATAATATTTTACTGCTGAAAAAGGAAAACATTTTTAGAACTGTCCTTCACAGAATGAACTATTGCCCTCTGCTATTCATCACAGTGACTCATGGCAGCTTCACTGCTTTTGGGAAGTGCTTTCTTGCCCAGCAGGCACCAGCCCCTTAGTTGGGGAACTTGGCACTGGTGGGATACTGAGATGTACAGAAATGGGGAATTATCCATTCTTTCCCTCTCCAAATTTCAGATTAATTTGTTCATACATATGAATGCACACAGTACGTTCTGTTAATCTGCTTCTTACTTGTACACACACTAGTTTTTCATGGCTGAAACAAATGTACTTGTTCATGCTCTGTCCAGGGGCAGCTCTGATGTCTCTCATGATACTTCTGATTCCAACCTGTGCTTCAGAAATTCTGGAAATCTGCCAGTTATATAGGAAAGCACATTAGTGCTTTCTGTAGCTCTTCAGTACCCATCTGCATATGCCTACTGTTTGCAGTGCTTTTTACCCACAGTTTTTACTGTTTGACAGTAAAACAGAAGCTCTGGAATGAAGAACTCATGTGCATCGTAACTCCCTTCATTGTCCCTTACAGCTTAAACTGCAAACTCCAGGAAGAACTTGGAATGACTTTCCAGAACACCTCCCTGTCGCCCCCAGCTTCAGTCTTCCATCATTTTCTTACCCTTTCTGAAGATGGCCTGGACTTTTAACGAGCTTGAGTTTGTTTGCATTTGTACCAGTGCATGTGTTTCCCTCTGTGCACTGCAGCTTTTGCGTCTTGCAGTGAGCTCCAGTCTGCAAATTGATTTTGATGTCTGGGTTTTCAAGTAAATAAAAGATTATGGAAGAGATAGTGTCTGATGGTATTTGAATTTCTCATATAAAGAGACTCCACCTAATTTTCTGATGGTTTGCTTGTTTGGCAGCTGCTTTGAAGGCAACTGCTATGCAAAGTATCCTATGTTTATATAATTTTGGTTATTTCTTAGATAAGAAACCCCCCAGAGGATATTCAGGTTGGATATTGGGAAAAATTCCTTCCCAGAAAGAGCAGTGGTGCACTGGCGTGGGCTGCCCAGGGTGGTGGTGGAGTCACAAATGTTGGAGGTGTTCAAGAAACATATAGAAGTGGCACTGAGGTGGGCATGGTGGGCATGAGTCGAGGTTGGACTAGATCTCAGTGGTCTTTTCCAACCTCAATGATTCCATGACTCTATGTTTCTCTTCAGACTTTTGTTTAATAATTTACATAACTTACATATTATTCATGGTAGTCCTACCTGAAAATTAAACAGACCATTTCACTTTTGAGTCAAACAAAATATCTGACTATCAGAATGCCCTCAGATTTTGGTTTTGCTCTTTTTTTTTTTTTTTTGGCATTTCAACCAATGAACTAAGAACTAAATACATACTGGAGATTCATAGATTCATAGATTCATAGATTCATTAGGTTGGAAAGGACCTACAAGATCATCTAGTCCAACCATCCTCACACCACCATCCCTACCCACTAAGCTACTAAATCAAATCCCTTAGCACCTCATCTAAACGCTTCTTGAACAGCGCTAGGGACGGTGCCTCAACCACCTCCCTAGGCAGGCCATTCCAGTGCCGGACCACTCTCTCAGAGAAAAAATTTTTCCTCAAATCTAATCTAAATCTTCCCCGGCGCAACTTGTGGCCATTCCCTCTTGTCCTGTCATTAGTTACCTGGGAGAAGAGGAGATATTTAACACACTGTGCCAGTGTTGGCTGTTTTTTTGATAAAGGCAGGCTGGACAAATGCTTGCAAGCTACCTCTCTAATGTTTGATTTTAAGAATATTTTATGGTGTGTCCGCTCTAGTTCACCCAAGGAACACAAGGAAATCATGCTGGGAAATATAACATAGGACAGACTGGAGCTCTGGGTGACTCCCATTGCTGTGCACAGGCTTCAGAGTGAAGAGCAGCATTGCAAGTGAGGTGGGATTGTTAGCAGGTCACGTTATCAGTTCATAAACACGAAGTCAATTTACCTCATTTTAAATTAACCAATCACATTATTTTTATCAGGTTCTGTATAACAATATTTCACAGGTAATTTAACACGACACGAGGAAATTAACATCACATATAAATGTCAGTGTATGTACCATGAGAAATAAATCTAGCGGTGTGAGCTCACAAAGTACACGAGATTAATTAAACGGAACCATTCAGTTTTAGCCAGATACCTTAATTATAGCAATCCTGATTGGCAAGCAGATTACACAGAGAGTTACAAAAAATGTGTCGTTCAAATGTTCATTTTTCTGTCGTATAAAGTAGGTTTTTTCTTGCCTCATTGCATGTTGTGTGAAAACCTTGAAAGTATTTTCAAATGAGATATTAAAAAGTCTACAAACCATTTTTCTTTTCTAGCTTTTCCACTCTACCAGCTTTTTGCAGGAGCCTGTACTAGGCAAAGGCTATATAGAATGGCATTTCATGCCAGATAGGATCAGAGCTGATGAGAGTGTTTGGCAGCCTCATCGCAGATGTTTACCTACAGAATATGATGAAGTTTTTCAGCACATCCATCCCCACTTGGCTACAGGTGGATAACTTTGTGGACAACTCTATTTGTGGACATTTTTTCTACAAATTGAAAAAGTCTGGTTCTCAGCTCAGCTTGATGTATTTTCACAGGTGGGAAAGGAGATTAGAAGAGACAAAATAAACCAATTTGTTGCAAACCTGTAACCTAGAGAAGAAGGAAGATAAAAGGAGAGGTAGAGCCTGCATAGGTGATGGATTGTGCTTGCAGAGGGGTGAGATGTTACCAAACCAGGAAGGACAGAGAAGGTGTTATCAAGCTTTTCTTAGTACAAACACTCTCTGAATGTTTTTAATATAGCTGCCACTCTCAGGTGCTCAAACTGCTATGATATCCTACTTTATCTTAGGGTGTTAAACATCTGTGCTAGATGCATTTCACTTTGGGAAGAGACCAGTCTCAAACTGCTCCACACAGCTTTTCCGCACAGTCCTTGTGGCACCCCTGGTCTGTCTGTTTTCCTCTCACCTCTAGTAAGCCCGAGCTTTGCAGTGCCAAGCTGCATTTTATAGCTGAACATATAAAATTGTGATTAGCTTTGGTGAACTGCAGTGCACTGGCTCCAAGTTCAGCTAGTCACTGATATATGATTTCTCTACATTAGAGCTTTATGGGAGATATTTCAGGAAACATGTCACTGATGTATCAGTGAAAAAACTTATCCCAGTGTGTAAACTACTTGTGACAGTGGCAGGCAGCTACAAGTAATGGTCCTTGGGAAATTGATGCCCAGAGCCAGGCACTGGGTACCAGAACAGGGCTGCTCGAGAGCAGCCTTGCTTTGATTTAGAGGGATGAGTCAGTTATCCGTGGTGCTACGTCAGTACTACATATTGATCATTTAAGTAATATTTAGGAATTCTTACTCTTTGTTTTTTTTTTTCTTCTTTTTTTTCTTTTTCATTGCTATGAAAGTTTGATAAGACTTTTTTGCAGTCTGATTTTCTTTTTTAAGTGAGAGAAGAGGCAAATATTACCAAAGCCTTTACAATGCATTCATGCCACTGACCGAAAGTGCATTTATATGGCTCTAGCCGTGCTTGCTTACTTGCTGAAAGTCACTACCTGAAGCCCGGCTGCCATTGGCTTTTAAGGTGATTCTCTCTGGGTGTTTCTGTTTTGAAGAACCTGGGCTGAATTCTGTTTTCCAGTACAGTGACAATGGTTCCGTCCTCAAAAATGTATGTATGTATCAAATTTGTATTAAGGTAATTGCATTTGTCTCTAATAATGAGCTGAAGTAAGTAACCTGCAGGATGCAAGCAATGCTGTATATTTAATAATCTCTGAAGGAATAAATAATAGACCATTTATGAGAGGTTACTCTTGAGTAAAGAACAGATATTAAAATGATTTCTTTATTCAATTTCTAAACAAATGGTTGCTATTGAAAATGGAACACATCCTTTTAACCTAATGCGTCTAAATACTTTACAACAGAATAGTGCTTTCTACTGCCAAAGAGTGCAATATCATTGACGTAAAAACATCATGAAATAACCTGGATCTTATTTACACAATCTTTCTGAGAAATTTTTGTTCTTTCACCCAACCTCTTTCACTCAAATTTTCAGTGGGAAATAATGACAAATATGATCATGATAAATGATTTTATCTCATTTGTTAATAGACATCTGCCTTTTGGATGGCTTCAGGCAAGTTTTACAGACATGGGCAAAATACTGCTATGTATAAGGGTTATAAATTGCAGGTACCAATAAACCCTGGATATGAGGAACTGGAAATTACAGTTTTCTAACTATTCAGCTAAAGACCTACTGAATTAAGTGGGATTAAAATCTGTATCTCGTGCAAACATGCATTTACAACTGAATAGGAATGGTCTGCAGCCCATTCATAGGTGCCTCCCTTGAGTGTGACTGTGGCACTAATGTGTAATCTTGGTTCTTGCTGGAAGCAGTTCTCTTAACTTTGGTATCCTATTTAAATCTATTTTTGTAGTAGATTATTCCTTAGAATTCTTCAGTCTGGTTTCTGAAACACTGTTTTTCCTGTTTTTGTCTCATGCACAATAACTAATTTGTATAAATTACATATAAACACATAAAAAGACTGATGAAAAAAAAGCAAATCAAGTCAAGAATGAATTTTGTGTTTCACCCATCTCTAACTTGCTTACTTCCAGATTGCACTTGTAGCCTTTCTTTGCACTATGAGCCAGTGTATCACCTATCTGTCCCCAGAAGCTTCATGGAAACAGGACTACCTTTAGGAAGAAAGCCCTTGAAGACTGGGACTCATACAAGGGGTGTCTCTAAGTATTACCTTGTAAGGTATAGAGCAGCAGAGAGAAAACTCAAACAGTAACACTAATGTTGTGACAGCAGGTGATGAGTTTGACTTCTGTATAATAAGTTCAGCAAGAGCAAAATCATCAAGCTCCAAGGCGAAACATCTAGCTCTGATGCAACTGGTGCTCCAGTGGTACACAATGAAATGAGTTACGCTCAACTTACAGCTACAGCACTATGAAGCATGCCTACGTCCTGCTCCTCAGTTCATAGCAGATCATATATATATAAATGAGAGGATAATGTAGGGGGAGGCTAAGGCATGTGGGTGCAAATGTCTGTAGAGATACATTTTATCTGTTCGAGAGAGTACTTTGAAATATGATCAGTGAGTTTGGCACATGGTGAATGACTGAGGGTCTATGATCTTCAGTGCTAACAGTTCAGTATGTCTTCTGTGTCACTTAAGTATTGCTCTGAAAAATATGAGAACTGTACATTCCCACCTTCATCTCACAGTTCAGATTACTCTATCGTATTTCAGAACTTATTAAATTTGCAATTGACTTGTCAGAGAGCCTCATATGTTCTTGTTCTGCCACAGACTTTCACATGTCCTCAACAAAGCTGTCTTTCCTCTGTTTCTAACTATAAAAATAGGAGAATATTAGATACTTGGGGATGGAGTCATGAAAAGTTGGGAGGTATTTTGGTGCTTTGGCAGTAGACATCAGGAGAGTACCTGACATAAGCAGACGAAGAATAGTTATATTTTGTTTGCATGTCTCCTGAGTAACACTGCCACCTCCTACAACACAGTAAGGAAAAGCATTGTGTGGATTGTTACGGCTTAGATGTAAAATAAGATGTTTCTGTCACAGCACATTGTTTGGCTTTTGGTATTTTCTCTTAATATTCATTATGTGCTATAGTTTGTGTTCATAAGCAGTTGTGATTACATCTAATAAGCATCATTATATTGTGTGTAGGCAAATTAATTTGTTTTCTTAGTGCTGTGCACTGAAATTATATAAATGTCACATAACAAGTAAAGTTAATTCCCAGTTAACGTAGCTCAGTCATCACTGAGATTTCAATCATAGAGCACAAAGACAACATTAACAGGAGATATAATTACAACACTGAGTGATGTAATAAACCCTTCCTGAGCATTTCTGCCGACCTGATGGTCTGAAATAGACACTCTTCTACCTGGTGCACACTGCTTTCTTTTCTACAGTAGTGCTGCTGGTTTCCACAAGGTGTTGTTATGGTGCTTTGACTGGAACCTGAAGGTGTAACAGCACTCATCAGACACAGAGTGCTGATGGGTCAAGGCAGCCTTTGGCTGCTTTCTTCACATGATAGAAATGTCTCTATCCAACAGGACACGCGCTTTTCTCACTGAGGAAAAATGTGAGATTTTGGATCATGGAGATCCAAGAGTACCAAATTTTGGCTCTTGCTTGCTCCTGGACTAAACCTTAGAGTACTAGTTAGCCAAGACACTGACAAACATGGGACTTTTGTTTATTTATTTTTCTTTTCCTGCAGTTAATCCTTAACCAATCTCAAAATTTTTCGTCCTCCCCAACTCACTAGAAATCCAGAAAGAGAAGCTTGCTTTAAAGAATTATATAATTTCTGGCTCATTTGAACTTGAAAATTCAGAGATGGTAATGTTTTGTATGAAAAAATGAACCTAGTCTTTTCACACCTCAGAATAAGTTTGAGCTGAATCCAAGTTAGGTCATTTCCACAGCTGAACAACTTAGCTCCTGCTGAAAAGTAGCATTGCAACCCTCCAGCTTCTACAAGGGTAGCTCCCAGCTGACAAAGTTATGGCAGCTGAGTGTAGCTGGGAAGCCCAAGAGAAAGGAAGCCAACTCCCTCAGGTGATGGAGCAGCAAAGTAATAATGAGTTGGTGGGATCTTAACTCTCCTCTTGCTGCTGAACAACTCAGAGAAGGTGACAAGGGAAAAGATAGTAAGTTGTGTGCTATTAGAGGTTATAACGGTATGAGTAGAGATTCAGGAAACACCAAAACACAAGTGTTCTATGGAAAGGCAGAAACAAGAGTGTATGTTGGAGTCAGAAGTCACTGCTAGTTTCCTTACAGTAGGCTGGGCTTTGCCTCCCACAGGTCCTGATATTGCATTCAGTGCGTTATTGAAACAAGGTTACATCTTTTAAATCTTGCCAATTTAAAAGAACAAAACCAAATCTTGGTGAAAGACTTCTGTCTTCAGAAAGCTTAGGGAGAGCTACAGTGAGTTATATAAATCAGGGTAAAAAAAAAGACATCCAACTGTTGGGTCTACAGTATGAACTGTTCAGTACTATTCCATCCTTTCTTTGAAGAAAACATATTTAAACACTCCAACTTGATATTAAGTAGAAAAGTTTCTCCTTAGTCACACAACTACTCGTCATATATCTTCATGTCTTTCTTAAGTTATTGTGTTCCATAATGGCTAACAATTAAGACTTGTCTGCCTTCTAAGGTTTGTAGATGAAGCCTCTAGAAGGAAAGGAAAACCTGACCAAGGATGTCGACTTCAAAATGTGTTTCCAATTTATTGTTTCTATTCCTCCATTAGTTAAAGGTCAGATTTAATCAAGGAATATAGATTGTTCTTTATATTTAACATAACTCTCTCTTGAAAGCTCCTCATTCTTCACAATTTAGACAAAGAATAAAGGAATCTGGGTTCTTTGTACTGACTTGGAAATGTTTACGACTTCATTTCCTTTATAAACCGGAGAGTCTTGCCTTGCCTACACCATAAATGTCTCCCATAAAACCTATTCAATTGTAAAATTCAAAACACTTGCATTTTGTACAACTTTTATTATCATGTCTGTTTTTCTTTCTTGCCTGGATGAACACGAGAAATGTAACCATCTGCCACAACCTACTTTTTTTTTTTTTTTTTTTTTTTTTTTGTGGAGGAGGAAAGCAGAGAGAACAATGCAAGAGAAAACCCAAAGTTATTACTGATATGTAAACTTCTTATTTATTGGGGTTATTTTAAAAGTGGGAAACATTTTGGGCACTTTATTCAGGTTCACAGAATCACAGAACTGTAGGGTTGGAATGGACCTCCAGAGATCATGGAGTCCAACCCCCTGCCAAAGCAGCTCCCTAGCCCAGGTTGCACAGGTAGGCGTCCAGGTGGGTCTGGAACATCTCCAGAGAAGGAGACTGCACCACCTCTCTGTGCAGCCTGTGCCAGTGCTCCATCAATGAACTGTGAAGAAGTTCTTAGGCACATTTGTGCAGAATTTCCTGTGCTTCAGTTTGTGGCCATTTCCCTTTATCCTATTGCCATAGTTCATATAATTAGTAAATGTGTGACTGTATTCCAACTGGAGACAGTCATCAAGTTGATAAAAACAGTTTTAATGATTGGATACCACATCTCTGTTGGATTCACCTCTGTAAAAGTGCTGCACAGCATCTTTAAACGCACAAAATATGCAAGAAGTTAGACTGAAAGTGCACAAACTGCAAATAGGCCTTGGATGCAATCCTGGCATGACCTGTCTCAAAGGGAATGGAAGACTCAAGACTATCCATTTTCTTTGCATGGTCCCACTGGGAGACCATGCCTAAGGAAAGTGTCATGTTAATCAATGCCCAAATTACTACTCAGCGTGGAAAATAACACAAATTTTCCTCCTGGAAATGAAACTCTGCAGCGAAGTCTTGAACTCCTCCAACAGGTTGCTGTCACTCTCTGAACAAAGCAGTTTTTTTCATTGTTCACTCTTGCATTTGTTTGTCTGCAGGCCTCAAAACCCTCTAAACCCTCATCATTCGGACACTCCTGCTGCAAATGCCCCTTTTCGAATTGTCATATATATATATTTTTTCAGATGGTTGCAGGACACACTGTGCCACAGAAACCCCATCTCAACAGCAGATAGAGATGCAAGGATGTTTTTTTTTCATTTACTAGGTGATGAGACACCCCTCACTAAGAAGGAAATAGTTCGAACAACACAAGTGCAGCAGCAAAATGCATACTATAGGCTGCTGTTACACACTGAAGATTCACACGGGTTACAAAAGAGAGACAATTGTAGCCTTATGGACCCAACAATAGTGACAATTTCATACATACCTAGTATTAAATCTTATTACGCAAGCTTTAACAAAGGGGTAAAGGAAATAAAAAGAGCTGGAGAAGTCATTAACAGAGTCGTGTGCTGTTTAATAAGATAACACAAAGACTGTTCAAGGTGTTCATTACCTTATCAGATCTGACATTTCTTTCTGTGTTCTCATGAGCATGACCTGGACTAACAAAGTGAATTGGGTGAGTCAGGTCCATTCTGGACTTCAATGGGACCAGGGTTTAGATCAGTTTTCATCAGCTAATTTTCATCCTTAACTGTTGTCAACGGTTTACCAGGCTGGTTCGGCCCAGTTCTGTGACAATTGGTGCAAGGGACCCGCAGACCCACATCCCAGGAAAGGGGAGGGGGAAAGGGAAAAGGGAGATGGGCCTAGAAACAAAACAGTGGCAACGATCTGAGGAGGAAAGCTGATTTACTAAATAAGATAACAGAAAGCAAAATAACACAATATAATACAATATAATTGGAACTGAAGCTAATAAATCAAATAAAATGAGCAAGAGAGAGTGTCCGATAAACCAAAGGCCTTACGCTAACGCTGAAGGCAAGACAGCAGCGAGCACCCACTGCTGAGTCGATCCCAAAAGAAAGAGAGTGTCCCGTGACCGCAGAGAGTTTTTATCTTTTCCCTCTGAGTGGAAATAACGTAAAAAGGCAAAACATTGCAAAGTCCTCTGGGGAATGTAGTTCTTCTTCTCTTCTGAGACAGGTATACCTGGAATTATCAATGATCCATGGAGTTGGAGTATTAACTCTTTAACTCCTAATGCACTACATGTTGTTATGATGTGGAATACCAATGCCAAAAATCATAAAACCATGACAACTGTACACTTCTGTTTTCCTTTCTTTTATAATGCAGATCAAAGTCATTCTTCCCAATACCTTACTTCCACTGAAAAAGCGCCAAGGTTTTTCCTTAATATAAATGCGTAAGACTGCATTAAACTTCCACGTAGTGCCTTAAAAGATGGTGAGTCCACCATTATGTGGGCTCCAGGAATAATATCTCTCTGCCTTGCATAAGTTCCAAAGGAACAGAATCTGCAG
The DNA here is from genome assembly GCA_036925125.1 of Oreortyx pictus. Classification (NCBI taxonomy): domain Eukaryota; kingdom Metazoa; phylum Chordata; class Aves; order Galliformes; family Odontophoridae; genus Oreortyx; species Oreortyx pictus. The sequence goes on from JAUPFR010000007.1 coordinate 23,926,556, forward strand.
AGAGCAACAGGAAGGTGAAGGACAGTGAAGATGCACACGACTTTTCTGCCATTGTCTGTGGCTCAGTACATTTACTGGAATATTATCTCATGGACACATCCCACTGAGCTACAGGGTATGGTTATGTCCCCCCTTATCATCCAGTTGCACAGAGATTTTGGAAGGAATTCTGCTGTTGTGGTAGTATGTTTTTTTTGCTTAAGGAAAAAAAACTGTTCGATTCAGACTATCCCTTCTGTTACTTTTCTTTCTGAACATGGTTTTTGCCTAAAAACTGAACTGTGGTCACAAGGTTACAGTACCTCCATGCAAGAAAACTGTAAAATTCTCAGCCCAGAGAAACAAGGAAAGGAGAGTTTTGTGGTGGGTTTGATTTCCTCTCATGCCTCCTGTGCCTGGGTGAGTGAGGCCCAGAGGAAGGATGGTGGATTCTGACCCTGATGTATTTTGATTGTGACTCAGGGTGGTCTAACCTCACACAGTGCTGGCAGATGGATGCTTGTTGTGGAACTGTGGATTTTAGGGTTAAGCACTGGGCTGGAGATAGTTGCAAAGAGTGTGTGGCTTTACCTGCTGCCCCAAAAAGCAGTTCTCATCTCTTGAAAGCAGTGGTGTCATCATGAATGGACACTTTCTGTGAGCTGAGTGAATCCACAGCTGCCTGTGAGACCACCCTTGTTTCTCACTTTATTAAGGAAATTCCACAAATGTTTCCCAAGCCAGCCACAGATCAGTAAGCAGTAAGCTTCCCTAATAATTGTGAATCAGTCAAAATTGCTTGACTTCTAGCTCCTCATCCTCCTCCTTTCATAGACATATCAGACTTTCCATTTGAGTGGTACCTGCTCAGGCATCCATGACCAGCTGCATGCTTGAAGAACCTCAGGTCTTCAGAACTCTCTGGTGGAACAGATTCCCTAAATTGTTGCAGCTGGAAAGAGGGGAGGATATATGTATATTTTACAACAATCTTCTCCTGCAAAGAAGTATCTTAATAGAGCCAAGCATCTTAATAAACAGTCCTCAAAGCAAACCTGCATTTCAATTACCACCCTACTGTGGGAGTATCATGGCACAGGGAAATCTCATCTTTGCAGTTCACTGCCATCTCCTAATAGCCTGTAACAGAGCTTGATCTGGAAAATGTCAGTCATAATGAAGCTGGTGCTGAATGCTGGTTTATCACCACTCACTTCCATAGCCCTGGGAGCAGTGCAGCCTCTAGAGCTCTGCCAGGTACAGAACCTCCCTGATTCATGAGGATGTCATAGCCAAAGTACTATACCTGTTGCAAAGGTATCACCACTGTTATATGTGTCACTATAGTTGTGCCGGTTCTATTGTGAGCTGATGGATTTCAGCTTCCATGTTTGCCTGTTTTAAGAGAGTTTTGTGGCAATGTGATGAGTGAGAAGAAGAAATATTACAGACAAGGCAGATGGGATCAGAAGAGTTTAGGTGTTAGCTTCACCTTGCGTGGCATTCTGAATTGTTTTTCATTCTCCTGTTCTGCTGTAGGAATTACCCATATGGATCATGACACCAAATGGTCTGATCCATGGCAATAATTCTAAGAATGTGGCTTCCTACTAATGCCCTCTGGTTTTCCTCTCAGAATATGTGTGGCTGCTGTGCAACTGTGGTACTCTGTGGCTTCCTGCCAAGTTTGGGTATAGGATTATGCACCCAACTGTTAATTGTATGTCAGTTATTATGTATACAGCAAGGTAGCAATTGTCAGGAGCTTATAGTTTCAAAAAGCATTCAGGAAAAAAACCCACCACAACAGCTTTGCCTCTCATCTCATCTCATCTCATCTCATCTCAGGAATTCTTCGTTCTCTTCTGACATCTCTGAAACCTTAATAAACTCTTCTCTCTACAGGATTGAATGAGATTGATACTGTGGGACATACTGGAAAACTGCAGTGCATTTGGCACTGAGAATCCCCAATTAAAAAAGGAAATGGCAAAGAAAGTCCAATGGATGTGGCATTTTGTGACTGTGACAGGAAAAAAATGAACAGTGTTAAATGCACAGTGATTATTTTTGTCATTATAAATTGAAATTTGGCTGTTACAGTGGGAACACTAACAAGAGTTGAGACAAAAGTTGATCTCATTAGAAATGCTTATTACTGATCAAGCTGCCTGCCTGGATTTGAGGGTACCAAGAGCTCTCCCTATTAATTGTAAACAATAGAGTGTACTGTAATATACAATACCAAGAAAAAAGAAGGAGCAAACATAAATTTTCTAGTCCTCATTTTTTTTCATTTATTATTATTTTTATTTATTATTTTTGATGAAAACTCACATTATCTCAATGTAAATGTGCATGAGGAGGCTAAGGACAAGATTAGATTCATTAAGCCGCCAGGTCTGGACAGTCTGGCTCTCAGTTCCCAGTCTCCATACAGACTGCTGCTTGGAGTCACTGATGCTCTGATTGCACAGCTCGTCTCAGCAATCCTTGAATAGCACCAGTAAGAAGAATAGCCCAGACAGCAGATCCAATGATCTAAACCAGATCCTGAATAATTCTCCTGGAGTAAAAAACTTGAGTGTTGCTATTCATGCTAAGAAGTGCCACATTTGTTCCCTCTTTCATCACTACCTACCTACCAACTCAATATGTATTGCTGGTTTTGCTCACTTCTGCAAGCACGCATCGCTTCTACATTTCAAATGCTTTCTCATTATCATGAGTGCTAAGGGAATATTTTTTGTTACCAGATGATGAGTTATTTTCCTAAAATGCAGAAATGTCTCAAGCACTTTTGTGATCACTGTGTTGTTTTGATCCAGGCGAGGGCAACAAAGAGGAATTTTCCAAAGGATTTGTCTGTGTCATGTGCTATGATGACTTGTATTCTTCACTGTCTCTGGTTTCTCTCAGCAGCAAACATTTTTCACATTTAAATGGCTCCTGTCTTGAAGTATGATTATTTGCATTTCAGAAAGATCTAATTGACATCCCTGAAGTAAAAGATGCAAGACATAATGGAATTGACTTAATAATGCAAGTTAACAAAAATTCCCATTCATCTCCCAACTTCCTTATTGTGTACGCAACTCAGTAAATGGATGTCAACATTGAATTAGAGAACAGTGATTGGATCAGTGCTTGGTGGAAGTAGCAGAGGATTTATCTGCAGAAAATAATATTTGTCAATAAATTCTTGAGCAATCCGTTTGCTTTTTTAAAAACAAACAAACAAACACCAAACAACCAATCAAAAGCATCAAAGAAAAGCAAGGAGAAAAAAGACGGCACCATTAGTTGGCACTGAGCTGGTCCAAAGATCTGATTTCAAGTCTCACCTGGAGGACTGGGAAGACAAATTCTGTTATTTTGTTTTCAATCCAGCTCAACATTGTTCAGAACAAAAAACCTTGTGGAGATTTAGAGAAAAAATCAGTCTTTGTTCACTGGAAAGTTGTCCTCCAAGGACCAAACAGCACTGTGTCAACAAAATTTGTAGATCAAGGAGGGAAGGAACATTATGTAAGAAATGTCAGTGTGACAGCAGAACCTGCCCTCCGTAACTACTGCAGCTGGCATGCTGGGAGATGGTAACCAGTGGCACACTGAAGACTTTGTGAGTCTACTTTCTGTGATACTATGGAGTGGTTCTCTTTGCTAGAGAAGTTAGTCAAGTTTTCTAGAACCAGAGCAATGATTGTGAAAAAAAAAAATAGCTCATTGAATTAGCTGTATAATGACTTGGACTTGACAGCAACTTGGTTTTATAGTAAAAAGAAACCAAAATATCCTCTAAATTCTCATCATGTTTTTTCCCTCTTTTTACAGGGAACCACTTGCTGAGATAGTTTTTTTGGAGTCTTTTGTTTCAGGGAGTTTTTCTTCAAAAAAAAATCAATTTTGGTGAAAAATTTTCACTGCCAATTGAAATATGGTGGTAACCTACCTGAAGATACTATATGTCTGTTCACAAGCAGTGGTGAAAGAAAACTATATTCCAATGTATTTAGTAATATTTTGAGACGATTTCTTGAGTAGTACACCATTAATGAGGCCAACCCTCACTATTTACAAATAATAATTTGTTTTTTGGAGTTCACCTTCTTCCGAGGAGGCTGCTGCTCTGAAGCATCATCAGAATATAAAATTGCTACCTTTCATGTTATTAAACTTCAGAAGTGAGATTCTTCACCTAATGGACTTTTGGAATATTCACATTTGGTTATAGAGTGTTTCGTGTTTTAAGTAATTTAACCAAATATATTTAATTTTGGCTTATAGGAAAAAAAAAGTATTCCTAGATATGTATTGGATCAGTATTTCTAGGCTAGCAAACACAAAGACAATCCTGTCTTTTCTCTCCATACTGTATGTTCTAGAGTCTTTGGAGTTAAAGAGATTCCAAGTGAGTAAGAAGGAGTTTGAATTACCAACTCACACAGGATGTTTATATGCCTCACTGCATATAGGAGTGTGTTTTTATTTTGTAAAATATGCCATGGGTTTAGCAAATGAAGAATAAACCTCTAATAAATAAGAACTTTACTTTAGAAGTCACCTTCAGTGATAATAATACTCTCTTGAAAGATAGTGAAAAATTTCACTAAGTGGCAGAAATAACAGTAAAGGGTATTTTTTGCATATTCATTAAGTCTGGTTTACTTTCAAAAGAAGTAATTCAGTTCCAAGCCCAACTGACTGGAGTATGAAACTTAGTCTAGCCATTAAACATTACTGAAGAGGAGCAGAACTGCTTGGTTTCACACCAAACGTTTTACATCTACCATCCTCTCAACATTCACTATACCCCAATCCAGATGTTAAGTATTCTATTGGCAATTACACATTTGTATTCAGAAACTGTAGCAACAAGAAAAAAGTGTGCTAAATATGTTCAAAGTGATTCCAGTTCAAAAGTGGAAATAACATTGCTGCAACACAGCCAGATCGGGTGCTGCAGCCCTCCTTGAACACACACACTGCCAATCCAGGATCACAAGGAGATCGCCACAGATCCTAATGCCTTTTGGCCACAGTCCAAAACTGTAGGCATTGTGTTGTGTGTTCAGATCTCTTTTGAAAATTGTGATTGAATCAAAGTGAGAATCCCATCTGGGGGCTGCAGTGTATGCGTCCCTGGGTAAGGCTTACTTTGCAATACAGAGGAGTAGTCCCTGGACCAACTTTCTGACTGTAAATTTGACTGCTGCTCAGAGAGAGGACTTGCACAATTTTTAACTAACTTTAAAGTCATAAAAGCGCTAAACTTCTTGAAATGAAATTGATTCTTCCAATCTTTCAAAAGACGTGACCAAAAGCACATTGTTTTTAAATATTTTGCAGTGTATTAAAAGATGTGTCCTTTCCCAGGAGAGGAGAGGAATTTTTCTCCCTGCCAAAAGATCTAGTCATCTGTCACATGGCACAAAAAAAAAATCTATCTGGAAGAAATGGGGATTAATGGTGAGCCTTCAGCCCATCACAGAGCCTTGCGATGAAGGTAATTATCGGCGCGACTCAAGGACTCTGCCTGCAGTTTACTACCTCATGTATTATTAGGAAAGTATTTTTGGTACATTTCCTGTAGGACATGCTGGGAAATCCAATTAACCCTACTAGTTGTTTAGTGGAATGCCGGCTCATGTGCTTGATTCAGGGCAGTCTTAAAGAAGGTGTGTCTCCTGCGGTGCCACTGAAAAGCTCCATCTGCATAAAAGAAACATCATCCAGGGCACTCAGACAGGTTGAGTTGACTCCAAGAGTGGAGTCAACTCCATGCTTGCCTCCTCAAAGAGGGCTGCCAACCACCACTGGGGTGGTGAGCAGGTCACAGGACCAAAGACTGCAGCACCCACTGCTATGTCCAGAGCTGAGGCTGTCCCCATGCCCCCAACCCATCCTGCTTTGGGCCAGGGTGTGGGGACAGACTTGAGATGGGAGTCTCCTTCCTCATACCCTGAGGGAAGCCTGTGGGCCGTAGGCTGCAGCACGCCTGCACCCCAGCACCCCAGTGCTATTCCACATTTCCTTCTCTGCATTTTTTTCTTTCTTTAAAAAAAGCCCCACACATCGTAGAGCTGTGATTCATGACTTGGTGTCAATAAATTCGTGTGGGTAAATATTTGACTCTCTTTAGCTCTGCGGAGAACAATTAGGTGATGCATAGATTGTGACTAAGTACAATTAATAGTGGCAGAGCGTACCTTCACAGGGGAATAAATACAACAATTAGTGTCTTATTTTATCATCTGTGTAGGATTGTTGCTAGCTATAACAGCATTCACAGAGCATAGAACTGCATACAAAACACAAGCTCTTCTCACATCCTAGGGGTTTACATCTTAGGAAGAAAAGCATCTGCTTTCAGACCAAAATTTTCCTGACTGGTGTCAGCTCAGAGATGATCTTTCTCTTTCAAAAGCTGAGGAAGTGTTTCCAAGTACAATTCTGAGCTCTGAGTGTAAGCCTAAAACCAGATGTGTAACCATGGGCTCACAGACCCAGGCTGAGCTGGGTCTCATAAGGAACCTCAAGGAGCATGGTGCCATTCTGCCGCAGCTCTTCTCATCAGCAACTGGCTCTCACTGGGTTATGCACTATGACAATTTTAAATTACAAGGCCACACTCAGCTCTTCATTTGGGATGCTTTCTGTCAGTTGAAGCTTTTCAACTGTGGTTGAACCCGAAGAGATCATTTAGGGGACAGGAGGAGAAGTGATCTGGCCAGGTGCAAAATCCAGCCATATCCTACAAAAAAAGTTGGACGAATTCTTAGAATAGCCAAATTAGTTCTCAGAAGTGGCCATCTTATTTTTTGTTGTTATTTCTTCCCTCCTCCTTCCATGCAAAAACCCTGCAATCTTTTAGGTCAAACTGTTTGGTCAAAATGCTGATGACTGAAGTTGAACCCTTAAACTGGGGGGTGTTGGAGAACCTCAAAGTCAGGTTTCTACCTTCTGCAACAATACGTATGAGGGGAACAGAGATGATTTTGGTCAGCAATCCCATATTAGCACTTGATAGCAGTAAATTGTCTTTTATTTTTGGAAAGCAAAGCTCTCTTGGCTCTTCCTTATGGAGACATGCAACCATTTCAGCGCTCTCCACAGCTCCCTGACACTGTCAGCAGCACATGGTGCATTACTCAGTCTCAAATGGATCCATACTTTAATTGCTTTTGCACTTTCCTGTGTATTGTTAGAGCACTCAAGAAGTACATCAAAGGTGCTATTGTTTTTCTAAAACGTCTTATTGTTAGCAAGAGAACTGAGGTGTTCTATGCAAATGCTGCCTTTCAGCTTTGACTTTTATCAGGATTGTTTTGTACGAGGGATAACCAATGATTTGCTAACTTAACCATATTCATGTGAGGATAAATCCTTCCTCTCTTTGGGCAGGGTGTGCTTCCAGCTGCAGACACTGACACAAATAGCTCCCAGCTGCAAAAACAGCATCCTTGCCACATATCCTGCCAAGAACCAGGCAGCACTGCATGGGCCTGACCCTTCCATCAGCCACCAACACACTCATGGTAATGAACAATCTCTTCCTAGGCGCTGAATGTTGGAGAGCAGCGTCAGGAAAAGAGCACGTGCAATGTGATGTGAGTTAAAAACAGAAAGAGCAATTAAAAAGGGGTGGCCAGCAGGGAGAGGGAGGTGATTGTTCTCTTCTACTCAGCTCTTGTGAGGCCCCATTTGGAGTACTGAATCCAGGCCTGGGGCCCCCCCAGCACTAGAAAGGTGTGGAGCTCTTAGGACAGGTCCAGAGGAGGGCCACTAAAATGATCAGATGGCTGGAGGAAAGGTTGAGGGAACTGGAATTGTTTAGCTTGGAGAAGAGAAGACCCCGGGGAGACCTCATTGTGGCCTTCCAATACTTGAAGGGAGCATATTAACAGGAGGGGGAATGACTGTTTACATGAGTTAATAGTGATAGGACAAGGGGGAATGGTTTTAAACTGAGACAGGGGAGGTTTAGGTTAGATGTTAGGAGGAAGTTTTTCACACAGAGGGTGGTGACACACTGAAACAGGTTGTCTGAGAGGTTGTGGATGCCCCATCCCAGAGGGCATTCAAGGCAAGGCTGTGACTCTGGACAGCCTGATCTGGTGGTTGGTAACCCTGCCCATGGCAGGGGGTTGGAACTAGATGATTTTTGAGGTCCTTTTCAACCCTGGCCATTCTATGATATTATGAAAAAAACAAAAACAAAACCAAAACAAAAAAACAAGGTTCCTGAACTATCACAAGAACCAGAAAGACAATATGTGTATATTTATATGTATATTCTATACAGTGTCACAGTCCATGATGCAAGAACTTGTGATGATTTGCGCTAGTTCTGGACCCTGATCAAAGGACCTGAATTGTATAAAAGTCTGCTGTAACAAAGGAGGCATTTGAGACTGAAAGCTATTATTCAGACAGAAAGGACCTTTTGTAGTATACATTATTCTGAATACTCTTGAAAAAAAGCATATATTAAAAAAAAAAAAAAGGGCTTGGACTCTTTTCTTAAAGGCATACAAAACTTCAGCTGATTTAGTTTAAAAAATGCAGATTTTTGATGAGGCCAATTTTCATGGAGGCAATCTTTTACTGTTCTCTTCCCTCCTCCAAATAAGATTTTACAGATCTTCAAAATGGTGTTTTTCAGCCCTTCGTTCGTTACTCATTTTCTTTTCCTCACAGAGTCTTACATAATTTCAAAGCAGTACATTTCTTGAACTTAAATTGATAAAAAGGTTTTACATTTCAGATGAAATCTTAATATATGGTGAAGTCCTTTGATTTCCTGCAATGAAAGCATTTTCTGCTGCTTTCCTGAGGCTGAATGCATGGTACAAGTGTTCTAGTCTTAAACTTTTTTTGTCTCTATCAACTTGCAAAAGAATTTTATATTCTTCTTCAGCTTCAGCTCTCATTTACCAGAAAAAAAAATTGTGTCCCTAAATTGTCTTTCTTCTCATTGATTCCAGTGTGCTGATTAGATTTCTAATGACTGTGATGACTGCATAGACTAAAACCAGACCTAATCTTTGCAGAAAACTCAGACCAATCTAGAAACATATCACAAGCTGTTCTTCTTACCTTCTCTCTTGTTGCCATCTCCCTAAAAGTAAAGCACACATAATCCTTCCATCTTCATGTAACAGCCTGCAAGCAGATTCTTCAGTTAAGTATCTGCAGAATGGGACAAGCCCACAAAGACTTCTTTCCTTCTTACCTCCACAAAATGTCACCATGGTGCCGTCAGATATGTGCTGTATTTATACATCTCTGTTGGCTTAGGTAAAGCTACTTCTCTCTAATGCAGACATAAGAAATGAAAATAAAGGAAAGGTAGATAAGTTGAAGATTGTTTCTTACACCAAACACCCTGAATGCTTTGCCTATTCATGACAGGTATTCCCACTTCTACCTGGTGAACAGGTCTTTCTCTTGCCAGAAATGATTTCGTGCTGCTGATCCAATATAGCCGTGCATGAAATCCTGATCTACAGAGATATTCAGCCCTCCCAGGGATTATGGAAATAAACATTTTAAAATCATTAGCTTCTGCTGAGCTTCTCTCCTCTATGGTCAAACTGCCTTGGGCAACCAAGATGCATTCTGCTCCCCCAGGAACCACTATTATGCCAGCACAAATTCATTTGACTTCTGTCAACTTGCTCTTCGCTTGCACAGACAGAGAGATCAGACCAGGCCAGTTGTCTTTAGCAATGTTTTTCTTTGTTGCTGGATTGATAGCATATCCAAGGTTTTATTTAATAAAATCAGTGCACCTAACACAAACCAGATGGACTAAAGTTTGTTGACAAAATGGATAGGTTATTTTAAATGACACTGATTCATGGTTTTCCAATGAAAAATAACATTTAATAGATCTATTGTTGTTGAATAAGCAGCTGAGAAGACAGGGAAGGTCAATTTACCTGATGTCATTTTTATAATTTTAAAAGCCATTTGCTGGGTATCAGAATGAATTAGGCAAAAGGCAAACCTTTAATTCATTGGTTTTGAACAGTACAGAATCGTTTAGGAAAGTCAGCCACCCCTTGAATGCCCTACTTCAAAGCAGGATCACAGTTGCCTAGGATGTGTCTAATTGGTCTTTGGATGTCATCAAAGATGGAGAGTCCACAGCAGCTGGACAATCTATTCCTGCTCTTGACCACCCTAGTGGTGAGTTTGTTTTTCTTGTGTGCAGCTAGCTAGCATTCCCCTTTCTTTCGATTGTGGCTGTTACCTCTTTTCCTTTCTCTGTGCAGCTCTGAGACCAGCATGACTTCATCTTCTCTATGATTCCTTATTAGACTACTGAAAAGAGAAGGAAGATCTCCCTTCAACTTTCCCTTTTAAGGCAGAGATTCCACTTCTCAGTGTGTCCTTATCCATCACCTGCATCAGCCCCGAATCATCTTGGTTGTCATCCATAGGAATCTCTCCATTGTGTCAATGTCTTCTACTGGGTAGCACAATACTACTCAATACTACTTACTTATTTCCTTTCCTCTCTCTCCTTTTAACGACTACAAAACCCATATTTCCTTTAACTATGACTTCAAAATAAAGTACTGAATTGCTAAAACTCTGCTAGCAACAGACAGACACTCAATTGCTAATACTTCTGAAACTTTGGGATTTTTGAATCCAGATACACTTTATGAATTTAAATTCACCTTTTAATTCACCTTTAAATTCAACTCATTTAAATAAGTTGAAATATGATGCTGGTGGGAGAAGCCAACCCTTTCTGCAAGATCTAGATTGTTGAACATTGCCTTTGTTATCCACTGAAGACTCTATAGGGGAGATGTTGAGAGTCTTCCAAAGAAAACAAGAGCAGAGAAGAAATAAATCTTTAGGTTGCCTGTGAGAAGGAAGGCTTCAATCTCAAGCAGCTGTTTTGCCCAAGTATACTCTGGAATACACAGCTGGAACTGCTGTGCATCTGAGCTGCTCTGACTTCTTGCTGTGGTCATTTCCCTCAGAGAACAGCAGAGGGTTCTAAGCTGGGAGGGAACTACATTTCCACTCCTGTATCTCTGCAGTTTTGTCTTGTTTTCCACAAACAAAAACCAAAACAAAGTAAAACTCATGTTGAAATCTACTGTGGAAGAAAATTCTGGAAAATTTTCATGTTAGCTATTAATTCCCATGCTGCTTTTCATTGCCAATATTGATCATACCACCATAAGAAAACAAACGAGATGATACCTTTGGAGTAAACACTTGGTAGTCTTGAGAATGGCAGAGCATTAGCCTGTCTGTTGTTTTCTTCCGTTTTCATCTGATCTCTGAGCACTGGCAACATTATCTGAATCTAATTTCCAAGCAATTTTAGCAGTTGTGATGTTCCAGCAGTTCCATCTGTCTAGAAGACAGACACTTCCGAGACACTCCATTGGTGGGCTGGAAAAGCTGCCTCTGTGCAGAACAAGCAGTGTTCATATATGGAATATAACATTAGAAGTTCCTTTCCCTTGCTCTGTTAAAGAATTTCAGCCATTGCTTATCAAAGCAGTGTAAGTGAGCAAAGCTCCAGGGCCTAGATGGCAAAATTATTTCCATCAGAAAAAACAGTGGGCATATTAGGGGACTCAAGAGGTGCTTTCAAGCTGTTATCATTCAGTATTTTCTCACAGCAAAGTGCCCAGTGCTGCTTGCCTTGCCTGGCTTCATGAGTCTTCAGTCATGAGAAACAACAGAAAGACAAAGCAATGCCCAGTGTTGGCTGCAACACTCACAGCAGGTGAAAAGTCCAAAATATCTTCTTCTTTCCTCAACTTTAGTTCAACCATAGCTGTTTTTTTGTTTTGTTTTCTTTTCTTTTTGTCCCACTGGGCCTGATCCCTCCTTCTTTAACTCTCTCTTATTCAGGTTTTTTGAATTAGAACATCAAGTTCCACCTGCTCACACCTGCCATGGTGGCAGGGCAGGGCACCAGTACGTCAGGGAGAGATGCCGCCATGTGGGAGTGCTGTGTCTTGTGTCAGTTTGATCGAAAGAAAACTCCCCCTCTAAAACATTTTATAATTATTAAAATATATTTTAGTTACTAATGAAAGGGCTTTAAAGGACTTCTGCGAAACAAAAACTGACAGAGAAGTGTCAGTTTTTAGAAGCACTTAATACTCCTGGAAACCCACGCACTGCATAAATACTTTCAGCGCCTATACGTATACATATATTAATAGAGCTTTGAAAATTAGCATCTTTCCACTCTGGGATCCTCACAATTTCGGTTTCCTGAGTTTTGCCTACAAGATATTCTGAAATTATGGAGATTGTTCTGTGAGATGAGAAGGTTTTAAACCTTTTGGAGCACTGAGTACTGAGGAGGGCCATGAAATGATCCAAGGGGTGGAACACCTCCCTACAAGGACAGGCTGAGAGAGCTGGGACTGCTCAGCATGGAGAAGAGAAGGCTGTGGGGAGATCTGAGTGCGGCCTTTCAGTATCTAGAGGGGGGCTGTAAGAAAGGAGGAGACAGACTCTTCAGCAGGGTCTGTGGTGATAGGACAATGGGAAATGGTTTCAAGCTTAAAGAGGGGAGATTTAGGTTGGATATAAGGAATAAGTCTTTTAGAGTGAGAGTGGTGAGGCACTGGAACAGGTTATGCAGAATTGCTGGATGTCCTGTCCCTGGAGACTTTAAAAATGAGACTGAAGCAGGCCCTAGGCAGCCTGATCTAGCTGTGGTGTCCCTGTTCATTGCAGGGGAGCTGGACTGATCACCTTTAAAGGTCTCTTCCAGCTCTAGGGATTCTAGGATTTAATGATTCCAAAGTATGTTTTGTACAACCCCTGCAGCATGGCACAGTGGAGCTGGGGACAGCAGGGGGTTTACAGGATGAAGTGGCATGAGCAAGACATGTCAAAGTAGCCATTCATTGGTATGTTGAAAGAAGGTGTAAATGAATAGAGGAAACTGATTGCAGACCATCCTTTCTGACACAGCAACACACTTTTTGTTTGTTTCATTTGAGCACATTCTTGATCAAAAATGGTCATTCAGATAAGTATTACTTACAGTGTTTCAAACAGTAAAAAAAAATTGACAGTAGGAAAAGGCAGAAAATTTACCTTACAATATAAAAAAGAAAAGAAAGAAATTGTTACTTTTCACTTAAAGAAACCAACACTGGAAAGGACAAAGCTCATCTGGCTGCTGCCCTAGCTTGTGTTCTTGCAAGTGGCATTCCCTTTCTACAGCCTTGCTGGTGCTTTAGACTTCTTTGACAGACTTAAATCCCTTTTGCAAAAGAAGACATCATCCTTATGCTGCAGTGGGTTGTCTAACCCTCCCTTAGTTAGCATTAAAACTGGACTTAAGTTAGGCCAAGTACTCAATCCTTGCTAGCATTCTGAGCAGTATTTACACCTGGGCCTTGGCAGTGCTGCTCAGGGAGCCCTCTGTCAGAAGGTTTCAGAACCTTTTGGAACAAAGTTTTTTTTTTTTTGAGCAGGTTATGTGTCCCAGGGATATTGGTACTCGCAAAGGGACAAACTGATGTTGGCAGTGAGAGCAGCGCTTTGGAAGAAAACCTTTTTCATGTGTAGATAAAAATGTCTATTTATGAATGGTTTCAGCTTCAGAAGTATTCCTGTATTCATATGCAATCATACATTGAAATGTGAGCAGCGGTACTATAGAAGTCAAATAATTTATTTCATCATTTTCAAATAAGAAGTCTGATATGTTTGTTCCCGAGATATATACATTCATCTTTAAAATTCCATCCCAAAATTGAAACAAAGCATTCAATTTGAGGTTGAACAAACTGTCTCTTCAACCCAGGCAAGCAGTGTAGGGAACGGAGGAGGCTCCCCTTCACAAGAGATAAAAATAAATTATTCATACAACTTAAATACTGCTTATCTATTATTTAGTATAGCCTCAGTGTTTCAGTTTCACATTAGGCAGACAGCACAAATGGGAGAAAAAGAGGGCTGCAGTTCTGTAGCATTCATCACGTTTGATACAACAACGAATGATGTCTAATAAATTGGCCAGCACAGGTCTGTAGGAGAGAGTCCAAGCAATTAAAAGTGCTGTAAGGGAAACAGGAGAGCTCTGCCTTTTAATTGCAGAGAAGCAGCAGTTTGGAGTTGCTCTGGCTGTTATTTCTGCTGTCAGTCCCAGGCAGCTGTTCTGACAGGTGCCATTGATTTTTCTGAGATGCCAGAAGGCTGACTGCTGGCTGCAGCTCTGCTCTCCCACACTGTCCTGAGAAGGAGAGGAGGCAGCATTCTGAAACAGAGGGATTTGATGTGCTCACAGAGGGAAAACTCCCCAAGGCTTGCAGAAGAGAGGGTGCTTGAGGGGAAAGCCTCCAGAAGATGAAAGCATAAGCTTAGTATTCTGGTTTCCAAAGCAAGCCAAAAGAAAGAGAAATTTTAAGCAGCGATCTGCTGAGATTTGCTTTCCTGATTTTCAGAAGGTAGAAAACTACCTGTATCATTCTTAGAGCTCTGCTCCCCATGGAAATATATATCAACAGATGGGGAACTGATCCCCTGATTCCCTGCCAATCTCTGTCTTAATCCACAGATGTTTTATTACCTCTCTCTTCCACAGTTCCATTCGGTTCTCCACGAGCACTTTCATGCCAGGAAGCCTGGCATGTTCAGAGCAGAAATGCCTTGTTACATATTTTATGAGGGTCCTTAACCACATGCATGGAAGATGTTTATTTTATAAGTGCGGAATTGTCCCCCGGGGATGTTTTGCTTCACAAATGAGCCTAATGAACATTAGAGGAGCAGTTTTCTTCAGGAGAGTGGTAGTGTTTTTTCTTCCTTCATTTTTTAATTACAGCCCCCAACCTGAAGGACTAGCACGAAACTCAAAACAGGGGAGGTTACAAGCAACATGCTTTTTCTACCATGAACCAGTTTGTTACACCATGCCGCATGAGGTGACATGGGGAGCCCAGGGATGCTCCATGCTGGCACACACTTTGCTGCTGCTCTCAGCAGCTTTTTGCCAGGAACCTGTGCAGGCCCAAGGGTGTCAACAGACATCACCCAGTGTGAACCCTGCGTGATGCTTGAGGGAATGGCATGGAGCTGAGTCAGGGGAGAGACAGGCTGGGTGTTAGGAAAAGGTTCTTCAGTCCTGCTTCTCAACCCAAGATTACTTGATTAACACACCTACCTATGTGATATAACATACCTACTATGTGATAGTTTTACTGGCAATTACAATACCCAGAGTATATTACACATAGATTTTCTCCATGATACAGAAAGCTGAAGAGCGTCCAAGGGACCGCTGGCTCTTTCTTTCAGTGATGGTGGCACTAGTGGAGCGCTAAGGTGGGGTGCATCACCCCAAACTTCTAGAAGCAAGATGGCTCCCTTGGCCAGCCACTGCTTGCCTCCTCAGACAGAAAAGTCAGAACCAGCACCACATTGTACCTTTAAGAAAACCAACAGCTTTCTCTCCCTGCTCCCATTCCTGCTATGAGCTTTTCAGCACAGGCTGTCACTCTTCAGCCTAGCCCAGGGGAAAACAGCTGAAGCTGGAAGCAAAAGGTGACCATCGTTGCACTGCCCTGTGTGGATCCAGGGTCCCCTCTTGTATCCTAAATTTTTTTTTGTTGTTCCCCAGACAAGTTTTCTGTAGTGACTGAGAGAAATTGGGTCCTTGAGCCTAATAGCAAAAGTATTCTGTAAGTTTTATATTTCCCTTCTTTTCATTCTTTTTGTGCAAGTCATTGATGCACACTGTGGCTGTATCTATTTTAATCACTGTTTTTTTTTTTCTTTTTTAAGTTGCATAGATGCTAGGTGATTGTGCTACCCCTGTACCTATTGTTTTTAGTGAAAATGTTTTTTTTAGACATCTACTAAAATAACTGCGCAAGCAGTCAAGGCGAAAATGAAGAGATCATAATATTCTTCTGAAAACACTTGGCTTTTGTGTTTGATTTGTTGTCCTAGAAATGAACCAAGTGAACCTGATGTACAAGAAATGAAGGGCCCTGAACCTCAAGTCCCATATCTATGTAAATATCCAAGTGTTTCTGTCTTATGCATGTGTAGGCATGTACACAGTGGGGCAGGGTCAGATGCAGATGTAGCTGACACTCTTCTTGTGTAATTCACTTGATGTTAGGGATATGGAACTTCTGAGAGAAAAGTGCACAGAAGTGTTGGCTCAGATGGGGACCAGAGGCCTGGCTTTCAAAAATAATGAAGGTCTTCTGTCAGTAAGA
Organism: Oreortyx pictus; assembly: GCA_036925125.1. Lineage (NCBI taxonomy): Eukaryota > Metazoa > Chordata > Aves > Galliformes > Odontophoridae > Oreortyx > Oreortyx pictus. The sequence goes on from JAUPFR010000007.1 coordinate 23,942,770, forward strand.
GCATGGGAAGGCAGTCCGTGGAAGGAAACAAGGGTATGTGCAATCTGCAGACAGCCATTGTTATGGGAACATCAGATTTTTGCCACATGAGCCCATAAAAGGCATTTTGAAAATGGAAAGCTGGATCTAAACATAATTGAAATTTTGCTGGTGCCTTGAGAGTCCATTACACAGGGTATTTTTGAAAATAGTCCATTGTATCCTGCTAGAAGCTTGTGTTGCCCTGTGCTGTTTGCTAAATAGTGCTTTTTGTTTGGCACACACAGAGCACACAAAACATTTTCAATTGTACCGGCACTAACACCACCACGGCAGTGCAGCTGCAATGTTTCAAAGTGTTCCTATTTTCTTTTGTATTTCTGTCCCATTCTCTTTTGTGATCAAAACATCATAAAGTAGATGTCCTACACGAGCTGGAAAAAAAAGGTGTGATTTCTGGGGCAAAAAGCCTTGTTTTTTCCAAGCTGAATAAACTTGGCCGAAACCTATGGTAGAGTGCTTGCTGGGTCTCAGAATCTATGTATGCATCCCATTTCCAGAAAAGCAGTTTATGCTGTGCCCATACCATTCTAGCTGTAGGTGCCCCTGTTCATTGCAAGGCAGTTGGACAAGATGATCTGTAAGGGTCTCTTCCAACTCAAACAGTTCTATGATTCTATAATTTTCCTATCATTTTTAACTGATATTGAACAGGGGAGCACATGTTTTCCCTGTGAAGAAGTGGATGTTGGTTTTCACGGTGTGTCCTTTCTTTGCTTGGAGTCCGTTGCTGTTAACACCTCAAACACCTCTTACTGTGATGCTCCTTGGTATGCAGCTCCCGAGTTCCTATGTGCAGGAAAAAGTTACCTTTGCCATACCAGAGGTGTTGTATTTGAAATAATACAGACTGTTAGACATTAAGAAGTAAGAGAAGATTTTTTTTTTTCTGAGAACACTTATTCCCTCATCTCAGTGGCAATTTTTTTTTTCTTATAGGTGAAAATCCTCATAAAAAGGACCATGTATTAACAGTTCCGTGTCTTAAGTGCCTGTTATCTTGCTTATACTTAAGTGATGCCAAGAACTTCCATTATTTCTAAGGCCTCCCCTGCTGTGAAGCAGTTAATTTTGACATTGTCAGAGAGGTGACAACCCCTCTGAGCAGTGAAAGACTTTTGATTCACTGAAGCAATGGCATTACTTTGCTACATAGCACCAAAGTGCAACTCTCCGGGTGAGGCACATTTAACACAGCGGGAGCTCTTGATGGGATGTTGGTTGGAAAAACTGTTTGCATTGTCTAGAGGAGAAAGGGATTTGGGAAAAGAAAAGTGAGGAGCATTAGGCAGCCTGATACCTTCCGCTCCTTTGGCACTGTTGTTCCTGAGACCTTGAGATGCAGTCACTTCCAAATATTAAATACAAATATCTCAAATGTCTTCTCATTGTGCTACTATTGCTACAATTTTACAAACAAGTTTTGCTCACCATTCATTTTCATTTTTACTTAGTCTCCATCGCTTTGTGATATAATAGAATCATAGAATGGCTTGAGTTGGAGGGGACCTCAAAGATCATCTAGTCGCAACCCCTTTGGCATGGGCAGGGCTTCAATCCACCAAACCAGGCGCCCCAGGAGCCCATCCATCCTGGCCTTGAGTGCCTCCAGGGATGGGATATCCACAGTTATTTGTCAGTCCAACTGTTTTCTACCTTGCTAGCTAATGTGTTTCTACAGGGATTTTTTTCAGAGGTTTGAGTGGACAGCACATTTTGGTGTTTGTGGACTATTTTTGTGCCACAGTTCAGCCTAGTTTGGTATAGTTGAATGACAAGGGAGTGAAGGGACCCTTGGACCACTGGGGGAAAAGAAAAAGGTAGGGAGATGGGTGTAGGTGAGGAAAACAGCAGCAACAAGCTAAGGGTGAAAATTTAGTTCACTAAATATTATAGAGGAATGAGAGATAATACAGTATAAAGCAATATGATTGAAATTAAAGCTAATAAGTCAAATGAAATGAGAGATTCTGAAAGAGAAATCCTTACTTTAATGCTGTTGGCAAAATGGGCAGGGAGCACTGGAAGCAAAGAGGCAGTCTAGTGTCTCTGAGTTTTATCTTTCCCTCTGAATGGAAAATGGAAATAGAAAAATGAAGTCTTCTGGGAGTTGTAGGTCATCTCTTGTGAGACCAAGAGACCAGAAATATCAACAATCCACAGAACTGCAGCATTAAATCTTTAACTCCCAGTACATTGCATGGTGATAAGATGTGGAATACCAATCAAAAATTATAAAACCATGATATTTTGATAGAAATTAGGTGGGACCTACAGGAGAGATCTGCAAGCAGTCAGCATCCATCCTGTTCTGGATTGTTCCTGAGTCACCTGCACTGTTGTGGCAGACAAAACTAGGAGACCTCTGTAGATACCACAGCTCAACCCCCAGAAAGGGCATTTGCCTAACAGAGTGTCACTCATTGTACTACCAAAGCTGTCTGAGCTTCATACCAATTCAGTATTCACGGCTTGGTCATCTAGTCCAACCATCAGCCCACCCCCACTATGCCCACTCACCCACATACCTCAGTGCTACATCCACAAGTTTCTCGAACACCTTCAGGAATAGTGATTCCACCACCCCCCAAGGCAGGCCTCCTCACTCTCAGGTCATCCATAGAATCTGTGCTCAGCAAAATCAGCTCAGAAACAAGTAGTCATGGCAATACATAAGGGACTTATGTGGTGCCTATAAGAAAGACAGAAAAACGAAAACAGGCAAGAGGAGAAGTGACAGCGAGACCTAGTGGGAAGTTTCAGCTGAAATGTCTGGATCCTGGACATAGAACATTAACACGTATGTTTATGTTTCTGTCTTTTACAAGAAAGAAACATGATCACATCTCATTTCTATAGAGCTGCTCCTGTTGCTGATGGTTCTGAGTCTCTCCTGTTGTTATTAAAGGCACCAAACTGGACGTGGGTATGCACAGGAACAGAACTAAGTACAAGCACAAATATCTGACAATCGTAGCTGCTCAGCTTTTCTTCTTTAATCCAATTCTCTCAATTTTGTAGAAGTTTACCAGTTTTTCAAACTGATGCCATGTGGCACTACTGACATTTCAAAAGATTTCTAGAGCTTTTCAAAATTTCTATATTGATGGTGAACTGTGAGGCTTTAACCACCTGTAGGTCCCAGGCAGCGACAGCAGAACACATCCAGAAGAGAGCCATAAAATGATCCCAAGGTTGGAGCACCTCTTTTGTGAGGACAGGCTGAGAGAGCGGGTGCTGTTCAGCCTGGCGAAGAGAAGGCTGTGGGGAGATCTGAGAGCGGCCTTTCAGTATCTAGAGGGGGGCTGTAAGAAAGAAGGGGACAGACTCTTCAGCAGGGTCTGTGGTGATAGGACAATGGGAAATGGTTTCAAGCTTAAAGAGGGGAGATTTAGGTTGGATATAAAGAATAAGTCTTTTAGAGTGAGAGTTCTGAGGTACTGGAACAGGTTGCGCAGAGTTGGTGGTTGTCCTGCACCAGGAGTCATTCAAGGTCAGGGGGGACAGGGCTGAGCACCCTGATCTAGCTTGGCTGTCTTTGTTCATTGCAGGGGAGTTGGACTAGATGACCTTTAAAGATGACCTTCCAACTCCAAGGATTCTATGATTTTATGATTCTTTATGTTGCTCAACAGAGGATATCCAAATATTATAGCTTCCCACATTTTATCCACATAGATCCAAAAGTCTTGGTGAACGTGGCTCTGTAACAAGAAAGAAATAACCGAGGATATTTTCATAGCCTACTGTTCCTCTCTAAATTCATTAGGGTGTTTTCTGAACTCAGGTAGAAGAAATAGCTCTTTGCACTATTGATTCCAAACACTGTGTTCTTCTGACACAAGTGTGGCAATGAAAAGTAATTACTTACGCCAGTCAAAGTACACAAGGTAAAATGCACAAGTTCCTAATTTCAAATTAGGTGATGAATAGAAATTAGAGAAGATGTCAGAATTTCAACTAAGCTAAATGAAACCTCTTCTCATTATACTTTAAAATGAAGAATGAGGGTACCTGTTGGAGGAGGCAGAGGCTCTGGAAGAAATAAAACAGAGTGCCCAGCAGATATTACAGCAGATCCACTTTGAAGTTCACTGATTTGTTTTCACTCCTGAGGACATCAGCCTAAAGTACATTCCTGTTAAGATCCTCATCTGAAATTCACCAAACAGTGGCCTTCAGAAAAAAGAGAAGTCAGGAATTGAAGGTAGTAAGAAACTGTTGTTTCTTTTTGGCTGGCATTTTTATTTCCCATAAAAGATATTCTAATTTTGATTTTTTTTAGCTGTTTTCTTTTTCTTTTTTTCTTTTCTTTTCCCCCTCCATTTTTTTAAAGAATACAGACACTGAACTGTTTTACTGTGCTCTCTCAGGGAGCGCCCTGTGTTTTGGTTACTGCACTTCAGCACATGCTCACCTCTTACCTCCAGGAACCTATCCTCTTTGAAACACTGAAACTTGAGAATAAGGAAATCAAGCGAGGGGGTGCCCTGATGCAGGGGTCAGGCCATGGAGGAGCAGCAGTAGAGGGAATCTGGCAGGGAGGAACTCAGTGGGGGTGAGAGAGGCTCCGCAGTGATTTCCCCTGGCATCAGCTGTATCAGTTCATCTGCAAGCGCCACAAAAGATGTTTTTTTTCTGTAAAGAACTCATGTATGTATGCATGGAAATGCATCCCTGCGCAGAGCAGAAGCTGCATCTTCCAAACTTTCTGTGATCTTGGAGTTCTGGTGTGTTGCTTTGTCAGGTTAGCAGACAGACAGGGAAAAGTAAAAAGGAGTGAGCCTCTGGGGACTAAGTGCACCCACAAAAAAACAAAACAAAACAAAACAAACGAAAAAAAACCCAAACAACCTTTTCAGTGCTATTGTGCTTGCTTTCTACATTGTCCCTTGAGTTAGGGGATGCAATTCTGGCCAAAAACAAAACTGATGCTGCTGCCCTGTGCTCTCCACCTGCCTACGTGGGGCTGATAGCTCTACTTCTGGATGGGGAGAACTCACAGAAGAGGCAACTGAATCTCACTGGGTGAGATGCAGGCATAAAGCTGATTTACTCTGTTTCTCCCAGTCACATTCTAAATTGCTTCTCAGTTGTTTTTGCTTGTTCTTCCAGGTACAAAAGCCTATGAACACATAGAAAGGATACATGGGACCGGGAAAGTGCTCCTGGCTGCTGCAAGCAGTTCACCATATGAACAACAAGGACGGAACGCAAATCCCACAGTTTTCAGTAACATAAGCTTTTGTTGAGGGGGGGGAAAAAAAAAAAGCTTTAGAAAGCTGAGGTGTGGAAACAATACCAAAACTTCAACAAGAAAGATTTGGAGTACCCATAACAACAACAACAAAAAAAAACATTTATTATGAGAATAATCTACAAGAGTGGCAGGGCCCAGGAAAGGGAAGCGTTACTCACAGCAGAAGAAAATTAGATTAGGGACCACTCAAGAAAATTAGAGATGTGTAAGCCCATGTCATCACACAAGGATGCTGAAAAAATGAGAGCATCAACTGGAGATCTCTCTCTAACCTCTCTGAAAGTTCATAATGTTCAAAAAAGGTTCTGACGATGAGGAAAAGATGAATACCACATCAATTTTCAAGAAAGGAAAAGAGAGTGGTCAGGGGATCTATAGACTGGTCAGCTTAACTTCAGTCCGTGATAGATGTGTATTCAGCTGTAGGATAGACAAGAAGGTGATTGGGAACATCCAGCTCTAATTTACCAAGAGCAAATAATCCCTGACCAACCTGATTATGTTGTTTGCTCTGTGGATGAGGGAAAAGCAGTAGATATTGTCTACCTCGACCTTTACAAGATTTTTCACAGTTTTCCAGAATATCATTCAAGCCAAGTAAGGCCTGGGTAAATGAATGAGTAATTGGGTGGAAAATTGGAAGGACTGTCAGACTCAAAAGGTGGTGTTCAGTCATTTGATGTCCACCTTCAGGGACTGGTATCATGGCTGATGTGGTTTAAAATCTTTACTGGTGATGTAGATGAGGGAAGGAGGCATGATCTTACCATATCTTTCCCACAACAGGATGGGAAAATGAATGGTCTGACAGGGACCCTGTGCAGCTGAGCCACTGGAAATACCAAGCCTGGCACTGCCTTGACAAGAGTGTCACCAGTGGGTCCAGATGTGTTTCTTCCTCCTCTGAGTCCATTTTGGGACTCCTCGATGTAAGAAATGCTTTATATATAACATTTTGCACAGCAAATAATTTTGTGAATTATTTCACACATGGCTGAGAGATTTCACTCAGCTGGCAGCCTTCAGTCACTCCTCTGTGCTGAAATCCCTCTGACTGCATAAACAAAAAGAGAGGGGAAACAGACACTTTCTGACAAGTATTTATTACCTGATAGTAGTCTCTGAAGTTACTGCCATGCTGCCACACTTAAAATGTGTCAGCACTCTTCTGCCACACTCATAAGTACAAAATATTATTTCTTGACCAGGATGCAACTTGAGTGCTAACCTATGAAGGGGAAGAGTGCCCGTGCTCTTTGCTTATTCTCTTCTTGTTCTTCATTCCTGAGGGAAAATGGTTATGATTCATATTAAGTCATGGTAAAGACTCAATTCTTTAACAATAGATCGTTACTGTTATGAGATGAAATTGTCACTGCAGACAAGAAGCTGCTGAGGTCTCTGCCTCCACAGTTTTGCTGTGATCTTTTTGCTAATTAGCTACACTTAACTTTTTTTCAAGCAGGAACAATATTTACACGTATCTGTAACTTTTTACCTCTTGTTCCAGAGTTTGTATCTGGTGCTTAATAAACTGCTACTGAAAGCACATTAGAGAAGAAAAGATGCCCTCTGAGGTGATAGTTTATTTTTGCTTGAGCACCAATGGCAGCTCTTAAGCCTTGAACCCAACACAAATACCTGATTCTCTGCATCATTAATTGGTGATCTGAAGCAGTCCAGATGAATGCATCCAGGCAAAATTAGTGAGATATTTCAACTTTGCTGTTAAAGGATGTCTTAGTTGTGTGCCTACCATATAGATCCCTTTCAGCTGCATAACGGTTTTTCTAGAGTAAGACCCAAAAGATCTTAGCTGTGTACAGCAAATGGATTGGCCTGAGTCAGTGACTTAACCCAGCTGGCAATGGCCCACGTGTAGGAAAACTCAGGGCTTCCTGTCCAGCCTATTGCTCATACTTGGTTCTAGTTTTCCCCACCTCTTCTGTTCAACCCTTTGGCTCTTCTGTCTCACATCCCCTGAATGCTACCCCTTTTAAACAGATAGTACTTTCACCGCTGTTCAAAATAAGAAAAAAAAAATCAGGCAAAACTCAACTTGAAGAAGGCTAAAAGATTAGCAAATAAGCTATTTTGCTGTCTTTATTTTGTGAGCTACTGAAAGTCCTGGTGTGGGAGCTTTGAGCCTTAGGTTCACAAGGTAAAATAGGCTGACATGGATTTTCTTTCCTCTTATGAGGCATTGTTTGCTTCTGCTGTATTTTATATTATTATTTAGAAATGTTTGTCATTGGTCTCATATAGGAAAGACATTACAAAGATTTATGGCTGCTAAAAAAATCTGTTCCCAGCACTGGTTAGTACATCTTCTTTGTGCTTGGGCTCAGAAGGGAGTTTTTCTTCTGGATTGGACTGGTGAGAACCAATTGGGGTGTTTCTGGACTCCCACTTCCACAGTGGGAGTTGCACTTTCATCCAACGAGTTCCCCATGTGGGAGCCCCAGAACAGTGCTCCCCACTGCGGAGCTCCTGGTTGTGTTCCTGAGGCTGCAAGCAGCCATGCCTGGATTCTGCCTGACCGAATCAGCTCTCCAGTACCAGGTGTACTCCTGGCTGGAATGATTCCCCATGCTCACTGCTCCTGCTGGGGACAGACAGGGTAGGCGTGGGCACAGAGGTAGGCCTGCCTCCAAAATGGCCCTGCAAGAGGGTGGAGCTTGTTCCATGTGATTTTTGATACCTGTGCCCACAAAGTCATTGGCCAGCTCCTTGGGTCTGGAGGGCTGTGTCCAGTCCTCAACTCAGCTGGTGTCCAGGATGAGTTCAGGCTGTACCAAATGCATGCAGAGCTCCCACAGAGACTTCCACATGTGCTCAGTGCTGTCCTTGCTGAAGATGGGGGGACGTTAGATAGAAGTGGGAACACTGATGGATCCTGACGACAGATAACCATCTCTATATCAGCTATCACTGCTGACCAGCTTGCTGGTGGAGATGTATAATGGTGATGACCTGCTTTGCCCAACTGGAGCTCCTGCAGAAGTCTGGAGGGGCTGGTATATGAGACAGGAGTGGCCCCAGGCATGCTCCCATTCCGTAATGCTGGACATACAACGTGAGGAAGGCAGATAAAACCACAGCAGCTGCTTGGAGGCATAGAAGGAAAGAGGGGAAAGTGTGATCCAGGACTGGGATAGCACTATAATATAACAGTGAAGTATGAATCACATATGAGATCGAGGGATAAAGTTTCTGGCAGATGCTTCCCCCTCTGCTTTCCATGGAGTTAGTTCATTATTTATACTGGGAGGTTTTATGTTTAATTAAATAGCAGCTAGAACCAGAGGCACGCTGCCTCCTGAGCACGCACAGTCAGCAGCCAACTGGATTGTGCCTCCCTATTGAAGATGCTGTAAGGAGTAACCAGCCAAGAACAGCACTAGGCTGACTGGAACTGCTGTCAGCACAACAGCTGCTCTCAGCACTAAGGTAATGAAAACTAAGGAATACAGACAATTTTCTAGACAATATGACATTATTAAAAGGAGATGCTCTTAGAGGACTTATAAGTGCTCTAAACTAAGAAGACACGCTTCTGCAGAGGGATTATGCCTTTAGATGGCAATTCCTATATTGAAGATGAGCAAAACTGTTCCAATTCTGCTGGCTGTGGAAACTCCTGATGCATCTATCAGACACAACTGTCAAGCTGAATGAGTGACCCCGTCTGGGTCCAGGAGCTGTGCTGTGGGCAATGCCACTGCTCTGTGCACCTGGGCAGGCAGCAGCTCTGCCAGGCCTGAGGTGGAAAGGGTCGGTCACCTCAGTGTCCCATCCATGAGATCTGTCACATCCAAAACAAGGTGACGCATGCAGCTGCCTGTGGGGCTGGTTGTTTTACAAGAAGACACTTTGTGGGGGAGCTTCAGCAGTCTGGGTGCTTCTGCAGAAGTCTGTCTGAAAGGCTGCTAATGGGATTTGAACCGGCTGCTGCTGAGGGACCCATGGCTGACCCTTGCCAAAAGGCAATGCAGGCGAGTGAGGTGCCTGAAATAGATGCAGCAATTCTTCCTGATAAAAATACTTATTTGTATGCAAAAAGCAGTATAAGCATTGACATTTATGATGCATAAGCATATCTGACTATTCAGAAAAGAGGAAGGATCAATATTTAGGAAGAATACACATACAGTATTCAAAGTATTAAGAGCAAAGTGGAAATACAGAAAAGCTCTGAGTCTGCACGTCTGCACGGAGTTAAGGGTGACAACGCAGAAAAAGCTCAGTAAAAGTCACAGGTGTAAGGATCTGAGCAGAGAATCGAAATACTAAAGAAAACAGGGAGAAAATGTCATTCCTTCAGCTTTATTTAACTTTCAGGGTGAAGCTCAAGGGTTTGCAGAGCTACATCCATAATTCACAACTTGTGAGGGTGGTTAGAAAAGTTTTTCTCCGCTCCTTGAGCAGGAAACATGATGCCAGAAACTTACAAATAAGACTGAAAGACTTTTTCCAATCTACCTTGCATGAACACAGTTTGTCCAAACTCTCTAAAGAGGATTGGCTATTTTGAGAGCTATCACTCCTCATTTTGTATACCACTCCAAGGAATTTTTAGTTAATACATTAAAGCAGCAGTACAGAATAGCTGCTCAGAAAAACATTATTGGACATGAATTTCCTGTTCACTTTTGTCCTATTTGATCATCTTTATTTTTTTTCCAGTATACACAAGGGTTATTTTTCCTACATTTGCAGAAGACTCATTGTTAGTATTAGTGGCGACCAGAATTTTGATCTGAGCTATCTGAATGATGAGTGGAAGAAGAGTAATTCACCGTACCAGGGTTATTACTTGGATCGGTCCTTTGCATGTATTACAAACTGGCACTGTCACTTCCTATTTCTTTTCCATGACTTTATTATTATTACTTAGTTGGTTAAGTTATATCATTCAAGCTTTGCAGGTAACCAGTGATGATACCTATTTCTGTCATATTTTGTCTGTACGCTCCATGAAGCTGGTTAACATTTCTCATACTTTGTTCCACCCAAATAGTTTCTACGTTTCCTTACTGGTATTTCTCTATGTTCTGGTACGATATAACGGTAAGAAACATGAAATTAATCTCAGTTTTTGCCCTATGGACTTCTTAAGAGGACTCTGATAGCTGGATTCTCACCTTGCTGCATTGACTGATTTGTCTAAACTTAGTAGTAGAATTCAGTGGTGCAAAAAGCATCATATCTGTGATGTGAAAACCGTAAAGCTGTTTATTTTCCTATGTTCGCACAATAGAAGGTCTATGTGTCTCTTGAAGCCAGTTTTATCATTGAAAATCTACTTCTTTTGTAAACTTGTCTGTCAAACTAGTACTTGCTCTGAAAATATTCTAATTACATCTTTGCGAGTGGGTTTGAAATAAACATGCAAACAAACATTAAATGTGATTTGAAAAATAGAACAGAACATGAGCCAGATTCTCTGCTGACATAAATCCCTGTGCTCTTTCTGTTCCATTACTTCACAGCATGTTCTGACCTGTGGTTTCCAGAATACTCTGCCAACACATTAATGTATTCAGAGACTTTATTGCCACTCTGTTTGTGCAAATACATACAATATTGGACATATATTATCCTTTATCACCTGTTTAGCACTTTTTCAGTCAGCTCTCTGTTGTTTTCTGCTACTTGTGCTAATGAGGAGCTCACTCTTAAGAACATATCTGCATAACCATATCCTTCTTATTTCCTTTTTATTTCCATAAAAATCCTCCTCGATTAGGAATTTTCTGTCATAGTGAAACCCATACAACATTAGAACTGCCTGTGCAGTGGTACTAATGTCTACCATGCTGATTAGAGCCGCTAACTGCTTTTATATACTAGTTCTGTACGTTGTCTCCCATCTTATATTCTGGTCCTGGTTTTGATGAACTGGGGCTGAAATTGAAATGTATATATTTCTTTTCATTTTTTATGCCTAGGAGGTCCTAAACTGCAATTTCTGAATGCAACAGTGATATGAATAATGCATATTATGAACAAACTAAGAAGACAAAGTTGCCCCAGTCACTGTACATAATATTCACAAATATGAATGGTTGCTTTAGCAACAGAGTACTAAGAAAGAGCTATCGGCATGTTTAAGATATTTCCTCTTGTATCTTAATAATATTGTGTGAACTGCTACACCTACAGAGAATATGCCTCACAGCTGCCCACTTCCTTGTAATGTTAGAGTTTGCTCTTTATGTTTCCAGTGCACTCTTCATCATTCAGTGTATCCATTTACATAACCACTTTTCCAGCTCCAAAGGTAGTTTGACTGTTTCAAACCTTGTCATGACTGACAACATGATTTGGAAGACTATTTTCAATAGTTAGTATATAATATAACTGCCTTATTTTGGGACATTGAGTATTTTGTTTCAGATCTGGATAGTGCATATATTATATACTTTATTTTCAAGTACATGTATGTTAAAAAGAATTAATTTTTATGCCCTGAAGTCCTTTCTAAAGTATCTACTTTTTGATGTTGCTTTTTATCTCTGAGTCGTCCATATCTGCATGATGCCAAATTTCATTTTGTCCAAAATCCTTTGAAATAAAAAAATTAAGAAAAAATAAAATGTAAACCAAACATAAGAGAAAGAAAATATCACCATAGCACTGTATAAAGCTCTTAAACAGCCATTATGTTTTAATGATGTAATTCTGGTCAGATGCTGAAGAGAATAAAATTAAACATGAATACTCCCAATACATTTTTTGTGACTACAATTCATTTTATCTGGGCAGATAAGAAAATCAGTCTTGACAAAAACACCCAAAGATCAAAGGCTCCCCAATTTATAGGCAGACATTACGTGGCTGAGAAATGTATTCCAGCTTTTGCCTGATCATTCTACCTCTGCTGTCCTTAAGCTATATGGAAATGTGGTAAATGGGAGGCATTTTTTTAGACTAATACTACTTCAAAAAATATATCATTTTTGCTCTTAAAGAAATAGTTCACCATTTCTCACTGGAAAAAAACTGTTAAGACTTACATATCTGGTAGTCTCCTCAATTTTCAGTGTACATGAGGCATTTGGGCTGGAAAAGGTGCTTTGCTTCTTTAACATTCCCAGGCAAAGGAAGTTTCTTTTTCCCCTGAATGCAAATGTTCCAAAAAGAGAGAGAAAAAAAAGAAAAACAATGATTTTTTTCAATCATTCCTCTTCACATTCTGTAACTGCATTAGTTGGACACATTTTAATACATGCTCTGATTAAAAGACTCAGAGTGATTAAACCATTTTCAGAAAAAAGTAGGAAAGAAAAACAGTCAAGACATAAAGTAATAAAAAAAAAAGTCTTAATTATAGTTTCACACTGAAACACTAGTATCTCTATGAATACATATATTTGATTTCATTAATTTTAATATGAAATTTAACCCCGAGGTTGATAGTTCACCTAGCATATTATTATCCTGTTTGTTAATCAAGCACAAGCCAGGTGAGATTTCATGGCTCTGATCACTAGAGCTTTAAACTAGATCTGATGGAGGAAGGTGATGTACTGCTGAGTGACAGAGAGGAGCCGGAGAACGCTGTCACTGTAGAAAGCAGGGGAGGAAAACCTCAGATTTGTCCCTGAGGAATTTGGGAGTGCTCCTTCAAGAAGGTAATGGGCCAGTAGTCAAACTTGAGTGCTTCTACAGCAGTGCATGCAGCTCAGGAAATAAGTAAGAGGAGAAAGAAACTGTGATGCGACTAGAAGCTGTGATCTAATTGCTATCTCAGAAACATGGTGGGATAAATTGCACATCTGGAACACTACTACGGAGGGCTACAAAATTTTAGAAGGGAGAGGCAAGTCAGGGGGTGGGGGAGTTGCCCTCTATGTTAAGAAGTGCGAGGAGCTGCCTCTAAAAACTGCATGATCAGGCTGGAATCTTGTGGGTTAAAATAAGAGACCAGATCAATAAAGCACATCTGGTGGCTGGGGTATACTACAGGCCACCTGATCAAAGGGAGCTTGCTTCAGCAGCAAGAGGTGTTGCTCTGTCAGGTTCTCCTCCTGATGGGGGTTGTCAACCGCCCTCATGTCTGCTGCGAAAACATGGCAAACTGAAATCTACCCAGGATGATCCTGGAGTCCACTGAGGATAACTTCCTGGTCAAGGTATTGGACAGGCCAACCAGAGGTGAAGTGCTGTGGGACCTGATGCTCATCAATGCAGAGGATCTCATTAAGGAGCTTGGAGATTGGAGGCAGTCTGTGAGGCCTCACCTGGAGCACTGTGGCCAGTTCTGGGATCTCTCTCTGCTGGAGAGAGTCCAAAGGAGGGCCACAAAGACCATCAGAGGGCTGGAGAGCCTCATCTGTGAAGAAAGGCTGAGGGTGCCGGGCTTGTTTTGCCTAAAGAGAGGATTCCTTGTGCAGGGCTGGATTTCCAGAGGATAATACTCCCTTTGAGATGCACTTCCCAAGTCTGCCTTGGACCCTGCCATTTCCACCCTTCTCTCATCAGAAACACAGAGTCTGGTGTATTTGTGTGATTATTCGATGTTAATCAACAGAAATGGCGTTGCTGGCTTTGGCCTATTTGTCAGAGACTGACAGGGTTGTGAAAGTATTGGGTACCTCTAAGTAAAACCTGCAGAAAGGTAATAAAACTTTGTAGTTACAGTCAGGAAGGAAAAACGCTCCTTCTGCTTTGGAAGGTTCAGGACATCAAAAACACAGCAGTTCCAGTGGGTGTAATGAAACACCTCAGGGGATTATCCGTATGACTTGACACCTAGAGGAAACACTGGATAATTGCCACCCACAATTTTGAGAAGATGGATGACTAACAAACTCAGCTGCCAGTCAAGGAGACAGTTTTGTGGGACGGGTGATTCATAAGAGAATAATGTCACTTTTTCTTTTTTCCACTTTTTTTGTCCTACCAATCAAGGTGACAAACACAGGCAAATAGTGGCTAGCATCCGAAATTACCACAAGCATGGGGGATATATTCTAAAGTGCTGACTACTATATCCAACTGCTCCTGGGCAATAGTGAGCAAAGGAAAATCCAAATCTGAACCAGTGCTCTTAGCCCACATCAGTGAGGCTGATATCTGCAAAGGACTTCTCATTAAGATCCATGTCAACTGAAAATGCTATAAGACAACATGAAGAGTGTGTTCAGAAGGTCCTAAGAATCAGAGAAGATTGTTAAAATGGGATAGTGATGACACAACTCTTTGTTTTGTCTAATTCATGTCCCGAAGGACTGACCTCTAAGACAAAACTTTTTTGGTGTCTCTAGGACAAATTTCTCAGTGTTTCTGTCCACAAAAACCTGTGACAGCCTCAATCTTTGGCCCACATATCTGAGTTAAACCAGTGCTGAAGGCAGCATTTCAGAGGCCCTGGCACCTGTGAACACAGTGGAGCGCTGGGTTTCTCACATTACAACTACCAAAGAATGAATTAATTCTTAATATGTAACAGATTAAGAGGAAAAAACTCCATCATGTGATATAAGTATTACTGATATCTCTGACATTTTTAATTATTTTTTTCCCTAGTTTCAGATCCCAAATTCCTGTATTTACTGCCTTTCCTCCAAGTGAAATACACAATCATCTCATAATTCAATGGGAGAGTGTGATTAGAATGGAGCCTGAGAACTTCATGTCTACAGAATTTCAATTATCTCCGGTACACAACCAGATGCACACAAGCTGTTATTGAATATAAACACTCTATTCATTTACCTCTGCCAAAACTATTTGCATCAAGCTCACTAACAAGAAATCATATGGGAAAGTGAATCTCCTAAAGAGATGCTTTGATTTTTATTTTGATGAAAAGCACCAAAGAACAGCAAGAAGTGAAACTGTCAGCGCTATACGAAACAGAGAATCATATTCAGAAATGTATATATTTTTAGTGGAGTTTCCATTAAATTCATGTTGGTATAAATTGCTGCTAATCAGATAGTTACTCACTGCTGTCTGCAGAAACACAGGTTCCCTGCAATTAGAGTATCCTATTGGCAGCTCAGTAAAATTTTTAAGTATATGCTTAAATTCATGTTCTCAGATCATATCCATATAAAGCGTGGAATAAGAAACTGTTTTCAGCTTTTAAGCATGGAGTAAATGCTATGCTGATTCAAAGCCTGAAATTAAGATGTAACACCCCCATTTTGAAGCTAGCTGTAGTTGATGCTTCATTAATGTTTTTCACTCCTGGTGCATTTAAGCTTATTTCTGTGAGCCTCAAACCATAACATTCATTCTCATATACATTTTATTTTCATCTAATTTTTTCTCATTATTCATGAGCACATGTATACAGATAAATCTCTGTAAGCCCCCATCTATTTCAGGCAGCCTATACCAAAGCCCACCCACCTGTTTGGCAGTGAAATCTGTTTTGTAAATTGGCAGTGATGTGACATGGCAATTGCATAACCAGGACTTGAGCTGTAGGAGATGAGGGAGGAATGGCAGGGTTACAAATAACTCTGTCCTGGGTGTGGGTTTTTCGGGTTGTTTCAGTCTGTTTTAAATCCTTCAGACTGAAGTACAGAGAAGAGGAAAGGTGACACAGCCAAGATCATAAAACCTCTTTTAACTTCAGTATATCAAATCTTGAAAGGTCTCTGTCATTCAGTCTAATACTCTTGAAAGAAATTGCAGTTCAAGGGAAAACTGAGTGTTTGATTTGTCTAAATTTAAGTGCAAATCATGTATATATTTTTTAAAGGAATATAGAAAATATTTCAGTATCTAACTATGAACATATTCTGACACAGATTTTTTTCCTTTTTTTTGGTGCTTGAAGTAAAATTATTATCTGGATGGACCACTTAATTTCCACAGCTGTGTTGTCATTCTTAATACAAAGTGAAATCAGTGTGCAGTTTCCAGCATCTAAGAACTGATGACAGGAAAAAAAGGAGACAGTGATTTAATTCCAAAGCATGAGGAGATTTCATTAGGAAGAGACCCCCAACAGCACAATGGCAGTGATGCTGGTTGACACTGACTGAGCATCTCTTGCAGAACCACAGCCAAGCCCTGCTTCCCGTCTGGAGACCTGGCAAAGCTCTGTGAGAAGTCAACATTGTTCCATAAGCTGCTGTCTGAAGGTAATAAAGCTATTTCTTTGTTGCACTCCTCTACACAGCTTCTTACAGAGCACCAATCATGCTGAGAGCCAGCTGGCTGGTGATTTGCAATGGCAGGGCACAGAGGAAATACTTGTATGGCACCACTTTTGCTGGGATGTGCAAGCATGATTCAGGATGCATCTGTATGGAGCTGAACAAGGTTGTCCAGCAAAAGGCACCATCAGACGGAAATGTTTTGCAGGTATAATCTGACTTCCAAATTTGACCGTACAATGCCCTGATTTTATGTCTTTCCCAAATTGCTTTCAAGCACTTTCCTTGATAGTTATTGCTTTTCCCAGAGTGAATGATGTTATGCTGATCACTGATTACTTGGGGACTTTTTACTCCACAGGGAAAATCTTTGTTTGAACAGCTTCAGCATGTAACAATTAAAGTGAAGTTGAACGGTACATCTTCTATTAGAACAGAGCTGCAGATGAACACATGATTGAAAAAACAGCAACTATGGGTTTTATTAAAGTAAATCAACATGTGAAGTTTCAGAAGTGAGCAGTGTGACTTTTTAACTTCATTCAGGGCTTATAGCTTTGCCAAAACACAGGTAAAGTTTGTGAACTTCTGATTTGCACAAGTTTCAGTCAAAATTCTGCTTTCTGATTTTATTTGACAGCTCTTTTTTGACAAGCAGAAGATAGGAAAGTATGGGGATCACACACTTTCATTTAGTATTTTAATCGCTGAGTCTAAATTTGTCAGTGTCTCCACCTTAATGGAACTTAATGGCGCTGTAATTGCTCGGTGGTGTCATGGAGAATCGATTCCTGATTATGTTCAGGAATAGCACTTTCACGTCTCAACTGAATTCAAACACAGAGACATTCCTGCCAGCAAAGCAGTGTGCCACAAAACACCTCTTTATCATTTCCAGTGATAAAAAGTGCCACTGGTGTCTCAATAATAACTTTTGTCTTTCTTGCAACAAATATTTTCTTTGTATTTTAGCACGTTTGATTAAACTTCTCTCTGGGGCCTGAGAAGCAATTTCATATTTCTATTACTGTAATTAGTTTGCATATAATGTTAAAAATTAACTGTTCTAGAGAAATTGTTATCTTTACTATATTTTATGTAAATCAAGCTTTACTCTAATATTCTTTTAGCTGGAGTTATTGCCTCTTCAACTAACTCTTCTAAATTAGCATCATTATTTACAGAGGAATTATTGTCCCCCAGTAAATGCACTGAGATTTGTTCCCCAGTGAAGGCAGGCAATGAGTGCTAAAATTCTCAGCTACAGTACAGACCTCAGATTCAGAAGAGCCCTGAAGTATTTGCAAACTGTGAGATGTTCGGGGCCTGCTGAACTGAAATCCTTTCAAGTGCAGCCAGAGAAGGATTCAAGCACCTGAAAGAAGGCTGAAATGTGGATTGTGAAGCACTAGTGGTGACCGTGGTGCTGCACTGATGCTTGTAAATCAGAGAATCATTCACAGAATCACAGAACTGTAGGGGTTGGAAGGGATCTCTAGAGATCATCGAGTCCAACCCCTGCCAAAGCAGCTCCCTAGCCCAGGTTGCACAGGTAGATGTCCAGGCTGGTCTGGAACATCTCCAGAGAAAAGACTCCACCACCTCTCTGCACAGCCTGTGCCAGTGCTCCGTCACTGCACTGTGAAGAAGTTGTCACTGAATCATCAAGGTTGAAAAGACTACTAACATCATCTAGTCCAATTGTTGACTCATCTCCACGATGCTCACTCACTTACCCATGCCCCTCAGTGTTTCATGTACTCTCCAGCTGGCTTCCGGGACACAAAGATCCAGGTGGAAGGCTGGAGGAAAAATGCCTGAACACTTGGGGAGGAACAAAATGTATCAGAGCCTGCTGAAGATTGTCATTACTGTCCCAAAGAAGAGAGTGTAGTGATGCATGTAAATATAATGCCTGTACTGTGTAAATGTATTAGCAAAATGTACATCTGCCACATTAGTCAGAAATTTGTCCATAGAAAGGAGAGCTGACAGCCTTCCTTCAGCTGTTGTTAGTGAAACAGCCCCCTCCAAGGCCTGGTGGGTAGACAGTAAGAGCATGGCACCTTCTGGTCCTGCAGTGTCCAAGAGCCCAAGGTCTGGGCTCTCCAGTTCCCTCAGTTACTGCTAATATCAATGAAAAGAAATCAATCTCTGAAGTTAGGGATCAAGAGGGGAAAACATGGGGAGAAATCTAGCATCCTTTCCTCTTTGTATTTCAGTAATGAGGTGTCTGTGTGCCAGGTCTGTTTCTCATATGAACATAATGGTCAGGCAGTTCCAGAGTTGTTGTCAGCAACTGAGATCCTTGAAGTACTTTCATAAAGCAAAATGAAGCGTCACACTAGTACACACATTTCTGATGTGCATTTTCTCAGTGCCACATCTCAAAGAAAAGGAGATAAAAAATTGAAAAAAAGATAAAATGCTATGTGTAATGCTTCATGTACCCCTCTTCTGAGTGATCTAAAGATGTGTTGGTTCATTTTGCTAAGCCTGGTAACTGAACTCAGTTGTCTTATGTGTTGAACGAATGAACTAGAGATGATCAAACACTCCAAGCTGAAACTGTCACTTGTGATGAAGCCAGCTGACAAAGACCCATTCTGGTGTGATGATCTGGGAGTCTTTTAGCACTCCCTGCTGTTTGACTTCTTGTTGAAGTATCTTTATTGTCTTATCTTTCCAAAATGAAGCTTTTTATTCTCTCATAGGATGTTATCTGTCAATCATCCAAACTGTGCTGCTTTGGTGATTAGCTAGTTTTTTATAAGAGGATAAGAAATAAAAAGTTGAACTCTGCCATGAAGTGAAAAAGGGAGGCTCAAGTGGGATTACAAATGAGATCTGTCTCTCCACCACCAATGGCTCTGATACTGAAAGACATCTCCAGTGTATAGTAACTATAAGACTGGTCCCTAGGCTGGATCAGTGAGGATGAAGGGGAAACACCTGGGAACTATTTTTTCCTCTGGGTTAAGAAGTGCTACAGACCATCATTCAGATGGTCTCTGTAAATATCTGGAAGATGCTTATGACATTGCAGTATTTATTGGATCCTAGTATAGTTTTCTACCTCTGACAATCTTGTCTCCAACACCTTTCCTCTTGTGCCTCAGAGTGTTTAATCCTTTTGAAGCTCAGGCATCAAACTGCAGCATGATGTCCAGCATCTGCTCTGTTAGATGTGACTTAGCTCTAAACAAGGTAAGATATTCATACACGAGGTAATGGGATTAGTCTTGTTATGTGAAAGCAACTGTACACTTTGTTCTAAGCCTTAAGCTTTCAATTGTTTATTTATCTGTCTCATTGAGAAACTGGTATCTCTAGATCAGCAGGAGTCTGGGGGATACATTCTTGCATCAATGGAGTTTATTGAATTTCCATGGCTAAACTTAGTCTTGGTCCAAATGGACATAATTGAAATTACTTTAAAGAATGAATGGAGAACAATCTATTTAAAATCAGGATTTTAGCTGGCAGAGGAGAATTAGGATAGATTGCTTCTTGTTCTTCTACCATGCAATATTCAGGGAATTTTCATTTATCACTATTTCAAGTCATTCGTTGTTCCAATGAATGGAACACTCTCTCCTCTCCTCTCCTCTCCTCTCCTCTCCTCTCCTCTCCTCTCCTCTCCTCTCCTCTCCTCTCCTCTCCTCTCCTCTCCTCTCCTCTCCTCTCCTCTCCTCTCCTCTCCTCTCCTCTCCTCTCCTCTCCTCTCCTCTCCTCTCCTCTCCTCTCCTCTCCTCTCCTCTCCTCTCCTCTCCTCTCCTCTCCTCTCCTCTCCTCTCCTCTCCTCTCCTCTCCTCTCCTCTCCTCTCCTCTCCTCTCCTCTCCTCTCCTCTCCTCTCCTCTCCTCTCCTCTCCTCTCCTCTCCTCTCCTCTCCTCTCCTCTCCTCTCCTCTCCTCTCCTCTCCTCTCCTCTCCTCTCCTCTCCTCTCCTCTCCTCTCCTCTCCTCTCCTCTCCTCTCCTCTCCTCTCCTCTCCTCTCCTCTCCTCTCCTCTCCTCTCCTCTCCTCTCCTCTCCTCTCCTTGCAGGAATTGGAAGGAACCTCTGGAGATCATCAGATCCAACCCTCACTTGCAAGTAATCAATATTTATGTAGAACTTCTCTACATAGCTGCAGAGTGTCTAGGATACCAAATAGTTTCAGTTATGAATAAACCTTAAATGGAGACAACCAGGATTTGCTCCACTGAAGGTGATTTCTTCATTAATTGTGCCATTTGGACATATCTTCTGTGTAAAAATAATTTTTAGCAAAACATCATTTACAATTAACAGTGATGATATTTAGTCTTTATTAAAGTGTTTTGATGTTACTTCTGGGAACAGTCTGAAAAGAGCAATAGAGAGTAAAAGAAAATAGCGCCAGTACTTTCTCAAAATGTATGCTCTTGATTATAAGATGTGGTCAAACAATTCCTGGGCAACTCATCAAATACACATTATGAAGCCATCTCCTAGGATTCTGTGGTAATTGCAACAATTATGTAATCCAGTCACTGTCTAACATTAAAGATGATAGAAGTCCCTGTAACCCCAAACCAGTAACTCTTTTGGCACGCTTGGACAAAATGCTTATCTGCACATTGTTAGATTATACTGTAGAGATTATTCTTAGTATAACAAGTTGTACTGCAAGTTGAAGTCTAGAGCTGAATGGAAATCTGATCATTCATTTCATAAACATTCCATGATTTGGACATGCTTCTGAAAAACATTTAAGAACAGAAATGTCACCCAGTGAAATACAGCGCAGAACAGTTGTGGAGGCCAAATTAAATCCTTTCCTTAATTGTGTCAGAACAATTAATTTCAACTTAAATTTATGTGCTGCACTGCAAAATAGTTGTCTCTGAAAGTATAAATTGGCTTAATGTTGCAAGCAAAATATTTAAAATTTTCAAAGTATTAAATATCTTTAGGTTTCTGGAGAGAATTCTTGCAACAGTGAACTTTTAACAATTAACTCAACAATTGTGCTTTCCACTGAAAGTATTTCTTTCCAGAGGAAAACCTGAGATTTATTCAACTGGTAAAAATTTCTGTTTTAAGTAGCATAGTCTGGAAAAAAAATGTCTTCATGTAAACTTGTCGTTTGTGATAAAATCACAGTATCAAAGAATCACAGAATTGTGGGGTTGGAAGGGATCATCGAGTCCAACCCCCTGCCAAAGCAGCTCCGTAGCCCAGGTTGCACAGGTAGGCTGCCAGGTGGGTCTTGAACATCTCCAGAGAAGGAGACTCCACCACCTCTCTGCGCAGCCTGTGCCAGTGCTCCATCACTGCACTGTGAAGAAGGTCTAAGGCACATTTGAGTGGAACTTCCTGTGCTTCGGTTTGTGGCCATTTCCCCTCATCCTATCACCATACTCTGCTGAGAAGAGTCCAACCTGGTCCCTTTGCTCCTGCTCTTTAGATATTTCTAGACGTGGATCAGATCCCTTCTGAGTCTTCTTTATTCAAGGCTGAACAGACCCAGGTCTCTCAGCCTTTCATCATAAGAGAGGTGCTCCATACCTTTTATTAACTTTGTGGCCCTCCACTGGACTCTTTCAAGGATATCTCTGTCTTTTTTGTACTGGGGAGCCCAGAGCTGGACACAGTACTCCAGGTGGGGCCTCACCAGGGCAGAATAGAGACCGTGTCATATAGTAAACTCATTCAGGTTTTTTGATTCTGTGTGTTAATTTTCTACATTGAAATTATCTAAGTGTAATTTCTGAAGATTTTTTTTTAAGACTAGTTTTCTTGCAGAGTGCTATGCAGAAAGTGACGGAAGAATCAGGTGTATTATTCATATAACTGTTACTTCTGCTGATATTTCCCTTTTTATTATTTTTATTATTAATAATAATCACTATAGTCATAATAGCAGCAATGAAATGTATCTGACATTTGGCAAATTAAATCTGCTCCATATAAAGTGATTTTTTAAGTAATAATGAGATGGACAAAAGAAACATTCAGGAGACCATCTGCTTTTTAAAATATTATCCAGACCATTGAGTCATCAAAATTGATCCGGAAATGTCAGAATATACTCTTCTGCAATTTGCAGTCAGTCCTGCATATGGCATCACCAGTAGTGTAAGAATTTTCTTTGGATATTATAGCACTTCTATTTCTGATAACACCGAGGGAGATTAAAAACCTGTTTGTAATTCATGCTTTTTTTGATCAGAATTTTCCAATTCTTAAATAAAAATGTGGAAATAATTAAACAAAACAGAAACAATAAAAATATAGCCAGAGACAAACAACTAAATACAGACATGTATTGGAGGAAGTCTGAATCAGGATATTCAGTAAGGTAGACCAGTACTGAAGCACACTCCCAAGAGGAAAAATAACCTTGTTATGTGTTTGCTAGAATGAGAAATACTTCCCATACTTTACTTTAATTGGTCTCAGAGCATATATGTTCAGTTGAGAAACTACAAAAGAATGTTTTTTGATTTAAGAATTAATAAAACTTTGGAGATGAGGAAAAAATTAAAGTCTTCCATCAATAACAAGGGCAGTTAATGAATCAAGCCTAGCTTTGGTGAAGAGTCTGTTATCATGAGGAGAACTAGTTAATTAAGTACATATACTTCTGCTACACTTTCCATTCCAGAAAGCCATCACAGCCCCTCGTGCAGGCTCAGCAAAAAGCTGTGTGCCTCAAGAGCTCTGGGACTGATGACATAACAAAATTCTTGCAAAGAGGAAGAGGAGGGCACACCTGGGCACCAGCTCTGGGAGAGGGGTTTGGGTAAAGTCCTTGTGGGATGGGACCCAAGGACAGAGGGTGTTTCCAGCATCTGAGAAACAGGAGAGCCAATGCCATCTTCAGCTGTTTTCTGCCATGTCTTAATATGTATTTACTAGATTTTAGCTGCTACCTCACAGCACTCGTCTAGAATTGAAGCTGAAGACAAGGTTAGTCAAGGTCAGCCTCTTGGAACAACACATTAAACAGAAAGAAAAGGCATTTATTAGAACATCTGATAAAATTTTAATACTTGGTTAAAATCACATAGTTTAACTTCAGGGAAGACAAGAAAAACAAACAATTTCAACGTAAAACAGATAAGGATGGGATTTGTACAAATGTATAATACCAGTGACAGCATGGGAGTTCATCTCCAGTTTGCACCTATTCTCCATTTAGCTTCATTGCCTATGTCTCCAGTACAATTAGCACATCATCACAGTCTGACACATACTAGAAGAGTAACACAACAGAGTGGAGAGTTCACAAGCTTTATGTCCATTTTTTAACATTTTCCTTTTTTTTTTTTCATCAGAATTCTTTAAGAAAGGCACAGCTCATACACTCTTGTTTTCCAGGTTTTTTAGTTCCTTCCTCCCCAGTTGTGTGCTCCTCCAACACATGAAATCTGGAACACTGTTATTCCTTCTTTAGATTTCTTTTGGCTCCAGACAGGCTACTCCATGATGATCTCCTCTGCACAGGCCCAGCAGGAGATTGTATCGACTTGCAGAAAAGAAAGAGAAAGCCAAAGGAGATGCAGAGGCAAGATGTGAAGGTGCAAGCAGACAAGAATCTTGGTGTGTAGCCACATCTTAGCATCACTCTCCTCCTTTGTCCCCAGAAAAACAGATAGGTGCTTTGGGGCCATCAGCAACTCCTTAGCCAGGTGTAACATCTTGCTGTGGGCACTGCCTTGTCCTGAATGCCAGAACCCAACTGATGATGGGTGCCCACCCTTGACCCTTGATCATTATGCATGGACTTGAGTCCTGCTCAGCTGAGGCAGATAACAGACAGCAAGAAATGGCTGTCAGTCTTGGTGCTCAAAGCCCTGCCACCTGCCCATCCTTTTCCCACTTTATTGTCATTTGTTCCTTATATTAATAGAACTGTAGAATTACAGAATCATTTATCTTGAAAGAGACCCTTAAAGGACATTTAGTCCAGTACCCCTGCAATGAATAGTCACCTCCATCTACATCAGGTTGCTCAGAGCCCCATCCAGCCTGACCTTGAATGTCTGCAGGGATGGGGCATCCACCACTTATCTGAGCAAATTATCATTTGATCCTTATTCTCCTCATAAGTCCAAATCTTCTATTTCTTTTTCCACAACTTCTCCTTGTCCATGAGTTTGAGCTTGTACTTTTGAAAAGAATAAATCCATGAACTGCTTTATTTCAGCTGTCAGAGCTTTTATTGTGAAATATGTTCCTAAAGAGCATAATTTTACTTCTTTATAATGTGAAACAAAGCTGGAGTGAAACAGATCTCACCCACTGGAAGGTAGAGCCCACACACTCATAAAGATTCATTAAATCATCCATCGTGCTTTCCTGAGATGGTCCGTGAAAAGCTACACAAAGCAAACCAAAATCAGTGCTTTCCTGGTGTGCCTATTGCCCAATACATTGCCATCCCGGCCTGTGGCTGTCATCTGCTCCCATTGGAACAGGGTCTTGAAAACAGCACAGGTGATGTTTTCTTGTAAAGGGGGTACTGACCTCACCAAGGCTCTCGTTCCATCCCAGGACGAGGCATTCACTTAGATCTTTACTTGGAAGAAGGCTGATGCTGGTGGGTTCTGCTAGCAGTTGTTGCAGACTGGCACAGACTAAGCTGAGGACGCAGCCCTCCAAAGAACACTGAATGCTCAGGCAGTGGGACATAACTTTGTTAGAGATCATGCGTCTGCAAGGCAGACAGATTACAAAAACAGCAGAGCAAGGAGACAATCAATCTAAGCTACTTATTGCACAGAAGAACAAATATTTATTCAGTTTGAGTGACCTGGTTTTGCTCCAGCAATCAAACAGGCCACTAGCTTTGCACGTTTAACAGCCAGTGATCTGAATGTTGTCACTATGAAATTTGACTGATACTCTCTTCATACTGACACCTCTTTTATTTTCTTTACAGGACCACAGTTAAGCTCCCTGGCTTCTGAGTCGGACAGCTCTTAGGGACCTCACAAAGAAAAGCAAGGAAAGCCTTAAGATAGCTGATGCAGTTCCTCACTCACAGCCACAGTGTTTCTCTATGCTGACTAATTTGAACATGACTTCAGGAAGCAGTTAACATCACTTGTACAATTACAGACAGTCTGCCTTCAGCACCAAGCAAAAAGATAGCCTTTTTCCTCTGGCCTCGAGACTTATAAAAATCTCTCTGCTGGTGATGCTCACAGAGCCTATGTCAGTGCTTCAGCGTGGAAATGATTTAGACGGGGTCTCACGAGGGCAGAGAAGGGTACAGTCTCCTCCCCCTCCTGCTGGTCATCCCCCTGTTGATGCAACCCATGATGCAATTGACCTTCTTTGCTGACAGCACACACTCCTGGCTTATGTCAAGCTTTTCATCCACCAGAACGCCCAAGTCCTTAGCAGGGCTGCCTTTGGGGAGTTCTTTTCCTAGTCTGTGTTGGGCCCACTTCTCAAGTTTGTCCAACTCTCTCTGGATGCTGACCCTTCCTTCTGTTGTACCAACTGCACCTTTCAGCTTAGTGTCATCGGCAAGCTTGCTAAGGGTGTGCTCAGTCTCATTGTCTGTGTCATTGATAAAGATGGTGAAGATCACCACTCCCAAGATGTGTCTGAAGGACACCACCAATGACCTATGTCCACCTGGACACAGAGCTATTGACTACAACCTTCTGGCTGTAACCATCCAACCAATTTCTTGCCCACTAAATAGTCCGCTCTTCAAACCCTTATCTCTCCAATTTAGTGATAAGGATGTGGCATGTCATACTGCACAGTGTACAGTCCCATACAGTGCTGTAGACCCCTGCAGGGTGTGCAGAACAGGTCCCTACCGCTGAGCCCTTCCTTCCATCAGCCCACGTTTGAGAGCCCACTGCTGTCAGTGAGACACTCAGATGAGCTCAGGAGGCTCTCAGATGGCAGAAGCCCTGTAAGGTTTTGTGAATGATGTCCCTGAGAGATGTGAAACAGCTCACCCTGCTGCAGCCATACTGATGCTGAGTTCCCTTTCTCTACAGAATGACCAAGCTGGCATTAGCAGTCTCTTCTCCTGGATATCTAACAGGCAGTTTCTCTCTCTGTATCTTTTAATGAGCATGAGCAGCTTTTCAAGCAGTATTCTAATGGTACAAACTTGCAGCCAGGAGCAGGCTTGGCTTTTACAGGGACACGCAAAGCAAGTAGTTGGCTAATGTGGCTGACTGGGTCTTGGTCTCCTTCTATCAAGAGCAAAGCAAAGAAAGGTGTGCGGGCAACTTGTGATTTTTCCAAAGAACTCTTCTTTGATTTTCATTCTGTTAGATGATGAGGAGCATTAATGGGTCCTCTTTTCAGAAAATGACCCTACTCCCATTACTTTGCATTTTTAAAATGCAAAATTCGGAGTGGTTCTCCAAGACGGATTACATTAATGTACATCATTTAAAGGCACATTAAAGGGAAGTGAGACACAACTGATTGGAGTTTTCTGTATTCTCATCCTTCTTCTGTGCCCCTTTGTGCTAACTGGCGGTGCACCAACTGTGAACAAGAAAGGCATTAGAACAGCTTTTGTAAAAGTCATGTTGTCCCGTGGGAAGCAAGATCAGGAGCAGAACAAAGAGAAGGAGGAAAGAAAAGCAATACACAGCTCAGTTTAAATTTAGAACCTGGCCTGACATCCTATTGAAATGGAAGTAGGGATGTTGAGCAGAAATTACTGAATGTGCTTTCAAGTATCCCATCAAAACAGCACAGGGTGAAAATGACGGCAAGAAGAAAACTACCTGCAGGCTTTAGATGCAGTGTAATATTTACAAAAGCACATCACTGGTGAATGCTGAGGGGGAAAATAAAAGCTCTTGAAAAATGGTTGTCAGAGAAAATAATTCAGAATGTTGGGAGTTGCAGACTGGGGAGCACAGGCTGTACCTGAGATGTGTTTGAAATAAATGTGTTGATAGCTTTGTGGGTGGTTGTTCTTAGAGGAGGTATCTGTGCCCTTATGCAAGACTTCCACAACCTCAGCAGACCAGAAGGTTACCCAACTCTGATAACCGCTAAAGAAACTGAAGAGGCAAAGCCAGGCCCAGCTGCAGAAGAGGGTGAAGGGAGTGGGGAGAACTAATGCTGTCTGCTGGTGAGGGTGAACAGCTCCTCTTGGGCTGGCAGGGGCACCAGCACTTGAGGAGGAAGGGCAGCCACGTGAGGCATGAGTGAGGTGCTGGGGGACAAACGGTGTGGAGATCAGGGTGCATGGATTTCCCGTGCGGACGCTGGGATTATGGGCAGGTGGAGAGTTCATGGAAAGAGGTGCCTGTGTCAGGCTATGACACCATATCCACAGAGGGGAGGTTTTGATTAGATATTAGAAAGATTTCTTTTACTCAGGGTGGTGAGGTGCTGGCACAGAGGAGCTGTAGGTTCCGTATCTTGGAGATTTCAAGGCTGAGTGGGATGGAAGCCTGAACAACCTGATCTGGTGGGTGTCAGCCCTGTCCATGATAGAGGGGGTGGAAATCTATGGTCTTCAAGATCCCCTCCAGACAAGGCCTTTCTCTGGTTCTATCAATAATCTGGTCTTCAACTATGAAGAGAATGGCAAAATTTGAATTAAAATTGACATTATAAATATTTTCTCTTTGTAGTAGTTTTAAGAAATGAAGAGTTCCTTCCTTTCCTTTCCTTTCCTTTCCTTTCCTTTCCTTTCCTTTCCTTTCCTTTCCTTTCCTTTCCTTTCCTTTCCTTTCCTTTCCTTTCCTTTCCTTTCCTTTCCTTTCCTTTCCTTTCCTTTCCTTTCCTTTCCTTTCCTTTCCTTTCCTTTCCTTTCCTTTCCTTTCCTTTCCTTTCCTTTCCTTTCCTTTCCTTTCCTTTCCTTTCCTTTCCTTTCCTTTCCTTTCCTTTCCTTTCCTTTCCTTTCCTTTCCTTCCCTTTCCTTCCCTTTCCTTCCCTTTCCTTCCCTTTCCTTCCCTTTCCTTCCCTTTCCTTCCCTTTCCTTCCTTTCCTTCCCTTTCCTTCCCTTTCCTTCCTTTCCTTCCCTTTCCTTCCCTTTCCTTCCCTTTCCTTCCCTTTCCTTCCCTTTCCTTCCCTTTCCTTCCCTTTTCCTTCCTTTTTTCTTCCTTTTTCCTTCCCTTTCCTTTTTCCTTCCTTCCCTTCCCTTTCCTTTTTCCTTCCTTTCCTTTTTCCTTCCCTCTCCTTTTTCCTTCCCTCCCCTTCCCTCCCCTCCCCTCCCCTTCCCTCCCCCTCCCCTCCCCTCCCCTTCCCTCCCCTCCCCTTCCCTCCCCTCCCTCCCCTCCCCTCCCCTTCCTTCCTTCCTTCCTTCCTTCCTTCCTTCCTCCTTCCTTCCTTCCTTCCTTCCTTCCTTCCTTCCTTCCTTCCTTCCTTCCTTCCTTCCTTCCTTCCTTCCTTCCTTCCTTCCTTCCTTCCTTCCTTCCTTCCTTCCTTCCTTCCTTCCTTCCTTCCTTCCTTCCTTCCTTCCTTCCTTCCTTCCTTCCTTCCTTCCTTCCTTCCTTCCTTCCTTCCTTCCTTCCTTCCTTCCTTCCTTCCTTCCTTCCTTCCTTCCTTCCTTCCTTCCTTCCTTCCTTCCTTCCTTCCTTCCTTCCCTTCCTTCCTTCCTTCCTTCCTTCCTTCCTTCCTTCCTTCCTTCCTTCCTTCCTTCCTTCCTTCCTTCCTTCCTTCCTTCCTTCCTTCCTTCCTTCCTTCCTTCCTTCCTTCCTTCTTCCTTCCTTCCTTCCTTCCTTCCTTCCTTCCTTCCTTCCTTCCTTCCTTCCTTCCTTCCTTCCTTCCTTCCTTCCTTCCTTCCTTCCTTCCTTCCTTCCTTCCTTCCTTCCTTCCTTCCTTCCTTCCTTCCTTCCTTCCTTCCTTCCTTCCTTCCTTCCTTCCTTCCTTCTTCCTTCCTTCCTTCCTTCCTTCCTTCCTTCCTTCCTTCCTTCCTTCCTTCTTCCTTCCTTCCTTCCTTCCTTCCTTCCTTCCTTCCTTCCTTCCTTCCTTCCTTCCTTCCTTCCTTCCTTCCTTCCTTCCTTCCTTCCTTCCTTCCTTCCTTCCTTCCTTCCTTCCTTCCTTCCTTCCTTCCTTCCTTCCTTCCTTCCTCCTTCCTTCCTTCCTTCCTTCCTTCCTTCCTTCCTTCCTTCCTTCCTTCCTTCCTTCCTTCCTTCCTTCCTTCCTTCCTTCCTTCCTTCCTTCCTTCCTTCCTTCCTTCCTTCCTTCCTTCCTTCCTTCCTTCCTTCCTTCCTTCCTTCCTTCCTTCCTTCCTTCCTTCCTTCCTTCCTTCCTTCCTTCCTTCCTTCCTTCCTTCCTTCCTTCCTTCCTTCCTTCCTTCCTTCCTTCCTTCCTTCCTTCCTTCCTTCCTTCCTTCCTTCCTATAAGGAATGAAGACAAAGAGATTTTAAGATGCAGAATAATCAATATAGCTAGTGACCAGTCTGCCAAATTTAATCAACATAACATCTTTACAAAATTCAGTTCATAAATTGTACGTCCAAGTTTATACAGGAAGTCTGTGGAAATGGATTATGAATACAGAGTAAATGGAACAGTATAATTTTGAAAGACAGATACTGATAATACACAGATAACAGTGTTTCAGCAGGGAACATGAAGCTAAAACTTTGAAGCATCCATACTTGGTTGTTAAACAGATTGAACTGTAAAAGAGAAGATTGGTTGTGATTTGCCACTATTAATCTCCGGAGAAACATAAGGCAAAGGGCAAAGTCAGTGGGTCTTGAAGTCTCTCATAAGCCTCACTCCTGCAGTGCAAACTGAAACAACCTTTTGCTTCAAAAAAAGAGGATGCTTCTACTCAGCTATGCAGATGAATAATACCAACTGCACATCTTCTGCTTACTTGTTGCCTCCTGTCCCTTTGCATGAGTTATTGGAATTGCCTACTCCCAGAAGCAGGACTATTTAGAAATCAGACTGGAATTCAGGGAGAAATAGTTCAGCTGGACTAAGACCATCTGCATTAAGAAGAATGCCTCTGGAAACTGCTGCACACATCTTTGACCGTGCTAGGAACAAGTGGTTTCACTGGCATGCCCAGAAGCTTTATCAGAATTGAAGTATTTGTCATCTTGCACTGAGACTCAAGCAATCTGCAGTTTAATTCTACAAGTAGAGACTAAGGGCAAGTTATAAATATGAAGTGTTCCAGTGACTGTCCCTGGAGGCTTAGTGTGAAGGCTGGTCTGACCTGGGGTGAGCAGTGCTCAAGAGTAGCCTATCTTCTCACCCCGTGGGCATTATGGTGCTCATAGAATCACAGAATCATAGAATCACCAAGGCTGGAAGATCCTACAAGATCATCCAGTCCAACCATCCACCTATACCACCTATAGTTCTCTCTAAACCATGTCCCTCAACACAATGTCAAGACATTCCTTGAACACCTCCAGGGAACTGGTGGTTGTTAACCTTCCAGTGGTGAGTTGATGGTTGGACTAGATGATCTTAATGGTCTTTTACAATGTTAATGATTCTACGGCTCTGTGATTAGAACTTCTGGAAACAACTACTCTTCGCTTGGAGTCCAGGTGAGCTGCTTTACCTTTCCTTCAAAGGCATGTGACTGTCAGTCCTGTCAAGGATACATGGTGTTGTAGAATGCTACTGGAATACTGTCACTGACTGACATGCTTATCTCAGATCCTTCAGGCATGAAGCTTTCAGCCTCAGGCCCACTCAGCACAACTTGAGTGTTAAAACAAATGGAAAAGTTCCATTAGATGAGTGAGCTTGTGTGTGAAGTTAGTAGAAGCAGAAAGAATAAAATAAACTCTGAAGGGATACCATGTGTATGTGACACTGAAGGTGAGCTGCATTCTTGTCAGTGCAGTTTGCAGAGCTGTCAGGGGAATGAGGCATTAATCGTTATGCTGGAAGGTGAACAGGAGGCCCATTATTCAAAGGAAACATAGCACTGCCTCCACCTGTATTTGAAAAGGCCATACTGTCAGAAAACATGCAATACCAAGGGGCTTGCACAACTCTGAAATGGCAGAGGGGAAATCCTTAAGAATGAGAGGGCTTTGGTAAACTGGTTCATGTTTTAACAGCAACTGCTAATGGAAAGATTGATTTTATCACTGAAGAAATTGCACAAACCTCTGCTGTGGCCACCTTCAGCACCTGGACCAGCCCCCAAAATAGCACAATCCAATGAGAAATAAGCAAAGGCTGTTCTTTGATCTTCCAGTCTGCAACTTCTCTTTGACAGTGTTCTGAAGGAGATAGTGCTCCAAACTTAGTAATAAAGAGCCAAGCTTTTAACTCTGGCAAGAATAGCCAGAACTTTGCATCTGACATCTGACAACTGCTGCACAGTGTGTTTATGAGGGTACAAAGCCACAGGATTTCCTCGATAATGCCTCATTTAAACTGTAGCACGATTTTCAGAAAAGACCTCATTTTCAATAAAAAATTTACCAGTGGAATGGTGCTTCCCCAGTGAATTACTGCGAAGGTGAATCACTCACACTGATAGAAAATGCATTCACACTCACTTCTGCTCCTGGCTGTCAGCTTCTACTTCTCTGTTGTCTGTTTCGAAGCAGCCATGCTACTGAATTTGTAAATAAGATCACTTGAAATCTTGTAATTTTTATTGTGTTTTTTTTTCTCTCTCTCTAATTTCTCTCCTATTTATCAGTATGCTTCTTAAATAAGGGATACTGAATTTAGTGCAGCCTTTTATTTTCCATACTGAATTTCGCAGGAGCATGCATGGATACCATCAGGATTTTTGAGAGCTATGGGAAGAGATAATTACCATCAGTTCCTTAACAATATGACTTGGAGTGGAGAGTTTGCTATTACAAAATTTTATTCTGCTTCTTCTTTTCAAATCCCCTCATACTCAGATCTATTTATGCATAGAGAAGATTTGCCGTCTGCTCCCTCCTTCTATTCCAAATAACAATCAGTATTGACATGAACTGGTGGATTCTATTTAATTTCCTCATGATTTTCCTCCAAGCACTCTTTTAAAGAAATACATGTACCTCATGCTTGTCGATGTTTGCAACATAACAAATGAAAGGGACAGTCATTTGGATTCATCTATGGGGAGCTCTGCCACACAAAAGCACAGATTGACATGGATTTTCTATTTTTATTGCCTGTGAAACATGATTTTGAAGCAGTTTCAGGGCATCTCAAGCATTCATTCATTGCTTCAGGTTTATTGTTGTTGCTTGGTCTTGTTTTTCCTGTAATAAGAAACCAAACCAAATAAGGATCAAAACCTGGATTCCTGGAAAGCCTTTTTGCTGAGGAGCCACTTCACTGCTGTAGCATCCCTGCTCCTTTCTGCAGTCCTGCAGGGTGCTGGGGGCTGCTCTCACTACAGAATCTTGTCTTATTTGTTCTACCAGGAGGAAATATCCAGAAATAATAAAAGCAACAACACTATGCTCTACGGAAGGAAAAAGTACAGAAGAGATCTTAGCAGACCTTACAGAATTAGTCTGAAGTATCAAAGAGTGAGATGAGTTCTGGCACTGTTCAAATTGTTAAGATTTCTCTCATGAAAGGAATACGATATGCCATTAAGACAAAGGGATCAATTTTAGTTTTTCATGCCTTATATTTAGCGCAGTTGATTATGCACCTGACACTTAGGTCCAGCTTCACAATATTGCTGGATTTACAGCTTCACCTTTGTGCAAAGAGTTACTGCTTAATTTATGTAAAGGCAGATGCAGCAGCTCTGAGAGCAATGCTACTTTCAATATAATTACATAAAGGAAACATGAATGCAATTCCTTGTTTTCCTATGAACTGAGTTAGACTCTATTGCTATGAAGAGGTGTGAATCTGGGAGAGCTCCCCCAAGCCGTGGTGCCCATAGGACTTCTCAGCAATGAAAAAGCCCCACGAAGAGCCTCGTCATGCTGCCTGCTTCTTTCTCTGTGCCCACCATGGTCTCTAGTAAGGTTCTTTTTGTGCTTGGCTCAAGAGATGAGTAATAAAAGTTGTTATGACAGGATTTGGGGTAATGGTTTTAGTGCTTGGATTATTTTCTCTCTGATGTCTTCCTTTTTTGCTTGTTTTTACTTCTGAATTCCCATTCACTCAGTAGTATTGGGTATCAAACAGTTACGATCTTGGGGGAATACAAATGCCTACTTATACTCACTTGCTTCAGGACAAAGAGAATTTTTTTCTGCGATTGTTTAACTCATGATTTCCATTATCACTTGGGCAGGCAAGCCATACTAATCCTTGCATGTATTGAAAATCCAATCTTAGCTTCACTATATGTCACAAATAAATTTAAGATAACAAATCTGGAAACAGAAACTTGAAATTTACAGTTTGTTAGTCAAACAAAATTTTACATTTGTTCCTTTTCCTAATGCCTTCCTGTAATAAGATTTAGCCTGACAAAGCATATGATAAATTTCAGAATGCCAGGCTTTGCATTTAAAATTCAGCTTCTGCTAGATTGCTTGGCTACCTTGTGAGGCATATTAAAATAGACTAAAAATTGTATTTTAATGCTTTATTTATCTTTGCTCTGTGCTTAATGTAATTATTACAGACATACATTTTTCTTATTAAGAAATCAGGATTCAGGACCAAAGTTGAGTCTTTTGCCTTGTTCTGTGGCATGGAGGGGGGGACACATTCTAAGTCCCACCCTGCTATTAGCAGCATATTGATGATAGAAAAAATCTGATCACTTATTTCTAGCTAAAAAAACACATTAACTGAAGAAGAAAGTTCTTCAAAATACATTTTGCTGATGGAATAAATACCGTATGATTTTGAAAAATATAAAACAGTAGGAGCAGAAGCTTATGAAGCTTTGAAAAGGAATACAATCTTTTGTGTATCAAATTTTTATCCTCAAATGACTGGAGCTATCGATATTCCTATCCCTCTTTGGGGAAAGGATGTTATTCAGAATGGAGAAGTTTCACGGTGAGAACACTGTGCGAATTGGCCAATGGCCTCACCCGGCTCCGCTCCCCCTGAGGGCTCACAGCCCATTATGGGGCCGCAGGAATTGGGCTCCTGAGTCTTGTGGGCACTGCTGATATTTTTCCTGCAGATGTGAACAGCAAGCCCCATCTATACAGCACTGCTGTTGGGAAGCAGATGTATCCAGTGCCTCGAGAGCTCCATCTAATTGGATCTGAATCTGCCAGAACATAAGTCTCTCTATTGATCTTGGTAGGCCTCATTGTCAAAACATTTTAACATCACCTTTTAAAGCATATTAGCAATTACATTTCCTGTACAGATAATCCTAGCAGAGACCATTCATTTTTCCAATGCTGGGGAAGGCAGCAGAGTTGTCTGTTTATATTTTCCTAATGGAAAGACAGGAGCAACGGCTTTGAAGAGTATGCGATTGGACATGCCATGGGGTTTTGCCATGGATCTGTACAGCATCTCAGCTGTGGAACATTGTTAACTGATTTTTTTTATTTTTTATTTTTTCACAAAGCATGAATCCTTCTTAGCTTTTTTTTTTTTTGTTTCAGTGCTTTTACTAAAAGACACTGAAGAAAGGTTTTCTCAAAAATCTTTCTCATAGGCTAATTTTGAAGAGTTTGTCTAGCAGCACACAGCTTTTGGCTGCTCTGGAAGTTAGATCTTGCATTTCACATGGCAGGCATGGCTGGTGTAGGCAGGGTAGGAAAGCTCCTGTGGCTGTTCACTGTTACTGTCTCTTATAGCCAGCTGTGCCCTATATTATATGTAACGGGAGAGACAAAATTGCTGCAGTGACTCTCCCCTTGGCTTCATCCAAGGCAGTTATTCAAGTCTAACGCACCAGCGTTCTGAAATAAGTTGTCCTCAGGCAAATATCTCACGAATCATTTGTGGTCATTTTAGAGGGCTCAATGTTTTGCAGAACCAAGTTCTAAAACATTAAGACTTTATATAAGAAAAAGATTACTATTGCAGGAACCTGTTATACAATACAATATCCTCCAAGCTGAGCCCAGCTAGACTGCCAAAATGAGATCTGCAGGTATTATCTCTTGGTTTCACTCCAGTTTCTAAATCCCAGAATGCCTGCTGTCACCACCAATGAAACAGGAAGAGAATATCCAAGTGCCCCTACAACTTGAATTTTTAAACAATGTTAGGCATCTAAGCCTACTACCAAGAACTTAGAATTTCCCAGTAGATGCCAATGAGAGGAGCCATTGGGAAAATATCATATGTACAAGTACTTCAGAAAGTGTAGTGTAGAAAATTATTGCTGGACTTCAGATTTCACATCTTAATAGTCACCAGAAAGCACTACTTTTTAATATAACATTTTCTCTATATTCACAGTGAAACTTCAACACAAAAAATACTGACAATAGAACACTTGAAACTATTAGATACACTGGGAAATTTAGAGTTTAGTTTTTATGTCCTTTAGAGAAGACCGTTCTTAAACAAAATCTGACTTAGATACATCTAAGTTCCTTTATTTTATTTCTTTCTGTTCAGGTGAGTTCATTCTTCCTTGCTTTTAATAGTGAGTATAGGAATGCATGTTGACTATGAGCTGTCTCATTGCATAGATGTCTAATAGTCATTCAGGAAACCATCACAGCATTAGATTTAAGATAAACTCAGTACACTATGCAACTTTGCAAGCAGGCAGCAGATCTGTAGGAGCGTAATCATTGCATTAATTCTGATTAATTCATTTATATAAAATCAAATAGAAAAATCCTTTATGAAAGGAAAATACGGTTGTTTTTTAGTGACCCCACCAAACAACCTTCTGAAATTAATTACAGCACTCAAAACAACATAATACATTTGTCTAGGGGTAGGCTGTAGCCTTTCAGCAGGCTTAATTCATGTTTGATTTCATTAAAATTAATAGATACATCCATCAGCTGCCAAGAATATTATTCTGTTTGCATTTTTAATCTCAGAAATAGTTGACTGAAAATTGTAACCAATTTTTTTCTGTTCCTTCAGAAAAGGTGTAAATCACGTGGTCATGTCTCTCTGTTTCACAGGGTTGAGTGGAACAAATAATGATAAACTCATAGTTAAATAAATAATGGTGGTATACCTTGCTGGAGCAGCACTTATTCTCTTAAGATGCATGGGAGAAGCCTGTAAAAACATGAGAGAGACTCAGAGGATTTCAATGGGGATGTTGCAGACCACTCATACATGTGCAACTGGAGAGGCATGGACAGCATCCCTACTGCAGCCCTACCTGTGTTGGCTTCAGTCCTGTGAAACTACTCCACCATGTCTCTGGCAGGCTGTGCTGTAGGGTTGGTGCTATCACATAGGATGTCTCAGATGTTGTGTACTTCTGCACAACAGTTAGGTCTCAAGAGAAATTTTAAAGATTTTCTTTGATGGGACACACATATTTCTTAGTTCAAAATACAGCATTAGCACTGCAGTGAATACTAACATTACACATTACTCATATACATTACACCCAAACTGTGTATGAAACGCATCTTCTGAAATGTGCCCTCTACAACTCTCATGCTATGTTGAACTGATTGTCCCACAGTTGCAATTTTTCACAAAAGCGTTGGGTTAAGACTTCCCTTTCTATTGTTCTATTGTTAAAATATTACCAAATTGTAAACATGGTTTTATCAAAAAGAACAGATTTCTGTTTTCAAAAGCAAGGATCCTGGCTATGTCACTGAAGCTGGAGGCTCTCTCCTGACTGACCAGTATGGGAGCAGCTGAATTTGCCCTTCAACAGCCTTATCCTTAAAGGCCGCCAGGAGAACTCTGTGTCCATGCCCAGGGCTTTTCTGTACAAGAGTACTGGAGTGTTTCTATGTATTGAGAAAGTATTTTGCTAATTTAATCCTTCCATCTTGGACCCAGTCAGGAGGCTTGCCCTGTGCCACATGAGTTGATATGAAATCTTGATCTGTTTGAACTGGGAGGAAAATCTCTCAAATCATGTGTGTTTTCACAGTCCAAAGATAATCCTGATGATTACTCTCGACTGCGACTAATGGTAATCTAAACCAGCTGATGTCTTGTTAATGCAGCTTAACTTCAGTTGCACTTACTCACACACATGGTGTATTGGCAGATAGACTGAAAAACACTACAGTTTCACCTGATTGTCATTTTGTTGAAAGTAGTTATCTGTGAAAAGGAAATAAATAGATTATATTCTGGGTGCCTGATTATAAATAAAAGTTTAAAGAAGCTGATAATAACGATAGCAGTAATTAAATCACAGACATAAACAAAGAAGAAATTAAAACAACTCATTTCCGTACCAGCTGTGCTCTACCTACAAGCTTATCTACAAAAACAAATGTACTTGTCATTGGGCAAAACCAGACTGTGCAAATTCTGTTTAGCGCTGCAGGTCTGTGTCAGAGATATGTATGTATAGGAAAGAATGGAGTTTCTCAGGCACAGATTTCCTGAGGATGTCAAAAACACCAAAGACCGCTGTCCTTCTCCTTCCCATTGAATCTTGCCTGGTTCAGCACATGTTCTGTGTCATAGAAAAAACTATGAAAACACAGTGCAGCTCCCTACCCCCTCCACATCCACATTATCAAAAGGATAATTTCTTTAGGGGACGAAATTTTCTCACAAAGATGGGAGATCTGTATCAGCGACCTGGATGAAGGGATAGAGACCAGTGTTGGCAAGTTTGCTCATGACATGAAGCTGGAAGGAGAAGATGACGCACCAGAAGGCTGTGTTGCCATTCAGCCATTCTTGCTGAATGGACAAGCTGGAGAGATCAGTTAGAGAGTGACACTTCTCAACAGGACAGCACTGGGCTTAGCCTATATGACAGAAGATTGACAAGCAGGTATCATAAAGATACATCTCAGTCACCTCCAGTGGAAGTATAAGCGATGAACACTGTCAAGAATGTCCTTCATCTTTCCTTGTCAATTAAAGCAAATAAGGTGCACAATATCTGCTGTTCCTTTCACCTTCTAATTTCCACTATATTCTGTGTGTATTGAACTGCACTCAGACTGTACTACTCTAGCACTACATAATTAGGAGCAGATTGCTCATAACATTTTAATCAAACAAAAAGACAACATGAGCAGAGATGTACCTTATGAGATTCAACAAGACCAAGCGTAGAATCTTGCATGTAGGGAAGAATAACCTCATTCATCAGTACAGGTTAGGGGCTGATCTGATGGAGAGAGCTCTGCAGAGAAGAACCTGGGTGCCCTGGTGGACAGCAGGTTGCCTATGAGCCAGCAGTGTGCACTTGTGGTCCAGAGGGCCTATGGTATCCTGGGGTGCAATAAAAAAGAGCATGGCCAGCAGGTCAAGGGTCCTGGTGAGGTTATGTCTGGAGTACCATGTCCAGTTCTGGGATCCCCAGCTCAAATAAGACAGGGATCTTCTAAGGAGAGTCCAGTGGCAAGTAACAAGGATAATGAGGAGCCTGGAGCAGGAGGTTGGAGTCAATGATCTCTTGAGGTCCCTTTCAACCTCTGCAACTTTGTGATTCTTTGATTCTGTGAAAGAAATTGAATCCTGAGGCAATACAAGGGCCACAATCCGTTCTACATAAATGTCAGTACAGTATTTTCCAGTATCACCAGACAGAAGCAGGATCAGTCCAGAATAAACTACCTCCACTGTACATTTAAATTCGTTTTCAGTAAGATCTCACTTCCAACCATGTGATTAATTGAGCAGACACACTGATGGCAGAAGGTGTTCAGAAGACGCCTCCTATATGCCTTTTAGAAAATGTTATCTAATGGCAATCTTTTCTGTTATATGAGTATGTATAGTGTCATTAAATATTTTATAACTCACTTGCAACCAAGAGGCAACATTTCATTAGGACTGGATTTAAATTTAACCTCTTTTCCTGTAGGGCAAGAAAAGAGGAAAATAATTTTCTTTTGTCCTAAAACAAAGTTTCGAGTCTCAGTTTCCCAAACCAACAAGTACATATTCTGACTATTTTCCTAACCTGTTTATTAGTACACATCTCAATTTTAATCATCCAAATGTATTTAAAGATAGAAAGTAACATGGAGAACAACTCACCATAGAATATAGCCAAAGTTCTGTGTGTACTGATGAAGACATGTAGTTAAGCCTAGACTAGCTACAGTTCTCATTTGTCTTGTAGCATACCTAGCTGATTCAGTGACTTAACAGGAAAAAATGGGGGAACCTCTATAAAACTCTACTAGAGAAATCTCACAGTTCCAGTGATGAAACCCAGCCAGATCCAGTACAAATTTCCCCCTTGTTTTTAGATCGTGCCAGTATGATCAGGAGGATATATCAACACCCTTGGGAAAAAGCAGATTTTGGTTATAGCCAGTAGAAATGCTGGATGGGAGAAAGCTTTTGATTATGTGAAAAGTGAGTTTTTATGCCTGCGGTGCAGCAGAGGTTCTATTCTGGTAGCTGAGGATAAATGTTAAGAGAATAGTAAAGGAGACTTACTTTGGTACGTAGGCATGATTAACAACTGAACATTCAGGTGGTAAGTCCAGCCCTGCCTCTGTCTAAAGATCTGTTCAGGATCTCCACCACAAAGTATTTCTCTCTGGCATTAAATTTCAATCAATCTGAAATCAAGAGCTATTTGCTCCTTCCACCCCCCGCTTCAGGCAGGCTCAGAAATAGCTGTCAGAGGAGAATAAGGGAGAGGGATGATAGTTAGCATTTTAGCTAGAGATCAGAAAATGCAGTTTAGGTGCTGTCCACTGGTTGATGAACATATGTCCCTGCACATCCCATTAATACTTGGTTTGTGGATAAATTTGAGGTCTCTATGCCCAGCATGGCTCCCACATCAAAATTCTCTGTAGCATTCACACTGACCTCAGTTCTCCTTGGAAACTCCAGGTTTTGTGGAGTTGTTGACTCCCCAGGGATTAGGCTCTGCTCCTCTCTGAATAGTTAAATCCCTGTTAGAAGGCATTCTAGCCTGGGGACAAAGAGACCGAAATAAACATCTTTTGTCTAATGATACTACTTAAAATGAGAATGAGCCTGAAAGAAGCTTGGCAGTTACAATTGCTCACAAAATAGATTTTTTCCCAATTTATTTTCCTTTCTTTAATATATTCCTAGCACAGACTATTGCTATTGAGTAGTCAGAAGGCCAGACTGACTCATTAAATGGAGCCACTTCTCATTTTGCATTCTCTGGGCTACAAGAAAACACTTCCTACCCAAACGAGATACTTCAGGGCTGATTTTCCCCATCCTGTGCAGCAGAAGGCCAACCCAAGGCTGGCAAATGCTAAGCCAGCTATTCTTCTGCCCTAGACAATTAATCAGACAGCTGGCAACACCTGGTAGTTGGTCTGCAAGCTGAGAGCTCATGAATCTTTACTTCATTATCAGTCTCCAATCATGTTGAGGTGCTTCTATGTAGAAGAAGTACAGGGAGATAAAAACAATTAGTGCCTAAGAATCCAGGGGATGATTTCTGTGGGTCTGCCCTAGCTCTCCCTTCATCTCTCCCTCACACAGGAACCAGCTGCACCTCCAGTAAAGACCCCAGCAAATGCAAAGCACTTGTGGGTTCAGCTGCTCTCTCCACACTTACGTGCAACGTGATGAAGGAAGACTGGGAGATCGTTCCCAGATTTAATCACATTGACTGATGAAAATCAGCTCTGCTGGTCCTGAAATCCATTTATCCATTCTGAAGCACAGCTCCTTTCTTGCCAAGCCCTGAGATCCATTTATCTGGTCTGTGGCTCTGTTTCTTCCTTACCAAGGCATCTTTTCTCTGTTCTGTTTCAAACTGAAGAAAATTTGCAGCTTAACAAAGAAACCCAACAAAACCGTTCTGCAGCATGTATCTTTATACTGTAAGAAGATTCAGGTAGTAAAAGAGTAGCTTTTCTGTCTTTCCTTCTTAAAGTTTTGAAAAAATGAAGCTTTGGCACTATTTTTTCCATCCCTAAGAACAAAGAATAGACTGATGTATATTCTTTGTGAAGGGATACAGTTGTAAATAATTATTAGTCAAAGCATAGAAATGTTACTAAACTACTGACTACTATGCTACACACACTTGTAACTTTTTCATCAGGTAACAGCAACATCATTTGTACTGGTAGCTCCAATGTCAGTGCTGATGTGCTTTTTAGTGATGGCACTTGAGCTAAAGGTACACAGATGTGTGGTCCTGGTGGATGTTGGATAACCCAGACGAAGAGATTTGCTCTAGTTCTTCCCTGAGACATCGAGGGACTCTTATGTCCCATCAGACACAATGCTGAAGACTTAACTTATTCCCAAATATACATTCACAAGTAACTGTGCTCCTACGGCTTATCCTACTAAACTCAGTAGGACTGTTCCTCTAAGTAAATACCTACCTCATCAGCATTGCAGTGAGAAAATAATTAACTGCTCTTTTTTCTTTTTTGACCTCCTATTTCTTTCTGAATGCGAAATAAGTCACGTTACTCAGAACACTACAAATCCTTATTATACAGAGTTAGTATTTTTGGAAAACTACATGTTCTATATAATTTTGTAAATATTAAAAGACTAATGATGAAAATAATTTAATGTTAAACATTTATAGATTCTTTGTAAATTCAGCCTTCTAGCAATATTCAATTTTATGAAATGAAATCTGCAATAAATTGTTTCCCCTGCACGTAGTGCTTGACGTCACTCAGTTTCACCACAAGGACTTCAATTGACTGCATACATTATCTGTACCCAAGAAACTTAAAACACATAGCAAAGAATTTCTGTAAGCTTCAGAGTAGTTTTATGTATTCTTGAGCTGGCCAGAGCAGCTTTTTTATTTCCAGAATGAAAGAAATGGGCAACTCTATGAGGCTCAGCTGACACATCCTCCTAACCCCCACCACCCTGCAGCTGAGGGATGAGGGGAAGGGGCCATCTGATCTTTTCCAAAGTATTGCTGTTTTTTTTGGCCACCCATAAAACCAATCTCTTCTGCTCCCTGACATGACTTGCATATAGTGGAATTACTTTCAACTTCCTTACATAAGATTTTCTAAATCCGATTATTACAGAACAGAGACCCTCAGAACAAGCAGCTAAGGGTCAGCTTTTAACCCACAATCCATCTCTGACACAGGGAAGGTGGTTTGCTCTTGTTATAGTCAGTCATTGCTATTATTTTTACTTAGCATAAATGGCAATTCTTAAAAGCATCCATTTTGATTCCCCAAATTTAAAAAGTGCAGACTGCCATGTTTCTTATAGTGCAGATAACATTAAAGTACAAAAATTGCCTTGTGATCTTTGAATTTTTCCTGAATCATTTTGTCTCGGTTGGTGTTTCTTCTGAAAGGTTTGCAATGCCTGGAAAAAGAAACAGAGAGAGCTAATTATATGCCTAGACAGTTTCTTAATCACTTGTTCCAGCCAATAAAATAATTGATTCAACTTGGCAAGAGTTTCACACTCTAAATTTGCTCCCAAAGTAAGTGATTAAGTGCTGCACTTTCCTCTAGACGCAGTGACTTTCAGCTCCAGCCAGCAGAACTCTCCCTGTTAGTTGGTGAGTCCCCTTCTCAACCCCAGGTCAAGAGCACTGTATATAACAGCTGGTGACAGCACTGCCTGGAGAAATCGGAGCCAAGGGCACTGGAGTGTTAACTCTGACCATGCCGCTAGAAGAGGCCTTTGGAAGCCCATGGGTGAAATCTAGTCCTTCAGGTGTCTGTGTCAGATGATGATTTCTACTGAAGAAGAGAGGTGGTCCCCAAGGCTGCAGTGGTCCTGCAGCCTGGCCTCCTCCATCCAAGGCTGCTAGACCCCTCCTTCTGAGGAAATTCTGTCTTTGGGACCAGCTGCTAGAGCAAAAGAACAAAGCAAGGAATTTCTTAATCAAGTTCTATGGGGAAAGAATGATGGAGATGAATCTTCTCATCCCAGAGACAATGAGGCCTTGATGAGGTCATATCACAATGTTTTGGTAAAACTAAAGGTGGCTAGAAAGAAGACAGAGACTCTTCAGAAGGAGCAACATGGAGAAGACAAGGGGCAATGAGCATTAGTTGTGCTGGGAGAGGCTTCATTCCTGTATGAGAAAGGGATATTTTACACTGAACACGATCAATCGCTAGCAAAGAGACATAGTAGAATCCACTTCACTGTAGGTTTTCAATAGGCAAGGGAATAGGATAATCTTCACCTAGGCTCCTGCTTCCCATGAAATGTTGGACACGATGATCTTTTGAGGTCCCTTCAGTAATGGGCTCTTCTATGTCTTTATCAATTTAAAATTTGAGGGTTCCAGAAATCAGCTTTTCTACGATAAAGCTCCTTTCAGCAAAATCAATGAAGGGACTGTGGCTATGTCTGGCTCCAGATCTCAACTGCTCTGTATGGAGTCAGGGCTGGCTGAAAGTGCTGGAGCT
Organism: Oreortyx pictus; assembly: GCA_036925125.1. Classification (NCBI taxonomy): domain Eukaryota; kingdom Metazoa; phylum Chordata; class Aves; order Galliformes; family Odontophoridae; genus Oreortyx; species Oreortyx pictus. The sequence continues at coordinate 23,986,474 of JAUPFR010000007.1, forward strand.
GCTTCACTGACTTGTTGCAGCCCACACAGTGCACCAGCAATGCTGTAAGATGACATATTGAACAGCTCCTGCTCTCAGGAACCACACATCTGCTGCAACTGGCTGTGCAAAAGCAAACCAAAAAGTACATCTCACACATAAGATGTCGATTTGCCATTGAAGAGCTCTGTGGATCACTAAGATAATTTGAGTCTGGTATTGTAATATTTTCAGAATATCTCTGTGGAGAGTTTCAAGGGACTTGTAAGAGCCAGTGCTATGATACACAAGTATTAAAACGAAGTTTGTGAGGCTACTGAAAATACAGAATCTTAATCTTCTGTTAACAAAATTAAAATGAGGACCATATTTCTTTCTGGTCAAGGAGCAAACAGCTAGTAACTAACATGGTTGTTAGCTTCTATTAGCACTGCTCATTGGTCAAAGGGACCATTAAACCCCTTTCCCTGTTGGTGCAGCGGCGCTGAAGAAATGTGTTAGCTGTTTTTGGTAATGAAGAAAAGGTAAAAGAAGAGAAGAGCAGGAAGCAGTGCAGCCCTACTGTGTGTTGCAATTAGAAGAGAAGGGACTCCTGGCCTCCACTGAAGGCTGTGGAGTTACAGTCATTTGCAGAGGGACACTCAGAGGTTTGTCTTGGAGCTGTTGCTGGCAAAGCAGCATTTTATCCTGCTCTGTTTCTTCTCCTGCCTCCAAATGACAGCAGGACAGAAGCTGGAAAAGCTTTGGTGTGGATCTCCTTGGCGATCTATCTATGGAGTGACACGTGCAAGGCACAGTGTAGGGTATGCATCATTAGTAATGTAACACAGCTTGTACAGCTGCACAACTAGCAGTGCCCCACCACTGTGGGCCCTCTTCTGGGCATTTCCTTTTCTAGAAATTCTCCTTCCTTCCTTCTCCTTCCCTACCAGGCAATATTTAAACGGCACATTCAATTCAGAGTGAAAGTAATAACACAGCCTTCCAATTATCAGTTAATCCTCTGAGCTTTTCCTAACTGCTGTTGGGCAAGGAAAGACATAAATCTTCCTCTCCATCCGAATAAGTTGAACAATAAGTATCAGGGCTTGGAAGCAAGGTGGGGGTTTTCCCACGGCAAGGTAAAATATTGTCTTCCCGTTATGGCTGCAGCAATTCAATCTGGGCTTGAAGGTAATGAAAGAGCTTCATTCATTTAATCAGATATTGATTGATTGCCATAATATACTATGTCAACAATTGCTGCAAGGGAACAAGAGCTGGCTGAAATAAATCAGATTCCAGCTGACTCTGTTAGAAGAAGTAAAAATTATGTCAATATACTAGATGCTTGATTCTGGTGCTGCGCCAGAATTGTCTGTCTGTAATTTCCAGTACTGCTAAATATTTTGCTTAAGAAGTCCAGTACCATACATTTGCAAGACACAGCAACATCCAAGTTTTGCTTCCATACTGTAATCTTTCATGATTAAAAACCATTACTAGTCTTTATTTTGCATGCTGTAACAAGCACTTTGAGGAATAAAACCTGATGGAGATTTTTAGTTGCATTTCATTTATCTAAGTTCTTGGCTCTACCATATCTTTTGGATGGAAGTCTATTCACATATATTCATTCTGCTGTCTACCAAGCAAATGTTGAGTAATTTCAGTCATCCTATCATTTCTCCTCGTGCCTATCTGCATTATGATTTTTTTTTGCAAGAATTTGTATTTAAAAATACATGTAACACTGTGGTGTTTCAATCCTTATTGCTCTCAGGAATTATTGCAACAGATATGAATATAAATAATAATAACCTAAGAGTTTGGAATACAAATTCAAGAGGAAATTAAAAAAAAATTAGGAAGATGAATCTATACCTGCAGTTGTACTGTGAATTTTTTTTTAAAAGGTTACACTTTCTATATACTTTGTGAAATTATTGAAAATAAAGTTAGGGGAAGCATTCTAAGAAGTGCCTTATCACTCATTTGTAAGCTTACTTGAGTTTACTCTATTTTTCAAAATATGAGTCTCTTAAATGATGCTCTTGAAGCAATAAATGTAAGTCCACAAGCTTTTATAAATAAACATGAGTAACCCTTCCATGAACTGAAAATGCTTTTCTGAAATATCTCAATTGAGATATCAATGTTGAAACTTCAGATTTACTTTGTGACACTTGGAAATGTTTATCTTGTGTTTAAGCCTATATAGCTAGCAATAGGTTTGAGCAGGCACAGCTCTCCCTCAGCTCAGTGACTGTAATGAGAAAAGAATCACAGATAAAGGAGGATTGGCTTTGGTGTGCTGGCAGAAGGAGCAGCGAGCACTTGAAGCAGATGATTCTGTCAGCAGCTGACAATATCCAACAGAGAGAAGAGGTTACAAAGCCCACGTTTTCAATCAGAATAGTAACAGCTTTGTGTGACAAATGTTTTCTCTCTGGAAAGATGGCAGTGCTCTAGGTAAATGCACAATGACAGTTTCAATGACCTGGTGGTGGGCCCCATCTATGGTACAAAAACATTCTTAACAAACACAGACACATCTGAGAATATCTTGATTTTCTTTGAATAATACTATGGTGCTATCTTGAAAACTATAATTCATAGAATCATTGAATCATTTGAGTTCAAAGGGACTTCATTCTAGAGGCCATCTAGTCCAACTCCCCTGCAATGAGCAGAAATACCTACAGCTAGATCAGGTTCTCAGAGCTTCATCCAGTCTTGAAGACACCCTTGTCTGTCTCCAAGGAGAGGGCATCCACCACCTCCATGGCCAACCTGTTCCACTGCGTCACCACCCTTACGGTAAAAAAACTTTTGGTACAATTTAATCGCTTTCATTTAGTTTGAAACCATTTCCCATTGTCCTGTCACAACAGATCTCCCTTTAGAGTCTGTCCTCTACTTTCTTATAGTCTACTTCTTGCATTACTTGCTCAGTTGTATTGGCTTCATCATTGTTCATTTGAAGAGAAGTGCTAAGAAGAAAGCATCAGTCAGACACCAAAGCCAGTGCTGATTTGATTGTATCTAACTATTTATTTCACAAATTAGGTCCTAGGAAGCACAGACACAGCCCTGAATTCCAGGAGATGGACTTGTGGCTGCCCAAGTGTGAAAAAGAACCCTAAGTTTTTCTGTGGTGGTAGCTCTGTAGATGGAAGTGAAGACTATACCTGACATTGGGATTTTCAATAAGGGAAGATATCAGAAGTCCTTGTGGCATATCAAGGAGAGATAGCAAGTATCATCTCATCTCAGAGAAGAAGAAAAAAGGTTTGCTAACAGTGGGTTACTTCAGCTTCAAAAATATATTAGTATTGTCTTGGCTAACTAATTTCAAATACAGTGGCATAGGATATCACAGTCAAACTTTGTTACGCTGGTCAGAAAGTTGTGAAGACAATATAGGAAATTTCTCTGTGCAAAGATATGTGAACTAGAAAATGTCATTGAGGACAATTAATAGTAGGTTATCACTGCTATAGAACTTAAAACTTGAAGTCACAAAAGAGCTCTCCTAATGCAGGGTAAGTTGAATTAATGCCTCAAAATATCCTTCTGACCATATCGGGTGTCTTTTAAATGCAAATGAAATCCAGATCTGACATACCCAGAATACTAAATAAACTATAAAGAGAATCAATATGCTACTTAAATATGATAAAGGTCCTTTGAGAAATATATCTTAAATAATTCATTTATCAGGTTTGGAGCTTTCCCAAGCTCATCTGAGATGGCCTGATTTGTTTCCAGGTTTGCTCTCAATGAGGGAGATCACTCTTGTACTGCTCTGACAACATCCTATCTGTAGCCAGTGTAGGTTTTAGAGATTACAAAAGATGCGGACAGACAGAAATAGTACCAAAATTCTTATAAAATGATAGAATCATAGAATCATTAAGGTTGTAAAAGACCACTAATGTCATCTAGTTCAACTGTCAACCCATCCTCACCATGCCCACTAACCTCTGTCCCTAACTGCCACATCTACAAGATTATTGAAAACCTACAGGCACAGTGACTCCAGCACTTCCCTGGGCAGCCTGTTCTTACACTGCATCATACTTTCTGAGGAAAAAAATGTTCTTAATATCCAACCTGAACTTCCCCTGGCACAACTTAAAGCCATTACCTCTTGTCCTATTGCTAGTTACCTGGAAGAAGAGGAACAGCTTGACAGGATTCATGAGTTTCTCCTCTCTAAAATGGTCAACTGTGATCTATCCCCTCTAGTATTTCTCCAACCTGTGTCTCAGTGGGTCTTTATTAGCAAAAGCCAGAAATGTAGATGTTTGTGATGTTTTTCTGTCTTCCTTAAAAATATATTTAATCAAAGTCAGGATTCAGCTTTCTCCCTAAACTTATTGAGTCCTCCTAGTTCTTTACTGATCTAAAAATCACCATAATTACCCCCGTAACAGTGGCTCAGTGCTTGGATGGCTTTGGATTGGCATTGACTCTCAGAGGTGGCAAGTCTTGGGGTAGCACAAGACTGTGTCATGACCTGATGGAGCAGCATGATGTGTTAACTACACAAGGCTCACAGAATGTTCAGTCAGAGTTAGAATGGTTTGAATTCTAGTTTGCTTTTCTTTCATTTTATTTTATTATATTATTTATTTTAATAGTTTTAGGAAATCACTGTACAGTTTAAATAGATCTTGATTTTTTTTCCCCTGACATCTTCAACTGAACAGAAAAGTGTCTGTCTATACGATCTTGTTCACATAATTCTGAGAGACAGAATCAGATTTGCCATATGTCCTCAGCAATCCAGTTTCCAGGCACTGCACAGATTATGAACATCAGGACAGACCTGACACCATGGTAAGGTGGGATATTTTCTTCAAGTGAAAAATATGTAAATAGAAAAAAAAATGGTTACAAAAAGAAGAATTAAATTAAGTTTTTGAGTGAAAGTGCATTACATTAATTTCTAATTTGTAATGTCATGAGAGATTGAGGAAATAAATTTCAGTCAATAGATGAGGCCCCCAGATATCAATACTTGCTTGACTGCCAGAGAAGAGCAAGTAACAGTGGCCAAAGGGATGCATTTCTTGAATTACAGCACTTTTCATTAGCTAATACCCAGGAGGATTCCCTTGGATGTGCAGAAATGCTAACCACGATCACATGGGAGCAGGGAATCAGAGGGAATGAAGTCTTTATGAACACAGTAACATTTCAGCTGCTGGATAACCCAGACGCAGAGGGCTGTTTCCCAGTCAGAGAGAAAGTAGTGTATTACGAAGCTAAAACTTTCCCCTGCCTGGAACCGTAACTGATTCATTTTTGTGATAAATTATTTACAAAAAACAAACAGCGCTTTTGTCATCTATTGCCTGCAACTCCTTCAGTGGCGTTTTATATGATTCATTCTGGTCTCCCAACATCACTTTGAGAGGAGAATGATGCTTTCTTTGAAAGTATATATAGGTTGTCCAAATTCTCTGCCTTCGGCACTATATGCCATGGGCAAAGTAATTTGGAGTAAGATGGAATATCATGCTGAACATGCTGATCCTGTCAGCAAACATGATGCTAAAAGGTTAGTAGGATATAATGATTGATAATCCATTCATTGTCCTCTTCCCTGGCCACTCTATTATTATTTGTCAGAACTGAGGCTTGAGGAGGAAAATGAAAAACAGAAAGGCAGAGCCTTTGAAAATACTATGGTGGGATCCCTGAATCATATGGAAGGGGTGACATGAGACAACAGTCTGGTCAGAGAAGCATGCAAGGAGACATCACTTGCTTTTCAAAGAGAAGGATCAAGGAATGCAGATGCAAAGGAATGTTGTAACTTGGATTTTATAGTTGAATTTGAGGAGCCTAAATTCCATTAAGTCCATTTACATTTCATGAGACTGCATGAGTCAGAGACCTTTTCTTTATATTTCCTATGTTACTCTGTTTTTAGTTGTAATCGTGAATTTGGGCATTAGTGATTCAGTGCTTATTCTAATATGACTGTATCTTTTCTCTGACACAGGCTGTATTGTCCATGCATTTTTAAATCAAATCAGTGATTTGCAACTAATTCCTCGGTCCAGAATAAGAAAATGTGGTTATTTCCCCCTCACCTATCAGGTTATTTAGCTGACTCATTTTCAGGGAATATTTATAACATTCTCTGGGAACAATCTTTCAACAAGGATTTGTTTAACATAATGCTCATCTACTCAATTGATTCATATTTCCAAGAGCAGTCTTGCACTTCAGCAGAGCAATTTTGTGCTTGCTCTTTTCTGTTTGTAGTATTAAATAATTATTATAATGTCTCAAAGCAAGCATTATACAGCAAATTGCAAATACCAAAAATACTGTATTATAGGCAAGGGAAAAAATTTATAAAAAATAATATGTGAACTGTACTATTTTTCCAAACACAAAATGATCCTTAGCTGAAGTAGAAACTTGTTGTAATGATTGTTAATCATTTAAAGCAATGAGAGCTATTCACAGCTATAAAATGCAAGTGAAATATTGCATACTCATATCACTTTCCTGGGAACAAAAACACTGAGCACGATGATTGAAATACAAATTATTCTCAAATCATATACTAGGGTAAAGCCATGGCTAGCCAAACTCTCATATACAGTCTGACAGTCCTGGACCCCTTTCCATTCTTCTAGATATCAAGGAGTGTAAACAGCTGAGAATTCTGTGCTATGAAGGTGAAAAAAAGAAACAAACCATGCTGCAGAAAGGTTGTGATGGTGGTTCTTGCTGTTTCTCATTCTATTTTTTTGGTTTCACCAAGAAAAGAGAGGGAGGTTATAGTGAATATTTGTCGCTGTTTATTTTCTGGGCAGTTCTCAGAAACGTCCATTAGAAAACATAGAATGGGAATGATGAGAAAGTCCCTGCTGTAGTTAAAAACTTGAATTAGTTGGGAGCTGAGATTTCTTGGCATTAAACAATCAAGGGAACATTATTAAGCGCAGCGACAGTGAGCAAAGCTTCTATACTTCCTTACTTGAAAGATATGTGCCAAGAACTGTATTCCACAAACACTAACATTAATATCATGTTTTCAAAGCTTTCAGACTTCTATATTTAACAGATTACTGAACTGTTCTATCAGTTACTGTGTACACAGTTCTTTCCCTTCTGAAGAATTATGACTGTATCTTCAAGACAAGATCTTTGTAAGTTAGAATAAAATGAGTGACTTTTATAAATTAGAAATTCCCTGGTATCTTTTGTTTAACTGTACATGCATTTTTCCTTTACAATCAGTAATTCCCTACATCATCAAAATGAAATCTAGGTTGAACGAAGAATGTACAAAGAAAAAGACAAAACAATTACAATTCTTTCTTGCTTTTTGAAGAAAAGAGCAACCTCCAGGGTGACTTTCTTGTATGAATGCATGTGTGTGTGTATGTCAGGAAGCACAGCAGGCGGTTTGTCCAAGGGACTGTCAGCTGGGAGATTATTGCTGCTGAAAGCACAGGCATTCAGCTATTTCTACCCATCTAGATATAAGCAATATTCATTCGTGCATCTAAAGCATTTTTTTAAAATAAGACATAAAATAGAAAAGGGAAAGGGAAAGGGAAAGGAAGAGAAGGAGAAAGAGAAGAAGGGGAAGGGAAAGGGGAAGGGGAAGGAGAAGGAGAAGGAGAAGGAGAAGGAGAAGAAGGAAATCCAAACAAGATCCAAAGCAAATACTGTTTGATTCTGCACAGACAGATGTGATCAGCTTAGGCTAGAGGGAATACATAGTTAGAATGCTACAGGAGAAGTGAATTTAACATGTTTTAAAGACACTCAAAATGATTCATTTTTGCAGGGAAGATTGTATTGACATATTACATTGTGACATTTTATTTCATTGCATGCCTCTTTTGTCAAGAGCCAATAGTTTTCGAACATCACAGTAAGAATAGAACAGATAAGTCTACATTCAGTCTGTTCACTTTAAATCACTATTTTTATTTGCCTTTTAAGTTTCCAAAGTGATCAGGTAGTGGGATGAAACCTGTCAAGTTTCATTGTTGGATTTCTTTATACACTATAATCTAAAAACCTTTATGTGTTCTGGTGTGACTAAATAAAACAGTATTTTTCTTTCCATGAGCTCTGATGATATTTGATAATATACATTGCAAAAACCAAACTAAACCAAAAAAACAACTTCCCTTGGGTATCAAGATGGAATCTAGATTGTAAATATATGGAGGAGAAAATATCAGCCATGCAAAGAGACAGCATAACTGAGAAATATTTCCAGCCCATAGCCCAACAGCCAGTACTGATGAATAGAGCTGAAATCCCAAGAGTAAGCTGCAGCTTTTCTGTGACTGACAGAGAGATTTGTGCATTTCCCTGCTTTCAGGAAAATATATTTAACAGCCAGATTTCCCATTCCACTTCTTATCTTCCAATACCTTCCTTTGCCATCATGTCTAGTCATATCTAGGCTTTTATCACCTTTGCAAGCCTTTATCACCCCTTCCATTTTGGAGTATATCATGTTTACTTCTGATTATATCACATAAGAAAAAGTCCCCATTCGTAATCTTATCCATATGTCTGTCTGAGGAAGATACATTTTCTTAGCTTGTTTGTAGCCAGCTAGGTGTTTGACCCACTTTGTGCCACATGGATTGAAGTGTTCAATGACCATCCTTTCACAACACAAAGTGAATCCATGCTTGATAGGATAACAAGTTCTGTAAGTGATATAGACTAGTATTCTTCCTTAATCATCTGTCAAAAAATGGGAAGTTGAACACTTTACTTCACATCAGGAGGAAATGAAAGACGGACATTTTCAGCAAGACTAGATCTCAGCTTTGGGGACTGCATAGATCACTGCAGGAATTAGCCTAATCTGGTATTGTGCTGGTTGAAAGGAGGGAAGAATCCACCCTGAAGCCAAAGCAGAGTATGAAATAACTAAAAAGCTCTCTACTATTGTACATGTTTATTAGTTACTTAGACTTGACAGTTTTAGTTGAAATTAGGAGTCATTTATTTACTCTTTGAAGTTTGTCTTGTCCTCTTTGTCCTCAGCACTTCTTTCCCTGGAAATTAAATATATTTCTTCTGCATTTCTGGACAGACTCATGGTCTTAAGTGCCTCTCCCCATGGAGAACAGAGCTGTGAATGTTCCATGGTCCAAGTCCCCCTCATTTGCATATGCTCTGTCATTATAACAGTTCCAATTTTGTGCACCTTTTTGGTGCCAGCCCTTGATCAAAAGCAATTCAAACATCTCCATCTTGGCCAGTCTAATTCTGCATCTGCACATGGGTGGTAGCTAACATCAATACCAATTTACCTCCCTCATTAATTGTGCTGAACCACATGGGAATGCTGTATCTCCAACGGCATCACATGTGATATTTTCGTAAGAGATTCTTTTGTGATAAAAAAGCTATTTCCCTACTGCGGCCAGCTCAACAGCTGCAAACCATCCAGTTGTTCTCAGTGCCACCTTTCTCAGCACCACAGTCATGATTGCTGACTAGGTGAACCCCAAAGCATGATAAGACTATCTCTGGGTAAGGACAAGCATGACAACAGCTCTCACTTAGTATTAAATTTTTCTTTTTCACATGAACCAATCCTTCCCTCACTGGACACACTTCTTTGGCTGCAACAAACAGAAGAAAATTTTCCTAATTCACAGTGGTGTCTAGCTTTCCCTTCTGAATTTGAGTTTCTTTGTTACATTATTCTAGGAGCTAACCCAACATTTTGCCTGCTCGCATTTCCAATCCAGTGCTGTTCCCAATGATTTCAACAACAGTGAGTCATGTTCCACACTAAATTATATTAAACTATTATATCATCATTGAAACGTGAAAGAAAGTCTCTTGCACTTCAGCAGGGAAATGATTTTTCAGACAGCATTTCTGTTGATCATTCTATTTAGAGTGAGTTCTCACTACTCGTTCTGACCTCACCAACTTACTGGATTGCTTGTTTTCTTTCTAGCTGTTAGCTATGTGAGTTGGCCTGTGGTGCCACTGAAGTAACATTCTGCCTTTTCTGAGTTTTTTAATATGACTCTTTTTGACTATCTATATTGCTTGGCTTTGCTCATGTCTGTGCTCCCTGAGTTTCTGTTGAACTTTCTATGCTTTGTGAAAAACTTCAGTTTTTTGCAATGAAAACTAGCAGGATCTCTACTACAGTTTAGACTTTGGGGAGAGATCGTAGTCAGAGACCCAGTTATATGTCCATTGTCCCTATATGCAGACAGAAGAGCTGGGCAGAGAGGAACCTGGTGAGGTCAGACAAGAACAAGTCTAGATTCTTGCACCTGGGAAGTAACTACTGCATGCATCAATACAGGCTAGGGGATGACATGATGGACATGAGCTCTGTGGAGAAGGACCTGAGGGTTCTGGTGGATAATAGGTTGGCCATGAGCCAGCAGTGTGCCCCTGTTGCGCAGAAAACCAATGGTATCTTGGGGGGCATTAAAAATAGCATGGCCTGCAGGTCAAGAGAGGTTCTCCTCCCTTCTACTCTGTTCTGATGAGGCCACATTTAGACTACTGTATCCAGTTCTGGGCTCCCCAGTTCAAAAAAGACAGGGATCTCTTAGGAGGACAGAAGAGGGCCGCAAAGGGCCTGGAGCATCTCCCACATGAGGAAAGGCTGAGTGAACTGGGGGTGTTAAGCCTGGGAAAAAGAAGGCTGAGAAGGGATCTGATAAATGTTCTGAGTATCTAAAGGGAGGTGGGATGCAAATGGATGAGGCAAGGCTCTTCTTGGTGGTGTGTAGTGGTATGACAAGGAGCAATGGCATAAAACTTGGACAAAGACATTTCCAAACATACATGCAGAAGAACTTCTTTACGGTAAAGGTGATGGAGCACTGGAACAGGTTGTCCAGAGGAGTTGTGGAGTCTCCTTCTATGGAGATATTCAAGACCCGCTTGGATGCTCTCTTGTATGAACTATTGTAGGGCACCTGCATTAGTGGGGGTTGGATTCAATGATCTCCTGAGGTCTCTTCCAACTCTTGCAATTCTTTGATTCTGTAATATGTCAATCTGTCATGAAACTGAATATAGCATATAGAAAGCTTGTTTTATTATTCTTCAGAAGTTCCTTGATTCTTGTGGCTTACTGGTTGAGGTTTATCTTTGAGGAATGTGCAGTGTTTTTGGCCAAGGCTTATAGTCCAATCCAGTTCTATTTCCAGAAAAAAATTCTAAAGCTCATAAATTCTTTATTTCATATTTTCTGCCTTCCATGACTGTTCCCATTTGTTTCCATTTTATCTTTTTGCTCAAGTGAAAAGAAAAAAGAAAAGAAGAAAAAAAAATGCCTTTAAGTTCCAAGAAAAAATGACTTATTAAGGCATCCTAAATATCATTAATCATTCAGAAGGTGGGAAAATTCAGGCATTGGAAATATGACCTTAGATCTGTTCCCTTCCTTGTGCATGTTCTGTGTCATTAGCTGTGTGGTCACATACTTTTCTTAATATTGTGCAGTAATTTAATTGAGCTTCCAAGATTACTAGGTGGGTGTGGATATGGTACCAATTACTATTTGCTGTGTGCTCCATCTCTCCTGGAAGTATGTATATTGTTCCGGAAATCTGTTCATTTTCTGGAGGCCTTCCCAGGCAGCTCTTTTTGTGTAGTTTTGGTTGTGCTTAATTGGAGCTCCTAGGCTTGAAGAAATTTGAAAATGAAGAGAGAAAAATTCAAGGAAAAGGACAGAGAAGGAAACTATCTCAATCCTCATGGGTCATCTGTTCAGGGATACTGATTCGTTTGCACCAGAAGGAGAATTTTCATGTTTGGGTTGTATTTAGAGCCCTTTCTGGGTTTGTAGTCTTCTTTTTAAGAGCATCCTTGTCCATCTTACAAGACAGTATCCATCTGTGATGTAAATGTCCAGCTAAAAACATGTGATATCCAGTATAACTGTCAAAATGGCAGGATGAGGGGGAGCTTACTGAAGACAAACATACCAATAGACTCAAATCATTTGCATTTGATGTTTATAGGAGAGCAGGTGGGGAAATATCTCAGTTCTTCATTCATCTCATGAAAGTCACATGCGGCAGGTGACACCCAGTCTGAGATCCTACCTCTACACCACCTGGTCTCATTGTGACCTTGGTATACAGAGGAAAGGAAGCAACCTGGTTTTTAGGCCCCCAAATGGAAACCATTGTGCTTTGTTCCATTTAAGTATCATTTCAAATAATCAAGGCTAATTTATGTCTTTATAATAGACAATCTCATGAGCTCAGAGCTGGGACAAAACTTGGCCTGGTATATTACTGCCTCGCAGAAAATAAGTGACTGACGTGTAAAGCACTGGCGCATTCTGATGACTAAATTTAGGCCTTTAGCTGTATATTTTGGCAAGCACTAAAAGTCTTCTGGAACAAACTTTAACATGTCATGAGAAACCAACACGAAAGCCTCAGCAGAAGCACCACTATTCCTCCTGTCCCTGCAGGAGGCGCCAAATGGGCTTCAGCTCCAGGGCATGCAGCCTGCCCTCTCATCTTCATTGCTGTTCTTTCAACTCATACCAGACCCTCACTGTGCAGCCATCTCCACTTTGTTGCCTTCTTACTCTCTGCTCTAGACAGGTTTCTCAGGCTGTAGTGTGCTGAATTCACTTCAGTGTAAATAGTTAATGAAAGCATCATTTCTACTTTAGTCTCTTACTTGTGTTGCTACTGGGTTCCGATGGGAATAATAAAAGATCTGGAATAGGGAGTGCTTTGTTAGTAATGATGAAAAGTGTGGAAATGTTATCAGTGATTGAAAAGCTAGCATAATTAGATGAATATGTATGCACATGAGCATGCACAATGTTGTTTTTTTTTCATAATTATTAGAAATAATGGCATATCAACATTCTCAATAGCAAGTTTGTCTTTGTGATTATAAAGATCCACAATAATATTCTCTAAGATGAAAAGAGCAGGGCAAAACTTGTATAATATATTATCAAAACCTGTATAATGTATATTTCTAGCAATGTTGTGTTAAGTTTAGCGTTCTCAATACAAATACTGTTGTCTATGCAAACCAAAGAAGTAAAACCTACACTGCAGTGACTGCTAACAGATGGGTGACATTTTGTTCTGCTGGCTGTTTTTACAATAAAGAGAAACTTCTTCAGCCATATGCTGCTCTCCTGCATGTCCTTCATGTGCTTAAGTCTGTCTCATTAACAACTTTGTTTACTCTTTCTCAATTTAGTAATCAAACTGCAATACACTGGTGTTTTATCATAAACAGCCCTACACTTTACCTGCTAGTCTGAATCTATTGAGTGATTTCTATGGCCTGTCTCTCAGAGGGATGTTATTAGATATATTTCTTCAAAAGCCCTTGCTGAAGGTAGCCTAACAGCAATTTCCTATAGGACTCAGAGCTTTATTTCCCTTTCTGTCTCCACTGGGGTACACAAGATATGGAAGCTACTTCAGGCTAAAAGAATTCAGGGCAGCCAGTGCTTTCTTTTATTAAATTTTCTCTAGTTTCTCCGCTTGATATCTGCTATGTAGCAGAAGTGGTTCTCTTTAGATGATGTTTGAAATACATTACCTATGTCACTTGTCTATATATTGATAAAGCCAATTGCAAACAGTCAAGCATATGAATTTTACTGTGCAATAAATATGAAAAATGACATTGCATTGGCTCTCTCCTAAGTGGAGATGTGGACAATGAAACTATGGACACCATAACTGACTTAATATGCTAAGGCTGTAAATCATCACCACCTGAAATCGCACAGGGTGAATCATGCAAGTTGAGAGAAGCCTGTAGGATCAGCTCATAGCTCATATATGTTCTGGGAGAGAGTTCTGCCAGGATTCACTGAGCTGCAGATTTAATGTCTATATTCATGTTTCATCTAGTAGTCACCATTAGAAGCAATATCAAAGGAAAATGGGAAAGTTAATAGAAAACATAGAAATCATAGAATTGCTCAGGCTGGAAGAGACTTTCAAGATCATCAAGTCCAACTGCAACCAAACCATATTACCCTAACTCCTTTCTGGTTTATATTAGCCAGGAAGTTCTCTCCTAGAATCTCCCTCTAAAGAAACATATAAAACCTTTGTCTTTATATACTTTCTTTTTCTATCTTCGCTGCTGAATTATTTTGTGGTACTTTCAAGGAATGTATTTAACTTCATTAATACCCTTTCTCTCACCTCAAAAGGGTGGACAGCAAGGAAGAGTATTACATTTTGACTGGAATGTTACAATATCACTTAAAATATTTAAAACCCTAAATAATGGGTGTCCAACATCTTGTCTTGCATGATCTGCATTGAGTGAAGAACAGTTGTCTTGTGTCACATACACTAAGGTTGCTCCGAAAGTACTTACTCCTATTTCCATGGAAATGACAACTAATACCAAGAGCACAATAACACTATTTGATAGAGCAAAATCTCAGCTACAGTCCAACACAGTCACCATCGTAAGCCGTGCATTTTCACCAGCACTGAACAAGAGCCTGCATGCTGTGCTCATAAAAATCTGCACCAGAGGAAGTGACCCGCTGTCATTGTCACCACTGCTGAAATGCACCACCCGCTGCCTCACTGTGCTCACATCCACTGTTGGGGTTCCATGAGCATTCAGCAAGCATTGATGAATGTCAACGGGTGCCATTTTTTCTGCATGGAGGAATTCAATTCCGCACCTTTACTTCATACACACTCCCGTGTCAGATGCCATTCTGTCAGACTGCTCCTCTGCTGCCATCTGTCACACAGCAACAAAACATAATGGAATATTGGTGGGAAAGTTCAACCTTTTTTGCTGTACCACCAACATCCACCTCTGATGTCATGGGCCTACATAATAAAACAGGAGGCATTACTTTCAGTGCCGCCCTCACGAAATATATAATATAGTTAATGTATCTAAATAACAAAAACTTATTTTAATCTTTAATGTCTTTTATTAAAACAAACAAACAAAAAAAGAGAGCAACAAGAACATAGAACTAGTGACATATTTGACCCCGTGTCTGTGAAACTAAGGCACTGGGCTATTTCAATGGCATTGGCTGCAATTCTTAGTGAGCTCTCGAGGTGTTTGACAGAGATTTTTGATGATATTTTACTCCTTCTGCACTTCACCCTTGGCAACAGTTAGTCACAAATGTACATACTATCAGAAAGGTATTACATGAATAAGGTGAGATTGTGAAGAAAGGAATGTTCTTCTCTGATATGAGAGAGCTGTAGAAGCAAAGAGGGTTGGACACAGCTGCCCTAAGTGATGCATATGTTCTCAATGCACATTCTCTGGGATCAGTTAACAATGTTTTCAGTAATTAGTAGTCTCTAAAGAACCATGCAGATTTGCAGTTGACGGGTAATATAAACTATAATGCATATTTTAAATGTGCATAATCCCACAGACACAATTTGTGGTGTAGAATCCACATATGCTACCTTTTAGCTAAACCAGCTAAAGGACCAATATCACAGAAACACAATTATCATTTTATGTAGAACACTGCGGTGGGAGAGGTAGA
This sequence comes from Oreortyx pictus, assembly GCA_036925125.1. Taxonomy (NCBI): domain Eukaryota; kingdom Metazoa; phylum Chordata; class Aves; order Galliformes; family Odontophoridae; genus Oreortyx; species Oreortyx pictus. Next base: position 24,001,967 of record JAUPFR010000007.1, read on the forward strand.
AACACCAACAGCTTAGAAAAGTCTGAAGGTTGGTGGGGATTAAGGGAAGGAGCAGCATCGTGCCAGCAGGCTACCAGCATGAACCACAGCTGTGGCCAGTTGCGCACTGAGTTTGGGCACATGATGAGCAAAAGCTGCAGACTGCTAGTTCTTTTTGTTTACAGCTCATTCTCACTTCTGTCTTTGAAACCACAGTCTGACTTGGAGCATTTCAGCTGGGCCTCTCTAATTGGAAATGTTTGAGTATGTAGACCATCCTGGAAAGGGTTAAAATGCCAATGTCAGTAGTTATAGCCCTAGTTCCATGCTAAATAGAAACCTGGACAGTTTGTATGGGCCTCTAGAGTTACAAAATTCAGTGCATTGCCACGAGCTGATATCAAGGTTAGGGATCTCTCCTCCCCACCTTTCATTCTTTAAGCTAAAACCCCCAGGCATTTAAACAGAATGAAAATTTCTTAAATTCATTGGTTAAGCAGACTGTAAATCTCTTTTTCTCCTGCTCAGCTATATTCTAACCAATGTTTATTTGTGTTCACATTCAGTTTGCCACTAACCACACTTGCTATAGATTATTACACGGCAGATTTATTAGTTTTATTTGACTTGTTTTACCAGAGAGGTTACTCATTGGTATCTTACCATCTGGGACCTCCTTTATTGTTTTTGTTTTTTGTAAATTCTTCTGAACTGTGAAATGTCTTACAAAACTGATTTTTTTCAAAAGAAATTTTAAAACGTGAAGATTTCCCCCCAGATAGCTTTTTTTTCTTTCCCTTCCCATCTTCACTGTATCAGGTAGTTTAAATAGTGCCTGCTCTATTTATGTAGTATGAAAAAACTAATTTGTGTTTATTTGGTGGTGCCATAAATACCAGAAGATTATTGCATGACACCAGCTTGTATTACATAAGCTGCATCTTGATGAAATACCTTAAAATAAAATAGAAAATACATGCCATTCAGTTCACGTATAGGTTCAAGAAAGACAATTACGATTTTAGTATAAGTGAGATGTGCATTTACGCAGAAACCTCTGCCAAATTATTTTAATTGATTTCACCCTTTCTTAAGAAGAATTGTTAAATTTGTCAATGAGCAGAAATTTTTCATTTCTTAACTGAGAAAACACATCCCTTTGGGCTAAAATTATCCATATTTACTGGAATGGAAGGCACCAAAATATAGTGAAGGCAAATCAGAAAAACCTGCAGGGAAATGACTTAAGCTTCCCAAGGGGCAACACAGTGCTTGACAGAATGTTTTAGAAGACCGAGCTGACATGGTGAAAACACCGTTTCCAGGTCTTCACTGCACCGCTTGGTGGGGTTTCAAGGCCTTGCTATGATTATGTGAAGCTTGGAGGTCTGGAAGATATTAGGTGACATAAAATTGAGGCCATCTTGAAAAACACTTCAGCTTGAATTTACTAGATCAATGAGTAGCTCTTCCAGGACAAGCAGCAGCCTGTGAGGTGCCTTGCTGAACACAATGGGATTGTTTTCTGCTCTGCATGTGGGATGGAGGCCTGTATGCTCGCCGTTTTCTATGCTGGCCTTTTCTTTCCACGGCTGCTTTTTCCTAAATGAGTGTTTCCTTCTGAGAAACAGAGACAATGGCAAGCAGCATGGCTTTCCGCTCCTCCTGCAAATGTTCTTTCTTTTATCCATGGGGAGAAAAAACCCTTCATTCAGCTTTTTATCTCTTACTTTCCCAAAATGATGTCTGCAGCAAGCTGCACACTCTCCCTGTGTGTACCCAATGCAATATTCACTCTTGTCCCTGTTTTTGCTTGAGGACAGATTGGGAACATTACCAAACAACAGGAACATTATAAGCAGCAATTCTTACTTCACAGTTCTAAATATACACATGTCCAGAGGAAGAAGATACCTTCACCTGAGTGTTGCTTATTAAAAAACATCAGAAGCACTTTGGTAAATCCCCAAATTACAGTTTAAAAGCAGTAGGGACCACCTTTAGAAGGAAAATAGGGACCTCACATGTTTGTCTGCAGCTGATCCTGGATTAAAGGTGTAGATGACAGAGAGGAGACAGCAAGAAGGCAAACACTGCACTGACTCCCACATGTCCACTGCACAAAATTAAATTCCAGTTTTGCCTGTTTAGCACTGAATGGTGAGAAATCCCCTCCATCCTTGTCCTCAGTGGACCCATTTGCTAGCACAACATCTCTCTCTTCAGCAGCACTGAGAATGTCTATGGCTGTGGGAAGGAGGACTGCATGGCGCAGCACACACTGAGTGCAGCCTTTGCAAACAAAACGGGGCACGAGGAGGAGAGGAATGGCTTAGTGCTCTGCTTTGGTTTGGGAAGAAGAGTTCCTCCTTTCCTCCTTGAAAAACAAAAAGCATGAAATGGAGACCTAAAAAGTACAGTCTGGGGGCCTCAGGACATTTTGATGGCTTACTGTGTCAGATTGCTGATAAAGCAGTGGCATCAGTTGATTCAGAGAATGTTTTATACCTACCACCAACATACAAAATACAGCCTGAGAGTCTCCCGAGAGCCATCTGCTAATAACAAAATTGCTGACTATAATCACACAGCACGAGGAAGGGGATTATTTTCTATCACAAATTGTTTTGCAATATTAAAAATATTCATTTCTTAAAAGGCTGCTTCCTGCAGGGAGTCAGCTTCTGCACAGGCATTTGCAGGAATGCACGAGTCCATGTTTGCCTCTGAAAGGGTCAGAGACAGAGCTGCTTACAGATAACAAGACCTTCAGAAAGAGCACCATAGTGGAAGCTGCGAGGGTTAGGAGAGGTTAAACCAAGTTTCTCTGATGGCATTTTTTGTGAGACAACTCCCAGCTGAAGTGATCTGAACTTCTGCTACTGTTATTAAAACATGTCAATAGTTTTTTTTCTCTTTCACTTCAAATACCCTTCACTTTATGCACAAGCAGCGCAAATGTCTTTCTGGAACACATTTTCGACAGCATTTTAATTACAGTAATTAAAAACTGTTTACAAAGTCAGCTGAAAAGAGGGGTGAGCTCCACCAGTCCGTGGCTTTCCCTGCCTCAGGGCTCCTGGGGACAGAGCTGGTGATAATTCCTGCCTGTGACAGCCATCCCTCTGCAGCAGCATCAGCCCCAGCCTGATGGAGCGGTCTGTGTCTGCGGCAGAATCCAACGTATCATGTTGTCATGCCCATGGTATGACCTCAGGCTTTGAATAAAATATGGTAGCTGACGTATCCATTTAAATGATTAAGCAATGAGCTGGGGACAAATCTCCCCTGTCATTTCTGCATATGCCCGCTGTGCTGAGTACACAGAGAAAACATCAAGACATCAGTGTGAGATGCATTTTCAGTCTGGGAGCTTTTAGGGAAATTACAGGGTTCTGTAGAATTTCATTCCCCATTAGGATTGACTGGTGGTAAAGTGGAAAAGGAAAGATCCCTTGTACCTTTTTCCCCTCTCTGAATCTGCACGCTATGTTTGGGCAGAATGCTCTATCTAATTGAGAATAATTACTCTGTAAAACCAAGCCTGCCATTTCCGTTTTGTGGCAATTCACTTTTCCTCTGTCATTAACATTCCCAAAGTAGAGAGCTGCTGTGACATTTTGTAGTGACTTTAAAATGCTGAGAAGTCCCTCCTTCTGCCCCACAGAATGACAGCAAACAAAGGAACATTTTACCTTCATCTCTAAGCCCTGTGAAGCTTTTCTTTTGCCATTAAGGTGCACTATCAGACTGTTCCAGGTCCTTTTCCAGCTGATGTTACACTGAATACTGACTGTGGGGACATGTGAGGTATCGAGTTATCTTTTAATAATTTTTTAAAATTAATTTATTGTATAAAAAAAGCATTGTAACATTTTTCTTTTTCTTGCCTATCTGCTTCAAGCTGTCCAGTACACATGGACCCTTCCTTATAACTCAGTGAAGACAAAAGCCTTTGGGTGAACATTTCATGAGTGCACGGAGAGTTCCTCCAGCCCTTGCAAGATACCTCAGAAGAGAATGTCCCACTTGGATGGGGGAAATCAGCACAGCTGACCCAAGAAAAGGGTTTTGAAAGCAAAACGCCCATCCCTACTCTGGTCAACATACACACTTTGATGCATTAGGACTTTTAAGATTTTGAGAATAAATTTATAACTTTTAAATACATAACCAAAGGCAACATGAGGGAAAATCATGTGGTCTATCATTTAAAAGTCATCAATATGGGTCTTCCTCATGTGATCATGAAAAACATTCTAGTAATAGCATCCTATGCTCTGCTTTGTATCTCTGAGGCTTAACTCATACAACAGACATTCTTCCCCTCTTTCTGTTACTGTTTTTTTTCCAAGCACAGTTGTGAAATTTCTCCCTTAGGGCAACTCTTAACCACTACTTCAAAACTCTTTATTACTTTTCATCCCCTTTCAGGTACCTATAATAGAAGATGTTTTTGATCTGGGAATTTACCAGCACATTCTATCTCTCTCCTAATGCCTTCACTGAGCAAATAATCCTGAAGACCCCGAAGGTTTGCGGATCTTCTTCCTCCCTTCTCTTCTTCTGTTCTCTTCATTTTCTCTTCTTTTTCTTTTTCTTTTTCTTTTTCTTCTGAAGCTGAATTTGGGGCAAGTCTCCATGGTGATCAAAGGATGCTTTGTTCTCTCCACAGGTAACCTATCACATAAATTCAGAGAGGGTCTGATGATACTGAAGAGACACAAATCTAGATGAGTGCTGTCATATGTAAAAAAACTCACTCTCCCTGAATATTAACACCATTTGCATTCAAAATGGATATATTGAAAAAATTGGGAACTATTGCAACTCTTATATCAACAATTTTTTGCCTGCTGCGGTGGGCCAATCTCACACTTTAATACTTCTCACCATCCAAAAGGATACTTTATTTTTAATTCTCCTAATGAAAACTAGATTAAGGTGAAGAAATTGGCAACAAGTTTAGTGTGTTACTAGACATATAGCCCACAGTGTAGGAACTGACTGACCAGAAAAAAAAAACCAAACAAAAAACCCAAACATTAGAAATGCAACCTAATGCTAAGTTGAGTATTAGGATCCTGCTGCAAGCAGTATGGTTCAGTGACTTAGTGCATCAGAACACAGAGTAAAGATTTTGTGTGGACTCCAGTCTGAATGTGATTTTAGGATTTACTGAGAAAAAGTAGGATCCTTGAAGATCCAATCTCAGCAGACTAGAACTCCATGTGGGACTCTGCTCTCCTGTAGATCAATTCTAGTCACTTCCCACTGAAGGAACAGTACTTGGCTCTCAGGGAGAAGTGCTGAGTGCTGATTTCAGCATCCTGCAAAAGGTATTTAGAACCATAGGCTCATAGAATCACCAAAGCTGGAAAAGGCCCACAGGATCACACAGTACGACCATCCACCCATCACCAATAGTTCTCACTGAACCATGTCCCTCAATGCAAAGTCCAAATGTTCCTTGAACACCTCCAGTATTTGTGACTCCATCAACTCCCTGGGCAGCCCATTCCAGTGCCTGACCACTCTTTCAGAGAAGTAGTATTTCCCAATTCCTATTTTCCTGATAGTATTTTGCAATGATCTGGAATATTTACCCAGCTTCTGAACACTGAGACTCAACTGTAAACTTTTCAGAGAAACTCACTTTCCAGAAAAAAAAACCCAAACCTGGACAGTTTCCCAACTGCAATATGGGCTAAAAAAATCTATGATGAGAAGAACTTGCACTCTGCTTGACAGCTTGACTAATCTTGACTGATGTGTCTTACAGCTGCAAAAGTAATAGAACCTCAGACAGACAGGTAGGAAGAGGTTTTATCGAGACCCACATCTTTGAAGTCAGATTTCAGGCCCACAACTGCTGACACGCTTCCCTTGATGGAAGAAAGTATCATCATCTCCTCATTTCTGACTGAAAAATAAGTCCCAGGAGCTCTTTGTATCCTCGTTGTCAAGTCCTCAAGAAGAACTGGATGACTCCTTGCTCCAGCGGGTTGTCTGTTCTGCATGCTAAGAACCTTACTCAAGCAAAACACCCCTGTTAAATCATTGAGAGTGTTGCCTGAATGAGTATCTGGCCTTGTAGATGTTAAGCTGAGTGAAAGGATCCTTGCATGATTGATTTCCCAATCCTCTCAGCCTCTAAAGTATCCTGTTTCTGAACCCTCTGTTCAGGACGTGAGCCAGAAAGCAATTATGTCCAATCTCATCAGTGCTGAATGAGAGGAAATAACTCCCTCTCAGTGCAGCATATGACGATGATGCTCACTCAGAGTATGCGCCACGTCCCCTGTTCTTGCAGCAGGTGGACATTTATGATTTTCTGAGGTGCTGTTCTTCAGCAGTGGTATCATTCATCAACAATCTTACCACCTTGCACAAGAGTTTTCAGTTCTAGCCTTCAAACTGTTCTTGAGCTTCATTGCATAATGCCCACTGCATTTATAATTATGCTTTGGTTTTGATCAGCTACCCTGCCCTGTGGAGCTGGAAGACAATCCACATATACCCATGGTAAACAGGAGTTTTCTTCGGACGGGAGGAAGGCTTGTCCATTGCCAGGACCTTTCCCCAAGCACAATGGTCCTGCTGTGAACAGATGCAAAAGAGAGCACAGAAAGAAACCCAGCAGACACTGACTACACCGTGCAGCTGGGTGGGCTCAGGCCCTGTGATTTGGAAGTTATCCACAGCCCTCCAAGGCACCAACAGCCCTCCCTCCCAACAAAAGTAAAGTCCAAATTAATTATTCATTGCAGCTCAAGCCATTTTAATAATTGACCATGAAAGCTTAGGAAAAAAGCTAATGCTGTTGGTACCTTTCCCATCCACCAGGCCTGCCAAGCAGAAGAGTTTGTAGGGAGAGATGGTTCCTCTCCTATATGCACAGCAGAAGTTGTCAGAGATGCTCCATTTGGGGCTGGTAAACAGATTGCTTCTGCCAAGTGAGCCATGCTGCTGCTTCCCACACAGCCTTCAGGGGAAGAAACCAAAATATCCCTGTTTCCAAAAGTCTCCCAAGAGTGGATCTTCCCACTCTCTCAAGATAAGACACTACTCTAGTGTAGATCAACAACTCTGTCACAGGTACATGCTCTGAATTGGGTGTATATACTCAAAATCCTGACTTACTGGGATGTGGATGTAGCCTGTGGCACAGGTTGTATCTAAGCACCAGTTGCTAAGTAGTCTTCTGCTGTCTGGATGGATTTGATGACTAAAAAAGCCCTCCCACAGCCTTTCTGCCCCATGCTTTGCACCCTATATCCCCTTGGTTCCTATCTGCTGCTGTGGGAGCAGGGCGGAGGCCCCTGCCTGCAGACCAGGTACCCATGCACAGCTAGCCTGCCATGACCAAGGTTTTGCTTCCCATACCCCACAGCTCATTTCTCTCCACCAATGAGTAACACATATGTCTTGCATAATACAGCTGGGATGCCTGAGAGTGGCTTTCAGTACACCCTGTTTTTGTAATGTTAATACTCTTTTAATTGCTAATACATTGGAATGCTTTCCAACACATTGTTATGAGAGGAAGAAAAGTCAGACAGCTGATATTTATACTACAGCTGAGCACTACATCCGATTTTTTATCACTCTGCTTTGTTTTCCAAACAGGACAACAAAAGGAGGACATGCTCATTTCTCATTTCCTTTTTATACCCTGTGGTTATAGAGGCATTTGCTGTTACTTTTACCTGGAGCATAAAATACCTGTGCCTGGAGTGTGCAGGAAATAACACATCACATCAGGGAATCATAGAAATATCTATATCTCTAATCACCTTCAGGAACAGTTGTGCTTCAGCTCATCAAACCCAGTCACATCATCTCCACTGACCCTGCACCATAAACTTTGCTACTCTTAACTTTGCTAACTCTTTAGCACTTTTTTATCACCCTTCTAAATTTGACAGACAAATTAAAAGGAAGAAAGACTATCTGCCATTTAAACTGTTGATGTTGCAGCACAGTGTCACCTTCCTTCAGAGATGGACCTGAAGAGCAGTCCAAAGGCAAAGGTCCCTGGAAGTATACCACATCCTCATACTCACTCTGGGAAAGTTGTGGTCCTCAGAATTTGTCCTGACCTACATCACTTCCCAAAGTCATGGGAGTGCTCAGAGAGCAGGCCATATCCACTCAAATCGGAATGAATTCAAGATCAGTGTGGAGATGCAGACTCCAGCTATCCCTGATGCCAAACCTATGATTCTTATTTATGTGTCGTACTGTACGTACAACATGATTTATGATTATTATATACACACTCTAAATTACCTGTAGCCAAACTATGACAATAAATGCCAGTTTCACTCCATGCGTTACAGGCACTGCCAGACCTACCTCACTGCAACACTGTGATTTGTGATGCTGCCCGATGAACTTTTTCCTGTATCATGTCTACTGCATCTTGAAGTGCTCCTTCATTTTGGATGCTAACTGTGATCTTATAATCAAATGACAGACCATCACAATCAGCTTGGTGGAAACTTCCATTCAAATATTCATAAACTGACGTATTCAGTCCTCAGGAACTCAATTATTCGTTTCATTAAGGTTATTTAAATGCAGATGTGAGTTAGAGCAAGAGCGTGAAAGACAATCATCTTGCACTCTAAAAGGAGCATGAGTTATGCAAAGCTCATAAATCCCATGAAGAATGAAGCAAAGCAAACCCCTGCATATCATCTGCTGCCAGAATAGGATAAGAAGTCTTGACAGCAACTCAGGAAATAAAGACTCTCTGTGGTACAGTTAGTGGTCACTGCTTTGACCCAAGACAGATCCAAGGATGTGGAGGTTGGGCAAACAGCAGGCAGAGATCCAGTTTGACCCCCTATTGAGGGTCAGGGAGCCTCAGAGAGCACCTGGGAACAGAGAGCCATGGCAGAGTCACTGAAAAATTTCAACAAAAAAGAGAAATGTAGAGCTTGTTTTTATAATCTGTGATTGTTAAAACATTTTATTTAAACCATGGTGTTTCTTTTTATTTTTCAAGTTAATGGAGGAAGTGCAGGGAATCTCTAAACCTAATAAAGCTAACTTTTGGTCAACTTTACCTCCTTTCCAATCTGTTTCCTCCTGAGGTATAATTTCTATATTCTGATTCTTCTACTAGGCACAAAGAATACTTTCGGAGTTGCATTGAGATGTTTCTTCATTGGAGTTAGAACAGGTAGAGCCCTTCTGGTTGCAGCTGTGGTTATGTTGTGGTACAATGCACAATATTCCAGTTTGTTGGCAGCATCACGATCTACAGGAATTACCCCACATTTCTCACCTGCTTGGTTCATAGAATAAGCAGAACAAGTGGGAAGAGAGGGTTTTGCAGTTGGCCCAATGTTATGTTGCCTTTATTCCAATCCATCTTGTGGAAAACACAAAAAACATTAAAGTCCTTAGCACAAACAGATGTAAATCTGTTTAATGAGTAGCTGCTTGGTTGCTTTTATCTGCTTGTTTTACTCTTTACTAATCAGTGACAGACTTCAGCTTTGATGACTGTCAGTAAACAAAAATGACACTTCCCTCCAAGTAAGCACACTGTTCCAGACTGTGGATTATTTTAAAATTTGAAAAGATACAAGATAAACCAAGATTTTCATGATAGAAGAAAAGGTATTTAGCAGTAGTAAGACAGCTTATTTGACAGGAAATGAACTTCTGTAATTCATTTTCAAGTCTGTTATTAGCTGTGAAATACACTGAAAGGACTTCAAGTGATGTTATTTCTGCTAATGTCTCCAGCAGTGATTAATGGGTTTGTTTGGATTCTGTTTCAAATTCCTCATAATGCTGATATGCAAAGACTGCTCCATGACATTGTGCTCTTTTTAAAATACTTTTCTGATGTTTGTTTATATAAAAATTACATCTATCTGAGAGGGATATTTCCGATCCCTTACACATTTTGTCAGCGGGGAAATAATAGTGAAACATCAGTTGTGTCAAACACATATTGCCTACATAAACACAGAAATGTGCATGGGGACTGATGCACTATTCCTTCTCAGTTAAATGCTAACAACACAGATTTATGCTCATTGCTTACTTCACTTAAATGGAAAACAAGACAGATTGACCATGGAAAGGAGTAGCAAGGGACTACTTTAACCATTACACTTTAGAAGCCCTGGGAATTTCACAGGCTTCCTTTGAGACAGGTAAATATTAGCACAAGGTGGTGACCAGAATTCTCATTTCTCAGATATTGAATTTTGTTCTCATTCTGAAGCAGAACAGAAACACAATGTATAAGTTTTCATTAAACAAATATTTGAGGAAAAGGCTGAATGGGAGGTAGGTCAAGTAAAACTGTTCAATTTGACTCTTCTTTCCTCCTGCTTAATATAAGATTCAACACATTAAGAAATGAGAAAGTCATCTAGAAAAAAAAAAAGAAAAAAAAAAAGGAATAGATCAAGTTCCCCTCCTCCTCCAAAAAAAGTTAAACCACTCCATTAATAAAATTAAATTACTCCCTGCATACATGTTCATCTTTGACTAAATAATGTAATTTCTATTAAGCAAATATTGCACTGGAGAAAGTTATTCATGACACAGTGTTATAGGATGAGCTGTTGGAGGATCACTATGTGCTGAAGAAGAACAGTAGAGGCCAGGAGTCTTCTCAGCTTTTTCTCCTGCATAGCTGCGTACCCTGCAGCCTCTTCTCACCACATCCTGTGTGCCTGCGTAAGAAATGGTTCGGTGCAGTCAGACTGTAGTCTGGCAAATCATGGTCAACGCTCCATGTGTGCTGAGGATCCTAAGTCAGAAATTGCAGTCTACAGCCAGGTGGGAAAAGGACTCCAGAATTGGTTCTAAGCATCTGTGGCTCTCACTGCACTCTGGCAATAGTACTGAATGCTCACTACCCTACTAATGTTACTAAAAAATGCAGTTTCCTCATGTTGGTGTTGAATATGAAAGAACAGCTACTCACTGCAGCTGTTTGTATAAGCATCACTAATTCAAACAGGAGGACCTGAAAGAAAATTAAAGAGTGGTTGTGCAGAGATTGCACATTTTGATGGGCAAGGAGACACCAGCCATCATCTGTGTTCACCTTTTCCAGATGTGGACTTCATGTTACCATTGAATGGGATGAGAGTGACAAGCAGGCATAGAGCAGAGCAAGAGCAGTATGGAGTTGGACACAGGTGATTTCACAGATCGACATGCCTTGCTGTAGTCAGGAGTGCTTGGATCTCCATTTTGAGAGGACAGTGTTTCATGACTGCTTCTAGAATAAATCATCAAAGTCTGACTGGCCAGATCATTAGTCAGTTTAAGTTGCTGTCATTCTTTGAGGGCCACAAGGAAGCACCAATTTATAGCTGCCATGAGCCTGGACTGAGGTTTCCAAATGAGAATAGACATCTTAATTACACATGGAAATAGCCATTAATTCCAGATTGCATTGAGAGCCAATGGTTATAATTGGATCATAGTTTTCCACTCATGACAGCCTATGACATCAACAGATTATTTAATTATAGCTTTCTTTCTCAGACCAGGATTATATTATATTGCTCTCTGGTAGACTAGATGAAATTAATCAGTAAGTAAGGTGTTAGACATTATCTCAAGATGAACGAGCCCATCTTAGAAAGTACTAAAATACTGCTGAAAGTCTATCAGAAAATACCCAGTGAAATCAAAGACATTGAGACATCCAAGATCAGGCTGGACAAGGCTCTGAGCAACCTGATCAAGCTGTAGAAGTCCCTGTTCATTGCAGGGGAGGTAGATCAGATGACCTTTAAAGGGATCCTTCCAACCCAAATTATTTTGTGAGCTCATGAATGAACCTTTGTTTGCCCAGTGGCAAGATCATTTGAATGGCCTCCTTTTATTTCCAGCCTTCCATCTACATCTCACTTCCTGCTGAAACATCCAAGCAAGTATCCTATCAGTAGCTAATATTGTGTTTGTTTACTCAGCCTGCTGAAAGTCTATGCCTCCGTTGATGCACTGGAATTCAGCAAATGCTTCCACCTTCAACTACTAGGAGACCTATGGGAAACCTTAAATAGATGGATGCTGGCACATCACACCAACAGGCAACAGCCACACTATTTGTTGGTGTTTTAGTACCCCCTTGTGATTGTGCAGACAGATGTGTGACTCTGCCCCACTCAAGCGATAGCTCTGTACGCCCTGCAGAGCGCGTCTCAGAGGACAACCATCCTCCCTCCTCCGGTCTGAAGCCAACACAAGGCTCCCATCAGCCTGCAGGTGTATCCCTGATGTTTATAAAGCATAACCTAAAACTTTAAAAACTGTTAGCAGAGAAAAAGCTTCTTAGCACACTGGAGTTACAGGTTACATTGAAGAAAGCATCACCTCATGCAATATTTACTAGGAAGAAAACAAGGGCTTTGTAGCATCTTTTTGTTCTTTCTCTCATCCCATTGGGGATGTGTTGTCTTGCAGGTTTCACTCCCATCTGCAAGTCACAGAGATATGCAAGTCACAGAGAACAGAATATTCAAGTGTCCTCGCATATATTTAACAAGTTCAAGCTGAAATCTGAGTCAAAATCTGGAGCTGTGAGAGGAGATGGCAGCAGGTGGGACACTGCCCAGTGTCACAGAATGCTTCATGCAAAGATCAGAATGAGTTGTCTGCAGGAAGTGAAGGGAAGAGGGTAGCAAGTAGTAAGGAATACTTTGGCTTTCAAAAACATGTGTCTAGGCAAGGCACTTTTGACATGGCTGGGGGCCCTTGGAAGTCTCCTACTGCCTGCTCTGGCAATCTGTTGTCCTGGCCCACTGTAATTCATTTATGTGTTTCATCCAAACTCTGGGGTGCTCTGTAGGAGACAATAGTGGAGATAAGGAGCATTGCATTTAAAGTCACTGTTTTTTTTTTTTTTTTTTTTTTGTGTTCCCTATTTCAGCACAACAAGTCTGGCACATAGATAAAAGATCCTTTCATCTGCCAGACTCTCACCTAGCTGCTTTCACACCCCTTCCTCAACTGGGCATAAACAGAATGAAAGAATTCATAGGCTGAGAAAAAGGCAAATATCACTCATCAATTACTATCATTGGGTAAAACAGACTCTACTTGGGGTAAATTATGTTCGTTGCTAATTGAAATAGAGGATGATGACAAAAAAAAAAGACAATAGCTAAAACACTCCCAAATTCTTTTTTCCTTTTTCACAGATTCAGCTTTGCTCCTTTGTTATTAACTCCTCTTCCTAGATCCCTCTCTGAGCAACAGAAAAGGGACTATAGTTAGTCCATAACAGCTCATCCCTGTCACTTCTCCCTTCTCATGCTTTTCCCCCTACTCCACTGCGCATCCATTCCACAGGCTACAGCCCTTCAACATACACAGCCACAGGCTACTTCTTTCTCTTTTTCCTCACTTCTCTCCCCACACCAGATGATGTTTTTCCTCAGCTGGGTCCTGTTGTGGGTCCATTGCAGATGGCTGAAACCAGCTGTTTGTGATTCCAAAGTCTTGTCAACTGCATGTGATGCAAGAATGAAGGGGAGACACTTTTCTGGCAACAGCTGGATCTAAGCATCATACTTTACCAATCTTTAGAAAACTCAGGAAATCCTGATGGGGGCAGTATGAAGACCCAACCCATCAGATTCACACTTCATCACATCTCCAGCAAGTCTGATGGGTCTGTATTCGTTTTGTCAGGAGATCTGGGTAATTAATAGTAAAAAAGGTAAAGAACTTGAGTGACAAACTGTGACTCTATTGGCAACATCTTGGGTTGGTAAGAATGGAGAGATTGTGTCTTTCACCTGACTTCAGCCAGTATTTCACACCAAACCTCTGGGCACTCAGGAGTTTTCAGCAGGCAGTTGAGATTCCAGAGCACCATGGGGAAGGACTTCAGCTGCACCTGCAAACACCAGGAAATCTCCCTCCCCCAGTAAGGAGATGCTGGTGATTGCTTCCACAGGCAGCCAGGGATGGAAGAGCAAAAGCCAATATCTTCCAATGAACGTCATTTATTTTCATGCCATCCTGCCTGTAGCAGGGTTTCCAAACTGCACTGTTCTCAGATTGCATTATTATATTGAAACAAGGAAATTAAAAGATTCAGAAAGCTAAATGTGATCCTGGACAAAAGCTTTTCACTGTAACAAAGATATTGTGGCTGGGGATGATGCTCCTTCCCTTAAAGACTGTCTTCAGGGAACAACCACAACGAGGATGACACAAGGAACATAGCTTTTTTTGTTTCATATAAGCCCAAATTCCCGTATTTGATATGCTGAAAACAGGGAAGCAGGAAGGAAAATACAAGTGGATTCTCTAATATTTCTTGATATTTTTTGTTCTAATTCTGTTTAGAAAACAAACTTCCTCAGATTCATCAATTCCTATCTACTGTGACAGACTTCCCCTTCTTCAAAGAATCCTAGAATAGCATTAAGCATGGGAAAACTGGAAATCTCTTAACAAAACTAAAACACTGATAGGCACTCAAACGGTCTTCCTGTTTTCTTTCTTCCTTTCACTCTGCATATGTGTATCTTGTGGGCATCTTTAGGTTTGCCAGAGCATCATACTTGTTCCTGCTAATTGATCTGGGCTCTGAAGTTGCCTTTTGAATCAGTCTGTTGACAAATATTGGCAGGTTTGTAGATATTTTGCTATGGTTTTGCACTGTTTACTCTGAATCTGATGCTTAGCTATGAAATGTGGTAACTGCAAGGATAGGACATGCTGGTTTATGGGCAGACTGCAGCAGCAGCACAATCACTGGATTCAAGTGTCATTACCATCTCAAAAGAAGCCTGTCAAACCATAGAAGGAGCAAGTTTAATTAAAAAAAAAAATATCACCCCAAATTCCTCAAATAACATTTAGCCTTTGGAGAACAAAAATTGTAATTGCTGGATTGTCTTTTACCCTTTGTTAAGGAATGAAAGCTTTTTGTTCTTTTAACACCTAAATAGAGGTGATGAGGTAATCATTGTCATGCTCTGATTCACATATTGTTGGAAGAAATTGCTGAAGATAGAACTGTCCTGGTGGTATTGAAAATGGAATAAGCCTCTGCTCCACGGTCTGTTCACAAAACAGTTTCTGCAAGTTAAATAATTGATGACATAATAGAGCTGATGAGTGTACACTCCATACAACTACATGGGTTGTACTGTTCATGTTAGACACAGACCCACACCCAGCTCTGCTTGGCATGCTGCCCTGGGTCCTGTCTAAGCCTCTAACTCTTCTTCTTAACTTCGTGGAAATACCTACCAATAGTAAATTTGGATACTCATGGGGCAAAACACAAGCTCATCTCCTACTGCTGTTTGCTTCAGTTTGAAGTAGATGTGCTGCTTGGTGTGCCTCTTGGTTGCAGCATATGGAAGCTCTCACGGGTGCTCTATTTCAGGGCCAGAAGAACCCAGCCAGGAATTCTATGAAATATTTCTCATGGAAAATTCCATAGTTATCTTTTATTTTATTACTGCACCACTGGTCTACCTCACCCCAACACAGAACAGATTCCTGCAGGCATCCCTATGCAGCATCATGTCTCAGATTAATCAGGCCAGCACCTATCTGAGTTATTCTCATGTTAAAATCCTGCAAAGATAATGTTCTATTTTGGAGAGAAAGTCTAAGCCTTAACATAAGCAAGAATAGGAGAAGAGCTGTCTCTAGTTAGGGCCATTTTATGTGAAGAAAATCTATGGGGAAGAAACAGTGCAACTCTTTAGGGACCAAGCTTTGTAAGTCACTCTGCAACCCCGTGGAGGCTCAATCCTGCTTTCCTTTCTGCAGCTGAACTCACTGACAGGCAGTACCACCTGCAATGAGAAGCTGCTGCCCTCAGATTTTTCCTCCTGCAATTTCCACCTCTTCCCCCCTTGGCTTCCCTTAAGCCATGAGGGGCTCTCATCATTGCCACTTGCCAAAACCTCAATGAATCCTTTGGAAATGATCTGTGCCTTCAGACTTGTTAAAGCCAAAACACATTTTAAGGAGAGTTTTTAACAAGTTCTTCAGTCTAAGTCTAGAAATTGGATTTTTGAATGGCATGTCGAATTGAATTTCTTACACTCTGTTACCGTGTAGCTTGATGATCAACATGTCTGTTCCAAGTCATGAACAGATCAACACACTGCTGCAAACTCCTGACGCTGTATAAAGGCAAAGGGACCAGCGCAAACATGGAGATGTTACAGAGGAAGGAAAAATGAATACTCCCCAGTCCTTGAGGATCCATGCTTTCAGGGAAAGAACTCCAAAAGGAGGGATCTTCAACAAGATATCCTTCCTCACTGGCAGTCAGCCCTTAAATGAGGTCTAAGAGGGGTGGAGCCTGACTCCACCCCTTCCTGTCACACAGGTGAATTGCCTTCACCTGTGCTCCCAGGGCTGACCAGATCTTTCCTTCAGATGTTCAATCAGAGGTTCAGGTCATGATTCAGCAGTCCCCATACACATTAGTAGTCATTTTCCACCTCAGCACAAGCCATGCTTTTCTGTCCCAAAAGTTTTTCCACATCAAATCCATAAATGTTGTTTTTTTAAGATCGTACACTAAGTGATAATTGTATTGAAATAAATAACTGTACGTAGTAATTGTTCAACAGAATGATAGAATGGTTTGAATTGCAAGGGACCTTAAAGCTCATCCAGTTCCGGCCTCCTACTGTAGACAGGGCTGCCATCCCCCAGCTCAGGTGCCCAGGGCCCCATCCAAGCTGACCTTGAGCACCTCCAGGGATGGAGCGCCCACAGCTTCTCTAGGCAGCAGTGATAGTGCCTTGAATGCCTCCAGTATCTGCTATTATGAATGAAGAAGTGATTCCTACCTGTAGCATAATATACTCCGTACGCTTTCAGGAGACTTCTGTGACGCAACAGAGAGGCCAATGGCCATCATACTTGTATTTGAGGAGAAATAAATTGCAAGTTATACAGAAATAGCAAACAATATAAACTAGTATCACCAGCCCGTACTCACAAAACAGGAGACGTGTGCTGTCCCACTCCACATCAGCACTTCTCGTGCTCCTTTCCCTTCAAGCAATTGGTCGTCAGATGAGTTGGGCTCATTCCCTTGGGAATACCCAGATCCTTACCTCCCTAGTGAAGCTGAAAGTTTGCCCAGGGCTGGGCTCTGTGGGGCACTCACTGTCACCCTGACTGGGGCACCTTAAATCGAGTCAACAACAAGTTTCCTGGAAGTTCTAGGCTCAAATATCAATGGGCAACTCCCATGAGACCCATTGGAGAGCTGCTGCAAAACACTGCAACTGTAGAGCTCACAGCTAGATGAAATCTCTCTATTGCTGCCTTATAAAACTGCCCCATCTGCTTGTTGCACCCGATCTGTGGGTTTAGCAACTATCTGTGCATTTAACTGTTACTCATTGTTACCACACAGCTATTTAACTGCTTAGAAACATGCTCAGCATTTTGCAGTATAGCAGATTTCTGTCTTTTACACTGCTTGAAAAGTTTTGTTTTAAGCCTTTTACATTGAGGTAAACAAAATGAACTTTTATGATCCTCTTCCATCCAAAGAACTACAGCACATCATTGCACAATACTGAAGTCGTGTTATTTAAGACATCATCCTTCCTTTCAGAATCCTTTCAGATATAACGCCCAACAAAATCTCTCCAGAAACCCATAAAATGATTCTTTGAAGGAACCACTCATGACTACTTGAGCCCATTTGTCTCAGAGAATTTCTTTATAATTTTCCATATGAAGTAGAGCCATAATCCAGAGATGCTCAATTTAATTTGCTGTTTATGGGAACTGATGGATGGAATTTATATATTTAGAGTAAATTCAAATCTCTGATGCTCTTCTCAGACAACAGACATGAATATTCAAGCTGACAGAGTTGAGCAAATGTAAATTGTCATTAATTAGAACCATTGCTTGTTTCTTTTGCTTTGTAAAGATTAGTGTAAGAACTGTCACGTAAGTACCTTCCAGCACTGAAGTATGGAAAAAGATTTCACTAATTTAAACTCTAGGCCTCCTAAATGATAAAAATCAAACCTCTTAGAATTTTAGTACACAAACCTGCATTTGTTTTCCATAAACTCATTTCATCTGTTTCATTAAGAATTCACAAATTAAAATTAAAATCCTTTCCCAGCAATCTTTGCTTTCCTGCTTTCTTTGTCAGCCAGCTCAGCAGCAGCTTTTGTCTCTCAAGGTGCAATCTCACTTGGCACCACAGCATTTTGTGGGAGCAGAGGAAAGAATTACCTTTCAAATAAGAAGAACAAAGCTTTTTTTTTGTCTCAATTTAGTAATATTGCCCTCAAAATGCACAAGTAGATTTCTCAGCAACAATGGCGTGTGGCAAGAATCTATGCCTCTGATCTCCCCCATAGTTAAAGCAGTTTTCATAAAAAAGAAAACGCTTTTTAAATGCTTTCTGATATAATGTTGCTGCAATCCTCCAAGTGCTACTTCTTCTTCCCCAGCGGACAAGTGAAGAACGCAGGCTTCATTATGTCAATGATTACTGAATACATCTTTCTAGAACAGTGTATACCGCTCAGAGTACAGCAATTATGGAAAGATTGAGGGCTGTGCATATCCTCAAGAAGGGAAGTAAATGCATGCAAGTGGAACAGAAAGCCCACAGTGAAAGAATGCTGCTTCCTGTAAAGAGGAGCACATATAAATCTGTCTCCCATGTTTCCAGGGCCCAAGGGATCCAGTTACCTGTAACAGGATTAGACAAGGCCATCATGCAGAAGGTGTGAACGCTGACAGAAGGGAATAGTCGCTTCAGATGCTCCATACCAGCCCACCATTAATGACATCAGAAAGATGGCACTATGGTGGGACACATCCTTGATTTGTAGTTGATGTCTATGTGCTCTCAGTAAAAGCAAACAGCAATAATAATAATGAATGGTTCATTCTAATGATATACACTGTTCTATTCTATTTATTTTCCCAGTTGATTAGTTTAATCAGATGAATCATATGCCACATTCCATAAGCCATAACTGATTTGGAGCAATACAGTGATCCAACAGTTCCTCCAAATGCACCACAACAGGAAGCTGACTAAAAAGTATAGTTCCCTACTAAACATAGAGGACGGAGATAAAGAACTGCATTAAGTTGCAGTATGGGATGATTCACAGGATTCTGCAGGGTGAGAGACTGTATGGCTCCTTTTTAACATGGCAACTAGTGTTGCATTTTGGGCATTCATTACTGATCTTCTATGTATCTTTTTCTCTATGAAGGACCATACAAACTAAGCATCCAGTGGAAGAACCTTATTGTACTTACCAGTATCATGGGTTTGGGCAAGAAATAAGAGTTTTGGTTGGAAACCAGGTTAAAAAAATCTTTTCTTTTTATTAATATACATGATTGGCAAGTAACATTTATTTATTTATTTATTTATTTATTTAGTTAGTTAATTAATGACATGCAGTATGTGAATGACTTGAATACTCATTCAGGATGAAATTTGATTAAAATTTTCTTTTTAAAAAGTCACCTGCAGAAGTTTTGTAATTCTCATTGCGATTTTTCTGAGAAAAAGTCCTGATTTCAAGTTGTTCATCAAGTTCAGGCTTACTCAGTGTATAGTACTCGTGGCTTAGGATATCATGTGTTTCAAGTAAAATATCTTAATGACTTACCTCAACCATGTGTTTTTGCTTTCTGAATGATGTCTTTTTTAAAGGTAGTGGCACACTACTCTAATCACAGTTCTGCAGGATAGTCAGCTATGTATGCAAATATTTATGAAGTAGTCAGGAGTTGCAACAGTTTGCATGAATAAAGCAACAAGTCATTAAACCTCTCACAAAAGAGAATGTTACCACTATAAGTTGCATGACTTTACCATGGATATCCACAAAGCTATTAGTGCTTTATTTTTCATACCATTCTATTAATACCAAATAAAACTGTACATTAGTAATCACAAAAACATTACATTCAGAGGACTGGAGCACCTTCCCTATGGGGACAGACTGAGAAAGCTCCTCTTCAGCCTGGAGAAGAGAAGGCTCCAGGGGGACCTTATAGAAGCTTTCCAGTACCTGAAAGGGATCTACAGAAAAGCTGGGAAGGGACTTTTTGTAAGGGCATGTGGTGACAGGCCAGGGGGAAATGGTTTTAATCTGGAAGAGGATAGATTTAGACAAGATATTAGGAAGAAATTCTTTACTGTGAGGGTGGTGAGACACTGGAACAGGTTGCCCTGAGAGGTTGTGGGTGTCTCCTCCCTGAAGGCATCCAAGGCCAGGCTGGATGGGGCTTTGAGCTACCTGGTCTAGTGGGTGATGTACCTGCCTACAGCAGAGGGGTTGGAACTAGATTCCAACCCAAATCATTCTATGATTCTACGAATTGGTGTGTGAAATGTACTTCAAGGAAACTATATGTTTTGCTGGTTTGTTGGATAAAACATTTGTACACGATTTCTCTTCCATGCAATATTATGGATTATATGAACAACTGTGAATGAATGAGGAAGATTTTTTTCCTTTCAGTTGAACAAAGTCTTCACTTTCACTCTCTTTTGACCTGTTTGTGGTCTTGGATTTCAGTAGTACCAGTGACAGGGCAATAAAGAGATAAGCTGAAAATGTAGTCATGAATTCAGACTTACTTATTCAGTGCATACTTGGTCTCTCAGGGGGCTGTTGTCCACTTCTGAGTGGCAATCAGCTAGCTCCTGAAGAACATTACACCCCTGCAAAACAACCAATTAGCCCAGTGCATCTCTGTGTGTAAACAGCAGAACTCACACTCCAAACCATAGAAATTCATTCCTCCATTTAGTTAACAAGAAGCAGTCCCACCTAATGATGCCAAAAGAGTTGGGATAAGATAGGGGTGTAGAATTGAAGGACTGAGAGGAAATTGACATGGGGCAGTTTGCTCATGAAGATGAGCCCATGGGAAACCAAAATATGGTGTTCCCTGTGCAATGATACTTAAGCACAAATGAAAAACAGGTGGCAGGCATTACATTCACCTTCACCTACTCACAACCTGATGATTCAGTTAACAACTAGAAATAGAATGCTACTTGAAAAAAATCACAGAAAATAAAAGATTCAGACATTTGAGGAAATTAATAAATTACGTCTGCCTAAAAGCCATGCTAATGAACGCATTCCCTTTTAATGCTACACTGTTGGTTTTTCAGTGAACACGTTTATCTCACTTTGCAATTCTAGAGTTATATGTACATCTGTTGTACATACCCAAGGGGACATCTGCAGAAAAGATATTGGGAAAACTGAAGATCTGTGGAAAACTCTAGTTTAAATCCTACTAATTATTAGTGCAAGTACTGATTTATTTTGCAGAAAAACACTGTTAACAGAAGATAACTCATTTTATCATACCTTTGTTGCCAAAAATGACAGAAGGGGAAGAGGTATTCAAGCACAGAAAATCAGTTTATTTAACCAACGATTTCTGTTTTCTTTCCTTCATTAGAAGAACAGAAACACAGAAAATAGTCAAGTAAATTTTGTCTGGGTCAAATGTATTTCACTTTTTCTGCTCCCAGTAGACAGTAGTAAGGGGCAGGGTTTTCACTGCAATGAAAGAAGGCAAAAAGTGCCAGCTCATTAATTAAAAAGTAAACAAGGAAAATTAAACACTGTGTTGAAAATAAAGGCAAAAGTGAAAAGAGTCTTTAATTGTGGAACAAGTTGGAGAAAAGCAATTAAGATACTGTCTGGAAGAACACAGGAGAGGTGGCAGAGAACAAATCATCCACCAGGAAAACTTCCTGAGCTTGTTAAAAATTTCATAATTCTTCATTATGAACAGTTCTTCCTCTCCCTAGCTTTTTTCTCTGTGTTCCTATGGCACTTCAAGACTCCATGCATTCCACTTCAGAGCCTCACCTGTTAGCTGCAGCATGACACCAAGGCTTCACCTCCTCTCTGCACTCTCTAAGTCAGACCCAGCTGGACCAGAGTGAGGAAGGGACTGCAACACAGTACTGAGCCATGTTAATTGGGACCCAAGTGCACAGGAATGCAGGGTTGGCCTAGTGCCTTATTTAATGGATGCACTTAGAAGAGTCAGGAATAATCAACAAGTCCAAGAGCCTCTCTCTGGCATTATCCAGGGATGCACTTTGTAGTAGGCATTTTGTTTGCTACTAGACTGAAGAATAATTCTTGCCTAATGTTACCTGCTGCCTATGAACAGAGCTATTTTCCAGGTGTTCCAGAAATTCTTACTGTTATCCTCTACTCACCCCACCACATTCATATACAATAATAATAATACAATAATATAATTTCACTGACACTTGTAGCTGATGGTACTTGCCTAGGAATAGCCTTCAAACAATCCTTTGAACAAAAAATCTTCTTTGTTCCCACTTTTACTCCCTCCACAGGAAACGTTCAATCACTTTTCAAGGTTTATCTTTCTCTACATAAGAAGCAAGAAAAGGGGGACGTGATTTAGTGGGTAAATAGTAGTGAAAAGTTGGACTGGATGATCTTGGAGTTCTTTTCCAACCTTGGTGATTCTCAGATTCTATGAAAAGTAACAGTATAAAACAAACCAAACAGTATTTACCCTGACCATCAGGTCAAGCAATAGCTAGAAGAGAGAGAAAGATTAATTAGTGGTACAGGGCCACACAGTTCCAAAGGTTTGCTTGAGGTTTACCTACATATTATACCAGTGTATACATATCTGAAGAGTAGGGCAGGGATGCACTGTGAACGCTACTTGATGCTGTAGCATTCCACCACACTGAGCCTAAGTCTGAGAAAGCCCGTTTGTTCTTCACATTAAAAACTATGCACTTATATTTCTGCTTTCCCTATCTCAATCTTACACTTTCCCCAGCTAGGTATTAGGTGCTTAGAAAACTATTCATTTTAGTGTAATGTTAGCTAGTGTCCCAAAACTGCCTTTCTTAAAAAGGAATCTGCTCTCCAAGCACAAAGAGAAGGGTGAGTGGGAGAGTGGATTCTGTTTCATTATTGGTTTGAAAGCAGAAGGATATAAAAAGATGAACAGTAGTAGATTCTGCATAATCATCTAATTTTGTGAATATTAATATATCAGCACCATAATGTGCCTGGTAGCTTAAACATTGTTAAATTACTGCAGGATATTACAAACTTATGTTATATACCACAGGGGAGTTTGGGGTAGATTTAGAGTGTGCATGGCTAGGAGTTGAGCACTGAGGGAAGCAGAAAGGATGAGTTGCCCTGCAAATTTTTGTATCTCTGCAAGGAAAGGGACACCAGGTCAATTGGCCATTTTCTGCATTGTTGGCAGCATTCTCAACCTCAGTTAAGTTAATGCCAGTTCACCTCAGCTCTAATTTGGAAATGGAATCATGTCCACCCAGAGCACTCTCAAAAGGCTGCAGACCTCAGTGCTGGAATATGGGAATTCAGACACTTGAAATGCAGCAGCTGCATTACTGCAGCTTTACACATACTGGAGGGGCAGCCGATATCAGGGTAACAGTTTTGTGCATGCAATTGATATCCAAAACTTAACTCCCAGTTGTTTGTTCCTCTCAAGGAAAGTGGAAGTTGTTCAAGTCACCCAACAGTCACAGTACAGCAATTATACCAAACTGACATCATATTTTCTGAACAGTATAAAAGGAGATTTCTCTTCCCATTCCTAAAAGCTAAAAACCTTAGAAGGGTGATATTATGATGACTAAAATCTGCTGCTTACAGCAACAGAGGTTGCACCAGCGTGATGTTTTTCTGCTTGGCTCCTTTTCTGTTTCATGACTTGTTTTAAAGTATCTTGAATCTAGACAGTGTTTTTCCAAGTATCTATCTGTAAGATAAGAGATTAAGAATTAAGATTAAAAGATTAAAAGGTGGGCAATAACAATCCTTTAAATCTAACTACAGGTTTTCAGAATCTGAAATTTATTTTGAAATTATTGAAACTGTCAACAAATTCTGCCTGGGTGCAGCACAGAGAGCCCATCCTGCAGCTTTGAGCGCAATATAGAGGCTGTGAGTATACTCACTTGGTTGGTCTGAAACAATTAAGAAGGCATCTGCTTATTATCCCGTTGGCCTTCATGGAAGACAGTTGTGAAGCACTTTTAGGAGACCAGAAATACATACAGGCAAACAAATCGTTGATGATGATACCTACTGTATTATGAAGAGTGGTGATGCACTGGAATAGACTGCCCAGGGAGGTGGTAGAGTGGAAACAGCACTGCTTCAGTTTTATTTGCAAAGAGTCTTTATGCTGCAGCTGAAAACCTTTATTCAATACAAGCTGATTTACAAAGCTTAATGCAAAAAGAATGGAAGCTGTTACCGATAATAATGTTAATTCATATCCAATCTTTTTTTTTTAAATTCTACTTAACCTGAATGGCCACGCTGTAACTTAATCTCCATATCACGATTTAACACTATGAACTTCTGTAAGTTAAATAAATCTCCTGCAGAGCTGTAAATATTAATGAAGTATTGGGAAAAGGCACTGGTTCAGAGCTGTTACTTGGTTTGCTGCTATCAATATTAATGAGGTCTTGTGAGTGTTTCCTTTGGTGACGAGTCGTGTTACCAGGTGTAAACCTATAAATATTAATGACACGGACAAGGCAATCTATTTGCTAAAGAACTATGCTCTTTTCTAAGCAAGCAGATGTATTCCAGACCTGGGTGTTTTGATGTTGGTTTATGCAACAGCCTCAGCCTCCACTGCTGCTCCAGAAGCAGCAGCATGGTGTTTTGACAAACACATCCATTCAGTGTGCACAAGGTGGTTCAGTTTTGGAGTTCTGAAGACAGCCCTGTTTGTCAAGCTCTGCCTCCATCCCACTAGTGCTGCATTGCAGGGCCTTCAGACAAGGAGGTATCTGGCAAAGCTGTAGCAGACCCAGACACATTTATATGAGCAGTGCAGATAGCAGGACTTAGGTTTAACTTCACTTGTTCCTTCCCACTGTAAAATTTGTTTTCAGTTATTCTCAGTTTTCCCAAAGATTTCTGGTATCTCTGTTCCCAAGCTGTGCCTGGAAAGCTGTGGGATCACCCCACCAGGATGCGACGCAGTGCACTCTGTTCCATAAGGCAGCAGAGCTTCCTCACAGTTTTCCTTTCCCCACTCAGGGCCTATCTTTGCTTGTGCTCAAGGCAAACTGTGACATTCCATCTCTTATCACAGGGTTTGGGGGTGGGGAAGTTGGAGATACTAAGATTACTGGTGTTATGGTGTTGGGAATTTCTTTCAGCTCATATATTTCTATGACCAGACAAGGCTCACAGGCTTCTAAAATACCTGCAAATGGATATTTCACACTTAATACACGGTTGAGTTTCTTGTTGTGTTATGTTACAGAAGGAACTAGTTTCTAAGAATGAAGGTCCTTCAAGAGAAGTCAGTTTGAGGAATAGAACTTAATTATGGGAGGAATGATAGTAGGGCAGGAAATATTAAAAGGAGTACTGGGGCTGCAAAAGCACAAAGGTATTGCTGCCTTTGTCAAAAATGAGAAATCAGTTCTTTGAGATTTCATTTCCTTCACAAGGCTTCATTTTGGGAAGTCAGGTCAACACAGTTATTTCTACACCTTCAGTAGGGAGCATTAGTTGCAACTGGATTTTTTTTTATAATTGTCCATGACTTCCTGACATTACTCATGTCTTTATTTCAGCCTCAGTAAAGACTACATTTTCTTACAACAAGCAATCACAGAACTACTCTATAGGTTCTAAAAGTGTCTTTTTCCATGTCTTTCCTCTCCTTTTCAGTTAATGATAATTTTTCAGTGTTTCTAATAAGAAGAAGAAGCTTGGGACAAAGACTGTCACCCAAATGGAGTTTGTAACTTATTGTACCAATAACATTCTTTCCTCAATAGAGGAAAGAGAGTGTGAAAAAAAATGTGAGACAGCCTTTACTGGACTTCCTTCTTTCTTTCGGAAATACAAAGTACAGTGGTAATAGACTCATCAGTTTTCCAGATCCTTTTAACAAAATCAATGTTTTTGAGAACTTTTCTTTGAATTGAAGTACAAAACCATCGAGAGTCTCCTGTTTCAAGACACTGTGGAAAGCAGGTTTGTAACAATATCTTGTTGCTTGAAAAATGCCAATTCAGCCAGATTTTATTTTCTGAAAAAGACTTCGGATCATAGATAGAAAGTTCTTAGGTTGCATAATATTCTATACACTGGGGTATCTAAACCAAACAAAGTGTTTTGGTTTTTAAAAGAGTTTCTGTTTCTGTGAGGGTAAAGCACGGAGTAATCCTGCACAAAGACTAAGGCCCAAAGATCCATTAGCGTTCTGGATCTCCATGCCTGCTCCAAATAGGCACTGGAGAAGGTTGCCCTGAGAAATTGGGTATGCTGTGAGCTATTCTATCATTCTATGATTCCTAAAACAGCTTTTAATTCTCATTTGCTTTTCCATCAAAGCTTAGTTTCTATTGGAACTTCCGTATTATGAGTTTTTCCCCTTCCAAACATTACTGGTCTTGTTATCCTTTTTCCCAGTGGTAGCCATCTCCACAACAGAAAATTCAGTGAATAAAAACAGTGAAACCTCTCAATCACATCTGCTTGATCCATTCCCTACATCTCAACTCTCCCTTTCACAGAAACATCTCACCAAGCATGTTGTCCTTCATAACATTAGAACTGCATTGCACTAAACAAAACCATGTTCAGTAGGTATTAAAATACTTTGCACAGCTTAACTTTTAGGAGTTGAAAAAATGCTTCTAGATTTTATCTAACCTTCATATTATGCCTAATGTGATTATGGCTAATACAGTCATATTACACAAAATATTACTTATTACATTATCCACATATTATAACCATTAATCATTATTTGCATACTGCTCATTTCTGTGGAGATATTGTATTCTGTATGTGAGAAACAGAAGAAAAAATTGTTTGCATTTTTTAGCATCTATTTACCAATAAAAAAGAGGATTTTCCTCCACCTGACTAGGCAAATTACCCACCAGGCAAGTATGCATATGAATTTCCTACTGCTAAAGTAATTAGTCTAATTTAATTAGGATGAAACCTGACCTAGGAATGTTCTCATCATTTTATCTGGATGACTAGAACTATTTAGGATGGAAAATATGAATGACAAATTACTAATATTTTAATTCTTACAGAAATATAAGCCTTCTAGATTTATAAGTGTGTATGTCCTTATAACAAGTGTAAGTCCTTCAGGCTAGACATAGAAGACCCATTCCCAGTAATTCTCTCAGTTCAAAAGCCTGAATGCAGAAAGGAAAGTGAAGAGGTATAAATGCAGTTAAATGAAAAATAGTATACTGTTCTGCCTAAGGCTTCCAGCTGCTCTCGTATGCACAATTCATAGTGGCTTATCTTATAAGTGGTACAGATGCTACATGCTCCCTGGATGGTACTTGGACCACAAGCATCCTTCTGAGAAAGACACTACGCTCTGACCACCTCTCCAAAAGTGTGCAGTAGACAATGGGTCATGGTGGCAATAATACTTCTGAACACTTCCCCTCCCACTAAACATACATCTCTGGGACTTCCTGAGCCAAGGGGGTGTCCTTGCATTTTATAGCCCTCAACAGATTTTTCTTCCCTTTGAGTGAAGAGCACAGCTTGTCGAGAGAACAGTCTTTCAGAGGTCAATACATTTGTCATACTTGGTTCGAACAATGACTACCATGCTGAAAAATGCGTGCAGTGGGCTTAAGGGCTGACAGACAGTGTGGTGATAGAAGCCTTGTTTTCTGGAAAGCTGAACTGAAACCTCCATCAGATTCATCAATTATTACTCATCCCAAATCACATTTTTCATACAATCTCCTCTTCTATGAGCTGAAAGGAGTATTAGAACTGAAAATCCTTTATTCACTGACAAGATAACAGGCCTGCTAACATAAAAGCATTTTTATTTTACATATGAAAAGTAAATCTTTTATCCAATTTAATAAGAAAGCATCTATCTTATTTTTTTCTATTGTTTTAGTGATTCAAAGGCTGAGATATCATGAATTAATTAGAGAATGCATTGGTTAGTAAATTAATTTTCCTGCATACAATTTTATCTTAAAGTATCAGTGCTGATCCAAAGAAAATGAAATTCTGCAGATAAAATGTTAATATTGGTGGGATAATTTAATCAAAGGAAAAGACTGATTGATTGGCAGTAGTGGAGGCAAAAGAAGGGGGAAAAAACACCTGCCTGACCCCAGACTTAAATCCTCTAGGTGAAACTGTCCATCTTTGACAAAAATTCTTTATGTTACATACTGGCACATTGCAGGCTATCCTAGTAGTGTAACACCATTTTGCCTTCCCCTTTCCAAATATGATTTGATGGCTTGAATCAAAAAATGTCTGCTTGATACCTGTGTGTGCTTCTTCATTATCCAAATACTCTCAATGCATTTGCCCTGAGTTCCCATATCCTTCCTGTTATTCCAGTCTAAGCAAAGCAACTCAGTTGCTGTTGGACAGCATGGAAGAGACTGGTTTTTCTTGTCCCATGGCACAATCCCTGCCAATCAGCTCCTGTTCTTGGTTGTGACAGTGTTGAAAAAACTTATTTCAGAGGATGTTCTCCTTCTTTGCAATGACTGCAGTTATTTGAGACACAGTGATGACACTGACATCTTTGAAACCGTGTGTGGCTCAGTACTGAGGGGAAGAAGCCACAGTGTGTTTTAGGAATAGTAAATGCAGCTTTGGACATCAGTTAACTTTCTTTACCAAGACAGATTGCTAAAGTAAAAAAACAAACAAACAACCCAACAACAACATGGCACGCTGCTTAAAATTTCAAGAGTTCCTTTTTTTTTTTTTTTCAACTTTTACTTGCTCTCTACTCAAATGAAACTTTCCTGAAGAGAATATCCACCAGATTCTGCCTGCATAGATGATGGATTGCCCATGCCACCGCTTCAAATAAATAAATATATAAACATCTCTAGTGAGACTGCCACAGGTAAGGTTAATTTATAAGATGTGCTCCTCTTAGATTAAAAAACAGGGTTTCTGACACAATGATGTAAAATATGAATGCATGGAGAAGCAGTAGTTCGTACCGAAAAAAATAAAAGAGAGAGATATTAGAACTAACTCTGTTTACAAATGTTTTCCCCTTATGAGTAGAAAAAAAAGTCACTGCAACTGTTTCTCTCCCGTATTGTACTAGCAGCCCTGGACAGGACTTCCTCATGAACAAACGCTGAACAACAGCCTTGATCACCAAAGGTACATTTATGTGGCCTAAGCCAACAGCCTGATGTGCAAAAAATACTCACTGTGCTCCCCCTCCTCCTCTGCTCAGGATGCACAGCACTCTTTTTTGTGCTGTTTCATGTCCACCATCAATAACCCATCTTTCACAAAAAAAGTAGATTCACTTAAGAGTTTCCTGTACCTGGAAACGTTGGAAACTCTGAGGCTCTGCTTATCTTGTAGAGTGCTTAGCCAGAGTCTAGCTGCAGATCTTTCCCACCTCATATCACAGCTTCTTTTTTGCCTGGCTTTTCATCAGACAGCCCTTTTGAACAGTGGTACTGATGACAGGACAGCATTCGCTGCCACCATGCTAGCAGGGACATGTGGAGCTCTAGCTGCAACCGAGTAGCAAGAAAAGAGGGAATTAGAGATGCATTTCCCAAACTTAATTACTGCTGATCTCCAAGTGCTTCCTACTCTACCACAGAAGAATTATGTATGGAGCTCATCCTGTTCAACTCCTGCTCAGCAGTATAATTTCTGACCAAGGACCCAATCTAAAATGAAGCACCTCACAACTTTTCTCCAGGTCCCAAACTCTACTGCTTTCTCCACACAAGCATTACCTCACACATGCAAGTCTGATCTGCAGTTCTGCTCTCAGCAAGCAGCCAGTTCTGCTTTACTTGCTTCCTCCTTTTCCTCAGTGCCTTGAATATTCTCACACGGTGGGGCTCCTTTTCACATTATAGGACTAGCGCAAGTCCTGGACATCCGGACATGCCAGTGACTGAGGGCAAGTTTAAGACATGGTTTCATCCATAAGTGTTTTAGCACTTTGGTGACCCCTTATGTACATCATCCTTAAGAAGCCACAAAACCTTCTTTCAGTCTTTCTCCAGGAAACACTAGGTTTTCTGTATACACAGCTGCATTTGGCTACTTCATGAGGATCTTCATGCTTTATTTCTGTTGCCACCTCCTGGACAGCAGGCACAGATCTTTTTCCACAGGTCTTGGTAGCTCATGGGTAGTATGGCATTTGCTGAAGTCCTTGGAACACAAAAGAGCCAGAATTGCTCTCTGTGCCACAGAGTGCTCTCTGTGTGCAGCTGCAGCATAAAATTACAGACTCATCTCTGTTTGAGAGGAGGTAACAGATAATTTTAGGAATTTGGCATCAAGGGAATTAAAGTGGTGCTTATGCCTTTTCTGGACTAGGAATGCCCTCCTAATCACTTATTCTCTGAAAAGTCACAAACAAGTCACTTATTCTGTAAAGCAGGTATATGAAAATAAAATACCCTTACAATGGAAGTTATGATATCCACGGCAAAATCACTCTAGCCCTTAGCTAATACATTAATGGACATTTTTAGAGAAAAGGCTTTTGCTTACCTGATGCTTTCTATGATGTACATTTAACTATCTGTGTAGAGCTTGATTGCTCATTAATGGAAAAACTGCCATCAAATCATAGTCTGCTAAACCTTTGCTTTCAAAAGTTTGCATAAAATAAAAGGTGCACAGTTTGATTCAGAAAGCAAATGCTGTCACGTTCTCTTTCTCAAGTAAAATATCAAGGGAGAAGTATAAAAAAGTAGAGAAAACTACTAATGTTTAATGAAATGCTTGAAAACATACGAAAAACAGAATGCAAAATATGTCCTGAGGTAGCAGACCTCAGATCTATGAGTAATGTTTTTATCTTTGATGTGTCCAAATATACTTCATATGTTTTTCTTCATTTGAAGCACAAAACCTGGGGTAAGCTAATCAAACTTAGAATAATCGTAACTAGTATTTTTTCTGAATTATACATCTGCATATTAATGTGGAAGAATATGAATTTTTCATGCACATAAACTATTTTCATTCTAAGATGGGGAAGAACATGTCCACTGCTCCATTTCTCCCCTGATGGGGGGATCTGTGTCTGTCACCTATCTGAAAAACATTTAAATCCCTACATATCCAAATACAAACAGTTAACATTCCCAGAATGCAAGAATGTCTTCTTCTAAAGGTATCACTTGAATCCTAGCCATGTCCAGAAGCTAGCTGCTTAAGTATTGAAAGAGGTTTGGTCTGTACAAATCTCTGCAATTTCGTTCCAAACTGGCCCCCAAGGAAGAGTCTTAACTTTCACTTAGATGTTGACGTACTGCTTATAAAAATTGGACCCAGCACCAGTGTAGAAGGAAAACCACAAAAACTATGGGTTGGAAATAGTTCAGGAGAGGTATGAATGAATTTATGAATCTTACAAGCACTGCAAAACACAAGATCACCTTTCTATCTAGTTTCTCTGACCTGTGCTTTACCTGAAGTTTGATGCCTTCATTCTTATCTCAACTTAAAAAAATTACTTAGCAGTATACATTGCCTTTTATGCATTGCCCAGTGAATACATACCAATTATGGCAGATTCACATGTGAACCACATCTCAGATTAGCTAAAATGAACAGGGATGTTGTTTGCATGTGCAGAGGCAAGATCAGGAAAGCCAAAGCACAGATGGAGCTGAACTTGGTGAGGGATGTGAAAAATAACAAGAAGTGGTTCTACGAGTACATAGGCAGGAAGAGACAGACCAAGGAGAGTGTTCTCTCTCTGATTAATGAGGATGGAGAATTGACTTCCTCAGATGTGGAAAAAGCTGAGGTGCTCACCAAGTGTTTTGCCTTGGTCTTCACTGGTAGTCAGGCTCCCTGTGTCTGACAGGACCTTGATCTTCTAGGTGTGAGTGGGAGGAGCGGTTTCCATCCCACTGTAACAGTGGAACAAGTCTAAGATCTCCTAATGAAACTGAATGTATGTAGGTCCATGGGGCCAGATAATATGTAACCCAGGGTTCTGAGAGAGATGGCTGATGCGGTTGCTGAGCTGCTCTCCATCACATGTGAAAAATCATGGCTGTCAGGTGAAATCTCCAGAGACTGGGAAAAGGGAAACATTACTCCCATTTTAAGAAAGGGAGAAAGGATGACCTGGGAAACTACAGGCTGGTCAGCCTTACCTCTGTGCCTGGGAAGATCATGGAGCAGATCCTCCTGGGTACCATGTTAGGGCACATATGAGACAAAGAGATGCCACTCTACTCAGCTCTTGTGAGGCCCCATCTGGAGTACTGAGTCCAGTCCTGGGGCCTCCGGCGCGAGAAAGACACAAAGCTCTTGGAATGGGTCCAGAGAAGGGCCACTAAAGTGTCTGTGGGCTGGAGCAACTCTCCTGTGAGGAAAGGTTGAGGGAACTGGGCTTTTAGCTTGGAGAAAAAAGGCTCCTAGAGACCTCACTGTGGCCTTCCAATACTTGAAGGGAGCGCATAAACAAGAGGGGGAACGACTCTTTACATGGCTTGACAGTGATAGTACAAGGGGAATGGTTTTAAACTAAGTCAGGGGAGATTTAGGTTAGATATTAGGAGGAAGTTTTTCACTCAGAGGATGGTGATGCACTGGAACAGGTTACCCCAGAGTTGTTGTGGACGCCCCATCCCTGGAGGCGTTCAAGGCAAGGCTGGGTGGGGCTCTTTTCAACCTAGGCCATTCTATGATTCTATGATTCTACAAGTATATTGCAGACCCTAGTTTTTAATATGCTTAAATGCAAAAACAAAACAAAAAACCAAAACAAAAATATTAGGAATTTTGTATGAAAATATCTGAAGATTTCTCTAATTTGGAATATATGTGATGCACGTGATATGGTTCTGTTCTTTGGAAGAAAACAGCAGGTCACCTGAGCTACATTTTTCTAAACAGCCATTCCTTCCTCACAGTCTTGGCTGCAGAGAAGCAATACTGCTTGCAGCATGCAGAACCCATACACCCCAGCTACATGTGCAGCTGTGGGAATGGAAAGCCAGGCAGAATTGCAAGTTGGCAGGTTACACCAGAGTTAGTACAGCTGCAAACTTCTTTATCATTTCTGTTTGATTTCATTATTCTGGATGTCCTGGGAAAATCAGCTTTCCGGGAAAACATTCAGGGTGCTCTTTAATGATTAATACAAACTTCCAGAAAATATTTGCGTGCACGTACTACAATGCATCCGTGAGGATACAGGCAGTGAAGCAGAGCACAGACAGTAAGGACCAGCCCTTAATAAGTCCTGATGCATCTTCTGATTAGCAAAAATACAATAATTTTGTCTTAACTGGATAATGCTATGAAGACAGATAAAAG
This sequence comes from Oreortyx pictus, assembly GCA_036925125.1. NCBI lineage: Eukaryota > Metazoa > Chordata > Aves > Galliformes > Odontophoridae > Oreortyx > Oreortyx pictus. The sequence goes on from JAUPFR010000007.1 coordinate 24,035,329, forward strand.
TCACTTCTTATTGCTGCAATTGAGCAAAAAGGGAAAGAATCCAGCAGAAATAGAGATGCCTGCTCACAGGCATGTACTCTTTATGTGTAAGGCTGGGCTATGAGCAAGGGGTCATAGATCTGGCAAGTACTCTCCTCTACTGTGTGAAACCTGAAAGGATGAAAACTTAAACTTCTAGCCTATTGAAAATCTAGTACTGTTTTCCCTTATGAATACCTAGGACCATGATTTTGTCAGCTTCTTAGTTTAATAATTCCTTATTTTGTCTCTCAGACTTGGTAAATGCCTCAGTAAAAGCATTTAGTTGAATTGGACTGGAACTGGCAAGAGTATGAGTCTGGTGTGGGAATCTCATTTCAGATGAATACAAGGCTTACTCAGGGATGGTATCCCTCCTCTTTCTGCCACTGGAGGCCAGCTTGTTAAAGTGCTTTCATTATATGTGGCAAGGTTTTAAATTTGTGGAGAAATCAGCATGGCATGAGTAGGAAAGAGGCACAGTGAGGCAAAGAAACTAAGCAGATTAAATACCCACACAACCTGATGAAGAATTCTCACATTTCCACGGCACCCAACAGCAACATGATCACCTTCCTTCTTAGGAGACACTTTTGAATTGTAGCACTAATAACTCTTCTTTGGTTGGGCAGCAACTTTTGTAAAACTTCTGCATAATAAACTACGCCCATAAACACATTTCACACTTTATCTTTCTGGCTGAATTATTTGGTAGGACGTGACCTCCTTGAAAATGTACTTGTCATTGACATGAGCTTAGATCTCCAGAGTTTAAGAAAAATGAATGTATTATGAGGTTGAAATCTGGAAAAGAAGATGCCAAGCCATAGAAATGTATTTTACTTCAAGTGATTATCAAAGCAGTATGAAAGATCGTCCTTGCTATTTTCTCCCTTTCTCTACCTTTTTTCCCCACCCTTTATTTGAGTACCTGAACTTCTTAGATCTTCCACATATTTCTTTCTTGGTCAATTTCTTTTTCTTTATTTCACTTTCATCTCACCATCCACAATGCCACCTTCAAGACCAAGTTCACAGATGTTTGTTCCAGGAATGCCAGATTACTTTTACAAGTTCATAAAATCATAGTATCACCGAATCACCAAAGTTGGAAAATACCTCCAAGATCATTCAGTCCAACTGTCTACCTACAACCAATATTTCCCCGCTAAACCACGTGCCTCAGTACAGCATCTAAACATTTTTGGAACAACTCCAGAGATATTGACTCAATCACCTCCCTGGGCAGCCCATTCCAGCACCTGACCACTCTTTCAGATAAGTTATTCCTCCTAACTTCCAACCTGAATCTCCCCTGATGCAATTTGAGACCATTCCCTCCAGTCCTATTACTAGTTACATGGGAGAAGAGGCCAACCCCCACCTAGCCACAACCACCTTTCAGGTTGGAGAGAGCGATAAGGTTGTTGCACAGGCTTTGATACATAAGAATTTAGAAGGAAGTCTTATAAAAATTGTAAAGTAAACAAAAAGCAGGAAAGTCACAAATAAAATCATCGAGGACTTCAAAGGCTTGTGGAGATGTGGTGAGATTCTGTTGGCATACAAGGAAGGAAAGAGTGAGACACACCAAATGCAAACAAGGAAGAAGATAGTGTTATAGATTTGTGAAAGCTGCTTGACATAGCTATTACAAAACTATTAGTTGTAGGAAGATCATATCATTTAAATTTCAGCTGAAACTGTAGCCTTTTATCCTCCTAAATCTTTTTCAAATGTGCTGCGTTTCTGAGAAAATATTAATATTCAATGAAGATGCATGATTGAATTGTTGAATTGTCTTGTTTCTAACAGGAGGCATAAAAGGGAAGGATTCAGGAGTGTTTGATCCTAAGTTGAGAAAACATTTCAATGAACCACAGATTGTACCAGAGATTAGCAGTATTAATCCCCTTCTGCTGTTGTAATGAACACTGGAAGCTGTGGGGATCAGCAGGAGGACCCGATACCAAACAAGCCAGGTACTCAGCGTGATGATGACAGGTTCTGGCGACAACATCAGATATTCACGTGGGTGTTGAAAACAGGACAAAGGAATTGGTTTTGATGATCCATCTGCAGAATTGCTTAAGACCAAAATTAAATTTGCAGGGCTCTCTGAGCCCTAAAGATCAACTTTTTAATTTTGCCTGCTTAAGAAGAAAGCTTAAAGCTTCCCTTTTTCCTCACAGGTCACTGTGAAGTAGTTGTCATGTAAACTTGTACAACCAAAGCAAAAAGCCTTAGAGTGAGAGCTCTAGCCTCATAAGGTTTCATTTGAATCAAATCAACTGATTTATAAATATACTTGTAATCTAATAAGTGTTCAGGAGACAAACAGGGTCTCTGTTTGCAGCAGAACAAAGCAATGTCAGCAGTTATCTGCCAAGAGTGATGAACTTGGTTAACTGAAACATCTGTTCCTTGGCTGCTCTATGTCCTTTGTATTGCAATAGAAGTTCACACTTCAGTTTTTCTGGTTGAGCTCAGAACTGTGATGCTCATAATATTCCTGAGCTTCCAGGAATAGTTTGTGCCACATCTCATGGTTGTCCATAGCCATTTTGTTGGTTATGGTAAATATGGAAAAAATACACTTAGATTCATGGTTTATGGAGACTGATGTCTTTGTGAAGTGAATGCCATTCTGTCATTGCTATAGTGTTGTTAGAATGGCATTTGCCATTCACTTCCTGAACAAAAACCAGCAAATATCATGTCTCCCACACTTCTAATCGAAACTTTTTGGAGAATGATGGTTAGGCATGTCAGAGGAGCTGCAAGTCCAGATCTGATTGCTTTCACTCAGACTAAACAAAAACAGATGCAGAAATGCCAGTTTGGGCAGTTCCTCAGCCCTGCCATCAACAGAGGAACAGGCATCCATGGGCAGTTGGGCAGCAACCCTCCTCTTCCTCACCAGCTGCCCCCAGCTCCTTCTGTGCTCTATGCACAGGTGGCTTTGTGTGGCTTTGCTGCTCTCCAAGCTCCTAATGGCTGAAGGTAAATTTGTAAAATTTAAATACAGGTGAAAGTAATTCACTAAGCTGGCTACAGTTAATTACAAAATCAGACTGTCGTTGTGAGCTCTGCTATTTTTTCCAGTGCCACTTCAATGCTTTGCCAGTAAATAATTTTACAGTGTCAAAATCCATCACTGCCTAACAAAGATGCTGCATCTGTGATCAAAATCATTCTATTTCCCCAGGAGACACATATTTATGAAAAATTTAAGAGGTCATCAGTCACGGTCTCTTTCCAATATTTATAATGTTACAGCTCTGGGTAAGAACATTTCTGTTCTTGTCACAACAGAAATCAGTCTGATCTATACAAAAATATATAAATAAATAAATGAAAAATGCATCAGTATGCTTAGGTAGAATGCATCTCATCCCTTGTTTTGGAAGTTATATAAAATAGCTATGGCTTGCTCTGTTACTTTCAGATAGCTTGTAAAGGGATGAAAATAGCTGTCAATACAAATGAGACTTAGGCTCCAGGTTTAAGTATCTAGCACATTATTATATTGCGTAAAAACTTGGAAGAACAATGTCAGACGCATTCATCTTGTGTCAAGTGCTCTGAAATTTTACGTCCTCTAACAATTCAGATATGCATTATGCTCAAAATCTTTCATGGCTACATTTAATTCGTTATTTTCCCAGAGCACATTAGCTGTTTGTTGATGGTAGAAGAATCACTTGATAATAGTACAGCAGCTATTGTGTCTTATCATTAACTGTTGGACTTTTTACTGGAAACCAAAGCATCATCATAAAATCCAAGTAAACATTTCGCAAAGATCATCACGGAAGATGCATTATATTAAACCCATCTGAAAAGAAACTCTCTGAGGTGTGTTTCATAGGCACTTGCTTCCCAGATTTTTCCCATTAGTGTCTAGATTCAAGGCACAATAAGCACCTTTAAGCTGGTTCCTCAGCTCAATTAGAGAAATGTCTGGATAATAACTCCAATGGTGCCTTTCTCTGCCATTTCCATGGGAAATTTTGACCACTCTTTGGATGATCACGGGTCTAATGATCTCCTGATTAATGAACAGAAGTCTTTGTGTTGACTAATACACATCTCACAACCTAAGTGCACCAGAGGACAAGATCTGTGCAGTGAGGATAGGGTGGGCATTCAGGGCAGATACCTTGTGCCCACACTCAAAATCTCACATATTTATTTGCAATGTAACACTTAAATATTAACTCACTAGTATTGTGAGAAGAAATTTGCTTTTGTTTCTGACATTTGCTACCTGTTTGTGCAGGTAGCACAAAGACAGGAGCTCCAGCTGCTCCCAGGTTGAGATGTGGCTCTTCCTGCCCTACCTCCTACTGCCCCTTCATGTGAAAAATCAACGCAGAAACTCTCTCTAGGAATCAGTATTCCTCATTAGCCATGAAATATGCTCACTTCTTGAGAAGTCCGTAGTGTAATGTCCAGGTATTGCAGGTCAAAGAAAGATTAAGCAGTCAATTTGTTTTAGAAACAGAGAAAGAGAAAAGTGAGCTTGACCTATTAGTCATTTCTCCACTCCCACCCAAACTATTAGATAAGTCTGATATCAAGTGCTTGAATTCATTAACATTTCTGAAGAATAGAGGAGACTGAAACACATTCCTTTTAATTTTCCATCTCATGTTTTCTCTGAAGAAAGAAAATCCTTGTAATTTCATAGGTCGAGCTCTGCTTGCATCCACTTTGATGAACTGCTGGATTACAGAACAGAGAGGACTTGCCAGTTCAGTCATACCAAACTGATCATTGCTCAGACTCCTGGCTGATAAGATTGACTTCAGGAGAAGCTGAGAGCTCCAGGTACACCTTTAAAGCATGAGGTTTTCCAGAAGAGTGTAGATCTGGCACTGAGGGACACGGTTCAGTGGGTATGGTGTATGGGTCAGTGGTTGGACTAGATGATCTTGGTGGTCTTTTCCAACTTGAATGATTCTGTGACACTCACAGGATTGCCAAGCCTAGGGTGATATACCTGACCTCTAGGTCCGTAGTCATTATGGTAAACAGAAACAGCATAAGGAAAGAACACAACAAAACAATTTTCCATCAACGTTCTTCAAAGTTCGTCTAACAAGGAGAACACTGCAAAGCTGCAACCGGAGAACCTGATGGTTTGGGCTCTCCAGGTTTGCTGAAGTGTCATTCTAGTCACCTGCTGACGAGCAGAAGGAGGAGCACTCACACTGCCCATGCTGGTGGTGCCAGAAGAACAGGGGCCTGAGGTGCTCATAGTCACCGGGCTGCCCTGGGTCTCCCTGTGGGTAGGGTATAGGGAAAAATTTCTTCTCAGAAGGAATGGGGAGGCAGTGGAATAGGATGCCCAGGGAGGTGGTGGAGTCATCGTCCCCAGGGACATTTAACAACCATGTAGATGTGGTTCTGAGGGACAGGACTACTGGGCATGGTGGAGACGGGTTGGAGTTGGACTAGATGATGTTTGTGGTATTTTCCAATTGTAACGATTCTATGATTCCATGTTCCTCAGCCACTGCGCCAGGCAACCCCTGTTGGCTATGGAGGAGCTGCACCCTCCCCTCCCGATGTGCCGAGTCCTGCACACACTCCGTGTTGGGCAGAGGCGAATGCCAGGCTGTGTTTTGGGAAATACTTCGGGAACTGGGGAGCATTTCTGTTGAACAGGGAGGCCTGGAGTCAGTCACACCTCTATCAGCAGACGAGGTGCTGGGTCCCCACTTGGCCCCGCGGTTACCTCCCAATGAACCTCGGAGAGAAAGTTTTGCACCTCAGTGGGAGCACCTTGCAGCAAGCAGAGGGACGGTACCAGGGAGCTGATCTCAGCACCCGAGCGATCTCCTCTTGCTCAGGAGCGCTGTTAGCTCCTACCAAGCTGCGCAGAGAGCCCGATGCTGCGCTATGGGATGGCCGCAGGTAAGGGAGCCCGTCCTGGAGAGGCAGCGAAAGCGTTTGTCACATCGGAGCGGCCAGAACGCGCTCACTGCTCCATGCCCGCGTCCCCGCCGCTCCGAGGTCCCAGCGTCCCATCCCTCCCCGCTGCTCTCCCCCTCATCGCCGGCCGCGCCCTCTCCCTGTACCCGCTCCTATATCCCCGGCTCGGTCCGGGCGGGGGGAGCGGCCCCGGGCAGCCCCGGGAGGCGCGGCGGGAGCTGGGGGCGGGGGCTGCCGGCCGGGGCGGGGGCTGGCGCGGGGCTGGGACGATAAAAGCGGGGGTAATTGCATTTAGGCAAATGAGGCAGCCTCGGCCCTCCCCGTCGCCAGGTCTATAAAGCGCGGAGCGCTCTCGCGGGCGGCCAATGCGCGGCGAGCAGCGTCCGGCTCCCGCTGCGAACGGTGCGTGTCCGTATGTCCGTCCGTCCGTCAGCGTGTGCCTGCAGGCGTGAGGGTGCGTGTCTGTCCGTGTGATGCGTGGGGCTGTGCAGCTGTCTCGGAGGAAGTGTGCCTGCATGTGCTTATGTGTCCCCACCTGTGTGCGAGCATCCCTGGACAGAGTGCGTGTTGAGAACTGTGTGTGTGTGTGTGTGTGTGTGTGTGTCTGTGTGTGTGTGTGCAGCCCGGGTGTGCAATGGGTGATCGTGGAACTAGGTGTACGTGGGTAGCTGGGCATATATGTGAAGGTGTATCCAGATGCACACATCTATCTGGGAAAGTGTGTGTCCATATAGCTCTGTGCCTCAGGACGGGTGCACCTGGATGCGTGTCTGTGTGCCGTGCTGCCCAGTTGCAGGGTGTACGCACACCCAGGGCTGCAGGTGTGTGCTCTGTTCCTGAATGTGAATGCATGCAGGAGTGCAGGGTACCCTGCAGGAGCTTACCCTGCACCCCACAGGACATCGAGGTGGCCATGAGGCTTCCACTGGCTTTCACTGTGCTGCTGCTGGCCTCTGCACGGGCACTGGCTGATGAGATGGCTGCCCCCGATGACCTCAGCTACTGGGCAGACTGGGCTGACAGCGAGCAGAAGGTGAGTGCTGGAGTTGTGGGCTGAGTGGGTGCTGGGGCTGTGCTGAGCGCCACGCTGTCACCCTGCAGGAGGAGCTGCCACTGCCCCTGGAGCATTTTCTGCAGAGGATGGCAAGGAGACCCCGGCCCCAGCAGTTCTTCGGCCTCATGGGCAAGCGGGATGCGGGTGAGAGGGGCAGGATACCCCTGCATGCTTCACCAGCACCCATCCACACTCCTCAGAGGTCCCTTTCCCTTCTCACACCTTATGTTTTTCTCCAGAGTTTTCTTGTTGCTTGTTCAAGTTTAGTATAAGACAAACCCCCTACCAGGAAAGAATGGGCTTAGCGTTGAAGAGCTGAGTGCACACCAGCAAGGAGTGTGTCAGCACCTTCAGGTCGGTGTGTGTGCCACTCGTTGCCCTGAGCATGGAAGCAGATGCGTCAACAGCTCCCTGAGCTGAGAGCTGCTCAAAGCCACCTGGCAGCGTGTGGGTTTGTCTGACACAAGATTTTGTTGTCTCTTCATAAAGAAGTGCAATTGTAAACATTTTTTTTTTTAATTTTCCTTAAGTCTCTGGAGCATGCTTGGTGTTGTTTCTGTATTTGATGCTTTAAAATACCGCAGGAGCATCATATGTGTTTGCCTGTTTTTGGTCTTTTATTTTCAACCACTCTTTTTTTTTTTTTTCCTTTCCTCCTCCAACCAGGATATGGCCAGATCTCTCACAAAAGTAAGTTTAAAAAATGTAAATATTTTAAATAATTACGCAAAGATACTTTGATGGAGAGCAGCATGTTTCAGTGTGCAGGTGGCTGAGCTTAGCTGAGGGATGGCAGTACCAGAGGTGGATCACTGCTCTGTTAGGCAGAACACCCCACGGTCACGTCTCAAACCTGTACTCAATATGAGTTGCCACTAGCTCTGAGATCTCAGTGCACATTAAAGTGAGGATGCTGCAGCTCTTAATTTCTCTGGGGACTCTGTGAGCCTTTCTCGAAGGCGAAGCAGGCTCACTGCCAGGCTTGGAGAGGAGCAATTAAGACAGCAAACTCTGGAAGATTAGAATTGTGAATTCCCAAATCCCTGAGAATGATTCCAGGGATAAGTGAGGTGCCGTGAGGTGCTTCCTGTGCTGAACGGGTGTGAGTCAGCCCCACTCACAGCAGCACTGGCTGGTGATCTGCCCTTCAAAGAAGGAGAATCCAACACAGAGCAATATGCGTTCCGTGCTTTGTGTCTGTGCCAACACCAAGTGGGATAATATTATCATATTAATATATAATATATATATATAATATATAATATAATATATAAATATAAATATATAAATAATATAATAATAAATATATATAATAGTAATAAATATTCCAAAAAATGAGCTGGGCTGTCTGACTCAGACATGGCCAGACAGAATCCCACTGGTTCCATCTCTAGTAAGGCCTAGGTGGTGAGGAGGGTTTCCTTCCTTGTTACTTGGAGGAAAACGCCCACAGGTAGAGTAGGTGCATCATCCAGATGAGAGCTCTGCCAGGACACTGCCTTTGACAAAATAAATCAAAATTGTATTGGGAAAGGATTAAGAATCAGTTATTGGTTGTTGTTTTTCTGTCATATTTAAACAAACAGAGAAGAGAAGAAACATATGTCGGTCTGAGTCAATAACCAGTATTTGTTCTCCATGCTCTGAGAGTGGCATGAAAATGGAGTACGTGAGATAAATGGTTTTGAAGTCTGTCTTTCTTCCTTGTGAGAACGCGTTGAGAGCCTGCCTATTTAAAATCAATTAAAACACTCCCAAATGTATTTTTGCAGGGCATAAAACAGACTCCTTTGTTGGACTTATGGGCAAAAGATCTTTAAATTCCGGTATGTATGGGACTGAATCAGTACTGTAATACACAGTCACTTAAATCTGTTGCCTCTGTTCTCTCCCATGGGCTGGTAGAAGAGAGCTCCCTGAGAGTGGAGCAGGTCTTTTTGAACCCAAATGTGTCAGGTTGCCCCTGGCCCTGCTTCTTGGTGTGGCTGGGCCTGCTGCAAGCTGTCACTAAGCAGGTGAAGTCAGGTGATGGACCCCAGGGCGCTTTCCTCACTCTCCTGTCCTTGCCAATGTGTGTTCTTATTGTCTTTGAGGTGCTATGACAAGAAAGAGACACTTTACTGATGCAGCAGGGGAAAAATATTAGAGGCTGAAAACATGAACCTGTTTCAACTTGCACATCAATTCCAGATCTCCCAGATAAAGGAATTTTCTCTTTGTCTCTGCAGATAACTATTCCTCAGATTTAGAGCAGGGGATGAAAGAGCAGAGCACCTAACTGCAGATCAAGCTGTTAGATGATATTCCTAGCCTCTTCTGACTTTTATTTTTAACCCCGAAATGGGAAACAAACAAAAACAAACAAACAAAAAACCACACTTAAATCCTCAAATGAATACTGTGAATTTCTACTATTTTCCCATAGCACTTGTGTAGGGCAGAGCCTTCCTCCCTCATGAGCACAGCCCCTGCAGATGATTCTGGGCTGCCAGGAGCTCCAGCTCTGCTGTGGGGCTGTGATGAAGAAATCTCTCACTGTGAATCATAAAGTATCAGTTAATTCCCTAGTACAGGAATTTAAAAAGAGAAAGAAAAATCCAAACAAACCACACACTAATGCCTATTTCACGTCTGTGAAATAGTTTTCTCTGTTTTGTTAAATGGATGATAAAGGTGTCAGCTAGTAATTTAACTTTAATATTATGTGGATACATGCTGTGATCTATATTCTGCAATTATGGTTGTCAGGAACTTTTATTTTCAATTAATCCCTGTTCAGACTAGTAATATTGCTCTCCACATCATTTTGCAAATTGCTATGTATCATGAATAATTTCGTACAATTTTATCTGTGGTGGCAATAGCTATTAAATACATAATACCTGTAAATATCTCTGCTATCATAAAAGCAAATAGCCTGAAAGTAACAAATGGGGTTTTGGAATCCCAGTGGAAACATTTACATGAGTATGAGGATGCACTATGCAGCAAATGTTTAAAAAAGGCAAAGATTTGATTGCTCCGATTTCAAAATTGATGGTATATTTGGGGTGCTATGCTGTAGTATTTATCTGTAACAAAGGAGGGTAATGAAGTTTCACCATGCTGAGCTGCGTAACGCTGGTTAATGTGAAAAACCCCTCCTCACTGTGATGGTGACACTCGGAAGCACCAGCTCCTGCAGCACCGTGTTCTCATGCATGGCTGGGCTTACACACGCTCTGGAGTGCTTCCTTGGGGTTACAGCAGAGATGTCCCAGGTGTCTGGCTCTGCCCAGAAGTGCTCTGCACAGCTCCTTCGTGTTAAAGCAGCAAGGAGGAAAGCTCTCCCACCGCTGCTGTTTTGCTCAAGACCACTGAATGTGGCAGTGACCCACGGGGTGCTCTGGGTTTTGCCTAGCTCCTGCTGCAGCGTTTGGTAAAATGTATTGCTGTGAGCATGGACTGGAGGTAGGAATAGTTAAAGCTGGGGACAGGAGGTGGGAATGTCTGTGGAGAAAGTCCTTTAGACTCAGGCATCAACCTGAGTGCCCAGGTCTACTCCGCTCAATGAAATACTGGAAGGTGAAGAGGTTCTGAGCTAAAAGTACTTGCAGCAGATGAGAAGCAAAAGGCACAGTCCCTCAGGATCCCGAAGGACTGCACAGTCTGAGGGGCAAAGCCAAATTAAGCAGCTGGGAGCTGTGCCAGGACCCCAGGTTTCTGCCTGAGAGTGGATGCTGGTGGCAGTCTTTGAGCAGCTCTGTGGGGCAGGAGCATCACTGGGCGGGGGGGACCTTGGGAACGTGGCAGGATGTGTTCCCATGGAGCTGCAGCCTCCCCGCTCCCTGGCTGCAGGGGCCACACAGGCTGTGGGGTTACGCAGGGCTGTGCGACATGCCTCATGCTGTTCTGCTTCTTGCAGGATCCTCTGAAAGGAGCATAGCACAGAATTACGAGCGGAGGCGTAAATGAGACATTCCTGCGTGTTATTTATTAAACTTCATTTGTTCCAATGGCCAATGCAGTGTAATATAAACTAACCACTGTATGGAATAATTATTTATTTAATGACAATAAATGGTTTTGTGTTGTTTTTTATTTTATTTTGTTTGAGTTAAACATTCAATAAAATGATTATTTTTCATATAGTGGCAGCGATATGTGTTGCGTAGGAACACTGCGGTCCTGCAAGGACATCTCCTTCAGGACCAGCAACCTAGGTGACGTCTCACAACAAAGCACATTGTTCTATATGACCTGTAGAGTTATGTTCACCAAACACAGGAAAGGTTCTTTTGTTCATCAGAAGCGAGTCTGTATCAGCTTCACAACCATGCAGAACAGAGCTGATGTACAGTCTAGTGCCTCAATTTGTTTTCATGGTTTATTATGTACTGTAATTTCTGTATCAAAATATATTTGTATCATTGCAGCATGTTTTATGTTTTGTGACTACGTATCTATATATTTTAAAAAGGAGGGAGGGGTAAGGTTTGAATGTGAACCCAAGGTCTTCATTTCACAGTCTGGAATTTTATGATAGTAACATTTTAAATAAAATCTACTCTGGGAATTTTGCAACATACTTCCTTTGGTGATAGTGATGGCGTTATTTCCAGAATGAGACACGGATCCAAGCAGCTGATCTCAGACTAGAAAACACAGCAGTGTAATGACTTCCTTTTGCAGGGAGGCCGTGGGCCTCCTCCTGTAGGGCTGGCGAAAGCTTTGGGGGATTTGCTACTGGAGGCAGCGGTTCTAGGTCACTCAAGGTGCCATCGAGCCTCACCCCTATGGAAACCAAGGTGTGCACTGACTGAGTGAGAAGGGCCCACTGAATCCTCCAGCTCACTGGCTGTGGATTTCATCCACTATTGTCTGTTATTTGAAAGCGAAGCTTTTAATAAATTGTAGCCCTCTGATTCACAATAAAAACACCTGTTGACTTGAACCAGTGTAAGAGGAAAAACATGTGGGTATAATTACCTTTTTAATTAAAATGTCTGGTTACTATATTTCCAGACAGTCCCAAAATGCTGTGTACACCTCTCCAGCTGCCAGAGCATGTGGAGATCTATTTTTTTTCCCATCTACTAAAAACTATCACTCTCTGATGCATTCATACAAGCCTTCGTTACAGACTAATCAGCAGTAAAAACAGACAGTATATACAAGCTGAAATAAGTAGTAAAGGATTAATTGTTGCTGTTTTCCATTTTTGAAGTGAACTCAGCAGAATTTTCAAGTTTACATGAGGCATTCCCACAGCTGCATCCATTAACTGCTCAGGGCACTTCTGTGGTGGACATGGCACGAGTGTGAGGCTCAGCGGTACTTGTGTGTGCCAGCAGTTTGCCTGCTGAGGCTCGTTTTCAAACCACTGAGCTCCTGTGTCGGCTCCTGCTGAGCTCAGTGAGAGCTGTGCTGAGCTGCAGGCACTGCTGAAGGAGCACAGCCATGTGCACACGTGCACTGAGTAATGCTCAGTGAAGGGTGAAGAAGAACAAATAGCCCCAGACAGCAAGGAGAGTGAGTCTCATACATGTGGAGGGCAGCACGGGCTTTAGTTAACAGCATCCAGCAGAGTTTTAAAGCCTGAATCTCTCGGCAGAAGCATCTACCCTGGAAGGAACAGCTGACCCTCCAGCTTCACATGTCCTCCTGTTACACGGCTGCCTGCAGAACGCTTAACTGACATTTGAAACAGCTTGTCTTCATTTTTGATGGCACAATAAAATAAGGTTTGTGCTAATTCATGTTTTTAACAAGAATACTGGCATTGTTGTCTATGCTTGCACAGATGTACATTCCCAGGTACAAACAGAACAACCACACACCAAGAGGCAGGGATTGAAATGTTCCAATTTACTTCATCACCAACAGAAAATGGGTAATATTCCAGGGTAGTTTACCCAAAAGCTGCATTTGGGAGGATGCTTGGAGCAGCAGCCCATCCCTGCAGTGCGCAGGGAGGACTGTGATAACTGTGGAGGATGAAGAAGAGGAGGAGGGGGATGACTCCTGTTTCCCCCTGGTGTTCTGCCCATGTTCATCTCACTCCCACCAGGGTCCTCCTGATGCTTCAAGGCTCAAGTACAAATTCACAGCCTAATTTTTATGCCTTTATTACTGCTTTTATTAGAAACAGTATTGTTTATGCATTATTGAGAGCTAAAAGTTCAGAGGTACTTTTAAATAATTTCTGCTGTCTTTACTCTCCCTTGTGAGGCAGTTCTCTCCTTCAGCTTTTAAACACTTTTACATGATAGACAGCATTGCAGCCCTGGGCCACTTGTGTCTCCAGACCCACAACACCACTGCAAATTCTGGGAAAGTTTTGCTGAGCCCCCCACTGCCTCTGTCACCTTTGTTGTTATGGCACTGGCTTTCAGTACAGTCCTAAACAAAAGAAGAGGAAGAATCTGGAAATGTCTGAGCAGAGTTATCTCTGCAGAAGAGCCCAACCCCCAGCCACTGTTAGCTGGAACAGAGTAGCACCAAGAGTTGTTTTTTAAATTATTCATGTGACTCTTAAAAATGCTGTGTTTTGTTCTGTTTTGTTTTGTTTTCCAGAGTAAGCTCCTTCAGAGCTACCAAGAGCCATTAGTTATATGAAGACTTTGTCCCTGTATATTCCTAAACTATAACTCAGATAACCACTTTAGCATAAAGAGACACAGTGAAAGTCCCAGTGCAAACTTTGTTACAGACCAAATTTTCCTGAGCAGATCCCTTAGCCACAATACTGCAGACTTTGTTGATGAACATTGCCAGAGTGCTGGGACAGGAGCACATAGTGGCTCCTTCCCCGGGGCACTGCCACGCTGCTCTGTCAGGATGCAGCTGCCTGTGGGTCTCTGCACATGGTGCAGTGTCCTCTTGCAATCTACAGAACAGTGCACTTCCCTTAACAGGAAATAGTTGTTACTGGAGAGATAGATTTGTGATTGTTTTGTTTTTGCTGTCAGCAGCGGACAATATCCTCAGATCTATCTAAATCCTTCAGGGGCGCTATTCAGGCTCTCTTCATGTTACTCTTGGTGTTTTTGAAAGTGTATAGACTGAGACATTGGCCAATAGGAGGAGCATCTGAGCCCTGTGGAGTTCACAGAATCACAGAATGGCAGAATTGCAGGGTCTGGAAGGGACTTCAAGTGATCATGGAGTCCAACTCTCCTGCTAAAGAATTACCCTACAATAGGTTGCACAGGCAGGCATCCAGATAGGTCTGGAATATCTCCATAGGAGGAGAGAACTCCACAACCTCTCTGAGCAACCTGTTCCAGTGCTCTGTCACCCTTACTGTAAAGAAGTTCTTCTGTATGTTATTATTGAACTTCCTATGTTCAAATTTTAGGCCATTACTCCTTGTCTTATCTCTGCACACCACCAAGAAGAGCCTGGCCTCATCCATTTCCTTCCACCTCCTTTTAGATATTTATAAACATTTCACAGAATCATAGAATAGTTTGGGTTGGAGGGGACCTGTAAGATCATCTAGTTCCAACCCCCTGCTGTAGGCAGGGACACCTCCCTCTAGACCAAATTGCTCAAAGCCCCATCCAGCCTGGCCTTGAATACTTCCAGGTAGGGGGCATCCACAACCTTTCTGGGCAACCTGTTCCAGTGTCTCACCACCCTCACAGTAAAGAATTTCTTCCCTACAAGTCCCTCCCCAGCTTTCCTGTAGGCCCCATTCTGGAAGGCCACTATATGGTCCCCCCTGGAACTTTCTCTTTTCCAGACTGAAGAGCCCCAGCTCTCTCAGCCTGTCCCTGTAGGGGACGTGCTCCAGAAAGGCATAAGCACAGTGTACCAAAGCACTACAATTCAAGCAACATCCTCCAGGAGGAAACCTTGCTTGGAGAAGACATTTATTTGGAACAGACATATACAGCAGGGCTACATTAAGACTGCATTTAAAAGCAGAAGTTAAACATTAAATCCTGCTGGACAGGGAGTCAAACAGCGATGACAGATTTTCCGAGTGAAAAATGTACTTTTAAGTTATATGGTGGGCACAACTGCAAAATGAAGTTTTCAGGATGATAGAAAAGTGATATTTTAAGAAACATTTTGCACATACCCACAGTTATTTGAAGATGAAACATTTTGCTTATTCACTTATCTGTTTTTTAATTACTCGCAGGATGTACCCATGCTCTGGAGTTTATTTTAATAGCAGTATACCATACAGCTGAGGAAATTATGTAGCTTGCTGTTTAATTTCTCTTACAGCTTTTGTTGGTGACATGCACTGCACGGTGCAATGCTGGGACTCCACGTAGAGAAAGAGCTGCTGTGTCCATTCCCATTGAGGCCCGTGGGACAGCCCATGCTCAGCTCACCCCTGTGCTGTGCTCCCACCTGCAGCCCGAACAGCCCTGGGCCCTGGCACCTGCTGCAAATCCTGGTGCCACACTGGGTGCTGCTTGGGGTGGGATGGTTTGAAAGGAAATCACCTGAAAAGGAAGACAGAGCTGCACAAATTATTTCCTTTTAAAGTGTATGCTTCTGTTCAGAGCTGAGAGTCCAATAAGAGTTTATTTGCTTATCTTTTTCAACTGTTTTCTAGGGAAACTTTTGTTTTATCATTGCTGCTAGGATTGCTGCATGTAAAGGACACAACTACCTGTGCTGCAAGGGGATGATTTATTGCACTGAATATGAAATAGGGATATCTCATCCACCATTTACCAGTACAATGGCTAAATGAATATGTGCTGGAGCACTTTCCAGCTCAGATAACATACATTTATTAGCAAAAGAAAAAAAAAGTAAAACATAGAAACAAATAATACCATTTTTTTCTGTCCCTCTCAAATCAATTGAGTTTACTTTGCCTCCCAGATAGAAGTGTTTGTGTTGAACAGAAACCAACAAGCCCATTACATAATACAAACCCTATTAGAGAAAGTCAGCTCAAACTATAACATTGATACATTATTAGTACATTTCAAAGGTATTTATTTAATGTTAGTAGACTTTATGGTGAATTATGTAGCCAAGATAGAATCTTTTATATTTCCCTTTGCCAAGAAAAATAGATGTTTCCAAGCTTTTAATGATAATTCTTACAAAAGCTTGTCCAAGAGGCTCCTTGAGAAAGGTGCCCACAGCCAAGGCAGCGCTGACACATCTCACTTTCTTTCAGTTTTTTGGAATGTACTGGGCTCGTAGAATTATGAGATTCCCACACTTTGTGCTGAAAAAGAAATGAAGTTTACAGACAGTATGTTGAGAAGAAAAATATTTAAATGGTTCAGAAAGGAAAATTATTTCCATTATAACAGAAATGGGATATTTCTGTGAGTCTTTTATAAAACTTCATGAGTTTCATCATATTAGTTTGGAGGAGGTCCAACAAGCCCAAAAGCAGGGCAGGACGCAGCTAGGAACCTCCTGTGCGGTGCAGCCACACCACCTGAGTGCACAGAGAGAGGTCCCAGGTGCAGAAAAAATACATTTCACATGACAACTATCTCAAATTGAAGATGATCAGAGGGCTGAAACACCTCTCATATGAAGAAAGGTGGATGGAGCTGGGTGTGTTCAGCCTGGAGAAGGCTCAGGAAAGACCTGATATCAGATTTCCAAGACTTGAAGGGAACTTACAAACAGGAGAGCAGCTTTTCATGTGGACTGATAGTGATAGGACCAGTGGGAATGTCTTTTAACTAAGAGAGGGGAAATTTAGGTAAGATGTTAAGAAAAAGTCATTTACTCAGAAAGTGGTGAGGCCCTGGCACAGTCTGCCTGGAGAGCTGTGGTACCCCACCCCTGGAGGTGCTCAAGGACAGGTTGGATGGGGCCCTGGGCTTCATGAGCTGGTGGGTAGAAGCTCTGTTCACGGCACAGGGGTGGAAACTGGATGATATCTGGGGTACTTTCCAACCCAAGCCTTTCTATGGCTCTGTGAAAATTATATCTATCCATCTTTTTTGCTGCAGAGTATTTCTAAAGATTTTCTCAGCAGGAATTTCATTTCTAAGTTTCAACTGTTTGGTCAATTCTTAAAATTGTGCACAGAGAGTTTTCACTTTCCTGACACAGAAAGTGTGTGCAGAAGCTGCCATGGAGTATTACTTCCTTAACCTTTATTAATATTTGGCTATTAACTCATGTGGCGATGTTAGGAAACGAGAGAAATTATCTGTATTTGCACTAGAGAACAGCAGTTTTACCTGAATGGGTTATTTCAGTGATCTGAAACTCAGAGCAAGCTTGGTTATCAAAAAAAAAAAAAAAGAAAAGAAAAAAAAAGAAAAAAAAATAGAGCACAGAGAGCACATTTAAAACAATTTAAATCATATCACAAAATCCTGTCTTGAAAAGAACTATACAAGTTCTTTCTGAAAGAAAATCTTGAGCTCAATATTTCTTCCAAGCCGTGCTCCACTGAAGAGCCCATGAATGTGTTTTTGTTTCCACCGACCAAAGGAGATCAAAAGTTATAATGGAACAAAGATGGCCCCTGAGTGGTTGCAACATTATTTCAGGTAATTTAATTGAATATAATGAGTGATACCTCCTGTACTTCGATTTTGATATTGATTCCTTCAGATTTGTCTAAAATAGAAACAATTAAACAAGCAAATAATGATCCTGAGATTTAGATGAAAGATAAACCTTAAGTGAGACGTACATTTACATAGAGTGTCCTGAATGGAGTCATCCATGTCATCGTGCCAAGTAATGGTATTGCTTCAGAGGCAATTACATTTGCTATTTACCCATCCTTCCCCCTGTGTCTGAAGTAAAAACAATGTGTTACCTTACTCCACTTTTTGCTTAGCCTCGCACACCAAGATACCTCTTCATCCACTGAACTGCAGTTTACAGGGGTGAGAGAAGCTGTGGAACTGCTGGGAACAAAACCACTCCTTCTCCAGCCTTGTGATCAGCATGTGTCAGGCATTGTCTGGGATGTGCTCTGTGGCTCCCGGGTCTTAGCAGAGGTGAGACAGGAAGTCAAGGGCCAAATGTAAACAGTGTTCTATTGTCAGCAGCCTGATAATAGCAATATTGATCTTAAATCTGTGACAGGTGCCCATCACCTTTTCTTTACCCAGTTCTTACATACCGCTGATGTCCCTGTAATGCCAACTTGCTATGTCATAATGTGTATTAAGGTAACATGTCTGAAGACAGATGCACTCTGAAAGTTTTGTTCCACTGTGACATTACACTTTCTGCCATCTCAGCTGCAGACCTGCACTTTGGCACTTCAAAGTTAGCAATGAGAAATCAGCTGATAGCCAAAGGGCTGCAAATACCAAGGGCAGCTTTTACCCACCAGAATAGTGTAGCATCTTTCATTCCCTCCAAGGAACCGTGACAGAGCCAAGTCATCACTGGAAAGTACTTGCATATTTAAATTGTTTCATTATCTCATAAAAGCCTCTAATCGGTCATTTGTGTGCTAAGAGAAGAAGAATGTTAACCAAAAGGAAGAGGCGGAGAAGATAAATGCAAACACCTTTTCACAACCTCATGGAGCAAAAGACTTGCAAAAATAAAAGGTATATCTGGGATGGAAAGAGATGACAAAAATTATAAAATTCTGATTTTGTCCATGATAAAAAAATTAAAATACATATATACATATATATATATATATATATATATTTGTACCATAGTAACTGATTCCTTCACAGACTACCTCAGTAAGACATTTATGTAGAGGATACACTTCTACAGAAAGTCAGCCACTGTATTTATCTTCTTTTTCTATTTCAAGCTGGGGCAGTAAGCCATGCTTAATTTTCAAAATCACAGGAGTGCTGTCTGACAGCTCCAGCTGTTCCAGCTTGTGCTCTTCTGCACCAGAGCAGAAGTATCTGAGCAAAACTCAACATTAATCACCCTGAGCTATTTTCAAATCATTTAAATCTTTAACAGTGAAGGAGGTGTGATTTAAAAATAAATAAATCATGCTGAGAGGTTTGAACAAAGTTCCTGTAGCCTGGCATCCTCCACAAGTAATATTCGGAAAATACAGAGAGAAGGGAAAAAAAAACAACACAACACACCAAAGAGATCTGTAGAGCTACCACCACCATTGGTGGCTTCTCCCTGAGGAAGGCTGTAGGTTTCTGGGAGCACAGGTATGGCTCCATCCCCTTCCTCACCCCCCAACTTACAAAGATGAGCTTCTGTCTTTTGCCCTCATGACATTCACTTTACACCTGCACACTGCCCACGTACACTCAAACCATCTTCCTCTTCCTCCCAGACCAGGACTCACAAGCCCTCAATCAACTGAGCAACACTATTGGCAGTATTTCTTCCCCCCATCTTCCCTGGCCTGGGCAGATCTGTGCTGGAGGCTCTTCCTGGGCTCACTGGTGCTGCAGCACGATGCTCTCAGCCTTGTGACTGTGGTGATGCCCAGACCCTGGTGGGCAGCAAAAGTTCTGTAGGGACACAGCTGTCCAGCAGTAACTCCTGGCACACTGCATCAAAGCATAGCCTCAGTCTCATGGCTGGCTGCACAGCTACACTCAGAAACCTGTTTCACTTTCCTCAAAAAAATGTGTGTAAGCTCTAGATCCCCAAGCTTTTCTCCTGCAGAGGAGAAGAAGATAAGAAAGTCCACTTTCCTGCTGAAAACTCCAAGATTATTAAATCAAGGGGAGAACATGCAGCCAGAAGTGAAGAAAACCTGGATCCCAGCTGGTCATTCCGAGCTTACCTTCACAGCATCTTTGGAAAGCAGGGAAATGGCTCTGCTAAAAGAGGGGAGGGAGGCGGAACTGCTTTTTGCAGCTCATCAGGGATGTTTATGTTGGGGCGAGGAGCTGAATACAAGTTTCCCATTCTCCAAACATCTGCAGATAGCAGTGGGTTATCTGCCCAGGTAACAGCAACATGTTCGCCCATTGCACAGCTCCTCTACACTTCCTCACCAACCTGATTTAAGGGAAACAATCACATCTTCCTGCCCTGCCCTCAGAAGCTGCCAAAAGACTTCCAATTAGAGTCAATTGGGATAACAGTTCTATTTGCATTTTTAAGCTATTATTAGCAAGTCGTCAGTCAGCCAGTAATTGATATCACTATCCCCTTCCTTTTTGTGCTAAAATAATAATGGTTTTAATCAAAAGCAATTTGTATTAATATATGTTTTGCCCCAGGAGTTAAGAGCAATCTTCAAGAGTGGTGGTGAAAGATGTTAAATAACACCGTGTATTAATACAGACAACGACTGATGGCCTTGGCAGCGGGAGAAATGGAGATTGTTTTTTGCATCCGGATCACTCTGGCTTTGTCTTTGGCTTCTGCAAAATGATTACGGTGTAGGAATCAAGGGAAGATTAAAAAGAAAATCTTTAGAGAAGAAAAGTAGAGGCCCCAGACCTTCCTGATGCCCATCTGTAAAACTTCTTAGCAGGACTCATGTACACACAGAGGGTCACATGCTATGTGAACACCTATGCTCTTCCTAATAACCACAAGAATGGGATGGAGGAGACCTCACAGAAAAAATCGTTTCCCATTCCCCAGCCCACTGCTACATTCCACATTCTTTAGAAATGGCACTGAGTTCCTATTTTAACTCATGCCTCTAATCTGTAATATCAGAACTGGTTTTAAATTACTTTCAAATGTAATACTGAACGCACTCAGTGCATTTAGCTCTGAGCTGCCTTCTCACCCGCAGCACCAGCATTAAGAAGCTCTGCACGATGTCTCACGAGCAAGATTAGTTAAACCTTTTTTTTTTTTTTCCCCATTATCTTTGCTCATGTTCTAATCTGATGCTTAATTAATTTTCTCCCCTGAAGCCGATGCAAAAAAATCGCACCAACAAGCGCACGTGAAAATCTGTGCTCCAGACACAAGTGGAAAGGGAGGAGAGCAGCTCTCACGCTCCTGAGCAGGCTGCTTGCACCACAGTCGTGCTCTGCCATGCCCAGACACAGGCTTCCGCATAGGAAGGAAAGTCTTAAATCAGAAAAAAAGAATGAAAAAAAAAATACAAAGCTTCACAGAAGCCAGAAAGGCTGCAAAATTCATGTCTATATATGGGGAATGAATGAACAGGTTTTCACTCCCCAGTACAAAAAAGACCAGGAACTCGTGGAAAGATTCCAGCAGAGGGCTACAAAGATGATAAAGGATGTGGAATACCTCCCTTATGAGGAAAGGCTGAGAGACCTGGGTCTGTTCAGCCTTGAGAAAAGAAGACTCAGAGGGGATCTGATCCACGTCTATAAATATCTAAGGAGAGAGAGCAAAGGGACGAGGCTGGACTCTTCTCAGCAGTGTGTGGCGATGGGACAAGGGGAAATGGCCACAGAATGAAGCATAGGAAGTTCTGCACAAATATGTGTAAGAACTTCTTCACAGTGCAGTGACGGAGCACTGGCACAGGCTGCACAGAGAGGTGGTGGAGTCTCCTTCTCTGGAGATGTTCCAGACCCACCTGGACGCCTACCTGTGCAACCTGGGCTGGGGAGCTGCTTTGGCAGGGGGTTGGACTCGATGATCTCTGGAGGTCCCTTCCAACCCTTTCATTCTGTGATCTCACAAGTGAACAGTGTTGCAGCAGAACGTGCATTAGAGTGATGACACAAAATGTGGTACTTACTTTTTTACTGCAGGCATTCTGATATCATCTGAACCTTGGGAAGTTTACAGTAGCAGGTCTTATCTTTACACCACAGAAGCCAATCAATATACTCTACACTCCTCGCACAAATCAAAATGTACTTTACTGCTTCAAAGAAAATCCCAGACAAGCATGTGACCCTCATGTAAATAGGTCTGCAGGAACATATTATCTTTCTCATCACATGTTGATGAGAAAGTACAAGTACACCCAAGGCAAAATGTGGCCACTACTAGTAGAGCTGGACAGTTCCTGAGCTCCACAGCATCACTGAGAGATTTCTGGATTGGAGATTCAAATGCAGGATTAAGGGGGTTGAAAAAGTAATAAACAGACAATCAGTCACAGTATGAAAAGGTTGTGGTTTTTTTTTTTAATACCAGCATTTCTTATGGCTTTAGTTTCCTTGTCAAGGGGGACTACTACCAGACTACTGTCTAGCATGATGTTAATCAAGTCTGTCTGCAGCACTTCTGTTTTTGTTTCAAGTTACCATTAAAAAAAAGCAGCCCCTATTCCTACCTAATTAATAAGAAACTGTCCTGGGTAAAAATAATAAAAAAAATCACTTAAATTTTCTTTTTTGTTAAGTATTAAAAATTCTTATGCTCAATGAAATTTTTTTTCTTTTCCTTTTTTCATTTTCCCAAGCAAGGTTTCTAATCCCATTGTCTTTGAAGGTGCTTTGTCTGACTCAGATCTATGGCTCACCACACAGCTAAACACACAAAGCTGATCAGCAACAGTCCACCACCTTTCCATCTCACAGTAAGTGAAAAGAATTCTTGAAATATTCAGTCCTGTAACTTCCATCAGACTGACACAAATCACCCAGCTATTGCTCTACTTTCAAGAACAATAAATACATTTAAAAATCAGGGCCCCTGAGTTAGAAACAAAGACATAACTCAGCTTCTGTCTGATAATAGTCACAGCTAACTTTAGACAGGTGGCATACTGAAAAGATTCAAAACGGACAACTTGTGATTTTACAGGAACAAGGAAGATTGCCTTATTGCCTTGCCTTATTGTCAGAGGACCCACAACAGTTCACATCACTTTGCCTCAAGTCCTCAAAGCGGAGATCACATTAAAATATATTAAATGACTGCAAGGCAAATCAATGCATTTGAGACCACCACATAAGAAACCAAACTTTTCTATAAAGTACTTTCTTATGAATTACAAAATTTTGGTACAGCAGGATGAACTTTATAATAGAATAATAACCACAGAAAACTCTTATTTTCAGTAGCATTTCCAAAATGCACCTCAAAGACCACTTAGCTTCAGGTTTGCATATTTATTTTTTCTTTTAGAAGGAGAGCGCATGCAAATTGCTTGCAGCACTTGTATTTAGTATTTTTTGCATATGTTTGTATTTATGTCAACAGCTACTCTTGAGTAGCTGACTTGTAATGTTTCAACGTGCGAGCAGAAGGATCGGTGGCTTTAACCCATCTTGGCATCCAGTAGTGGGGCAGCCAGTTGCTTCGCCCTGGGTAGTGCTTCTCAAAGATCTGGCGGTAGTAATAACTTTCTTTTGTTTTAGGAGGATTGAAAGGATATTTCTCCGCTGCCTTTTCCAGCAGAAGGTCATCAACCTGCAGAAACAGCAGAATTCACATTAAGCTGCCTTCTAATTTATACAGACTCAAAAAAAAACCCATTTTTCTTATCCTTCTCTCCACTGGGAATCAACTGGCACAACTTAAAGCAGTGTTCTTCTGTGAAAATGGTATCATGTTCTTTTCTGCTCATACAGAGCTGTTCACTCTGCTTGTATAACCAGGCTCTTAACATCAGAAGACCCGGGATGCTGAGGCAAAATACAGCTGCAGTTGCTATACTGGCTAAGAAAGGAAGGAAGAAAGAAGAAAAGTTGCACCAGTTGAAAATTTCTACGGCAGCTTTCCCTGCCAACATGCTGTCTAATTCCCCACACCCACGAAAGAAATTTGCTACTGCTAATACCAAGACACGCTCAGTAGGGGCAGCACTGACTTGCCTGACCCAACTACTTTCTTGTCTGTGGATGAAGTAGGGAAGGACACATGCAGTTGGTAGTATGACAGACAAGTGCCTGTCCATAGGCCCAACTAAACATATTTCTGTGTATAAAATGAGTTGCTAATCCTTCTTCTCAAAGAAGAAACTACCTCTATGCACCAGAGACTATCCTTTGTCCAAACTCAAAAGCTGTAAGTCTTCAGTGGTTACTGATGCAAAGAGACACATCAGAAAGGGCTTAGCTGGGAAAAAAAAAAAAAAAAAAAGCTAGGAAAAAAGCAAATGAAATGAACAAGAAAGGACATTATAGTATTTAAGTTCATGAAAGTGTCTTCAACTGAAGCAGCTGCTTTGTGTATAGCCCAGAAATTGTGCTTGCCAACACGCAATCTAATTTGCAATCCAGATACTTAAATGATGCTCATTTCCTTACAGTTGTTTCTGCCAAGCTCTAGCATTTCTTTGTACCTGTGATTTCAAGCATCTTTAAGCAGCTTCCACCCCAGACCCATCTCTGAAGGCATTTAAAGCCAGCCTGGATGGGGCCTTGGGCAGCCTGATCTAGTGGGAAGCAACCCTACCCACACTGGATAATTTTTAAGGTCCCTTCCAATTCAAGCCATTCTATAGTTCTACAATCTTGGGTAGCAGGAAGGCTGTCAATTAAAACTTTTCTTGCTCCTCCACTATGAAACCTGAGTTACTATCACATCCAGATTTATTCTCCCAACTAAGCAACTGCCTCCTTGGCAGTCATATCTCAACATAAGTAAATGTGAAAAACCCCAAACACTATGGTACAATACCTGTTGATCAATATAGTCCTGAAGAATAGAAAACCAGGATTTCTTTACTGATGCTATACCATCACTGAAAGCTTCTTTGGGTCTCCAGAGTATTTCTTTGGGAAGCAAGTTGGAATCTTCAAAGGACTGTCTTAAAAGGTATTTTTCGATTCCATTCTGTTTGCAGAACAGCGAACAATGTTGTAAGTCTCAAGGATTAGAGTACAAAGATTTAAATACTTGACTAAGAAATGAATTCCTTTCAAAAGGTCTGGTCAGAAAAAGAGTACCCAGTAGCCCAACATTCCAGCCAAATATTTAAGACCATATTTGGTCACATGGAATTCAGCAATTCAATCATGCTTAGAACACATAGCTGCTAATTGCTAAGTTTGCATTTGGGTTCAACCCTAGCTTTACACACCTTTGGGATTCGCAGTTCTGCTGGTAAAGATAAATAATAAGAAGTAAAGCGATGATCCAAAAATGGGACTCTTAGTTCAAGACTAAATAGGGGAAAAAAACAGAGGAGATACTGAATTAATTCAACACATGGGACACTTAAAAATCTGTAACAGTTAAACTTTCCTTGTCTTTCACATCAGCACAAGACTTTCTGCTTTTACTTGGAGGAAATTTCACTTGTATTCGTGACTAACTCCATTTAATTCATCAGTTCAGTGAGTTCAGTTTATCGCCTGAGTGGATGAAGTACAGATTTCAGATGATTAATGACGCCATCTGCCGGACAGCTTCTGGTACAACGAATTTACAAACTACAGTCCTGCAGGATTTGCAACATCTGTTGTTTCACATAAACAAAAAAACACTGAAAAATCTTGTTGCCTCCAGAGATCTACCAAGAACCTGCAAGCTGCTGACTGGGATTTGCATCAGCGTTTGTAAAGATGTCACAGAATCAAGAAGATTTCCAGCTGTCATTTCTGAAATCCACATTTGTTCGTATTTTCAGAAAACATCAAAGAGGAGCCTGCTCAGACACCAGGCAGCTGCTGCCTACTTATCCTGCAGCATATGCAGGTTACATCAGTAGCAAATATACAAGTACAAAACTTTCTTGCTCACATTCTTATACATGACACGGCTTTTAAGGCCACCTGAAAGCAATAAATAAAATTAGAGTAACGGAGGCAACAAATAAAATTACAGTAACTGTGTCTTTGGTAGGAAGAACTGCTCTTAGTGTTTCCCCCCAGAGACATTAAGCTTTCCAGCTTCAAAGGCAAATGGAGATGCTATGCTAGGCACAGAGTTCAAGCAGAGTACGGAGTGCATCCACCTTGTTACTACTGCTCTTAAGACTGATGTTCTTCCCAGAGTAGTTTAGGTCCACACACTAAAAGCAAGTTATCCTGCGTCACAATATTCTAAAGGAACAACACCTTCCACCCCAGACCCATCTCTGAAGGCATTTAAAGCCAGCCTGGATGGGGCCTTGGGCAGCCTGATCTAGGAAGGAAAGCAACCCTACCCCCACTAGATAATTTTTAAGGTCCCTTCCAATTCAAGCCATTCTATAGTTCTACAATCTCGGGTAGCAGGAAGGCTGTCAATTAAAACTTGCTCCTCCACTATGAAACAAGTGACTTACAGTTTTCTCAATGACAAAGGAACTTTTATGTTCTAGTTAAGCTCTTAAATAAGTGTCCTCAGCATCCAAGAGACCACATCTTACCCATGTGCTGCAGTAGTTCTGTCTGCACGAAGTACATCAAACAAGTAGAGCTCCTTCAGAAGCCTCTCACTCTCTTCTGCAGCTTCTTCAGGAGATGGTGCCTGTAAACCATGACACGTGCACGTAGCACGAAGATCTAATACAGCTGCAGTGAGGGAACCATTACTCACTGCCCTACATTTGCATGTGCCAAACAAGTCTGAGAGAACTGACAAAATCTTGTCCAACTTGCACACTAAGATTCTCAGATAGTGACTTTAAAAATAAGGAATCTCTCTTCAGGTACCAAACAAGGTGTAAGTCCAATGCACACCTTTGCAAACACATCACGATATACTGGAAGCATACAGAAGTCCTAATTTTAGTTGCATTCATATTCAGAAGTTTAAGTGGGATCCACAAGATGTCAGAACTAGCAAAGAATACACACAGGAAGCAACAGCCTAAGCAAATTTGAAAAAGTTATTTTTCGAAGTGATTGAGTCCCCTGGATTTTATGTCACCTTGGGATAGTCTCAACAAATACAGGTGTGACAACTCTCAAACTTCACACCTTGACATCTCAGTAGAGAGTTTCTGTTTAAGGGGAGAAAAAAATAAATTCAAGGGCCTGCTGGAAATGCACTTACTTTATGGAAATATATATATCCTTGAGTCAACTCATCTGATCCTTCTCCAGAAAAAATGACCACACTGTCAGTTTTCTTGCGTATGTATTTGGAGACAAGATACATACCTTAAAAATAGTATAAAGTTATTAAAATATTACTATATATTTTATACAATAGTTAGAATAGTTTTAATTCAGTATCTTAGAAGTTTCTCGCCTATAACAATTTCTTTAGTGGCAAAGAACTGCAGTGCACTAACATGATGCCTTATTGCTGTTCAAAGCCAGCCATCGCTA
Organism: Oreortyx pictus; assembly: GCA_036925125.1. Taxonomy (NCBI): domain Eukaryota; kingdom Metazoa; phylum Chordata; class Aves; order Galliformes; family Odontophoridae; genus Oreortyx; species Oreortyx pictus. The sequence continues at coordinate 24,062,335 of JAUPFR010000007.1, forward strand.
GCCACACATACTAAATGCTGCAGATCCATCTAAACTGTGTACTTACAGTTTACCCTCAAAATATGAAAGATGTATGTGTAATCACCCTGGGAATGTTGGAGGATTCCCATGAGAACAAACACTAGAGTTCTTCCAACTCAATTACATCTTTCCAAACAGTATGCTTGTATGAGAGAAGTATTAAAGATCTACTGAAAAGAACCTATTTAACTTTATTTCTTATGAGAAAATAATCACAAAATAAGGACAGCAGAAGAAAAGTTGGCTTTATTTTTTAAACAAATGTTTTCAGTTATTTGACACTGCAAAATCCTAGCTTCATGTAAAATTCCATTCAGGGACCTCAGTTTTCAAAACTGCCTTACCTGTATGTCTTATTAACTTATTTACAAAGCTTTAGGCTGATGTAAGTGTTACTGGGTAAAATGCCATAGCTTGCATTAGGCACAAGGCCACACTAAATTAGGGTTTTTCACTCTTATCATGTTGGCAAACTTTTTTTAAGGACTTGCTGCTGACTTCTGTCATTTCTCAGAATCAAGCATACATTAGGAGAAGTCTGCCTGACTTCAGTATGTATGTATCACCAGAGGGTGATAAGAAATACTTCACTTTAATAGTAAGATTATGCAAGAAATGTGGTAACCACAACAATTCTACTATGGTAACATTCGGTGCCTCAAACACTAGGCCTCAAAGACAGGCTCTGCCCCAGACAACAGCTGAGAGCAAGAACTGATGAGTCGCAGCTCCCACGTTCTACAACAGTTAACGATGGAAACATAGTTTTGCATAAAATGTTATTAAAGCAACACACCGTGGGTATTGCTATCAAAAATCTTACCGATTGAAGCTCTTACTGTTGTTATATCGTAGGTTTCCAAAGAGAAGATAACCTCTTCTACTGCCTGAATTCCCTCTTCAGAATTAAATATTACTTCATGATGTTCACTGCCTATATGTGCTGCCACCTGTTGGTGAGAAGTCGAGATAACATACCGCTTTTCAATTAAAACATTTTTTAAACACACGGTGTGTTTTACACACCCACTGTAAGCATCAGCTTCCCTTTTGCCACAAGCAGTGAGAATGAAGAACAAGCAAAGACAACACTGTAGCAGACACTCCCACTTGCAGTGGTACTCCACCAAAGGAAACACTCTTCCCAATTAGAGTTCAGCTATGATCACAGAACATCCAACCGCTTGCCCAAAGCCTAACAGAATCTGCAGAGAATTTAAATGCTCTGAAATTTACTCAGAAGAGAAACGGTGGCTCAAAATTTATGACAGCTGGATGCCCAAAGGATACATCAGGTACCCACCTGTTTTTACATGGCTCTTAAGTCAATACACTGACAATGAACTTGAAGTAGTTAACTTGCATACAAATGCCATTAGCAGAGGAACAATAGCACGGTGACTGACCATTAAGACCCAGAGGTTTTAAGAGTAGTAGAACTGAGAGCATTCCGAAGTACTGTTTCCCTTAGTAATGATAAAGTAATAGTCCATCACATGAAAAAAGTCTTCAACATGAAGAGAAAATAGCTATGGCTCAAATCCTCTTTTTCTAACAATTAATTAACCAGCAAATGTTGTACTACAAGATTTATAGCAAACTGATTTACACTTTACATTTTAATCAGTACCACAATCTACACCATATCACGAAGTCAGCACAATTAGTACACACGCTATAACAATCAGAAACTCAAGACCAACCTGGAAGCAACATTTAGCATACCTTTCTGGCTGCCAGTAAATCAGGACTGTTTTCCATCCCAATTGCAAAGGTTTGTAGTGGATATTTTATGTTCATTTCTTTCATCAGTTTCAGAAGAACAGCTGCAACCAAGCTGGAATCTAAGCCCCCTTTTAAAAACAAAACAAACAATAAAAATTCAAATTAACTGGCCTGGTGTTTGACTGGTTTTTATTTCCCTTTAAGGGCACTAACACTAGATAGCAGAGTTTCATGAGCAGGTTTCATTTTTAAGCAACGTGAATATGTAGAAGAATTTGAACAGTTTGGAAAACAACAAACAATAAAATACCAACAGACACCCTAAGGCTCTTCTGTTTTACTCTGAAAAGCTAGTTCTGCTGCTCCTTGACTACTTCTACTTGTTGCTCTCCTTTTAAGTACTGAGCAAAGCACAGTATCTGCTCTCCCATACTCATCTGCATTTCTAACAGGGAAGACCATTTGGCCTTCTGCTTGTTTCCTACACTCCATATCTAGTTTTGTAGCTGAGTGTGTTAGCAAACATTCCCACCCTGACTGCCCTCTGAGGGAACCCTTCCCTGACAAGAATTTCCCTCTGGAAATTACATGAATTACGTGCTAAGTCAGAGGAAAGAAGGGGAGCACAGAAACCAAACCGAGTGCTTGAAATGTGAAAAACAGGGAAATGAACATTTGCATTTCCACTGTGAAGCTGAGTTCCAATCCCTCTGTGACTGGAAGAGCAAGCATTTCTCTCTGTCTGTGAATATACTCAAAACTGTGAAGCACAGAGATGCTCTGATATTGTATTAGTACAGGACCTTAGTTTTACTACTGATATGTAGTGTGCATGTGGATCTGAGGAGCAGACTGTCCTGTAATTTAAAAAGCCTGTTTCAAAACCAAATTTCAGATATTTACTGAGGCTGAGATAGTCCAGTCTGCATGTTTCCAAGTTTCGCTTACCTCCCTCCTACTTTTTATCATGTCAAAAGTAAAGAAATATTCCAACAGTATCTCCTAGTCAGTTCTCTCTCATTAAGATGCACACTTGCTAGGATACATGAAAAATGAGTGTAATTGCTGATGAATAAATAGCATATCAGACCTCTATCCAGAAGTACAAAGTGCTACAAAAACAGTGAATAAGAAGTCAGTCCCATGGCTACAAAGCCTTACCTCTGCAAGACTGAACCACCAAATCATTCTGATCAACTAAGTCAGAGAACAACTTCTTGTATCACAAGCTACTACCTCACCTGAAAAAGAATGTACTAAATAATTTTGGTCCAGAAGCTCCCCTGTAATTTGGTAAACAAAGGAAAGTCTGTGATGGAGACTAAAGCGAAAAATATGACAAATAAGAATTTCATTTGGTTTCTGAAACAGTCCTTTCTTTTATGTTTCAGAGTATATTTGGTGACCTTTCAATAAAACTATCTTTCTTTCTTCGTAGTTAAAAATGGTTATTTCCTCAACAAGACAACAACCCAGCCTACAGTAAACAAGCACATGACTTTCAAGATATCTGGAAACTAGAAAACATTATTAGAAACCATTAAGTTCTCTGTAACTAAGAAAGCAAATAGAAGATTCAGAGCACTTCAGGCACACGCAGCAGAATGGTCAGTATCCTTTCTTCTAACTAGCAGATGATCTCTGGGAAGTAAGAGAAGACACAGAATCATTCTAATTCTTGCTACTTACCTGACAAAAGACAACCAATTCTTCGGTGAGCCATCAAACGCTTTCTAACAGCATTTTCAAACAGAACGCGGATGTTGCTTTTCACTGTTTCAAGATCGAAGCCTGTCCAGGAAAAAGAAGGCAAAACCAGAAGTAAAACATAGCTTCATATTCAAAGATTATGATTTTATTCCCACTTTTTAATCAGAATTAATAGGAAATGCTTTGCTGTACTACCTGAAGGCAGATTTTCCACTGTATCACAAGCAGCATGGAGTGGTTCGTCTTTGTAGCTATGAAACTTTACCACTTCCACTGATGCAACCTTGCCAGAGGGCTTCAAATCCAGCACTTCATAATGACCCGGGAGAAATGGCTCCACTTTGGGAAACAAAGATGCTGAATGCTTTAAGTCGATGAGTCCTATAGATAAAACAGGAGAAAAAATTTAAAACAAAACACAAAAAGTGCAAGATGGTTCAATTTAGATTATTTAAGGTATACCTCCCTCACCATCAGATTTGTTTATGCCTGTACTGAGGCTAGAATTACTTACAAATAAATAAATAAATAGTGAAAGTGTCACCACAAAAGGAAAAAAAAAAGCAACGTAAAATAAACATCCATAAAAAATTATCTGAAGCTACAGGAAATTTCAGTGGAGTTTTAAAATGTTTGGCTTTTACAGATTCCAAGTTCTTGTGGCATTATTTCCTAACTAATAGTTCACTTTCTCTCTACACTTAGAAGAGCTTAACAAAGTGTGTCTCCAATAACAATATTCAATGTGAGATGCTCAACGCATCTGTTTTACCTTTGGCCTCAGAACAGACACCCAAAAATCCATCATCAGTCAGCACCTTAAACAGCGGTCTGACCCCATAGGTGTCCCTTGCCAGAAACACTTTTCTGTTTGCTGTGTCCAGAAGGATGAAAGCAAATACACCATCCAGCATGGATGCTGTTTGTTCTATTCCTCCTCTGTTGTAAAGATGAAGGATAACCTCACCATCCACCAGCGTTTGATACTCAAACCCAAACTGCTTCTGCAACTAGGAAAAGAAAGACACAAATAAACAGTCGCAAATACTGCTTAATAACTGAAGAAAAAACAACAACCATGAAGGAAGTTTACTAAAGAAACCTAAGGCTTTTGTTTGGTAAAATAGAGTACAAAGTTATGCAAACATTTCCACCAAAGAAGAAAATTATACTTCTGTGTGCAAAATGTTACCTCAGAACCAATGTAGATTAATTCTGCAAACTCAAGCAACATATGTTATGGCCAGTTTTCAGGGAAGCACTTCTGTTTGGAGAAATAAAACTGCAGACACACAACCCTGGCTTTAAGAAGCACGTTTCCCACAGAGACAGGGCAGAAGGAGGCAGCCACTGGTTTTAAAAGTCCAACTCAAAATAGGACCAGAAACAGAAGACAACTACATTAAGACCAAGCATAATTCATATTCTTCTGGTGCTGCTTCTAAAGGCCTGTCAACATCTACAGGACATGTAGGGGGAAAATGGGAGATGGTGGGCATTCCAATAAAACAGTAGAAAGTGAAGAAACCCCATATAATCAGTGCTTTTGCATTTTAACTTATGTTCTTTGGTTTTAATTGCTATTTGTGGGACAAAGATTTGGCTCAAATTGATTAAATATTAAAATAACTAAGGCACTGCCCTGAATAAGATGGCCGTTTCACCAATGGTTCTTTCATAGATAAGGAAAAAAAAAGTAAAAGAGGACTCGTTATAAAGAAGAACTTTAACCAAGGTAGGGAAAACAAACAAGTTTCTGCTGACAGAACATCAAGTTTTACACAATTACATCCCCCTTAGATTTCTGTGTGTGACATGACCAAAAGCAATTCTTGCAGCAACAGAAAAAAATGCAGTGCAACACAAAAGGAATATTAGAGTCTGCTGATACAATGCCCTTCACATACACTTTGCCCTGCTGTATGTACATCCTACCTTTCAAACAGCCAGTTATTTAATACAATAAATGATATTAGTCCCCTTCCTATACAGCTAAACTCCCAATCACATTGCTGACAGTAGCCTGACTTCAAAACTGCTATGTGTTAGAAATGAGATTATTCATACATTTCTGATACAACATGCTCAGTTTCTCATCCATTTTAAGCATTTAGTTGCAGCACCATTCAGAATCGGTTAAAAACTGTAAGCTGCTTCATACTCTAAATTTGGATGATCTGAATCACTTCCCTTTACAAGCAACACATCTCAGCACTGGCACACAAAGTTCAGCAGCAATATACAGACCACATAGACAATGCTTTCAGGCACAGGCCACAACTCTGGGCAGTCCTGTGCGGAGCCCCACTGATTCGATAACACTGGAGCTCAGAATATTCTATGGTTCCACAACCCATACACTTACCTGTTTGAAATTGTAGATTTCTCCGTTGTAACACAGCCACAGATAAGGGAACTTCCTCACCCGGATCGGCTGCATGCCATACAGCTGGTCAACAACCGCGAGGCGGTGGAAACCAAAGCAACAGTTGGTGAACCCATTGACATTCTCAAAACGAAACGCATCAGGACCTCTGTGTGCTATCTTCATGGCACTTAGACACTGGACAGAAAGGCATTCATCACTTCCGAACAGGGCCCAGATACCGCACATTGTGAAGCTGGTGAGTTACCTGGAAACGGAAAACACGTTCAGTAAAAGCACAGAATCATCTAGGTTGAAGAAAATCTTCTAGACCTCGAAGTCCAACCATCAACCTGACCTACATGCAAGAAATGACAGCTGGAATGCATAGATACAAAAGGCTGATAAAAAAACAAAGTAGGCCATCAATTAGTGGACTACAAAGATAACTGATGAAGAGATCAGCAGACCTTATTCACACGAGGTAAAACACAGCACGCACGTTTGATAAGCAGCCCTTGTCCGGCTCAAGATATTCAGCTTAAACTTGTCACTGGGTTGTTTTTTATACAGCACCAAGTTGGGTATGAGCTACGGTCTGCTGAAGCAACATCACACTGACAGACGCTTTCCATTCTTTCAGCTGAGAGCTGTTCTGTCACGGTCGTACCGAGGCAGCTTCACGGTTAGGCACAGAACTAACCCGTGTAGGTACAAGATTGGCTGTTTACTCAGTCACGCTATCTGGGAAATCAGTTTTTCCATACTCTAGGCCAACAGCACGTGCGCACAGACCCAGCCGTCCCCGGGGGCTTGCTGAGCTCCATTCCCAGCGGCAGGAGGCTGACGCCGTGCCTGGCAGCCGGCTCGGACCTCCGCCCGCTCTGAACCCAAGGGGTCGCCACGGGGAGCCCCGCCAGGAGCGCGGGGGAACAGATGGGCGTACAGCCGCACCTTCAGAAGGTTTCCCCATCACCTCCAACCGGCACGGAGCACGTACGAGAAGGCAGCAGCGCGGAAATAAGCCGTACCTGTGCACCCCTCCCCCCATGCCGTACATCAGGCTGCCCCTCCCCCTCCCCCCAGGATCTTCATCTCTTCCACAGAGCCAAACAGGGACAAACACGCGACAGTCCGCCCCTCAAGCCGATCACACCCGACCGGACCCCACACACACACACACACGCACACACACCAGGACCCCGGGCTTCCTCCCATCGCCCTCCCTCCTTCCTCCGTGCAGCCCCGGACTGCCCGAGGACCAGGGCCCGGAAGGGGCGGCCCTGCAGCCCATCCCGCTCCTGCCCGGGCTGCCTACCCCGTGCCGGCCGCCTGCTGCACGGAGAGCCGCCGTCCACGCCGCCCCGGGCGGAGAAAGAAGCGGCCGTGCCCGCAGCCGAGCTCCTCCCACAGCGCCTGCTGAAAGCCGCGGGCAGGTTTCATCATGCGGCTACGGGGCGGGAGCCTGGCTGCTGCTGGGCTGGTGGCTGAGCTCGCTGTGCTGTGCATAAAGTTCTTCAGATCATGGAAGAACTCTCTATATAAAGTTATTTATTTATTTAGATTTTAGAAAGAATGTTGCAGTATTGTATGCCACTCCTGCACCCAAAGCCCTGGCAGAGCTGTGGCTTTGGGCAGCAGTGCAGGTGCCAGATGTGCAGTTCTCAGCAGCTTTGCACAGCCTGGATGAGCACAGTGAAAGCGTGAGCCGTGGCACATCAAGTCACTGCTTACAGCACGGGAATGTTGCTTCTGCTGGAGAGCACCTCATGCTGCCTCCTGATGGTTTCTTTTTTTCAGTAGTCACAAACTACATTTAGAAAATGCACAAGAAATAACAGGTAAATATTGCATTAATTTAGGGTTGTTGTTTGTGTGGGTTTTGTTGCTGTTGTTTGCTTTTTTTTTTTTTTTTTTGTCAGGGTCTTCTGTTAATAGCTTTTCATTACCTCTTTTCTACCTGCAAAGAAAAGATCTCTAGAAGAGCCCGCTTCGCCTTAAGTTGTTTTATTTTATAGGTAATTCTTGGTTCATAACGGGATCTCATACAGTGCTGTATAATAGCATATCCAGAAGTATTTGGGGAAATGAGAATCTTCTCATAAAGAAACCAGAGCAGGAACCAATTGCAGGAAGAAATGCTGGGCAAGCACAGTCAGCAAAGCTGCCCAAGTCCTCATTAATGTCTGCATCCCTGGGGCACACTGTGTAACAGCCACTTATTTATCCTACCTTTTACTACACTCTTTTAAAACTGGAGCTAGCTGCCACATTTTAGTCTTCCTAGTTTAATCTTCCGTTTTAATTAAATTTATGGTGTTAAATGTAGGACTAGTGGGAGAAATGCCAGACCATACACTTTTGGACACTGGCAATTTCACTGCTCACTAGCTACAATAGCACAGGTGGTAACTGATACGTCTCTGCCCTTTTCTAGCCTTGTCAAGTAGCTCTTTACAATCCCTTTACATTAAATGTCATTCTTCAATGTCCAACCTTTGCTTTTATTGTCTCTATACAGCACCACATATAATTATGCCTTAGCCCCACAGCTCTGCTCTTCTCAGCCGTCTTTCAGTGTCCTGGGCAATAATTTCTCCAAAGAATTGTCTTCTCCACTACTTCCCTGAAGTATTCCAGCTTTCCCATTTCTGTATGCCAGGATCACAGCCTTGTTTGTAGACTCTTTGCAGGCAGACTCAGACCTATGTTCCTTCTTATTCTGATGCTTGCCAAGCTTTGACTGGCCTTTGAATCTGCAGACTTCAACTTGTCATCAACCCCCTTAGACATGGGCCTGTGTGTGGATGCTGGTCAGTTAGTCATACTTGGATGCTGCGGGCTTTTTGTGACGCTGTCATGGAGCAGTGGCTGAGGCCTCTTGCCTCAAAAAAAAGGCAACTCCTAAGTCATAAGTTTAGACAGAACTTTTGGAAGTGTAGGACCATGAATCATGACTCAAAATCAGTGAAGAGGGGTGAGTAATACAGTCATTAGTGTTCAGATGGTAGCTTATGTCTTTCTTGTGAAAGGGAACTAGAGTTTCTTTTGTTCTGTTCCGTTTAGATAAGACTTTTGCTGCTCATGGGTGATGTCAGGCAATGAAGGACATGGTTGTATTGTAGATTATGAAATCACTGCACTGGAGATGTGGCACAACTGACATGAGAGGCAAAGACGTTTCATTGAAGGTGGGAGGTAGATGAGTAAATGAAAGGTGGAAGTGAACAGATGAGTACAATGTAGAGGCAGAGGAGCAAGCCATGGAGTGGCATTACTGGGAGTCACTGGATATTTATGGACAATTTGAGGGATTTGGTTGTGGGGAGTAGAGGGATATGTGTCTTGTCCACACCCTTATGAATTCCTTTGCATCAGTATCCATTTTTAGCAAGGGCTGACTGTTTAGCCTTACACATCACGAATTGCAACAGCAGCATCTTTTTTCATCTCCAGTCCTAATTGATATAGTAATGGAGTCATGGGAGTAGGCCATTTCCAGATTCCTTGAGTTGTCCTTTTTTCAGCTCTCAGGGACTGGATGTTAATGATGTAATCTGGGCACAGATCTCCAAGGATCCTTTGTTTTCCAGCTTGAAATTTTTCCTTCACGTATTTGCTGCAACAACACATCACAATAATCAAAGGCCCACCTGAACGGGATATGCCACTATGATTTGTTTGTTTGTGAGCATCCACTAATTACTTTGGTGTTGAAGTCTGTGTACTACAGACATCTCCTATTCCTGAATGCATATTATGCAAGAACATGATGCGATCCTTGGGGCAGGGAGAAACAAGTGGCAAACAGCAAATGCCAGTGGCCTAGTATACATTCTAGGACAGGAACTGAACTTGAAGACAGAAAGCTGTTTCTGGTAATGGAGACAAAAGAAACATTCTTGTACCATGACAGCCTCACCAACCTATTACATATTGGAAGAAATTACTAGTGGGCTGGACCCAGAGGAAGCTGGAGATCAATTCCTCCACAACTGCATGGGTTGGCATAGATAAAATATCTCACACTTTGTCTTTACAGATACATAAACGTGCAGTTTGTATACTTACTAGGTGATATCTATAGCGCCAGGTGTTGATAATACCTCTCACATTTGAAATGCGTGATTATATGTCAGGGATATGTGTATGCAGACAGCAAAACCCTTTTCCTAATTTGGTTTTGCTTCCCAGGGAGAACAGTAATGTGATGTGCTAACTAGGCAAAAGTTTGGGTGATTGCAATAAAGTTCTCAGCCAGTAACATGCTTTAATACTTTATCTGAACGGGAAAACAAACAAACAAACCAAACAGAAAACAGAAGCTGTCGAAATCAAAAGCTGCTTGCAGATCTGTAGCTCAAAGTAAGATAGGCTCAAGTTTGTATCACTTGGTCTACGTTTTACACAGTGGAATCGCACCCCATGTCAGAGAGCTTCGTGCTTGCAGCTTCTAAAGAAATTACTAACCTACAATGGTGCTGTTTGCTCCTCTAATTTTGAATATGACTATTTTTCTTTCATTCCTTTGTGTTCTCCTTTCATCCCTTGGAGATGTTTAGAGGACATTCAGACTGTTCTCTAGACAAAATCCTCTCTCTCTTGGTATAAAAAGTAGTCTCTTATACTGGGAGTTCCTTTTGCTAGTCTCTCTCATTTAATTCTTTTCCTTTTCTTTCTGCTTAATTATGTTAAGCTTCAAAACAAATAAGGCTTGCTCTGACCTCAGAGTTGAGAGGTCACAGCGCTGAATTGTTGAAAGAATATCTTTTCTAGAGCTGGGCATTCAGATCTTCAGTAATGTACTAGGGAGGCATGTCGAGTGCAGCAGCGAGAGAAAACACGAAGTAAGGTGATTTGTTACTGCCTGCACAAAAGATGAAGTGTTTTACACTGCTGCAGGATCCTTCCTAATGCCCCAAGTCTTTTCATTATCCCCCGTGTTTCTTAGCACAGATAAGAAAAGGCTGTTGAAAAAGCAGGCTGGCCATACAGTGCACATTGCAGGCATGGCATGTGGCATACCAACGGGTCTTCTGTGAGGAGGCCCAAGAACACAGAGGAATGAAACGTTGCTGACTTTAACTGAGTAATGGCCTTGGATAATGAGAAGAAATACAGTGGAATTTATGCTCTGGTCCCTGGGAGGAGGGGAAGAAACCCCCAAACCAAAGAACTATGACATATACTTTTTTTTAACAACTTGCAAAACAAGACAGAAAAATTAGTTTTCTGATGCTAATTGTGTAACATAAAGCAGAATAATTACCTTGATCTTTTAGTCACACTAGTAGGACTACTTTAAATTCTGGTTCTTTTTCATAGAGTACAGAAGTTCAGGTGTGAGCTACATTAGCCTTTAAACTAACAGATGTAGTCAGTGTAGCAGGATTAATGGCAAATTGCAGTTTTCAGTTCACTTTTTCACTGTGGTTCAGCCATTGTGCTGTTTTGCCCAATTCTGCAGATGTTTTATTACAAACAAGATCCTATTCATCTATTCATTCCTCATGAAGAGCCATGAGTAGCTGCTGTAAATATGTAATGGCAAAACCCATGCTTGACCATGTATAACAATCTTAGAACACATTGGGATGTGTTTTTCATTTGGAATTACTTGACTTGATTTTAGCAAAGTCATTTTCATGCACATTAGTGGTGTGGCTTACGTCTTTTAAAGCACTGTATTTCATCTTGTGACTGGAAGATATCAAAAGGGCCCAGTGAAATTGCTTACATGCACATATTTGCCCTCCTAAATACCATTAAGAACAGAGAGGGAAGAATGACAATCATCGAATACTGCCTGAGGATCTTTTTTTTTTTTTTTTTTTTTTTTTTAATAAAAAAGAAGGTAAAATCCTCATTTGGTTTAGAAAGGGCAGAGAAACTGTCTACAGCACTGGAATGCAGCTGCGCTTTGCCATCACTAGATAGTGCTATTGCCTCAAAATGAAACATTGCCTCACTGCTGGTATTGCAGCTATCAGAAATCGAAGTGTACAACGAATACAGCGAAGGTCTTCAATGAAAGTAGACTGCAGATGCATTGTAGAAAATGCAGTGTAGAAAATGAACGACTGCACTAACACGTACACCAAGCCAGTTGTTTTCTTTAAATGAGAATAGTGAAAGTCATTTGTTTCCAGTTCTCTCTTGTAAGTACACACTGAAATAGAGCTTGCTGCACAGTCAGTGTGTGGTGCTTTCTTACTAATCTGTTCAATCAAATGGCAGCAAACCCTTCAGATGATTGCTTTGTTTCTTTGTTGTAGCTATTTACTCTGCTAATTTTTTTTTCATTAATTCTGAATGCTGTACAGAGGTAAATTTTGTCATTAGTATTATACAAATAGTAAAATGGCATGTCCTTTCTCTGCTCCACTCCCTGTTCTTCCATTGCTGGAAACGAACAATGAACTTTGTAAAAATAGCTCTGTTTCTTTATGTGTAAAGAAAAGAAAACATGGAAGAAAGATAATCCTACCTATTTAGAGGAAAACAACCGAGAGACAAAAATCACAAGAGAGGAAAACTAATTGTAAAGGAACTCAAAATGCAGTATCAGTTCAAAAGGACCAAAAGAGCCGAACAATTGATGGTTGGAAGGCAGGAGGAAACTTTGTTTTGCATGCTAATTTGTACCTCATTTCTCATCACAGACGCTTCAGATAGTAATGTACTTCTACTGATGCAAAAGCTTGATTTCCAATATTAATTCCAACGTTTTTTATTAAGCTTTCTGTGTTATTCTGTATTCTAAGGAAAAATAAGGAAACGTGAACGAACCAAAATCTTCTATCAACTCTCACCCCACCACAAATATATGATATTGATGCTTGAATCTCTGGCAGCCACACACGGAACCTTTTTGCTTTTGCCAGGAACGGGTGTGAGATGGGCAAACAAAAGAAAAAAGTGTTGGCTACACTTCAAGCCTTTCTGAAATGCACCTCTTTTGGTTGGGACCTTCAAAGTGTCATTTTGGTAGGATTTGACAGGGAAAGTATTTGCTCTGGCTGCCTTTTAACTTGCATGGAGATGTTGAATAAATGGAAATTTACTTATCTGTACAGAAATATATCAGTAACAAGAATAAAAAGAGATGCATTTTTCTTCAGTGCCAATGTTGGCTTATCAAGGCCATTTCTACAAACAAAGCAGGGCCAGAAAGTACATTTTGTTATGGCAGCCTGACTAATTATTAGCACACCTGTCAGTGTGATTTATGTCCATACCAAGTAGCATTCCTTGAGAAAATCTCTGGGCATGGATTACAGAATGATACCTGCCAAGAGCTGCTTCTAAAGAGCGCTATGGACAGGACTGAGGTTTCACTCAGTTCATCCAAGGGAATCCCAGCAGACTTCATTACCTCCCATGCTCCGTCACACCTTCCCACCACATACCACAGCACTGAAGATGAATGCCATTTTCTCAGTTCTGTGATAAGCAAATGTTATCCTGGATGGCTGCATCAACTTATTTTGACTGAAAAAAGTCATAAAATAGTTACAGTTCCCAGCTGCGTCTCATACAGGTGCAGCCCAAATCACTCTGAAGTAGGCTTTGGGGTGGGTGTCCAAGCAGAACAGAGACATCAGGGGAAATGCTTTTCTTGTAGAACATTCAGGGTGCCAGCGCGTTGCAATCTGTCTGATATTTACAATCAAAATATATTGAACACTCTCTAATTTTGGTAAGGAACAAAATGCCTTTACCCCACGTTCTTTAAAACGCTCTTTAAAACATCAGCAAGATTCAGGAATTATTTTTTTAATTCTGCCACTCCGAGTGTGTCATTCAACTTTTGGCACACACGGAACATAGTGGATTGCTTTAAGTTAATTATTTGTTTAAAGCACATCTAATTAACGTGGATAGCAATGCAGAGATTGTACACTGTTTTAATGCAGACAGTACTTCTAACTTTATAGATCAGTGAGGTGTATTATTGCATGGCAATTCCATTGTTTGTGCAAGAAATACAGTTCCTCATCAAAACAGGTCAGACTTTAAGTCAACAGGTGTTCCTTCTGGGAAAAGAAGAAGGGGGTAATAAACTTAAGCACAGATAACAGTTTGTAATAATCCACTTTACTCAAATAAATGACAGTAAATAATGTAAGCTAGTTTTACAACTCTGTATGTGGTTCTAGCACCATGTGGAACATAGGACCAAATGAGTGGGTGCCTTCCCAAGTCAAGCAGGCAAAGGTTGTGGTGATAAATCAAAACTGTTTGCTTACCTGAAGGCCTTTGTTTTGCTCTAGGATTTAGGGTAGACAAATTATACATGTACTTCAGCTAGTCCAGATTGCCAGGAACTACAATTTATGGGTTCACATACTCACAAAGAATGGATAATAAGTTTGTTAGAGAAGAATGGACTCACTAAGTCATAAAGATAATGGGAAAATAAAACGTAACATTTCATATGGTCATCTCTTTGACCAAAAGTGAGTGGAGAACAAAAGAAGTAGCTTGCAGTTAGAAAAGGTGGAAACTACTCATTCATATACATTTTCCTGGTCTTTGATGATGATTCATAAAAGCGATGGCATAAATTAATTCAAGATAAGACCATTTATAATTGAAAAAATCATCAAGAAAGAACAGATATCCATGGAAGCACGTAGAACTGGAGCTATTAAAGCCAGGTCCCTACCAGCTGTTAACATGTGGAAAGTAGGCTGTAGAAAGAAAACACAGTTTTGCCTTAGATATTTCACTAAATATGCATTCAGTCCTTGACTCGCCAAATTCCAACAACATTTTGCCTTCTATGTTAACTTTCTGTCATTCCTCTTAATTACAAGGGCTGCTCTGAAAGCAATGCCTTCTATTTTATTATGTAGGCCCACAACATCAGAGATAGATGTTGGTGACATGACATAGAAGTTGAACCTTCCTATTAATATTGCTGTACTTTTTGTCATCGTGAGACAGACGGCAGCAGAGGGGCAGTCTGACTAAATGGCATCCAACATGGAAGCGTGTATGAAGCAAAGAGTGGAAATGAATCCCTCCATGTGGATATCACCCATTTACATTCACTGACATTTGGTGAATGTTTATTGAGGGCAAACAGTGGATTTTGGCACAGCGAAGGGTGGTGCATTTCAGCTGAGGAGACAGCAACTTGAAAGACAAGCCATGTTCCAGACAGCCATGCACAGCTGAGGCACCACACTATGAAGAGCATCTCAGTCAGACAGTCCATGTGAATCAATGGATTATGACCAGAGAGCTGTGTACAGAGCTGAACACTGCCTCCAATGCACTGGAAACGGTGGTGACCACGTTGGAATATCCCAAAGTTTGGTGGGTCCCATGAACGCTGACACAGGAAAAAAAAGAACACCATATGCAAGTTTGCCACAACCTACTGAACCAACACAAGGTTGAAGGTGACAGCTTCCTGGATCACATCATTAGCAGTGACGAGGCAGTGACGATGTAACCGCTACAAGCCTGAGTCAAAACAACAGTCAATGGAGTGGCAACGTGATTTTCACATCAAAGAAAACATTCAAGATGAAGCCCTCAGTTGGTAAAATGATGCACACTGTCTTTCGGGGTAGGAAAGGAACAATCCTTCACGGTTTCCTTGAACTTAGAAAACCATCAACTCTGATCACTACATCACAATGCTGACTAAGCTCAAGAGTCATGCCTCTTAGCCTGCCTTTGCCCTGTCACCTTTTGGAAGCTTGCAGGAAACAGTCTTATGTTTATCTAGCTAGGGGAATTGCTCACTCTTTCCCTCATTTCTTGTGTAATGCCATGAAGTGGCTAATTTCCTTGTAAATCAAATTACTTAACATCTATTCCCCACTCATTCATTCTCAGCCTCATTTACGCACTGTGCCAGAAGGGCAGTGGTGTGAATCTCATAATACTGCTATATCCCCCTGGTACCAGTAGGTCCCCCATCACTGTTGGTGTTATCAGGAGCAGAGGACAAAGAAGCAGCACATTTATAAGAAAGGAACCACAGTGAAGCACCAGGCCTTCTACCCCTTCTACTCCCAGGCAGAGGGAATGGCTTTTCCCTCACACAGCCACCCAGCATCACACTTTGTTGCTTAACAGAGGGTTTGTAGAGGTGTCTGCTACTGCTGCACGTGCAGAGCACCTCTTTAGAGGAAGCATGTTTCTTAACTCCAAGCTGTGGTTGCTCACCAATCCCTGAAGGTAAAAAGAAAAGAAAAAAGAACAAACTGCTTGTGTGTGTGAAATGCAAATTCCTGCATATGGTGTTCAGCAGCTGTGACGCGGTGGCCAACGCCCGCTGTTTGTTGAATCGAACGTTGTGCACACATCAACATTAACAGACAGGCCATATCTGACCTTTGTTTAATTACAGCACGTTCCACCTTCGCTCTTTGAAATTCTCCTTTCAAATTAGCCTAAGAATAAGATAACTCAGTAAACAAGTCGGTGTGAAAAAGTACAGCACCTCATACATACGTATGCGGTGCACATAGGCCGTGATCCTCGGCAGTAGCACTCCCACAATGCAAACCCAGACTTTCAGGTTTGCCAAGCAAAATGAAGCCGTGCATCCAATTCCATTGTATTAAGTGTCTGTAATAGACATATTAAACTCACATTTAATTCATATTTGACTCATATTAAAGTCTCATATAAACTCTACCTATTTCAGAAAGCTAAGGCACATCACGGACGCGGGTGGACATGAGCCCGCATGCTGCGATCACAACCATCTTCGTGGCTGAGCTGAACAGGGCTCGTGTTCCACACCACCTTCCCCACTGCTGAAACGCAATGAGCTCACACCCACTCTCGGGGCTCTGGAAACCTTCAGCAAGCGTCAGCGAAGCTCGGTGAGCGACATGAAATAGGAAGAAGTACTTCCAGAGCAGCCCTCGGAGTTTATGGCTAAATTTATTAACGCCAAACACTGAAACACCGTAACGGAACACGTCCCGAGCGGCGGGAAGAAGGTAACGGGGCCGCCGCACCGCCGGCTGCTGCCACGACGCTATTCCCGCCCCCCGGCTGAGGCGACAGCCAAGGCTTAAATGCGCGTGCCCCTGCCGGCCACGCCCACCGCCGGCGCTCGCCGTCCAATCAGCGCTCGGCGGGGCGGTGCCGGCCCCGCCCTCCGCGGTGTCCGCGGCGCGGGGTGACGCGCGGGGCGGAGGGATGGTGGCGGCGCGGCCGTGTGGCTGCGTGGGGGTCGCGCGGGTGGACGCGCGCCGGGCCCCCGGCGGCCGCTGAGGTGAGGGCAGCGCGGCGGAGTCGGGGCGCTCCGAGGGCGGCGCCGCGCGGCGGGAGCGCGGCGCGGGGGAGCGGCGCCGGGCCGGGGCCTGGCGGGGCGCGGCGGCCTGCGGGGCGGGGCGGGGCCGCGGGGTGACCTGTTGCTGCGGGGCTGCGGAGCCCGGCGCCGTCCGCCCGCTCCGTCAGTAAAGGCGCGCGGCGTGTGCGCTGGTCGTGTTTTCCTGGTGAAGTCTTAAGCAAGATTGGTGATGGGATGAGAGCCGGAGGGATGAGACGTGCGAAGCCATCCGGATCTCTGCTGCACTCTGTAGGGTTTTGAAAGCGCTGATTCGTTTTTGAGTGTGGAATTGCGGTTCCTCTTGAAACGGCGTCGGAAAGTTGTACGGTCTGTGTGTGACGGGACGCGTTAATGACAAGGTGTCCGCCATGAGCAGCTGGCAGAGCGAGGGCAGCGTTTTGGACCGTGTGCTGGAAGGCTCATCGCCAGGAACGCAAAGCAGCGCAGAGATGCAACGGCGCCGGTGGGGGAACCACGGGGGAACCGTGAATCTCGTTAGAGGAATTAGAGATTAATGGTTGTGCCTTGCCACAGGGCAGCCATCGCCCCGCTGCCCAGGGTGTGACACACAGCACGTCAGCAGGCTTCCTGGAACAGCTTACAGGGTTGAGAGGGGTAACTGCCAGCAGAGCACGGCTCATCTGATGGGATGCAGGAGGGGATGCAGCAGGGGAGCGTCTTGTGGCTGTATAGAGCTTCTTACAGATGCTTAGCGGGGGGACCAAAGGAAGGGAGCAGGGTGGTTTGCAGAGCAACAGCTATGGGAAAATAGGTGGAAAAGAGGGTAAAAAAAAAGGCCCAGACAAGTGCAAACACATGCTGCTCAGTGTGTTTGTGGGGTCATGCTCTATGGCAGACTTCTGCAGCCTGTTCCTTTTAAGCTCCTTCCTGTTAAGCTCCATATCTAATTGTTCTCCTGGAAGGGAGGACTCTGCATGCATACGCTCATACTGAAGTCTCAGTGCCAGCAGCAGGAATGGTACTGTAAGCTGTAGGGGCCACTGTGACTGGAGAGAGAGAGAGAGAGAGAGAGAGAGAGAGAGAGAGAGAGAGGGTGTAAGTGCCACCAGCTGGGTTGGTGAGCTGGAGAGAGCAGAGTGTACGTGTGTTGGCAGGTCTTCCAGGGTGTGATTGCTGGTGAGCATCAGGCTGGGCTGGCTGGTGAGTAGGACAAGTGGCCTGGGGCCAAGTGCGTTGCAACTGGGTGTAGGCACGATGCTAGTGAGATGAGACGATCTTTGAGCAGGAGGGAATGTGAAGTTTGAAGGCCCATTGGAGCACGTGTGTGAGAGAGGTGACTAGATAGAAAGGGGCCCAGTGGCTGGGCACTGGGTAGGCTGAGCATCTGAGGCCGTTTAGCGGGTGGGGGATCTGTGGTGACCCATGAGGAGCTGGCAGTGCGGGATTGAACCAGCAATGGGAGGGGATCTGTGGGGAGACCGGCAGTTGCCTGGTTGATTGAGTATGTAAGGCTGGTTCCCGCAGAGATCCACGTTGTGCATCTGCCTGTATTTTGCACCAACAGACCTTTGTCCTGCTTGGCCAGAGGAGGGAGCAGCATGAGGTGCTTGTGCACGTGTGCCATGCAGCCTCGGCCTTGCTGCTGCCGGGTCTGGCAGCACCCAGCAGGTTAAAGTTACTCTTTCTGCAAGCTGACGATGCAGGAATCTTTGGTTCTCAAAGCTTATATTTGAAGGCAGGCCTACAGTGACTGCTAAGTTGTGATAGAGTTTTAAAACCTTTATCGTTTTGGCCGATGTGAATAAGGCTATAAGGCTACTTACATGAGTGTGTAAGTAGATAAAGAGATTTGCTTAAGCTGCCATGATGGAGTAATGGAGCACAAGTGTAAGCTTATCATTATAGGGTGTTTTTTTTCCTGTTTTTTTTTTTTTTTCCTTTTTTAATTTTGTCTCTTTTTGAAGTCAAAAGGAATGAAGATAGAAGTGGGAATAAAAATGGATATCTTTTAGTGACCTAGTTTGTTCTGCACTTACCTTTTCCTGCTCCATGTATCTCGCCCCTTAATAGATCCCTTTTTGGAAAAGAGTGGTAACAAGGAAGTGTGAGTGGGAGTGCTTGTCATCAGAAGAACTGCTGTCACTTTCAGTTACTGCTGCTTGGCAAGTTAAAATACGCTCCATGTGTCAAATATCAACAGAGTATTAAAAACCAGAAGAACTGTCCTGTTTGCTGCTGGAGTTTGAGTGCGTGGGTACAAACGCACGTACGTGGTGGTCCAGTTTGTTGGCATGAACTGTTCGAGTGATGAACGGATCATTCTAAATCAAAAACTGAATAATAATATCGATAATAATATTGAACAGTGGAACAGCTTTTTCTACTAGAAGCTGCTGCAGCTACTTTGTGTGCATCCATGGATTATTTTTCCCCCTTTTAAATATGCTGAAGGAAGGCATTGTTTTATCCTGGCACTCTCCCTTTGTGCACTACCAGTTCTAAGGAGACCTTTGCGGTGGTACATGGGACAGTTAAAGCAGAAACAGATATTTTTAGTGCAGTAAGTACTTTGCAGAGTCATAGGCTGCTTCTGCATGTGGGTTTTTCCTTAAACTGTGGCCAGGGCAGGGTTGGAGAACACATCGTCTCTGTCCTTTGGTTTTCTTTCCAAGTTTATGGCATGTAAGACACAGAAATAAAGCTAGACACATTAGTATGGCAATATACGATTAA
Organism: Oreortyx pictus; assembly: GCA_036925125.1. Lineage (NCBI taxonomy): Eukaryota > Metazoa > Chordata > Aves > Galliformes > Odontophoridae > Oreortyx > Oreortyx pictus. The sequence goes on from JAUPFR010000007.1 coordinate 24,082,155, forward strand.
AAACTGTACGTTGTGCCAGTCTGTATTAAGGAATTAGAAGTCCTTAACAGCCACGAGTGTAATTACGTGAATCTGGCACAGCCTTTTGACCTCTTGGTTTTTCTTCCGTGCTTTAAGTTGTGTTTCCAGTTTTGTTTCCTTTTTCTGGCAGCATGGAAAGAAAGCCATGTCACACGTTGCAGCTTCTTCCCTCTCAGGTCGGCCAGGTGCCTGTGCAGTCATCCTGCTGGCTTCTGGAGCCCAACGGGCACACCTGCTTTCTGTCCTCTGCTTTCTGATCCCGAGAGGTCCCTGCTGCAGAGTGAGCTTGCTCTTCAAGAAGCTCTTCACAGCATGTGAGGGAAGCAGGTGTGGGCTGGATGGGTTGTGCCGGTGGCAGCGGCACTTTGACAATAGTGATTTGCAGAGGGAATTCAGCCCGTGATGAACATGGATACCTTTGCTTAGAAGCAGCTGTGTGCATGGGGCCCTTGGTAAGACATGGCAGCGTCAGCTTTGTGGTCATCGCCATGTTCGGCCCTACTGACGTTTGCAGTTGTAACGATGTAGATGAAATGCATTACAGACAGCAGAATACCAACTTGAAATGTCATTTTTGCTGTAGTACTGACAAGTATCCGACAACCTTTTTAGAGGACTGTCCCACCTTTAAGATGCACAGAACAGAGGTCTCGTTTTGGGGCTGACCTACTGTGTTAGGAAAGCAGCAGCTGGAGGTGAATTCAGAGCAGCCTGAATTGTGCAGCATAGGAACGGTAAGGTACCCTTGTAGCCTGGTAGGTTCACTGCAGTGTCAGGGAGCACTGCAACATTCCTGTTCCCCAATAGTTTCTGCCTTTGCTACTGTCTGTTTGCCTCGGACACACGTTTGGAGTCCAGACCCTGTGCATCCTGAGATCTCTTCCCCTAACTCTTCTGTACACCAGTAGTTCGTTGTTCTCCCTCCTTGTGGTTGTTTTTCTTTGTGCTGTGGAGACGTTGATGTCACAGGCAGGCTGAAGGGTTTTGTAATAGAACATCTGAGCAGCTGATCAGTATGAAGTACCGCTCCTTTTAAATCCTACCCTGCTGCTCTGTGCCTTCCATCACCTTTTTTTGGCTCCCCACTGACTACATTGGTTTCTGTCCCTTGATGTTAGGAATGATGCTAATGGAGGGAATGCTGTCAGCTCATTTGTAAGGTTCTGGCTTGACTCTAATATATATTTAACTGTCTGTGTTTCTGTGGCTTAGTCATGAGTTATTTGAACACATCTCAACCCCTTTCAAAGATGAAAAGGCCTCAGGCCTCCATGGCCTGGAATTGGTCTGCAGGTGCTTAATACGCATCAATTAGTGGTTGATTTGGATGTAAAAAGCTCATTTTGTGTAGGCATAGATCTTGACTTCGTTTAACATTATTCCAACACTAAGCCAAGTCCTTTCCTTTTTGAGAAGCATGGATGTGGCCAAAGCTTAGGTTTTACATGACTGGAGTACATGCTTTTTGACGTGTAGGAGTGACCTTGAGGACGATACGCTTTGTTCTCCTGTTCCAAATGCCTTCTAAAAGGGAGCGTTTCTTTATTGCAATGTGGGTGTCCTCTTACTCTTCTTCTGGAAGTCTGTCCTCAGCACGTTTAAAAGAGGAAGGAAAACTGCCCTGCTTTGAGATTAGAACAGATTTACAAGTGTTCAGTGTCTGCTTGTATTTGGCGTCTGTTTACGAATCCCTGTGATATTCTAACTGCTGAAGTACATCTCATGCTCACACGGTATCTTGACCTGTAGATTGCCTTGGGTCATCGTCTCTTAGTTTGCTAAGACTCAGGTATTAGATTTTTAAGCACAGTTTTCTGTGCTTAAAAGAGAAGTGAACGTGTATTACCATGTTACAGTTAAGATATTGCACCATGAAGCATTCCTGTGCAAATGCTGTATCAGTATGGTTAAATAGGTGCTTTCTGTTGTATGTTCTGCCTGTCCTTTGTAATTTCCAGCTAGGCAGTGCACAGCTGGCCTTTAGCATCTGTATTTTTTATGTCACTATTTGCATTGCTCTTGTACTTAGAATGCCATGCAAGCCCAGGGGGTCTGAATCAGAGTTAGATTTGAGATTTTTTGCTTTAAGATGTTTTATCCTTGATTTCTCCCTGTGTGTTAGATCTGAGTCACGTGTTGTGTTAAGCTGCTTCTGTCTTCACGTATTTTTCCATTTGTTTCTGACAGTGTGTTACCTTCGGGAAATGGCCTCTTCTAAGTCTTTGATGAACCTTCTGACCTTCAGTTTTGGATCTGCGATAGGATTTTTTCTATGCTATCTCCTGTTTAGCATGATACTAGAAGAACAGGTTGAGATCCAACCTCGTATTCTTCACAATGATCCACATGGCCAACACTCAGAAGATACTGATAACAATCAGCTGCAAGGGCAAATGAATTTCAATGCAGACTCTGGACAGCACAGAGGTATTTAGTTGCACCTGATTTATTATATAATAAGCACCTTTTTCATGCACCACAAACTGCCAAGTATTTGTATGAATCATTTTCTTTCTGTTTGCCAGTGTTCAGGTTACATCTAAATAACTTTGTTCTCCTGAGGTTTGCTGAATGGTGATTTTCTTTGTTGACGTTACACTCATGATTTTTGCACTTTCCTTGGAGCCTTTGCTGGGCAGGTGTTTTTGTTAGCATCAGAGATGTGATGGAATTGCTTTTCAGCTTTAAGGGGATAGTTGTGGACCATTTCTAACATCTGATCTAACCTCTCAATAAACCTATAAGGAAAAAAAAAAAGGATGGGTGCCTCCCTGGGCCCTCTTTACCTTGCTGATTGCACTGCTGTTCTCGGTTAGAAACAGAGGAATTCTGTTGCACTTTGAGTTTAATTTTTTAAGAAGGTAGACCCTTCTGATATTTCAGGCACACTTCTACATTTGACCCATCTAATTACGACTTCATTCTGAATCCTAAATTGCACTGTGATGCATTTACTTCACAAGGCATTAATAAGTAATTTATTATCTAAAGGTACTTAAACTGTAAGCTTTGTAAGAAAAGTTTGCAAATGTTTTGCTTGTAGTCATAAAAGCTGTTGCAAAGAAAGCTGATCTGTTCTTGGTAAGGTTGAACAGTGGTATTTAGAGTGTTTGGGGAGAGCTTGCTCTCTTGTATGTATTACTGCTCACTCAAATCTAACGTTTGGGAATTCTCTTCTTTTTTTCAGATGAGAATAAAAACGTTGCAGATGGACTCTATCAGAAGGTGAAAATACTTTGTTGGGTCATGACTGGACCTCAAAATCTAGAGAAGAAAGCTAGACATGTTAAAGCCACCTGGGCCCAACGTTGCAATAAGATACTTTTTATGAGCTCTGAGGAAAATAAAGACTTCCCAACGGTGGGCTTAGAAACCAAAGAAGGCAGGGACCAACTTTACTGGAAGACTATAAAAGCTTTTCAGTATGTGTATGACCATTATTTTGATGATGCTGATTGGTTCATGAAAGCAGATGATGATACGTATGTTGTACTGGACAATTTAAGATGGCTTCTTTCAAAATACAGTCCTGAGCAACCAATATACTTTGGAAGAAGGTTTAAGCCTTATGTGAAACAGGGCTACATGAGTGGAGGAGCGGGGTATGTTCTAAGCAAAGAAGCTCTGAAAAGATTTGTTACTGCTTTTAAAACCAACAAATGCTCTCATAGTTCCTCTATTGAAGACCTAGCGCTAGGAAAGTGCATGGAGATCATTAATGTAGAAGCAGGAGATTCTAGGGATACAAGTGGTAGGGAAACCTTTCATCCCTTCGTTCCAGAACATCTCTTAATCAGAGGATACCTACCAAAAACATTCTGGTACTGGAATTACAATTACTACCCTGCTGTAGAGGTAAGTAGGAATTTGGCACACATTCCACAACGTATGTCTTACCATGATCTGACAGTTTAATGGCAGCTAAATGTGTTTTAGAAGAGAAAATCTGGTTGTGTCATTGTTAGATACACCTGTGTTAAATACAGTAATCATCAGCTAAACCTGATACTAAGAGATGAATGTTCTGAAAGAGCTGGTCAGTCTTGAATTACTGTTACTATTTTCCTATGCTGTGCAGACAGCAAGAAATGATGAAATCTTCAGAGGTTTGACTGGTGTCATCACTACTGTGTTGCTAGCAAGTTTACTTGCAAAGTTACCGTTCTGTTTTGTAGTACAATGTCACTGTCTGCTCCAATCTCAATGACTGCTGTGTAATAGGAAGCAAGTTCACTGAGGTTCATTGCAAAGCAGTGTTTTAAAAAAATAGTAGTTGTTTCTTACGTTTTCATCATCAGCTTCCTTATCCTTCAGACTCTTTTTATCTTACAGTTTTTATTTTCTTAGAATCATAAAATCCTTAGAGTTGGAAGGGACCTCTGAGAGCCACCTAGTCCAACACCAATGAACAGGGGCACCACAGCTAGATCAGGTTGCCCAGGGCATGGTCCTGCCTTGCCTTGAAAGTCTCCAGGGACAGAGCATCAACCACATCACTAGGCAGCCTGCTCCAGTGCCTATGTAACCTAAATCTACCCTTTTTGAGCTTCAAACCATTTCCCTTTGTTCAGTCACCACAGACCCTGCTAAAGAGTCTGTCCCCATCTTTCCTGTAGCTCCTCTTTAGATACTGAAAGGCCACTCTCAGGTCACCTCTCAGCTTTCTCTTCTCCACGCTGAACAACCCCAGCTCTCAGCCTATCCTCGTAGGAGAGGTGTTCCATCCCTGCCTCTCCTGTACTGAGGACTCTCCTCATCTGGGCACAGTTCTCCAGGTGAGGCCTCACTAGCACGGAGCAGAGGGGCAGGAGCACCTCACTCTCCCTGCTGCCACACTTCTTTGGATGCACACGGCTGGCTCACATCCAGTTGCCATCTACCAGTACTCCCAGGTTTTTTCCATCAGCGCTGCGCTCAATCCTTCAATCCATCAGTTTGTATTGGTAATGTGGGTTGCCCTGACCCAGGTGTGAGACCTTGCACTTGGTTTTGTTGAGTCTCATGAGGTTCACCTGGGCCTGCTGCTCAGCCTGTCTAGGTCCCTCTGGATGACATCCCATCCTTCCGGGTGTGTTGGCTGCACTCCATAGCTTGGTGTCATCAGCAGAGTTGCTGACAGTGCACTTGACCCCACTGTCGATGTCACTGATGAAGATATGAATGATTATCAGCCTCAGCACTGACTGCTCGGGGACGCCACTTGTACCTCATTTTGGCCAACTCTGAAATTAAGTTTCCAACATGAGTTTTAGTTTTGCTCAACCATTTGAACTTTCATAGAAAAAATAGTCATTTTTCATTTAGATTTTTGCATATCTTCATTTATCACACACTCACAGGGTTACAGTAAGTAATCTCAGCAAGCTGAGCTGATGCTAGTTAAAGACACTGTAAAAATGCTCTTCAAAATGCTTAGTAATGGCAATGAAATTAATGATCTGAAATCAAATAATACTTCCAAACTGTGTAGGGCACTGACAGCTTTGCCAGCCTGTGCAGTGCCTGAACGCACACGTGTGCTCCTTTGTCCCGTTCCCTCTGAATGAAAGATGGCACGAGTAACGAGCGTGTGTTGATTCGTATATAAGCGCAGCGTACTTGTACCTGCATGCTGCTGCCTGCTTCCTTTTTATGAAGTATGTACAAGCAAGAAATGCCCTCTGGTGTTAAGTGCAGGCAGCAGGTTTCTCCTCTGCCTTGATTACAGAGGCCAAAGGCTGTCCGTTTCTGTGTTAGCAGAGGTGCTTTGGCAAATGTTCCTGATGGATCCATTGCCTAATGCTAAGCTTTCAAATAAATACCTGAATGATGAAAGTGATTTATTTTTCTTTTTCCAGGAAGTCAGAGGTGTGTTTGAATGCTTCCTACTGTATCTTGAATCAGCTCTGGAATTGCTGCTGATGATTTTGACTTGTTTTGTGTTTTAGGGCCCTGGATGCTGCTCCGACCTTGCAGTTTCATTTCACTATGTCGATTCCATGACTATGTATCACTTGGAGTATTTGGTTTATCATCTCCGGCCGTATGGGTATTCGTATCGGTACAATCCCGATTCAGCAAAGAGTCTGGAGGAGCACAGCCAACACGGAGCACTAGAGGATAATCCAAAGCTAAAGCAAAAAACTTCTGAGAATTAATTGGACTTGGAAGGAAACTGAAAGAAGCCAGTCCGGTGAATAAGAGTCTTCTCAAACTCCTGCATGAAGCTTGTGGACTAGGATTGTCCGTGGTGATTCGTATTTCAAAAATCACATGATGGCAGTACTACCAGTCAGTGTCGGTGCACAAAAGGGTCCAGTGGCTGTTTGGGATAGCGTGACATTGCTCACCTACTCACAAAGCTTTTGGGCCCTACAACTGGGAAACAGGAGGCGGTTCTGAAACGCTAGTCCCTAGAAGAACTCATGTAAAAGCAGAGTGGACAGATTCAAAGATAATCATACAGTATTTCTTTTTTTTTTTTTTTCTCTTCCAAATGTTCTGTTAGGTGAATTCTTATGCTGGAAATCTGATGTAGCACGAACGCTTCATGATGTTTTTCTCCAGTGTTCTCAGTATTCTGAAGTTATGTGTGCATGTTGCCCTATAAGGAAGTGAGAAGGGTGAAAAATAGAGCCTCAAATCTGCTTTGCCTTAATGACAGACTGGTTGGTAAGAACAGAGATGCACCTCAGTGATTAATTTCTGAATTATTTCAGAAATTAAGTTCACTGCTATGAATTAGTTAAAATTTTTACTGTAATTCTCTGTTGCACAGAACAGTATAAAGTTAGATCACTGCTGTCTTAAGGAGAAATCCAGGGATAGTTATTACTGTTCGAATTACTGAGGTGATGTGAGGAGACTGTGTTTGCCCATGGCTTTTTAAATCAGTTTACCTCTTGGTTAAATGGATATATAAATTCATCTCAGAACTTGGTGAGCTAAAGATGCGTTTTCATATGAAAGCTCTTCTCCTCTGTTCCATTTTCTCTGTGAATCAGAAAGGTTAGTACGTTAGCAAAGCTGTGGTGGCATATAGTGATTTGTTTTCAGCCAGCATTAGAGTTAGTTCATTTCTCTTTAATGTTCCCATTACTGTACTTGGAGATAGTGAAGCTACCTTATTCATTAGTGTTCTACAGATACAAACCTGTACTGTTTTCAGACAGTGACAGAGCTGATTTGTCTGCTTGGCTTCAAGTACTTAATTTCCCTTTTCTGATCATTTTTTATTCTCCATTCTTAAAATTTCTTCACATTTGTTTCTTGTTGCTTCCGTCAGAACAAAGTGTCAGGTGATCCCTGTTTCACTCCTGGGAAGCTTTAGTAGATAGTTGTTCAGGTAACCCAGCCTGAATGCAGGTATCTGAATTTCAAAGTGCATTAATCTCTCCACTGCTTTATGAATATCTCTGCCTCGTGACTGAAAACACTTCCTTGGTGTGGAACCAAACAGTTCTAATTGGTGAAGAATTTTCAGAAGTCAAGTCTGTTTTTTACACGTGCAATGCAAAACATTGTGGTTTTTGCTTCTTGGAGTTGAGTGAATAGTGCAGTTCAGGGGACGGGGTTAAGCTTGACATGCCTTTATTCCACACTCGGACAAAATTTCTTTCTCTTTTTAGCATTTTTCACCTTCATCATATTGATGAATTTGGACATAACCTGATTACCTCCAGTCATTGCTTTGGGAAGGGCACATACCGATAGCAGGCAGCCTTATTTACTACTGCTGTCCTTCAGGGTATTCCTGGGAGAGGATGTTACCACACAGTACTGGAACTTATTTTTTTCCAAAGATAGTTCTCGCACAGGTCGGGGTTCTGTCTGTGGTCCAGTTGTAAGGTCATGACTTCTGTTCTGATTGTTGCTCTGCAGCGTAACGGCGATTACTTAGTTAATTCTGTTGCTCTTTCATGTGAAGGGTTCTCTGAAATACTGAAAGAGATGAGCTTTATTTTATGTTAACTGTCTTAGAAAAAGGCAAAAGCCTCCAGTTTGCTCTAGCTTGTCCAGAGAACGCGGGATACCTGATCTTAGTTACATGCTTCCTTCTGTGAGCTGCATGCGTATCCCATGTGCCACACGAACAGTGAGACTGTGAGGTCCGTGTGCTGCTGCTAACTGCTGGCATTGTTCAAACCTGCAATTACAAGTTCTGGAATACATAAGGAAACAATAGAATGAGATAAAGATCCCAGCGTTAATCCCTCTGCCTTTCCTCAGTGGCGGTTCTGGTGGCTGTGTGCTATCCAGCTGTGGCTAGAGGGCTGGGCAGGGCACGGCCTCGAGTGGAATGGAGGAGCTATTGCCATGTGTCAAGGACACGGTGTGTCCAGAGAAGTAAGAGCAGCCTTCTCTTCCAGTGCTCACTCTCGCTTTGTTTTCAAGCGTTCCTGCTCCCTGTGATGTTATTTCTTTTGCCTTTTTGGCAGTACTGCAAAGAAGCATAAATACTGTTTTCCTGTCGGTATCCAAACAGGCTGGAAGGAGTACTGACTTTCCATTCTGATAGAAAGCTGCTGCTCTCTGCTCTCTGTTAAATTGTACTGTAGCAATGAGCTGCTAACTCCTGAAGTAACCAGTTTGCATCTCACTCTTCAGAAGCTTAAGCGGACAAGGTTGTTTTGCTTTGATGGCAGTATGTATTCAAATCACTTTTTCTTTATGTATTACTGTTCGTTCTGCTGTGTTTCCAGTGGGTTGCTGGTACACCTGCAGTGCACCGTTTGCTGTGCCAGAAGGGTTTTTAGCTTTGCACGACTGAGAACAATGTGTGTGATTTCTCTGATGTCCCTGCTCCTGTGGCTGACACAGGAGTGTCTGTGTGTCCTGTGTGCACACACAGACAAACGTAGATCCTTCAGTACAGCACAACGTGCGAAGGCTGCTTTGTCCTTTTCCTGACAAGAAAAGCTTCTGTGGGATTCCAAAGGCGTAATTTGCTTTAGTTTACCATACTGTATTTAAAACGCTCCAGAAATATCGTTAATGCTCTTTAAAAAAATAAACTGAAATGAATATTGCTGCTGGACGGTATATTCCACTTAAAACCTGTGAATGTGTCAGTTTGCAGTTAGAGGCTGTGGTGTCCCTGCTGAGTGGTGTAAGGTGGTGACTTGTCTGGACTGAGCGCCGTAAGATTTGTTTCTGAAGTACCTTCTTTGAAGTGCCTTTGACCAATTTTTAGCATCAAGATTAAGTTCAGAATTGAATAAATGAAATAAGTTATCTCACATGCGCTGCGTGTCTGTCTTCATTTGCCCACCCTCTGTGCCAGTAGTGTAGCAGCACGATGGAGTGCAAAGAAAAAATTCTCCTTTATTGTTTGTTTTGGTGGGTGCAGGAAAGGGCTGCAAAGGCTCGTGAGGCTGCGAGGCTGCAAAGCCTCGTGCTTGCCAAGTTTTCTGCTATGCGTGCTGCTAGCAAGTAGCAAGCTACATAGAACACTTCATTTAAAGCAAACGTTGAATTGTCAGTGGTGCTAGCACTAGATGACAGAATCACAGAACTGCAGGGGTTGGAAGGGACGTCCAGAGATCATGGAGTCCAACCCCCTGCCAAAGCAGCTCCCCAGCCCAGGTTGCACGGGTAGGTGTCCAGGTGGGACTGGAACATCTCCAGAGAAGGAGACTCCACCACCTCTCTTCCACAGGAGCAGACTGTTCCTTCACTGTGCTGATTTTCAGCATCTCTGTGTCCTTATAGCATCCGCAGTGAACTGGCTGTAGCTGATGGATAAAGCAACGTTGGTCAAAGCACAGTACACTTGACAGGAAATACCACCTTGTTCTGGGAGCTTTAGTCTTTGTGTAACTCTTCTGCAAGAACGTTAAGTCATGTTTTCTAACCTAACTCTTAGCTGCTCGTGCAAAATAAAAGCAGGATCGAATGTTCTGTGGATGCATAAGGGAAACTTCTTTGTGAAGTTTCAGTCAGCGCAGGCACAGCGCGGCTGTGTTTCGTTACCATCAGCACTGTAACAGATCTGGTGCTACAAGAAACCTGGATAAGTGAAGCATTTCCCTGGCCGGATTGCAAGCACGTTCACTAAGCGCAGGGAGTGGGACAGCCAAATGCCCCGTGCTCAGAGCTGGGCTGTGTTAGCAGGGGAAGGGGCAACTGAACGAGCAATAGACACTCCAAACGGTCCCAGGTCACGGTCACGCTGTTGGGTGCTGCTGACAGGGCTTCCAGCTGTGGCACCCAGCAAGGTGCAGCAAGCAGCGGACTGCTGGGGTGCTGCTGCTAGGGAAAGCTGTTCTCTGTGTGGAGCTTTGCTTTGCTTTGAGTGCTTTTTGTTACTGTTCTGTTTTTTTGTTTGTTTCGTTTTTTTCATATGTAGCAGATGCTGCAGGTTTGATAACCAGAACTTGTAAAAAAATTAAACAAAGGCAAGCTCTCATAACCTGTTCCCTTACAGAAAACTCTGCTGGCTCAAGGGAATTTCCTGGGCTGCTTTTCTGTGTGCTGATGCAAGTTAAAAAGAAATTGAAGTCAGTATTTTCCAGCTGGGGACTGAAGGCTTTCTGAGCGCAGAGAGGGTGTGCTCGCGCATGCTGGTTCCAGTGCTGAGCCAAACTCCAGTGTCCCAATTCCACCAGGGGCTTCTGTGGTCTGTCATACTGCTCTTGGGATGAAAAAGTCAATTCTTCTGCACATTCTGGGTGCAACCTTCTCTTGGAGGGATCGTGCCAGCACCTGGGTTGTCATTTTCATGCTTCAGGTGTCTGCGGCCTGCTTCAGGTCTGGGTGCAAAACGTCATGCTGCCATCGGTGAGGTTAGTGATCTACAAACTGTATTGAAATCAGCCTGTCCAAATGAGCCACTACCAAAGCAAGAGTCAACCTGTGAGTTACAGATACAGACATCTGAGTAAAATAAGACAAAAAGACAGGGATCTCCTGGAAGGAGTTCGGTGGAGGGAACCTATGAGGAAAGGCTGAGAGAACTGGGTCTGTTCAGCCTTGAAAAAAAAGACTCAGAGGGAATCTGATCAATATCTATAAATATCTAAGGAGAGGGAGGCAAAGGGATGAGGCTGGACTCTTCTCATCAGCGTGTGGTGAGAGGACGAGGGGAAATGGCCACAAACTGAAGCACAGGAAGTTCTGCACAAATGTGTGTGGGAACTTCTTCACAGCACAGTGACGGAGCACTGGCACAGGCTGCACAGAGAGGTGGTGGAGTCTCCTTCTCTGGAGACATTCAAGACCCACCTGGATGCTTACCTGTGCAACCTGGGCTGGGGAGCTACTTTGGCAGGGGGTTGGACTCAATGATCTCTGGAGGTCCCTTCCAACCCCCACAGTTCTGTGATTCTGATACTGTAACTTAACTCACCTGCAGACCTGGTCAGTATGTCCTGCTCTGTTCCACCCCCAATTTTCAGTGCTCCCTGAATTCTTCATAGCCTCACGTTGAAGTCTCTGCTCTTCCTCCTCTCAGAACTAACCAAAAGGACTTTGAATTTAATTTGTCTTAGCATCCTGCACCTTTAAGAGCTTAGGTTATGATTTATTCCTCTTGTTACTGCACTTGATTTCTTAATGAGGAATCATCAGAGCACCGCACTGTTAAATGTTATCTCCTCCTCTCTGCCCTGAAGATGGAGAGCATGACATCGAAGTTAAAAATGAACTTGCGGGCAAACCCTGGAAACAAATAGATGTCTGTGTAGTTGTGGTAGTTGTGGTGGTGTTTTAATGAATAACTCTTGTCTCCAAACTCCCTACCGCTGTAGTCCGGCACCCCACAGGGAACACCACACCGGGAGTTCTGATGCTTTTCCAGCACAGAACAATACTTCACCAGCACCGGCAGCTCCGGTGTTTATCACTGGAAACAGCAAGTGTCACATGTTCCACCGTGGATTCTGTTGAAACCATGGCTCTGAAACGGCACTCGTGTTTCAAGGGCAGGGAGGGCCGTCATACTGTGGTGGTGTACTCATGCAGAGCGCCCAGAGACTTCCTGTCAGATGGAGAGAGTTTGCTAATAGCTTACTAGCTCGCTGTGTGCTACTGAATTGCACAGAGAATTCTTTAGACATAACGTGTTGGCCAAGGGCTACATTCTTAATGTCATGGTGCAGCAGGAGAGTTCCCCCAGCAGTTCTGTCTGACCCAGTTCAGTCCATATTCAAGTGACCTTATATCACCAGTCTTGTATAAACTTCATTAAATCATTACCTTGTACAGCAATGAAATACACTACTGCTTCCCTGGTACAAGAGTATTCTATGATCTCATCCACAACACATATCTAAAATCAATTTATAAATATGTGTTTGAGAGGCAGAGCTCTCCTGTTCAGCAGCTGGCAGAGGTTCAGTGTGAGCAATGAAGTCTTTGTTCCGTTTTGCCACTGTTATCTCATTTTTAGCAGGCAATAGGCAGCGTCTGTTTACCCAGGAGCATTTGTTGCCCCACTAATTGCACACTTCCTGCTTTCAGAGCTGCTCCCTTAGCAGCTGTGCTGGGGTTTATGACCTTTATCTTTGTTAGCCTTCAAAGCTACATTTAATGCATCGTGTTCAGACCAAGTATTGTTCACAACCTCTAAAAGCAGCAGCTGTCTCACCAAACTTCCATATGAATGTTTACAAATTGAAGCCAATCCCAACAGGAGAGATCTCCTGCATCAGCTGCATCTTCTCTCTTTAAAGCCATCACTACGAAAACAACATTCAGTCTTACTAGCATCCCCTAAGTGAGCTTAAGGAGTACAAGCCATGTGGGTGTCCCATGCTGATAAATCCTCCGGTATCTTCAATCCTGTATCACTTTGTCAGCGTTGCAGAGGATGTGACAGCACCTGCAGGCTTTCCTTACTCTCCCAGGTGCTACTGCCCCAGCTCTGCAGCCATCTCCTCTCCCTTCTGCCTCTGGCAGGGCCGAGCCGTGCCCCCCTCCCTGCTTAGAGCTCCTGGGTTGCTTTCCATGTCCCCCTTTCCTTCCAGAGGAGCAGGATATCCTGGCAGGAGTTCTGCCCATCGTTCTGACTGCTGCTATGCAAACTCTGGCTTTTATGACCCATTCTACAGAAGGGTGGTAAGATGAGTATGCTTTGTAGCAATGTTAACATATATCACTTCCTTCTCTTGGGGAAGGGACTGTTCCCTTCTGTGTCATATATACGTGGCTTTTTTACTGCTCTTATAGGTTGTTTGCCTTCCTCTTTTCAATGATATATCCCTGTTAATGTACAATTGGTTTTAAGGACATAAATCCCTCTTTGCTCCTGCTCAATAAATGTTTCCACTGACTGCTCAACTCAGAGATCACATTTCATTGCTGTACAGAGTTGGAAGGATAACTCTGCTATTGGCACAGGCCTGCTGGTTACAAAGGTTCCTAACCTCTGATAAAGAGTAGGCAGCTGCTATGAAAAACCCCATAACATTATTACGGGCAAGGCAAGAGCAAGATCCAAAACATTTTTTTGTGCATGAAAGCAGTGAAGTGTCTTCATACATAGCTGTGTCAAATGTAAGTCCAGAGTTTGGATATGTTGGTTGCATTCCCCTGGTGACACTGTGGGCCACAGATGTTGAAGATGCTGGGATTTGTTTTTGCTAATGTGACAAATTCTGTGATGCTCAGTTTTGGGATCAGTACAGTAATGTGGAGTGTAAGAATCAAAACACAAAGTTTCCGTTTAGATTTCCTGTTGAGATTACTTGGCTAAATCCATGGTGATTTAGAGACATCAATTATTAGCCTTCTTTTTAGACTGACATCTCATCATCTCACTTTGCTTTGCTTTGTATTAAAGAAGAAACCAAAGTTGCTTGCTGTTACTCACTGCTCCTCATGCTCATTCCTCCTTTGCTTTGCACACCAAAAGTGCATCTGAACATGAACTGAAGCAAATAATGTAATTTTTCAGAGTCTGCTATGCTTTTTCAAGATTTTTCAGTGTGCTGGGTGGTTCCACGTTAGTGATGGAAGTGCTTAGCAAAGGCATCAAGTGATGGACCAAATTCTCCAGTGCTTCACCAGTAGCTTTACGATTTGCCATCCAAGTATATCAAGTAAAAGAAAATCCAAATCTGATCATTTTACACCTCTTGTTTAAATGTTGATGTGTTCTTCTGCAAATGGCCATACATGATGTTCAGGGAGGTGGTAGAGTCACAGTCCCTGGAAGTGTTCAAGAAAGGGTACATGTGGCACTGAGGGACATGGTCAGCAGGCATGGTGGGGATGGGTTGGTGGTTGGACCAGCTGATGATCCTAGTGGTCTTTCCCAACCTTAACCATTCTATGATTCTATGAATTCAATTTGATAGTGGTTAGCAAGAGAATGGCACAGTTTCTCAAAGAGAAAAGCTGCTGCTGTTCTACTGTCAGCACGTAGGATGTTATTTTCTTGATAATAGATTTTATTTTCTAAGTCTTTTTCCAAATCATTGGAAGCATGGATGTCTGAAATGAAATTCACCTCATGATGATTAGGAAAAAAAAAGTCTGCTATTCTCAGCTATTTCTAGCTGTTCAGGTTTATAGCAGTTGGCTATGAATGACATTTAAGGATTTCATGTTTATTCATAGTTTATTCAGAGAGTCACAGAACTGTAGGGGTTGGAAGGGACCTCTAGGGATCATTGAGTCCAACCCCCTGCCAAAGCAGCTCCCTAGCCCAGGTTGCTCCGTCACTGTGCTGTGAAGAAGTTCCTACACACATTTGTGCAGAACTTCCTGTGCTTCAGTTTGTGGCCATTTCCCCTCGTCCTCTCACCACACACTGCTGGGAAGAGTCCAGCCTCATCCCTTTGCCTCCCTCTCCTTAGATATTTATAGACATTGATCAGATTCCCTCTGAGTCTTTTTTTTCAAGGCTGAACAGACCCAGGTCTCTCAGCCTTTCCTCACATATGAGGTGTTCCACACCCTTTATCATCTTTGCAGTGCTCCGCTGGACACTTTCAAGGAGATCCCTGTCTTTTTTTGTACCAGGGGGCCCAGAACTGGTCTTTTAAAAATAACCCATGATGTAAATAAAGGTTTTGTTTCCTACTGGAGAAGGTAATACCTTCAATTAACAGTGGTGTTCTAGAACTTCATACAGCTTGAGAATACAGCTATGGTCATTCACCACAGGTGCCCTCTTTTGGACTATTCACTCCAGGCAGCACTGGGGATGCACAGCTGGGTGAGGGCACAGCACACAGTGCAGTCAGCACTGACGTAAATGCTTTTGTTCAAATAATGTTGAGACAGCTTCTTACTCATTCTCAGATGATCTTGGACCATGCAAGCTAGTGCTGCCTAGTTATCACAATTTGAGCATCCAGTCTTGCAATTCCAGTGGGCTGTGGGTTTCCAGGAACAGCTAACCCTAAAATATTTCTGGTAAGTGCTGACATGAAATGTGTCTTGTCACTTGCTGCACTCAGAGTTTACAGCCACCATCTGTATGTTAATCTATGGTAGAATTCAACTGTGCAATTTTTATTTTTATTCTTTCATTTTTTTTCTGGATGAGCAATTCTTCCCTCTATATCCTCATCCGGATACGTATCTACCCCTTTATATACTGACCTATCTATCTTACTGATTATCTAAGTCCTGTCTTTAACTTAAATAACTTCGAGACATAGCCAAGAAAAAACCTCTCTCAATATATCTTCCAAGTTTGATAGTATGCTGATATTGCACTTCAGTATTGTTTTAAGTTTTGAATCCACCCTTTCAGCCAATCTGAAAATATCACCATGGTTTAAACCTTGTTCTTTTGTTTCCTCACACTTTGTGTTTATTCCTGTCTTGCTGAATTTTTTTGGACATCTGTTCACTATTAAATTCTCCAGCACATAGATATTCTTGGTGTTACTGTTTGAGCTGTATTTTTGAGCAGTAGCTTGAGCCTTCCACGACCTTTCTGCACCACTGGTAGGAAGTTTACTAACTTGAGACCTTTTGTTTGACTTGCTGATTATTCCCAGCTCTGTACATAGCTGGATATCATAAGAGACAATTCATATCCTTTGTAGTATATTTTGAAGCCATTTACTTTTCTGATTAAAAGCAACAACAATAACAACAAACCACCAGACTTATTTAAGCATCAAATTTTAGTTCTGACTCTCTTCTGTGAAAGGAGAATAATTCTTGATTGCAGCAGTTTGATTTTGTTCTACAGCACTGAAACCCTTCATTTTCAGGCTTCTACAGAGTACATAGCAGAATGTATTGTCCTTGTGTTCCAGTACTTCTTTTCCAGCCGAGATTAATTGTGCCCTCATGGTTGTTTTTCTTCTTGGAGTGACCACCTTATTAGTTCTGAGTATAAAAACAGTGGGATTTTTGGAGGCTACTGTCGATTTTTTACTTTCTAATTTGAAACTCACTAACAAAGCCAATCTTTTAGGAAAAAAAAAAAAAAAAACCTTTAAAACTTCTAAACTTCAAGCATTTCATTTCACAGAATAAGGTTACTACCCTATCTGCTGCAAACAAGTCCATTTTGCATGGTATTTGCTATCTTTTGGTCACCTGGCAAAAAAAAAAAAAAAAAGTGCAAGAATTGTTTAAACATATCAAGATCTGTTCAGACTGCACATACAGAGAATAGGTTTTCTTGTCTACAAAGGAATAAGAAAGCCTCTTTATCAGATGTTGCTTTCCACTTTAACCACAGACTCATAATTCTCAGTTTAAATGATAGTTCACTAGGATTATAGCTAACAGTAGAAAGGATCTACGTAAACATTTACATGTATTTTTCAGTTCTTTCTCCTGATTTACTTAATATCATATATCAGAGTGAAATACCTATATATTTAAACACAGAGGCCCTGAGAAACTGAAATTTTCTTACTTGCCATAAGGGACTTGAAGAATCCTGGTTTTAATGTAATTCCAAATGAAAGTCCTATGCTTATAAGTGAAAAGACTATACTGGCATTAATATAAATGTGCTTAAATGGGAAACCCCTTCCCTCTAATTACTTTTAGCTGTGGTATTTGCATTCACAAGAGGCAGTCTAATTAGTGAAAACCTTAAATTATGACACCAAATGATGTAATAAGAGTGCCAATTTCAGGAGCTACTTACTCTTGTTTAAAACTAGAGTGCATTTTATTCTTTCAAGAGAATAAGAGACCTCTGTCATTAAGTGCTGTGTGAACACCTCCAGTACTTTAATCCTAAAAATAAAATCTTATCCTCACACATGCAGAATTACAGAATTAATATCAGTTTGAAGGAAAAAGGTATGTTACAATGCATGTGTATGTGTAATAAAGTTATTGCTGTGGTGTGATAGATAACATATGCTATGCAGGAATTGAATGAATGTTAGTTCCACAGTGGGAAAAGCAGTGGAGCGTGATCGTAATATATTCATGTTCACACATCATTTTAGATTCTTCTCAGCCGTTTCTTCCTTAATGCACATGAACTTCTTGCTTTATAAACTCCAAATGGCAGTAATTTCTAGAAGAATGAGGAATCAATTAGTTTTCTTGAAGCGTTCAGAAAGAAATATGCTGTAACTCAACAGATTTTTTGTGTATTGAAGAATGAAATATAGAACTTAATACAGTGTATTGGGGAGGAGCTAAATGGCTTTTGTAAAGGATGTTATGCACTACGCATAAGCAAGCGCTTTGAAGACCATACATCACCCAATAAGAATGTACACCTAAGGCAGTGAACAAGTCAGTCTGGATTTCTAAGGAAGTCTCTCACCAAAGGAAAGTTATATTGGATTTAGAGGAACAGTCTTCTGATTTAGAAGTGGTGAAAAGCAAGGGGAATAAATGGCTGGTGAAAAGAAGGCAGTGGAGGATGCATGCTACAGTGGTCTGTCCTACTCAAAATGGTTGTAAGTGATCTAGCAAAGCTAGTAAGAAGTGAGATGACCAAGTCTGTGACAATCTTAAACTGCAAGACTGCAAGAAATTGCAGAAGAACAATGTGATGTTGACTGAATAAGCTGTGAGTGGAAAGGAAAAAGTGAGTTTTGAAGAATGTGAAATAGTACATATGAGAAAAATGATCCTAAATCCACATATAAAATGATGACTTTTCAGCTAATCCTAAAAATGAGGTCCTGGAATTAAGATCTGTGAATGCATCACCTCAATTCTCAGTAAAAGAAAAAAAAAACACCAACCAAATACAACATGAGAAACTGTAAGATAAGGAGTAAAGAGTGAGGTAGAAAACCACTGTATCACTCTATAAATTCGTGGCCACAAAGTGCAACTCTGCTCCCACATCTCAGAAAGGTATACAAAATATGCTACAATATGTATGTATAGTATTGGAGGCAATTAAATATTACATTTTTTTAGCCTGGAAAAGAGGTGTTTGAAGGAGGAGAACCTGGTGGAGAGAAAACTTACCTATTCATCAGCACAGGTTCTTCGACATTCCTCTTCTGTTTCAAATCTATTGTTGGTACCATTACAACCTCCATACCAGAACTGGCCACAAGAATTGGCATTCTTGTCGTAAAACCATTTCACCACATAGTTCCGACAATCACCTGGTTTCACAGGTTCCAAGCACCTGAGATCTGAAAGCATATCTGTAAACGTTAGCTTGGGTTCTGGATATCAGTGACACTATCTTAAAAGTGCATTAATTGTTTCAAGCATCTCCTTTTTTCTTCCTCATAATGTCTGGAATATATACACATCTCAGATTTATAGCCAAATTCCGTTTCAGTTAATGAGATATATGAACAGATCTAAACAATCACGTGACTGGTTTGAAATCAAGCTACCTAAATTCTGATGCAAGACTCAAATGGGCATTTAAATACCTAAGCACAACCAATACACGAGGGTTGCCATCTAGGTTTGTAACTCTGGCTCTCAGTATGGTGGCTGCAGCCAGAACAACCAGAAAAACCAAAGATGATCAAATCCAGTAACTGTATGAAGGAGGGAGTGGGGATTTTTGGTTGGTTGATTCTGGTACACATCTGCTACCCAGCATTCTGATGAAAGTAATGTACCTTTTTGAGGTTTTGCTGCCTGTGGTTGCAGTGCTGTTAGGTGTTGATCTTCAGCAGCAGTTACATTGAGCAAAGGGTTGACAACTGGACTCTGGAGTCTGGTTTCATCTATGTTGGAAAGTGGAGGGAATCTTGATTCTCTATGAGCAGAGGTGGTCACAGTGTGATACTGAGCAGAGAGCAGCGGCTCAGTATATCTGGTCTGTGGTAGACTATGCTGCAAAAGGAGTCAAAATCTGTTAACATTCTGCCTGAGCTCAGATGTGAAGAGGAAAAGCATGAGAGAATTATATAGGCAAATAATTATATTTTTTACAAACATTATTTAGCAATAATGGCAGATGGGTTCACACCTCGTTCTAGTGATTACACAGGAAGGGACCATGACTTTAATAAATGCATCTTATGACACTGACAGCTGAAGAAGAAGTTAAAGTAATGCCTTCCATTTAGTCACTAAGCTGAATTAGTTCCAGTGCAGTAGAATTTCAGTCACTGTGTAGTTTGTAGTATAAATTAAAGAGGCAAGGAACTATGGGGTAAGATGGTGCTTTTAGGTATCTATTACACTCACTGGGAAAGAGCTGAGATCAAGACTGTGAAGGAATGGAAAATGGCGGGCAAAGGGAGCAGGATACTTGTTATGTTACTGATAGAAAAACGCATTCATCGTGCCCCTCCAAAGATCTTTTGACATGTGGAATCCCTTGAATGCAGCAAAAATGTGCAGACCTTGTGTTGAGGGAACCACATCCTAATACTAACATTGTCTCAAAGATGCATACTTGCTGTCTTAAGTGACAAATCACTCTTTTTCCTTTTTCTAGCTGTCTAACATCCACTTGCTAATTATCAGATTTCTAGAGTTTTTCTTGACCAAAATGTAAAGAAAACAACAGATCTCTTCAGGTGAAGATTATCACCTAAAAATGTGCCTCTCTAGTGTTTTTTTATAGTCAAGAAGCTCTGCATGTTTCTTAGTACAGTATGGTACAAATGACTGCATTTATCCGAGATATCTCATTATCTACTGAGAGCAGGAAGGAAGAAATTTGATACTATATTTAACATCTTCCCATGTACAGGACTGTACTGACGTGTCAGTCAGTTTAAGAAAACTCCTTTCAGCCCCTGGCACTCTGAAACTCAAAGTGTAACTGAAATGTAAATAGACAGTTCATCCAATCCTTTGCACATTGGATTTTACAGATCTACAAAAAGGCAATGTCTACTGTGATGGTGATTAAATCAATAAGATTCAGCAGTAACCAACCAAAGCCAGTCAGATTCAAGCAGACAGGCATCTGACTAGTAAGAATTATTCATAGTTGTGATCCTAATTATAAAATATATAAATGTCAGCATCTATAAGAACAGGTTTACATTTATTTTCCCTGTTATTTTCCTTAACAATGCAGGGTACCAAAGCTGACCCTCTGTGTCACACAGATGTTTCTGCAGGTATGACAGGGCCCAAACCTAAATCACTTACACTGTCTGAGGGAACTGTCATTCAGATGAATTAAACTGAAATTTGAAAGTGAAGTTGAACTATGTAATTACCAATCCAAAGGGTTACTATTGGCTAACAATGGAGGATTTCACTGACTCCTCCAGCATAAATCAGTAATATTTAATTAGCTCCAATCTAAATACAATATTCAATTCACTTAATGTTTAAATGGTGGTACGGTGATCTACAATATCCATTCCACAAAGCTACAGCAAATATTTTAAAAGTCATTTCAGCACATTATGGGGGCAAGCATCTGTTCCATGTTTATCATCAGCTATTTTTAGGCAAAGCAGTTAAAACACCCTAAAGTGTTAGTGGTGAAATACTGTAAAGGTGACAAATGTCCTACTCTGACACTAACACAGTGACTGAAAAATACCGAAGACCTATTCAGAGAATTAAGTTGATCCACATCTGCAGAAAATGTTTATGTATTGAACTAAAAAAACACCTGTCCTTTCTGTCTGTACAGCAACACCATGTCAGAGAACAGAACCCCAGCACGGGACAGGAGAAATTAAAACTGGAGAATAAAGAGTAGCGTGAGCAAGGAGTCCTCGAGACACAGCCCAACAAGAAAAGCTGAAAGCCTGATACTTACAGGGCAACACCATGACAAGCACTAACAATCACATAAATAAATGCCTTGCATGCTATCTGCCTGTGTAGGCACACACCTGAAATATTTCCAACTCACTTTTAAAATGAATCAGAAATACATAAATACGAAGACGTGTCATTTATTGCAATGATGACACAGAATTATCCAGTTTTTCCTGTAAACATTAAAAGGTTTTTCAGATCTTTTGGTGAGACATTACCCATATGTTAACAGATTGGTAAATGGTGTAATAAATAGCATATGGATGCCAACAAAGAGCCACATCTTTTAAAAACATTCAGTAACTCACTGGGTAATGGATTCCTTCTTTATGGGGCACTGAAGTCTCTGAAGTTGTCACTCGAGGTAACTGAGTGTCAGTAACCTCATTAGGCATTTCAGGTTCTGGACTTGGAGATAGAATGTTTTCTTTTCTACTGTAAATTTCAGACACATTATCACAGATTTTTGTGATGAGTTTATCTGCAAGAGCTGAAAACATTAAAAAAAGATGAAATTATTTAAGAGTAATAAAGAAAAGTCACAGTGATTCTCCACAAGCTCTTAGTGCAGCATTAATCACAACATATAACTACAGTGACTTGTGAAAGACTGTCTTCTGAAGTTTTATCAAAACTCAAATTGGAATTAATAAAATAACGCACCCTCAAAATTAGTTGATTTTTAGGACCTCTAGTTATTTTCAGAAATAAGAGATAAAAATGCCAAAGCTCATTTTAGGTATAAATTACAGCTCAACAGACTAGAGAGAAAAACAGGGTGATGGAAAGAATGTGTTAATGTGTACAAAAAAAAAAAAAAAAAAAGAGTGACTGGGAATACTTCTATGTTGAATGCTGGAGCCAGAGCCAGAGCTGTAATTTTAATCTTTGCTGGCACCAGAACATTAGTGCGGATTCTGTTCTCATCGTTAATTCCTTAAACGTATTAACTTAAGCCCATCCACAGGCTCAGTGTAGCAAAATGAGTTTATGCTCAGGATAAATATAGTTTATAGGGTTAGACTGAAGTTAGTTGAAACCAGTGTTTGTTCCTTCCACTGGTCATTATATGTTTCCTCTGTCTTTTTCCTCTGATTCCAGGTGTGGCCACAGGATTTTTTCAAACCTGTTTGGAATGAATAATGCAGAATAAAGCAAACATCATCCCCTTGTTGACATTCCTCCACCACCTCTTCCCTAGAATCAGAATGAAAGCATAGAATTCCCTATGGCTTTCAGAAGAAAATGAGTATTCATTAAAGATGGTGAAGGGACAGCCAGACGGACAAAGCACAAACAGCCACACATAAAACACAGGAAGAGACAGAGATGGTGACCAAGATGGAAGGAAATCCACTTCTTTCGGGGCTGAATCTGTGGCCCTACACAAAAACACTGTGAGGGAAAGCTGATGCAAGTTCTCAGCAAAGAACTGTGCCCCAAAAAAGGCCTCAACTCTGAAAATCACTGTTTATTGTTTTTCATTGTTTCTTCAAGAGATAAAAGTTTGCCAAAAGTTCCATTGGACCAAAGAACAAGGGACACTGAAAACCAAGCTGTGTTCAAAATGGCATAAGCTGCCATTCACTGAGAACCTATGGGCTGCCTTGCCTTGCAAAGGAAGTCCAAACTGTTATTTGGTTATTTCAAATATTTTCTTACACAGTTTCTTTTACCTGAGAGTGTCTTGAAGTCCTCTATCAGGTAAAAATGTTCTTCATCAGGGTCTGTTGCAATGAGATGCATTTCTTTCAGAAAATCATCATAATGAGGATCAGTTTCTTGAACAATTCCAATGACAAATATCTCAATATTTGCAGCATGTGCTTCCCTTACTACCGAATCCAGGCTCACTTTGTCCCGAGTGTCTGCTTGTCCATCTGTTACTACCACAGCAACTTTTCTTACTGCTGGGCGTGCTTCCTGGAACAGGTTAATGGCTTTTTTAATGGCAGAAGCTGTGTACGTTCCTTCTCCTAAGTAGAGCATTTTATCCACAGCAGATTTCAGAGATTCTTTGGTTGTGTATTTCTCTAGGGAAGATACTAACTCCACTTTATGGCTGAAGTTGATAATGCCAATGCGAGTTGTAGCACGGTTGGCCGAAACCTCATCAATGACCGTTTTCATAAAAGTTTTGGTGCTGTTGAAGTTGTCTGGTCCGACACTTTCTGAGCTGTCAATGACAAATACTAGTTCCAGCGGTGTTAATCTACATCTGGTACCACAACCTAGGAGAACAATTCAGACATCTTATCAGAAACCAACTTACAATAATAAAAACGAATTGAATCAGATTTACAGTCAAAGCTCAGTTAAGGATTCCATATGATTTTAAAGTCATCAGTACTGGGAAACATAAAAAGGGCTGGACTAAACTACTTCCAGAATTGCTCTGGCAACACAGTGAACATTTTTCATCTAAGTTGTATCCTTAGACACAAACTTGCAGAGAAAATATCCATTCAGGCAACCTAAATTCAGTTTGCTTTACTAAAGCTAATTTTTTTTTCCATGCTGAAATGCTTACCACATATTTCATAGATAAGTCTTATGACTTCTTCTCTCTGAAAGAAAAAAAAAAAAAAGAGTATTAAGTAGTCTGCTGTGTGTTTTAAGAATGCCAAAATTCATCAGCTTATCTGCCTATGAAAATGCAAGGAATGCAATGCCCCTAAATCACCTTTGTTTAATATCACATAAACTATAAGCACTTTCCAAAATAAATACCTAACATTTAAAGTGATTTGTATACATACTTACTGAAAGACCAGGTTCACCTTTTCTTCCCGAAGCTCCCTGAAAATGTGTAGAGTGAGATAATTAGCAAAAGCCAAGTTTGTTTTATTTCTGCTGTGTGAAAGGAAGTAACGAATAACGTCTTTTACCTTTGGTCCCGGATGTCCTGGGTCTCCCATCTCTCCTTTGGCACCTTTGCTTCCTGGGTCACCTTTATCTCCATAGTCTCCCTAATTTAAAGCAGTCAAAGTTAACCCGATCCAAAACTCCACTTTTGTTGGTAGTAAGAGTTGGAGTTATGGTTCAAGTATTTTTTAAGATTAAATTTCTGAACTTTTTCCTGTGGCTGGCTCCCCTTGTAGGTATTATGAAGAGAATATCTGAAAGCAGAGCATCCTGGAGAAAACAAGACTGGCAACATAAATATCTTCAAGAAATTTCCTTGAGTAAGGGGTGAAGATAACTTTATGCTGATCATGAGATTATATAATATTTACTCTTCTTTGATTTTCTTGAATTCTGAATTGGACTACGTTAATGCAGATCTGTGGAGAGACGTGACTGCTTGAAATCTGCCAATGCATTGAAACTCATACCAGCTTTATGCAGAACCCATGTGAAATACTGGGAACTTGCCCAGAAAATAGATGCCTGGATTGTTACATACATTGGAAAATATGTAGTTTCATACTTAGTAACAAATTCTTCATTTTTTATTCAAGTGACTAGACCTTCTGATTTTCTAAAAGGGAAGTGGTTCAACTTTACTGCATTTCAGCTAATGCAGGTACAAAATAAACTATTAAAAGGATTTGGGACCTTAATTAGAAATGTATTCAAGAAGATGATTGTGCATGACAGTTTTTTTACTTCTCTCTGGAATTTGTGATCATCTAATATTTCACCTGAAATTTTAAACCCTAATGAGGGGAGTGCCCATTTTGATATTATTCCTCATTACTTCCCAAACAATGGAATCACTTAGATACACTCCTCTGTTACAGCATTTGCCAGGATGATTGCTATCAATTCTGTGGAACCCTTTTGCCTCCCTGAGTCTGATTCTGATCTTATTCAAACCTGAAAATTGTATAGCTCCTCCAGAGTGTTAAGGAAATCAGACTCCACTATGTAAGCTCTTGGAAGACACTTGATGTTTTTTTTTCACAAAATCATAATATCCAGCTAACAGTTTTACTTTCCATTATTTGTCTGTGTATTCTATCCAACCTCAACAAAATTAAGTCAGCAAATGAAATCTACTGACTGTGGGGATGCTAGTATTCTCATCCAAATATGCTAAAAACAGATCTGTTTGCTATTTGTCACATCCAGTAGAAAATAGGTATATGAAATTTCTGCTGAACTATTCTTGTGACAAATCTGCTTTTTTAATAGCAAATAGCAAAACTGAGTATTAGGAGATATTTTTGGTGAAAGCCCAGCAAATAAACAGATGCTTTGATTTTGTAATACCTAAAAACTATATGACTATAGCAGAACACGTGATTTGACTAGTATTATTGTCCTACTAACAGGTAAGAGCTCATTCTAAATATTACTTCAGAGCCTGATCCTTAGTGGTGGTTAGGACTTTCACAGACTCCAAAGCTAACAATAATTAGTAAGCACGTATCTTGTCAACTATGAAAGGAAGTTTATTTGCTTTTTATTAATCTTCAAAGACCTGTAACATCAAATGAACCATAAAGAAAACATAACCTTTTTTTAAATAATTACAAGGATTTACCTTTGGTCCAGGAAGCCCAACTCCTGTTGAGCCCTTTGGCCCATGGAAACCTTGATTTCCTTTTTCTCCCTAAACAGAACATGAAAAGTAAGTTTAATGAAAAATTAAGGTAAAATCATGCTGTATCTATTCAGTTTATGACATCCTGAATCACAGAGAAAGCCAGATACTTGTATTAGAAAATGAAACACAGTTTTCAAGATAAGATTGCTCTGAATCTGAAAAACAGTCGAGTATGAATCATAATGTACATGAAAATTCAATAAATTATACAATGAAGACTACATTTCTGTTTAATTAAACAAAATATTGACATCATACTGAAATAGATGAAAGATAAAAGTAAAGAGTTTCACGTGATGAGGTTCTGACAGCTATTCATCCAGCCTGCTTACAAGTGGAAAAACGAGGTCCACACAAAGGTTCTCTAGGTACACACACCTAGAATCCCTTCAGGGTTTACTTAATTTTTCTGAGCTTAAGTAAATGAGATCTCTGTTTTTCACACTGTCAAGAGAGCACCTTTCTGCTGACACTTTGAAAGACAGTATCAGTTAGCTACGAAGTTCAAATTTTCTTTTAAGGATTGTTCTCTATGTCCTGCTGTGCACACAGGGACTTGAAAAGCATGTTCACACTACCAGTATGAGTATATAGCATGTTTAAAACCACGGTTGTTATAAAATAAGTACAGAAAACCTTTCACAACTTGTGGATTCCAGGAACTGACCTGTTTTCTTTAACAGGGTAAAGCAAATAACTATTGCAGATCACATACTGTATACATTTTAAACACAGCTAGAGAATTAGATTCCCTGATTCATAAATGCTCCCCCAGAATTCACATTTACAGCATGACAGCTGCAAATGACAGTGCTCTGTACAAATATCAAAAACAGCTCTAGAGAATATCAGCAAGATCACCTATTGCATGCATTAAACCTAGCTCAGGCATATCTGCATAGACCAGTACAAGTCTACTGAGTTATATTTTTCAGTAAAGAGTTCTCTGACTGTCTCACTAACACACCCTGTCCTCACGCTTGGATAAGTGTTCACAACTATGCCTAAAGTGGCTATACTGTTCATAGCAGCCAGAGAAATACACGTTTATCAAGACTCCAGTCTTCACAGCAAGTATACTAGTGCTTTTGGTGTACTGGTGGACTGATTATTTCTGCTGGACTGGATAAGGGAATTACAGACTTCTGCAGGTGGAGAAGCAGCTACATGGTGCATGACCAAGTCAGACAATTTCTCTTCATGTGCTTGGCTCTCATGAACTGAAAGTTCACATGGAGTCAGACAATGAGACACACCTCCCTAGAAGAGGCAGTACACTAGGAGTCAAAGTCAGTGGGTGTTTTTATTCCTGTTCAAATCCCAGATTTCATTTAGAATCTGCTGAAATGGGAGCTTCTGATTGCACATAGGTGAGTCATGCTTTTGCCCTGCACTAGGCAAAGGCACCTACCACACTGACACATCTTCACCAAAGGCACTGCCTGATGGGCTCTGCCCTGTGGAGCCTCTCAGATCCACTAGACCCAACACAGGGAGCTGAAAACTTCTGCTCCTCATTAGAACTACACACCTCTGACCCGCTCATCATCAGCTTCTTGCCTCTGGAAGAACTCTCCCATTTCCCCACTCCACAGTTTACAGCCAGAAAAAAAACAGCACTGTTACGTAGATGTCAGATACCAGAAAAGAAACTGTGATGCAGCAAATTACACACCTAATGCACTAGGAAAAAATGGGATTCCCCACAAATAAAAAATATTAATAAGACAATGGAATGCACAAGGGAGCTTTGTTGGCATTGTTACAGTAACATACAGTGACTATTTGATTACTTTAAGCTACTTTCCAGCAGGATTGTACTTCCTATGTCTTCCATGTAGGTTATTAATGCAAATGACTTTTAAATACAGCAAAATAGCATGCCAGCCTGTTTCACTGCTTGCTGTCCAGCAAAGGAACAGACTGCTCTTCCCAACTAGTCATCATAGAACTGCCTGATTAACCTCTTTACAGATTTGCAGAGCACACACGTATGAACCAGAATTAGAATCTACTTTGTATTCCAGTGGTCTGTCACTAACAATGAATATCAGCTCTAAAAAGCTATAGATTTATTGATGTCTTTTGACACTGTCAGGATGGTGTTCAGGCAACAAAATTGAATGAGACCTACTTTTCTAGAAAAAATCATGTCCGTACAGCTGTCATTAATCACAGGCACACATGAGCTTTATCCCTTGAATGTCAACTGCAGAATCAAATCCTGCTTCCTCTGCTTGTGTAATCGATCAACAGAAAGGATTTGTCATAGACACTCTAAGAAAATATTTAATGACGAAGTAGGAACTGTACTGTATTAATTTTTAAATATTTGTAATTTTACCACCTCAATGTATGCACAAATTAAACTCAAAATTGACCATCAGCCTTATCCTAAAAACCAAAGCAATATTCATCGAAAAAAGGACCTTGATCTAGTATACTGGTAGATCACTGGTCAATAAGTAGACTTTTACATTGAAATGACATTCTCTGAGTGCAGACCTGAAAATGTCGAGACTGTGGTTTTGAAAGGAAACCAAGCACACAAAAAAAAAACCAACAGATGCTGATATTAGCAAAAAGTTACTTAAATCTCATCTCATTTTTGACATTCCATTCTTACCATATACCTACAGAGCTCTATGTATATACAAAATACACTTGGAGCAATATTGATAGTTCAAATAGAGCGGTACAGTAGTTTTAAGCTGATGAAGAGTGACCAAAAAATATGAAGCTTGGCATGGTTGTGAGGAGACAGAAGGACAGATAGATGTTCAACAAGCGCCAATGGATGGAGCAGGTACTGATAAATATTATTCATAGCAATGCCACTGCTACTATTCAAAGCTCTGTGTGTCTGTATATCTGTGTATCTTTATATCTATATGTTATCCATGGAAAATATTTTGACTTTTATTTTTCTTCAGGAACAGAAAAAATATTCAATGATTGATATATATTTTTTCCTGCATTAGATTGAGTCATGAAACATTTTTGTTCAGAATGGCAATTGTGCATTTATAACTAACCTTCATACCCATGAAATTAACAAAGATATCTCACAAGTATTAGATAATGAGAACACAACAGAAATGTCTATTAAGGCCAGTTTTCCTATACTATCAAGCATACAGAGATGGCAGGAACATTTCTGTTTTCCTCAAGAATAGATCAAACAGGCTTCTGAAATTCAGCAAAAAAAAAAAAAAAGAAAAAAACCTACATCAACACGTTAGAATACCTAGCATCTTTGTGGTCCCAGATAATCATTAAAATAGAAGAAAGGTGCAGATAGATCAAAACCAAAGGCTCAGACAGATGACTCTAACACAGACAGATCTCTGTCTGGGAAAGTCTTGAAACATGATACATCAGAATTTGCTGAGAAGAGTTATTTAATACTGAGAAAAGATGAGAAAAGGAAGAACATGGTAAAGTATGTCCCGATGCTATAAAACACTTCACAGTGAAGAAGGAGAGTGCTCTCTGCTTGTATGAAAAGGGGATTAACGTTATTATGGAAGATACTGAAGCTGGAATTGAAGTGCTATGAAACAAAGCCAGGAATAAGTGCTTTCCTGGTAAAGATTGTATAAAATAATTCCACCCTGAATATAAGAATAATTCTCCTATGAAACATTTGGTAATAATGTAAACTTTCATGATTTTTTTTTATTTTAGCATGTCAGTACTCTGCAATGAGAACCAGTCTTGCCAACAAATTCCATGGTGGCTTCAGTTTCTATATCCTATTGTGGTATAGTGAGACATCTGTCTTAACCCAACCGTAATAGTGCTCCTCTTACTGAATTACTGGTGATTTAAAGTTTGAGAGTTGCAGAGTGGAGCTCAACTCCTGATCCAGGGAAATATTCAATCACATGCTCAACTTTAAGCATTGATTTCAGAGAAATTGGAGAAACATTTTTTTCTCCACTAGAGACCTCAGTTTTAGCAATTTGTTTTCACACATTTATGACAAGTCATTTCTTTAAATTTCAATGGTGAGAATATGTTACCAAGTTTGCCTTTCTCCTTATAAGGAGACAAATTTTGATTACAGCTAGTAATGTAGGCTAATAACAACCTGATGAAGAATACGTTGGAGATTGGATAATTTCTTTTATATTCCTACAGTTACATGCTGTTTGTCTTGGAAACAAAGTTTGTCTTTGTTTCTGGAAAAAAAAAAAAGAAAACAAAAATAACCCCACCATAGTAGCTCTGTTACTGTCTTTACATAAAGGCATCAGAAGCAAACTCAAGCTATTTCTGTTCTAAATCTAATAAGGCAATGATACGTGATAGGGATGAGACAGGTTAAATATATCTGTAGCAATAAGAATAACAGGAGAGCAGTCAGGTGCCAACTATAATGAAAGTCAACAGTTAAAGTAAATTTTACACACTTTGTGAACAACTTACAAAGTATATTTGCAAGACTTCAGTGAGCTGGTGGCAAACAGAATACACAGAGGAAGAAACAAAAAGATCAAACTTCCTAGGAGAGAGACAGAAGAAGAAACTGGACACATACCACATTCAACTTGATTACCTTATCTCCCTGTATGCTGATGCCAGGAGGACCAGGGAGACCAGGCAAGCCTTTCCGTCCCATACTACCCTATTTCAGTCAGTGCAGCAAAAAAATGAAGAATTAGGAGATAAATTCTATTCCTGGTAATAACAAAGAAGTCATTTCAAATTCAGTGGAAGCACACATAAAGCCTTTTCAAAGGCTCTAGTTCTGATCCTTTTGTAACTTATGGTTTCACACTGTAGGCTTCAGCAGTTTTACTTGGCAAATTCCCAGGAAAGTAAAGGAACAATTAAGCAGAAAACAAAGAATAAAATATATCCTTGAAAAAGGTGATGATTTTCCTTTTTTTTTTTTTTCCAGGGTAGAAAACAACAGAAGACGACTTTATCCAACAGCTTTATGCAACCACTGCACACAGAGGCAAACAGTGGAACAATAAAGCCAGACAATTTAGCTCTTACACACTGCATACACACGCATTTCAAGACACTGTGGAGCCACAGTCTTTGGGAACACCACTCACTCAGAAAATATTAAGTGGAAAAGGAGGAGGCAAAAGCCAAAGCAACACCTGCTGAATTTTGTGGCTAAAGTAAAAAGAAAGATAAAGCCTTTCCACACATCCCTGGACAAAATTTTGCCACACACTTTGACAGAATCTTTTGTTAAAAATACTATGTTTAAACTATGTTTGTATCAGCAGGGGTTCACACTAAACAGTGTTGTTCTAAAAATCTTACCTCGAGAACTAAGTGATATAAGAAGGTCCTCAGCCCTGAAAACAAAATATCATTTCCACACATAGAACATATTTTTCATTCTTGAAGACTTTGGGCTGAGCACTATATACTGTCACACATTCTGAGACCCAGCTAAACTGATTCTTGCCAAACTTACTCTCTTTAAATCCACTGTCTATATGATTTACTGAGGTCCTGAAATTGCTATAGCTTTCACAAAGCAAGGCAAAGTCATATGTACTTCCTGAGAAAACATGCATGCTCCATTGCTCACTACATTTCTGTATCAGATTGGTAATGAGATTTCTCCACTCAGACACCAGTTTATCCAAAACAGCCATGGAGACTTCTGTCAATCAATCTCTGATAAAGAAATTATAGAACAGTTCCAAAGACATATATGTTTTTAACTTAAGTTAATGTGGAGAAATATACACAGAAATCTGATGTTTCCTCCATTGACTTTGTAAAAAATAATTAATGAATGCATCCACGATAAAGAAATACAGGCATGAACTGAGTTATCTTTTTTAGCAGCAGGTTGTTTTTGTTTTTTTTTTCTTTTTGAAGTATCATTCATTTTAGTGGAGGAAATTAAAAACTGTCCAGATGTTGCATGCTGGCTCCTTATAGAATTAATCTTCTGGCTTTACGTTTCTTTCTTAATGGTTTTGCAAAAAAAGCTAATGGGATTCAATTTCACTGAGCAAAAAAAATGCAAACATGAAATCCAAATTTAACATATTCTTATCCACAAAAGAATATCTTGGAAATAGGATAGATGCAAAAGGAATAAATGTGCCATTTAACTCATTTATTAGCTCATTGCAATCTAAAGCTGGGATCTCATAAAGTTTAGCTGCAAATGCAGTTTTCAGGCAGTACTCCTTTCTAATCCAGACAGGAGAAATGTATAGTCAATCTCCATGCTTTAAAGCTTGATTTCTCCTGCAGTTGCACCAACATGAATCAGTAACTGAATGAGCTGCCCTGGAGAAAGACCAGAGAGTCTGGCAGCCAGCATTACAAATAAGCAGGAAACTTCAAGATGGTGTAGTACCAACCTTAGGACCAACCGTTCCACTTCCCCTTGGTCCTGGGGGCCCAGGATAGCCAGTCAGTCCACGGTCTCCCTGAAAGTAATCATAATAGCATCAGTAATTTACCATTTACATACTAGTACACTTTTCATTCGCTCACAAAGTAGCTGGTCAAACAGCTGAGCTTCACAAAGAAATCAAATAAATGTTACAAACATTTGCTTTATAGATAAAAAAAGCTCAGTTTATACTTTTTCTTTTTTCTTTTCAGTTTATACTTCAGTGAGCAGAAAATTCTGAACCAAGTTTAGTGAATGTCCTTAAATTATATCCATGCAGGCAAATGTGAGCAGTAGAAAAGTTCTGATGAGCTATTGATCATCCAGTACACTAACAACTGTGTCCAGAAGAGATGATAATGACAAAATATTTTTTTTTCACTGATGAAAGTCTTCATTCTATTTGCTTTCACACTAGGAAAAGCACTAGAAATTGATATGCCTGCAGAGGGAGCATTCTAACCAGAAGAAAAGTGCAAGTCCAAATCACACAGATCACACATGACACTTCAGCCTTTGTAATACTGATCATACCGATAAAAAAAGTAGGAAACAAAAGGACAGAATCTTTCACTGACTTCTTTTACTTTCCATGAACATTTGTACTGCTTTTTAGGTGTAATGCCCAAAATCCAATCTCCAGTGACAGATGGCTCCAATCTGCATGTACTGTATGTGGCTATGAAATTCCCACATGAAGTTCTGGCACGTAGTGTTTATGTTAGAACATTAGGCCCTTAGCTCTGTTTTGATGGACTGGAGAGGTGGTAAACCCAAATTCATTTTCAATTCCTCTTTCTTCCAAAGCAGTAGACACACTGGCCAACTTGAGTCAGCATATGGGCAAGGTTCATGGACACATTTGGCTTTAAATTAGTGTTTGAAGCTCAGAGTCTGAGGGTTAAGCTGTTTGCCAGATTAATCAGTTGGGAATTTCTCCCTCAGATTTGATCAAAGAGGGGAGTTTGTCTGTTGGTTTGGTTTAGGAAAAACAGTCCCAGCAGGTGAAGCACAGAGCAGCCAAAGGTTTCCCTTCTCAAGCTTCTGAAACCTGCCAGAGGTGTCAAAGCTATGAGGCAGTTACACAGACAAGGCAGTGCAGTATGCACTGTTTTTAAGAGATTCTGGGCCGCAGTGGACAATGAAGCAGTCAGAAAGCCATTGTGAAGGGAAGTTACTGAGCAGATAAACAATTTGTAGTGTTCCAATTTGTTGGAGTCACAATCTAGTCTTAGACCAGGTCTGACCAAAAAAAGCACAAGAATGTCTTGAAGTTTTGTCTCTCATCCTTCCATGAGTAATACATTCTTACACAGGGTCATAGCAGGTGAAGGGTCAAATTTTAGCCTCACATGCTTAGTTAATACCAGATGTCTCACTGAAAAGCTCTTTTGTAGAGCTTTGTAGTAATTCTCAAAGTTTCTGTATGTCTTGACTTAGAGTAAAACACTTTTATTTTGCTTTATAAATTGCAAAAGGGAGCAGGTTGTTTTTTTTTTTTTTCCCTAAGGTGTGACACTAGGCTCTTCTCCAGGGAATTAATTTTAGAAAGGATTAGAACTGCTCTTTCATGAGCTCTAATTTGTTTCCTGCACTGTGCTTGTAGACAAGCTCGTCACCATCAGTGAACTAGAAAAAACAGAACTGAAACAAGAAATAAAAAACTGAGTCATATTCTGATAGTGATGGGACAAGGAGGAATAGTTTTAAACTAAAAAAGGGGAGATGTTAGGAAGAAACTTTCTACTCAGAAGGTGGAACAGGTAGCCCAGAGAAGGTGTGGGTGTCCCATCCCCAGAGGTTTTCAAGGACAGGTTGGATGGGGCACTGGGCAGCCTCATCTGTGGGTGGCAACCCTGCCCATGGCACAGGAGTTGAAAACACATGATCATTTAGTTTCCAACTCAAACCTCTCTATGATTCTATGACAACAAAAGTACAGGACTCCAATGCTTATTTCTTATGATTTGATCAAGAAAGCTCAGTAAGTGACTTAATGCTCACATGAAAAAATAAGTTCTGGCTTACAAGAATAGGTAACTCATTTACTATAAGACGTATATTTGGTATTGAAACACACAATGGACACTGCAACACTCTCCTTAGTGAGGGCAAAGAATTGAAGAAAAAAAGATTGCATCTCTACCTTCCTCATTTTAGTTCAAACAGACAAGCCTCAAGCTGCAGAAGTTATTTATACTGCAAATGGATCCAACCCAAATGTTCATGCTGTACTAGGGATTTTAATAATCCTTCTGTTAAGTGATTACTGAGAATGAAACTTCCTTTATATTTAGTGCTGTGCTCTTACTCTTAAATGCCCGTAACCCACCTCCTGCTTGGCAGTAGTGCTTATATATCAATTTTTATTATACTCTGACATCATCTGCCTCTGTTTAAATGCTTTAGAAAATAGTGTGCTGCCCAGATTGAATGCATTCCACATGTTCCAATTTTGCTTTCATGTAAATCTGACCTCTGATATACAAAATTCCTATCTTGCAGCATGCACATATGTGAGCCATTTCTGAGAGCGGGGAGAACAGAACTCTGATTCAACTGAATAGAACATTCTTATGTAATGATACTCAAAGGGATTTCAAATTGACTAGTGAGTAAATTTATGAAGCTCTTTTATCAAATAAATGTTCTTTTTATATTCTGAGATTGTCGGTATTATATGATATTTTTTTACATTGAAAGGATGAGAGATAGCCAGTGAACATATGATCATCCATTTTATGAACTGAGTTCCAGAGGGATTTTCACAATTCAGGTGAATTATTTTCCCTCATGAAACCTCTGCTACCAGGAAATTCTGTAGAGATTAAGGATTTCAAACTCTATGTGAGCAAATAAAAGGACAAAATAGAAGGAATGGTGAAGAGCTGTTTGTGTTCTTTGTTTCTTTTTTTTTTTCACTGTCCTCTCTACCAAGTTTAGCGTGGCTGCACAGAACTACTTTACAAATGTGACTATCTAGATAAGGCATGCTTTTAATTCCTGTCAGGCTACTAAATAAGCAGCACCAGGAGCAGTCAGATTTGTTTGGCAATATAATGCTGCAACATAATCAAACCTGTAGACCTAGACTAGAATTTTTAAACAAAATCTGATGTGAGCATGGTTTGCTCTTATCACGTTTCATGTTATTTGCAAAGAGAGTTACTTCTGTGGGGTTCTCTGTAATGCAGCTTGTCCTAGAACAAGATGTCACTTTTCCACATCCCATGGATGTGCACATTTTCAATATGCCCCAAGACTGGTTATTACGAGTAGAAACACCTACTCAAGTGGAAACTTCTAATGCTATGAATCTATCAACAAGCAGTGCTTGTTGATATAGCAGTATCAACCCAATAGCAGTGAATGTGCAGTGTGTGGGAACAGGACTGAAGTTTATATCACATGCAATGTGAGGCACCTGCTTATCCTGCTCCTGCAGTCTGATCACAGAAGCACAGTGAGTGTGCTCCCAGCTCAGATCATCCAGTTCAGTTTCAGCTGAAGCAAATCCATTTCTTGTGTTGTGTGACTGTGTAGATCTTTTTTGCTTCAGAAACCAAACCACAGTACAATGGGACTACTAGGAGATTTACTTCAACAGTACATTTCCAGTCTAGCCTAAAACATTCATGTAGACCACCCTAGAAGTCTCTGATTTTTCTTTGCTTATTTCTGTATGCTTTTCTTATTTCTGATACTCTCCAGAAATACAACCACAAAAATCGATTAAAAAATGTCAGTGATGTAAAAATTCTCCATTGGGAAATTCCTCTGCAATTATTGTGGTGGTTTTGTTTCACTTAAAAGCAAGCAGGCAAATGAACAAACAGAAACCCTTTTAATTGCCTTTTGGGTTTGTTTAACTCAAATTTCCTCACATTAAATCCCTATAATCCCAATGAAATTTTATTTTAATTTCTTTTTTTCTTAATCTTTCAGCCATGGTCATCATAGCAAGAGATCATCTTATCTAATTACCTGACATGACCTTACAATTTATTTTTCTGGAGGAAATACTTCTCCCCAGAATTATTTATTTAGGAGTCAAAGGAGAATTCCAGATGTAAAGATGTCCATAGACACTTTGCAGTCATACGTTACGTTTTTATATCATAACTGCATTAATAATTTTCTACAATATTCTAGGGTTTAAATGAAAAGTCATTCTGCAGTAACAAGAAAAATATGTAGGTTTGTATTATATCAAGTGTAAAATCTTTATTTGGAAAAAAAAATCTCACATAAAAAGTCTAATTAGTTAGACTCAGTCTAATTAGCTACCTCTTATCTGAAAGTCTATACTGACTGCCAAACTGAAATTACGTTCTTTAGTCCTGGCATGTGCCAGACTCTGTGTTACTCCAGGTGGGATGTCTTGTATTGGTAAGTGGTAGCTCTGAACAGAAGGACAAATCCAGGTGTTTCAGGACCCTTTTATCAGATTATTGGTCATTCTAAGGATCAGTGGCCTTCAGTTTTTCCTTCATTGTGGATATGTTTTTAAGACATTATTGTTATTGTTTATTTTTGATGGGAACATTCATGTTCTGAGAACTGAAGTTGAAAGTTCTGTTTGGGAAAAAAGAAAAGCGTGATGTTTATTTTGCTTTCTACTACAACATGCTCTGTGTTTCCTATTTCACATGTAATAAGGAAATCATTAACACCATAAAGCAATTTCTCACATGATTTTAGTCCTAGTTTTCTTTTTTCCAAGTTTTTGTAACGTAGTAGCTACAATGTGACTTTTTAGACTAATTTCACACTGCTTAGAGCTTTGTAACTCCTTAGCAATTTCCTGTTTTACGATAAAAAACAAACAAACAAACAAACTTGGAAGTGTTTCAGTGTTGTATTTCTCATCTGTTTATTGCTTGTGTTTGTGTTTGCTTATTGTTTGTGTGTTTGTTTTTTTGCCATCAAGTTTTTCCTATACAGTGATATTCATTTTCAGTTAAGATCTGTAGTCCTCTCTTGGGAATCAATAGCTAGGAACTTTAGAGTTACATCACTGTTTCACATGTAATCACTATTTATCCTTATTTGTTTGGAGCCTTGCCCTTTTAGTTGCCACAGAAAAAGGAAGGTGTGATTACTAAGCAATATTCTGCCTTCATTGGATTTTGACTTCCACATGGAAATTCCAGCACATAAAAACACTTTGATCCTCTGGGTGTAGAGAAAACCCGAAGATATAAAAAAGAACTGGTTTGCATCTAACAAGGCAGAAAAATCCATTGCAAGCTTTTCTTTTAAACAAAAAGCGAAGTGGGAGATGAAATTGAAACATTTTGTCACCTTAATCTAATGCACTTTGTAGGGAGGTTATTTGTCTACATTATCTACTAGCCAGGTGCATGTAGTACCATTGTACTGGTACCTTTTGTCCAGGATCTCCCATACCGCTTGGGCCTGCTGGTCCTTGAGGGCCTGCTGGTCCTGGAGGTCCCTGGTACAAGAAGAAGAATACAGCACGTCAGTAGTTGTCCTAAAGAAGTAGTACTTCTGTTCTTCCATAAAGAAGAGAATTTCATCAGTAGTTATTAATCTCTCTGCTTTGTTTTATTCTTTCAAATTCACAGTATTTCTATTGGGTACTGAGCAACAGTCATTGATATTTCCTGGAAGCCTGAAAAGACTACCTGAGTCTAGCCAGCACATTACATCTGGGCATCAGTTCAGGACTAACACATTTTGATGTGTTTGTGTTGAAAGTCTGTTGTGCTGAACACCCTGCTCAATTCTTCAGAACCCTTTCAGCTGCCCTTCATACTGTTGAATCTCTTTCAGAATTCAGGGGACAGATTTCTTTGCTCTATGAGAGCTACTGAGACTTAACTACATAACTATTGTTTGTATCTGCTCGTAATTCACAGAGTTGGTTTTTCAGGCCATGAGGCAGGCACAGTTGGCCTAAGAATGGGAAAGACACATGCTACCACCTCCAGACATTTCAAAAATAAGTATTCACGTAGCAGGGAGAAATACAGACAGTTTTTACTGAAGTCTGTGATTGATTCATAGAGAAGCATGACTCTTACAGTATTTGGAGATAGGAATCCTGTAGTAAGTATAATATAAGGAATACAACTGTTGAGTAAAGCTCTTTTTATTGTTTGATCACTAATAGAAATGCAGCATGCACACATACACCTAAATTTTCCACTCTGTAATTGGGCAGGCTATAACCAGCATTTCTATAGTTTTAATAATTAATTGGACAAACAGATAAGGAAGTTAAAAAAAAAAAAAAGAAGGGAGGGAGGGATGGAGAGAGGAGGGAACTCAACACGATAATGACAGTAAGTACTTATGAGCAACCATGAAGACTCTAATGAAATTACATAAAATCTCTTCCACGATGCTGAAACAAAAGCAGTTCAGATTATACCCAATTCTGACTGTCTGTAGAACTAGTACTGTTTCCAGAAGAGGAAAGTACTTTAGAAGAAATCGGAGATATTTCAGCTTGGTGAAGGCTGGAAAAGAAGTTTAGTTACACTTAACTAAGTGACTAAATATTGAACATACAAATGAATTTTTCTTTTATTTTTGTAGAATGCTAAGTACAGAATGTAATTATAGGCACTAAACAGTAATGAATTAAACTTATACTTACAGCTTCACCTTTGTGGCCTTCGCCTTTTTCTCCACGGGGTCCAGCTGGTCCAGGTGGCCCTGGTTTACCCTAAATAAAAATTAACAAATCAGGCATTCAGCATGTAACAAAATCATCATAATTCAACACATTAACAGGCCTCCACCTGGTCATAGAGTCATTGGTAACAACCCTCTGGCTGTGACCATCCTACCAATTTTTTATCCATGGAGTAGCCCACCCTTTAAATCTCTCTCTCTCCAACTTAGAGATAATGTAGACACATGGGATCGTGTCTCCTTGTAAGATTTGTGTTCCAGACCCTTCATCAGCTTCACTGCCCTTCTATGGACACACCTCAGGGCCCCAATTAAAATCATAGACTATGAGTTCATCTCTATTTTTGCTTTTAATTCCAGTGTAACAAAAAAACTGCCAGATTTTCATTTAATCTTAGGAAACCATTGTAAATACCAAATACACGTTAACACATTCTTGTCTTTAAGAACTGGAATTTTGTCAGGTAGCTGGTTTTCCTATTAGTAACATAACTATAAATCTATTTAAATCATAGATCTACTGCCAAACCTGCTCTAAGAAACAGCTCTTTAGCCCAGATTATGTAGTTGTTTGTGTGTTGTTTTGTTTGTTTATTTTTAATGGCTGCATCAGAAATACAATAGAGATGTCTCAGGAGCATGTCTATGATTACTGGTTCTCACAGTTTTGTGGTGTCTGGATAACATAATCCCAGTGACACACAGTGAGTCAGTGTACCTGCAGCAAGGCAGGTGCCATTGTTATCACTGATGACATGCTGATTTAATATACTGACACTACGTTCCTTTCCAGGGCACTTTTTAAGGTCATTTCCTGAAGGAGTAATGTAGTGACAGTTGCTTCTATACTTTTAAACATAAATTAAAGAAGAATATAGACATAAATCCTGTGCCTATAGCTTTCACAGAATCGCAGAATAGTAGGGGTTGGAAGGGACCTCTAGAGATCATCTAGTCCAATCCCCCTGCCAAAAAAGGCACTTTCGTAGACATCACCAGGCATAAAAGTGTTGATCAGGCAGTTTCTGCATTTTCACAAGACCTTTGTACTTGTCTCAGGTTTCTTTGCTTTCCAACTTTGTCTCAAAATTCCTACCATTGGTCCCATTATTGAATGTCCAGGATATCCATCTTCTCCTGGTGGCCCAATGGGTCCTGGATCTCCCTATTAAAAAAAAAAAAAAACAAAAAACAACCAAATTCATTTTCATCTTTTTCATTATTAATATTTGAGTTTTTACAGAAAATAACAAGTATTTCATTGTTTATGACACTGACATGACCATTGCTGAGCTAGGTAAAATGAAATCAGTACTTCTACAGGAAGTTTCTACACAGGTTGGTGTAAGGCTGATGCAACCTTCTTCCAGAAGCACAGAGCACAGAGGACCTCAAAGAAATTAAAAGTGATGGCACAGACAGGGTATATTTAGAAAGGCTACAGATGCAATGGCACAGCACTTCAAAGCTGCAAACTCCTCAGACTGAATTTCATGAAGACCCAGGAAGAATATTGAGTTTTTCATCAGATATTACCCAAAATAACTGCCAGTAATTTTAGCTCTGTCAGTGACTTTCCTGGAAAGCAAAGAGGCTTAGATTTCACTTTTCTCATACTAACTCTTGGGATCCTTCTGATGTTTAATATATGCTATCAGTTTTTACATTAAGCATCATAAAAAGACTTTTTTTTTTTTCAGTGAAAGTTTTGCTACTTTTTAACAGTATTGAGGAAGACAGCATTTCAGGACATTCACTAGGGAATGCAGATCAAAGGTTCCATCAAAACCATGCAGCAACTGTAACCATGAGAGAGGAATATGAGGAAAAAACTGCTATCTAATGTTACTGTTTCCATATTAGTAACAGCATAATGGCTGTCTAGGGAAATGAAAATGTAATTTCCAAACGTGGGTGTAGCTTAAAATAAATACATTTCCAATACACACAAGCACAGCTGTTCAGGAGTAAGATGTAGAACTACTGTTACACTAAATACTTCGAGATACACTAAAAGAGCCTCAGAACATGACAGCTCCTGGAACTGCAAAGCATGCAATTTCCCCACCTAGTAAATTCATGCCTGGCTTCATTACTTCAGATACCAGGATGTTCCAAGAACACAAGTACTAGTAAAACATTGTGCTATCCACTGTGCAGAGAGAATGCAGACCTGGATAGCCTACTATTTATTTATTTATTTATTTATTTATGAGCAGTTGGCAGAAACAAAAGATAAAGATGTTTAAACAAAGAAATTATCATGGAACTAAACAGGTGAAGATTTTTATATGTTCTCAAAATCAACTTGCACTTTATAAATACTGAAACTTCTTATGCAAAAACCTGATATAAAATTTAGTAAAGAGTCTGAAAACTCCTACAGGCTCCAGTGAATTTTTATTGTAACTATTCTGCCAGGAAAGTGTAATGAACTGTACTGAACTGATCAAATTGGAGTGGAAAGGGTAACAATGCCTACGAAGCTATTATTTTTCAGTAAGAATGTCATACAAATGATTTACCATGCTATTCAAAAATGTCACAGTATCTAAGAAAATGGCACTATGTCAAGAAGGCCAACTGGTGTCCTGAAACCTGTCTTCATGCAAGTCATACGTTACAGCATGTCACTTACATTTTCTTGACATAAAGTTTTGTAAATTATTACGATGATTTTAATCTAAAATGAGAGATATGACCACCTCACATTCCTTTATTTATTTTTGGTAGTTGCAGCTGTACCTTGGGCTTGTCCTCTCTTTCCTACCTTCTCTGTACACAAACAAACTCAAAACACAACCTAGCCCTCTATGATGTCTTGTTGCCAGGCTGTACAATACCTACACGTGTGTGTGTGCAGGCACAAATATATACTTAAGGAAGAAGAAAACTGGGGATGAAGTGTCTTCGGAGTCATTGGATGCCCACTAGTGATTATTATACCAAATCTTCAGAGCAATAATTAATGAAGTTAATATTATAAAAACAGCCACTATTTTTATTTAAAAAATAAAAATGGGGATGTTGTGAATATTCAAATGTTTTCAAAACCTTCAAAGTTAGCTTTATTGTTGCTAAATCAGCATATTTTACTCAGAATTACAAGTCCCAACCAAATCAAGTACACTTTTGCTACATTCAGGAAACCTTTAGACTTTCCAAAAAAAAAAAAAAAAAATTAAGAAAATGAGAAAAAAGAGGACTTGAAAGTGATTAATTTCAAAGTAGGTACCAAACCCTTTTTTACAGATGGTTTTAAGAAGCAATAACACTCACTAAATCTAACACCATGTTAAATGGCCACAAAACGCTATGTTATTATTTCTTGGTACTTTTCTTGACCTCTAACGCACTCAGCTTTGTTACTACAAAAAGAAATTTTAACTTCATTAATTTACATTCCTTCAACTTTGACAAAAATGTGTACAAGAAATTTCCAGTCTCTGTTTTCCAGCAGATGAGCACTAGATAATCACCTTTGGTCCAGGAGGCCCCCGAATAGATGATCCAGCAACACCAGGTGGCCCTCTTACTCCTGGTTCACCCTGTTATAAAATAGTACCACTCACTTTAAGCAGTATAATTTACTTCACAAGTGGCAACATTTTTTACATTTTCAAAACTTAGTATTATAAAAACATCTGTAAAACTTTAAGTAAAAAGTGACTATTTGAGAAAGAACATAAATCAACTTTCTGTTCTTGTGAAAGGTAGTCCAATTTTCAAGTTTTTTAAAACTATTAGCTTAACTGTATATTTGATTTTTTTTAAATGGTAACTATATTTTTGTGTCTGGCCTACTAAGCCAGAATAATAACCAGAACATTTGTATTATTTCAATGTACTTACCATTCAGAGTGATACTTACTACACAGAAAATGCTCCGATAGAAAGCTAATATTTCCAAGTCAAAATTTGCAAAATGCTTATTATTAGAATCACTCTGACAATTTTAATTCAGTTTCTCAGCGCTCAAACACAGCTATAAAGTTTATAATTACATGTTTTCCTGCTCTTTCTTTCCTGAGGACTCTTATGTCATTTATGACAAACAGGACAAACAGTGGAACTCCTTCTGCCTTTACAAAGCATGGTACACTTGAGAAATTTGTACATTAAATATATCTCATAGATTTTTGTATGAAATACAAAGTGAAGGGCTGCCCTGAAAGAAGAAGCTTACTTTTGGTCCAGCTAGGCCTTGTTCTCCTTTAGAACCAATCAGTCCCTGGGATCCTTTTTCTCCTGGGTCACCCTGAAGAAAGGAAAGTTTTGGTTTAAATCAAAGCAAAGCAGCTTCTTTGGGCTACCTGTTCCAGCGCCTCATTACCATCTGAATTTAAAAAATACATATACATGTCTAACATATAATCTAAATCTTCCCTCTTTTAGTTTAAAGCCTGTTTCCCTTGTCCTATCACTAGCAGGCCACGTAAAAAGTTTGTCTCCCTCCTGTTTATAAGCTCCTTTTAAGTTCTGGAAGGCCACAATGAGATCTCCCCACAGCCTTCCCTTCTCCAGGCTGAACAAGCCCAGCTCCTTCAACCTTTCTTCATAGGAGAGGTTCTCCAGTCCTCTGCTTGTCTTCATGGTCTCCTCTGGAATTGCTCCAACAGCTTCATGTTGCTCTTGTGTTTGGTGCCCCAGGCCTGGATGCAGTACTCCAGAATTAGTCTCTCAAGTCTCTCTAAATTTGACAAAAATTCTGTACTCATTTTTTGGAAAATCTCCACTGTACAATTAACTGTAGTATCTATGTTTCTGATCTGATTTTCCTGCACTTGTTCAGGCTAAGGAGCATATTGCTCTCTAAGTTATTTTAAACCGTAAGTTATAATGTAGTTGCTATTTAAGATAAAATGAATGAAAAAATATGCTGGAATCTGAACTATTATAAAACAGACCCTTCTCGAGTCTGCATGCTAAACCATATCTTCTGGCCCATGTCTCCCCCGAGACTGAGTCCTTCAGAGCCTTTTGGACCTTGATCTCCTTTTTCTCGCTTAGAGAGATTAGGCAGTTAATTTTTATCTGATTAATTTTATTGTTTCAATCAATGATTGGACCTAGGAGAAAGAAAGCTTGCAAAATTACCTTCTCCAGAAACATCATTTAAAAATCTGGAATAGAAAAATATCCTATCTTCTTCTCCTCCACCTCCAAACCTCTTGCATTCACATTCCATGCATATCCTCATATGAAGATGAGAAATGTTTGCAAAATATTAGAAATGGACTTTTTTACCAATTCTGAGACAAACAACTTTCAAGCAGCAATATTTTTTTTCAATCAAGGACTAATCCAGGCTGCAAATATTACCAGAAACATTAATTAATTCACAAATAATCCACATATTAAATTATGGCCTACTGTTGTCTAGCATCTCTGAGGCTCTCATCTCTGCAAGACATCTTCCCTTGAGCATAGAAGTGCCACAACATCTCTGTGCCCACTGTTCACTGCAGACATCAAACTGTTCTTTGCATTGTCCTGAATACACAAGGTAGATGCTTAGTGCTTACATTTTCAGTTATAATGAATTATGAA
Source organism: Oreortyx pictus (assembly GCA_036925125.1). NCBI lineage: Eukaryota > Metazoa > Chordata > Aves > Galliformes > Odontophoridae > Oreortyx > Oreortyx pictus. The sequence continues at coordinate 24,126,401 of JAUPFR010000007.1, forward strand.
GGTAGTAATACCAAGATGATCATCAGAATAATGACAGTATATGAAAGAAAAAAATGTACATTGTCAAGTACAAAAGCTAAAGCTAACTTTAACTCAACCGTTGCTCTCAATTCTGATGTATCTTCCTGATACACCAAGAGGCTCATTTTGAAGAACTTAAATAGTAGGTGATTTCCATTTTGTATTTTTATTTTTTCAAAGTAACAACACAAATGCCACGTATTTATCCATAGTGGAGGGTTTAACTGCCTCAACCTCTAATTCGTTGAACTGGTATTTGCATTGCCCTTGCAGCTGAAAAAAAGACGAAGTTGCATCCTTAATAGGTGTTAATTACAGCTATTCAGATTCTTCCTGATTAAAGATTTACAGTAAAAAAAATATTGACTTGCTTATAGTGAATCATGTTCAGTTCATCAGTTCAATATGTTCATAAGGTGTTACCGTCCTATAGAGCTGCCAAGCAGCAGACTTTGAAGGCCCCTGGATTGTCAGCAGCCATTCAACAACTAGCCAAAGCAATGAGTTTTGCTCACTCAGCAGCTTATTCTCTTTGGATGAATTAAAATTAAAGGCCTCCCCCTTGCACGAAATTGACAGTATTGATCACTCTGCTTTGCTGCCCTCTGAATTTCTTCCCACCATTTTGAATTTATTAACCTTACTTATAACATGCCTGAGATTCTCTTAAAAGCTCAGAATTTCCCTTGGAAACAAGGAAATTTGTTTTTGGCTGTTGGTGGCAGTTTAGATGCCATGCTGGCAGACTTCAGCCACAGCTAACCCTTCTATGTAGGATAGGTCAATTTAGCCTGACTTCTGTGTGTCAGGAAAAATATGAACAAACTTTAAGACACAAGCTATCTCTTGTGAAGATTGTGAAAATTAATGGAAATCAAGAGCCCACCAAAGGCAGGACAGCAGAAATAACTGCATATTGAGATGGCAATCACTATTAACAAAATTTGTTGGAAACATCACTCCCGTTTCCCTGACAAATCTTTTGGCACATGCTGTCCCCCAGGATGAACTGCTTGTCACTGAATACCTGTGAGGTAATGAAGGCTGAGTTTGGTCTTCTTTCATCTAAGGCTTCTACGTGCAGGATAATACATTTTCTTACCTTTTTCCCTGGATTCCCAGAGTTTCCTGCAACTCCTTTCTCTCCTTGGTCTCCTGGTAAACCTTTATCTCCCTTAGAGAAGAATAAATAATTGTATCTGCATACATCAGTAAATTATTTTATTCTGCAAAATTATTCTAACACTGTGTTAGAATATTAATTCATAAGACACAATATTTTTACTCAGGTAAAGGTTTTATTCCCAGTGAGTTAAATATTCTGTATATCCAAAAAGGTAAGTACTTTGAATTTCCCTTAAAGCCTTTCACCTACTTATTAAAACTTTGTTTTGTATTAAATGAATTTACATATATTCAGCAAGTAAAAACATGAATGAAAATTGTTATTCTGTGCACAGTGTTAATATAATAAATATGATATTTTCTAGCAAAATCAAACACTTGGGACTGAAGGATTGCTCAACCAAAAATGCCCATCCAAACTAATCTCTTTTCCTGTGAATCTACATTATAGTCTTTGGTTTATCTGAATATACTGCACTGCATGAATTGGATGATACTCACAGACTGGTTTGTTCCATAAATGAAGGTGGAGACTGAAGACTACCTCACTTGTTGTATAAACTGGTCAAGGCATTGCTTCTAAGGCAGGCCTTTATACAAAGAGTTGAAAAAATCTACAGGAACAAGCTCTGCCCAACGCTTCTTCATTGAAAAAAATCATCAAGCCCAAAATATTCATGTAATTTGACCCAGGGGGAATTCATATCTGAAATGGCAAGGTCCTGGTATACAGCTTTTAAAATGGCAGCTGAAGTAAAAACTGTAAGCGTTCACCATCTCTTCAAACATGAAAGCAGTATGAGCACAGCTGTCAAAGAAGACTACTTTTTTTCCAATCATTGTAGAGGAATAGAGGTAGTGGCAGCCCTCCTAATAGGCTATAGAGACATCTCACTAACTTAGAAAAGAAAACAATTTCCATTATGGCTGCAGAAATGGTTTTAGGAGTATGGGAAAATTAGAAGAACATTTTGATTTTACAGGGTAAAAGTGTAAAGTTACAGGAATATCTATTTCTCATCTGTTTTATCATAATTTTATCAGGAAATTTACAGGAAAAAAAATCTTTTATTTTGTTTATCAGTAACCTGGGAAAAAAATTAGAAGTCACTGTAAGAAACAGTTAAAAACAGGCTCACTTTTAGCCCTTTTTCTCCAACTGCCGGAAGTCCTGGTTCTCCTTTTTGTCCACGTTCACCTTGTTCACCCTAATAACAAAAAACACTTCTGTTTGACAAAGCATATAATCTAACTTAATTCATTACTTGTATTAGTTAAATAACTTCTCTAGACATAGAAATGGTCAAATTTTCAGCCAAGTAATTTTTGACTGGAAAAGTCTGTCACAAATCCAGTAACTTATAGACTGAATCTATTTTACTCAGCTGTGCAGTCTGGAAAAAAAATAAGTAAATAATTCCAGCTTCCTTCTTCTTGTTCTAATTCATTTAAGTGCACTGCATTTTCTATTTTGTGTTGATATATCAAATACTCTTCTTCCACTTAAAGATTCAAATGAAGAAAAATCAGAACTTCAGTTCATGCAAAAGTTTTGTCCTTGGGATTCTTCCTTGAAGTAGTTCTAAAACTAGTTCTTTCTAAATAAGAATTTAATTTTCCAGTTAATGTTTTTTAGACTGGTTTTCACAGTAAGGAAAATGTTTTCATATTTAACATGTATCAGAACTACCTACTTTTAATTACACTGCTATTTAATGTTGTTGCTGTGACTGCTACTTAAATGCCAAAGTAATGTCCAGATTAACATGACTGTACTTCTCTCTGCTTTTGCTAGAGTGACTACTGTGATACTTTTGTAAATCCAGGTGATTACAAAGCATACATCCACTTTGCAATTTATCAGTTCATTCCATTTGTGTTCCTGAATATTTTGTCTAATTCCCTTTTTCCTCTTATGCAGTTCTTACCTGACACTGTATTGCTAGAGGCTTGGACTTTGGCAGCTCTAATTCTTTATCTTCCTAATGTCTTTTTACTTCTTTCTATGGTGCAGTATTGCTCACTAAATATACTTCAGAGAAAAGAGCTTCTTTTTTCTCTCCTAGTGTTTCTACATTTGGTTTTGGTTCTCTCTCACGGTCACTACAGGAGACTGAAGGACAGACAAGGCTAACAAATAAGTCTCCAAACTATCACTGATTTACAGCTAAGTAGCTTACTAAAATTATCTATGTAAACACAATATGTATGAGGCACCAAATTCATTTGATAGAAACATGTCTGAAAGATATTTTGTTAATAAACTTGTGTTCACCCAGAAGCTAAAATCCATATTCAAAAAGCAGAAGTCTCCTGCTCCATTTTGAAAACATGAGTGTTCTTCCCTCAAAGATTCATAAGTGAATTGTTATTTTCAATGAACAGTTCTCTAGCAAACTTTTTCATCTCTTCAAAATCTGGCACAGACACATTCCTTGTTGCTTCTTGCTAGTGATATATATTTTTTTAAATAATGTCTTAACCATTACCTTTGGACCTGGTAAACCAAAACCTTTGGATCCTTTTGCTCCAGGATTTCCTTTTGGACCCTGTATACCCTATAATACAAAAATACATTATATTCTTCTATAAGTGAAATAAACCATGAGTCTGTCTTTCAGCTTTCAATCATATTATTTCATCGCTGTCATTTTTCTGTGGATTTTACTGATCCAAGTGTAATGACCAGAGTTACTGTTCCGGGAGAAAGCAAACAGGAAGTGTCTCAGTATCTGCATGTAAGACCTGATGCACTGGTACAGTATATTGTAAGTAAGACCAAAAAAACACAAAACAAAGCAGAAACCAAAATCACAAAGCAAAAGATCTTTTTGGACATTTCTGTTATTCTGTATCTTCCTATTCAAGGCTGTGTTCAAGCTTCAACAGAGCCTGAAACTCAGAAATGGTGGACTTCAGGGGCAGTTCTGTGTTCTGCTGTGGCTGGGTCTTGATGAAAAGACTCGATGAAATGCAGGACAGATCACACAATATATATCTAGGCTGTTTATTGGTTTCCTCTGACTTAAGAATTAAACAGATAAATACATGATTCAGCTCATGCTAGCTGTCTCCAGCATATCTGTAGCTCAGTGTCTGTCCGTGATTCAGACTTACCTGGCTTCCTGGATCACCAACTCCTGGTGGTCCTGCTGGGCCCCGTGGCCCAACCTGGCCTTGTTCACCCTATACAAAAAGTATTTCAGGAAGCTCAATTGCAATGTTAGCTGATCAACGTGCTTAAATTAAACAGAGTAGCAGTCCCCCAGTCTGTAGTATCTTGAATTGTGCTGCTTCTATTTGAGTTAAATGAGAATGCCTTAAAGTCTACTTATGGCAGCTGATCTAATGTAAGTATGACTTCTTCATTCCTTCAAACACTAGCTCATTTATAATAGACAAGGAAGACTAGAAGGATATGTAGCTTATACTTGCAGACAGATTATTTTAAAGGATTTTCTTGCATTGAAATATACAGTTTCTTGTGCTACACTCAGAAGAAAAGCTTGTGACCTTTCTGTAACAAAGGCCTCGAGCAAGATGGTCTTGGGAGGTGCTCACTGATCATGACTCACAGATAGGCCAAACCAGACCATTCTACACTACTTAAGTTATCCTGAAGATCATAGATACTCATTTGATTGGACAGAAAAATGAATAAGTTTATATCAGACTCCCTACATCTGAGAAGCACTCCCTGCTCACTAACTCCAGACAGAACTGCCATCCTCTCCTCTCACTGAAACTAAGTATGGGGTATAGAGGAAAGTAAGAAATTGGGAGATAGGGGAGAAGGAAAGCAGTGAGGAGTAGGGGTAGGGCTACAGCAGTAAACCATGAGAAGAAAGATCCAGGTAACTGTATCTGATCTATGTGACATTTGGGCATTTTTCATCAGTCATCCTCCAGGTGTGTGCAATATACAGGATGGAATCTCCTCAGGTCAAGGGAATTAAAATTACTCTAGATCCCTCTTTGTGAGCCTGGGCACCAAAAAGCTAACACATTTCAGAAGCCAGAGAATTTCTTTGCCTGTCTCAGGTCCTTTAGACTATATGATGATGTATACAACATTTTGGGAATAAATTTTTGCATAAAAATAAAAAAGTTCATTTCTTCCCTCATACTCCCTACTGCACAGAATACAGTGCTTGGTGCTTGCAGTTAACATCATGAGATCGATATATTCATATTGATGAGCACAGCCTACAAAGCTGCATTGAATGATATAAAGTAATTCTAGGGATTCCAGGATTCACACAGATTCCTGAGGTTCACACAACTGTTGTGCAGCTCTTTAATTATTTTATCATTAATTTACCTTATATATAAAACTAACCACAAGTATAATTAGAAAAATATTCTGTATCTCACCTTGTCACCTTTTATCGATTGACCTGGCAGTCCCACTGGACCAGCTTTGCCTTCAGAGCCTTTTTCACCCTAGAAATACGTTAAGAGTTTTATCAGTGTATTAAGGAACTTATAGAGGACATTCAAGACAAACTGATCAACACAATGTGAATAATGAGGAAAAAAGTATTCCTTTGCAAACAAACAAGAAAAACAGTCAATGGAGAAAAGCGATTCAGTTATAGTTCTCAACATCATCTGCATTCATTGTGTTGTTGAACACAGAGCTTCAAAAAGAAAAAAATAAATACTAGGAAATAGGATGGTAAAGTTTGAAAATGTGAAAAGAAGTTCATTTTGTAAGTAGATAGAGCAGTTTAGAACCTTCCAGTGCAAGGAAATGGCTAACATCTTTTCTATATAAGGAAGAGAAATCTGCTTTGTTTAGTAGTTCAAGGCTCTAGAGAATCTTGAAGTCACTCAGAGGGATTCTGATGAGAAGCCCAGTCATGATTTAACCATAAATCTTTGCTTGTTTCTATTTTTTTTTTTTTTAAGAATGCTTACATATGTTAAAAAGTTTCCTTAATGAGGTAACTGTCCACAGAGACTCGAATATAGCACATTTTTTAGCTTTCCCAAAAGAAAGAAAATTCTTCCAATTAAGAACATAGATAGCTTTTCAGGACAACTTATTTGTTAATGCTAATAAAAATAAGATATCTTATTATCACATAAACAAGACAAACACTGACTTCATCGGAGGAACTGTACAGATCTTTTGTAATTATCTTGATAGAGTTTTGAACTAGGAGGGATATTCAGAGAGCACAAAGATCTACAACTGGAATAACCAATGCTCTTAAATAGCTCAGACTTTACAGCAGATTTGTCCCACAATGTTTTTTAAAAAATAAATTCCATAAAACTACCTTTTGGCCTTGAATACCCTCTCCTGGTACACCTTTCTCACCTGGCTGACCATCAGGGCCAGGTGGTCCCTGTAAGAAAAGAAAAAAAATGATTTGATGACATCAGCATTTCATTTCTTACCATTTCTCTAATTTGCTAATATAGCTCCTGGCAACTCTTATGACACTGATGGCTAGCAACAGCTTCACAACAGCTGGCTGAGTCCAGACGATTAAAACAAATTGTAGTAAACCATAACTGGAGGATTTAGGTTAGATGAAGCCAATGCTGAAATGTTTTGAATGACATAATTAATGTTTAGAGATTGCATCTTTAAAACCAAAATGAAAGTGTGGGATAAATTACAGTAATGGTATTTACTACTGTGAAATTTATTCCCTATAATTTAATGTACCTGAAATGATGACAATGGCTAATTGGAACATAGATTTTTTTTCCATGCAAAACGAATGGCTTCATATGCACCATCAGAGAATGTCAATTTTGGTTTAAATAAATACTAATTATTTTTTCTTTTTGTAGTAATATCTGTTCTTCCATAAAAATTACCTCTTTCTTTATTTAAAGGTACTGAAGAGTTTTTAAGGATGATCTTAGTTAAATTAAAATGCTCCTACTTTTTTTTTTTTTTTTGAGGGAAAAAAGTCATTCACTGTCACCAGGGGAAATTCAAAACTAATATTAGAATGAATTCTAACAGCTACCTACATTTGTGTCTTCTTAATTAACAATCCTGTTGTGATTTTTAATGGAATAAGAGGACTATACATTTTGTACTTTGACCAGGAGGAAGAAAAAGCCTCCAGCAAGCCCTTCTGAAAAATGAAAGGAAGAATGCAATTCTTTGCTAAAAAACAAACTACCTTCCAAGGAGGGTATTAGAAAAAGAGAACTGTTTCTCAAAGCTGTACTTGCTAAAGGTAAATAACTTGGGAGTTAAAGATATAAGTAAAAGCATATCATTTCAGAGCTTTGTATTTTATGCAAATAGTGTTACAGATAAAAGTTGCGGAATATCTCAGCTCCTGGATTTTCACCTCCTTACAATCATATTTTAGAGTATTTTTAGAGGTATCCTTATCTCAGACAGGTAGAAGTTTACCTATTAATGTACAATTCCATATCTGTTTGCAAACTGAATACCGTAATCTTGCTCACAGGGACCAAGTAATTTTTCATTTTATCAAAACTCATTTGGATATGAATTAACGCCCTGCTAACCCACAAACAATCACTGTGGCAATATCCGGCTGGCGTAGCCAAAAATACTCCTGTTGTTCCAGGTTATGCAGAGGGATTTATGGAATCAGTACAGCAGCTGCTGCTGATCAATTAAGCTCACTAAGGCTTATTCATTTTCACTTCCAATACATATATAAATTACTTACTGTCATTCCTGGCTCACCAATTCCAGGAGGTCCTGGAGGTCCAATTCTACCTTCTAGACCTTGAGAACCCTTGTGAAAAATAATTAGAAAGTTCAATTTGTTGCTTCTGAAAAGAAAAACATTTATATATAGATGACTTTATTGTGTCATCAGAAAGGTCTGAAATCAAACATGTACCATCTCTTGAATTAAAACAAATATTAAAGATAAATTAGAAGCATTTGAAAATACATTTCAGTTAACACTTGGAATCCAATATTGTATTTCAGCTCTCATGTCAACAGCAAAGGGTAGAAGAATATTGGCTCACTAGTGAAGATATAGTAAGACAAATCTGTCACTTGATTGCATGTTTCAATGACCGAGATGTATTTCCATGTCTTGCAATATGTTTACTCAGTGCTGGCCTCTGATCTCACACATTCGACCCTCATTTAAATGGCATTATGTCTGACGTATATCAGCACAACTGTAATGAAAACTTAGGGCTGAGTAAAAGGCAAGCCGGATATCTCAATCTTATGTAAACAAATCCTATGTGAAAAATAAATAAATAAATAAATAAATAAATAATAATAATAATAATTATATATATATATAATGTTCTTTTTATACTATGGTGCCCAAAATAATATTAGTGGTAGTAGTAGTAGTAGTAGTAATAATAATAATTATAATAGTTATTATTATAAAATAATAAATTATGTACAATAAATAATATATAGTTATAAACAGATAAATAGATAGATAGATAGATAGATAGATAGATAGATAGATAGATAGAGTAAAATTAAATGCAAATAATTAATAAATAATATATTTAGTTTAAAAGAATTTGAGTTTGATAAAACAGGAGAACTTCCACCCAAAAAAATGTTTGTACATTGTTAGCACTATAACGGATGTGTGTATAATTGACACTTACCTTGGGTCCTGGCTGTCCAATTCCAGGGACTCCTGGAGGACCATAGGGACCCATAGGACCTTGCTCTCCCTAGAGGAAAAAAACATGGAAGGAGACTATTTATGCAAGTCTCTTTTCTTAATCAAATTTCGCCACAGTACCAGTCCACTCCACTGTTTAGGGCTGTAGAAATATGCATTTTAAATTAAAAATAGATATCTTTTTTATAGCAGGATGTTAAGATTAGTAGCAAGATCAGCATCTTAGCAATAAAATTTACTGGGGTAAATAATGACTTTGAAAAGCCATTTGAAATATATTCATTCCCAATCATGTCTTGGGTTCTGACTTTATTCAGTCGTTTGGTATGTGCTTTCTTTGCTCCTTTTATTTCCAGAGAGATGTTCATTTGGAAATTGAACCACACTTATGTTTTGAACATTGGACTAAATTTTGTTTTCACTGCATACCATAACTGTTGTTCTTAGTGCTATCTTTGAAGCAGCTCCTAATTCTTTTGAAGGTTTAGTAAGTTTCTAATGAATCCATTGTATCTTCTACAGAAAACAAGCATCAGATCCCCTCAAAACTGACACTTGGAGGTATAAGCAGGAGTCAGGCAGATACAACCCATTGAAGGCCTGAGCTTCTTTGCCTGGAATACCTGCCGTAGACTGATACTACATATGCTAGTCCTGACACAATGGTGGATGCATTCAGAAAACACTGTCTCAGAAATTAAATTGGATCACGAAGATCCAGTTTAACCTAACTAATTCTCAGATTTATGTCCTTTTACACTATGGTGCTCCAAACCACACCCAGTGCTCGAGGTGAGGCCACCACAGAGCAGAGCAGGACAGCCTTACCCAGCTGGCACTGCTGGGGCCTGATGTACCCTGGGGTTCAGTTGGCCAGTTCTGTTCATAACTGTTTTGTTTTCTCTCCTCAAAAGGCCCACCTTCTAGACATCCAGATCCCCCATGGAATTTATTTAGAATTGAACATAATGTCCTTCTAAATTCAGCTGATCAAAACCAATTCTTACTGATTCCCATCAGCAGGAAATTTAGAGAAGGCCAAGAATAACACAACTAAAGCTAGTACTGGTCTTCACTTTAATTCTCTTTACAATTCTCTTTCTTTATTTTAAGCACGGCTGTTTTTTAAGTGAACAGTTTGCTGAATTTTAGGGAAATGTTTTATGCTATTTCTTTAGAAAATAATATACACAAAAAGCCACATTTTCAGAAGGGTTTTACTGACTTAGAAAATTCCTTTTCATTTCCAAAGGGACTAATTTCATCTACTGAATTTCATTATGTTGACAGGTCACAATTACTCAAGTATTAATGCAAGTTCTGAGTGAGCACCGGTCTGGAGAAGTGCAGAACAGTACCATGTGTTTCAGTGCCACAGCAGGGCACACCCAGCACCCCATGGTGCGCTCTGCTTCCAGGGCAAAAGCATCCCTGTGGGATGTGGCAGATTGGAAAGGTGACACAACAAAAATAGTGACTACTGCTGTCTCCCCACTTTCTGAGCCTGCATCAGAAGATTACTGAAGTCAGTGCATTTTGATTTAACAGGCTTTGAGCAAGTTGGTTTCTTTGTAGGGATAGGGAAATCCAGAAGGTGGCACAGGAATTGCCTTGTCTTCTCTCACCTCCTCTATCCATTGCCACTGAGAATCTCTCCCACTCCTCCTTTTAGTATTCTGCAAGACTCGCATAAAACATGCTAGTGTGATTAACATTCCTCCCACTAATATCACACGCCAATAAGATGAGCTGACTTTGACAACTGTTGGAATGGGATCCCAGCTCTGGCCTCCAGTGTGAGTGGCTGTAGTCTCTGCCAGGGATCACATCTGCAAGAGATGCCCTTTCACCCTGCTATTGCTAGAGATGGTGCACACACACATGCGCACAAGCCAGCTGTAGCTGCTGCTGAGCTTGGTGCTTGTTTTTCCCATGGGCACAGCTGCACATTCATGTTTTGCCATGGTGCTTCCCTCCTGTGCTCTCTCCCCATCCATCCCTCTCACACATTCACTCACAGAGATCTGAGTTGGCAGCCACAGCCAGGCCAAGCACATTGGCTTCTTTTGTCAAAGCTAAACCTGAAATCGTGCTCCATTCTGAAAAACAGTGTTTGGTAAATACAGGCTCCTCTCTCAGCTGAAAGAACAAACTATGTCCCTTCATTCTGTTTGGAAAGGGTTTCATATCTATTTATGACAACTTCTGACCAAACTTCACAAAAACAATAACTGAGGAATGCTTACAATTAAGACATTTTAACATATTAAAACTAGATCATTTGGGGAATATAATTAGCAGTGTAACCCTCAGCAGAGCGTTTGTAATGATTAGTGCTGCTATAAATAGCTTCTTAACTTTTAAGACAGCAAGTACACTCTGCAAGGTGCAGAAAGACCCTACTTCAGAGTCATTAGTACTATTACGATTGAGCCACAACAATTAAGCTAAAATGAAAAATAAACTTGCAAATTTAATGATTTTCCCTTTAAAGTAAACAGTAGCAATGTCAGTGTGAGCAGATAGAGATATTTAATAGATATTATGGCTATTTTACATTTCTAAGCTAACTGTACTACATTTGAACTATGCTACTTTACCAGGAAACTGCATTTTTCTGTCTCCTGGGAAGGATGTAACTTGCCAGATAAGTAAGGAAAGAATCTGTAAGTCATGAGAGAAGGAGCAGGAATAGTTCATCCTGGGACACATTTTCAGGGAAAAATACAAAAATAGATTTTTTATAAAAGTGTTACCCCGAGATGTTTTCAGGGAAATAACTGGTTGAATATCTGTGTTCAAACTTAACTGTTTCATTCCTCGAAAGTTTGAATACATGTCAGTTCTCACATTAGATAGTAATTGAGTATCTTATTGTGCATATGAAATTTTCCAGAGTGGCTTTCACTTTAACAGTGACTTTTAAAGAATGTGTTGCTCACAGTCTTTCCAGTAAGGAATAACTCACAGTTCCTGGAAATGTTTTTTATTTGTTTGTTTGTTTGTTTGTTTTCAGTAGCTGGTCTAAGCATTTAAACAAGCTTCTGAAATGACAGCCACAAGAAATCCTGATAAGTGGCTACCTCAGCCACACAGGTCATGTCCACTTCCTGATTTTATGCCCCAATTTTTATAGAGTGTAACCAAATCATTCTGTTTGTGAATTGCCCACTGATTTTTTTTTTTTAAATACTTGATCCCTCAGTGATTTTCACAATTGCCTTGCATACAAGCAGCCACAGAACCTTACTTGTGCTACTGTACAGATACACATTTTTACATTAAAAATTCATAAACAATTATTTTTCAGTAAATTAATGAAAAACTTGATAACAGGCACATACATTTTCCAAATTCATTTATGTAACACCAAAAATACTGCGCAAAAGTGTATCTGTACATGTTACATTGCTGATTCCAATAACGTACACTCATTTTGCAAAAACCAGCAAAAGCTTAGAACTGAGAGTTCTGCTGGAGCAAAATACGACATTAAAATTATTTATTAATTCAATGGCAACAAATTCACTCTTAGAACTCCTTTGTTTTCTAGAAAAATATGGTGACTGTTTTCTTTTTAGAGAAGAAACCAAGATGCATCAAATCTTCCATGTTAGAATATTTACATTTTTTCCTATAACACTTTTATTTCTATCATTATTTTTTTTGCTTTTTTTTTTTTATTTTTTGCTTTTGAAGGGAACAGGTGTCTTCTAATAAGCATATAACCACATGGTATAAATATCAATAAATAAATCAAAAAAAATCAAATGCTGTAACCAGTTCGGATGCTATTTTCCTGCATTAGGCAATACAGACAGCTATGCAGAACTTCAGTACCTAAATCACACAAAACAGGCCAATAGAAATGTTGGAAGAGAGACAAGATTCTATTTGGCTAATGTTTCTGGGCATTGCAGCTTACAGCAGAGTACATTCTATTCACAGAGCAAGTAGATGTTTTGTTTCAACCAGCAGAGAACACTAACTTTACCTCCTCTGTTCCTTTATGAAAGCCTGTGCCTTCCTGTAATAAGCTCAGTGTGACCTCTGAGAAACACATCTAGCAAAAGCAAATATTATTGATTTAATCAAGATACTATCTATTAACAAGCCATCTAACCAGCTGCTGTCAATCCAGGAGGAATATAGGATATTACTGTAGCAGATCCAAGCATGATATGGTTTTCCTCTTTGCTGGCTTTCCATTTCTAGTACTTTTAGTCTTTTAATCCTTCTTAAAGTGAGATAGTAGGGGTGGTTGTTTGTTGGTTTTTTTTTTGTTTGTTTGCTTGTTTGTTTGAGAAGTAATAGTTCTGCATCATCCAACAACAACAACAACAACAACATATTGTAGGCTAGGGAACACAAAATCTGTCTCTTACTCCTATGAGCTGCAGTCTTTACAACAATCAGAGGGTTATAAATGGAAGATCTGCAATTTTGAATAATTAATTTTGAGTGTTAACTTTGATAGAACTACAAAAGCTTTTTCCTTTGGGTCTTTTGACAGTTTCTTTATATGTTTTATAACTAGATATGGTATATATTATGCTTTGGATGTACGTTTTTATTTCTTGTTACAATGCAGATAATATGTTGCAGCTGACGAAGCTGACGTATGCCTCAAAGTGAATGACCCTCATCAACATTCTAAGAAGATATGTAAAGTATAGCTGCAAATGGTGTTTTTTCTGGTATTTTAAATTAGTATGAGGGACAAGACAATACAGACTTCAACTGTAACAATTAAAAGTTTTTCTAGTGAAACATTACCAACAGAAGACAGAAAGTTAGTAAACCAGAAATCAATTAGAATAATCCTGGTCATGTTCTCAGACATGCCTAGTGAACAGGACTGTTATGATTAAGACTGGAGATGAAAAGTGAAACTGGTCAGTTCCCAGCTCCTAACTATGAGCAAAATGTCCTCTCTGTTTATTTTGTTTTAAAATTATTATGTTCTATGCTGAGTGGTGTCTATGTGGAAACAGGCTGTAATTGGAAAGCTGGTCAATCCATGAAGTGGGATTTGGAGATCTATTCAGCTGATCACTGACTATATGATAAAGCAGTATCAGATTGTGCAACCAGTAAGAATTGTGTGCTGATAAGATTAGCTGGAATATTCAGAGAGAATAAAAAAATCCAAACGAATAACAGAGTGAAACAAAGATGAAACTTTTTTCAAGTTATTTCTTGGACAATGATTCTGGATCCCACATTATTTTGCTTTGGACATGTTAAATTAAAGCAGACAAGTTAAAGCTGCAATATCATCAATCCTCTCCTGCTGGTGGCTGCCAGAACAAGTAGCATCTGGGCAGCACATAGACAGCACTGTCTTCAGCTGTGTCTGCCACCAAGCACTGCAAAGCAGAGAAAGGGCTATAGCACTGCTTAAGGAGGCTGAGGATGAACTGGGCTAGGCAGATATATGAGTGAACTGTAGACTTTACAGATGAGGCCCAAAACATCTGTAAGCTGAGCTTGATCTGGATTTTTTATTGTGAGGAACTGAATCTGCCCTTTCAGATCTCAACGTGGTCCACCAACAATGAATATAGATGTTCAGTAGTGGTGTTCTGCATTATGTCTATTCACATTATGTCTGTTAAATCAGAGTGAAGTCACTAGTTCAGCTCAAAAAGCAGAGCATTAGCATGGAAAGGCCATGGGTACAAAGAAGAGCACTAAGAATAGCCTCATTTCTTTTACCCAGGGCAATTACAAATAACTGCTACTTCTCAGATGTATTGTACCATGTGTCATGAAAACTAATTTTAAAAGAGCAACTGACTAATCTTTCTGTAAGGACAAAAAATATTGGAAAGATTGCTATGTGTCTGAACCAAAAAAGACCTTGACCTTTAGTTGCTGAATGGGTGTTTATTAAGCTATAAACAACTACTGACTATCTGTACTGATTACTAAAAATTTTTTCACTCATCTCAAATAAGCTCCAAAATGCCAAAACTTGGCCTTACTAGGTGGGGATAAGAGAGAAACTAAACCTACATGTTTTTTTTTTGTTTTTTTTTTTCTATATTCTTTAGCTTTAAATATAATTGTATTATAAATATAATTGTAATTAGGCTTCTCTGAAAGTGCTTTTATTTTTATAGATGTCTGAGCCTGGAAAAACCTTGGCTCTAAACCTTAGCCAGAAAGTTGCTGAATTGAAAGCTGACAAACAAGGAAACTTTCTTTTTCATACTGAAAATCTGCAGAAAAGTGAAGCAAAAGATCATGAATACTGCACTCAAGTAGATGAATTATAGAGAGTGAGTTGCATGTATTTTACAGACGGGTATGTGTATGTAGAGATTGTCAGGACAACAAATAACATAAACCAAATACAATTTAGTATTTAACTCAGGTATCTAGTAGTATACTATCCTGGACTCATCAATGTGAAATGACAGATTAAAAAATTACTGTCATTTGCACTCCTAAATTAAAGAGGCATGACTTTTCCACCACATGCATGAATAACTTCTTTCAGATCCACTGCCTTCCTTCTTTCTTCGCTTCTGAAATATTCTGTACCAAATTTCCTAATCAAGCATTTTGTAAAAAGATGAAGAAACAGTAAGTATGAAAAAGCACTTGTCAGGAGAGGAAAATCATGGTGGGTGCCAGTATTCCAGACCTTTTACAATGAATACTTCCTACATCTAAGTTGATTTCTGTGGATCTTCAAATTAACTTGTTGCCTGAGAAACAAAATATGAATGTTGCATCTTTGTCAGATTGCTCTTCTGAATGAATTTAGTTTCCTGTGGTAAAATATATTTGTCATTAGACTCTACATTCTCAAGCTGATAGATAAAAAATCTTTCTGCACTGAGTGACGTTAATAGCTGTCCCATGGGCAAGACAGCTATATTTAATTACATAAGGCAATTTGCGGCAGGTTTGCAAACCAGAAGACTGTCTACATTAATCAGATATCCAATTGTTTTATTGTTTTTGCTTCACAAGCTGTAGTCATTATCTCCAAATGATCTATTTTCAGTGTAACTAACCTTACACCTCTACTACTTTTAAAGTTGTCTGGAGTTTTTTTCCAGTATAAAAGCAATATATAAAATGACTTTAAAATCTCATTCTCAAGATTTTATAATTATGATCTAAAATCAGTTACATTTTTTAAACCAATGCTCCTTGCTCTGATGACTGGGCTTGGGGACCCAGATGGAGCACAGGTCCCAACCAAACAGTGCCTACATACCATGATGACACTATTGTGCATCAAGTAGAGGATGTATATTATGTATGTCATGATGTATACTGGGGCAATCATGAGCACAGATGCAAGTTGGGCAGAGAATGGCTTGAGAGCAGCCCTGAGGAGAAAGATTTGGGAGTGCTGACTGATGAGAGATTCAATACGAGATGGCAATGTGCGCTTGCAGCCCAGAAGGGCAACCATATCCTGAGTTGTGTCAAGAAAAATGTGACCAGAAGGTCGAGGGAGGTGATCCTGGCCCTCTACTCTGTCTTGTGAGACCCCATCTGAATTATTGTGTCCAGTTTTGGAGTCCCCAGTACAAGAAGGACATGGAATTGTTGGAGCAGATCCATAGGAGGGCCATGGAGATGATCAGAAGGCTGAAGCACCTCCCCTACAAGGACAGGCTGAGAGAACTGGGGCTCTTCAGCCTAGAGAAGGCTCTGGGGGGCCTTATAGTGGCCTTCCAGTACCAGAAGGGGATCTACAGGAAAGCTGGTGATGGACTTTTCATAAGGACAGGTAGCAACAGAATGAGGAGAAATGGTTTTAAACTGGAAGAGAGTACACTTAGACTGGGTATTAGGAAGAAATTATTTACCGTGGGGGTGGCGAGACACTGAAACAGGTTGCCCAGTGAGGCTGTGAATGAATGCCCCCTCCCTGGAAGTACTCAAGGCCAGGCTGGATGAGACTTCGAGCAACCTGGTCTAGAGGGAGGTGTCCCTGCCCATAGGAGGGGGATTGGAACTAGATGATCTTGAGGTTCCAACCCAAACCACTCAATGATTCTATGATTATGATTCTATGATATTATTGCTGTGCAAGGAACACCACTTAAAAAAATTACTGATAAAAAAGGACAGTACAGTACTTCCTGTATCCTCTCTCCTTACATAATATCTGCACACACAAAACCATATCTTACCTTGTTTCCTTGAATGCCTTTCAGGCCTGGTTCACCTGGAGGTCCACTGACACCCTACACAAAAATAAAAGAATAGAATGAGTTTTCTTTGAAGGTACATGTAATGTTTCACTTGAGTTTGGCCTGAACTGCATACAGAAAAATGTAGCAAAATGGTAAGCACTGAAGAACAAGCAAATTCAGACTCATAACCTGTTAAGTGCCTAGCATACCGATACCATATTCTTAATATTCAATAAGCAATGCTGGCAGGAAAGGATTTCATACTACTCCATGCAGATTTCATCTTCTTTATCCACAGCTTTCCTTTCTTCTCCTGACTTCAAATCTCAGTAATTTTCACATAATTTCTTCCATCCAAGCAAATAAAATAAGTCACCATCTCCTTACACTTTATCTCTGTTTGTAAGAAATAACTTCCTCTAAATCTCTCTCTCAGCTGATGAACTGAGATTAATTTTAATTCCCTGACATTACTGTATCTGTTGGGTTCCCTCACACAATGAAACTGTTAATGGCCCTTTAGGAGCAATGACATACGGAGCAGGCCACTTCAAGGGCAGCAAAACAGCTAGGAAAAATTAGGTTCTAAAATACAATTGTGCTTAAATCATAACCTTATAAACTAGAAAATAACTGTCTCATTAGAGTACAGTGATGTTTCAGGTGCTGTAATGTGCACAAACACAATTATATGGCATTATTCCTCGGTTTCTACATTTTAATTGAGTACTAAAAGGAGTCTTGCAGTTTTGTTTGAGAAGCAAACTCTATTCTCTGTTAGTATCTTGATGTCATATAAAGAAACAAAATATTTCTTTGAGATTTCTTAGTACTTGAAAACCATTTCCACTAGAGACTTTGAAAACTTACATTTTAATGAATCACTCTCCCAAAGCAAAAAATTATGACCATGATGTAAGTGGGACAAGTATCTCAACAGTAAAATCAAAATGTAATCAAGGAAGGGTGAAAAATATAATACGAAATAGAAATTCAAAGTTAGGATAAATCATTCTCAAGCTCAGTGCATGTCATTTTCCTCTTAATTGTTAAGCAGATTGTAGTTCCTTAGTTTTCATAGCTCAGAACTGAAACGAATACTTGTAGTCAACGATCAGCATTCTTGTATAGGGCTACATGCGTTTGTTTCTGTTATCCAACAGTTTGGATGGTTTATCTTTTTTGCAATTTCAAAGCTAAATCAAATGTAGACCATGGTATATATCATGTTAGGTAACATTAAGCTCAAAACTAGGCGAAATTGTAGTGATTGCATATATGAAAAGGAAATTGTTATTTATTTATTTAAATGAGATTTTCCCTTAAAATAACTGATTTATATGGTTGTACAAGAATTTAGAGATGGCTAGATTTGCAACAGCAGCTGGTATTTTACAAAGACTGCACACCTGAACATATATTTCATGAAGAATTGAATTTACTGATGCTGATGATCTGATTTGTCTCACTAATTCCTTCCAAGACTGGCCAAAAATCTCTTAGACCCCATGTGTTTCTGTCTTAACAACAGGAACAAGTGAGTTTTATCATTTAGGGCACAGACTGCATCTTATGGCTTAGCAGACAGAAACAGAATTACTGTAGAATAAAATAATAAATTAATATATCTGTAACAGTATTTCATCTCCACTGCTAAACAAAAGGAAAGCAGAAAAACATCATTTAAAAATATTAAAAATGACCTTTAGGACTAAATGTCCAGAACTCAACATCACGGAAAAGATTTCCACTACTCTATATTATGTCAATGTTATGTTTCCTTTCATGTAGCCCAGAAACAGATTCAGTAGAGAAGTGAATGGACAAGTGCTGGCAGTCATCATTCCATACGGCTTAAGGATATAGTGGGAGAATGACATAACTGCTTGAGACCTCTTCACCAAAAAGGAGGTATTTTCATGTGTCAAGTACCAGTTTTTTTAAGGAAATGAGACCAAGTATAAACACACAAACATAGCATTAACTTGTTTCAGTAACCACAAAGAGAGAAGAGGAAGACTTGGACTCCTGAATAGCAAACAAATAAATGATCTCTGATCAGTGATACGTGCTCCTAATAAGACCAAAATTTTCTCTGATTCTTTTCCCGTGTCCTTACTTAATCGTGTCAGACTTAAATATCTCCAACAACCTTCTGTCTCTCTGTCTCTCTTATCTTTCAGGAGGACCATGATCAGTTTTCCAAGACACATGCACTGTATGTGGGTACAACTGGCCATGATTTTACACTAAATTCAAGAAGAGACCTCTATAGATGGAAAACACCACTCATCTCCAAGAAGTTTCAATCAGGAGCAGCCAAGATTTTTTACTTTGAAAATTATTTTTAGAAGACAAATTTTGCCAGACTGCTGTCTTGGAGCCTCAGGTACCAAAGTATGTTGCTTTCTACAGAGCTAACAGGTTAGAAACTTACAGAAAATAATACCTTTTCTTTCTATTTGGTATCTTTTACTTCCTTACCTGAGGTCCCCGAGGTCCCCTAGGGCCAAAAGGACCTTCCAAACCCTACGGAAAGATAAATTGTCAGATTAAGAAGAAATTGCAATTACTGACTTCAAAGTAAACTACAGTGTATCTCTGTTCAAGTATTTTCTAGTAAGTCTGTTCGCTCTTCACAGTAGTACTGTTTTCCTTCTGTACTCAGTAACTGTTAATTCCATTTTCAATATATGTCTAAAACACTGCTGTAAGAGAAGAAACATTGTGGATGGCTATTGAACATCATGACTATTTGGTTAATTGGTTGTTCTTTGCTGTAGATCCTGAAATTCAGTTTCCAGCCATATAGTAGATACAGAATTCTTAAAAAAACTTATGGTGCTAATATCATAATAACTTCAGCTAACAGCCTCAGCAACTCAAACTGTGGGAAGGCAGATTCACACTAATAGTTTGCAAAAATCATTTTAAGATGCCATATTTTATTATTCCATTAGTTATTATTTTCTCGTTTAAAGAGTCCTTACTGGGAACTGCTACTGCAGATTGCTCACAGATCTTTCTGTTTCACTGTTTTTTCTTCAGTCACCAGACTGTATTTTCAGTCACCAATCAGCACATGTCACATTCTGGACCTCCAATAGCCCTGACAAATTTAGCAGCGACAACTATGCAGCCACACTCCCTCTACTATTGTCACACACACATTCAGAAGCTCTAGCAATTCTCTGCACCTAGGAATTAGCTTCCAGGCTGGTGGCCACCTGCCAGAGAGCAGACAGCCCCACTCAGTTCTGGCTCGTTTTACAAAGCTACAGAAGAAATGGAGAGCACAAACAATATTTTGATGCGACGATAGTTACCTTTGTTGGAACACAAACATGACTGGAGTCAACTTTGATTTTAAAACTGAACAAAAACTTCCTGCATTTCAAGCTTGATTAGCTTCTAAAGAAGCTCAGAGTGACAGGAACAAAACCTCTGCTGGAGTCAGTCTCACCAGTGAGATTGGAAAGCTAGGGGTTGTAGTAAGGAGTGGAATTTTTTCAAATCAGACAATACTGCCAATTATGCTTCAGTACCCATCACTGCAGTTCAAAAAGCCAGCTCACATTACTGAAGTTATTCTTTGCCGTATCTGCTCTGTTTCTGATGATTTTGTTCAGCAGAGATTACTTTCATTAGAAAATAAATAATAATCTACCATTCAGAATGTGAAGCTGGGAATTGTGGAAGTGGAAATTTAGTTCACTAAATACTTCATAATCCCTAATCCTCTACAGATGTCAAACTTATTTTCATCACTGTCCTCAACAGAAATGAATCAAGAACTTTTCCAACAACACTGGCATATGGTTTCTACATCTATTTGGCTAATTTGATTATGTTCTATGCCAGCTTCTGGACAAGTGCTTTTGATCTTAGCAGACATTTCACATAACCTCATGCTATTTTTCATGTATTGCCTGGATAAAGAAGCTAAGAAGTAATGACATTTTTTCATTCCTCAGAGGGATCAACTCTTCCACATTCTTTAATGATATTTCAGCCTTTTCTGACTCGCTGCCATTTTGAACCCAAGCTTCCTAAAGGATCACATGGCCTTTTATTTTATTATAATATTCTTTTAATTTGTAACAAATACTTCTGCATTAAATATTTTCTTTTTTCTACCTGTAATTCATCATTACAGAGCAGATGATTGGAAACACGAACATTTCAATTTGACCTTAGAGAAAGATAAGCATAATGTGGATATTAAAATAGAAGGAATGTTTTGAGTAGTCCAGCTGGTATCTAATCATAAACTATTGGTTTGTAGTACTTGCACAACCTGTTTATGTGAACTCAACAAATATGTTTATCTCTACTGGGACAGCACTGTCCTTTCATCTTTCAGACTATAAAATTAAATACACATTCAACTGTACAAATTTTATACTTCAGATTAAAAGAACAGTAATGGATAGAGGCGTGAATACATATCAGAACAGGTGGATTAGTGGATGTCTTCTTAAAGTTCAGGTTGCATAAGGATCTGCTTCCATTGTAATATAACTTCATATACTTGAGTAAAAATGTTTATTAAAAAAAAATCTGGTTAACTCTGTTACAGTATCACAGTCTTCTGTAAATAGCACCTGGGATCAGTTAGGATAGCCTTTAATTTAAGTATACAATTACATTCCTTCAGCAAAGTGGAAAAAAAAAGAATATGGTGAGTAGGGTGTCTGGTTTCTACGAACAGTATCTTTAATGCAAATATACATCTAATACAAGAGAATTATAAGCAGTTCAATTTTTATGGTAATCTTTGCAAGCTCTTTTATGAATATGTCCCGTGTTTTTCAGTGTGCCATGGTTTAAATAAAAACTGTACTTACTCTTTCCCCTTTTATTCCTGGGGATCCACATTCTCCTCTTTCACCCTTTATAAGAAATCAATAGGTTAAGATCTAAACAAGACATCCTGATTACAATTAGATGCATTTAAGACTATGCAAGCAGTGCAATAGCACAAGAGGCTTAGCAGATTTAGAGGACCTGAGAGTTGCATCATTAGGTATGATCTGTATGGTGTGCTCTATTCGGGATGAACTTTTTCTCTCTGAAAATAACTACATTTCCAACCTACATAGTAAGAGGATAATATATTAAATATCTAACAAGTTTTGCTGTATTTTCCCACTTTGTTGTGCTCTCTCCAATGATCCTGTCTCTCTCTATATTCCAGTTTAATTACTGAGATATCCATTATTTTCCCGAGTAATAGCTGTGAGATTGTATAAATGAAATGAAGAATTATTACTCAAAATCAGATCATCCCTGTCTCTTTACTAGCTATAATGGCCAAGTTAGTAAATTTCAGCGTTGTAATCTGAAAAGTTCTTGAGTAATATAATTTTTTTTCTCTTTTTGAAGAGCCTACTCTGTCAAGTAATAGTTAGCTTAAGTCAGCTTCCTTATGTTAAGTTTTTTAAAAGCTAATTAATTACAAATCTACTTGTGTTTGTAACAAATTCTTTCATATTCTTTCTATTTAACCTGTCATTCAACTCTCACCTTTCTTTCTTCTAGCAGCTTTGTCAGTGGCCTTTGGCATTTTTAAAAATATTTAGATTACTTCTAATCTCGTGCTTTTTTGTTTTTTTATTCCAACAAAACTGTCTGCCAATTTAGATAAATTACATAAATTTTTACTTTATTTTTAGGGATTGAACTGGGAGCTCTCACGACAAAAAGACAAGACAGACTCTTCTTTCCATTCTTTCACATACACTAAGTGACAATCTTTTTACAGCTCATCCATTCTATAAAAATCTTACCTTTTCACCCTTATAACCAGGAGCTCCCTGTAAATAAAAGGGGGGGGGGGGGATCATAACACGCTGTTAATTTACATAGGAAAAAAGCAATAACTAATTATGTTTAAGAAGTTTAACTGATCATGAAAATAAAATATTTCTCTGGAATCATTTAACTCATCTGCAAATTTAGAAATGTGTATTATGTCCTCATGACATTGGCTTTAAATACATCAATCAGATGGCCTGACTCTCAGCAGATATCCACTACCTTTTTAAAAGATTTTTAATTTGAACTGATCTTTTCTGTGAAGTAATGTTAATCTTTCTACTTGGAATGAACAAGAATTCAATCCAATAAATACCAGATGTCAGAAGACATTGTAGAACTACTTAGATGTTGTTAGAGATGACATCTTCAGCTCTGTCTTCTCAAAAGTACAATGGAGATCAATGCAAAATCATGTAGCCTCAGAAGTTCGCTTTGTCAGCAGCATCACAACTCTACACTTAAGCACACGAGTAGAATGATGATTACATCTCAGTACAGATGCTCCTTTAAGACAGAGCTTAACTTAGGTGCTCTAAATAATAAAATGGAAGTGTGAAAAATGGAAAACATCTTTTCAGTTCAGTGGAAACAAACTTGGATATCCTTAGGATCTGAAAGATAATCTGAAGAAAAAAAATTATCAGTTAACTCTGTAGTACTCACATACCTCTTCACCTTTTTCTCCATGATCTCCTTTCTGAGTATCACCCTATTGGAAACAAAGGAATGTAATTGAAATAGGTATTGTTCTTTTATTTCTTACTATTGCACTAAAAGCTAGAACACTATCCAAGGATTAAATACTGCCTTTCCTATTTAGAAACATCAGCGCTTCCTCCCACAATTATGAACGCATATTTCTCAAAGATTAATATAGAAAACTCAACTACTGTTATTAATGACAGAAACCTCAGAGTAAGCTGCTCCATACAAGAGATGTATATGTTGTTAGAAAGTTCTGTGTAGTTTAACTAGCCTTTAGACAGACCCAGAGATCTCTGCCATTCGAGGAATAATTGAATGATGAGCAATTTTAACTTCGTAGCAGTTCAGTTTTAAATTCTTCTTTTTGACTATTAAAGCAGCTATAATAATATAATATATATAATAATAATAACTACAAATGCCTCATAGAAAAAGTCTGTTTTTAAACCTCTTTGCTATTTTCATCTCTACAATTTGGACAAAAATAGATAGAAATATGCCTTTATTTTTTAAAACTCCCTTAACCTTGTTTCCTTTTGGTCCTGGCTCGCCTCTTTCCCCTTTGACTCCAGCATCACCCTGAAACAAAGCAGGAAAATGTTATTACAGTGGTAAGGATAAAATTTCCAGTCCCTTGGAGACTACAGATTTGGTGCTAGCAAAATCATTTTGGAATAAGCTGAGGTATAAATCCACCTTGATTCAGGTGTAGCATGTGACACAACTTTCACTTTGCATAAATAAATAAACACTGGATCCGCTACACAGGATTACCAAAAAAAATCAAACCCTGTGCCTGAGAGCACTGTCTAAATGCTTCTTGAACTGTGGTGCTTGAGGCCGTGACCACTGCCCTGAGGAGTGTGCTCCATGCCCACTGCCTTCTGGTGCAGACCCTGTCCCTGACCCCCAGCTGCCCCTCCCCTGACACAGCTCCGTGACATTCCCTCGGGCCCTGTCGCTGTCACACAGAGCAGAGCTCAGCACTGTCAAGAGCTGCAGCCGCCATGAGGGCTCCCTCAGCTCCTCTGCTCTGTGCTGAGCACACCCAGTGAACTCAATCCCTCCTCATATGCCTCCCTCTATAAACCCTTCACCATCTTTGTACCCCTCCTTTGGACACACTCTCATAGTTTTTTTTTTTTTTTTGTACTTTGGTGCCCAAAACCTCACACAGTACTTGAGGTGAGGCCACAGTGCAGCACAGAGCAGGACAATCACTTTCCTTGCCTGATGGCAGTGCCGGACCTGACACCTGCAGGGTATGGTTGGCATTTTTGAGAGCACACTGCTGGCTCACTGTCAACCAAGACCCACAGACGCCTTTCTCTGGGGCTGTTCTCCAGTGTCTCATTCCTTAGTCTCTGTGTACAGCAAGGACTGCTCCATCCCAGGTGCAGAATCTGGCACTTGCTCTTGTTAGTCTCTGGGTGGTTGGTGATTCCCCAGCTCTCTAATTAGCCTGGATCTCCCCACAAGGCCTCCCCACCCTCAGCAGTCAACAGCTCCTCACAAGTTAGTATTGTCAAACTTGCGCAGAACATCTTCTAGTCCTACATCCAAGTTGTTTATGAAAACATTAAAGAGAAGTGGCTCTAAAATGGATCCCTGAGGATCGTTTGTTAGATCACTTGCTCATTGTCTAGGGAGAAAGGCAAAAACCTTCATATGCACCTTGTCTGTCTCTGGGGGAGCTATTAAAGATACAAAAGAGTTCAAAGGTTGCACACACTGTTCTTTGCCAGGGCCAAGAAGCTGCTATGTTCTTAACTGTTACAAGAGAAAAGAGAGTGGCAGAAGCAGAGTTTTAGACCTTCCTTCACATAAGCCATCCTTTGCTGACGGAAGTAAACTTTTGTCTAACAGGCATTTGCTCCCTTGTTGCAAGTTTCAAGGACAACATTTTGATCTGAGCTTCAAAATCAAGCACCTATTTAACCATGGTGTTTACCTAATAATATAAAGATATTTCCTAGACAGTATGTGATTATAGATAGATTTTTTGTATGAGCAAAATGTCTTAAAATGTCAGTGGTCTCTCTGGAGGTGTTAGTGACATACTATGATTCCTCACTTCTGTTTTGTCATACATGCACAGATAATGTCTTGATTTTTACACACATTAACCAATTATAATACAGTACAACATTCTCAAGGTATTTCAAGTGAATGCATACTTACAGGATCACCTTTGTCTCCTTTTATTCCCATTTCACAGATACAGTTCTTCTGCATACACTAAAAGGTTAACAGAAACATTAAGCAGAACATTTTCAAATGTATTATTTCAAATTGCTTAAGCAAAAATTCTGCTTTTGCCTCATGCACATTAGAAAACATAGAATACATGATAAATCAATAATATTTCCTTTATAATCAGTGGTATAGGCCAGTCAAAATCAGTTGTTTGAATTCCAAACTTCATTTATAGCACAAATAAATCAGTTACTGCTGTAACTACAAATACTTAAAGATGCATATACATAGTGTAAAGTACTGTGAAACTTTATATAATTCTTGGATGATTCTGTCATTGCTATTGTTTTCTAGTGAGACAACTAATGAACTTTCATGTGCTGTAGTGTTCTTATTCCAATTCAGAAGGAAAAGTTCTTTATGCCAATACCAATACTACCAATACTATCAAATGGAAGCTGTAGATTTATCAGGAACAGGGTGGAAGAAATTATATTCAGGAAAGGATGGGTGATTCATTCTGCAATACCATTGCTTTACAGGAGAAACACATATCAAAAGGAAAAGATACCACCTAGTATTAATAACAGCCATCAAGAGTAAGAGGAACAAAACTCAAAAAAACCTACTTGCTTTCGAAGTAAGGCTTCCTGTAAAGAAAAGAAAAAATATTACTTCTGTATAGAATTAATTTAACAATATAGTAATTTAACTATTTTCCCTCTCTAATTTACAGAATTCTTAAGGTAAGTGATAAATAATGTGAACACCTTCATCTGTCATCACTGGTCTATGAAACTAGTCATATAAAAATGATTCTCCAGTATGAGTAGCAGGGTGCTCCATGTGACCTATAATGACCAGAAAGCAAATAAACAGCTAAAGAGACAACGTTAAGAACCAAAGATAAGAAGGGGAATATGAAAAGACTGAGGAAAGGCCTTACTACGGAAGATTTTACTAATATAATATAGAGAGGAAGGTCTCAACGTTTTATCAGTGTTATGCGTAACAGCAGCAGTAACCTGATAAAGTTTTACCATATGCCCAGAGACACACTCCCTGTGCTGGGAAATACCATGTCCCTTCATCGCTGCACTATCATTGTTCAAGCACTCAACTCCTTGGAGAGTGGCTGGAAACAAGAAGCTACCTCAGACCTGACTTGGTTTAACATGGAGATATGAACTAAAAATATTTTCCTTCCAACAGCACCATTTCCTGAGATCTCTGGGATGAATTTTTGTTTTGTAAACACATAAATTCACAAGGGTAAAACAAATACTTGTAGTAGAAGAAATATTTTAGAAGAGTCTTTTGTACTTAACTGCAAATCTCTGCATTGCCTTCATGACTAACCTGCTGAAGTCAAAGGAAATTTGCAATGGATAGATGTGGGGCCATATTACATCAACATTACTTACCAGTTCCAATGCCACATCAGCTACCAGATTCTGGTCATCCAGGCATAAGACGGGTTGAGAGGATGAATCACCAGATATCAAGCGCAACTTTTCTTCCTTAACATTTTGCTTAGAAAGGCCGATGGTAAAAAAGTGTATTCCAAGACTTCTTGCTGCAGTGGCTACACCCTGGACACTAGGGCTGTTTGGATGATCCACACCATCAGTCATCAAAAAAGCCACCTTTATACTTCTCTCACGACCTTCACTTTTAAACAGCTGAGTGGCATTGGAAATTGCATAATAGGAGTAGGTCCCTTGGCCAATGTAGACCAGAGCCCTGATTTTCTCTTTAAAATTCTGCACATTTTTCCATGCTGTAAAAGGATGATCAATGCTGACTGTGCTGCTGAACTGCATGCCTGCTAGTTTGACATTGTACTTCTGAGATTTAACTGGCTTCATCTGGAAAACGTTGTCGGTTAAGCCCAAAACAAAATTCTTCTGTAAATCAAACAACTGATTTTTGGCACTTTCTGAACTGTCCACAATAAAGACTATATCAATGAGACACAAATCACCTGCAATGGAACAAGGAAGTTAAATCTATGAGTGATGGGCACACCTGCATTGCAGATTCTCTGCAACAATCCCAGTCCTCAAATCATTTCCCCCCAAATTCCTGTATTTCCAGTAATTTTCTGAGGATAAATTTCACTGTAAATGCCAATAAATTCTACTAAAGTCAAGTAATTAATCTTCTTTAATTCATATCAGTATTATTAAAGACAATCTACAGACAAACACTTTCAAATTAAGTTCTTAATGGGATTGGGTTCCAAATTTTAATTGGCCTTGTGTACAAAGTATGAATTTCCCGCATGCAATTTCAAAGTGAAAAATAGGTGCCTTATCACTTAAAAGAAGAATGTGTGTCAGCAGAAATAATTGCTCAAATTGTAATGTCTGGTCAAGAAAATGTGGGATACAACACAGTATTTTTGATTCACAAAAATCAAATAAATTATAAATGCATTCATATTTATTCTTAAACATAAGGAGATATGCAATATGGTCAACCCAGATATTTAAGAAAATGGTTTTACCTTCATCATCTTGCACAACAGAGTAAGACTTTTTTCCTTTCTTTTTAATTTGTCCATCTTCTATCTGGTTTGTTGCCACAGCCAGAAGTAAAAAGCAAAAGAAAGAATGTTTTTTCCTCATACTTTATCCCAAATTAGATGAATTTTCCTTCCTGTGAAAAGAAAATTTGTGAGCACTTCACTAATAAACACAAATAAATGAATACACATATTATGGGTGGCTTCAACGCAGCAGCCAGTGCCATCCCAACTGGAGTTCCCATCTGATATCAGAACGTGTTTTATTACAGAAAATTTATGGGTAGAACACAGTGCTCCCTTTTCTTTCTTTAAAACATCAGTGCTATCTTTAACTTACAGTCGAACATACAACAAAGTAGGGTAAAATAAATTGCCATTATTTTATGTTGCTTTCAGCATATTTTGCTATTAACCTATTTATGTTAAAATAGCAGAGATATTACAGAAAATACAAAATATAATCAATTTCTAGAAAATCTTAATTGTTAGGAATAAACAGAACTGAGTACTCTAGGACACAAATATATTACCTACAGCTGGAGAATCAGCATGCACAACTTCTAAAAATGGCTTAGCAGTGAAATTCAGTACATGAATGTATCATTAATGTACATCATTATAACAGAATGTGTGCAGTATTGTCTATAAAGACAGCAGTCTATTATGACAACATGCACTAATAAAGTGAATATTGCAATATTTAATCCAGTGATTCAACATATTTCTAGATAAAACTGTACTCCATTAAAAATTACTTTTAAAAAACCTTTTATTTACAGTAATTTGAAATATCACTAACAATGGTAACCAACAGTATCTCAAATTTAACTATCTATCCTAAATACTCTCTCCAACTCCATCAAGTAGTTACATCTATAGAAAGGAAAATACAAGTACAAAGGAAATAACTTTTAAGACTCTTACCTTCAAAGATATTCAAATGGCAAACTGTGGACTGAATGAGCTGTTGGCATAAAAAACATGTCCAGCAGGTTACACAGTATGGGAAAACAAACAGAACTGTAAATAAATAGTTTATCCACTTGCAAATGTCTCTGTCTTGCCTCAAGATTTTTATGGTCCATTATTCCTGTTCAGTTGGCCAAAATTTAAAGGAAAATAGGCATTTTGCCAGTGCTGACCAAGCCACTCCATTAAAGGGACAGAGTCAGACGAGGAGCATGAGTACTTTCCCTTCTTACACAGATGAACTTTCACACTAAAATACTTTCTTCTAAACGACTTGCTTCTTTACCTATTACTTTGTCAGCCACATCTCTTCAGCTTCTCCAAGCAGCAGTGGCTAGATTGGAGATGTGACATTAGCATAGAACCCCCTACAGCCCAGAACTGAGCTCAGGCTCAAAGAGGAGTACCTGGATGCATGGCAATCATGAGGAATACTGGGGGGACTGAAGTTACTGCTGAGTGTCTGGGAGTAAAGAGGATGAAAAACCCAAAGAATACTACCATCAGTTGTACTGTTTCACACGCAACTTGCAAGTCACATATAAATCTGGAAACAATGTTATGCTCTTGAAAGCAATTAGAATAGTTGTGAGCAGGGAGGGAAACAAGTAATATCTTCCAGAGAAATCTAAAATTCACATTATCTTCAAATTCTGCAATTCGAAAAACACAAGGGAAAGGAATGAATTACCTGTACTTCACTAATCCTCATTTTTATTTTTGGTGTAGTTATAGACCTTCGTAAAAATTTTGCTTTGAATCTCTTTGTATTTTAATGCATTTAAATGTCTAATATGTCTCTGTTTAAAATTGCGTAGATGAACACACTTCTCTGTTTCTTTTCAGTTCCCTTGTAGAAAACAGTATGAAAACATGCCTGTTTTACTTCTCATTTGGTGTTTAAACAGCAGCAATGCAATATGCTGTGAGTTTTTAAGTAACCAGAATCCATTTCCTGGTGATTTCATTAAAATTTCTGTGAAGAAACTCTTGGGGAAAAAAACATTAGACATTACTAAGCAGTGTGTATAAAGACTTCATACAGACTAGCAGAAATTGCCTTCATTCAGCCTTGAAGCAAGAGCTCCAGCGTCACTCCCGTGTCAGCTGCCATTTTGTCAGGGTGCCCCTCTGCTACCATCTATCCCATGGCAACAAAATGAAATGGGATATTGGTGGGAATATTCAACCTCAATCGTCACACCCCTGCCTCTGATGTCACGGGCCAAAATAAGAGCCATTACTTTCAGAGCAGCCCTTGTACATTTTAAATTGGCAAATGAATTTACAGATCACAAGTTTTAAATCCCTTTGGGCATAATTTACACAGAAAAGCTTTAAACTCTTTGGAAGTGTAGGCACTTTATCCCTATTTCTCCACAGTAGCTCACTGTATCCACTGTAGCCAGTGACCTTTAAGTTCACACTCCACCTCTCAGAACTCCATTATCAAGATAGGTAACCCTACTGGGTTGAAATAAGGGGTAATAAGACGTTGGTCAATAAATTTTACATTATTGTTCACGATCTGAGAGAATGTGATATTTGAGTTACTGCAACTCAAGTGGCACAGAAGAAATAGAAAGAAACAGAGAGAGGTGCCGAAGCTTCTGGATGAAGAGTCAAGTAGGCTACAGTTCTTTCACTTGGATAGCCACAACTGAATGCGAATATGATGAGATCTACAAAACCAAGAAAGAAGGTGAGTACTGTACAGTACAAGAATGTAATACGTCAAAAGATGTTTCAGTTCTGCTTCATCAATTAACCAAATTTGAATGTTCTAAATTTACATTTTTTCTCCAGTATGTTCTTCACACAGTAAGAATGACAAGAGTCACTAGAATACACTGTAGATTTTTTTTTTCGGTTACAAAACACAACTAACTGATGCAATTTGAAGTACACACTTTAAACAGGTCTGAAGAAACAGCTCTCCTAATGCCTGAGTTATTAATTCAGTGACATTCTTATTCACACATTATGTAACATACAGTCTGTAAAAGTAAGACTTCAATATACCAAGCAAATGATCATTTAGTTGCTGAGATAAATTCAGTTTAATGTGTATAAAAGATAAAAGAGATATTATTTGTGCCATCTAAATTCTGCCCTCTGGTGTATCTACATGATTATGCACTGTGTTAAGTCTGGGTGTTTCATTCAGCCTTTAATCAGAACACAATTAGTAAATAAGGCTACTGTAAAACACAAGGGACATAGGAATAACATAAAAGAAGTCTTCTGTTATATGTATAACATATATCCCCCTGTAATAGAAGACAGTAAAAGCCTAAGATGCTAGGCTTCAGGAGAGAGAATATCTCCTGGAATAAATGATTCCACTCCTCCATTCCTGTCTGATCCTGATGAACTAAATATTCATTTCAGATATTCTTCTTTTAGTTACCTAGACAAGGAGCCTCGGGACCTGATGTTCTGTGCCCTACAGTCAATGGTCACTCAAACCAATCAATGAACGTATCAGCAAAATAATACAACCTGCTGAAGTAAGTAGAGTTTAGACTATTAAGAGAATTCAAATGACAACCTAATTGTGACACTCTGGAATACATGTGAACTAACTGTTCTTCAAATTATTACATTAGAGAAACCTGTTCTCTGTGTAATGCTCCAGTATCAACATTTGCAGTGGCTTGTCTACCACCTCTCTGCTCACACTCTCACAGCCACCAGGCAAAAGGCAACATGTGTCCTTACTAATTACACTGTAATTCAGTGGTGTGCTTGCACTATCATGAGGTCTCCAGAAATGAGTAAGATATCAGATACTTCAGTTGCTAATTCCTTCATACGTAAAGAATTTCTTCTTAAAATCAAAGTTAGCTAATGCAATTATTGCAAGTATTAACTAAACTTATTTCTTATACTTTACTGTGGAAAAAATGTCAAGAATGCATAAACTGATCTCTTTGTTGCAAAGAGAAACTGTAGGTGATTACAGAAAACAGATGGGAACAAGTCAGTATGGTAACAAGTCAGTACAAAATATAGGCTGCCAATTTTGCCTTTGATATATTATATACTACTCTAATCGAATTACTCTCATTTTTTCCATAAATTTTAGCCTGCTTTATTTGTCAAAACCACTGCTGAGTTCCTTAAGATAACCATGAAAGGGTGCTGTATTTTCATGAAGAATGTGATTTCCGCTTCCAAAAATGAAACTTGG
This sequence comes from Oreortyx pictus, assembly GCA_036925125.1. NCBI lineage: Eukaryota > Metazoa > Chordata > Aves > Galliformes > Odontophoridae > Oreortyx > Oreortyx pictus. Next base: position 24,158,744 of record JAUPFR010000007.1, read on the forward strand.
CCCTTCTGAAAGTACAACTCGGTAGAAGTCAACAGCTGGAATCATAATTTAGCTTGGAATGCCACCTTGTGCAAATATGAAAACCTATAAATCACATCATTTTTTGTTTCAAAACTTAGGAAGTTGAATTTGTTGCACTGGAAAATGAGAATGTCTATTAAGATTGTAGTTTGATAGATTCAAATAAACACACTGCAACCAGTTCCCTTAGGCTCGTGACTTCCTGCGGCAGGGAGTCCTGGAGAACATTAAAGAACAGGAGAGCGATGCTTTCCCTGAAGATACAAAAACAATTACGAGAGTGCTACTGTGGGTGGGTTATTATTTTAAAAAGAAATCCTCCACTCTTCATATATCACTACCTGCTTATCTGTTTGCTCAAGCGAGGCTGGGGAAAAAAAAAAACAAAACAAACAAAAAAAAAACACCACAATTTTAACTCTTGCAGCTGTGAGGGCACACAGCTGGCTCATGTCTGGTTGCCATCCACCAGTAGACCCAAGTTATTTTTGGTAGGGCTCTGCTGTGTCCTTACATCATCCAGACTGTACTGACAGTACCGGTTGCCACAACCCAGGTGTAGGACCTTGCACTGGGATCTGATGAACCTCGTGAGGTTCAGCTGGGCTCACTGCTCAGCCTGTCTAGGTCTCTCTGGATGGCAGCCCATCGCCCGGGCGTGTCATTCACACGCAGCTTGATGTTAAATCAGGAACAGCGAACAGCTTCCTCCACATCACTCGAGGGAACGTAAGCTGAAGGACAGAACGCTTGCGGAAATGGAAGCGCGAGAATCCGTAAGCTGCAGGAATCTGGTGTCAGGTAAAAACGAGAAAGCGAAACAGCTTCGCTGCTCTCGAGACGCTCGAGAAACAGGAGCGCGAGAGGCGGGCGGCAGCAGCAGGGACACGCAGCACAGCCCGCCCTCCGAGGGGCGGGGCGCTGAGCAGCCGCTGCGTGACGTCACCGCCCCAATCCCCCCGACGGTCCCAACCCGGAAGCGAGAGCGCGCCCTCGACCACCGGAAGGAGCTCTACGGAACGGCGTTCGCCTCGCGCCGGAAGTGCGGCAGTTATTCCCTTCCCCACCGCCCCGCAGCCGGAAGTGGAGCGCGGACGTCGCTTGTCCCCGCGGCCGGAGGCGCCGCCTGGGCGCGGGTCGTGGCACGGCGGTGTCGCAGCGTCCGCGGGTGGGTGAGCGGCCGCCGCGCGTGGGGACGGGCGGGGGTTGGCTGCTGCTCTTCGTTCCCGCTGGCCCCGGCGTCTCTGCAGCCCCCGGCGGCCTCCTCGTTCCTGCAGCGGTGAGGCAGGCCGGGGCCGGGCCGGGCGGGAGCCGGGCTGAGGCAGGAGGAGGGGAGCGGTGGGAGCAGACAGCGGGCGTGGAGATGAGGCCCGGGAGCGGCAACCGATGCTTTCTTCTGTCCTTTCCCAATTCAGTGCATCATTTTCTCAGCCGTAAGAAAACCTCGTAGGAATTCCAAGGTCGTTTCCTTTGTATGTAGGAGCTTGTAAGGGCTCTGGCCGTACTGCTGCAAGTATCGGTGCAACTCACAGTGGTGTGAGTGTGTGTGTGTGCTGTTAGGCCACGTGCGGAGTCCTGGTGACGTTGGGGCAGAAGGTGGAACTGGGAGCAGCAGAATGAGATGAGGCTTGTAAAGCCTTATAGAAGTCTTCAAGCCTTTGTAGGTTATAGATGAGACTTCAGACGAGACAGGCAGACTCTGTGTGCCTGTCTCGAATCTGTGAGTTAGTGCATTTCAGTTAGGCAGAGTCGTTTTCTACTGCGTGTTTTAGGGAGTGGCCCTTTCCTGGCAGCACACCCACACATCATGCTGGATCAGGGTTTGGTTAATCCTGTCTTCCATAATAAAAAAAAAACAGTACTGATACGGAGGTGGTAAACACACGGCTGTTAATTTGTAGGTGGCTATGTTGGTTTCTGCCTCAGTGTATCTTAGTGAAAACAGGGCGTGTCATGGGGAAAGTGGTGTAATATGAGGAGTGCTTAAGCTTTTGGCCTGAAATGTATGCACACAGTAAACTTGAGCTAAAAGTAATACAGAACAGTATTCCTGTTTTTTTAATGATGGTCTGAGATGACAAAGGAGTTTGGCTTTTGATAACGTTCCTACAAATCATTTTCTCAACAGTTTTTGCATGAATGGATATCGCCAGAATCTTCCTACAGGAGCTTAAGTTGTTTGTGAACTCACCCTAAACATGAGTGGCTCCAAACCTGATATTCTTTGGGCTCCGCACCACGTTGACCGTTTCGTTGTGTGTGACTCAGAATTGAGCCTTTATCACATTGAATCTGCTGTAAGTTCAGAACTCAAGGCAGGGTCCTTGCGTTTATCAGAAGAAACTACAGCCACACTGTTGTCAATAAATTCAGATACGCCATATATGAAATGTGTGGCTTGGTATCCCAAGTACGATCCCGAATGTCTTCTTGCTGTTGGACAGGCCAACGGTCGAGTGGTGCTTACAAGCCTTGGTCAAGATCACAACTCAAAATCTAAAGATTTGATTGGGAAAGAGTTTGTTCCCAAGCATGCACGGCAGTGCAACACCCTAGCGTGGAACCCACTAGATAGTAATTGGCTTGCTGCTGGATTGGATAAACATCGGGCTGACTTTTCAGTATTGATCTGGGATATCAGTAGCAAATACGCTCCAGAGACTGCAGTTGCTGCAGAGAAAGTGAGACTTTCGTCGGGAGATCCAGAAGCAGGACTGGTAGTAACAAAGCCGCTTTATGAGTTGGGGCAGAATGATGCTTGTCTCTCCCTTTGTTGGCTTCCACGGGATCAGAAGCTTCTTTTAGCTGGAATGCATCGTAATCTGGCAATCTTTGATCTGAGGAATACGAGCCAAAAAATATTTGTAAATACCAAGGCTGTCCAAGGAGTGACTGTCGATCCATATTTCCATGATCGTGTAGCTTCCTTCTACGAAGGCCAAGTTGCCATATGGGATTTAAGAAAGTTTGAAAAGCCTGTTCTGACCTTGACGGAGCAACCAAAACCTTTAACAAAAGTTGCATGGTGTCCAACAAGAACTGGACTGTTAGCTACTTTAACAAGGGACAGTAATATCATTAGGCTGTATGACATGCAGCATACTCCCACTCCTATTGGAGATGAAACTGAGCCTACGATAATCGAAAGGAGTGTCCAACCGTGTGAAAACTACATTGCCTCATTTGCCTGGCATCCCACAAGTCAAAATCGGATGGTGGTAGTGACTCCCAATAGAACTATGTCTGACTTCACGGTTTTTGAGAGAATTTCTCTGGCGTGGAGTCCAGTGACATCCTTGATGTGGGCTTGTGGACGGCATTTATATGAGTGTACGGAAGAAGGAAAAGCCAGCTCCTTGGAAAAGGACATAGCAACCAAAATGCGGCTCCGAGCTTTGTCGAGGTATGGTCTTGATACTGAGCAAGTTTGGAGAAATCACCTCCTAGCTGGAAATGAAGATCCTCAGCTGAAATCACTTTGGTACACTCTGCACTATATCCTTTATTTTACCACGGTTTATGTTTTAGAGAAGTAATACACCCTCTGTGTGTAAACCAGTTATATGAAATGTGTGGAAGTCCGACTTCAATGCAACGTCCTGTAAAAGGCCAACATTAATAGAATATGAGTTTTAACTTTTTTAAAAGTTTTTTTTTCAAATTCTTTGGAAAAAAAGTTAAGCTTCCTATACGTGTAAATACTTATGAAGCAGTATACAGAAGATATGGATCAAAAACTTACGGGAAACAAAGGTCCCTTAGTTTATGCTGGCATTAAGTCAATTGTGAAGTCGTCTTTGGGTAAGGATGTTCCAACTTTGATAAGTTATATTACAGTGTATTTACAAAACAAAGCACTCGTGTTTGTCTTTAAAAATTGTTGAAAGAGGCTATAGAAGTACATAAAATAAATCAGTCTGTGTTTTGATCTGTATTTTAAATATAGAAATGTAAGTGAACAGTTTATATTACAGTAATTTCCTGAATGTTCTGTTTTCTTTGAAGATCATCAGAAGAACAAAATAACCTCAGAGGCAGGACTTCAACTGAAGTTTCAAACGTTTTCAGACTATTTCAAGCATTTAGTTACTGACTGTGACACCAAAAAGTCTTGCTCCCTGTGTAAATACTTGTTGTATTTTTCAGAGTTCTGCATGGGAGTATAGTTCTAGAAAGCTAACTTTACCATAGCCAAAGTACGTTTGTGTGTTTAAAGGAGCTATCTGTTTTCATGTGGCAATTATTCCTTGTGTATCACATTAAGCCTCTTGTGCTCACTGAGGTATTTTTTGGGGGATTCTTGTTTGAATCTTTTCCTCTCTACTCGTTATGTGGCTTATTAATATTTAACCTGTTTGGAGCAAACAAAAACAACTCTTGAGTGGTGGGAAAGTTTCTAGCACATTGATGCTTGCTGAGAAGAGAACTGGTAGAGCAGGTGCTTGACTGTATTTTCAAGTTGAACGCACCGATCAGTCCTGTCTTGGTAAAAGGAACCTCCTGAATATTAGGATGAAGAGGAAGGAAACACACTTAGGGTGTAAGTGTCAAGTTTAGATGTGTGACTTCGAGGAGATCAGAATAAAATCATTTTGTCTGCTGCTCCTTGCCATGTAGTTATTAGTGATGCTAATTTAGTAGTAAAGTAAGATACTTGGCTTTTATGTTCTGTTTTATGCTTGAAATCAAAGAATTGCAGTTGCAGTTTAAATTGTGACTTAAGCATAATTTAACATATTGTTCCCATTTTAGGAACAACAGAGAACCTCAGGCACAGCAGGAGTGGATCTGATAGACAGGCAGATATTATTCAGTATTTGAGTGAGGAAAGATCCTTGGCTTTGCAGCTCTGTGGGTGGATAAAGAAGGGAACAGACTTAGATGTGGAACCTTTTTTGAATTCATTGGAACAGGAAGGAGACTGGGAGCGAGCTGCTGCTGTAGCACTATTCAATTTGGACATACGGCGGGCAATACAAATCCTAAACAAAGGTGCTTCCTCAGGAAAAGGTTCGTATTGTGCTTCGTGTCTTTTCTTTTGGAGTTACATCACCTGAGTGGATGTTTCTGTAAACAGGATTTTGGAAGGTGGTGTGGAAAATGTCTGATGTCTTTTACTGAACTTGAATTGCCTGTATTGGAGCTCAACATCTGACAAATCCTGATCTTGTCACTCCTCAGACTCTTGTATGGCTTACAATGTAATTAAAGGATGTTGCATATATTGATACATACCACGGAAAGTGATACACTCACAAGCAGTGTTTTGTTTTGTTTTTTTTTTTCTTTTAATGGGATTGCAGGTGGTTCAGATGTCAGGTATTTCTGCTTCAGTTGGGCTGTATGCAGCTTTCTGCCAGTGCAGTCACTAGAAGAACTGAAATAAAATATTCAGAGTTTACACAATACGTCAGTTCTGAAATATTGTTTGGAAAAGTTACAATGTATGAAGGTAAATTGAATCGTTTTAGAGCTAAGAAGTGGTGCTGCTTCTTAGCTGGTATTCCTCCTGGGACTCTGATTTGCATCTGTATTCTCTTATATTTAAAATAATTACTTGGCACTAAAGTGGTATGATGAAGACATGAAGAGAACTGTTAAGGTTCTTTTTTTCTTAATATTGCCCTTTTCCGGGCTGGGGGAGATGTGCACATTTTTTGGGTGGGGGGAAGGTTCAGAACAGGGATTGGCTGTGTTTGAATCAAAAAAAAAAAAAAAAAAAAAAAGAAAACTGATTTTTATCTGACAGAAGAATATGTAGGTGAAATAAATATGATTTTAGGAAATTTGTAAACCTCAAACTATCCTTTTTTGAAAATCGTGAACTTAAATATATTTATTTCTTTCAATAAACCAGGTGATCTGAACCTTAACGTAGTAGCAATGGCTCTATCAGGCTACACAGATGAGAAGAACTCGCTTTGGAGAGAAATGTGCAGTACTCTAAGACTGCAGCTGAACAATCCCTACCTGTGTGCTATGTTTGCTTTCCTGACAAGCGAGTCTGGTTCATATGATGGTGTTTTGGTGAGTAAACTTATGTTAAATTTCTTTAAATGACAGGTATGCGTATATACATGCAGAGGTTGGGAAAGTATTGCAAACTCCATGAAGTAATCAGGTTAGAATGTATAATTTTTTCCTGATGCTCTCACATAATGTCTTCTAAACAGAGTTCTTGTGTTAGTAAACACTGTGTCATTGTGAAAACTATATGAAAATATGCAGAGGCAGTCATTCACACAGTTCTTAGGGGATTGTATTTATCTTTTTTAGCATGGAATGCTTAAGCCATTAGAAATATGTTATCAAAATAATTTAAGCAAGGAGGAAAAAAGCAGGAGAGAGGTTAACAATCTGGATGCAAGATGTACATCCTCAGCAAGTTTGCTGATAGTTTCTAACTGGGAGGTGCTGCTGACCATCTGGAGGGATGAGAGACCTTGCAAACGAATCCAGACAGATGGGAGTGCTGGGCCATCAGCAATGGCAAGTAGTTTAACAGGAAAATGCCAGGTCTGCTCCTGGGATGGAGCAGTGCTGGATAAAGACAGAAACTGGAGGATGAGTGGCTGGTGAGGAGCTCTGCAGGAGATGACTTGGGGGTACTGGTACAATTCAGCACGAGCCAGCAGCGTGCCCTGGCAGCCAAGGGGAAAACTGCATTTTGTGTGGCATTAAGCACAGCACAGCCAACTAGACAAAAGAGGTGATTATCCCACTGCATTTAGTGCTGGTACAGCTTCATCTTGAATGTTGTGTGCATTTCTAGGCTCCACAATATGAAAAATAATGTTAAGGTCCCTGAAAGGGTCCAGAGAAGGCACCAAAGTTGGTAGTAGTGCAGTAAGGTGTGGCCTGTGAGGGGAGGCTGAAGGCACCTGGTTTGTCCAGGCTGGAGAAGAGGAGGCCGAGAGGTGGCCAGGAGCATCTCAAGTAACATACTTAATCCTTACTTAGAGAACAACAGGTTCTTTGTATGTAATCAAATTCATAATATTAGCTGTACAATAAGATAAATGATCTGACGTTTAGAAGCGGTGCATTAAGAATTAGAAGTTGGTATTTGTTGGTGATATTCCCATTTTTCTCTTCAAAGTATGAAAATAACATGGCAGTACGAGACAGAGTGGCATTTGCTTGCAAGTTCCTCAACGATGCTCAGGTAAGTCTGTGCTTACACGTTCGAGCAAACTGTAGCTGGAGCTTATTTAATGAGAAGAAAAAAAAAGAAAAACAACAAACACAAACCAAATTGGTGACCTCTTTCTTTTTGCTTCACACGAGGAGTTTCAAAGTATATGAATATTTAAATTCTTGGTATACAATGAATACAGCCATATATGTTTTCCTGTGTAACATGCAGCAAGCAGTGTACACTATTAGCAAAAGACACTCTTAAGGAAACCTTAAGAAAGTTCTGCTGTGTGCCTTAAATTTATTACATGGGGATGTACAAACAGCAACAGTTGAGTCATTTCTTTTTATTTTTGTAGCTGAACAGATTTATTGAAAAGCTGACGAATGAAATGAAAGATGCTGGGAATTTGGAAGGAATACTGTTGACAGGGCTGACAAAAGATGGTGTGGACTTGATGGAGAGTTATGTTGACAGAACTGGTGATGTCCAGACAGCAAGCTACTGCATGTTACAGGTTAGTTTCTCACTCAAAAATGAATCTTTATGTAAGACAACTAAACATAGTATTATACAGCTAAAGAAACAGGTTCTTGTGAACTAAAAAGTGTGTTCTGTAGTAAATTTTGACAGTACATAGCCTGCCTGTTGTGCAGTCATCTGAAACACTGGTGTTAACTATGAACCTGTATATTCAAGCTATCTCCATCAGAGAAAGCAAGGACATGGTAAGGGGAAGACAGAAGAAACAAAAGTAGTTGAACAGAGTGTACCCATTTCTCTGCTTATTATTGCTGTGTTTTCTGATAGGGTTCAAAATGTGCTTTCCTGTTCCAGGATTTTGGTAGAGAACTGCTATGAGGTGGAGGTTTTTTTATCTTTGGGTGGATATTCGTTTTTGATTTTAGTTTTGAGCTTATCTCGGTCCTTACCGGCACAGTTGCAGTTACTATCAGCGCTGTGTACATATGTAACCATAATAACGGTATGAACTCTGAGGTGTGGCAGGAATTTACAGTCTGACAGATAGGAGTTTTTGGGAGAACAGCAGCACTGAGAGGCAGACTGAAGAAAACTTTTTTCAAACTTGTGTTAAATATTTCCAAATATCATCTTTCTCTCCACAAATGACGCTGTTATTTCTCATATTTTGTAGAAAAAATGAATATCTTGTGTGTGCATGTTTAGTGTATGCCTGGCATTTTTTCCTATCTCTTCAGGGTTCCCCATCCGAAGTACTTAAAGATGAGAGGGTCCAGTACTGGATTGAGAACTATAGGAACCTTTTAGATGCCTGGAGGTTTTGGCATAAACGTGCAGAATTTGATATCCACAGAAGTAAGCTGGATCCCAGTTCAAAACCTTTAGCTCAGGTAAATATGCATCTTGGCTTTCGTGAGGAAAAGAAACATTTCAATTAAGGATACCCTAAATCAGTGTTTTGTGTTTTTATTTGTTGTTTTTATTTATTTGTTTGTTATTTTTTTAATGGTATTCATAAAAAAGACTTAACTGTTTTGACGAGAGTAAGGAAGTAAACAACTGTACATAAATTCTAATCTAGGAAGAGCCATTTCGGTTGTTATTTGGTGCTTTTTTTCTAAGCCTTTCTTTCTAATAAAAACCTATCTTTCAGAATCTGTAATGTTTCCACACTTTTTTTGGTGAAACTGTGTTTTTTTTTTTCCTTCCAATTTCGAAAAACAAAGTCAGACACTTACCCTGCTGAGTTCTTCGCCATGATGAGGATGGTGCTGAATCTAGGGAGTGGAACCAAGAGCCATTTCAAATTGGCTTTTAGTTGAACTGAGCCTTTGAAGTCTTACGAGTCTGAAGTGAATAGCAGTTTTCCTTATCAGCTCAGAGCATAAGCTAAACTGAAAACTGACACCCTATCCAAATATTATCTGGCACTGTTTTTACTCAAAATGTTCTGCCCACAGCAACTCCTACTCGCTCATGCCTGTTAATATGTGCATTATAAGCACTGGGGACACGAGGATTTCTAAGGAAGGCTGTTTTGTTTTTTTAATTCACATATTCTTCATAGCTTTTTAAAGAGAACTCCATCTATACTGCTCCAAGTGAGAAGGAGTTTGATTTATTGCTCCTGTCTTACATGAACAACATAAATAGTTCCTAAAAAGCTTGAAGTATTGCTGTTCTTTGAATTATGCCTTAACTTGTGACATAAGGTAAAGATCACGAGGCAAATCCTCGTGCTGGGTGCTCTAGAGTGGGTCGCTTGAGTAGAAAGAGGGAAAGGCCTGCACAATGAGTAAACGTAATTTCTTTCATTACCTGATGTATAAATTTATATGTTCTTAAATAATACCTCTCTAAGCAGAAACGGTTTTATATGGTTTTATGTGTTGTTGAAGTACGTGGGCATCACTGAGGGCTACTTCTCAGAACTGCATGTCAAGTCTATAAGCAATACCTTCACAAAAGACCTTCCAGCACAGTCTTTAGAATATCTGGTAAATCAGCCTTCCACTCACTTGAACAAATACACCTGGAATTGTAGCAGAAATGGAACTAAATTGAAAAATTAATGGACTTGTGTTCTTTTTAGGTGTTTGTGAGTTGCAATTTCTGTGGGAAATCGATCTCTTACAGCTGTTCAGCCATTCCTCACCAGGGCCGAGGTTTCAGCCAGTATGGGGTCAGCGGTTCACCGACTAAGTCAAAAGTTACGAGCTGCCCTGGGTGCCGTAAGCCACTTCCTCGCTGCGCGCTGTGCTTGATAAATATGGGAACTCCAGTTTCCAGTTGTCCAGGTACAAGATGCTTGTTCTAATTTATTCGGCTAGGGTCCTCATTAGAGGCCTAATTAGCAGTTCCTGCAGGAAGATCTTCTGTTGCGCTTTTCCCTCCTATTTGTACTTGAGCTGTAAGTATTAATACTTTCCTTAAAGAGAAGGAGACTGTAGTAGAGGACACATTTACATCCACCCAATATTTTGATTAAACCTGTGTATTTTTTTTGTGTCAGACTGCGTGCAGTTACCTCATTGTGGCCATTTTTTCCCGTGAGGTTGTTAGAATTCCATAGCTTAGACAGAAACAAAGATTTGGATATTGTGGTGTTCGGTATTACGAGCTTTAAAATTTAAAGTGGGAGGTGTGTTTTCTTGGGATGAACTGTTGGGAGGCTGTAGGAATCTTAAAATGTAAGATGATTGCTTCTTAACTGGAAGAAGAAATAAATGTAGTGTAGTATACTCTCTGTGACTAAGCGTGAAAGAACATATGGGTTCTGCTGGCACAGCTGAGCGATACTATCTTCAGAATCTCTTTGTTCTGAATGGCTTGGACTTTTCTTTGTACAAAGTCTAAATAAAATTAATTTTCTCCGTATTTTTAGGTCAGTCTTGTTAATGAGCTATGAGCAGCTGTACAGTTATCATCTATTTATATATCACTCATTTTTTCACTGGTCAGTGTAATGACTTGTTACTGAATTATTCCAATTCGTGACTGAGATTTTGCTAATCTTGCATATTTTAAAGCAGAACATCCCATGTACAGTAGAACAGGTGCATAATTCACTGCAACATAAATCATCACTGAAAGAAATTCTATCTGCAAAATGTAATAGGCAAGATCAGCATGTCCATAAGGTGTGAAACATTGGCCAAGCAGTACAGTTCTTGATTCTCCACCAGTTTTTGTATCTTCAGTGATTGTATTGACATCTCTTTTAAAGTGGGGCTGCTAGTTCACCTGAAGTTCCTAATTCCAAATTCATTCTAATAGTGTTACTGTGACTGAAATAGAAAGGAAACATAATGTATTATTATATAATACATTAATTATTATATATTATATAATATTATATATTATTATATAATATATAATAATTATGATGTTGTGATGGGTTTATTTCTTCACAGGAGGATCCAAGTCAGATGAAAAAGTGGATCTCAGCAAAGACAAGAAGTTAGCCCAGTTCAACAACTGGTTTACTTGGTGTCACAACTGTAGGCACGGTGGACATGCTGGGCATATGCTCAGTTGGTTCAGGTAAATTGATGTTATTAAAATCTTTTGCATTTCCTGCATGAAGAAGGACGTGTCTCCTTTGTTGTATCTACAATTGAAGTGTGTGTTGTTTTTTTGTTTTTTTATAAAAAATAGGTTAATTGTGCTATGCTACAGTGTTTTCTGTCAGATCTGTGTTCCTGCACGTACTTTAAATTTATAGACTGCAAAATTCTTGTTAGCTTTATCTTACATATGTTTTCCCTTTTTTTATTTGCTGTTGCTATCTAGGGACCATACTGAGTGTCCTGTGTCTGCCTGTTCGTGTAAGTGTATGCAGCTTGATACAACTGGGAATCTCATTCCAGCAGAGACTGTTCAGGTGTAAATATTCTTCGAAAATGTGAGGATCTCTAATGGATGTCCGTTAATGTCCAAGCATACATTTTAGACAAAGGTCATCCGTGGCTTACTGACTGTGAAAAAATAAATTGCTATCAGATTAGTAAAATGATGAGTGTATGACTGTAGAAACTGATCATCTGGAAATAAGCCTCTGGATGTATCACGTGGGCCTCGTTCCGTGGATTTAAGCAGTTCAGAGGCCTCGAGGCTTTGTTGAAATTTCACTGGATTTGAACAGACTGTTCAGGTGATGCTTTGGGGCCTTTTATCACGTTTTCCAATAAAGCAGCGTTTATCTGTTGTGCTTAGTGAAAGTGAGCCTTCAAAGTAAACAGCTAAAAAGTGCTCTGAGGAAGGTGGCAGAATGATGCTACGGCTCCTTTCGCTGATTGGTCACGCTGCTTTGAATGCAGCCGCTTCCCTGTTAAGTTCATTAAGAGTGTCACTGTTAATTGTATTCAAAGTGATTTTATTTTTCAAGAAAAAATTCATTTCTTTCTTTGCTCAGCTTTTGTTCGCAGTAAAGCAATACCTTTGCAGTTTGAGATCTTATTTAATGTACCTACGTGACCTAGCTGATGTGAATTGTAGTGCTAAGGAGTCTGGGGAGATTATCCCAGACAAGAGTCCCCTGAAAAGTCACGTGTGTCAGTTTCATTGCAGAGTGCACACAAACTATAACAAGTTCCATATGACTGTTTTATTTTTAACATAATACTGTGAAGATCTGCAATCTCAAGGACTGGACAATTGTAAATATTTCAGGTTTAAACTACATCCTGAGTTTTGACTACAAGCATATTTGGACATCTGGGACTTTCGGATAATCAGGAGTTTCCAGCACTTCTGAAACACACTGGGAAGTGTGAAGTGAACCTACTTAAATCCTGATTGAGGTCACTGCTGGACACCAGTCTGCTCCTAATGACTGCACTGACTTATGTCATTGGCTAAAAGTGGTAACTTGTATGTTACCAGCTGGAATTAAGTATATTTATTAACTTGAGAGTCAGTGATATTTTGGTAATGCTGTGCTAGGAGCTAATCAGTATTGTTGTCCTTGATTTTGTAGGCAACAAAATTCATACTAGGGGAAAAAAAACACCTGTTTTAAGGTATATGAAAATAACATCAGTTTACTTGGTGTGTGTTTATTTACTATTAGAAGCAGTATATGAGTTACTTAATACTTGCGTGCTATGAAATACTAAATGGAATGCTAGCAATAAACTGGCACTGCATTGCCAGGACTGTGAAATTTATTGTTTTGAAAAAGAACATATTGTAACATACCACGGGTTCTGAGTGCTCAGTGTAGTTCCAACCAGATAGAAAGTAGAAACATTGTCTGTGGGTGTATATGACTGCATTTGGGACTTGTGGTCATATTTTCTGCTGATTTCTGTACTACATCTGTTACACTTACTCTGATCTGAAATTCTTGCCTAATTGACAAAGATATAAAGTTTAAAATTTAAGAGGTACTTAATATTTGTTGTCGGACTATCATGGGGGAGTGGTTGTTTTTTTTCCTTGCTGGAATATTTATTTCTCTTTCTAGTATTTTTGCACACTTTATGTTGCTGTTGAAGTGCTCTTTAAAATGTTCTCCATTAATAAATGTAAACTGGGGTTTGATGTACGATACCCTATTTATATAAACACGGGCAATAACACTTGCTTTATGGAAGTGAGGATTTCTAAGTGTAAAGGATATATTTTTATTCCTCTGTAGTACCATCGATCAGTGCATTTTCATGATAAATTCCATGTCCAGGAATACAACTGCTTAAATATGTTTCATTTTCTTATGTAAGAAAAAAAAAAGTCTCAACTTCTTTGACTTGACTATACGTGTTTGTTTCAGTTTCTATCATTTCATTAAATTAGTTGCCTACCTTGATATTCAGCATGTCTTTGAAATGTTTTAGGTTATGAATATGTACATATTCTGGTTCAGTGTAAGTATCCACTTCTGCTGTTGTAATTGCTATTCAGGCTTTCAGACTGATAATTACACTAGTTCTAAAAACTCACAAGAAGTGTACTTATTAATCATCTTTTCGTTTTGCTTCTTGGTTAGTAAAGCTGTGATCTGGGGAGGTGATTTGTTGTCTTCTAACAAAAAGTATAGCTGCAGACATTTCATTATCTGCAGATAATGTTTCCATTTACTGCTTTCTGCTATCTTCTTGACTGATATTTAAATAGTTGAAGGTGGCTTTGCATGTCAAAACTCCTTTCTGAACTTATGGTTCATGCTGACTACGCTATTTTCATTTCGTAGTGTGTCCTTGCCTCCCACACCTCATTAAGCACAAGCACTTTCTCATCTTACGCACTGGAGGCTTGCAAATGAGCACAAACTGACTTGAGTGTTTCATGATTTGCATCACCTACAAGGGTCACAATCCCAGCTGCCTGAACAAGGAGAGTGGAGCAGTCCTGGTGACAGAGATCAGTATCAACCAAGTGTCCAATGCTCCCCAGACAAGTCCACAGTGATGAGGCAGGTCTGAGGTCAGGCTGGGAGTCACAGCAGCAGTTTGAGGTCACTGAGAGGCACAGGTATCCAGGTGGTATAGCTCAGGCCAGGACCATGAGGCAAAGAGGGAGACACCTCTGACAAAGCTTGGATATAAAGAAGAAAAATATGATGGTAAGGGTGGTGAGGTACTGGCACGGGCTGCACAGAGAGGTGGTGGATCCCCCTTCCCTGGAGTCATTCAAGACCAGGCTGGAGGGGGCTCTGAGCAATGTGATGTAGCTGTGCGTGTCCCTGCTCACTGCACGGGAGTTGGACTACTTGACCTTTAAGGGCCCCTCCAACTCAAACAATTTTTTCCTTTGCAGTTGAGTGGACAGCTAGAGCAGAGTGTCAGTTTCAGAATTGTTTCTCAAAACACAGTTCTTTAACTCCAACACAGTATTACACACAGATCACACTACCTAGCAGCCCTTGCAGCAAGGCAGGTAGCCCTCCTTACTGTCCCTCTTATTTATTAAATACTGTTTATATCTGTTAATATTTATTAAATACTGTTATTATAACTTCTGGTAACACCTCACTTTCCACTGTATCCAAAGGGAGACCAGTGTGGGAGCTGCTCAGACCCCCACTCCAACAGTTCTCTTGTCCAATTTGTGCTTCCCAGTGTGCTCAGCAGGGATCCCTTCTATGCTCAAATCCATTTTTTTCCAATTATGCTTACTCAGACTTAAAATTTTCCCAGCTACACTAGATGTTTCAGGAGGAAATGTCTTGAAATTTCCCTAGTTGTTACCTTCCTAAGTACATACAGAACCTGAGCATTGCTTTTCCTTTTATAGCAAGAATATGTTATGGTTCTCTAATAGTATAAGCCACATAGCCAGTTTGATACTGCTTTTGTCTGTGCATCACTGCTCTGGGATAGGAGTCCTGGCTGACAAAGGAAAACTGTAGCATTTACCACTTAGATGTGATCAAATATTAGCACACAAGGTCCCCTATCTAAGGATGGTCTCTGTGTTAGGGTAAAGTGCTACAGCCATCTAGTGGTGGAATCCATTTTATTGGGCTTAGTTAACCTTGATAAGAACTAGCTGCACATAACATTTTATGGAGTATATACGCAAGTATATACTCTATAATATACACATATGTACATACACAACTCTAAGAGTTAAATGCCAGTAAAAAAAAGCATGTAGTTGTTGGCAATGACGTTTAATTTTGCTGAACACTAAAGTACACCGGTGATAGCACTACAGGGGAGAGTATGGTATCATGCCATAGGAACCTTGTTCTCGTTTGCAGTGTGTGACTGACATATACTTTAGAGGTCCTTCTTCCCTCCCGTGACAGTAACCATCACTGTCTGTCTTCTAACGTGGTCATCCACTCAGGTGGAAGAACTAATTCACTTATGGTTTGTACTAATCAGAGTAGAGCTGTAGTTTGTAGTAACTTTGGTAAATAAGGACTCTAAAACCAATTATTTAAATCTAACTTCTGAAACATTGTGTTTTCTGCCACGTGATGATAAACAGTCTGGACTGTAATAGAACTGTGGACTGTGGGGAAGTTCATCTGAGTAAAATCATCATGACATGCCAGCAGAGCCGTGGTACCTTTGCCTTGACATCCACAAAGAATGAAGGTTGCGATGGTAACTCAATTGCACTTGAAATCCCCAAGCCTAATTAGACACTTCAATCTCTAAACTGTTCAACATCAGTGCTGAAGGCAAGTACTTTGTGCTCCACTTCGTTACAATTAAATTCCCTGTGTCAGGTAAAATGGAACAGGAATCACCATCTATCACTGAAAACAGCGCTAGACAGATATAATGCTACCACAAGTCCTTGAACAGTCATACCATTTTTTATTGGAGAAGTGACCATTATCAAGACGCAAAATAAATCTTTCCCCCCTGTGTTTAATAAATTTATATCAAAGCAAATGAAATTTTAAAATATCTTTACATTAAAGCCCCACTGAATATCTCCAGTATGTTTTGTGTTAAGTGTCCTGGAACCCATGCAGCCAATGGAAAAGATGCCTACAAAACTTCAATTCCTAGCATGTCAAAATCCTGCAAGAGACCACGCCTCGTGAATGTAGCAGTATTAAATATATACAGACAGTAAGATAGCCACAGAAATGTTCTGCTTCTTGCTAAGCTACTTTGAAGGAAAGTTTCTAAGAGAATATATTTCACCAGCCACACGTGGCTTGTGTAATAGCATCTTCTTAGTTGGAAACTAATGCAACTCTTACCATGCTGTCAGGCAAGACAGCCAAGGTACTGTTGCACATCTGAAGGTCTAATAAAAATCAACTGTTCCTCCCAGTACCGAAGGGAAAGTATTCAGGGAATTCATGAATAATTTTCAGTGCTTCATTGTAGAGTTCCAGATCTGAAAGCAGGCAAGAAAAGAAAAAGCTTAACTTAAATTCCTCACTAGTAAATTGCAGCATTAAAGCACTGCCCGTTTAAAAGCAATACAACTGAGTGTTCTCTGTCCCCTATACGCTCCCCGGTTCCCCAAGCCTGCCATATTCTCACTGCTTTATTTCTGAGGCATTAATTTTAGGCCTGCTAACTGGACAATCACACAAAACCCAGTACAGGAGAGGGAAGACCAAGAACCACGTAGCTGAGACTGGGAAAACAATCAGACCATGGCAATGACCTGCAGGAGCTTAGGCCTTGAATCAGTCCCTACTGTTTGGCAGTAAAACAACGTATTGAGTGTGTAATTTTTCCTATCCTGCTGTCTGTTTATATATTCCCCACTGCATCAGACAGCTTGAAGAATGATCCTGTCTACAGGAAGAACATCACTATCCCTCTATTCTTATTTACTGAATAAATGTTCAGAACACAAAATTAATTTGTCATTAACATATATCCTTACTTACCAAATGGACTTTTATCTTCCCTGAACTGGACGTATGACATGCACATGATGGTTGCCTGATTCGTTACTCTTCCAACCACTTCAAGAACTCCCGAGATCTCTTCATCTAGCTGCAGAACATACCAGAAATGAGATCAGCATCACCAAATTAGCTGCTGCTTCAACTGCACAGCACTCAAACTAGGAACTCTCTGACGGTTTGTTCATTACAACAGATTCTGTTTTGTTTCACGACGTACATTATTACTGGGTGGGGAGTGGAGAAAAAACATCACAAGCTTGGAAGCTTTGCACCTCTTACAGATTTGCAGTTTTTACTCACACAGAAAAGGTATGAAGAAGCATCCGAGGGATGATAGCACTTTTCAGGTCTATGAAACCATGCCACTTAAACACTGAACAGATTGATCTAGGGCACGGAGATGATTAAAATCCAATTTGAATGAACTGCATTCAGAACTTAGTAAATCATAGAGCTCTATAAAAGCTGAGGAGGTATCATCCATGCCAGAGAGCAATGCCAGTAATTCTAGTTTCAAGAGGTATCATACAAAATTATTCATTTTTTAGGTAATAAGCCTTTGGTTGGATAAGGAAAAAAATAAGGCTGAAAGTGTTATCTTAAGGCAAAATCATTTAGCTTGAACACGCCGGTTGTTCTTTTTTCCCCTCTTGGTTTTTAGGATATTCCTCTGAAGACTGTGGCACTATTTCAGAAACATCCTTCCAGTACTTAACTCTTGTAAGTTCTTTCTGAACATACCTGTTTCTCCCTTATACACTTACACAGCAGCACCCACTAAGGGCATTCCCAGCCACGCGGTTAGACTTTGCCTGTACTTAACAACTCATTCACAGTAAAAGATGGAAGCACTGCCAACACACTCAGTGAAGCCAGAGAGCATTTGCCATCAGAAGGTATCGCAACTACAATAATCCTTTAATTAGAACATATCTTGGAGGCAAAAAAAAAAAGAGAATACATAGAAGAGAATCACAGAATTGTAGGGTGGGAAGGGACCTCCAGAGATCATGGAGTCCAACCCCCTGCCAAAGCAGCTCCCTAGCCCAGGTTGCACAGGTAGGCGTCCAGGTAGTCTCCAGAGAAGGAGACTCCACCACCTCTCTGTGCAGCCTCTGCCAGGCACGTATCTGTATCACCGCCTATGTGTCTCTGTATCCCTGCCTACGTCTACAGGCAAACAGCAGTACAAGCAAATAAAACCCCACAGACGGGCACACACCGCGACACAACGCGTCGCCGCCAACGCCGTACGAAGAGGCGGACAGCGCAGAAGCCGAACAGTGTAACTTACAGGTTCGCTCAGCTCCACCGTTGCGTTGCAGCCTCCTCCGTCCGACAGAACGATCAGTTTCCCCGTCGGGTGGATCTACAAAACAAATAACGCCGCGCGCTCAGCAGCGAAGCGGGCAACCGGGCCTCGTCCCGCGGGGCGGACGCAGGCGGCCCCGGGCAAGGCCGCGCCGAGAGCAGCCCGGGGGTGGGCGGGAAGGCTGCATACGGACCTTCTCGACGCGCCCCACGAAGCAGACGGGCCGCCCGATGTACTGTGCCAGCTGCGCGGCGGCGATGCGCGGCCGCGGCGCCTCATGCACGTCGCCCATGGCGGCGGCTCCTTCCCGCGCTGCGCAGGAGTCGACCCCGTTACCCTTAGCAACGGGACGGCGGCGGAGCGGGGCTTTCTCGGCTTCCGCCAATCGCCTCCACGCTTTCCTCTGACGCTACCGGAGAGCGACGCGGGTTGGCGGTGGCGTCGCCTCACGGGGCCGGAAGCGGCGGTGGCGGCGGTGGCGGCCGGCTGCTGGGTGACCGACGGGGAGTTCGGCGGGAGGGGCCGAGCCCTGGGGGAACCGGTAGGGAATCTCCGGGGCTTGTTCTCCGCTAGCCTCCCCGCGCCCTTCCAGCTCTTGGCGGCGTCCGCGCTGTCCCTTGAGCCCTCTCCCTTTCCCCTTCCGGCGGCCCCTCCCTGCTCGAGCGCTGCGCGGTGCCACCGCTTTTCGTCGCCTCGGGGAACTGCAGTGCTGTCTGTCTGTCTGTCCGTCTGTCTGTCTGGGAAAGCAGGGGCTGTGCTCAGCGCTGTCATCTCCTCAGGGTCACTGTGCTGCTCGCTTCTCGGCGGTTCATTTGCAAAAGCGCAGCTGCTGGGGCTGTTGTTTCTGCTTGGAGCGTCTGTATGACGCCGTACGCCGCTGTCAGTAGCGTTGTCAGCACATCTCTATCGCGCTTCGTTGCCTCTGGAGGTTTGCTGTTGAGATTGCAGAGAAAGAAGTTGGCTTTCATGCGATTGGGTGCTGCGTCCGGTGAAAGCCTGGCTTTCTGTTTTATCTGCAGGTTGCCAGCAGTCTGACTACATCTCATTCACCCCTGGCATTCTTTTTGTCACCTGTTGTCACCTTAATCGTGGTTGCTGTTCTGTGTTTCAGCATCTGCCCATGATTTTGTATGATGGTAGCTGGGGTTGTGCTGGCGCTGAGTAATTCAGGTTCTCTATTGTACCTTTTATCAATCGGTATTTGTATTTTTTTACATGTCTTTATCAGTGTGTTAGGAAACGTATATCCCATTTTTGTGTTTGTGTTTCTCTTGACGCCTGTCTTCCTAAAATCCATAATCTAGAGGGGTGTGACTACAGGTAGTGGCTGATAAAGAAGTGCTTTGTTGTGGGTTTTCTTTCTGTTTTTTTCTTCTTGCACAACCTCTTTCTAGGCCAGAAGCATTCAGGTTCTTTTGATGTCACAGGGAGGTCTTTTTGTCTTTTTGCTTGTTCTTCGCTCTGGATTAGTGGGTTTCATGTTACAGGTGGGCTGTACAGGGCTGAGAACATCTTGCTCATTTTCTTGTTGCTAATTTAGTGGTCAATCACTGCAAATAATCACTGATACAGAAAGGAGAACTGCTCTGATGCCCTCTTGATTTCTCTTTCTCAGGCAGCTGGACTTGAAATTATTCTGATTCTTTCTTTGTATCTTTTCTGACCTCATTTCAGCATTTATATCATTATCAGTATTTTCACCGCAGCTCTGCTTTGCTATGTTCCTGTACATTTTTATTTTTATCTCAGTCTGCACCCTTGGTGGGTTTTTTTTTTTGTTTTTTTGATTTTCGTTTTTAATATTAAAATAATCTTTCTTTTCATGTCGCTTGTGCCTGTGGGGGTAAATGCCAAAAAGCAGTGCTAAGTAGGTTGAGATCCTTACATATACAAAAATCGTATTGGATGTGTCGTATTGGTTTGGCTCAGAGGTCTCCCATACCTCTTGTCAAAGCAGACAGACTGAGTGCACCAGGAATACATTGGCTGCTGTGTGCTGTTCTGTGACTCGTCGTTACCCAGTGCCCTGTATGTTCTCAGAGCCTTGCATAAAGACAAAATATTTCTCGAAGTCTCACAGGATTGCTGTAGTTCACAGTTTGTTACTTGCTAATGACTGAAGCAGTGCCAAAAGTATTATTTTTAACTACCAACAATTGAGACTGGAGAAAGGAAAAAATTATGTCCCCTTTTTTGTTGAGGAGGAAACGTGAGGAGAAGGGAATTGCATATTCTTACTGAGGGAGATTTTTATCTTTAGGCAGTGAATTCAATTTTCAGGTCTCATATAGAAATAAAATTAAACCCATCTGGAAAGGGGAAAGTGGTGTGCTATGTAGGAGGCATTACTGCAAGGAATGTGGCACTCTGAATAGTGGATGTGTTTTCTCTGATTCTGTGCTGACAGCTCTTTAAAAGCAAAGATCTCATGTCCTTTTCTCTCTAATTTATTTGACCACTCATCCAGATCTCCAAACATCAAACTTAATTTTTTTACTCTGAAATTAAATTTGCGCAGAAATTGGTGCTTCTCAGCTTTTGTGAAATGAAGCCTCATCTTATCTACACGTAGTAAAACTCAGCCTGACTCTGCCAGTGCTTGAACTGTGTTCTTATCTTCAAGAGCACGCGTGTTTTCATTCAACTCAGTGTTTCTTTGTTCTGTTTTTAACGTGTAATTCAAGAAACATAACGTCTGCATTTCATATTGCTGGAGAGATTTATGTTTGCTTTTGAAGTACCATGGTTGATCAAAATCTGAAGAGAGTGAATATCGCCAATATCGCAGCGTTGCCTGTCCTATTCCTATATATTGCATGCTTTATATGGCCCTGCTTTTTCTTTCTTCTTTTTTTTTTTTTTCTAAGCTCTTATCTGGGTTAAAATTAATTGTGTTGAGGAAAGATACTGAAATAAAGCAAGTTGGTGATGCACTGCAGCTTTACAGGAAAGAAATAGGGATACTCAGGAAAGGGCTGCCTTCTGTCAGCGAAAGGGGAAAAAATCCAGGCTGTGAAGGTGCTTGTAAAGCTAAGCTGGCTGTATCAAATTCTACTTACTGCTCATCTTCTCTGAACTGAAATGTCTCTGGTCTCATCTGCTTTCTTTAAAGCACCGTTCTTTATGTGTGCAGGATTTAAAAGGTGATGAATTCATGTTTTCCTGTGCAACTCTGTTGTGTCATGTGTGCACTTAGAACGATACTTTACTTTGTGTGAGAAATAGTGAAGGGAGATCACTGTTTGGTAGAGCTGAAAACTGTAACATAATGCAGATCTCAGAGAGGAAAAAAGAAGTGATTGGAGCAGCTGCAGCTCTGGCACAACCAAAGCTACCTGTAAGGTTTTACGCATCGAGTTGATTTTAATTCTTGCTGTTGTGTGCTTGGGAAGAAGGTAAAATTGCATTTTAAACTGTTCCACAACTGCCTCTCCTTCATACATCATTGGAGCGGAAACCTGACTCTTGAGCATTGCAGCACAGGTTTTTACCGCTTGAGCTATGGGGCTGACAACCCTAATTGGTAGCAGGAGAAGACTTACTCCCTAAGGGATAAAAAAAGGAGCATGCTGCTGGCGCCATGTGTTGAGCCGGGTATGGGGGGAAGGTAAGGAATAAAGGAGGCAATTAGGGGGTTTCTGCTGTGTAATCTCCATGAGACTGGAATACCGGCATTTCGTGTGTGAAGGTAAGGAAGTGTGCACAAAAAAATAAAGTGCGTGTAAGTAACGTTCATTTTTTGTATGACCTGAGGCTGGTTGGCTTGGTGTGTTCTTGTGTGCATCAGTGTGGTTTCTTTGGCTGGTAGAAATTCCACTGTGTCAGCATAAGCCAGCAGTAGCTGGCCGGCCTCTGGGTGCTCTGCGTTTCGCTCAGAGGTATCAGTCCTCGCTTTGAATCGTTGCCGGTTTTGACCACATTCTATTTATATATCACTCTTGAAAGCCAACGCTTCGTAAACGACTCTGGATGAGCTGCTGCGTGGAAGGATTTGATATACTTGTAATGGCAGAGTGGGAGGCAGTTTGTACTTGGTGAATGGTGAGGGCTGGTTGTGAAGAGAATTACTGCAGATCACTGGTCAGGGCACAACAAGACTTGCTTATGGTATCACAAATACTTGGGTGTGAAATGAGGAATTTGGGCAAATAATGCAGCTTTATTTTTTATTTTTTAAATATGTAAATACTAGTATTGTAGTTTTCTATCATTCACAATGATTCTTCTTTATTACATTTAGTTTAAAATAGTATTATCACTAGAGTATACCTCTTTTCTTCAGATTCCACTCTTCCTGGGTGTGTATATTCGGATTTTTACATTGCTGTTGGATTGTCAACCCCTTTTCTAAGTGTGTCTTCGAAGTAAGTCCGGATTCAGTTCCTCAAACTCTGCTTTGAACTCAAAACTGCATTTTTCGAGTTCCCCTGTTTGTTTTGGTGTTTCAGTAGAGAAAAGGTTTACGAGCCTCTCTTTCATGTTCACTTCTGTTTGGTGCAGTGCTTCTCAGGCAGTCTGTTCACACACTCCTGCATGGTTCAGTGTTGCCCACTGGGTCCCACTTTGTCTCTCTGGCACTTCTATGCCGGGGAACTGGAGGAGAGCGGATGTCAGAGTGGCAGCTGCTGGGCAGCAGTGCTTCCCTCTTTCGTCGTCACAGCTCTGTGGGTGGGAGCTGCTGTTGCTGGAGGAGGCAGTGAGAGTTGGTTGCTGCACTTGGTGGTGCATGTTTTGTAGAAAATACAAAGTGGTGCTGTACTGATAGTCCACTAAGTAAGCTGAACCTGTAAATATGTACTTCATGTGGTTCTGTTGCTCAGTTTTTGCTAGAGTGGGGCTTGCTAATGAAGCTTTCCTTATTACTTCTTGTTCTGTTTATTTAAGGAATGACCCTTCCTTGATTCTACATCTTAAAAATTCAGAATGATCATAGATTTTACATAGGATATTTTTGGGTATGTCCAAATATATGGCGTGCTTCATAGCTGGCCCAACTGGCTATATTCTGGCTAATGCTTGTGAGTCTGCTCCAGATGAGTTTGTCCTCTTTAAACTATTAAAAATTGTTTCAAATATTTCTTTTTCCAGAGAGAAGAGATGACTGAGCACAGTCATTTACAGTTGAGACTCTTATCTCATTAATGTTATGCTTTACCTGTTTTGTTCTAACTGATGTGAAGTCATAGTTACAGTCTGTTTGGAAGATTATTTTCATAGAAAAGCTTACTGTTATGAAAAAGTGACTTGATTGTACTGTGGATTCTTTTAAGGGAATATCTCCAAGTGTCAAGCTGCCTGTAAGACTATGAACTGGAGAAATGTAAATGGATGCTATACCGTTATTGTATATGTTTTTATTTTTTGTTTTTGCCCTTGGAAATGGTGCACAGACAATTAGTCCTAACATAATTTTCTTAATTCAAGTACTGCTGTGTTATAAAACTGCACTTCCTATAGGGTTGTGTTTTGAGCTTTAGTGTTTAAAACCTTGAGAACTAAGTCTGGTGGGAAAACTTGTGTAACAGCAGTTTGAAATAGCAGAATAATATGGAAAAGCACTTGATAAATGCTAAAGAGAGGTTTATTCTTTTATTTTCCTTTAGAAATATGCTTGTTTTGTTGTTTTTTTTTAATGATTTTATTCCATTCTTAACTTCATAAAGAACCCTTTCATAATTTAATCTTTCTGCTTATTGAAGTCAATTGCCATACCAACAAGGAACTCTGTCTGACATGCAAATGGCTGATATTTCAAGTCTGGCAATAAAGATCTAGTGTAATATCATCTAATTGGTATTTGGGGTGGCATGATTTTCTTATGCTAAATTCTGCTATCTTACATTTATTTAACACATATTGTCTTCATTTTAGATAACAAACTAGAAGAAGAGAAAAAGAGACTATGTTCAACTTCTTCCGAAAAAGTCAAGATTCAAAGAAAATTACAGTGCAAGAAAGAGAAGCAGATGGATTTGTTATTGTGGGTAAGCGATGCTTCTGTGTATAATGATTCTTGTCATCTTTGAAATGTAAAAAGTTCTTTGAGATGCTTAGACTGAGAGAAAAGAGTTCAAAGAAGCCATGACAAAAATTACTTAGAATTCTTGCTTTTTCACGAACAAGCCTACTTTGATGCAGCCTGAATAGCTAAAGCTTTATTTCTTCACATTGTTTTCTGAATAGGTACAAACTCTTATTCAAGATAGTAGAAAATACAGTTTCTTATTTTCCCCCGGTGTTTTAAACAATGATACATTATTTCTTTTCAGAACAAGAAACCTGAGAGTTGCTACTTCTAACTCTATGTTTAGAGTTGCAGAGAGAATATCTTGTTACAGCTGTCAGCTTCCCTCCTTCTAATGTCATCCGCGAAGTCCTTATACTGGAGACAAGATGTGTCTGTGTATCGCTAGTCACAGGGTGAATGTGGATGTTCTGATTCAGAATATGACTTGGGGTTAGTTTGATGAAAACTAAGCGGTTTACTGTTTTCAAAGTCTTTCTGTTATTCAGAACATAATCTGAAGTGTACTTACCTGTGGTCAGGCTAAATCTGCACCTTTAAGTGAGTTTTGTCAGAGTTCAGTAGGAGTTCTCAGGAGAAATAGCATTTATTGCTGTGGTGCTGTAACTGATCCTTTTCTTTTTCCTCTTCAGAAAATTTGTACTATTCTCCTTATAAAACTGTCATCATCTGTATTCAATTTCTGTTGAACTGACTTCTTTTCCGGAATCTTACAGGAATCTATGTAAGTGGCATTTGAGCGTTCTGAAGTCAGGGGAGCCTCTAAATTATCAAACTAACAATATGAGAGACTACTAGAGCTCCTTCTTAGGTTAACATACTCATGTTCTTAAAACAAATATTCACAGCTAGCTAACAATTGTTAAAATAGATCCAGTTTCATGTATTTGACTGTTGTCATCTTGTGTATTCCACTAGATTTTCTTCATATGGGCTTAGTCTAGTCACCTTGATTTTGATGACTGCATTAAATAATTCCAGCACTTGCATTGTGGAAGGGTTAGATGAGATAGCACCATAATCCCTCAAAAGTTTGGTGACTAGAGTTCAAATTCTGCAACAGAAAGAGAGCTCTGCACATAAAGGTTGCTTATCTGCCACAGTTGCTCACCCCAATTCTGTATTTAATGTAGCTTCATTCCTTTTCCTTGAAATACTGTCAGTGACTGTTTAAACTTTAATATGGATTTATAGGATTAATCGCTTCAATGTAAACTGAAGAATTATCAAGTATGCTTGAATCTTCTGTTATTTCTATTTGCTTTTTTGTTCTCTTTGTAGCAGTTAATTTTGCGGGCTGTGATGAGATGGCATATTGTCTTTGCCAAGTAAAAGCTGGGAAGAGAAGGATTTACTGCCAATCTTGTCAGTGGAGCATACCACTGTCTTGCTGGTCAGCACCTAAGTAAATACTTAGGTAGTTTTGTCTAGGAATAGTTATTCTCCCAGTTTGTTTTTTATTGCTTAGATGGGAGGTATTGAAACTTTTCAAAATGAGATGTAAAGCAGCCTGGAACACCAGTAGTGAAGTCTTTAGCTAATATTGGTAGTAATTATAGATCAGCTGTTCTTAGGGCTGCATCTTCAGGTTATAAATGTGAATACCGCCTTGAGCAGTGAGCAAACAGTCTTAAAAGTGTGTCAGAGCTATATTTTGTGTGTCTCGGGTTGGTTTCTAAACCCAGTCTTTCATTTGAAGCATGTAAGGTAAAAGAAAACGTTGGTCACTAATACTCTGTGGAGAAGGGAGAAAGAGTTTTGCTTTTCTTTCATGGAGAAAAAAGAAGAGGAAAAAATGCATCTTCAGAGAGTGGTAGCTTCTGATTTCCACTGTTGCAGTCAGGAGAAGCTTGTCTGTCACAAATCATTTTCAAGGTTTTTCATACCAGGCACCATTAATGGGGGCATTTAGGAATCCTATTGAAGGTCTCAAAGAGGCCTATCAAGAAATAACCAAATTACAATTCATTTGTAAAAGGAATTTCAGTCTGCCATCCATTCTTATTATTCTTGGTAGCTGTGTGCAAGAAGACACATTAATGTTAGCGTGTTGGTTTTGCACAGCGCTAAGAATCTCCTGTCAGTTAACAAAGATGCACTTGATCTGCAGTTCTTATCTCTGTCAAAAATCAGGTACTGAAAAAATGAGGCTGCAGTGCTGTTTTCATGTGTGTTTGGGAAGAAGGTCAGAAACTCTGCAAACATTATTCTCAGAGATACGGTTTGAATTTTGGGTGGTCCTGTGTGGAGCCCTGTCTGTGCTCTTCAGAAACTACTGTTCTACGTTCATTTTGGCTTCAGGTATATTTTAAGATGCTCATCTGCAGGGTCTTGATTATTATTCCATCAAAGCTTGAAATCAGCCAGGTGTGCAGGAGCAGCAAGGGCAGCTGCACCCCAAGCCAGGTGCACCTGCACTGAAGGTAAGGTGACATGAGGATGGAGAGGCCCAGGCAGAGGACTCAGCACAGAGGGGCACAGTCCTACACTGCCTGAGAAAGGAGAGCAGAGCAGCTCTGGTGGCAATGACCAAGGTCAGCCTTAACAAATCAGGAGGCCTTCTGTGATGAAGATGAAAAAGTAAAATGATCAATACCAGTCAGTCTTTAGTTTTGGAAATCCAAGCTCTGTTTTTCTGGAGAGAAGTACGTGTGTAGTTCTCCCACCATCCATCCCTGTGTTCCCATTGTTGTACTACACATACAGATATTCTTTGAGGTGCTTTTTATTGTGGAAGAACTGGATAAATTGCATCATCAATTAAAGGATGCATAGTTGTTTCCTGATATGTCAATATATCTTAAAATAAAATACTGATTGTGTGTTAATCTCAGGAATACAGGTCTCTGTGTATATTCTGAAGAACTTTTGAAATGTTTGTTTCTGAGATAAATCTGCAGTTCAAAAATCTTCAAAAATTATGTTATGAAATGGAAATCTAATATATCAACCCTTCCAAATCAAAGGGCTGCATCCCTACTGCTTTATTAGTGCAATTCAAATAGCTTTTTGGTTTTTCTCTTACATGCATGTACCTCAGAGGAAGAGCATCAAGAGATTTGTAAGGCTTTAGTGTTGCTGCTGCTGTTTTTTCTATGACTTGATAGTACATCTGTAGTAGAATCCTGTGAATCTTTACACTGCTTTGCCATTAATATTTAACGGGCTTCTAGTGGTGCTAGTAAGGAAGACTGAAATTCTGCAGTATTTTAAAATAATGTACTGTTACATTTCAGAAATATACAAGGCCTTGTGCCCATTGGAGAAAAGGAGGTTTCAGTGTCCTTTTATTTTCTGCATCAGTGGGTTTAAATTACTTATTTTTTGTGTGTGTTTAGTGTTCATGTAGTTATTTAGAACCCTGCAGTTTTGCAGTAACCTAGCTGCCATTTCATTTTCTTATGAAGGTTTAATATTTAATGCTAACTTTGTGACAATCTGAGATTTTGGGGATATCTAATATATATATTTATATTTGTCTAATATATCTATATATGTATTTGTGTAAAGAATATATGCATTAGCCTATGCCAGTGGAAGTAGATGTTTTGGTGCATGCCATGTTACATTAATACTGTTGAAGAGCATGTGTTAACTATGTTAAGTGGCCTATTTCTTGAAATGCTGCTTTCTGGAGTTTATACTATAAAAAGAGGTAGTAGCTCATCTGGGCACTGAATTTTCCAGTCAGAGCTGACTGAAAAGGGAAGGGGAGAATTTAGAAAGAGAAGAAACAGTCCTCTCCTGTTACTGATCTTTAGTTGCATAAGGAGGTAATGGCTACCCTTCATTCAGCAGTGAAGTCAAACTAATCCTCTTGGGTACTAATTTTACACAAAAACAAACTGCATTTTTCAGTAGTACCGCTAGATGGTGATTTCTCTTGTATCTGGTACTTTTAGTGCTTTTCTGTCTCCTTCGTGTGCCCCCCCACACACGCACAGAAAGTCGAGTAATAGTAATTATCAGTACACCATTTTATTAGACTGTAGGTTTTCATCAGATTTATAAAATGCTTTTTAAAGCCTAATATCAATTTTATAATGGCATTCCAGACTAATAAAAATAATGAAGCTTGAAATGTTGACAGCATGTATCTAGATGTTGGCTTGTAATTCCTTCCAGGCTGATCTGTTGAGGCTCATGTGGGACCTAAATAACACAAAGAAGTAAATTTGCATATTTTACAGCAGGGGGAAAAACAGAATGCAAAAACATGAATAATTAGGAGCACAAGCTTCATGCTATATTAATACTGTTGAAAAGCATGTGTTGATTGTATTCTGAAAGCCAGTAGTGATTTGGTTGAGTGAACTCAGTCAGCATCTCTTATGCAGATTAAAGGAACTGGGTTACAGAACAACTGAAATGCATTGTTTTGCTGTATAAGTAGGTGTATTTCTCAAAGGAAGTATTTCTTTCTTTCCTAGGTTTTGTACGGAACTGGAAATCTTTAAATGTTTTGTCGAAGTGTGGGTTTCTTTTGACGGAGCATTTTTACTTGCTTATTTACTTACATACCTCTAGATTTTAAATGAGTTATCTCAGCCACAAGTCAGATGGCAGAATTTTTAGCACTTTAGTATACGTGACCTATTTTTCATTTCATTACATTCTGTCTTTATGCTTTTTAAGGCCCAAGCCTCAGAAAACACTTGAATGATATGTATTTTATCTTGTTAAAACTTAAATTTGCAATTTCTGTAAGTGACTTCAATTTACAAAAATGCCTTTTCTTAAATGTTACTATGCAGGCAAATTTTGAGTCTTTGTGTTACTTCTATTGATTTAATTGTTGGTTATTTAATCTACTTGTTATGATTAAAAATTATTTAAAATGATATTAAAGTGATACATACATATTTTTATTGATGGTTAGGCTAAATACCATCTTGGTCCACTAATTCCTGGCTACGCCAAAGTTAACTGGTCTTGAATTTGGCTCAACTAGTAAAGAAAAGTGCAAGAGACTTGTTTTGTTCAGCTTCTCTAGCAGTTTTATTTCTGGGGTGGAAAAATAACTTTGCATATTTGCCAGTGTATTAGAGATAGATCAAAAATGCACAGAACCAAGCATTTTTAGTCAGTCTTTTAAGCACGAATTTTTAAGTTGCATAACCAAAGGAGGGAAATGGTAAAACGTAGCAATCTCTTTAGAAATTGATGTAATTGTGAGAGGTTAAAGAGGCATCTGGCAAAAGGTTGTTTTGAGGTCACACATGCATCTGACAGTTTGCTGCCAGCCCTCTAAGAAAATATTGGTCGGAGTTGCATTCCTGTTTTTCATATTAACTGCCTTCCGAGTTGATGTATAATAGTCACTTTCTACGGGTACCGGTCTCCAAAGTGCTCCTGAGAGGTTTCATCCTATTTTAAAGCTTTTGCAAATAGCAATGGAAACAGAATATGCTCGCAAAGAAAATCCTTTTTTTTTTTTCTTCTTTTTTTCCCCTCTCCTGATTTATTTATTTTTCTTAATCCCCTCTCCCCCCACTAGAAACTTATCCTCTGGAAAGATCAAGGCATTCCTTGGATGGAACTGTTCTTCAGTGATGTATTTGCATAGACGTTGTAGTATTCTTCAACCTCAGTTTACAGTGTTCTGACTGTTTCTGACACCTGAGTTCTGACAGCTTTGCTCCCATACGTAGTGCCTCAGTCACTTGGTCTGTATAGCATTCTTAGAGCAATTTGTGATTGGAATATAAGAAAGAAAAATACTGGCTGCTTAGAATAGCAAAATGTAATGTTAAAGTAGGGATGTTCAGAGGTCATTAAGTCTCCTGTAGGACTAAAAAGTTCTTTGCTATATGGTGCAAAGGAAATCGTTGAAGGTGGATAGGAAAATCAGACTTGGGCTAAAAAAGCTGTAAGATGAACTTAGAGCTGGGGCTAACTGAAACACAGAGAGTGGTGGAAAATGTCTTCCAGGAGTCTAAGTTGCTATCCTGGCAAATGATAAATTCAGGTCTGCCTTTTAGAAATTTATGGCATAGTTAGAACATCTTTCTTTCCAAACGGAACCCCACTCATTAGGGTCTGTAGTCTCTGTCTGTCTGGTGGAAATCATGCAGCCTTGCGCAGATGTTAATCAGTGTTAATTTTCTGTGAAGGAAATGTTATGTTGAGCAGATTTCACACACATTCCTCCCTGTTGCTGGCAAATGTTTTGCTGCTTTTTTTTTCCGTGGTTGAAAAAAAGTACTTAGCTGAACTGCAGACTGCTTTACCCTTTTTATCTGTTTACACTGCAGAAGAGACATTTTCTTGTTTGTTTGCTTGTTTAATTAGATAGTATAAAAAAACCTTGAAGGTTACCTTCTGTGTTTCACAGGTGTTTTTAGGTCTGTTATGACATAGGCAGCAATGTGAAAGGCGGCTTGTCACCTTGTGCATGAAGGTGTTTCTTCCTTAGAGGAGCTTTCCTGCTAAGCTAGTTAGAACCTTTCAGTAAGGGCCAGATGAAGGATAAAGATGATTTTGGCCAATAATTTGCTCTTCAATGCTATTTCATCTGCTTTTGTCATAGCATGTCTCTGGTGCTTGCCAAACATACAGTGTACTTTCTGATCACTGCTCGAGCAGCTGAATGATCTTCAGTGTTTCTCGTGTTGCTTCCCCCCTATAAATTAGAGGTGCATGATGTCAGTTCTGCAATTATTCTTTCCTTATTTTTATGGTGGATGGGTGACCACAATCACTTCACTCTTTTCTCTATTTTTTTTTAATTTTTCTATGAGAATGAGTACAAGCTGGAGAGGGGGCTCTAAGTAGTACTATTGGTTGTGAGGATGTCTTCTGGTTTGCTTTGATGGGGTGGGGGCTTTGTTTCTTTTTTCTTCCAATTGCCTCCAGATTAATGGCCAACTCTTTAAGCATCTGACTACCATTAAATATGTACAATAAACTCCTTTTTCAGTTGAAAGCAGGCAAACTTCCTTAAAATGATTCAGAGCTCCAGAGCTTTTCCTTGGGGGTGTGGGGGCAGGGAAAGGATTTGGTCTGTTAGACCATGTCATTCTAAAGTTTGCTTTACTGAGACCTGTGTAGACCAAGAATACAGTACAGTTGTTCAGGAGCTCAAGCTTGTAGGTTTACTGTTTCAGGTTGAGTAAGGGAGAGGAACAGCTTAGAGCCTGCAGGATTAATTTTTATTCTTCTTTCAGTTTGTATGAATTGTTGCCCTTTTTTAGAGGGAGAGAGTGGGAATTGAGTTTGTTCTTTCTCTCTCTCTGGAACCTGCCTGAATTTCTTCTGAGTAATTTCATGTTTAAGTCTTGCTGTGGTGGAAGGCTGTGTCTAAGGAAGATTTGATATATAAAAGTATTAGCATAGCTATTGTAGAAAGCAGTCAATATTATATTTTAAGACATTGATATTAAATACATATACCACTTCACCCTTCATTTGGATAGGGAGTTGATATAAATTTCAATTGTATGTACTGGCTAATTTACTCCTACTTTACTGCTCTGTGAACTAGAGCTGAGACACAGAGAGCATATGCAGTTTCCAACTTGTGCACTGCATCATACAAAACTAGTGAAGGGTGATCCAAGAAATTGAATTCGGCATCTCTGAAATCCAGTTCTCAAAATGTTTTGAGCATATTTGCCTAAAATGACCCACTGGCAAAGGAGTAAGCTTGAATACTTGGTATGTTCTGGAGCTGAATTGTCGGAGTGAAAGCACTGTATGTCAAACACATTTGTCCACTTGATTCAAAACCAAAACCTGAAGTTACAGAATGTTCTTCTTGAAATGCATATTTGTGCTTATTGGAGCGTTCATCCAAGAAGCAGGAGACCTCAAAATCTAGTTCTGCATAGGCTTAGCACATCTTCTAGAATCAAAGTGTGAAACAGCCCAGTTGGAAGGACCAGTGCTGTTTACTTTGGCTGCACAGTGTTTCTACTCCAGTAGTGTAAGATATATGAGCTTCTCTTACACTGCGTTAATGATTGAACTGCAGTGACCTTGAAGTAAGCAAACTGGAATACCAGTGTCTACTCCCTGCCTTGTGTCTGTTGTGCTTTTTGATTTTTGTTTTCTTTAATGGAAATTATTAAAACTAAACATAAACAGCCAAAGAGACATGTGCTTACTGCCAACTCTTAAGCATCACATTTGATGGTTTAACTGTGTTCCAGGAGCCTTTTCCTATCTGTGTGAGTACCAGACCCAGCTTCAAATGGAAGGGAGAAAGGTGCCCCAAGTAGGTTGGGACATAGCTGACTGGGAGGGCTCTTGGGCAGGAGCTGGAATGCCTTCAGGCTGTAGAGCCCAATGCTCATGTTCACTGCATCTTGAATGGGCTGGTTAGAAGGGGAGAAAGTGGGATTTGCTCTAGTTTCCTGCTTTTCTTTTCAAGAAAAGGTGTCAGTTGTGCTTGGAGCATGCTACATGGGATGGCAGGAGTTAAGCTGCTTCCTACTCAGATCCAGGATGCTTGTTTTCATGTGCAGAAACTACAGCTAATGAATTTAGATCCCTAATGCATTTTGTGGCTTCTGAGACAGCTGCTTTTTCAGATTATTGTTTTGGATATGCCTTTCCAGACATCATACTCATTCTAATCTTCTTGTTGATGGCAAAATATGCGTACTGTGTAAAGATAATGAGCCATGGTTTGTTGTAATACGCTTTTTATTTTAAATAGTATTAAACTGCAGTCAAATTCTATACTCGCAGATCTTTGCTATTAGGCTAAATTGCCATTTTAGAAATATTAAGAAAATTTTAGGAGAAAGAAGGGGGAGAACTTTAGCAGAATAATTGCATATCACCCAGAAGTATGGTCCTCAACTTGTCACAGCTGTGAGCACATGTATTATCCGTCAAAGCTTGGTTAAAGTAAGCCTTGATCTGTTGCTGGGAGGTGTGTTGCAGGCACAGCTTCTGAGCAGCAGAGTTCCTCTGTGCTCCCTCTGCCACTGTCTCTGCGATTCAGCCAGCGTGGACCTTCTCTCTCTCCATGGGAGCTAGGGCTGACAACCCTGGTTTGTAAAGAAGAGGGATCATCTTTAGTGTTTAAATAAGAAAATAAATAAATAAAAGCAGCCTGGCAACTCCTGATTCTGTGTTTGTTTGGAAGAACCTCAGAATGTAAAATGTTTACTAAATGTTATTCCTCTACATACTGATTTTTAAAAGTTGGAGCACACAATCCTGCTGTGGAAGTTGATTTTAAATAGAATCAAACTTCCCTCCATTAATAAAACACCTTTGCTCTGCCTGCCAGATATTCTTCTGGTACTTTTTACTGGCTAAGCAACACAAGCTCATGTTAAGCAGCAGGTACATTAAGAACAAGTGTCTTTCAGCTCCCCAGCTTGTGCATTTGCCTCCCTAGCAGCAACTCTTGAACAAGAAAGACTTCCCTTTTCAACATCTAGATTTGGTGAATCAACTCAAAGCTGAAGATGTTCTCTCTGTCCTTTTGTGTTCTGACATCAGTAGGTGTGGTATGTGTTAAGTGTTGTCTGCTATCTTTCTTCTCCCACACACTCTTTTGGTTCCAGTGGAACTTTTGAATCCTCTGCTCCCTATGGATTTATATTTTTCTAAGTCATCAGCACATTCCTGGCAGCGTAAGACATCTGTTTGCTTAAGTTCAGTACCTAAAGTCAATGAACTTAATGAGCAGAGAATGAATTATGAAGTTAAGACCTTTCTGGTGAGAATGTGTCCCAGCACTTTTGATCTAGGCTCTGAAGATCAAGCTTAAAGTGGGATTTAAAGAACATGCTTTTAGGGCCTCTTACTTTAAAACCTCTCTTCCACTCTATTGCTGATGGCTTTTCTCTGATACAGTCTCCATTATCTTTGCCAAATGGAGAGCAAACCACAATTAATTATTTTGTCTGTCTGTGTGACTTGAAGTAGCATAAATACTCTTATGTGATGTTTGGAGTGTTAAAGGCCAGTGTGTGGATCTAATGTGTCAAGCAGGAGTCCTGCGTCTTCTGCTCCTTTTGAAAGAGCCCAGCCGTGAGCTGTACCAAGATGCTGCAAGCAG
Source organism: Oreortyx pictus (assembly GCA_036925125.1). Classification (NCBI taxonomy): domain Eukaryota; kingdom Metazoa; phylum Chordata; class Aves; order Galliformes; family Odontophoridae; genus Oreortyx; species Oreortyx pictus. The sequence continues at coordinate 24,193,075 of JAUPFR010000007.1, forward strand.
ATGATAGCTGCTGTACCATTGAGTTGTTGTTTGACTTTTCCTTTTATTTTTACTCAGTCCATCTCAGATAGTTTTTGTTGCTTTTAAACCGCTCAGAAGAACAGAACTGGTGTTGAAATAAAAAGTAAGAAAGAGTGTTTTTTAAGAGAGTGTATTCTTCAAGGTAATTAAACAGATTAATATAAAGTGCATTCAGAAATGCTCTGCAAGCCAGAGCAGACTGTGACACGGATCTTGTCCGTCTTTCTTCCCTCCACAACACTCAGCACTTCTAACTGGGATGCTGTATTCTGAGTAATAAATTGAATCACCTGTATGAGACCTGGTTGTGAAGTATGACAGGCAAGTATTCAGAGTAAGTAAGATGACCCTCAGTGCTATGCTAGTCAAGCAGAGGCAGAAATGTCCCAGACTGCCAGCTGTTTAAATCCTGTCTACTTATAGATATTTCTAGCTTCTAATGTATTTATTACAGATGTCTAAAGGAGTCTTAAATTTTATGCTTGAAGACAAAAACCTATCCAAAGGAAAGTATATAACATATATATATATATAAATTATACTCCTTGCATTCCACTGGCGTACTAGTTAATACAAAATCATTTTCCTTTTTAAATGAAATCACATGTTGATATCTTATTTGTACTTACTGCACACTCCAAAACTAAGCATGATGGACTTTTGTCTGGGATTTGTTAAGCTTAAAACAGTTTGTAGGTTTCCTTGAAATGTTAAGGGTATGCTTGTTGAGGATCATGTCTGGGGCCTTCTTACTTTTCCAGGTTGACCTTATATGCAATTATTTCAGTTGGTAGAGCTCTTGAGGTTCTCTCACTGATGACAACAATCTGTGGTACAGTCATGGTTGAAACATTTGAATGTTCCGGATCTTTATGTTAATTTTAACATAGATGTATTCAATAAGCGTAGTTTGAGTAAATACAATTTGAATAAAGATCATTCTGGATGGGAGAGATTTTGTTATGTTTAGTTTAGTTTATTGTAAACTGACTATCTGGTTACTTTTTTTTTTATTTTCCCTAGATTCTGGCTGTATTTTAATGTGGGAGGGATAATTCTTGCCTTTATTTTCCTGTTTTATAAAGTTCAGAGGAAATACTACACTGTGGAATTGATTCTTGTGGAACATTACTAAAATTTTGCTGCATGTGTACCACCTGCTTCTCAACAAAATATTTATAGTGAGCCATATGTATATGATTTTCAGTTGCCAATCTGAATTTAATGAATTATTTTCAAAGTAGCGAATTGATGAAATGGTCTAAATTAAAATGTGCATATGCACTGGAGATAGATTCAGTATATTATTAGAAGTTGGAAAGATTCAAAGGTAAATTCAAAGGTAATGAAGCAAAGCAGAGTTCCACAGTTCCAAACTTGTTGCTGTGAGATCTTCCAGAGTAGATCCTCAAAGTCAAGCAATTCGTAAGCAGAGGAGCAAAAGACTGAAAAAGATTGACTATCTGGTCCAGTGTCACAATACCATTTCTTTGTGGTGTTCACAATAAACATACTAGGATGTAGTGAGGTGTGTAGCATCTTCCACAATCATGTCTTCTTGACAAAGGGGAATGTCAGAATATTAAATGTTGTATATGATGGAACCATTGGAATTAAATTCTTTGTAAATCCTTTGGAACATGAGAAGAAATGTGAAAGGGTCCAAGTATGGCTTTAATTTACTCTTGAGCTAACCAATTTCAGGTGGCCTGTCACTGGATTACTTTGTCCATGTAAATTAGAGTGCCCTTTTGACCTTGAAGCTAACAATTTTAAAATGAATAGGTAGACAGGTAGAAAAAGCTTAACTTACCAAAGGTATGATGCAAACTATTACCTATTCCTGTTCAGAATTCATCTTCTGTTGTTCAGAAGACTTAAAATGTAGAGAAATCAACAACTCTTGGCTGGATTCCAGACATTCAGGGAAAACTATATGTTATATAAACTCTGCTTTGCAGCTTCTTTTAATTAAAAAATACAAAACTCAATTCTGCCAACAATTTATTTTGTATCTAAGTGCTTTCACTAAAATAAATGCTTTACCAGTGTTAAAATTTAATTCTTAAGAAGAAGAGTTTAATCATTACTAGTTTTTATATGTGAACATTCTGTGCAGAAATATGTGATTGTCCATACAAATTGTTACTTGCAAACTTTGATCACAGTAGAGTTTACTTTCCCAGTGTAAACTGAAAGCAATATTAAGTTTACATACCAGTGTGATTCACTACTATTTTCTGCATTAGATGTAAGTGGAAAGTTGATGCCATCTATTTTGTACGCAGCTGTCTGCATTTTCAATATAGGAGGAAATACAATCAGTTCAGCATGACTGGATTACTAAAAATAGTTCTAGAAAATACCTTCATTTCCTTTTCACATTTATGTCATATACCTTACTCTTTAAAAATCAGTGTGATGTAATGAAAGTTGAGTGTTATGTATTTATTTAAAAAAATATAAGTTATGACGCTTAGTGGTGTCCATACTTGAGAAAAATACGTAGCAGGCGTTACTTTCCTCTTTATTTTCAACAACAACAGATTCAAAGAGAAAAACAACACTGTTTGACAGAGTGAATTCTCAGCTACAGAACACTCTTTTTCAACACAGTCACTGCTATTAGCTCTGCATTTTTGCCAGCAATGAAAAAGAGCCAGCCTGATGCACTCATGAGCATCTGCACCAGCAGAAGTGACTAGCTCTTGCTGTCTCTACTGCTGAAACACACCACCCATGGCCTCACTGTGCTCACATCCCCTGTTTGGTCTCCATCAACATTCAGCAAGCATTGATGAATGCCATTTTTTCCACATGGAGAAATTCAATTTCATACCTTTGCTTCATGGACACTTCCATGTCAGACACCATTTTTTCAGTCTGCCCTTCTGCTGCCATCTTTCACAGCCTCTACTGCCATACCACTGACTTCTGCCTCTGATATTGTGGAACAGCATAATAAAATAGACAACTTTCAGACTTTCAGAGCAGTCCTTGAAGTATCAAAATCAAGTGTATCTTATCCAAAAGAATTGGGCATGTTCTTCTCTTTGGTTTTTAAGGAGGTAAAGAATTTACTTATCACAGATCAGTCATGAAGGTGTGCTGCATGTTTGTGGGCTAAAAACATAACTGATTTTGGGAACTAAATAGTATATTTCTGCATTGATAGGAAAAATTGTACATTTCAGGTTAGTTTATATTTCCAGTGAAAGCTGATTAGATAAAAATTTAAAAAGAACAAAAAAACTTTTATAGTATTTCTATCTTGATTTAATTTCTAAGTGAAAAAAGTTGGAATTCTAAATAGAACAGTTATGTTTTCTAGATGTATCATCATCTAGGAAATCATTAGCTTTCAACTAGGTAGGAAAATTATGTATTTTGTCAGTTAAACAAGTGCAGTCTGCAGTAAAATGCAATGCATAATGACTCTGAAGGGAAAAACCCCTTTCACAATTGCTTGTAGCTGCATTATGAGCAGAACTGATACAGCCTGGTCTCCTCTGGCTTTGTTCCTCACTAGCCTTAGCTTGTTTCTTGTCCGTTTTATTTTTATTTATTTTTATTATTATTGTTGTTATTATTTTTGCTTCAGTCCCTTTAATTCTTCCTTACAGCTTGTTTAGAGGTGTCACACGGGATGAGCAAATCTGAGGTCATACAACCCACCGTGCAGTTCAGGAGCTGATCTTGGATAAGCCCAACACGTTGCTTGACTTTGGGCTGCTGGTGGGTGACAGGGGCTTGGGAGGCTGCTTCAGTCATATAACCCTTCCTTGTGTTGAGCTGGGTTAGCAGCTCTAATTTTGAGACTTCCCTGAAGCTACAGTAATCATACAATTATTAATGAGTAACGAAGAAAAATGCACAAGCCATGCAACTTGGGGGGGGAGGAGTGTTTAAAAAACGTAAGCTTTACAGTCCCTAAAAGTATCTTATTAGGTGAATTCATAATCTGTCTCTAGTGAGTTCATGCGCTTGAGCAGGAACAACTTGAGGCCACCTGTCTGAGTGCAGCCATGTGCTAGAAGATGACTTGAGTGTGTGGTAAGCCAATGATGTTTCACAGATGTATCATTCAGAAGAGAGCTACTTGCTTTTGTAAATCTCTGTGCAAAGGGCCTGGATAGTTTGAGATCTCAAATGGTGTCTTTTAAAAAAGAGGAAAGACAGGTATGCAAAAGAAACATGTAAAGGAAAGTATGGGTTATGAGAAATCCTGTAAAAGGAGTGGAATGTCACTGCCTGTTTCTGAGAACACATTGCTACTTGGAATTGTAGTGAAGGTTACTGAGAATAGATGGATGAAGCAGTAGGGATGCCTAGGAGAGCTGGGGAGGGAAAGGCTGGATGAAGGGAGACGGTTAGAAACTGGAAGAAAGTGGTAGATATTATGAAGAAGTTCTGTACTTGAGGGTGGTGAGACATCAGTGAATCCAGATTGAAGAAGATTGGAAAACGTATTCCAGTTCTAGTATTGAAGAAGGCTTGTTGTCAGCAGGCTCAGGTGAAGTTAGAATATTTTGTCAGGCTACAAAAAAATCTGTAAATCTCCAGGAAAAATGAAGTCATCTGAATTTCTGCTCTTCATGTACAGACTTCCATTTTTCTTTTTCCTCCATGTTGACCAGCTTAACTTTCACTAATAATTACAAAGTCTTGATGTGATTAACGGCAGTTGGTAGAAAGTTAAACAGTTTTATATACTTGACACATTGAGACAAAGTGTTTAATATTGCCTACAGATAGTGCCTTCAAATTTATTTTTAATAAAGTATAAGTTCTTAGGAATTCACAAGCGCTGACTAGAGAGAGCAGTTGTCACCTTGAAAGTTTGCAGTGGCAAACCTTAGTTTGTGCTAACTCAGGCTGGGGATATGTACTCTCTGCTCACTGTGGTGACTTGTGAGAATAACACAGTGTAGTAGGTAAACCTGGTTTGATATTGAAGGAGTTCATCCATCTACATTGCTCTTAAGCCCTTCTAGTAAGTAAGCATCACTTAATTCTGGGGGCCTCAAAAACACAGAATAGAAGCATGAAGCTCTTTCTGCTATAAGTTCAAATGTGACTATAGTTGAGACTTACTCTCAAGTGTGCCACCCACTCTTTGAAAGAAGATTTTGGGGAGTAGCTGAGTAAGGGCAGAGCAAATGCCAAACTATTGCCCACTGTCTGAAATCTTAGTATTATTAGTAGGTTCAAAGCAAGAAGAAGCCGGATAAAGCCCTGCTGGCTGTGTTGTGTAAAAAGATGGATAAGTTGAATCTCATTTTTCTAAATATGAGAATTCAGAAAAGAAAAATGATTTCTTGTTTTGCTGCCTTACTGAAGATTTTAGTTCTAGCATTTAGCCACATGTTCTCTTTCAGCTCCTTCACCAGAAGCACTGAGGGAATGAAGGGAATATGGAGGCAAAGTAATACATGGAAATGTTCTGTATAAAACTGAGGGAGCTGCAACAGTTCATGAGATTGTGTTGAGTAGATCTAGAAACTGAGTGTAGGTCTGGAATAGACAGCTTCTGTTGGCTCTGCTGACAAAAGCTGAATACTATTGTCAGCTGAGAAAGATTGATTGACTTTTCCTTCATTGTCCTTACATGCTGCAGTTGAGAGTATCCTGTAGCATTTGCACAATACTAGAAGCACAATATTCTGGCATCTTTCAGAGAAGATACCAGTAAGTCTATTAGGAATTCTCGTTCTGTTTACTCTCCTGTTATTGATCCAGATCTCATATGTCTACACTAATTGTTGACATTATTTTTATACCTCGTTCAAATCAATCCCATTCGTACATAAACTGTACTCAGTCTTCCAGTGCTGCAGCAGTTAAGTTTGAAGAAATCTGTGTACTTGTTAAGATAATTGTTCTGAATGTTCAGCTCATGGGTGGGTTCCAGAACAAGAGAGCTATCCCATTTCTCTTGGCAACATTCTGACTGTGCTGATGTCTCAGAACCTGCTTACTTCCGATTGTCTTGTTGATTTTGCCGATCGGTGAACCGAGGGCAAAGATTTTGTAATACCTGGAAGATGAGTGGAGTTAGGTCGATTCTAGGGGACTTCTCTAGAAGACTTCCCTGGTGAAGCTGATCCCCTTCTCTGTATGTACTCCACCAGGGGGAGATGAACACCAAAATTTGCAAGGAGAGCACATTGGCAGGTTTGCTAGGCCAGCCCTTTTGCATATCTAGTGCAGTACCATATTGCCATTCATACATGTTGGAACCGAGATGTGAAGCTGTGGGTTGTTCCTGAGAAACAAAAAGCAAGGCCATCACCGTGTTTTCAGCTTTTTGGTGCTGTACATTTGTCCTAGCAAAACTGTGTAGGAAAGAGAATAACAGCGATACTGCTGTGGATTTTCTTAAGCGTTTCTTCCTGGATGACCTGTGGCTTTTACAACTGATTTAACTTACCTCCAGCGTGTCTAGGTTGTCTAAGTGGTAAGTCCAGATAGATTTAAGTTTGTTTTGGAGGCAGGTTTTCTGCACATGGAACTTCTGTACTTGTTCAAGAGCAACAATATTGAACTGTGCCGGAGCTGGTGCCCTGCTGAGATCAAGGTTTGGATTACCTTGGCACAGTGACGCAGTAATGGAGCTACCTGGTCCAAGTGGGTGTTGCCTTGATTCCTGCCTTTGTAGAAAGGTTTGCAAAGGAGCTTGTCTACCAGTACATAGCTATAGCGGCACATCTTCAGACTCAAGGACAAATGTGTAACTCATTTGTGTCTGGAAACCAGGTGGCTTCAAAGACTTTGGAGATGATGGGGTTCTTCAGGTTCATAAGACCAGTAGAACTTAAAAAACCTTGATTTACGACTAGTAAATGCTAAAAAAATCTGTACTGTACCTTACTTTACAGCATCAGTCCAGTAAGATATAACACAGGGAGGCTGTATTTGAACTGCAGGTCACATGTCTTACAATCATTTGAGCATGTTCAAAGAAAGGAACTCAAATGCCTTTTTTGGACATCAAACCCCCATTCCAAACCTGTCGGTTTAGTAAGATGATGATGTAAATCTCTCATCAACCATTGTCATTTTCGCAGCAGTGGTTATTTTTAGTGAAGCATTTTGATTGAAATTGGGAGCTTTCCTTAAATCTTAGTATTTAACTCAAACAATTATAAGTTTGTCATCCTTAAAAAACATGTGCTGTGATAGACTTCCTTCCTTCAGTTACATGTCCAAGTCCCACTTTAGAAACTGAAGCAGAGTTGTGTTTTTTTAATTGGTTTTATATTGCAGCTTATCATTGATTGAGTGATCAGAGACAGATGATTTGATTTTTAGAGCGCACCATCTCCTTTCCTATTTATACATAAGCAAAAGATATGGAAAAAAAATACATATGTGTAGATTCTACCTAGTTGTAGATTTTTATTGACAGATCTTTTATGTTGTCAAGGCACTTCTGTAGCATCTTATTTGGCAGGGTATCTGAATATCTTTTCCTATCCTTCATATTATGCTTACTTGGAATTTACTGTTCATAGAGTAATGGCTTCTTTCAGTTCCGGCCCACTCTTCAGATAAAGAGATTGTCAAAATTAGGATGGAAACAAACATTTGAGGATTTGGGGACTTGCAAATAAAATATGTATTGACTTCTGGAGGAAACGTTTAACACCTTCTTAACCAAATGAAAAAGAAAGTCACTGATTTTTACAGCTGAATGTGAATACTTTGGTGATGGAGAGACTTCAAAAAGACCTGCTGTGTGATTCTGATAGCAACATATTACTGTGCTCAGTTTTTACAGATGTGTGTATATTATTCAAAAACCGAGCTGAATGGAGATGCTTAGGAAAATTTATTTATCCATAGATGCTCTCACATTCTGTACAGATTTATTTTAACACTGTTAACATTAATACCACTGTCATTTCCATTTTATCATGGTCTGAAAATGTTTCGCATTAGTAGCTGACACACACACAAAAACGTTGGAGAGATGGCAGTTTTTTGTCCCCCGTTGTATTTAGTAAAGCACAGTGTTATTAACCAAGTTGGCAGAGCTTGATGTTAGAAGTCTTATGAGAAGTTCTCCATTAACTAGGAAGTCCTGTAGATGTCAACTTAAAAGGTAAAATAGTTAAAGTTGTGTAAAACATGTCATGAATTGTTGTCAGATATATTTACATTTGATTTTTGCCATGGTATTTCTGGCCAGCTGCTGATTTTAGGAGAGCCACTTAAATTGCAGATGTGGAATATTTTGAATGACTCTGTTTTGGTTTTGATTTTTTTCATTGCTCACAAAATATCAGAAGTCTGCTATACTGGAAGGTTGTACTTTTGATCTGTAATAGCCTGATCTAAGAGTTTACTAAAGAGCTTGTCTAATTCATTTTTATCTGTTTGATATTAAGGACTGCATTTACCAACATGGAAGGTATGGGGAAATCCATACTGTTGCCAGTAATTGTTTTCCTTTTAAAATCATATCCTGATTTGTGAGTGTTGGTTTCATTTTTGTTTGTATTAATTGTGAGTTTGTATGGTGAACCACGTTAATTTCTTACTACATCCTGTGATGGTTAGCTAGCGAAGAACCTCATCTATGATCTTTTCTTTCACTTTCATGCTCAGCAGGTCCCAAATAATGTATTAAAAATAAATTGAATTCACTGAGATCTGTTTGACTTTTGTATTCAGTCAGTCACTGTAGTGTTACTGTATGATTAAGATCTATTTTGGCTTTTAATCATACATCCATGCAGTGTACTCTTGAAAACAATTATTTGAATGTTGAAAATTCTGATTTGTCATGCCAATCTATTGATGTTTAAATATCTGTATGATATTAAACTTAGAAGCTGTCTGTTGTCTGTGTAAATCAGGACTCAGCTGGAGTGAGCTTTTTGTGGAGTAAAGGCTCAACACTTACAATGATAATAACGCAAGTGGTTTTGGTGGCCTAGTACAGACTCTATACTGCAGTAAACAGAAATTTTCATGAAGTGTGCCAATTAAAGAGACTTCTGGTGTTTTATGAGGAGACCTAGAATCTAGGCTTCAGCTGATTAATTTCAAATAAACCAAACAACATGCTAGAGTGGAGGGTAATTTATTCCTTCACTCATGCTTCTCATGCTTGTGAGAATCCCATTATTCAATTACCACATAAAATAAGAATACTAAGAAAAAACTCCAAGCATAAAACCTGTCATAAAACCCGTGGATTTTAAAGTAAGATTCACCTTAAAATTGAAAAAAGACGATCTTATTTGACACCCCCAGAACATACAGCTTAAATCGATAAATATGAAACTTTGGCCTTCACAGAGCTCTGTTCAAAGGACATGCCGCTAAGTGCACGGCAGTTCAGAGTTCTTCCTCATACTGTCACTGCTCACTAACCTAAAGAAGCCATGTAGATAGTAACACCAAAATAAATGTCAGTCTTCAGCAGGCATAATTTTAAAAACTATGTCATAGTTTCTCAGTAATTAAATCTTACTTTGACATGCACACATACTTGAAAAGTCTGTCACCAATTCAACTTTCAGACAAGGTGCATGTATCAGATGAAGGAAACTGCAGAATGAGAAAGAAAAAAACCTCACTTTCCTGCACGAACAGTGTTCTCATAGAGCACTGCTCAATTAATTGTCATCAAACATTTATGTAATAGATATATATGTCCAGTCGGTAAGAGGGTTTGTATTTTTATACAGCTTCACTTAATGCACCATCGCCATCCACAGAACTCAGAATGTAATAGCTGACTCTCAGCAGCAGATCAACTGAATTATAGTTTAATGCGGTAGTGTTGGGTATGGAGGAGTGATTACACTGTGCCTGAATACTCCTGCTGGCTAGTCATTAGAGGAACCAACATCAGATTATTTTCTGAGAATCTTATTCTGAAGTCCTTCTGAAACAAAACTCTTTTTTCTTCTTTTATTTATTTATTTTCTTTTACTATCTGATTGTGTCAGTACACAGGGTATAGCTTGAGAGCAAATAGTCTGTTAGGGCAAAATATGAGGTGCTAAACTAGCTTAATTTCCCTATTGAACATGGACATGTTAAAGGCGAAAGCCAGACACTTGTCACTTCAGGGATGAAATAAAAAATGTTGCACATAGCTTCCAGAAAAATTACGGCTGCAATTATTTATTCTCTTTTTCATCCCATCCCATTAGTCATTGTAATAAAGACATGTTTCATTATTTTTTAAACAATACCAGTGTATAATAGTAATTCCTGTTTGGGAATAGCTTAGTTTTATTTAGTAGCTAACTTCATTATGCTGTGTTACGAAAGGTATAAATATATCACGAAAAGGCCCTGTCCCATGAATTTGTCATCTGAAAGATAGGTGAGTTGCATAAATAAAGAAAAATATGAATGTTTTTTGTTGTTGTTTGTTTAATTGATTTTTCAGAAATAAAGTTGGGGTGGTTGTTGCCAAGTGGCAATTTGGTGTGTGTGTTCCAGGAAGCAGAATTTGGGAATTGTCTTGAAAACTCTTATTAATTTTGTTTTATCATTTTCCCACTCCTGGCTGATGGCATCGGGAAGTTCATCACAGAGAAACCAGGTGGTGTTGTCTTCATGAACAGATAGGAAAAGGGAGATAGCTGCAATAAAGATGGTGAGAGCTTATTTGGAGTAAAGAGCTAATGTGGAAAGGGCAGCACTGAGGTGTAGCAAGAAAAGGAGTTCAGAATGACTTTGGCATTAGTTATTGAGTTACCTAGAGCAAATCTTCATAGTCTTAGCTGAAATGATGGTCAAGCCGTGCACACAGACAGCTTGTAGAGTTCAGTGATGACTGAAAATTTCTGTGCATTACGTGGAGACTTTCTGATTACAGAATTAGTGTATTAACTGATGCAGTGGTCACTGAGCAGGTGACCTTGTCATAGAAGGAGGTCAGCTTACTGTCCTTGTGATAATGCCTGAGGTGATATGCGAAGCTTGGGCCAGGTGGTGTCAGTTATGGAACTGAGAACCGAGCTCTGGAAATGCAGAAGTTAAGGTTTGGTTACACTATGATAACTGTTTGTCTATACACGTCACAATAACGGCTCTAATTAGTGGCAACAGGCTGTTCTAAAATAGAGATGTTTAAGGTCTAGCTTTATGTTGCTTTCTGTCCTTAAAAGTGATCTTTGCCTTATGTTATGGATTATTTGCTCTAATGCTTTTGAACTTAAAATTGCAGGCATTTAATTGAATTTGCTTCATGTTTCAAAAGCAGATTCCTCTTTGAATTTTTACTTCAGATTTTCTCTCACTGAACCGCAGTTTATGAAAGCATTCTTACATGTATTGAAAGCTTCTGTATTTCTGCGCCGCTTTTGAAAGGAAATATTGAGCAGTTGTAACACTGAGGTAACCCGATCTCCCTGCAACTGCCGTAGAGTTTGTTGTTCAGAATTATTTCTTATTCATTTGGGTTTTGTTTTACTTAATTCATAGGTTTCTTTGCTAGAAGACCTTTAGGCAGGACAGCCGTCATAGGCAGAGGTGGTATCTTCTATTAACTGTGAATCTTTACAGAAAACTAGAGCAGCTTTTTGGAGAGATGAGCTATTCCTCAGGTGTGGAAATAAAAGCTGCTGCTGCACAGCCAAATAGGAGATGAGACTGTGTCTCAAAATGTAGGTAAACTGAACCATCCTGGGACAAAAAGATGGCTGCTGTGTTATAAGGAGAGATGTGGTGGGAGGAGGGATGACAGGGATTCATTTTCTTGTAGGGAGGAGGTAGGCATTTGTACTTGCTGTAAAACAAAGATTTTTCCTGAAGCCATGGATTTTAATATCCATCAGATAAAATAACAGATACCTCTTATGAACTATGTGCAAATCCATAGTCAGCTCCAAACAATAATTTAGCACTTGTCACTCTTTTTCAAAGTTACTGCTTCCAGTTTTAGGATCAGAGGGCTTCTAATATTTCTGCCTGCTCTAGCTGTCTACCCTATCTCCACATGTAGATTTTGTCTTTCTTGGTTCTTAGACTTTTATAACTACAACTAACCACTGCTGCAATTATTTTTAAAAGTCAGTTGTTATTTGTCCATACTCTCACAAAGATTTACTGTATTCTGGTAGCTACCAAAATTTTTTGTACTCTGTACTTCATTGAGACTTTAGGCCTACTTATTCAGCATTTTTTCCCATGCTAAAATTGAGAAAACAAACCTGAAAATCCTGGTCTAAAAGGTATACTGTGATAATCAAAGGTATGTGTTAGATAAGACTATATATAGTTATAGATCTTCATTACAGCATTGAAGCATTTTTTTCATCTGGTCAAAATCTTTGTTGATTCTTGGCCTAACCTTCATAAAAGAAAGATTTATCTGTTGCCTCTCCTCCTCAGTCTGGACTATCCATCCCTTTCAACCTTTCTCTTTTTCTTCTAGCATCTTGTTAAGAAACTAATTTTAAGTAATGCTTTTACTGAAAACCAGAACAATTTCTGTTTTATGACTTGCTCTTTTGGTAGATTAGTATTCTTTATGTAGATTAGTACTTTTACTTTGAATTTGTATGTGTTAACTGTTGTAAAAATGGTAGGAAGATCCTGTACACTTTTTTGCAAACTACTGCTAGTTGTCTGAGCGGCGTGCATGGTAATACTAAGAAGTCGTCTTGGCTATTTTACCCTTCACTCTTTCTTGACTGGCCATTTTGCAGTTACCACAATCTACTGTCTAAGTTCTCCAACAGGTCAGGCTTGTTTTTTCAGTGAGATCAGTACACGTTACTACCACGGAGATAGATCCTTTATATAATCACTGGGACCAAAGCAAAATATGCATTTAAAAATGGCAAATTGAGCTTATTTAAAGTGGCAGCCCAGTTTAACTTTTCTCGCAGTCACACTGAATGCAGCTCTTGTATTTGTCTGTTGTTTCCAAGGCAATTATTAGCATACGTTTAAAAAGCAATCAGATCTGGTCTGTTAGGTCAAGATAATATGAACATAAATGCACATTCTTACAAAAAGCTTCCCTAAAATATAAAGTAGAAAAACAAATGTAGTGTGAAATGTTATGTAAAACACAGGCATGGTGTAATTAGCAAAGGACAGTAGAAATGCTGTTTATTAGAACTTGAATAGTAACAGTCAATTAATTTCTCACAACGGGAAACAGCAAAGCATTTAACAAAGAAACATCATCTGTCTCTGCAGCATAAAGGCTATACAAAGAATCACAAAGCTGAGACAATTAATAGATCAGAAGTCATGAAGTTAAAGAAAAAAGAAGTGGGCTGGGGAAAGAAGACTAATCATACGTTTTTGCAAAGAAATCCATCTGTGTGTTCTAATAACTGATAGATGAAAACAACAACAACAAAACAGATTAGTGGTGCTGTTTTATAGCACATACCTAGCTGTGTTGTGCTGTGGTAAACAGCATGCAGAATGTAACTGTAGGCTTGATAATCTAGGTACAGCTATTTTTATTCAAACTGACTACAAAAATTTTGAACTATCAGTTCAAAGTTGGCAAGTAAGGATATGATTAATGTTTCTTCCCTTCCTTTTCCTCTGTACCAGAATAATGGCAGTGATCTAAGCTGGATAAACAGGGAAGCAAAGAAGCATTGTTATGTTACATTCAGAGAGAAATCAGTTATAAACAAATCAAGAACTCTTGTAACAAAGACAAATGTTGCTATAAAACATTTTGTTTCTACTTCAAATACCTTGAATTGCCCCCCAGATAGGTTTGGTAACAGTGTACGCTCACTAGTCTCTAATTTCATTACCTTCATTGAATTCCTTGCATTGCATCATATGGTTATCTGCATCAAGCTTGTTTGCAGCATATGGGTAGTAGAACTTTCCTCCTCTTATAGTAGGCTTGATCTTTCATCACTAAAGCTAACTGCTTTTCATAGGATGAGTACCAAACCCCATGAGAGGATATAAAGGTATTTTAAGGGTAACACAGTTAAGGGAAGCAATAACATTATGTGGAAGCACTCTGTTATCTGGAATTTCTGGCTTCTCTGCAGCTTTTCCAAGCATCACATGTCAAGGCTTTTGGGAAAGGTACACATTTCTATTTAGTCCCCAGATCACATGGCAGATTTTTTGTACTGGAGTTGTTTTCAGGAGGACTAATGCCGAATATACGTTCAGTAGAGTTTTGATAGATGTGCTAAGTTTTCTAATGATACCAGGGAGTTTGATGCTGCTGCTCTTTACTCTGTTTACTTGGTGGTTTTAAATCTTACGTTACAAAGCATACAGTACTTGGTGGTACTCTTCTAGTTATTTGAGGGGGAAAAAAAAGAAAAATAAATCCTTCCTCTTTCCTCAGGCACCATAAAAAATTAAAAGGAAGGCAATAATGGGCCTGATTTAAAATAGAGAGATGTAAATGTAATTCTAATATAAATCAACTCCAGAAACCGTGGACAGAGAGGGAACAGACTGGGGGGGGGAGGCTGGGAACAACTTGATCTGCATCATTTCTTTTACCCAGAAGAGAATGTTGCCAGCTAGAATATGATCTTGTTGGAAATAAGGCACAAAAAGGACTCAAATAAACATGTCTGAGTTGGAGAGGTTTGGAGTGTATTTTGTATCTGCTTCTGGGCCAGTGCAATTACACATAGGTAATCTTTAGTCAGGGCAGCCTGGCCCAATGAGCATAGCATAACATGCCATCAGGTAAGTGCATGCCAACCTTGTCCAAAAGTTAATGTTTAACTTCACTGTTTTGTCTTCCGTTTGCATACTTATAACTGTTTTTAGTTTCTTTTTTCTTCTGCAATGTTTTCAGACCTTTGTCCACTGTGGAGTGAATTTAAGTGAAATTCTGGGGAACAGAGGCAACATCCTGGGAGCTGTGAATGTCCTAAAACCACTGTTTGAAAATGTACTGATATATCTTGAGGAGTTACAGAGTCAAAAGCAAATTAAATCTAGGTTATGCATAGCATTGTGAACTAAATCCCAGGCTGCAACTTACAGAAGACATTTAGATTCCATTGGACAAGCATAAGGTGATTTTTTTTCAATCATCTTTGTTCATTTTCAGCAGAGCTCTAATAGGTTTTTTGTTTTTATTTTTCTCTTCTTTCTGGGGGTACTGCTCTGCCATTTTAACTTCAAAATACCATCAGCTTCTGCTGTAAAGATACTTTTTTTTTTTTTTTTTTAAGAATATCCTAATTCTGAATCATTTCCAGCAAGATAAAGAATTTGAAAGCAGTCCCACACTCCTCAGTTCGAAAGCACAGCCCAGCTCTGGCTTCAAGTACTGTTCTTACAACACTCTTCTGCTAAAAAAAAAAAAAAGGAGGCGAGATCATTTGTGACCAGTGGAAGCCAAGTTCATGGAGCTTCTTCACCCAAGAGTCCTCTGCTTCAGATGCAGATGGGGCTAATGAGTTAATGTAAAGGGTCCGAGTGGTTGTAGGCCCATTCGTCCTGTACCTAGCATCACTCTAGTGGCTCATCTGCTTTTTTAGTTATTTGATTCATTTCACTAAGCTGGTGCAAAACAAGTCAGCCCCCCCCCCTCACACACACACACACACACACACAAACACACACACACGTGTTGGCGTTTCCTGCCTGCTGAACAAACAGAGCTCTCAGCAGAGCATTGGGTAAAGTAGGAGCACTGCAGCCGGCCCTTGGGCCTTCAGCTGGCCCAGCCCTGAGGATGGCTGCATTGGTAGGGAACAAAATCAGGTTACTTCAGGTAAATGCCTTGTAAAATCAGCTTGAGATACCATAGAGAGGGCACACATTTGGAGCTGCAGTAAAAATGCAGAGAAGCTGTGCTGCTGATGAGCAAAGTGGAAAGCAGTAATGAGAGCATAGAAAGGAAGTGGCATAACGTGACGATAAAAATGCACAGAAGGGCTTCGTTAAGTGCAGAGTCAAACAGAAGGTGTTGAACCAAGGGATGACTATTTTTGTTTGGCTACCAGTAGCCCTGATAGATGAATACCACCATGGAGAGCAGCTAATCTAAGCTGGGGGGAGTGTCTGATAGCCCCGAGGAGCATGGCCCTCCCAAATGGTGATTCCCATTTGCCTTCGCTTGTAAATGGATCCAGGGAATGTTATGGCACATTTTTCTGCTGTACCATAACTAAATTAATTTTTAAATATTTAACCCTTTCATAGTCAGTAACTTCATGTTTACATTGATTCCTTAGGCTCAAGAGGTTAAAAACATATATCATCATTAAATAAATATTTATTAGCTAAATAGAGGCTTGCAGACAGTGATAGGTTGATTCTGTGCTCTAGTTGCTTCACTCCTTATCTCAAACAAGTTCAGGTGGTAAAATCAACCCTTGCCAATTCGTTGAAATGCCACACATTTAGCAGAAATAAGACCAAAAGTTTGCTGAAGCCTCTTGGCTTCCAATCTAAGGCTGAGAAAGGAGGTCACTAGAAACTGGGGGTGTCCTGAGATGTGACCGTTGGAGCCCATCCACACAGTGTCTCTAATAGCATGGACTGAGACTGTGTGCCTTTGCTTTCTTCTGTTGCTCTGCATGTCATTAACTTCAACCTCTCAGTCTCATTTTCCAGCTCTACAGCTTTGCCACTCACACTGCCTGCTTCCAGACTAACTTACCTTTTCAGGACTAACTGTAGTAGAACGAGCGTGATGGACTGAGGTAATAATAAAGCATAAACTTTGTGGGATATGGAAAGTGTTCCATCACTGTAAAAAGACATTAGTGTTGCTTTGTCACGTATATCTACCCATGTATAATGTTTGTATTGTACTACTGAAGCTAATCCATTGTCTCTGGAAATTATCTTTCAGTGGTCCATACCAGAAAGGACTTTTATCAGGGATTTAGTAATAGAAAAAAAATGTTGTAGATTTTGAATCCAATGGTGTTATACTCTTCCAAACATCAGTATTAGCACTGCCTTTTTCAAATTCAAGGAAGTGCAGATGACTGAGAACAAAGGGTTCATGTGATTTGAATGGTTTTAATCCAGGATTACTTCAGTCAGAATTCAACCTTAGAACATACAGAGTGGGAAGAAAAACGCTTGGTATTTCACTGCTTTTCATAGTAAGTGGCAATGTGTGTAGCTTGTTCAAAACATTTATCAAAATTTCCTTCCTATCAGAGCTTGTGATGGCATCCAGTTGACTCCATTACTCCCAGG
Source organism: Oreortyx pictus (assembly GCA_036925125.1). Taxonomy (NCBI): domain Eukaryota; kingdom Metazoa; phylum Chordata; class Aves; order Galliformes; family Odontophoridae; genus Oreortyx; species Oreortyx pictus. The sequence goes on from JAUPFR010000007.1 coordinate 24,210,244, forward strand.
GTATTTTAACGGAGCAAGAATTGAATCCAAGCACTCTCCCTCTCGCCCCTTGGAATACTGTTAGGCCTGTTTCTGATATTATTTTTGAGCTAGACTTTGCTAGTTGTACCTTCCACTTGGTCATAAAATCCCTGTCAATCTTAAATAGCTGAGATTTCAGAAAAGGTGTTTTCTAGCTTTGTAATACTCCGTACAGACTTTCTCACCTGCCAAATAGCTAACACAGTGACTGCTGTGGATGTGCAGCACATTTTCCTGTTCATAAAGGCATATTGATCATGTTTAGTTTTCGTTTTTCCTAAATGTTCAGCCAATATTAGTTTCCTTTTGAAGTAGTTGTTTGTGAAGAATGTGTTTGTAAACGTACATCTCAAGATTTGTTTGAGGCTGACTCATTTTTGACCTCAGTTTACATACTCTGGAGTAGCTTTCTCTTGAGCCCTTGAGGAATGTCACCTGACTTATGTCACTAACATTGCTATAGTAGCAGGTCTTCCATCTGAGTGAATTGGAGAGTATTGCCAAAAGTAAAAACTACAATAGTAGTGTTGTAGTACTCTGATATGGTTAAAAACAGTTTCATTAATTTGTGTCCCAGTGATGATTCTGCATTTCATTTGATTGCAAACTTCCTGATTACATAATCTTCTCGATGAAGCATTTATTAGATTGTTAAGAGATTAGACTCTTAACTTTCTTAGTCTCCCTCTTCAGAAATGTTCTGTTTTTATATGAATAATCCATAGGATGTAAAAATGGTGCCATGGAATATGCATAACATTACAGAAATCAAATGGATTTTTCACTAAAAACTTGTAATATTTGTCTCTGTCCGCCCCACCCCCACATTTGATGAATTCAGGTGAGACATTTCCCTGCTCTTGTCTGAGCTTTGAATTGGGAGAACAGCGGAGTACTGTGGTCTCTTTCTAAAAACCTTGGAGGTTGCAAACAAAAGAGTCTCAAACATGTCAGTTCTGTGCGATGAAATACAAAGTTTCCAGAATTTAAGTAGTCTTTCCATTGAAAACTGAAATTATTGTTTGTTCACAGATAAACTTTCAGTTTCTCTTCATCTTTCACAATGTCTTTTCTGTTTACAGAAGGGACAAAGAAAACCAACAGACTTCAAAAACAAATTCTGATAACCTTTTCATATGTAATGTGTTGATTTGTGAAGCCAAACCCACCCCCTTAGTTTCTTTTCCTAACAGTGAGACTTTTTAAGAAGAAGTACCCAAAGGATATCCGGTGGTGTTTGTTTATTATCCTCAGGAACTGCTCTCAGCCTACATTTTAAAAGCAACAAGAACTTTAATTGTGCTAAAAAATGAAAATGATATGGTGATATCTATAGGCTAATTGCCAACACAAAATCAACCCTTCTTCAGCTCTCAAGAAAATTAAAGTTGACTTTTTCTGTTTTGTTTTTTCCTCTTTTTATATGCTAAAAAAGTGATATTTTGAAGCATTTCATAATGTTTGGTCTGTATTTCATCTGATACTTCTAAGAGATTATAAATTAAATGGTGACAGGAGGGCTATAGGCAGTATTTTAAAGAAAATTCCCCAGTGGAGTACAATTTTTTTTTCTCATATCTGGGAAAAGAGAGAATTTTAACACCATGAAAGAGTTCTGACTTTTGCATCAGTCAGCATTAACTTCAAGAAAATTCCTGAATAGTTTCATTTGTATCAAATAGAAAGTGCTTTCAGCTATGTACTGCTTACTTCTGACAAAGGCAACAGGTGGGTTTCATGTAGCCAAAGAACTGACTAAAAGAAAATCTGACTAGCCGTGCCCTGTTTTGCAAATATTAAATGTAATTTGGCTGTGTTTCCTGGACGTGTGATAGGTCACCTCCTGAGAAAGTGGTATTAGGATATCGTATGAAACCTCTGTAGTGGCTTGGTTTTGCTATTTCCGTTAAATCATTTCAACGAACCTGGAAAATTCTGCTCCAGCATTTTTGTGGGTATGTTTTGGACAGCTTATACTTTTTGTTACTGTGAATAGTCACATTTCGCTGCAGTTACCTAAAAGAAAACAAGTTGGCATACAAATATTGTGCACTGAGTTGTATTTAACATAACTTTTTTCCCAAGTCCATATTCTGTCTCACTCAGATGCACTTTTCTGTGCTGAGATTATTCTGAGCTGAGCGGCATTTTGCCTTTATGACAGGAATTACAGTTTCTTTCTATTGTGGCATTAATATATATGAATAATAACCATTACCATAATTCATGGTGTGTGTGCATGCCTGGAGGAGGGGTTGTTTTCAGTTTTTTTTTTTAATTCATAGAGGAACGCTGACATAGAAATCAAAAGCCCAGAGTAAAAAGAAAACACTTGTTTCCAGAATAGTAGAGGCTTTTTTTTTTCTTTCCTTTTCTTTCCTTCTTTCTTTCTTTTTTCTTTCTTTTTTCTTTTTTTAAAGTCTTTGACAATTTGGAAGTAGCGCGGTTTGTTTTTATTGTGAAAACTCTCAGGAAGAACAATTCAGAGTCGGTGCCATTATTCCCGGCTGAATGGTGCTGGGTTTGTGAAATGGAGCAGCTGCAGTAGTTTCAGCTCTGCTCACAAAACCATTCGCTTTTTAATCAAGAACTTCAGATTCTGCGGTGGCTGTTGGTGATGGAGATGGCCGGCTCTGCCTTGGGAGACAGCTGCAGTATAATTGAGACAGACTATGTGAAACAAATGTAAATGGCGAATGGATGTCTTAAGAGCGGAGCACTCACTAAACTGTAACCGAACTTTTAATAGGATGAGAAGCACTTGTACAGACAGGGATTTACTCCACCGTGAAACATTTGACGGACAGTGATGTTCTTACATATATTGCATAAAAGAGAGTTTAAGTCTCGGGCACTGGCACGCAGTCCCCGCGTGCAGTAATCCTGGCTTGGGTGAGGTTTTGGTGAAGGTAGCTCATCTGAGGTAAAAGCTCAGACTGACAGTTTGCTGTAGAAGAGAGTTTTCTAAATAGCAGCGTTTAACTAAACCAAAAATTACCTTGCTTCGCATCACAAATCAGGAAGCGCTGCCCATGTGTTTAAAAAAGAAAAATAAAGAAAGGGTAAAGGAAAAAAAAGGTGGAGTTTGAACGTTTTGTCAAATTGTCATAGTCACAGTTAGTGAGGAGCTTGTACTTGGAGCCGGCCGGTTGTGTTTCCTGCTGCACTATACATTCCTCATATACGTGACCGGTTTGCTATGGAGCTGCGGGTGATTGTACGGGCCGGAGCATTTCACTCTTTCCAGACCAGCTATGTCATTCTCTCGCTGCCTTTTCCATAACATTTAGCTTAACTTTTCTTTTTTTTTAATACTTTTCTCAACTGAAGGGATCCCTAAAGATAGCAGTCCTTGTGGCAGAATATTATGTTGTTCCTCGTTGTTCTCCTTTGTTTTCAAACACTTTGTCCCATTTTGTGTTTCCGATGAGTGCAGTCTCAAGCCTCTTTGATGCTGACTAATTGAGGGGGGGTGGGGAAGACAATGTAAAAGGGTTAATCCGTTACACTGGTATTAATGAGTCAGCTGAATCCCTACCATTCTCTCATTTCTGGTTCACTTAGCACCAGTTATCACAAGTGACACTTGGTTTTGTGGGGAGCAAGCTGGGAGGATGGTAGGTAAGGCAGACCTCAGATGAGCAGCATGGTCTGAGGTTAATGCAGGTAAATATATTCATGCCATGTGGGCTGAGATAAGAAAATAATCCTGTTTTCCTGCAGGACCCCTGGGAACGCTGATAGTGTTGGTAGGGCGGTGATATTTTTAGCTGGCACGTGGAAGGGTGGTGGGGTTGTTTTCTGAACTCTGTTGTGCTGCTGGGCTTCTGGCTGTGGCTGCGCTCACCTGGCACTGTGCGTTAGAAGTGAGGTGTTGAAAGAGTCATTATTTGCATAGCTTGGCAACTGTGTGCAGGGTCTGTGCAACTCAGAGCCCCTTTTTTAAGTCTGGCATCTCTTGTGACGTATTAACACAGCAGTAACGTTCCTGTGACCTGTCCTGAGTTTTTAATGTATGGTTCTGCCAAAGTATTGAAGAGGTATTAATTCCAAGATGTAGTGTTTTTTCATTACTTCTGATTTCAACTAGGTAAATCAATGAGAGCATCAGGTGCAGAGAAGGAAGTCATGCTTCTGAGCATTGAGTTACTTTTTACAGTGCTTTTTAATAAGTTAGAAATAATTTCAAGCAAGGCAAACTCAGAATCCCTCTTTTATGCATAAAACTGGAAGAAGGTGTGAGTCCAGGCAAACATCTGCTTCTGTGCCCTGCTGTTTGTTGAATCTTCCTTTGATTAAGGCTGAGATCCCTGTTTGCAGCTCATTCTTTTACCGCAGACCTTGTTTTACCTGCAGTGATGTCTAAAAAGAAGCACATGGGGTGGCAGCAATTTGGGATGGACCTCAGGTACGTGGAGCATCTCTTGTGCTTTGAAGCATTTTCTTCTTCCCAGGTCACTCCAGTGGCTGAAGGCTGTAGAAACACACTCACAACCCTCATCTGAACTTGTTGTTAGTGTCACAGAGCTTGTCTTCTGATTGCAGCCTTTCAGGAGAGCCACCTAAGTTAGGTCTACCCCATGCTGAAGAATGCTGTGGAAATCATCACTTACAGGAGTGTTTGAATTCATGTACCTTAATTTGGGAGTAATTCTTCCAGCTTACTCACAGGATGGAAAGAGCATCCCTGCCTGTGAAGCAGCTGTACAACTGCCACCGTTTGGGGAAGTCTGTGGGCAGTAACATCATGGGGAGCCTGCTTTCCTACTTTCAGTGCCTGTGTTGCAGCTGTCCTCCTTTCCAATAAACGAGCCCCCACACAGACTTTGCATTTGTACACAACTACATTTTAGCAAGTTCCAAACCATCACTGTCTTCTAACCTCCAGAGTGCTTAGAAAGTTGGAGATACAGGTTTTAGGCCTTAGTCTCTGATTCATCCCTTTGGGGCAGGAATTTTGTCTGACCACGAAAGCTTTAAAGTTAACAACAGTGGGATATCTTAAAGGCAAAATTCTGTATGCTATCTTCTCCCATGTCTGACTTCACTCAGAGTTGTTTGGCCAGCAGTGAGTTTGAGAGAGGACAATCTGATTTTACAAGGTTGCTGCCACCCAAAACAAAGGTGCTATTTTTACTCCAGTGAATCTTCCTTTGCTCCAGGTCTAGTGTTTCTTGCACTTTTTTGTGAACCAGCTCAGTTCTCAGACAAAAAGGCAGGTGGATTTCTGTTCAGTTAGGTCACAGCAAAGGCAGTGCCTTCCAGGGAGAGGGAATAGTTCCCCTCAGAGGGAGCAAACAGCCTCACATGGCCTCCCAGGCTGTCTCCCTTATCCAGGCAAAAAAAAAAAAAAAGAAAACAAATGACTATATATTGCACAAAAATATTCTCTTTGGAAACTTTCCCCATCTTAGTCTATCTGAGCTGATTTTTTGGCCTCCTGAGGGAGGGCCAGGTCCTTCATCTTGCTGCAAACTCTACAGGCTTGCCATTTGACTTTCTGCAATTTTGTGAGTTGTCTTCTGGGTTAGTGTTGAACTCTCCTAATAAATTGAACTGGCTCAAAGAGGTTGAGTGATAGAAAGGGAAAAGAAGAGTGAGCTGCTCGATTGCCTCCTGATGTCTCATCAGGCAGCACTCCTAAGGTACTTTATGCATGGGACGGATGCTAGAGCAACAGCAGATTCAGCCAGAAGTCCTGGACTAGAGAGCTCATCTGATACCCTGCAGATCTTCACTAGCTCCAGAATGGGTGAGGGCAATGGCAGGAACAAACAGCCCAAAGTGGAGAGGAAGGAGGGGCCCACCCTCGTGTCAGCCAAGTTGGTGTAACCACAGCCACGTGTGGGATCTGTCCTGCTGCTGGGCTTGCAGGCACCCAGCCTGTGTTCCCCACTTCTTCCTAGAAGGGGACTGGAATTCAGTTGTCTTCTGAACAAAAGCTGTGTTCTTTCGGGGAGAAAGGAATGTCATTTTGTGCTCATGGCCCTGTATTTCTTTTTTCCTTCTAGTTCTTCTTTCATACCTGGCTATATAATAATTGTGGGCAGGATGTGGCATAAGAATTCTAGGTTCCAAATACAGGACATGCTGCTGAGTAGAGCGTGTGTAACTGCATCATGTAAACCGGGTTTGGCATTGTTGTGTGAAAATCATTAATCCACCATGGCAGCTGCCTATCATACACAAGTGTTCAGGTCTTTGTGACCTAGAATTTCATCTGCTAGACTTCAGCCAGCTGAATAGAATCCAGTAATGCAGCCCTTTGTGTATGGGCTGGGTTAGTTTGCGGGCTCGTCTTATACGAAGGCAGCACAATGATATTGTTGGTCTGTGCTTTTGTGAGTACTGAATTCAAAACTGAAATGATTAGGAACATGGCTGGAAATGGGAAACAATATGATTATGATTATGATTGTTTTGGTCTCATCTCTGTGAAATTCCTGGTCTTCAGGGTTCGTTTCAACACACCTTCAATAAAATGCATAAAAATTGCAAACCTTACATACGTATTTGTTGATATACCGCCTAGGGGAGAGGCAGGGCTGCTTCTTTTGGCACATGGAGCTGTGAGCCTGACTCAGCCACGTTGTGAAAACTCACCCTGGAGTAGGGTGTTCGCGCTGCAAACTGAATGGCATTTCTTCAGACGGTAGCCAGGAGGGAGTTGCTGGAGGTGTGTAGTTTGTTTCTGTAGGGTGGCCTTGTCTGCTTTTGTTGCACTAGGTTTTGAAATAAGTACTCATTCTATTCTAACTGTGTTGTGTGAAAATTTTCTGAAGAAAAAGTTCCACGTGTTGTGTGTACCTTCCTGAGAACTTTCCCTTGGGAAGGGGTTGATGTACTGTGTAAGGATATATGATCACTGCCATCAGACAGCTGTAGCAATTGATGATAAAAGTTACAGGGAGCTGTGGCCTTTCTTCGTTTTTTCCATTTGTGATAAGAATACAATACAAAGCCCTGGCAGTTTTTTTTTTTTTTAATGAAAAAAAGTTTAAGTATTACACAATTCTTCTGCTGATTTTTTTTGCTCTTTGCTTTGCGGACGGTGTTAGTATCAGCTTTTTGTGTTCAGGGTAGTGTTTTGCTGTTTCATTGAAAACCCAAGCAAAAACATACCAGCCAAATTTTTTCATCTATTATCTTTGTAAATTGATATTTTAGTATGTGTGTGTGTGTTTTGTTTAAGACAATGGGAACTAAGCTTCTTTGTCTTTTCAGAAATTCTTATTTGTCCCCTTTTTGTCCACCATAATAGTTTCTGCTTTCCTCTTCGCACTATTTTAAGGAATTCTTCTAGAGCATCTTCATGCTGATGCTTGAAATTTTTATGAATTGGTGCCGCTCTGTGTAATGCTGACGTGTAATTGAAAAGGTTATAATGTACTGAAGCCAAACATATTAAAACATTGTGAATATTTGATGCTGTTTCTCTCATTGCCTTTCAAATCAAGTGTTCTACTGATAATATGTTGAAGTGAATATTTCCATGTTGTTTACATCCAAGTCAAAAGTAAACAAGAAGTTCCATAATGTAGTTTCTCCTACAAAGCTGGCTTTAAAATAAATTTCCTAGAAATGCTAAACCAGCTTAAAGCCCCTCTCCCCCCCCCCCAAAATAAAAAAGTAATTGGAAAATAACACTTTAATCCAAGTTAATCCACATTATTGACCTTCGTACTCTAAATAAATAAATAAGTACATAAAATTATGTTGTCCTTTAATCACCTGTGAAGCTGGTTGTCCATGAGAAAAGTCTGCCCGAAGATCGGCTGCTGTACTGTTTTTGCCTTTTCTGAGGATCAGTAAATGGATTTATGTTTTATTTTGTGTGGAGACTGCCTAATTCTTAACCTCTTTAGTTGGTTTGCCTTTAGGTTTTAGAACTCCTTCCTGAGGCTGAGGTAGTTCAGAAGGTGGTAGTGATACCATGAAATCAATGTTGTAAACCAAAACTAATATTTCAAGGAGCTTTAGAGGCAGAGGTGCCTGAATAATGTCTTATAGTTGCTTTTGGATGTAAGTTTTCCTTCTTTCATGTTGAGAACCATTGTGTAAAACCTTTAGATATATTCATAAATTTGTATTTGCTACTACACAAACTCCAAACAGAGGTTTTATACTGAGTTTTTGAGGAAAACAAAATATGCTATGCTCAAAAATATACTGCAAGCACATATTTGAAATGCAAAAGCAACAATGGATGTAACATTATGTTTTCCCCTTTGAACTACTATTATATATGTAATTGTCCCAGTCATACAAAATCCCAGCAGTAAGGTTGCCTTCTGGAAAATCACTCAGAAAAATGAAGGGTAGGAAATGATCCAAAATACTCTTAGCCCTGTCAAAAACATGTTGAAGAGATGTTTTGATATTATGACTTAACTTTTGGCATCAGGTATATTGATGCCTGTGAGTCACATGTACGCATGTACAAACGTGTGTATCAGTGGATCCATATAACTTTATATGAGTTGTTTATTTTTTAAATTAGTTCTGTCTAATTTTGGTTCAGATCTGAGTGAAGGACTGCCATGTCTGGGAGGATGGTAGCACTCTAAATTGGAAATGATTACTTTGGGGAAGATTTCGTAGAATTATGTACTGTAAAAGTTACCCTAAATGAGTGTTCTGTCCTATATATTAGTTCTTCTCCTAAGAAGCCTTCAGAGAGTTTAGAAGACAAAAATGTTCTCAACAACTAATGTGAGTGCTGTAGGTATCTGCTCACGGATGGAGGCAAATTGTTAGGATGAGGTTGTGTATAGACATCTGCTGAATGCAAAACTCAAACACTGTAGAACTCCCACAGCAGTTGGTGGGTTCTTGATCTCTTTTTACTGCCCAGCTGCAGATGATTATATTTTCAAAAATCTAGTTCTTCTATATCTGTGCCACTTTCAGCCATATTTGACAGTATTTTCCTGTCTTATCAGAGTCAGAAGTTTGATCATGTAAATCTCATTCCTTAGGAAACTAGCTTAAATTTGCTGTATTCGTTGATTTGCATTTATGCAGCAGCTCTCACATGCAAATATGAGACTATCAACACCAAAATTTTTGATAGACAAATCATTTTAATACATGCTGGAACTAGTAGCGAGGCCTCAGCCCCATGACGAAATGCAGACAGTAAAAAAATCTTTATTTCATTGTGAGAAGTTGATTCTATTATCAGTGTCTCTCTCTAGCTTAGTTGGATTAGTAGCAAGAAAATAATACTGCTAAAATGTTTTTAGGGAAACGTTGCTCACTGGCTGCGTATTCTGTGAGCTGTACTATTGTCTTCAGCTAGGTTTGTTGTTGTTACTGTTTCCACATAACCTTTTACTGCTTGCTCATCAGGAACCAAGGAGGTAAAGACTTTTATTGTTCTGAGTTTAAACTTTTTATCGTCCTTCCAATCAACATAAGAAAATGCAAGAGAGATTGTGTAAATCATGATTCCATATCCTCATAAAAGGTAAAGATGTGGTTAGGCCAGAGAAGTAGAGCAAATAAAGGCAGAGAATATTATCTTTACCTCCCTCCCTTGGAAAAGCAAAAAGGACCCAGGAAGAGACTGTAACCCTAAAAGAGCTTTCAGGCTGCTTCTTTTGCAGTTGCTGCATGCCAGACAAAGGTGGATTATAATGAGTCACTGCCCAGGAAGCAAATTTGAGAGTGGGGTGGAAAGGAAAGAGATAATAAGTCTGAATTTTTCCAAACATCTAAAAATTTAAGGGACTTCTTGTTTTTCTTTTTAACCTGAAAACAATCTAGTTATTCTATGAGATGATTACTGTGGCAGAAAGCTCTTAGTGATTATTCAAACAGTAAGTCTAAAGAAAGAAGTAACTAATTTATAAAACTTTTCTTAAAAAATGAAATAAAGTAAAATGAAGTACGTTAAATAGCTTGCTTCCCCAATAAACTACGATTCACTTGGGCTTGGAAGGTTGCATGTATTTTCATATGAGGAGAAGGTGAATGACAGGAAGAACTGAAGATTCTCTAGTAATTTCAGGAACTGTAAGTGAATGAATGTGGAGGTTGGCCTATGGCAGCTAATCCATGCATACCAGGCAATCAGGTAAAAATTTTTTATAGACAACATTCATGAAAAATGTTAGCATGTGATAGATAAGCTGTGGATTATCTGTAGAGCACAATCAGTTTAACACAGGATGAGTAGCAAAGCGTTTGGAAGCTCTCCCTTGGACATGGGCACATGTGTCCTGATGAGTGTGACTGTTGGGTCAGGTGACTTGGAGGACATACAGTTCTGTGGCACGGCTGGTGTTTTTGACTTCTTGCTTATAAAGTGAGCGAATGTGTCCTAAGCCCTTAAACTCACATCTGTGCTGCACTGGTTGCTTCAGCACTAAAGATGTATTGGGTAGCGAGATGCTGATAACAATCTAAGATAAGGAAGGTGTGGCAGCCTGTGGAGTAATGAACTCAAGAACAGGATTTCCAAACAGCAAAATGGAAGAGTGAGGTCTGCTGAAAGCGGTGAAGGAATTTAGTGGTTCTGTGGGCTACTTGGAAAAGTTGGTAGGAACACGTAAAGGAGAAGGTGCCTGCGTGGAAGCATCACACCAGTAAAACAGAATGGGATTGATCCCCAGTGTTTCTTTTTTGCTTGGCATGGAAACATCGTGATTGCTTTTCCTCTTAATAAGGACTGGACCTCTGGCAAATGCAAAGACTTCCTTCTCATTCACCCTTGTGCTGCATGAACTCTTAAACTCTTGGTTTGCTCGGTGTTGCAGCTGTGAAGAATCTTTTTGCTGATAGATTGAATTTTAAGGGGGTATTATTAGCTTGTTGAAATGAAACTGCTGCTGATATGAAAAGCTCTAACATGAAACCAGGATGAGATGATCTGAAACTAAGATGACTTCATTGTTTTGCCGACTATATATATTCTTATAAGTCTACTGTGTCTTGGTCATGAAGCTGACGAGAATTAATGTGAAGTTTGTATAGCACAAATGCTGTATGAACTGGTAGTCCCATTTTAAGAAAAGAGAACCAGCCATCCATCTGTGCCCCATCTCTCCCACTGAAGAAGGCAGCATATGGCCAGTGCCTTATTTGGTTGAGGTAGATCAGTGAGTAATATTCTGGACTGGCAGCTCAGCACTCTTCTCTGGCACTAAATGTGGCTTTGGACTTTTCTTGTAAGGGACCACAGCAGTTGAGACAAAGCTAAAGGCTGGAAATGGTAGTGAGGAGAATAGCAGCAAAATGGCGTCCATTGCTGGTTACCTATCTGCTGTATGCACAAAGAAAGAAAGAGGAACTTTTTAATAAATCACCTTGGAGTTAGACTGGAAGCAAACGGATGCTCAAGGAGCTGGAGGCTACAAAATGAGGCAGGAGAAGAGCAATGCTATCAAACCTCTTTGCACAGAAGTGAAGTTGTTGGGGGACCTGAGAGTCATATGTTCAGAGGGGAGAGGGATTTACAGTACTGAGATACCTCCCTAGATTGACACCATAATAGTGATGCATCTGTCAGCAAACTGAAGTTTGACATTCTCTTATTGACTTGAAATTGCTGTGTCTATCTCAATGAAGGAGGAGAAGATTTCTGAGTAGGAAAAAGGGGTGAGAAATTGCAGTAAAACCTCTGTGCTTCCATACCATCAGCGTCTGCTGTTTTCAGATCCTGCTAATCCTCTATTAGAACTATTTGTCTTTTTATTTCCAACCAGGAGTCAGAATACTGTTTGTTCCTGCCATTTTTCGGTAGGAAAGAAAAAGTGGTAACGAGCAAGAAATAGTTAAACTAAGTAGAGTATAATGGAAAATAACAATCTTCCTTTTGAAGCTGAAGGTGGAAATTTTTGTATTTGGTATCTCATTACCTCATGCTGTGTTGCACATGGTTCACTTTCTCATCAGATTCTTGTACACACCAGGACAAATGGCAGCCTAAGTTAAAGAAGGCTCTAACGTGTATTTACAGATCATTTCTCTTTTTTAGACTGAGGGTGGGATAGACTTTTAAGTGCTGTCTGTTGATCAAGAGACTACACAGCGTGAGGATGACAAAATGCTGGGAGAGGAAAGAGTATAAATAGAAACCCCACTTCCTTGTTGAGTAGAAGCCAAACTTGTGGTTGAACCTTTGTGTACAAGAGTCCCTGAGGTCCGAATAGGCAGCTAAATGCCAGTTGTTGAAGATGCCAAAAGTGAGATCTGAGGGCTGCCAAAAATTCTGCGATCTGAGTGGGTTGTACATACTGCAGACTAGCCTGGGTGTTCCTTTCCTGGTCAACACCTGTCTGCAGTTCATGGAAAAGAAGAAGGTACTGGTGGAACCTGGGGAACGTTGGTATGAATCCAGCACAGAGTGGAAGAAAAAGCCTGTGTCTGACCTTTGAGTGCAACATCATTCATTTGGACCTGAAAGAGTCTTAATATAGCTTATAAACAGCCTCCCAAGGCTGAGAAGTGGGAACATCTGGAAAGCAGGATAATTGTCTACTGCTCTCTTTTCAAATTTGAAAATATATTTCCATTGTTCAGTAAGAGAATAAGCATGATTTTTTTCCTGATAAATTCTCCAAGTGATCTCCTATATGTCACTGATGATGCTGCTGATGTTTAAAACTCATTACATTGCACACATCCCTTCATTACTAATACTTAGATTCTCAAAATAGTACATGATGTATTAAATACGTGACTTCAGTTTTTTTAGTATGAATTTTATGACTAAAACTTTGCATAATGCTTTAAACCAAAGGATATATGAGCCAGAATCTAATTGTCTTGTAAAATGAATCATTTTGCCTGTTATCTCTTCATTAAAATACAGCTTTAAACTTGCTCTAGTTCGAACAAATTAATTCAAATCTTATTGCCTATATTTATATGGAGGTTAGGCAGGATGATTACGGTAGTCCCTCTGGCTTTATCTGTCAACAAATTTACCATTCACTTCTGATGAAAGGCTGGACGGGGAGTGCTGGTAGCCCTGCCTGCTGAGGTCATGTATTCATGATTTTTTCAGAGCCAGATCTCCTTTGCTTAGTTTGGCAAAATTATAATTACATATTTATTTATATCAGGAACATGTAAAAGTGATTTGTTTTTTTTTCTTTCTGTCAAGGACTCTAAACTTGAATTTGGAAGGTGCTCTAAAGAACCCATTTTAATTCTCACTCCCAAGAGTCTGCTCTCATGAGATGTCTGTCTGTTCGGGGTTCACCTTCTTCCACCATCCTAACTTCTGGGTTAACAAGAAGAGATTACAGGGAAAAGAGGAAAACCAGATCAGAGGGAAGCATTTGAGAAGCTGAGATGGACAAGGGAAGAGAAACTTTGACTTGCAGTTAAGGAAGAGGTTAGAATGGAAGTCAGTGGGAAACCAAGGCAAGCTGAACAAAACAATTGGGGATGGCAAAACAAGATGGGTTGGTTATGGCAAACATGATAAGGCTGAGAAGTGGTGGAGCTAGGAGAGCCCAGGCTTGGGGAGGTACATGAAAATTAATTCATCGGTTGGGGTAATAGAAATGAGGATGATTGATCTATTTGGATACTTGAGATAGGAACCAGTCAAAAAATAAAACCAGGAATAGTGCTTTCTCCAGAAAACTGTTCTGTTCTCATGGGCATCTTAGGCTGTTTAGTCTACAGCTGCCTATAACTTCATTAACTCAAATAATACCCATATTTATGAATATTCATATGTTATATTTGCAGCACTCTATACCTGAAAATGGGGAAAGATATTAAGGTTTTCCCATTTGCTCTTTTTTTTTTCTTTTTTCTTTTTCTTTTTTTTTTCTTTTTTTTTTCTTTTTTTAAGCTAGCAGATCTACATTAAAGTTCAGGTTACAAAGTCAACTTGAATTGTGAAACACCATAGATACTGTGAACTTACCACCCCTGGGAGCTGGATGTCAGAGTTCAAAGTGAAAAGATATTTCATTTCTCTCCCAATAAGCTATTCTTGGTCTTTATTTTCTTGTGATCATTTTTACATTTTTGATCTTTTGGTCCTGATTTCAAGCTATGATTTTTTTTCATCTTAAGGAAAACTAGTCACAGGAAGAAGAGTATATTCCAGATAGCATTAGCACATATCAAATTTGTTTTTTGTTTCTTCAAATATAAAAGCTTTCAAGTGCTTTCTAAGGACGATCTGTAAGGACAAGGAGAAAAAAATTCCCTTGTAACTCTCTTTTGCTAAGTTTATGCATACACGCAGCTATACCCAATGTGAGTCATCTCACTGATCTCAATTAGCTGTCCCTTTGCTGCTCACAGGCTAACCAGATCTGCCCTTTCACTCTTGATTAGCTTTGTCCAGCTAGCTGCAGCCTGCTCACATCTTTTCAAGGCTCCGTGGAGCCAGCACATGTTCCCCTGACAAATCCTGATCTCAGGGAGGGGTATCCTGTGTTTTTCCTCCTGCATCTTTTATTGAATGTAGAACTGGGAAGGAGCACAAAAGGTCATTCATCCTCCTTGTCTTGGCAGCACTGGAAGCATTCATAACAGATGTTTCTTCAACCTCTTTCAAAAATCCTTCAGAGGTGGACATTCCAATGCTTCCTCAGGTAGTTGATTCTTAAGCAGCCTTACTTCTGGAGAAGCAGATCTAAAGCTAAATTTGCTAGTTTAAACTTGTTTGCAGATGTACCAAGAATATCTTTTACTCTCCTCTTCATGCATCTGCTGACTATTTTCATGCCTTCTCAAGTTTTTGTGATATTTCATTGCAGGTAGCATTGTCAAGGCCTCTGTTAGTTTTTCTTTGCAGTCCTCTCCTTCATTACACACGTAAAATAAAGATTTGACATAGTTTCTCCTCATGGCCATTACTTATATCATCACCTTGTAGGTGCTTACAGATTCTGTTTTTCGGAGTACCATGGGGAAGAAATGCAGATAAACTGACTCCCAATCTCTTTTGTTCTCTTCCCACTTTTTTTCCATTCCTCCCACCCCCTTCCTTTTTTAAAAGAGATGATGTGAATGTGAATACTTTGGAGTATTTTATATAAAGAACTACTAGTTTACTGAAAAGCATTTTTCAGTTCCAGAAAAGATATTGACAAGCTTGGACATTAATGGAACTAGTGGGCATTAGTGACCTACAACTATTAAAATATATTAAAAGCATACCTAATGGCTAAACGTTGCTATTTGTTTTTATAAGAAATTTTACTAGGTATTGCACTGTACCCAAGGGTCCTTGGGGGTGAGTGGCAGCATGGTGCAAGGCTGCATGCAGCCAGGTGCCACGAGCTTCCAGGTTCACTGGACATGAGCAGAAGCTGGCCGCTGTCCTGGTGGGCTCTTCCACATGCCTTACTTCTAGCTCAACCTCTGGGGAAAATGAACAGCAAAGCCAAAAGCACAGGCTTACCAAAGGAGTGAAACTAAAGTAATTTGAACCCTTTCATTTAGAACTGTGGTTGCAGGACTCTAAGAATGCAGGCTTTCAAAATAATCTGCTGCAGAAAGCGCCATCAGTTCAAATAAAAATAAAATCAGAATTATGCAACTGAATCTTTTTCATCCTTCTAAGTTGTCTCTGACAGACTATTTGCTGAATAGCACTAACAGCATAAGGAGATAAACCATGGGATGCTCACAATTTCTTGTGCAACCTCTCAGACAGTTACAGAAGACAGGCTGAGTGGGGTTGTTTGTTTTTAGTGATTGGTAGATTTGTTTTAGTAGCTTTACATTTTTAAGAAAGTTACTAATGTTACCTCTCTAATACCAATTTAATTACTCTGTCTCTAGTTTATTGCTGAGATCCGCCCATCTTAGGTTGGCACCAGCTGCAGCTTTTCAGATCAACTGGAATCTGTGTCATCAGTGACATCCTGGGCAGACGTAGCCATCTCCATGCCATGGGAGAAGGGTAGTGGCCAGCCTGTCCTCTAGTAATTTCCCTAGATGGCCAAAACCAGGGAATTTCTTTGTGTCTGCTGTTCCTCTTTTGCAGCGTTCATGCACAGATATCCCCTGTGTGGTACCTAGGTTGTAAATGAGAGTGGAGTGGCCATTCATGTGTCCTCCTAGCTTGACCTGGACCTGAGACATGGCTGACACATGGCCCAGCTGTGGCCCTTACACCAAATCCTCGTACTGCTGCATCTCTTCTGCTTGACATGTCACCATTGTTAGAGCTCAGTGGTCCTGAAGTCTTCAAAAAGAGAAACCCTGCTTTCTTTCTTTTTATTTGTTTGTATTTTTCAGTTTAATTGATAGAGACACATTTATACTCTTAGGTTTTGCAGACTACTTCTCAATGTGTTCAGTGTAAAATATAACTTCGGCAGAAGAGTTCTCCCTTTCTGAAGAAATTGTACAATTTGCTTTTAGGAAGACTCAGGATGTTTTCGTCCTCCATAACATCTGAAGGATTTTAGTGATTTAATGGCTATTTTCTGACTTTGATAGGTGACACAGCTGATGATCAAAACAGAGAGACAAGGGACAAAACTTCGTTTCCTGAGACCAGACCGATGTACAACCAACCTCCACAGGTAGGAGGCTATTCCTTCACTCATACATGAGGAAACTGTGATATCATCTCATGTGAGAAGCGTGAATGTCCTGCAGAAGGTTTCAGCATGTTCGTATCTGTCGACTAAGTGCCTGCTCAGCCTTCCTTTCCATCTATTGTAAAAGAACCATTATTAATATCTAGATGACAACACTGTCATGGCCACCAGTACTGAATGGGAAAAGATACAGATAAAAGGCTGGACTGTGTGGTTATTGCTGTGTCTCTTGTATTTATGCTTGAGATTTGCAACAATGAAACTGTGGCTAGACTGCTAATGAACTGTGTAAAAGTGTTGATGTGATGAGCAGTGGTGGAAAATCTCAGACATTTACATGAGTCATTTCCACAGCTACCATTACATGTTGTAAATGTGTGAGTGTAATGGACTTCCTTTACTGTGTGTTTGCTTTCTGTTTCAGTGCTGCGTGGCTGTAAATATGAACTTTTTTTTTTTCTTTAGCTAGTTTATTTAATATTTAATCTATGTATACCTTTCCAAAAGATTTCAGCATTTGGCATACACATATTTTTTTCTTCATCACTTCCTCTGAAAGTGTTTTTGCAATAAGCATGAGCATGTTTTCCATTGCTGCATGGTCTTAGACATTTGCAAGATAACGTTTCACTTTATTTTTTGATGATTCTGTGGCACTTCTTTTTTTCATCTTAACCCATTATTTCCCTGTCTCTTTCTCACATCAGAACTAACCGTGTCTCTCTCTCTTCCCAGTGCCATTGTAACATTTATTACTGTTAAGCCCTTGTAAGCTTTCGGTGTACCAGAGGTGTGTGTGTCAGTGTTGCTGATGTAAGAGCAGACAATGCCTGTGGGAGTGCGCTCTAGATTCTCATTTTTTAATTTTAAATTAAAAACTTGTATGGAAATCTTTTTTCAAGTAGTGAATGCTTGCTTTTGGATGACATTGGAGTATAAATTAGTTAGAGTTAAAAGCAAAACTTCAGTCTGATTACTGAACCCATGCACATCTGAGCAAGGTGTGTTGCCATTTTGAGGCAGTAAAATGCCATGGTATTGTGGTTACTGACTGCACATAGTTTCCCTTAATGTGGTGCTCTCAGGAGGTGTTTTGAGCTGCCAGCCATTGTAGTTCTGTGGAGCTTCAAAGTAGGAACTGCATGATTATGAGTTGGAGGAAAGAAGCAGTTTTCAAAATAAAATAGCAAGTATTACCATGACAATAAAATGAGTATTTATTTTAATTTTTATATTGAAAGGCTTGCGTGTCACAAGAATGCTTGTATGAATCAGCATCAGTTAAATGAAGAGATAGCATTTTAATTCCAGTCTCTGGATTTCACATGTTTGGACTTCATGTTTACTTAAAAGAACTTTTCAAATTAAATGGAAATGGAATTGATAGTTTGGGCTGTTAGGAAAGCAGTATTTATATTTGCAGCAGTGAGTGTATTTTTATAAATCTGTGGGAGAAATCTACCTATTTAAGAGAACTGGAAAAGAATTGTGTTACACACTCAGTATGTCATAGAGGCACGGAACATTAACTGAAATAATAAACTTGTTAGCATTAAAACAAGAACACTTCAGAAGCGTGGTGCATTATGTTAAATTGCACAGTAAGACCAGATATTTCTCATGCATAGCTGGACAGAAAAGTTGCTGGAAACTTGCTTGTGTTTTTGCACGTTATCCATTTGACAACTTAATAGGTGTTGACTTTGTGGGACATGAAGAAGTCATTTTAGAAATATGATTCAAAGAATAAAGTCATACTTTGTTTATGGGTCACTTCCTTATCTGAGAGGGAAATGAGGTTGTGTTTAATTTGTGAAGAACGTGTTTTCTGGAGTATGGTTTTGTAACCACTGTAATCTTTGGAACTTCCCACTCACTTAGGTACTACAGGATTCATTTTCTGCACAGTTATTGAATTCTCAAGTACACGTGTTTGTACAGTATTGCTTAATTTACATAAAACGAATGCAACTAGCAACATTTAACAGAAGCTCCTGTAGCAGTGGCTATCTCTGCAGTCTGCATTGCTTAGTGAGGTTTTCATACTGCATGTGCTGCTGTTAGAGGAACTGCAGATATCTACAACCTCCTTGAAGGAAGGGTGTTTTCACTGGCCAGCTCCACTCTGCTACAGAGTGAGAACAGAATCTGCTGTGAAGAGTCCCATGCGGAGCATCTTCTGCATCACCAGCTTGCAAAGGTCCTTATGTCCAGCTAATACCAGGGAACATGGACGTCAGGCAGGGTAATGAGTACTCTGGGCACCATTAAGCACACAGCATTCCACAAACGGGCACCATCCCCATTAAACTGAGCCATCCCACAAGCACATGCCATCCCACAGAAGCTGCTTCAGGCTCGTGGACTCCAAGTTGCATGTGCATTTAAGTGCTTTTCTGGATAGGGGCCAAAGTGCTCAGTGCTCTGCGGGACTGAGAACTTAAATGAGTCTCTTTGTGACCGTGAAACACAAAGCTTCTAGATGTAACTGCAACAGCATCACAATAGAAAGAGATATTATAGATTTATTTTTTCGTGCTCGTGGGTTTTCCGTTATTATAGAACAACTTCCAGATCGTTCAATCTTTATGTGCTTTCATTGGGAATTTAAGGTTGCAGAAAGTAAGCAAATGGAAGTGATTAGTTTTGGATATGTGGAGTGCTAGAAGCCCCAGTGTTGTGGTGGGGTTATTTTTGGTAATGAGCTGTTCCATTGGTAAAGCAAATTAGTGCAATCGTGTATTTTTATCCTACTGTGAGAGCAATTATACAGCACATCTATTAGGAGACATGAAAAATATTTTTGACAGATGGTATGGCTGTGAATTAGGATTTATGAAGATTATTGTATGTCTGGTGTGCAGGGCACCTGGGATTATTAAATTGATGCAAGAAAGAAAAAGAAATCTGATAATAGCTGCAGTGTTTCGCATCTCCTACTGTCACCTTAAGAAGCAGTTCATGTTTATTTGATATTGCACTTCTGGATAATCTGGCATATGCTCTTTAGCCAACAGATGTCAGCAGATTTAATGGGTGGAAACCGTAGCAGTAAGTGTATTAAAATAAACCACCGAAAATGAGAACCACATTTAGATTATGAATTAAGATATTTTTCTCATACTGTACCTTGGTTTTTGTTTTTCTTTGTAGTCCTGTTCCTCCCTCGAATACTTAATCGCTATTGCCTTCTATCTAAGGAGCTTGTTAAATGCTTTCTAGGGCAAGAGAGAATCCTCAAAGGGATTGCTTAATCCATAAGCACCTAATTTATATGTTGCTGTTATAGCCACTCTTAATTATATACCTTGCTGTGATACTTATCATCGTAGGACATAGCTTTTGTTAGGAATTGGAGTAGTTCTGTTACAGCTCTTGTGACCTTTCTTAGCATAATTTAATACTACAAACTGAGAATGTAGCAGATAGAAGGGCCATGTTTCCTGAAGGAAATTTACAATTATCTATGGCTTTCTGCATGGAGACACTAGTGTGCACCATTTAGGCTGAGTTTCCAAATAAATTAGAAAAATACCAAACAATCAGAATTGCAGGTAATATCCTCGTTACATCGATCCTTTTTAAAGCTCTGATTCTTAAGGATTCCACATAAATGTAAGTGACAGTTTCTTTGGCTGTGTTTGTCAATTGGGAAGAGAGAAACACTATAAAGATACAAAATGTCGAGGAAGAGATAGTGGAGGTTGAGTACACAGCATAAAAGTGAAAGAAAAAAATGAATTTATTGTTACTTTAACTGTTCTGAAGAAATAGCAAGTATTGCTGGAGTTGACAGACTTTGAAGGTCTCCTTTAGAGCAGATCACCTGGCAATCATCCGATATAATTCCAGTATATGAATAATGCTAATGTTACCTTCTTTTCCTTTTAAATATATGTGAATACTAATGAGTTCTTCTAGACCTTTTATTGTCCAGTGTTTACTAAAGCTTGGCTGTCGTGAGTATTTTTACAAGTTAGCAGAAAATGGGCAATTGCTGATTGTGCCTCCGTTCAGTCACATAGCTCTTAGTTTTTGGTTCAAAGTTTCTGTATTTAAAAGCTAAGAATTGATGTTTTCGACTAGTTTTACTGCATTTTAAATCCCTCACATTTGCTTTAGAGATGGTGGTTGATATATCAAAATCAGTAAAATTATTGGCCCGTGTTTGTGGTTAGTCTGCTCCACTTTGACAAATGCTAATGTTTATAGAAAATGTAATTAAAAAAAATAAAAGCCTTCTTAAGCAGGGATTCTAGCTGTATCCTGGTTAGATTAATTGCTTGTCATATGTCATATTAAATACAAGTATTTCTTCTTCACCTATAAAGCCCTTAAATCACGTTGCTCCATATTTTCTCTCTTCTTAATTGGGCATGTAAGCAGTAATCACTTAATGAAATTATCCACTCTTAGGAGGGACTGGAATAAGACTGTCTTCATTGGGTCATCAAGCACACACTGTTCTCTGAATGCTGGTACCTTCAGAAGAAAGATCTGTTTTACTCAGCTGTTGTGTATGATTTTAAACTACAGGAAGTGGAAGTTTTACTTTACTTTTAAATGGAGATTTATAGTTTTCAGTTTTGATGGTTGCAAAGGATATAATCTTTCTTAGCTCCCTCCATCTTTTGCATGTATACTACTTAGCTGGGGGACTTGCATTTACTGTGCAGACACAGATTGAGAGTGCCTACAAGGTAGAGCTACTGTATGATAAGAAAGTCACACTCTATGGTTGTGATCTTACTGAGAAAGAAGGTAAATAGCCCAGTCAGCTAAAAATCAGCTATTGCACCATAATAGCATGTGTACTTTGTAAAGCTTAATTACACTGCTTGTATTACTACCTGTTTTATCATCAAAATATCTAAAATATCCAGAACTTACTGACCAGGGTACTTCTGCCTTCCATTCACAGTAGGGCAACCTGAGGAGCGTGCAGGTGTGTGGATGTGTACATGTTTTATAAGTATATTGTGGATACATACATGCATGTGTAAAATTTAAGCAGTGCGATTGTCCATAAGAAGGCCTGCTTCTGCACATCACAAAGGGTAAGTTACTGTGGCCTCACAAGCAATGTTTTATAAACTCTCATGATCTGGTGACCTAGAGTCAACCAGTAAGAGCTGGTCGTGTCTTAGAAGAGTACCGCCTTGTAGGAGTTTTTTCAGTTCTGAAATGATTAGTTAGAAGTTACCTATGAAGCATGGTAGACAACTGGGCTTACTTCAGATCCATAGTAACTGTAGCAATGTCAAGAATGCTGTCAATTGACTTTTTCTTTTTTTAAAGAGAAGTATTATATTTTTAGCTATAGGGAACTGGATTGGGAATGGAGAGATGTGAATTAACGTGGCTGCCTCCAGATTCCTCTCTTATGAGGAATAGTTCATTTTCAAAGAAAAAAAAAAGTAACACAGCTTTATTACGCAAAATTTTTCTGCAGTACTTCGCAAGTTAGCGCTACTTGTAGCGAAGTCCCTGTGTTTAACTTACCTTGAGGTTGCTCAACGTTCTTTTAAAAAGGAGCTTTGAATGTTCTTTGGTGGCTGGAATACACTTGTAACAAGGAGCATAACCCCAGCAGAGACATTTGAGATCCCTACGGCCCACTGCCATGCTCCAGCTGGGAGTCAGGCTGGTTTGGTCTGCCCACTGGTGGGGTTTGTGCAACAGGAGACAAAACCACCTCCTGTAGTGAAAGAATGGCAAACAGCCGTCATGGATTTTCATTGTTTAGTGCCTATAATTAGCACCATACACACCCACATGCAGAACTTAATTACAGAGTAAAATTGTCCTGATTGAAAGTCTCTTCATTTTTGAGAGCTAGGCTCTCATAAAGGCACACATTCTCCATGTGACGGCCAAGGCATGTGTATGCAGAAACACAGTTTGCTTACCTTGCTATCTAGTTTGGGCAGAGATTCATTGTACACTTACTGTAATTGCGTGCTTATTCAGTTACACTGGATTATTATTTGTAAAGTAGATGCTCAAATTGGATGCCCAGATGTTCACATTTTGAGGCTTTGTCTAATTTTGGAATCTTCTGACTAACTCAATCCCTAGATAAAACGACTGATTATCCTGAATCTCTAGCCCAAACACATGTGGTTGGACTAAAAGCCAGTAATGCTGGTTCACTTCACTGCTGTCAACACATTGATTGGTCAGTCATCCTGCCTCTGGGAGTAACCCTTCTGGGCTTTCAAAATATTAAAATTGATCTAAAATACATTGTAGATCATACATCACTTGATGAAACACCGTGCTAATACAGCCTGATGGAACTGTGATATTTACAATGTGATGCATTAGTGTAAAATGGTGGCTGAAAGACCACAGTATAGGTCAGCTTATTAATAATTACTCTAAACATCACGTAAGTAACATTATCCTTAGGTTAGTGTCTCTGCCTCTATCAGGGATAAAAAAAAAGTAAAACAAAAACCAGCAACAGCAATAACCAGTCCGTTTTAATGGAAAGGAAAGAATGATGGGAAAACTGCCTTGTTTCGGTCCAAAATTGGTGAGATGGGAATATGTTTTTGTGTAGTTTCCATCAGCATGATTTGTTCCTTTCCCTCAGAACTTCACCACTCCTCCACTGTATTGGATTTTAAAAAGACTGTCCACTGGCTGGCTCATAGCTCTGAGGTACTTTTTAATTATATATGAAGATAAAATGGACTTGTTTGCTGATTTTTGTTTGATTCCACAATTATAAATTTTAAGAATACTTTTCTGGTGTCACAGTGCAAATAGTACACCTGCTTGATAAAAATGAATCTATTTTAAGTATTGAAAAATTGCCCTTTCTTTTCACTGTGGTCCAATTGTCTTCCTTCCACAGAGAGCCAGAAGGTCGTCAGAATGTGTTTCTTTTTGTTTTATTTACTCCTCTTCTCTGAAAGTCATATTGCCCTCATCCATGTGTCTCAGATTTGTAATCTTTTTCTGTAATCACTATAGACAGTAAATAATTTCAGAAGGCCGAATTCAAGGCCATTTCCTTTTTCTTTCCTCTTGCTGTAGATGGAAGTTACCTATCTGTATTTTTCCTCTCATTGATATTTACACTGTAGGGTGACATGTCATTGTCTAGACTCATGGAGAGATTTACTTTTCTTCTGAAATGATAACACCATTTTAACTTCTGATTTAGGCAGCTTTTCTCACTTGGTTTAATTTGCTGAAAAAATTACTGACTTTTTTAGTGAAACCATGCTTGCTAAATATTTTCTTATTAACCTTTTATTTTTAATTAACTTTTCTAAGTTCTTTTCTCAGGTAGAGTTCTTCCTTACCCATTCCAGCCCTTGGATTTTCATATACATGGAATATTGTCATAGAATGCAGTATGGCCCCTCTCTTATAGAGGTTCTGCTCCATGACACTGTGCTATTTCAGAGAGAATTTAATCTACCCCCTGCCATTGTAGCTCGCCGTTCTGGAGCTTCTGCCATAGCAGGGACTGGAAACAAGAGATAAAGATGTGGAGGCAGGAACTCCATCTGTCTTGGCTCCTCCTGGTCAGACATCAGCTGCCCCAAAAATCTTCAGGATGTTTCTTTTTTTCGTCTAGTGCAATATGGAGAAACTCAAATTTTGTCATTAACCACAGAGATCAAATGTAGCTGCTAACTTTAAACTGATTGTTTAAATTCTGTTTACTTAAATATGCAACCAAAGTTGTATAGAGAAATCAATAAAGCCAGAGATGATGCAAAGAAATGAACAGTTAAAAATACAACCTTTGCTCCTGATTTCAGCTCTATTGAAAGAGTATTTTCTAGTGGTATACTTGCATTCCAGTTACTTAGAAATTATTGCCCTCATACAAAGTACTCATTCATGGTTCAGTTGCTTCAGTAGATAACTGCATTTTAATAGTATGGGGTTTATATTACGTCAAGAATGAAGGTAACAACAAAATAAATCTGAGTATGCTGTGCTTTTTGCACTGAAGTTGCAGAAGAAATCCATTATCAGTATTTATCAGACTCCTCTGTTCATTTTGCTATATATTGACTCATCCTTCACTTCAGATTTGTGGCTGTGGGATGCACTGCTGGATGCTCAGGGCCTCCTGTATTACAGTTCTTCTGGCTCGCAGTTTACTCACTGTAGTAATTTTCATGACCTTTTTCATCTTTCAGCATATGCACTACAGTGAAAAAATGCAGCCACAGTCTGGCCCAGTTAGCAGCACTTCCTGGCACTGGCACCATCACGGGTGCACTGAATGTTGTTTGTATTGCTTATTGTGATGTGTGACATCGTTGCTACCAATAGCTTGTATGCTGCATCATAGGAACAGGGAAACTAGACTGTCTGAACAGCTCTCTTCTAAGATCATTCGTATCGCATTGTTCATGTTGTTGAGGGGAGGGTTGTCCAAAATTCACCTGTTAGGACAGTGCCCTGAGCTCTAGGGCCTGCAGAGAGGCACAGGGAGGCAGCAAGAGCAGGAACTCTGATAACGAGGTGCATAAAGGCCCATAAACATCCTGAAGTAGCACAGAGAAAAAGAAAATGAGTTCTCTTCATGGAAAAAGAAAATAGGGCCCTAAAGAAAAAGAAATGAAGGCCCTAGCTCACTAGTGCAGGGCTTAAAGCTTTTGCACCTGGTATTGCAAACCTCTTGTAACGCTGAGCTAAAGATCAGGCTTCTTTTTCTGCGTGGCATTTTTCTATTCTGAGTGGCAGAACTCTTTAAGTCTACCGCAGGGCTCAGAGCAGTGTCACCCTTTATTCAGATCAGTTCTCTGAGGTTCTGCCTTTTTGGTTCCTCTAGCATGAATAAATGTGGTAGTTACACACTAGATTTGCAGTCATTTGTGGCACTTGATAATACTTTTCAGGGTGAAATTGTGTTTTATAGGTATTTAATAAATAAAACTCACAAGCGTCTCTAGTCCTTACCAACACCATTAAAGGAAGGCATTTTAACCATGGATCATTCAGGGTATCACCAGTTCAGATAGCAGTCTTTCTCCACAGAGGTTATCAGTTCTAGCTGTTGGAGAGGGCAAGGAACGTGTATTAAATACAAAATGCCCATGAGCAGATTCATAATGAGAACTTTGTGCAGGTAGCAGCAATTCTTTAGGACAGACAACTCACTGCTGTGTTACAGAATAGGAGTCATAAAAAGTTGGGAAAATAAGAGCCCAGTATGACTGGGTAAGCTGATTTCCATTGACAGCTGCTGATTGAAAAGCCTCTCAGAGGACTCCATCCTGGCTCTGTGTGTGGGGCAGCCCCGCTGCAGCCACTGATGAGGTGTGTCCACATTCCTCTCAAGAAATACTCTGACCAGGAGGCATTGTGGCACTACAGCCACTGTGAGGTCTCCTGCACCTTTCCCTCCATTTACTTTTGCTGTCCCAGAGTGGAAATAACACTTTTCTTGAGTCCAGTAAACCTTCAAGCTGTCAGCTCTAAAGACTCACATGAAGGTTTCTGAGCCATTTCCGTGGCATCCCTATTTTACTGGTCTGGGTATATTCTCTAAAGATGTAGGCCACAGATTGAACTGGTGTGCTGGGTGTGGTTTTTTTTTTTTTTTTTTTTTTTTTGTTGTTGTTGTTGCTATTGTTCAGGTTTGGTTTTTTTGTGACATTTAGAAACTGTGATGTCACATATACTTTTTCACCCCCATTACCATCATGTACACTTTTCTTCTAGCTTAAACTTCTGAAGTGCTAAACAGGTAGAAAAACTTACAAGTATTTTTTTTTGCTTTCCCATCTACTCCTCTTTTCAAATAAGAAAAGCAAAGGCAAAGCAATTCATCCTCATTAGTAGTGATACCCACTCTGCAATTCCTACAAATGTTCCTAAAAATGAATGTCTTAAAAGCATCAATCGAGACACAATTAGTAGGACAATCCACTATGACAGTCTCCTCTTCCAGATACGTCAGAGCTAACTGCACAGTGCTGCCTAAGTTGTTAGGCACATTAGGATACACTGTTTGCAGTGATACTGCAAAACTGCCTGAATCAAAGATAATATTTCTGTATCAACATCTGTGTTGTCCATCTCCATCTTTGGCAGAGATACGATATTGCTGGATATTTTCTAGACAGCCTGGAACGTTGGACGTATCGTTAGTTTCTTATGGCTGGCTCTCAAAGGGGAATGGATCTGCTTTCAGAAAAATAAAGAAAGAAGCCTCTTTTACAGAAAGTACACATTTCTGGAGATAAAGCATTTTATGGTAGAAATGGCTTGTTCAGTAATTTGGATGGTAGTAGTGCTAGCACTGATCTTTCATTCTGCTTAGGAGCACTGTAAATGCAGCTTCCAAGTACACTGTAAACTATGAATTTTTTCTTCCTTATGAGACTCCTTGGCAGACGTTGTATTTAGCACTCGTAGTTGCAGCAAATTAGATGTTTTTAAATGCAACTGAGGAACATAAAAAAAAAATAACAGTGTAAGAGCATAACATGAGGAATTCACTTCAGAGGATAATTTTACACTTTGTTAGTTCTGAACTAACATACAACGCTGTTGCTGTCACAGCACTATCGCTGTCTGGTAGGCAGCAACCATATATGTTTATGCACTGTTTCTTTTATCCCTCTTCATTTGGATTCCAAGCCAAGAGTGAAGAAAACACCTTGCTTATTGGAATTGAGTCTGAGCACCATACCTTCTGTCATTTTAACTGATTTTTCAGCTCCCTGGTGCTTGCTGAAATGTAAATTGTTTGATGATATTTTAAGTGCATTCAATTAATATTTCTCATAGTGGGATTGTGTGTCATAGCATTTGGCAGTGCTTTATTTAGCTAATGTCTAGAGAATATGCTCTGAATGGATTGTGTTTGGGATAAATAAGTTAGACATTTAAGCAGAAACCAGTGTGACTAATGTGGGATATCAAATTCTCTAGGACTTGCAGTTCTATATATGCTTGAGGAATGCATGCCTGAAAACATAAGCCATTTCATAACCTTGACTTCTGGTTGTGCAATGTAGCTTTGTGCTGGTGTTTGCGTTGTAATGAGCTTGGGCAATTTTAGCCTTGTTGGGTGACTGATGTTCTCTGCTGGAGTGTCCAGTTCTTTGTTTCATTACCACAGATGCTGT
This sequence comes from Oreortyx pictus, assembly GCA_036925125.1. Lineage (NCBI taxonomy): Eukaryota > Metazoa > Chordata > Aves > Galliformes > Odontophoridae > Oreortyx > Oreortyx pictus. Next base: position 24,237,905 of record JAUPFR010000007.1, read on the forward strand.
AAAAGCCTGCTGGTCAGGTTTGCTGTATTGAGTTCTTTTAACTGTAATGTATTCTCCCACGTACGAGTGATATATGTTTTGACCCTCTAAAGCATGTCTTTATAATTAGAAATTCATGTCCTGGGTGGGCAACAAAGCTGGCGAGGGTCTGGAGCACAAATCTTATGAGGGGCAGCTGAAGGAACTGGGATTATTTAGTCTGGAGAAGTGGCTCAGGGGTAATCTTATCATTCTCTACAACCATCTGCAGTGAGGTTGAGTTCAGGTGGGGGTCAGCCTCTTCCCCCACGTAGCAAGTGATAGGGTGAGAGGGAATGGCCTCAAGTTGTGCCAGGGGCCATTCAGCTTGGACATAAGGAAAAACTTCACCAAAAGAGAGGTCGTGTGCTGGACCAGGCTGCCCATGGAGGTGGTGGAGTCACTGTCCCTGGAGGTGTTCAAGACACATGTAGGTGGCACTGAGGGACACGGTTTAGTAGGAACTACCGGTGACAGGTGGACTGATGGACTGGAAGATCTTGGAGGTCTTTTCCAACCTTGGTGATTCTATGATTCTATGAAGTGCAAAACTGTATCTAGCTTGATAAGATCTTGCACGTGAGGCCGTTATCTGAATAGCCTTGTAAGAGCATTCAGATAATTATTCTCAGTGAAGAATAACAATTGCTTGTAATAACAGCACAGAGCAAAACTGAGAAAGTACTTCTTTCACCCTGCATTTTTCAGGACAGGAACTTTTTTTTCTTTGTGTGGCATACTTTAATGCTACCCTTAGCATTTTTAAGCTGGGCTTCTCTGAACAGCATGGCATCAGGGAGGTATGGCCAGGCTGACATTGGCTGGAGTTTTCCTACCACCTATGGGTTTTGCACATTGTCTTACACAGCCATCCTCCCCAGGTAATGCATTTTTCACATTGCATAGTTTGTTGGCAAGTCAATACCATAAGGTGCTCTAAGGTGTGACATTCTGTGAATGAAAAGTGAATGTGAACGATTTAAGCTATTTTAAGCACTTTTTGTTTTTCTTGGGAAAGATCGTAGTGCTTAATGTGTGAAACTGAAATAGGAAATCTTGAGATCTGTTCTCATTTCTGCTGTGAGCTCATGTTGTGATACTGGATCCGAGACCTTCTTGTGAGGGCATGGGCGGACTGAGACCAAAAAACTATTGGATCAGAGATCAGATTATGGCATTTATTACACTGACCAGCCTTTTTGTTTTTTCCCTTTGTTCCTGGCTTACCTATCCTATGTTCCATTTCAAGCTTTGTTTATGATACTGTTTTGACTATTCAAGTAGTATCAGCATCTGTAAGAACTTTACAACCAGTATATAGAGATTAAGTGTGGTAACATGGTGTTTAAGAGTAAAATATTTCTAATTCATCCTTCCTTACGCAGTCTTACTTTGAAACATGAAGTGGGGCTGAGAGTAAGGGAAGCTCGTTCTTGTCCTGTCATTAGCAGTTTCTGTGTGCAGGGTCTAAGTTGTGGGGTTGCCCATGTGGCACCCTTCTAACAACTGTAATGCTTCTGGAAATTAAAAAAAAAAGAAAAAGAAGAGAAAATCCAAGATGCTTTATGCTCTGTGCAGTTTTTTTCTTCTTGAATTTACTTTTGCCAGCTGATTCTCTGATTTCCATTGTAAACTGAGTTCATCCAGCTTGTGAAACGATCAAGATAGAAGGAGATGTTTTCAAATGTATGATTTGCCAAACAAAATAAACATCGGATTGCAGGGATTTCAAATTATCATCCAAGCTATGGGAATAGGAAGACAGGAGATCATTTTTCCCTGGAACGCAGGAGTGTCGGAGGCAGAAGGCTCTTTGAAGATCTTGTTTAATGGGTTCCTAGAGGTAACCTTTTCCTGTTTTTCATTTGGGGCTTTCTGGCTCCACTTTCCTCATTAGAATGTGAGACTGATGTAAAAGAAGCAAATACCAGCACCTCAATGGGAGCTCCACAGTTTTGTTCTTTCAGCAAGAAGTACAACAAATTCGAGCAGAGAAGAATGTTATAGATATATATATAACGTTCAAGATAGATACATATCTTGAAATTTTGAGCAGCTACAAATTTGTTTTTTTTTTTGTTTCATTTTTGGATGAGTATAATTAACATTATAAAGAAGCATTCTGTGTGTTCAGCGCTGTTCTTAGTAAGCCAGTATATCTATATCAGAAAAATGGATTTGAGTTTTGTTACAGTGGATGCCTTAAGTCTGTTTGGCCGTGACAAGAAGGAAGACTTAAGTGTTGCTAACTGATTAGAAACTACAGAAACTAAGATCCCTTTGAACGTGAGAGCTGTTGGTCTTCAACTTGCAGATAGCTCTGCTAATTAGAAGAGACAAATACAAGAGGTTTTAGGAGTTTTCCTGGACTTACAGACTTGCGGTTTATGGTTTTTCAGTACTTTCTCTTCCGTACTCAGATATCTTTCTGGATATGTGCTGAGCATGGAGGGTTGAAAAGAAGTCAAGACTGCAATCAGAAATTAATGTATAATGTTTTTGGCTCTAATGTGACTTGTTGAACACTTCTGAACGAGTCAAATGAGAATATTTCTCTATTTGTACTTATATAAAATGGAAATCCCTGTGGCAGTCATTTTATTCTTCAAGATTCTTGGTTTGCATAGCACTTGGTTGCTATAAATAGTAGGGTAAGTTAGATTTCCTTTCAGAGGCAGAGTAAGTAGTCTTTTCTTTGTCTTTTAAATTGGTAGAAGTTTTAGGATAGACACTTAATACCGTCATTCTGGTAAGCCAGTATCAAAGCTTGTAAGACTGCTGTGTTCACCATTCTATCTGATGGCTTTTTCCACAAACGATGTTGACTTATTCTGTATATCCACTTTTTTGTTTTTAATTTCATTGCTGGTTGTGGTTTATGGGTTTTGTATGTTTTGCTTTTGTTTGTCTGTCCTAGTTTTGTTTACTGTGCTTGTCTAACAATCTATGAAGCACACCGTTAGCAGACCTCACTTGTCAGTGAAACAACTCTGTTTCACATTGGAAATCGTGATCAAGAGTAATTTGAAAGAGCTAGAATAGGACTTGATGATTCAGGATTTTTGTTGTTGTTTGTTTAAACAGAGGACTTCTGAAAGGGCGTAGAGGGGTAGAGGGAATGTAACTTCTGATCTAAGAAAGAGCTTTGTCACTTTATGAAAGGAATGGTATAGAGTATTTTCCCCTAAACCTGAAGACAGTGTCTCACATGCCTTGATTTTCTTAAAGGCAGAGTAATATTAGATAGGATAAATTAGGATAATCATTGTTGTTTTCAGCTTTCATTCAAATCAACCTACCTCAAAGAATTATGTCAACATGCATTAAGATCCACTATTTCAGATCTACCCAGGCTAAACTCTGGAACTACTTTTCTTTGGTTATATTTTTATTAATAGTCCATGATAGAAAGCTGTAGCTGCCTGCTGCATAGCATCTAAATTACTGTTCTTCTGTTCTCTTCAGACGAACACAGGGCACCAATCGGAGCTGACTGTATCGAGAGCAGAGGAGGGAAATGAAAGGAGTCAAAATTTGGAAAGCAGCCCTTTCATGTCAGATCTTCTCAGCGACGTACCCTTTGCCCTAGCACCACACGTGTTAGCAGTGCAGGGCACCCGTAATGACGTTCCTGACCGACTGCTCAACTACAACATCAATGACAATTTATCAAGATTTTGGTACGACTTTACGCTTGAAAACTCTGTACTCTGTGACCCGTAATGTTTCCTTGATCTTTTCTTTATGTGTTGAGGAAAAAGTCTTAATGTGAAGATTTTTTTTTTTGAGTGTTTTAATATTTTGGGGGCCTACCACTGATATGAGATCCACTGGATCATAAGGATTGTTATCCTGTGCAATGTTATATTCCTTAGGTTTAAGTGGACTGTAACTTACCGTGCTAAGTGTTCTGTTTATCCCCAGAGAAATCAAACAAAACCATTGCAGCCGATGCTGGCTGTAGGAATCTGCTTCCCGTGGGTAGGCTGTAGGCACAAACATTTCATAAAGGTGAAGCCCGAGCATAACTGCTCTGCTTTGCTTTTCATTCTGGTGGTAAACACGCAGATCCTGTTCTGCGTGTTTCTTCAGATCACCTTTGATTTTCTGCACATAGAAGCCAGTGTTAGTAGTAATGCAGTGCTTCGTTGTACTACTGGACAGAGAGCTTTCCAGTCAGTACGTTTGACTCAGACTCAGACTCAGACTTAATTCTGAGTTCTGAAATAATTTGGAGTACTTCATACGATCGATTACCAATGTGAAGGTGACCGTGTGTTGCTCCACTCTCTTCCCAGAAGATGGTATTTTTGTCCCCTCATTTTGTGCCAATCCTGTTGCCTGGAGAAGTCCCCCAGGGCTGCCCGCTGGCTGCTGTTTGTTCTCACTACCACATGTGTTCCTGATTTATACACGGATCAGCTTTTCCATTTTAACCTCTTTGCCCCCTAAAGAAGGAAATCTCAGGACACGTACTTTTAATGGTCACACCCTCCTTTTTTTAATTTGTGTGCCAGAGATACAGATGGCAATGTTTAACAACAGGAAAACATTACATTGTTTCTTATCCAGCTAAATTAGATGGCTAAGTACCTAAACATGCTTTCTCACAGACCACTGTGTCCCTTGCTCTCGAGATTCCAGCATGTTTTTTCCAACTAAAACCAGAGTTGCTGTATGAGCTGTATGAGCAGCAGCTCCCTGATGTCCTACCATGATTCGTGTGAATAACGCTCTGTGTTGCACAAAAGATTACACTTGTTTTCTCTCTTGGGGTGTAGAGTATTTATACTGTGCCAAATCCTAGTAGGCAATTCCATATATTTTTATGCTCTGTGGTAGCTGAAGTATATACGTTTTCAGACTTTCATCCTTTAGGTATTTGAGAAAAATACCGTAAATGGTGGAGAAATGACGTTGTGAATATGTCTTATCTTGTTACATACTGGTGTTTAAGATTTCCTCTTTTTTAATGTATGTATATAGGTAAATTTGTTCGTTTATGTTTAACAGTTACGTTCACAAATGTTTTGAAATACTTGTTTCAGGGAAAGTAAGTGTGCTGCATACCAATAAATAAGTGTCAAATATTGTGTAAGAATTAATACTTGTCCTCACTGTGTTCTTCTCTGCAGCAGTGACCATTCAGACTTTGTGGGAGCTTGACATTGTTTAACTTAGAAAATTTTTTCAGTGTCCCATAAAAATCAGGGTGTTCAACGAGTCCTCCACACCCTCATCTGCTGTATTTTGTGCACTGTGTTGGTGACATGCAGAGCTTGGCTGGTATGACACTGCTGCTGTGAGCTGGGAACCCTCAGGCCCCTCACAAGGAAGAATTAATTTTACAGAGCCACTCGGAACTGCTTTGCGTGCTGAGTTTTCTAGTTAGAACACGGCTGAAGCACTGTGTTTAGTTTCCGTGATTGTTTTGTATTAACTGTTTAGCAAATAGGATGTTTCCATTCAAGATGTTCATCTCAAACCTGAAATGTTTCTCCAGCTCAGCTGGGCTGGAAGCAGAACTGCACGATGCTGCTGAGAAGCCAACAAACTCACCGTACTTGTTCTTCCCTTGTCAGCTGACAGCGTGTAACTTTTTTTGGAGTTCATTTTAGATTGAAGCTAGATAATCCATCTAAAAGAATTATATCTTGTCAGAGTCGTGCTCAGTTATGGTCGCAAGCCAATAGGGTATCCTTCTAAAAGACAAGAAGATGAGAAGGAGTGTGAGAAGGGGGTTGCATTCACCCACGGTGAGAAATATGGTCGTTAGGTTAAGCGTTCGGCCTGCATCCTTAGCCACTTTCTGCAAAGGTTAACATTTGCACATAGCAAGAGCTCTCCTAACGAGCAGGGGTACTGGAGTGCATCTCCTCGCTGCCCTCTCTTTAGCAAGGGTTGGGGCTCTCCCTTGCTTAACATCATCCATAAAAAGTAGATTGAAGCTTAATGGTATCCAGACCACAGAGGTGAACTTCTTCCCACTGGGATAAGAAAAAAGACACTTAGACTGTTATAAATTAGTAAGATTTATGGATTTGCCTGCTAATAACGTGAAGATGGTACAAAAGTCTTCGGAAAAATGAAAGATTTTAGGCACTCTTAATTCATATAAAAATGTATAACACTGCAAATGCTTATCTGTCACTGTCAGCAAATGCTGAATGGTTGTCCTTCAAACACTACACCGCTGATTTTAAAAAATAAAAGTATGAACTATTATAACATAATCAATATTGAAATCTGAGGAGTAAAACAACCCCAGCCAGTCTTTTCTATACGTTCTGTATATTAAAATAAGAACCTGAATAAAGCTGCTTGCATTGTGTTATGGGTATGTGTGTAAATTGTTTAGACAGAACTGAAAGATATTTCATAGCTGATATCAGCGGCATCAGAGTTAAGACAGGTTGTCAACTCCGGAGCTAATGATGAAAGCCTGAGGTATGATCCTGTGCCAGTGGAATGCTGTAAATGGGAGCTTTGTTACTGCCATTAGTGGATGCTTTACTCGGCCTTCACTCTTTTATTAAGTAGTTTATTTAGGCAGAGTTTGGTTCATGGGGTATTTGGGGTTTTGTTTGCAGTCCTGTACGTTTTCCTTGCAAGAGATGTACTCTGCTTTGTGTGATAGCTTCCTTATGGAGCTTTCTAATAAATCAAACATAACAAGACACTTCTTATTTCCTCTGGAAAAGTGGTAAATACAGGCCTCTGGAACAGTCTAATTTTAAATGTAGAAAAAGGAGACCAAAGCCCACATGTTCAAAGGTAAATCAAAGAATAATTGCATCCAGAGCAGCCCGACGGAAGGCTGAGTGTGAGCCCATCCCTGCAGACAGCTCCCTGGTGACAGACCCAGAAGTGGAACCAGACAACGCTGTGCAGAGGAGGTCAGTCAAGGAGATGCTTGCAGATCCCCTCTCTGTTGTTTTGTACGACCTGAACCTTGATACTGCAGCTGGCGGGGCGTGCTTGTGTGGTCACGGATGAGAGGTTTTGACCCTAGAGCAAAAAAAAAAAAAAAAAAAAAAAAGGTGAAAGGCAAAGAGTGTGTTCACTGTGCTAGTTACAGCAGCTCGAAATTATATGCAGTTATCGCATTGCTAGCTGGAGAACCTGTCGTGGCCATAGAAAAACTGAAGCAGCCTCCCTGTGTGGGATGAGCAGGCTGTTCAGAACAGCAGCGTGAAGCTTGTGCTTGAGAAACTGCTTTCCTCTCCTCCCCACCGCCCTTTTGTTATGACACGATCATTCATCTTGCTTTGGGTTTTCTCAACCGAGTGAGTACAGAGAGGAACCAGAACTGCAACTAACAGGGGCTAGCTCCTTCCCTTCTTAGGTAACTGCAACAGTTCCACTGATCACAAGGCAGTTCCAGATTAACCAGATTTCCTTTCAAAGCCGGCGAGTGTCTGCTACAGCAACAAAGAGGCAGAGCCTGGCGAGTAACTCCTTAGAATCCAAAGGCAGTCTACTTCTACGTGCCAAAGGGCACAGAAGGAAGAGGCAGGTTTAATAAGCCATGTTGGGTTTGCTCCGCCCTTCTGCCACGATGAGTTTCCATGAGCATAATGAGCTCACGACGTTGGCCATAGGAACATCAGCCCTTATTTCTTCCCATCAATGCCACATTCCTTAAAGTAAGTAAATTGTGAATCTCCCTCTCTCATCCACTGAGGCCGTATTCTCCCTTTGATATTTCCTTCCTTTGATTCTTCTATAGAACTGCCTCTTTCTTTTCAGTATCTCTTACAGAGATGAGACTGTTTCCAGAAAATAGTCCCAGCCTTCATTCTGCAGAGGGGACCCATTTGCGTGGGCACTTTGTTAGCCTTCCTTCTGTTTGAATCAGAGCCATCCAAGAGAAGCAATGTAAGCATTCATGCTTACTGGAAGGGGAGAAAAGGCGCTACCTTGTTCCCGCTAACAGTCAGCTAATTCGGAAGCATTACTGCCCATAAAGCTCTACTTTGGTTTTTGTCAGTTTGGATTTTCACCATTTTCAGATTCCGTGAATCTGAGAAGGAAATTCAAGGCATGACACCTCGCTATTTAGTTCTGGAGAGCAAATCCTCAGTTCTGTGTTTGTTGTTCCTTTTGCTCAGTGTGATGCCACTGAGCAAGACTGTGTTAATTCTTATGCACGTGCTGATGAGCCCAATGATTGATGTAAGATCCAAATCGCTGCTCTGAATTCTGTCCTTGGACGATTCTGTACGCAGAAGCCTTTTCCTCCATGTGTAAATGGTTTAATAAAACTCCTCAAAAATAATGTTTTAAACTTTATCTTCTGAGACATATTAATGGCAAACTTTGCTGCTTTCATGGGGAGTTCTTGAGTTCTGGACTAAGCCTGCCTGTTCTGCATGCAATTAATTTGAGGCAATTGAAAACTACTGGTTTTGTACAAATATCCACCTCCTGTAAAATGGCGGAGTCCTCATGCTTCCTTTCTTCCTTTTTGCTGCTTGGAACAAAGCACACGTGGTAGAATTAAATCAGAGTAAAGGGGGAAAGGATGGGAAGGACACGTAAAGTTGAGCATTCTTTCTGTAGTAGCTAAAATTGGCTTTAAGGAAAACGCAGAAATGAAATGAAATGCAGCTGGTAACAATCTGACAACACTATCATATCGGTGATCCAAACTGGGAAGTGAATTGGTATTGGTGTTGTGCCCAGTGGTGTCTTTTTTAGTGTACAATGCAGCAGGTAGCACAAAGGTCCCTCGTGTTGATGCCTCTGTCATTAATACAGGTGGTGTAATAGGGACAGTGACAGTTGTGTACTCCTTTTGACATCTCAGAGCCAGTACTTGTTCTCAGTCTGCAGCCTTCTAGGCTGTAGTCTTTCTACACTGAGTTTGCACCACAAAAGGACAGCGAACATTAAAGTTTACTTTCTAATGAGGTGTCAGAGTAGGCTGAAGAGATTTGCTGTATCAGAGCTCAGCAGTTGGTCACGTTCCTCCTGCAGAAGCAGAACTGTGTGAGCACTCTGTGTGTTTTGTACAGGAGCTGCAGAGCTTTCAGCCTTGTGTTACAGCGAGATGCTGAAGAAGCCTTGTTAATTCTTAGACAAAATAGACTATCTAGTGGAAGTGGAAGTGATGATGACCTCAGAAGGATGTAGCAGCTGTAGAACAGAAGAAAGAGAGGCTGTGGTTCTGCCAGCCAATTCAACTCACTTTTCCTTGCTGCAAAGATAAAACAAACTCTTGAGATCAAAGATCTCATTTACAAGGCTGTCCTCTTAAGTCAGTCCATGCCATGCACTTCGGTAACAGAACATAAAAGAAACTGCTCCCAAACAAACAAAAAGAACTTCTGAACATCCCTCACCCAACTGTGTGTGAGTATCAGCTTTGTGATGAGAGCAGCCACTTGTATCCAGATCTTCGTGTAACTGTTTCAAAGGGTTGGATCTGGGCATCCCTCTAAATTACACCAAAAAGAAGTTTGAAGCAGATGGGCTCAGGTAAAATGGGCCATCAGGAGGGGAGGGGAACTGCTTGTTTAAATGAACTGATACTGGGACTGCAAAAGATGTTGGGACTTCATTCTGACCACAGTCACCCCCTTTTTGGGTAGAGATCTGCTATTTGTCTGTTTCACTCAAGAAAATGGAGCACTGTGTGGTGCTTTGGAAACTATGTTGTAATTTCCTTTTTCAGACGTTTTTAGAAACTGCTGGTGCATCTGCTTGGCTTACTCTGCTCCTGAAGACGTTCTTAGGTTCCTGTAGCTCTGATTTTGACTATTATATGTTTAGGTCAGACTTTTGTCAAACATGCAGTATTTATCTTACCAACTGAGTCAAAGGGTCTTTTTGCTGTTGTTTGACTTGAGTGTCTTTTGTAGTTTGGTTAGTTCGCCTTAAATTATCTCTCTGATAAAGAACATTTACACTTCTCCCTCTGCTCGGTAGGACGGGGTGGAACATATGCATTACATTCATCCCAGAAAGGATTGCCATATTTTCTTTCAAATAGTGTTACAATACTTGTAGATAATTTAGATCAGTCTTACTGTAGTTATGGCTAAAATTTTATCTCCAGGGTTAATATATCCTCTGTATTTTCATGTAGCTTAATTCATATTGTAGTTTAACTCATGGCTTGGGGACAGGCAAACTGGGGAGTTGTCGTATGGGCAATGGATGTTGGATTAATAGAGGAATTTACATTACTTCCTCTATATACATCTACTGCATGTACAGAGCAGTACGTGCATCCACTCACAATGGTGGAGTTACAGTAACTGCTTCAAAGCTGGATGGTGCTGTTGGACTTTTAAATGGCATCCAATAAGAGGCTGCTGATTGAGAAATTGAGATGCAGTGTTTTGCTGTAGATCGCTGAAATGCTGTAGAGTAGAAATCAATATTAATACTCATCTTGAATCTTAGCTACACTGAAGGCAAGTTTTAAATCTTAAGACAGCTGTAAAATGAGGGAATGATCAGAAGTGGCTGACGTGTTCTTCTTTGCTTAGAGACTAGCTAGTGAAAACACCTCTATTCATGTTACAGTTATTTCTGTGCCAAATATGTATATAATAATGTATGGCACACTTGTTCTAGCTGCTCATTTATACAGTTCTGAGAGGATGTCTAGGAACATAACCCTTTTCTGGGGTTACAAGTTTTGGCCAAGTTGCCAAAGTCGGTCTCCTAGAGGAGTAAATCATCCCAGGACTGATGTGTTCATCACAGACATTGAGAATAAGTCAGGTAAGACTTGTCTGTGAGGATCTCACGTAGCAATGGGACTGTGGCTGTTTATAAGAGTATGTGCACAGTGACTACAAGAAAGCAGTCTTTGGTGATGACTTAAATGGTGTTGAATACCCTCATCTTCATGGCATGCGATAGGAACAGTGTTCCTAATGTCAATACAACAGCAGAGCAAGGCCTTTCTGGGACACACTGCATCATCTTTTCTCCAGGAGTTATTTTCACTCACACACAGGCTGACAGTCTCTTTCCTTGAAGAAACACATTATGAAAATAGTACTTAAAATGTTCTTTGAAATACCATTCACTTCCAGCACATCATTTTAGTCTGGAGATCAGGACCCCGTAATCTGTCAGTCTCTAACAGAATAGTCCATGTAACTCAGTAACACTTGGATTACTCTGTTTACCTTTCCCCCTGTATATATCTATTGATCTTAAACTCCTCTGACCTAGAGAGAGCCTCTTCGACACTGTTTATTATGTTATTAAGATGATGAAATATGGAGTAAACAGAGAAGAAGGGAGATCCGTATCTGAGAATTTCCACCCTTGAACTTTTTGTCCCACATGCATCCAACCTGAACTTCTAGGTGCCTAATGGTCTGCAGGCTCAACCCAGGCCAGGAGGGCTGAGAGGAAAATTTCTCAGATACACATCTCCATTCTATGCTTTCTTCGTGCCGGTGTGCTTAATTACAGACCCAGTCATCCTCGTTTCCATCCATGCAGGAGAGAAGGGAAGGAGGAGCTCTTCAGCCAGCTTTGAGGTCAGAAGTCCCTTCTGGCTCAGCCTCCCTGTGGCTGTTGGCAATGGCCAGGAGTGACTGAACTGCCAGCCATGGCCTCAGCTCAGTGCTTGGAAGTTGGCTGCGTTGTCCTGCTTCTCTGCTGGTGAATGATTCCTGCTGAGATCAGGCCTGTCGATAGGAGTGGGTGGCTGTGTTACAAGTGGGATTTCATTCATTTTTTACGTACGTATTTTGATTTGATCAGAGTGTTTTAAGTCCTGAAAACACTGTCTGAGAAAGGTTCAGCACAGTGTTTACTCCACGTATACCAAAAGAACTGTTGTTGGCCATGGTGGGAGGAGTGGGGATCAGAACACGTAGCATTCCAGGAAAAAGTCATTCTGTAAGAGCAGTTTTAGTTATGCAGTGAACAACTCTTCAAAGCAGAGAGGTGGAGAGGAATTTCTTTTATAATCACCACTTCCTGAAATGGATTTATTTGGAATTCAGAATACACCATTCTGTTGTAGGCCAGCACTCAGCCTTTTTTCATCCACTTCTTTCTCCAAATGTGCAGGAAAACGTCCATGTGAGCTCCCGTATCCTTCATGAAATTCAGCTGCCACTTGGCACCTGTACCCTGTCCTCATCGTGGAGATATTTTAGCAGAATATTTACCTCAGATATGTATACGGAAAGGATGGGTGGGTGGGTGGGTGGGTGGATGGATGGATGGATGGATGGATGGATGGATGGATGGATGGATGGATGGATGGATGGGTGGATGGGTGGATGAAATGAATGTTGAGGGACATGGTTTAGTGAGAGCTATTGGTGATGGGTGAATGGTTGGACTGGATGGTCTTACAGGTCTTTTCCAACGTTGGTGATTATGCGATTATTCTTCAGATTTTCCAGAAAAATTTCCTTCCGTCCTTCAGTTCAGATGTCAGATGCCTCATGTGGCTGCACTCCTGTTGTTTTTGCTGTATCTGCCATTAAACTCTGTCACCAGATAATCCATCTGAAGAAAAAGAACAGATTCTAGTTTTCATTGTGATTATTCTGACTTCTATGACAAATGGAGATACACAAAGGTGCAGTTTCCAGAGCAGAGTCTCCATTAGCTTCATGTAAACTATGTGCCTTTGAGAACCATTCTCTCTGCTCATGATTATTTGCTGTAGGAAATTGCAGTTGGCAGCAATTGAGTTAAGTATTTAAATATTTTGCGTTTAACTGAGGGGATTCAGTTCACATTTCCAGTTTAAAATATTTTCTCATCTTAACTACAAAACCTGATAGTATGCTTTTAAAGTCTGCTTTAGAATATTAGCACTGATTTTGCATGAAAATCATTGATTTCATGTACACAAAATAAAACATACTATTATATTTTTGTCACCATTTATATACAGGTGTGTCCTCCATCAGGAACCAAATTGTTTATTGTTTTCATTGCTGCCTTCCCTTTGCTCTCCATCCTCACTCTTCTCTCAGTGATTGATTTTAAGTGCTAAATGTGGAGAAAACCATTGTAATGAAAGAACTGACAGAATTTGGTCAAGAGCAGTGATGTGTTTTGGTAAGGAAACATGTCTAAACACAGCTCACGTCCTTTGTCTACACTTGCCTACATTTCCTGTTTTCCTACTCTTTTTTTTTTTTTTTTTTTTTAATTCTAAGCAGCTCAGTTATTTCCAAGACTGAAGCTCAGGGAAAAGGAATTCTGGTGACCTCTTCTTTGCAGTAGGACTAAAAATGGACAGGGAGAAAGTTTCTTCATTCGTGACTGCTTTCCACACTGCTTAACAACAAGCTGTGTGTGTTCCTGGTGCCTGCCAAGCAGCCTGAGTGCCACTGGTGTGCTCTCATCAATGGGGCTCACCCTACAGCTGCAACTCATCTCTATTTTTAGGCAACAGTGTCTCACCTTTTCTCTCTTCTGCTGAGCAGACAATCATTGGAGTTGTTTTCTGGGCCTTTTTCTGAGTGTTTCAACTATGCAGCTGGTTAGGGTGCTGAAGCCCTGTGGCGCTGATGGTCCCAGCAGGGTGGCAGTGTGAGCACATGTGGTGGGATCTCGAGCACAGAACCATAGAATGGCTTGGGTTGGAAGGGACCCTCAAGATCATCTAGCTCCAATGTCCCTGCTGAAGGCATGGTTTACAACCGCTAGATCAGACTGCCCAGGAACCCTTCAAACCCAAACTTGAATACCTTCAGGGATAGGGCACCCACAATTTTTCTGAGCAGACCATTCATGTGCCTCACCACCCTCTGAGTGAAGAATTTCTTCCTGACAACTCACCCAAACCTTCCCTCTTTCAGTTTAAATCCATTCTCCCTTTAAAACAAAAAAACATTTCCACATTTTGTGTCCGTTTTTTAATGAAGTGGTTTTGAAAAGAAACGGGAAATACTGAAAATGTGGAAATACCACAAGAACATTGAAACAGGTAGTGATGAGATGAAAAACACTTTGTTTTTCCTTCCCAATATACCAGAATAGTAAAGCGTATGAAAACTTTCGATGCCGATTGGCTTTCTGGTGGAAACTACTGAGTAAAACTAATGAGTTGCTTATCTAAAAGCAGGGAGGAGGATAAAAAAAAAAAAAAAAAAAACAGAAAATGCTTTAATTTATCCACAAAGAAAAGCAGCTGAAGGATTTGAAAGCTCCTCCAGAGTCATCTTAACCATTATCTGAGACAGCCTTCACATTCCGATTGCCATCTTTAGAGCTTCACGAGGAGGATTTTGCTCCTGGAAAAGGAACTGGGAATGTGGCTTTGTGTTTTGCGCATGGTGTGTGTGCCTGTAGGACGTTCCCCTAATAGCACCACAGATGTAACACAACCCAGTTGTGTCTACTGAGACTTCTGGTCAAAAGCTGTACATGGCACATTCCAGCCTTCAGATGCGTCTTCACAGCCGCCCCTTTATTGAGCAGCTTTATGCTTCTCCTCCAAACACAGTTATCTCCACCGATCCATATCGTGGTAGTCAGCCACAGAAAGCATAATCACATTTTATTTTAGACAATAATTATAAATTGAACACGTTGCCTGGATCTCACTTGCCTTTCACAAAAGGATATAGGGGCTATGGATAATTTATAAACAAATAGTATTATATTATCGATTACTGATCTCCATGGTTACTGGGCTCCTCCGGTTTCATCTTGGCCTCTACGTAATTAAGCACTGTTGCATGCACGCCGCGCTGTGAGTTAGAGTAGGCTGGAAGCACACAATGGGCAGAGAGAGATTTCCTTTATTTTCCACCATAGCTGAACTGGCAAAGCCCTGTTATAATGCGCACGTGGAACTGGGGAAGAAAAAGCACCACTGTGCTCAGACACTCACAGCTGGATGGAGCATGTGGGAGCAGGCTGTGGGTCATTGGGTGAGGTCTTCGTGTGAGGCTGTAGCATCAGTGCAGGGTTTGGGCACTCGGTGCCTGCTGTCATACCGGCACCCGCAGGAACACTCGAGAGTCACTCTCCTCTAATGGGATTTAAAGCAGTGGGGAGTACTCAGGTTTGCACTGTTTGTTCTTTAAATACCTATTTTTTATTCCTTGTTGCTGTATGTAAGGCCCAGGCAATCCATGGGAGCATTTTTTCTTTCTCAAAAAGCAATGCAAAAAAATGTACATGTGAACAATTAAAAGCCAAAAAATTGACCTTTCTCTCCACCTCTTTTTCTCTTTGAGAGTGATCTTAAATCTTTCTTGGAGCAACTTAAAGTTTAAAGCAAACTTTGGCAAGGCTTACTTTTTTGGCATTCATGTTTTGAATACTCTTCTATGTCACCTCTGAGCTGACCAGAGGCAGTTTGTCCTCTCTACATGCCTCAAGTCCGATCCTGAAGTACTTGAAAATGCAAATAGGAAACAAAGGGGGAAGCGTTTGCATCTTGAAATAACCTTTTCAAAAGTGCCATTACTCATTTCCTTCTCCCTGCCAGACTAATTTCAGTTTCCCCATTTCTGGGTCTGATTTCCCCCAGCTCCATCTCTGCAGAGGTGATGCCCCTCCTGCTGTTCCCCAGGCTGTGGGTATCGGTGCTCCCACCTGATGTGGAGGCTCCGAAGGGTTCGGTCACCTTTAGCACGGCAACCATGAGGCTCACTCACTGCTCTTTCTCCTTTCATCTCTGTGGATATTCAATCCATAATTCACTGCTCATCTTCCTCATCATGTCCGATCCGTAACGCACTGCTCATCCTCCTCATCAATATGTTCATACTCTCTCCTCTGTTTCTGGTTTTTAAAGCCCTTCTTCAGCCATGGAATCGTTCCCACACAAAGCATATTCATAATATGACTTGTTCTATTGTAGGACCACTTTCAAATACACTCTTTTGTCATCTAGTGTATCTCCAAGGCTCCCCTCTCTCTCCAGGGGGAATGGGAGCTCAAAACTAGTAGCAGATATTAAAAAACAAAATGGGACTTACCAAGAGGTTTTACAGGATGTTTTTCCTCACAGTCTGTTTCAGAAATAAGAGGGTTTCAGTACACAAAAACCATAGAGCTATTACACCAAGATGCTTAGGTGCTATTGTAGTCACAGAAGGACCATAAGCTACAAAGAAATCCACTTTTAAAACACAAAGTATTGACAAGCCTGTAGAAAACAAATCATTCTGAGAATGGATTTGTGGATGCTTTTGTCTGGATTAAATCCCAAAAGTTGAGATCAGGAGTCAGTCCAGAGCTGTACTTAGAAGACATAAAATCCAATGAAGCAACAATATTATTCAATCCGTGTTTCTGCTCAAGTGCCTCAACCCCACTTGCAAACATCTAATTCCCCCAAGCTTTACAGTCTCCAAAAAAACCCCTCACAAAACTGCAGAAATAAGCGAGCCCAAACAGGCCACCAGTGAGGACAGGAAATAGGCATTTGTACAGAATGGAGTCTTTGGAAAATTACCATGAGAGATATATGTTAAAAAAATGATTTAAAAAAAAATGGCTTCAGAAATCTGAGAGATAATTTGGTCCTCACTGCTTTCTAAATAAGAGTAATAAGTGGCAAAATATGCAAGGCTGGATCGCATTAGAGAATTCCCATCAATTATATATGACAGAGTTGGACATTAAACTGTTAATATGAGAAAGCTTTGGAGCATGGGTTTCCAATTTCTACTTTATGAATTTTTGTCAACACAGCTTCCTGTGGTCAGATGAGTTACTCTGTCAGTGCTGGTCATTTTTCCCCCCCAAAATACTCAGTGGAATTTTGATGTCAGGCAGAAACTCACATACAGTGTTCTGCTGAAATGCAGCACTGGAGATCATTTGAATGTTTTGCTTTCTTACCGTATTCATGCTTGTGATCATCTCACATTTTCTCACCAAAGGTGCAGCCATGTGGAGCCTTTAATTAAACATGTCAGCAGTCATGGAACAATTAAAGTAAGTCTTCATCAGAGACAATTGGTCTGCAGGGATGAGGAGTGGCACTGTTATTGCGCCGGGTGCCAGCGCTTTATTTACAGAGGCCACGCTGAAAAACAAGATCAAATCAATAGCAGTTTGCCTAAAGAAGGAGCTTTAATGCCTCCTGGATTGAGACACTAAAATCTTCTTCTTGCCTATTACTCTTAATACACAGCCACTGTCATGGGGCTTAATCAGAATTCATGGAGCTGCTAAAGCAGGGGAAGATTATTGATCTTATTAAAGATGTAAGAGCACTGGTCTGAGGAGACGGGGCCTCCGGAGCAGGGCTCTGCCTCACCCTGCCCCAGCGCCGCGACCCAGAGGTGTTTTTCTCCTGTAGATAAGGATCTCAAAAGAGTGGGCAGAACTGCCCCACACTGAGCACCTAAATCTCCTCACCTGTGGTTCTGAACATTCCTTCCTAACCTTTGTCAGCAGCATTTTCATGAAGGTGAGGACCAGGTTCCTTCTGCTGTTAATCCTATGGGATGCCCCTGAAAAGAAAGCAGTGGCACAGCTGTGACTGGAAGGGAATCTAAAAACTGCAGATGCCAAAGATGTTCTTGATGGCCTAATCTGACTGCACGGTACTGCCAGCACACAGTGGAGTAGTGCAGGTGTACCTCTGTGTCCCAGTTGTGTGGTTTCCGCTGTTGTTTTTGATTCTTTTACTTTCCCATACGAACTCTGTTTAGTTGCAGATTGCTTGCTGTATTTATAGAAAATATTGAGTGATAACAGTGGAGCTAGAACGGTGCTAATGAGTTTTTGATCAGTTGCCAAACTGAAAAATTAAACTAAAATTTGTTCAGACTGACCCACAATGAATGTTTTCCATTTTTCTCCGTGTAAACAAAATCTGAAGAACTCACAGTTTGAATATGTTTTTTCCATTGGACGGGAAGTTAGATGTCTGTCTTAGGGGCAGTGAGAAGGGGAGGCGTTAATGGAGTGGTTCGCAAAAACCTGGCATTGTGGGTTGGTGCTGCTGAGTGGCTGCCTGGCCATCATTTAGCAAGATACAAGAGCCTGGGATTAATTCCCCTCCAGCCCATGGAGGAAATGGAGGAGTTTGGACAGCTTCCCCAGTCTCCTTGGACAGGAGGGAGACAGAGCTTCCAGCAGTTTCCATACAGAACAATAAACAGTGGCTCCTGTGTCCAGCCCCTTGCCTGTGCTGATCTCCCTGTGGCCTCAAGCTCATCCAAGCCTTCCTCTGTGGGGCTCCGGGCAGCAACCGGTGGCACTATACCAGTACCAGTACCAGGGCTGAAGAGCCCATCCATGTCAAACATAGAAATTAGAGGGTGAATTGATATAATAAATTAAAAATCTCTGTTCCTACCATGCCATGAAGAGGAAGGTCTTGAACACACATCTCCCATATGTACATCAGTCGAGTTCCAAGTACTGCAGCCTTTCCTTTTCCCCCTCCAGCCTTATCTGTCTGAGGGAAAAGGTCAGTAGAAACCTGGGCAGATCTGCTCCATATTAAACTGGGGGGAACTCAACCTGGTTGTTCTGATAATTACTTCAGTATCTGAAGCATTCACCCAGCTTCATGCTGAACACAGCAGAGCTCTTGCAGCACACCTGCGTGGGCAGGATCTTCAGGCTAAGCTGGAGTTCATTTTATCTTTCCACAGCAGGTGAAAATTAAATCTTAAAACCAGAGAGGAGTAACAGGAGTTTCTTGGGCAGCAACTGCTCTCTGGATAACAGGTGATGTGCAGCTGCCCAAAGCTGTGTTCTAAGAAATCACACCCAGACAGAACCATGTATGACAGACCATCTTCCTTGGTTTTCTGAAAATTCTCTTGTGTAATTACTACATTTTTAATGATGTACTCTTATAACAAATGCTTTATTTCTACAGATTTAGATTTCCTTGATCTGTTGAATCTTTTAATTAATGTGCACCTAGGAAAGCTGGAACGTCAGCAGATGATTGCTGGAACTGCTGCTGTGTACTCGTGAGTATGCTGCAGAACTCAAGAGACAATGGTGGGTTTCAGACAAACCCAAATGTCTCCTAACTGCTTGCTCTGCACTTCTAATTTATGCTTCTTTTGGAACACATTACGTTTTATTTTATATGTAGGCTCATCCCTGCACTTTTGTACCAAGTGTGCAAGCAGCTGAGGCAAATGATGCACTCACTACAAGCTATAATTTAGAGGCAGGTGGGAAGTGCTTGAAATAGGTGTATCTTCATAAGTTATTCCTAAAACGCTATTATTACTTGAAGTTGCTCTCGTTTCTGAACTAAATGTCCTTTCCTCCCCCTTAAACCCTTTATCTGCTTTGAAAAAAAAAAAAAAAAAAAAAAAGAGTATTGGAGAGGAGATCTGTTTCAGATCTGGATTTTTGAAAGGTTTCAGCAGCCATTCATTGCAGACGCCCATTTTCAATGAACTGTGGCCTCACATGGCTTTCAGGAACCAAAGATGGGGAACGCAGAGGAGCTAGCAGCAGACACCAAGCTGACGAACTTCCACTTTTTCTTAACTGCAGGAACGTACATGCTTTCTGTTTATCCTGGTGCTGAGACCAGAGGGTCCAAATGGTTGTGCTAGTGTGCATTACAGCTTCTGGATAAATTATTTGAAATGTTATTGTAAAAGCTAAACTAGTGTGACCTTCATCCTCATCAATCTTATTCTTTACACAGTGGCTTGTATGGAAGACTCTTGTATTGTTATCACAGAACTATAGGGTTAGAAGGGACCCCCTCCTCTTTACCACTAATAGAATATTTTTATATTTGCTTTTTTCCTTTGCTCTTCATTTTTCTTTCATTGTGGTAACCCCAACACACATAGAAAGATGTCTGTCCTATCCGTATTTTCAGAAACCCTACACTTAATTTGGTTTTGCTTTGAGATCTTTGTCTTCTTCCTGAACATAACACTAAAATAGAATAACTTGCTGCCTGCAGCAGTTACCTCAGATGGCTTCCTGCCAACTTCACCTTTCCTCAAATCTTCTTCAGTTTCTTCTATGCATGTTCCACTCAGCTGTTCTGAGGTCACTATTAGTGACGTGGCTGAATATCAGGACTTATTGTCTGTGGCATTATTGATTCTCCTGTCACTCTGAAATCGTGTCCTCTCTTAACAGAATCTTTTCTTGTTTTCTTTTCCAAATCATTGCCAATTTCTTCCGATTGCGTCAACTCAGCCATTGCCTCTCCAGTACAAATCCTTACTTTCCATTACACACACCTGGTTCCCCTTGAGACTGAAATGTTGAAGTCAAGATGACCTTCTGAATTCTTGCTGTGATTTTTATCAGGGATTTTATCGGCCTGTTTTTGTATCCTTTCCTGGCATTCTTCTCTCCTGTGACTCTGAATACAAATCAGAGCCATACAAATTAGGGCCATCCATCGGACACCCATTTATAATCTTATCTTGTATTTCACCCTGCAGTTCTTTGTTCCGAGCCGCTTATTTTCAGTTGCCCATGCATCCTCTCAGAAAGTGGTCTCATTTACTCTCTTCAGGTTTTCTTCTGGCAAACTATACTCAAAACAGACTGTAAAAAAACTTCTCAGCTTTCCTTCAAAGCTCATTTCATCACATTGAATAATAGAATATAGAAACTTAGTGAGAAAAGCAGACGTATTCAGTATTGCACGGTTTGATCCAGTCAATGTGATCTGGCTTTCACCCTGATCCTCGGGATATCGAGACAGACAGATTCACACTGCTGCCAGCTACAGCTCTATGTATCAGGACAACCAGAGGGTATGGAGGGGCACTTAGGTTGTGTGTGTGTACACAGACATAATAGTATCATGATTAATCACTTGGTCACCCAGCTGCCATGACAGTAAACAGGAAAAACAATTCCATTCAAGAAAACCAGGGAGTATTTTGGATTTAGTCTTTTAAAGGTGTGACAATCCCACCCAGGTCAGGCCAGAATCAGCCTGCTCTAATTTTGTATAAAACCAGTAACACAAGCCCACTGAACTGCATAATTTATAAATCACTTCAAGAGAGTTTGGTGCTAAAGGTGATATGAAAGTGCAAGTTGTTAACCACCGTTGCAGCTGGCTGAGCGTCTTGTTTATTCTCTAACCATATTCTGCGTCAGGAGCCTGCACCACAACTAATTAGCCATAATGCTTTATAATTGTGTAAACAGAATATATAATAGATCTGTATGATATATAATTAATTTTGCCCTTAAGGAAAGCTTTTGGAAGTCGAACCATGCGCTCTTTGAGAACTGCCTCCTTATGCTCTCACTGACGAGGCATGTATTCCTGCTGGCAGAGCTCGGGGAACCTTCCAGAAAACAATTTCATCAGGCATGACCAGGTGTTTTTTTTGCAGGAGTGAGTGCTTGCAGCCACATCTCTGACACTGAGGTGGCTGCAGCTGTGGCTGCGCCCGCCTTCATGCAGACAACAGTGAGGAGTGTGGCTTTTGCACAGTGGTCAGTTTAAAAAGAAACAAAGCTACTGCTGTCATACAGGTGCTACTCAATTAGCCCTGCATTTTGTTGTCCTTATTTTTTATTACATTATTTTTATTTGTGTGTGTTTGTGTGCATGTATTAAATTCCAGGCTTAACTGCATTGCTGCTATTGTAAATGTTACCTCAAAACCCAGTTAAATTAAACATGAAGATTATTTCCTGGATTATGACCCATAAGTACAACTCAGTGTGGTTAGAAAAATCACTGCCCTCATAGAGAGGCTCATCATTCTGACAGGAAAATAAAAAGGGCACTTCAGGAGTCCTGTCGGATCAGACACCTGGTCTCATTCTCGATGCGGGCTGGTTTCCTCAAAGTGACAAAGCTGGCAGTATCCATCTCTAAGATGTGCTCAAGCAGAGGAGCAAAGTACCACATCACCTAGATGTGGGGACCAGTGCTGCATGGAGACCAGGTTGCAGCTAGCAGCAGTCTTCTAACAGCAGGCTAAGCCAGCAGAGCTGAGTTAGTTTGCTGAGAGATTTCATCTGTCCTCATCTTCAGCCGAGGCTTCTCATTGTGAGGTGATGATCAGAGGCAGCAGCCGTGCATGCAGCCCAAGGTGGGGAACTCCCATCCACCTGGTACTCTGCCGACATCGCTTCACATCGCACTCCATAGGAATGATAATCACACCCTTCCTGAGGCCTGACACGCCATGGGCAGGGTTATCTTTGCATGGCTCTCTAGATCCTTCTCACTGATAAAGTTTTTGTACCTGAGAAGTATTTGGCAGAGCTGTCCTCACGCACACAAACAGAGGAGTTGACTCTTAACCTCAGACGCTTGGGATGGGAGTAGTCTGTGTCAGTTTGCATGCCCTCCAAACCAACTCAGCAGGTCATTTACGTAACCTCCAAAACTAAATATACAATTTCCCTGGGGAGCTTTGAGGTGGATTTATTAATTGGGTTCCAAAACTTTTGAGGTAGCTATTTTTGAGGTAGCAAGATTTTTCTTCTTTCATTGCTTTCCCACCCACGTCCACATCTGAATTTAGAGCTGCCTTCCATTCCTTTGGGAGCCAGGAGTCACAAAATAAATCTTTTTCCTTCTCCCTTCCAAAATTAAGAGATACAGCTTCTATCTTCTCATGTAATCAACTTAATTTCTTACTCCCTTTCTCTGCACTTCATGTGACGAATGATCACTCACTGTTCTTTATACAGATACATTTGCTGTTTGCCTCTACCTCTCACATAACAGAGACACTTGGTTTACTTGAAGAGCCAAAGCTGTAACTCAGTAGTGTGGGAGACAGTTTCCCCCTTGAGATGTTTCATCCTGGGCTTACAATCACTGAACACTTACAGCAAACAGTTCAGTTTCGGCATGATGACAGGGATTTCAACTGCTAACCTGAATGAGGTGGTTATATTCCCACCAGTGTCACATTTTATCTAAAGTTTACATTTTATCTAAAGCATCAGGGACCTTCTGTGCGCCTTCCTGGCTGGTCAGCCCAAGTTTGAACATGACAATCCTGGAAAGAACTTCTGAAAGTAATGTGTGGGCTTGTTGTCATTTAAGGCTATGAAGAATCTGATGAAAATATTCACATGCACATCATTAGGGCAGTCCTGATTTCTTGAAGGAAAAAGCCCTCTTTCTGGGCAAATAACACATACAAATAGGTTTGTCAAATAATGCTTTTCTTTCCAAGAACTCATAAAATCTCACATTACTCTTGAGAGTAATAAATCCTTCAATAATGCTGTTCTTGATTACAGGCAAGAGTGTAACAGCTCTGACTGGTAGTGATTTCATAATTATGTTTGATTACAGGCGTGTTTGTATTGTACTGATGCAGAGGGGTTATTTGTTTCCTTCTATCAGTCTCCTGGATTGCACTGGAGACCAAGTGTGCACTGAGTCAGCACGCACGGCTTACAGAGCTGCTCTCCTCAGAGCCCTGTCACTAAGGCACAGCTATTAATAAGGACCTCTGGTAGCTGGGCCAACAGAACTTTTTATAGAATTGTGTTTAAAACTCTGTGTAATTACATCAGTGAAGGCCACTTCGTAAAGGGATCCTGAATTTGAGCAACTCTTGAGGGCTCTGTCTTACATATAGAGTTTTACACCATAGTGCGAGGGCTAAAGTTGCTCATATCTTTACCTTATTACCACTACAAGAGCCAACATGACAAATTAGAAATAAACTACACCCATGACATTGTCCCCACTTCCTACTACTACTGAGCTGGGTAAAAGAGGAAAAGCTCTATTAAGCCAATTAAGCCCTCCCTTCTGTCAATGAGCAACATCGACAGAAAAATCACACCTTACCATTTATTCTCTGGTGCTTTGTTTATTTGGTATTAAATGACTCATGGAATATGGTTTCCACCTCTCCCCTAGGGAGATTATCCCAGCAGCTGAAACTTAGTAGCAGTTCCTTTTCTTCTGCCTCACTTTTAATGATCCCTAAGTTTTTCATTCTATTTTAGGTTGGCATGTAAAAGCTACAAGGGAAATTCATCTACCCAAGCCTGCTTTTACAAGCAGTTAAGGCTGTGACAGAAACACAAACCCAAGGAGATATGCAGCCAAAAAAGAAGCATGTAGTTTGATTCACTGATAGGATGCCACCTCAACAGCACACTTTCAAGCTAAAGGAACGCTTCCTTGTTTTCACAGGTTGTTCCTGAGTGTTATGTAAATGTGCTTTTATTGTATGTAAATTAGCATTAGGCTAATTGTCAAAGCTTGTTTTATAGCTGTCACACCAGCAACCCACATTTACAATTTGTTCCACTGGCAAACACATTGCTTTCCTGGAATTAATTATTATTTCCAGCTTTTTGTCCCAGTGCTGTGCTCCATCCTGACCCCATAACCTGTTGTAGGCACAGCATCTCTCAAAATAGAACATATTTATTAAGAGCACGTAGCCTGTGGAGAAGCAAATTCTATTTTTTAAAAAAAGGCTGTCTGTAATACATTTTATTCTTCCTCTCCTTAGCAGACTGCAGTATCTGCTCAACAAGGGAATATTTTCCTGCTCTGAAGATGTAGAGACAGCATCTCCAGTTCTCAGCCACGGTTTTGCAGTATACTGTGTCACTTCATAGCATTCCACCTGGCTGTAAAGGAATGGTGATGACAAGGGGCTCTCCCGTGGTGCCCAGGGAAGAAAGATGGTGGTGAGCAAGGCTTCATTGGTGAGAAAATTAAAGGAGGACAAATAGAGAAGTAGAAGATATCCAGAGAGCTCTCTGAGATGGAGGTAGCAGTTCCCAAACCCTCAGGTTTATCAAAACACACACTTATTTACAAACTACAGACCCAATTAACTAAATGCATCACGTCAATAAGCTGTACATTGGTGTTTACCAGCCTCAGAAATTTGGTCTGATGTGTCCTCACACTGCCTAGAAATGGAACAATGGGAAAATCAGCAAGCACAACCCCTGCTTCTCCTGAGAAAGCAGCTGGGCTTGGTCCCAGACGTGCAAATTGGACTTCTACCCAGTTGAGGAACTGGTGAACATGGATGGAAGTAGTGATCAAGTCAAGCAAACTTAACCTAGAATGACAACACAGGGCAGAGCTGCAGGCCAGAGGCAGCCCAGCTTCTCACAGCGTACAGTCTGACATTCTTGACTTGTGCATTATGTACCAATGGACAGAAAGAGAACCTTAAAATTAAACCAGGGGCCTGGAAAGAAGAAGGACTGGTGGTTTTAGCTGCAAGTTGAACGTCAGCCTTTGTGTTAAACTAAATGCCCAAGGAATACATAACTCAGAATTCCCCAGTGGTTGTGCTGTTTTCTTGTAGACGAGAAGAGGATGCAGCCAGCAGGTCTGATTCCAGATGAGATAAGATCTTATTATAACAAAAGTAATGGTTAATGAGCACGTTCTGGTTTAAGCGAGTTATCCACTCTCATAAAAAAAAAAAAAAAAAAAAAAAAAGAAAATCTTTGGGCAAACAGGAAAGAAAGGCATTACCCATAGTGGTTTTCAATATTCTTAAGGAAAAATCTTACGGTTCCTATTCACTATTATTTGGCTTCTTCTTTATGCAATCCCTACAGCAAAAATCTAATGTACTGAATGAAATACAATAACAAGTAGTATTTGACTGAACAGACAGCACCACAATAACTGTTTGTTGAAATCTGATGCAAAACTTAACTCTAAACTATTTTAATTTGTGAGTATGCATAAGTACTAATCTGACTCAGTGTAGATACTCCACAGGCATTTGGGATAGACATGATTCAGGAGTACAAGGAAAGGAAATCTATCGCTTGACCAAATGTTTGGCCCTAAATGGAACAATGAGCAATAAAGTATGAGGTTCTGCTTCTGATCCTCCGGAATGCATGGCTCCATGTCTGCAGCACCAGCTCTCTGGCCTTCCCACCCCATTGCAGAATACTTTCCTTTTTCTTTTTTTCTCTGTGTCTTGTCTGATTTCTCACTGTGTCCCATTTCACCCAGTCTTCTCAGTGCCAACCTCTTCTCTGCTGAGTGTCAGTGAAAGCAGCAGTGAGGCTAAACACTTTCTATCAGCAGCCCCGCAGAATTCAAGGACACAACTGCAACACGTCCCAAGAGGCCCACGGACAGAGAGTGCTCAGGTCGTTGGAGGGGATCAGATCTCTGCCAATAAACATTTTGCAGCTGTGAGGAGCTGGGACGTGCTTGACTAAGGCAACCTCCAAAGTTCAGCTGTGAAAAAAAAATCATACCAAAAAATTCCGTACGTTTTGTTTTTTCAGATGAGTAGCTTGCTCTAGGCTGAAGACTCTTTTTAAGGCAGAACAAGCCAAAATACAAACTAACTCCCACAGCCTGAGATAGACTTTTCCTAGGAAACCTTGCAGCTCCTGGTTTAGCAGCACCAGAAGCTCCATCACGTTTCTGGCTGCAGAGCCTCACGTGCAGCTTCTAGGAGACAAAGTTTCATCACTGAAGGGCTGCACCTTGGCTTGTTCTAGTGCAGCTAATTTTACCTCCTCACTACCACTCGGATGTAAACACTTCATCTTGTTATTTTTCTCATTCCAAATGCAACCTTCCCAAATATAAACTCATTAGAAATAACTCAGCTGTAGTGAATGGAGCAGAAGATACGCAAAAATAAACGCACAATTTTTCATTGCTATTTTGTGTTAGACAGCGTGTGAAACCCTCAGAGGCAGTCAGGAAGGACTTGTTTCTAAGTCGAATGGGCAATGGCAACAAAGAAATGTAGACAGAGGAAGATAAAAGTGGTATAAAAGCTACGAATCCAGCAGGCTGATACACTTAGAGCAGAGTTCTGATGTTCTCAGACCTAGGTAAGTGCCTGGAAACAAAAGATATGTCCAGACTTGAAGAGTTTTTCCCCTTTGAAACCTTCAGGTAGGAGCAAACTAACAACTGTGCATAGTGACTACCCAAACCTCCTTGGTTTCCATGGTCGTGGCACTTCAGTAAGTCTATTTCTGCCCTGGAGAAATGAAGCCGTTAATTGATAACAGTAGGATATACGTGTGCAGCTCTGCTCCACACTTGTCTGCAATTGCCCTGATCTTTGACTTCACTCCCTTTCTTCTACGCTCTTGCTTTGATGTATAATTTCCACCGCACTCAGGATGCCTCTCCCAACCCTGCTAAGAATGCCTATGCCTCCTAAAAGTTTTCAGAAATTCCCATTACCTCCAGCATGAACTCCCTAAGCACACAGAGACGTGGAACAAGAAACACTTCTTACGTAGGTGCCTCAAGGTATTTAAGGCAAATGTGGATTTTTGAAAAATACACAGACTCTGATAGGAGCTCAGATTTTGCTCCACTCTCCCTTCCCCTGAATGTAACAGAGGAACATTTTTCCCTGAGGGAAGTACTCTGAAACCTAGATCAAACACTTCATGCAAAATATCGGCACTTGGCGCCTCACTTTAAAATAAGGAAGAACACATCTTCATCTTCTCTGGCCTAGATGTGACAAACGTTTCCTGGGAGAAAGGTGCAGTGGTGTTTTACTATGTATGCTAATTCCAGCTAAGACAATAACAAAAAGGAAAATAACTTCTAGGGAGCAATGCCTACTCTGTACAGCTGTCAGTGGGATTGGTAAATTTGACTGGGAGTGCCCTCAGCAGACCACTGCACTGAAGGCTGCGTTCACTTAACTTGACTGTAAGGTCACAGTGTTGTCCTTGGTGTCTGCAAAGGAAGAATTAACACAGATATTTTACTGTGCTCTGTCCAAGCTTTGTGAGAAGGGATACGTTTTTGCTCTAGTTCTTCTACAGAAGAATGGCTTCTACAGCCATTTTGATGCCAGTGCGGTGAAGTAGAAAAAACAAACTAGATAGACTTCATAAGCTGTGATTAAGCACAGTGCTAAATCCTCAGGGGAAAAGAAGTCTCTACAATGCAGTTATAGAAGCAAATTTGGCTCATGTTAGTAGAAGAAAAGACTGGACTAATGGAAAAATATACGGTTGCTGACTTTTCCTAAAATTAATTTATACAAGTGGCTCTGCTGTCTGAGCACACGTTCGTGTGGATGTGAGGTGTATTATTCCTACCCTTTTTGTAACATAACCGTGGTGACTGCATCACATGATGCTAGTGCAAACAAAGTCTCATTAACAGCCCATGAATAGATGCATTTTCCTAGAATACAGTTTCGCATTGGAACTATCGACTGGTTCCTGGGCTACCAGAGGATAAGGATAGGTGCAGGCAGCTTTGGAATTGTAGAGCATGGGCAGGAACCTTTAGAGCGGTAGAAGATAAATTTGGGTGTATAACGGAAAAGGGTACAAAGGATATAGTTAATTCTGTGAGACCACAGCTTAGTTACTCTATCAGAGTGTAACTTCTAAACATCACCCGTTCTATTTCTACCTCTGCTCTGAGTCCTTTCTGCTTTAAAACCCTGCATTTCGAATCTGAGAAGCCACAGCACACTGAGCTGACTACCCCAGGAAGGGTGCTCTTCCTTTACATATTATAAAGCAAAGACTTACTCCCTTATTCCCATTAACATCCCACTCACATCAACAACGCAAACTGCTCTTGATGGATTCTACTCATCTCCCTAACCTTAGAGCCATCTCATTTCCTAACTATCAAGTTACTCATCTTTATTTTCCCCCTGCCCCATTCTCTTGCTCTTTCTCCTGCAACTAAAGCTCTTCCCTTAACGCCACTGTAAAACTTTTTTTTTATTTCTCCCTTTTCGACTTCGTCTGAAAAGCGGTTTTTTTTTTTTTTTTGACGTAAACTACAAAAGAAAAAAAAAATAGATGTCGTTGAAATTTCACGGAAATCTCCGCCAGAAATCAACCAGAATGTGGAGCACATCTTGTGGCAAAAAGCAAAGCCGTGCGTGCGCTCCGTGCTGGCACACGGTTGGTGCGGGCACGCCGGAGGCCATCTTTACGGCCGCCTCACACCTCGCGGGGCGGCAGCCACGGGAAGGGCTTCGCAGGGGAGGAGTGCCCATCGCCCTGACTGAGAAGCCGACGGAGCCCGGAGATCCGCCCGCGGGCCACCGCTTCCCGCCCTCCCCACAGGAGTGCCCGCAGAGCCCGCCTCCCTCCGCGCTGCCACATCCCCTTTCCCGCATCCCGCCTCCCCCTCCGCTACACCCCGCCCCTCGCCGCGCATCGACGCCCTCCGATTGGTTGAGAGCGGAGAGCGACGGCAGCGTTGAGCAATGGAGTGAGCGCTGGCGCGGCGGCACCGCCCAGTAGGCGTGCGCGCTGCCCGCCTCTACCCGTCGCGGCCGGGCGTCGGGGCCGCGCGCTGCCATTCGGCGGTGGGGCGGCGCGGGCAGCGGATGGTGTTGGCGGCGGCTCCCGGTCGCTGGAGGGGGGGCGGAAGCCGGAGCTGGCCGTGAACGCCTCACCTCCCCCCGGCCTTCCCCCGTCCGCCGCGAGCCGGCGGCGCCGTACGATGTGAGCGGCCGCGGGTCTCGGCAGCGCCCCCGATGCCCGCGACGCTGGGGCGGGCAGCGATGGCCGGAGCCCGGCGCGGGAGCGGCCGCCGATAAGAAGCGCCGGGGGCAGCCGGGCGGCGGCGCGGAGACTCTCCCCGGGCAGGGAACCGCCGCTCCCCGTCCCGCCCCCTCCCTCCCTCCCTCCTTCCCTCCCCTGCGGCCGGTGCATGCGGGGCGCCGGGGGCAACGCTCGGGTCCTTCCCCCGCCGGAGAGAGCGAGCCGCTCGGGGCCGCGCCCCCCGCCATGTCCTCGTCGTCCAGCTCCTCGCAAACCCCCCCGTCCCATCACCAGCCCCCGCCGCAGAGGATGAGGCGCGGCGCCGCCGGGTCCCCCACCGCCGGCGGCGGCGCTGCCGGGGGCCCCAGCAACGGGGGCGGCGCGGCGGGGAGCAGCCGCCTGCTACAGCCCATCCGAGCCACCGTCCCCTACCAGCTCCTGCGGGGCAACCAGCACAGCCCGACCCGCTCCCCCTCCGCCTCGGTGGGCAGCAACACCGGGTCGGGAGGGGGGCGAGGCGGCAGCCCGCCGCCCCCCAGCGCCACGCCGCCGCTGTCGGCGGGAGGAGGCGCGGCCGAGGCGGGCAGGGTGAAGGGCCGGCAACGGCGCTCGCCGGACAGCGGCGGCAGCAGGAGGAGCAGCTCACCTGAGAGACGCAGCCCCAGCTCCCCGGTGTACAGAGGTAACGCACCGGGAAGGACAAAGCCCGCTTCCTGCCCTGGGGTTGGGGGGGGGGGGGGGGGACGGGGACCCCCTCGGCTCACCCTCCCCGTCCTTCGTGTCTGCCCCGGAGGGCGTGGGAGCCGCCCCCGGAGCGGGGATGGGGGTGGGGAGGCTGTGGGGGTGCCGCAGCGAACCCCCAGCTGCAGGTGTAGTGCTGGGTGCGTGCTGCTGGTGGTGGATCCGAGGTGTCCCAGCTGAGTTTTTCCGATGCGTGTTAGAAGCAAACCTCGAACGCTCTGCCCTTCTGCGCGGCTTCTTAAGTGTTTCCTTTTATTTAGCGTCCCAAGGGTTACAATTATGTAATGTTTTCAAACACGGGCTCCCCCGGTAAAAAGGAAATTCCCATATTGAAGCGCTTAAAAGCAAATAGCACCGTCTGTCTCCTCGTGATACTGTATCTTGGAGGCGGTGGGAGCCCCAGCCCTGTAGCCAAAATGGGCCTGTGAAAGTTTATAATGTTGAACTGGCTGCTCGTAAGTGCAGCTTAACCTGTGTCAGGTTGTCTGCTCCTGTGCTGAACGCCTTCAAGTGGCAGTGGCCATCTTACCCCCCTCCTACCCCCCCCACCGCCAGTCCCTGGGCAGCTGAATGAGGCAGGCTGCGAGCAGCCCCGCTGTGCTATCGGGTATCACGCATCGCCTCTTCCTGGGTGCGCTCCGTGTGGCTCGGCAACCCCTCCTCCCTTCCTCCAGTCTCGCTGCGCGTTGTTTCAGTGACAAACTGCGGTCTGTAGTGGTTGCCGAGGTGTTTTGTAGCAGCGGGATCTGTTATCTTCTCGCCAGCCCTTCCCCCTTCCAGCCTTAAATGTGTAGTAAATCCCTACAATCCGTAGTAGGTTGTAACTGAGGCAGATCAGCGTGACCGGGGATGGTCTTAAGGCATAGGCAGCGTTTTGCAAAGGAGTAAAATGTCACTGCCGCCTCTGTGTGGAGCTGATCTGCACCGGGGTGTCTGTGCTTAGGCAGATGGCCGAATTTGTTATGTTAACATTGGAACAGAAATACTTTGTAACTTGAGCATGAATGCGTGATCTTCCTGAGAAGTTTTTTTTTTTTTTTTTTGCTTGCTTCAAAATGGAGCTGCTCTTCAGTGCTTTTGCTTCATTCAAGCTCTAATTAAGCATTTCAAGATTGTATTTTGTGTAATGCTGCATGTCGTTTTCCTATTTTTCCACTGTAACACTTAGAAAACGCTGACAGGAAACAAAACAAAACCAAAAAATGCAGTGCACGTGGATGCCACTAACACTGAGGCTGATGATGAGCGTTGTAAATAATTACGAGAGCCTGGTGCAAAACATTGTAGCGGTGCAATGTGTGAAGGTCTGCG
Source organism: Oreortyx pictus (assembly GCA_036925125.1). Classification (NCBI taxonomy): domain Eukaryota; kingdom Metazoa; phylum Chordata; class Aves; order Galliformes; family Odontophoridae; genus Oreortyx; species Oreortyx pictus. The sequence continues at coordinate 24,269,333 of JAUPFR010000007.1, forward strand.
CTTACTGTGTGTTGAGGAGAGAGAAATGTGGACAGTTACCTGCGAGCAAGGAAGAGTGCTGCAAAGCCATGAAATATTTCACTGTTACACGTGTTTTTTTTGTTTGAGGGGAAACTTTAATTTTAGGAAGTGGTTTCAGCCTTCGTCTGTGGGCTATTTTGCCCTTAATAAATTGGACTATAAATTACTGCTGAATGACTTTCCTGTCGTCAAACTTGTTGGAGCTTGCCTCTTGGTGAACCACGCTAGCAGCTCACGCAACCTGATGCAGCGAGAGTGTGGCGTAGGAAATCATAGATGGTCCACCGAGAAATCCACCCTGCAGTCTGTGTGCGCCGTGAGGAATGTGGACCCCCCTCCTCCAGGTCTAGCCAGCTGCTGCTGCAGAAGCTGACATCCTCCAGCAAATCCTGAATGAATGGATGAAAACAACGTGATCGCCCTAGTAATGACCACAGTCGCACACGTCATCAGCTTTATTTTTGCAGGAATGCAAGCACCATTTTCTAGTGGGTTGGGACAGTGAGGTACACTATTTCTTCAGTCTTGCAAATTAAAGAAGAATACTATCCCCCCTTCACCCCCAAATCAAGCTATTTTACACAATTGTGTGCTGTGGGTCAGGATTTTTGTCTTTGTTTCCCTGCTTATTCCCATGATTCTAATGCATGATGTCTAGATTCTGAAAATGATGCTTGCAGTGAGTATGCTGATAGTACTATCTAGAAAATTGATTGGTGAACCGAAGCACTGCTGCAGTAATAATGGAGGGCTTGAAAAAATGTCTGTTTTCAAACACAGGCCGTCTTGCTGCAGCTTGTTAAACAATGTGCTACTCCAGCTATTGATAGTTATCAGTGTTCAGGTCTTGGGGAAGCTACTTGATTAAGGTCTTTTTGTCAGTTTTTAAAAGCACTTCCCACTGCTGTACAGTGTAAGCTTATGCTGTAGGTATAATCCTGTTGTATTTCTCACCAGTGCGAGAGATCTGTTTGTCTTTGGCTCTGCAGTCTGATATAAGCTGTTCCACAAAATGTGCTAATGGTTATGATGGATAAGTGTTTTCCTCAAGGCATCTGCTCCTTCCCTACCTTGTTTCAGCCTTTCTTGAACTGGATATGTCCCATTTTGCTGTAAATATTTGGTGATTTGTCAGAGGTTCTTTTTTGCAAATGATCAATGAAAACACTCCAGCTTTGAGCCTCTACAGGTCAGCACGACTTCCATTGCAGGCACTGACATCACTACTACTACATGAATGAAAGCAGCACGCTGCCTCTGCCTCCTTTTCCTAGGATGCTGCAGATGTTTTTGTTCTGCAGCAAAATGCTGTGCTTATTTGATACTTTCTTTAAGCGAATTTCAGGGTTTTGTAGTTCTTAGGAAACCATTACTGCCAGTATTTGGTTAGTGCTGCTCATGAATGGATGAGAAATCATGAATGCTATATGCTAATTTCAAGATGCTCAAGAAAGCAGGAGAAAGGGGGGCAAAAAACTTACAATACCGTAGGATAAACCTGCAATGTGCGAGTCTACTTCCCTTGAAAAAAACAAATAAAAAAATCTTGTTATTTCTTACTCATAGACTTTTATAGCCTGTATTCATATTTTAGAGCTGGCAACTTAAAAAGTGGTTGAATGTGACAACATATGGTTTACTTAGAAGGAATCTATGTATTTAACTGATGGCATAAATGTAACAGCAACAGCATGTGAAGCAGTGTGTTTTATGACAAAGGACAATTCAATAATAACAAGGCAAAAAGAACCCCACACCATTTTGAAATGATCAGACAAAACGTATTACTTGTAAACATGCAATTCTAGCTGCAAGTTTTATTCCTATTTGCATTATCTGGATACAGTCTAGATTCTGATGTTATGTAAAGCAGTTTGTGTAAATCTAAGGGAGTGTGTTTCCTGTTTAGTTTGTTTTTTACATGGTATGTGATGTTTTGCGTACAAGGAGCGTATAAGTGATTTCTGTGTGGTTTGATCTCAATATTGTTTTCATCAAATGCTTTGATTTATTTAGTGGTAACTATGGTGATACAAGAGCAAAATACTGACGCAGAATACTTTAATGTACGCAGCTTACACTGCTCATATTAAACTCTTTTTCCATAGGAGATTTTTAAAGCAAAGGTTAGTTTTATGGATGTGTGAAATGTACTTTAATTAGGCTGTCTGTTAAGGGTTCCTTATATCACTTACTTATCAAAATAGCTCCAGAACTTTTGCCAACATTAGTCAGAAAACTAAAGATGCGGAGCACTGTGTAACCCAGGTCTGAGTAATAAGCATGTAGATCTGTTGTTATGGTAGTAGATGAGACTGGTGGAGTGAGGGGCAGGACAGGCAGTAGTGCTGATCTGTAGACTTGTAAGGGATATCAGTGTTTAAAAATAAAAATAAATTAGACTTCAAAAGGCAGAACTATTTTGATATCCTGGATTGAAGCCATCCAGTATTTTGGCATCATAAGCGTTTCTGCCAGGGATCGAGAAGGTCTTTTCTTTATTTCTAACAAATGTAGGTAAGGAAGTAATTTTTGTGATGCTTCCTTTTTCCTGATGCCTGAGTAATAGCAGCATTCCCATAATTGAATGGGCAAAACAGTTTTGCTCCAGATTTGGCCTTCTCTCTTCCCAAAATAACTTTTTCTGGAATATAATATGGTGATATAGAAGACACTGGTTAAATTCAAACCAGTTGTTTTAAAGTGGAAGGCTTTTTTTTGTTACGTGTTCTAATATCATTACTTCAAATAAGAATAGTTATTAGATGTCCTGAACTGTAAGACAAACTAACCATGTGTTTTTCAGCTTAAGACAACTGCAGGAAAGAAGAAATGGAGAAATATTTTCTTCATTGAACTTGCACGCTACTGTAGCAAAGCATTAGTTATCAAGAAACCAGTTTTCTCCTCACACACCAGCAGACTTTGAAGGGGTGTGTATGTATGTGACCCTTCATTCATATTCTTTGGGAGTAAGATGATATTAGTGTGCATGACTGAAGTTATTTGCCGACATCCATCACACAGTAAACTGGTGGCTAATAGGGAAATTTGGTTTTGGAAATTCACCATTCCCATTTTTTGTCCTTTCTCAGGAAGGTAAAGGGGTAAATGGCGGCTGTCTTGGCCACACTTCCTGAGTTTTAAGAGAATCTATGGTAGAATCATGAAAACGTTGGTGTTTGCTAAATGTGGACTGGCATATGATGAGTTTCGTTGAGCTTTGCTGTATTGCTAAAATTGATAAAGGGAAAGTAGTTATTCTGAAGTGAGATTTATGCAACTAGTCTAGGTATAATCATGGGAGAGAATAACTGATGCAGTAATTCTGAAATCTTTGTTCAACTCAAACTCAAAGGAAATAGTTGTAACTGTATGAAACTTATTAGAAATACGTGCTTCTTGATGCTTCATTTTGTTAATATTCTTTTATGGTACTTCATCATTTGTGTAATTATCTTCATCTGACAAAGGTTTTTCTTTAGTGGAAAAATGGCAGATTGTTTAAACCAGTTGGCAATGTTCTACGTACATAAAAACATTGCTAAGACTTGATACAGTAGCTGCTTCTCTGTGGTCTTAGCATATATTCAACAGAAGTTAATATACTAGAGTTTAACATGCTGAGTAGTGTTTTTTTTTTTTTTAAGTATCTTTCATTGGTGAAAAACGGGCCTTATTGTGAAGATATGTAACTGGAAAATTGGCCTCTAGACTTGAGGTAGTTAATTGTGTTTATGATCATCACTTTGATTTAATGTTAATGTTTAAATACATTCAGTTTACTTGCTTTCAGCACTGTTTCTGATGTAATCCTGTAGTTTAACAGTGGCCTAAGGCATTTTTGGGTAAGTAAAATAATATTTGTATCTTATCATTAGAAAGGCTACATCCACAGCAACTCATGAAACTAAGATTATTCCCTCCTTCTTCTTGCTAGCATTTCCATGAGAGGTTACAGTGAAGGAACATGAATGTACTTAATCCTTTATATGCTATTTACTTTTCCAGAAAAATTGGTTTGTTGTATAATTGTGCTTTATTTTTTTCCTTACTGATGTGACTGAAACTCACCACTGGTTTGGTTTATTTTACCAATTATTTTTGAGTCAAATTCAATCTTGAAACTTGAAAATGGCTGACAGGTACTGGAAGGTACTGCAGTTTGGCACTTTCCCTCTGTGGGTGTTGCATGAAGTATTATGGTAGTATGTAATGTTAATCCTTTTGAATAGCAAGTCAGTCTCCAACTAATTTCTGAAGCTGGGATCCCATCCATGAATTACTTGTTCATGGTTGAAACTGAAATATATGCTCTCTCGGGAGTCTGTTCCTTTTCTCCCAATTACGCAAGTATGATCTTGAGATCAGAACTTTTATGCCATAGGAGTCCAATCTTTTGGCTTGCTTGGGCTGTACTGAGTGAGGAGGAATTGTCTTGGTTCATATATGAAAGACATGGTTAATGTACGTAAGTAAGAATGCTTACTTTTTAATATCTTTATTAAGACATTTAAAAGAAAATAATCAAGAAATCCATAAACCTAGTGGGATATTTGATATTTTTGTGAAACTTATGCAACTGTCTGGTTTGATGGAAGTGGTTGCAATTCTCAGCAAGTTCTCAAGGTGCTTGCCAGAGATTTTTGATCTAATAGTACTCTTCCTGTGCTTCGTATGTGAAAGCAGTTGTTCACAAATGTCTGTACTGCCAACTAGTGATGACGTGAATAAGGTATAATTGTGAAGTGGGGAGTGTTTTTCTCTGTTAAGATAGCTCTTATAAAAGTCTAATGAAGAGACGTAATCAAATTTTTCTTTGGGTTAAATATCTGTTTGCAACTCTGTACATTCAGTTTGAAGAATTACTGATAATATATTTGCTGAATGAAAATGGAGTTGGAAATACACACAAAAAAGTTGTTTTTTTTAAGTTTTCAAGATTGCAAAAAAACCCAAACAAATAACTTAAGAATGGATTAGCTTTTTGGGGCTGGAAGAAAACCAGAAGGTGTGGGTGTCTCAAGCACTAGCCGTTTTCCACACAGCCAGCTTGTAAATAAGGATTAACCAAACCCATTAGTCTCAGTTCAATGGAAGATGTTTGTGATTAGAAGTAATCATTTTTTTTTGTGGTTGTGGATCTATTAAGTAGCTATTGTATTTGATATTGCTGCTTTGGAGACAGTAGATCTGTCCTAGTAGGTCATAAAAGGTTATGAGCTTGAGCTTTGAAACTGCAATGCCAGATTTTATCTAAATATCGTGTCGGTTATATCCTATTTAGTGTTGCATGTGCCCTAAAAATAAACAGTGACACAATTGTTCTAAAGGATTTAGCTTTCACTGCTATTATTGTTCAATTGAGGACTAACTATTTGAAATGTATTTTATTCTCTGAATCAATTACAAATAGATAATTAACAGCACTGCTTTTTCTGTGCAGTTTGTTTTGCTCAACCTTAAACTAGTTTGGGTAAAACTGCACAGTTTTTTCTTCTTTAGGAAGTATGTTTTGTATTTTGCTCAGTGAAGTGGTGACTAAGAACAGTACATTAGCAGTTCGTGGTTTTCTAATTATCTAAAGCCTACTGTAGAATACCCTCTTCTCACTGTCTTCTACTATGGTTCCTGTTCAGACTGTACTTCAGGTATCCTGTTCTGGATAAATCACCTGTTTGAACAAGGTTCTCTTCAGCCTTCTTTCCCACATTCTCACACCAGACATTGAGTAAGAAGATTAGTTGTAGGCATATTGCTGAATGTAATAATACCCACTGCTTGACAGATCGTTGCATAGTTGCTGGCATTTGTACTATGAACTTACAAATCATTTCACTGGCCACAGAAATTTAACGTTTTATTTTTTAGGATGTATAAGTCTGTCTTCTGAAATTGTTCTCAGACACAGTAACCACTTCGTTGTGAGATGATTAAATTATTTTTGCCTTAGTCTGTGAATGGTGTACCAAGGCATTTTCAGGATATTGCCAACAGGATATTTTGAGTATATCAGGTTGTGTGTGGCTATGTAGTTCCTCTGCAGATAAACACAGAGTCTTCCTGACAATGTGGTAATGGCACTTGATATGAGAAAGTACAGCGTGAGCTTTATTTGTCATGTGAGGCTTGGAATAGCAGGAGCACACCATGCTCTTGCTTGGTTGTTCTGGTTCAGCACTTGATCACCAGCCAACTCCATTAATTCAGTGCTGGTCTGCAGAAATTTGCCCATTATTACAAAGCCCACTACTTCAAAGTACGTCAGCTATCAGCTGTTTGTGAGTAGTGTAAGTGCAGATACAAATGCCTTAGGCTGTGAACATACAGATTCCAGAGGCAGTGGTACAACTGCTTTCCATTATAACCCATGCTGGATCAGAAATGTTGGTGGATAAACCTTTAACATTTTGCACTTTGTTACCAGAACTCAGGCCACCAAGACAAACAGTGTATAGCTGCCAGTGAGTTGCTCTGTGAGAACTGTGAGTGTGTGCTGTGCTCTCAGTCTCACTCCTTCCAGGCATCCTGGCAGAGCTCAGCTGATGGCTCTTTTTGGAGTCTGAAGTGCTGGGAAATATTTTGCGTAGCCTTTTGGGTTTTGCAGTGTTGAGTGTATATCTTTGTATCCAGTATGTCAGATACCATCCAAAGTCTTCCTGTTGCAGGATATCATAACTTTCTGTTTCTCAAGTATTGGAGAGCTTGACTTGTTCACTAAAAATTACATCTAGAATTCTGCTGAATGTTGTGGAGCAGACTTTGAACAGAGACTCTAAAAATATCAGCTAACTGCTTAAGAATGCAGAATAAAACTTTGGTTTACACAGAAGTTGGGAAGCTGCCAGATTATGGAAGAAGCAGATTTGGCCATTACTATAGAAACAGAAGAACTCGTATTTTCAAACCAAGTTGTATCCTGAAGTATGCGGTCCTCGTGTTGTTTGTAATACTCATTTTAATGTTGTTGTCTACATCCACTGTAATTACTTCTAAAGAGGGAATTTGCCTATTGCGATTATTCTGTGGAGTGTTGTGATTTTTAGTTAGTTAGTTTAGTTAGTTGTTAGTTAGTGTTGTTTACCTCTCATGTGGAGTTAGAGGAAGTAGAGTGATCTTTTGCAAGAACAATTAAAACAAAAGCCTCTAAGACAGAAATTGTGGTCTCAGAATGTGGGTGAACAGAAGCAATGGATACACTGGCGCTGTATGTACTGCAGATGTTAGATATATATTTTTTTTAAAGCTAGACCTTCTTTAGTTGTTCAAATTTACATGCATACACAGCAAAACAAAACCCTGAGAAGAGGTAAATGATGCATAAGACTGGAGTGAAGTTTCAGATTTCAAAAGGAAGTAGTTTGTTAAATTTTGCTGAATGTGTTTGCTCTGAATGTGGAGAGAATCTGATTTAGTGAAAAATATTAAGTATATTGGAATCTATAAAACATCAGTGCAATTTGAGGAGTTGCACTGATTGCGTGGACATCATCTCAGAAAAGCTGATAGGAGTTTGTGGAGAACCTGAAATAAACGGTGCAAGGAACTCAAGATAGCATGTCACATTACTGACCAGAATCTTAGCTGAGGATAGTTAAAAACCAAACAGGGTTAGTCCCTGAAAACTTCAAGACCAGAACTGGAAATGGTGGTTGAAGCCATTCTGTAGCAAGAAAAATACGAGATAAATGGTGATCCATGGTTGGCCTATTGGAACTTAGGGAAACTTTTTCAAAATTGACTTCAAGAAGTAGTAGAAGAAATTGCATAAACATTTATCCAGTGCTTTGATCTCACCAGTATGATCTACAGGTAGTCAGTTTTCACTAACAGTGATTCTTAACCCAAGAAGGTGCAAATAAAATGGAAGCCTAGAGGGCAGAGTTATTTGGAATTAAAAATTACCTCAGTTTTGATGTACGTTATAGGTTTTAATTAAGTCAATTGAATGATTTCATTTAGAACATTCTAGAAAGGCCTGCTCAGGCTTTCACATTTACCTGTGACTTCCTAAAGTAACTTATTTGAATAGGAAGTGATATGATTTATATAGATACGAGAAGAGCTGGTATGATAGTTGTATTTTGAAAACGTTGAAAATACATAGTCCAGCTATGGGTTATTGAGATTGGTCTGACTTCTTTCTTATGTTCAACATCAGAGCACGTTCTAAGGAATAGCAGAAAGCAGTGATGTACACTGAAGCACAAAATGAGTTTTCCAAACTCTGTTGTGCACACTCTGTAGTTTTTATAGGAGAAATTTTCTGCATGGGAAGCAGATCTTAATCTGTATAGGCAAATTTCAGAGTTAGGATGATGAAACTGTAGATGAATTTTGAGAGATCTAATAAGCATGCAGGTTATGCAGCAAAAGCTGAGGGACCTTGGGAATCAAAATAACAGAAACAATGTGAGATTTGAAAATACAAAATGTATGTTTACGTATGTGAGGTAGCACTTGATTCCCCTATGTGGTGTTTGAAAATGCTGGGGGGTGAAGTTGGATGATGGTGGGATTTCTCTGCTGTCATGAAGTGATGGGGTACTGGGCACGCAGTGAGCAACCTGCTGAGACACTGTCTGAGATGCTGCACAGTTTTGATGCTCTGTGCATTAATCTGGTTTTACTTTCATGTTTTTTAGGGTTTCTTTTTTTAGAAGAAAATAGTATTCTTGCTTAATATAAACAGCTCTAGATGGTAGATGCTTTCTATCTCTGGTCATGGGTGGTGAGAATGATAAGTAATAACGGTTCTGTGAATTTTCATTGTGACAGTGATGAATTGTGTCTTTTAACTTTTTAAAGTGTTTTTTTCCAACTCAGAGTAATGTCTGTCTGCATTTTGAAAGAAAGTGGAATTAAACATATACAAAACCATTGCCTTTCTAAAACTTTTCATTAAGCATTACAGAAAAAAGTCCTCTCAGAATAATCCAGTTCATTCTTTCAAGATTTTAATTCTTAGTACATGGGAAGTAGAAAAAACAACTTTAGTGCTCTTTTTTGGCTTCCACTGGATTATTTCTCAGTATTGGATAAATTAATTGTTCAATTGAACTAAATCAACTAGAACAAGGAAAATATTCTCCCTTTCTCTGCAAAAGTGAACAGAGACTAGTGGTTGGCTTTGTGCTTCCCTAGTGTTCAGCTACTGAGCCCCACTTAATTTTGCTTTCACTTTTAAGGGTAGGAATATATTTGAAATACCTGATTTTATTAAATGATGTTAAGTTTATGCAAAGTCCTAGTATTTACATCTGAAATGGTAACCTTAAAAATACATTCTAAAATCTGGAACGTATAAAAAGTGAGGGTTTTAATTTACCTTTCAGTGTCCTATGAGAGTGCAAATGCATAGTTTACATCTCTTGAACAAAGCAGGCTTTTGTGGTCTTAAATGCTTAGTCATTTTAAAGAGGTCCTATAGGTGTCAGCTTTAATCTTTGTGAGAAGAGTAACTTAGCTTTAGAGGGCTAAAACTTTCTTCCTTATAGTTTGTTTACTTTTCTTACTCAGAGTAGAGCTTTCTTTCTGTGCTTGATCTCTAGGGATAATGTTGATTTTTTAAGAGGAAGTTTTGCTCTGAATGGAATCTGACTTAGGAAAAATACACAAGTCATGTTTTGCTTGATCTGTAGTTAAATGCAATAGGGACATGAGGTAGAGACTGCATCTGAGTACTGTGCCTTCCAGGGTAGTTATGTGGAAGGAGTTGTATGGCCTTAAAGAGTAATTCATAAAGCCTTTGTGGTGGGGGAATGCTTTGACCTACTCGTTGGATTCAGTGACTAATCAGAATATGTATTATTGCCTTTCTAGGATCCTTAGTCATGGTTGTAGAAGATAACTCTAATAGTTTATTCCAGATATCTTTACTGTGGTGTTTGTCTACAGTTTTCCTTTGAAAGGGCAAGCTATGTTTGTTTGTTGCTTCGTTATAAGCTTTCTCTTATGCCGATGCACTTGCTGTTTCATGCAGTTCAGTTTGAATTTTCCTAAGCCTCAGGACACACAAAAGACTTAACTACTAATCTGTAAAGTGCTGTGCGTGGTAGAAGTGTTCCATAATTTCTACAGCCCCTGAAAAGTCCGTGGTGTAGAAAGCACATTGCCCATGGACCTGGATCTCTGAGACCCTCCTGTTCGGCATGGCTGTGCTTATACTCTGTGCACAGCTTCCTTTGTCAGCTTGGCCCTTGAGCTGCTGGATTACTTTGAATGGCAGGTGTGAGGTTGGAGGCCTGTGGACTGCATTCATTTTGGTTGCTGGAGACTGGGATAGGTCATGATGCTGTTCTGTGCCTCCTTTTTTTTTCCAGTCAATTCAATGTTATGAGTGATGAGAAGAAATTGGAGTTAATTGTATCTGTCTATTTAGAGCAGTTACTTCAGAATGTCATCTCCACTCATTTTTAGTCGTCTTGTCTCAGTTTCTAAAAATGGAAACTTGCAGAACAGTCAAATCAAAAAACAATGTGGTGCATGTAATACAGATAAGGTATGGTACTGTTACTGATAGATCAGAATAACTTGAAATGTCTCTTGTCATATTCTCTTAGAAGCAAAACGCTGCAGTGCATTTTCAGTGTTAAAAAAAAACCCTATTTTGCTCTCTTTTGAGCTGTTAAATTGATGAAGCTCTTTAAAATTGTGGGAGGGATACTACGATAATGTGGAATTCATATTTTATGCGTTTAGCTGCATACTAGGGTGTTTTTGAGTTGCTACTTGAAATCCTATTTTTGGTTATTTTGAATGAACCACATGTGGCAAACAGCGTGCTTGTTGTTGTTTTGCACCTCTCTGAACTGTTAATACAGTAGGTCAGCAAGTTTGCAGATTTGTTCAGGGACAAGTCTGTCAGGCACTGGCAACTGGGAAATGCCTTTTGAGCTAATAGATCTATCCTGTGGAGTAAAATTTCTGGGTGTCCCAAATCTCTTACTAATCCTCTTCTTGAGAGATTTTTGGCTCTAGTTACAAGAGAAAAGCCTTCCTGAGAAAGAGGATCCTTTTTTTTTTTTTTTTTTTTTTTTTTTTTTTTAGCAGCTTCAAAATCCCTGGTATTCAGTCTTTTTTCCCTTACAAAGCCATAGAGACAAATTCTGAAATACACGTTGCTTTGTCCATCTACCTACATGATCAGAATGGGAAATGCTGTCAAATGTACATTAGGAGTCAGTGCAGTATAAGTATATACTCCCTTAACCAACAAAACAAGCTGGGAAGAAACCTAACCAGCATCTTCCAAGACCATTGTTTCTCTTCTGTCTGCAAGTCTGCTTCTGTAGTACTCAAATAGATCCATCTGAAATAAAGAAAGAACAAATGTGTCCCTTCTTGTGCTTGGAAAAGGTGTAGCAGAAGAGGGGTATTTTGAGTAGAAATGTTTTGGGTAGTCATGAATAATTGCTGCTGCTGTCATCACTGTGACCTGAGTGCTGGGCTGCCATTCAGTAGTTAGTGTGGGGTCACTGTTTCTATTTCTAGTTTGCAATTTCTATTTCCATGCTGTGTTCCCACATACTTCATTGTTTAAAAAGGGTTTACGCAGGCACTCCTGAGTCACTGGTATTGCACACTGCTCTAAATTTGTTGTCATCTCCAGTAGGAATGTCCCAGATGTGGCTGATTCTCCTTAATGTTGTGGTTTCTGGTGTCTATCTCCTTCTAGCCAGAACTCTAACTTGGGGCTTTTGAAAGAGGTGCATCATCCCTTCCTGGTGTAGGGAACCTGCTTTGGCGGGGGAGTTGGATTCAATGATCTCTAGAGGTCCCTTCCAACCCCTATGATTCTGTGATTCTGTGTCTCTCCAAGAGAGTCAGGAGTCTTGCAGGCCTCATATGTCCAATATATTTGGACAAAATTCTTTGCAAGTTAGAATTGATTTCCTCTGTAAAATCTTGTCAGTGAGACTCAAGCTTGGAACTCATTTGGTTAGTAGCACTGAAGGTGAACCAGCAGGTTCTACAGAGTATCGTTAACTAAACTGAAGAGAAACAACGTCTCATGAAACTCACACCTGTACTGTAGAAGTCTGTAACAATATTTCTTGGTGTAATGACTGTGCTGGTCATTCAAGTTGCAGATGATCTTCGAAGAAATGGTTGGGATATCATTGTGACTGTTATCTAGCCTGTTGGTAGAAGAGCTGCAGTCAGGTGACATAGATAATGAGATGACAATACTGCTGGTTTTAGGGATGAATGAGTTTTTTTTATTTATAATTCGTGCTTTTCTTTCAACTTGAGAGGAATCTGTCATCTGAAAAGTTCTCAAGATAATTTTGGAGCTGGATGTATCCATGCCAAGATGTGAGGGGAAGAGCTTTGGCCAAATTTGAGCTGCGTCTGCTAGATACTGATAGAGGCATGGGGAAAAAAATGCTGATAAGTGAGCTTTGGATTTAGCTGAAGCAGTTTTTGGGATGGTACTGATACTAGCTTTCAGTCTTGCTCCTTTTCTGCAGGTAACTTGCTTCATCACATGCATGGCAGAACACGTTCTTTAAGCCAAAACAGGCTGTGATCGTGGCTTGAGATTATGTGCAGGTTAGCTGCCTCTCTGTTGGGTAGGGAGGCAGTCTCTTCATTTTAGAGCAGCAGCAGATGGTTTTATTTGAGCCCTCTGTCCTTTTCAAAGGAACTCGTGGTAGTTGTACTAAATTACGTTTTGCTGGCAGAGAACTGGAAACTTTTTTTCAGTTGTTCTAGGTGATAGAGTTAGAACTCTTTTGGCTGTCAATGCAGCATGCGGAACCATAATTTCGTGCAGTTTGTGTTAGCTGATTCCTGCTGGGAGGTATGATCACTCAGAGTTTTACCAGCTGTAGTCTTCAAGTGGGCCCTTGTGTCATTTTATGCAAAATCATTTATTGCAAGAAAGGTCTAGCAAAAGCCCTTAAATACATACCATTGAAACTTGTGGCATATTTTACATAATGCATGAGGTATTTTGCCTTCCTATGGGCGTATGTCTTGCTTTTATAATTCATAGCTAACTTTTTCAAGTCACATTATGCTTAAGTACTGTATTCCATAGATTATTTGTTCTGGAGGCAGTACAGAACTGTTCGTGCTATGAAGCATCTCACATCTCTGAAAAAGAAAACAAAATTGTTCAGACATCTTACTACTGCAGTGAAATCCATTCATACACTGAGTGCTGTCAGATGTGGTATAGTCTGAAACTTGAGTAATTTTTGAAATTTGTGAGTATTGCTCAAGCTTCCCTCAGTGCTCAAGCCAGTTAATAGAACACAGCACTGCTGCAGCCCTGTTGTTCCTCCTGGCTCCCCTGTGGTGGTTTCTGCCCTGTATGTTCTGCCAGCTCTTCCTGTAATGGTGAAAACTATGTATTTATTACTTTTTTTTTTTCATGGGTTTTAGTTTTCTGTGTATTTAACTCAGTTTATCACTGTCCTATGGGTTCATGAATCTATGTGTGCCATCCCAAGGTGTAGATGGAAGGAGCAGACAGCAGCTGAGTTGGCATTACATTAGTGGTAGCTTTTTTTTTTTTATTGGTTTATGCAGCCGAGAAACTGTGTCCCCGGTTTATTTCCTGTGATTCAAAAAGTACTGAAAAGTGGTAGGTACTTAAAAGACTTGGACTTTCCTTTGCTTAGCTTTAGGGCTTGACAAAGTGTCCAGCAGTTCACTTCCAAGATTGCCATGGGGAAAAATAAATAAATATAGTAGCTTCTGGTGGTGTTACTTTCTGTTCCTTTTGTAACAGAATTCTGTGAGTTACCAGTGGAAGATTTGCTGTTGCCTTTCCTCTGGCTGTAGAACAAGGCACAGTCCTTAGTTAATGCTCTGATTGTATGTGATTCCATATGTGTGTTTTGGGCTTGTACTTTCGTGTATTAGTGCAGACCATCCCCTAATCATTGTGTTGATGCTATGTAAAGCGTTGGTGATGGAGTTTCCCTTTTGACACCTAGATGATATAATAAGAGAAAATGCATTTGAAGATCCTTGACCTTGTTACAAGATCTTAGTACACAAAAAAAGTGCACTAACAAGTGTGTCGTCAAGTTTTGAGGAGCAAACCGGATTTTGATGGGTCAGATCATTGCATAGCATGTGACTGCTTTGAAAGTAATTTCACTTGCAAACTTCCTTTAGTGGGAGTGAGCAAGATAGACAGTAGCTGTAATGTAAGGCTTATACTGGCTTATGTAAAGTCTAGAAAATGAGTATATGAAGTAATCTTGCCTAAAGGACAAAGCAAGATGATCCAGAGAGCTTGCCATAAAATTCTATCGTGGGAAGAAACAATCTCATGAATCACTGTACTTTTTGCTTTACAAATGAAATGTAGAAGTGTTCCATGATCTAAGTGTACAGGGAGAGGAATACAAGACTGTAGGCACTGTGATGAGTGAAGGCAAACATAGTAGCTGCCTTGACCTGAGCTCTAACCAGGGCAAAATACAACCACAGGCTTCTAGCTTGCTTAGGCCTGTTTGGGATGTTGTAAACAATATGAGATGCAGTACAGGAGAAGTAGTTTGGTATGTGTTTTCTTGAGAGTATTTAACGTTAGTACGGCTAAGCAAGCTGACTTGAATAAATAAAAGCCTGAACTGATACTATGTTATGCTTTCTTATTCAAGACATCTGGCTTTCCTGAATTGCATCATCACCATGTTTAAATTTATTTTCTTTGATGAAAATGTATCATGCAGGTAGCCTTGTTCATTGTTGAAATGAACACATCATGGTGGTTTTTTTATAACTAAGTTTTACCTTCTGTATTTATTTCTTCCTTTATCTGATGTTATTTGCTTTGATGTAATGATGTTCTTTTTGACTTAGCATTTAGAGAAATGCTGACGTGTTCTTGCCATTGTCTGTCATAGCTAGCTTTTAACATTTCATGTCAAATGTTGCCTGACTTTTTTTTTTTTGTTAATTTTGTTCTGGTTTTCCACAGTGGACAGGCCAAAATCCCAGCAAATCAGAACTTCTGGTACCATAAGGCGAACTTCTTCTTTGGACACAATTACAGGACCTTACCTCACAGGACAATGGCCACGTGATCCCCACGTACACTACCCTTCATGTATGAAAGATAAATCTACTCAGGTAAAAACATAAGGCAACACAGCAGAGATGTTTCATGTAATTGATATCTTTCTGGTAATGCTTTTTTTCACTTGATCTGGAATCTTAGCACAACTTTATTCCAAAGCACTGTGGATTCACCTAATTTTATTATAAAGCCCTATTAATAGAGTTCAATAGTGTTTTCCTGATCAGTGTCACACACTGATAATGTGCTACGCAACTGATAGTTAACACTGTTATGCTTTTAATAAACAGTGAGTTTACCTCTTGAAGCCAGACATCAGAATGAGCCTTACACAACTGTGAAGGGAAAACTACTGAGGCTACGTATGTCCCAGTACTCCTGGGTCGTTCTCGGGGCTCTGTCCTTAGTAGAATCCTCTAGCAGTTAGGTTACTGTGGCATTTATAATGTTCCAGCACTCTCTGGCTGACAGTTAAACATCCTTGCTTGCCCAACTTCCGGTCACACTGGGCTTGTTGTCCATGATGTTCATCACCATCAAGCAAGTTAAAAATATATAATTCTGGGAACTTAAGTCCGTAGTGAAGAAGTCCTGCATTTTTGTAGTAGCACTGCCAGCGTATGAAGCAAGTCATCTCAGTTTCATTATTCTAAACGTAACTGAATAATAGAAGGAACCATGTCTTTGGATGTATTTCTAATTTAGGGGCTGTATACTGATAGTTTTGTAAGTTATCTGTGCCATGATTCTGGTCCATTGTAATCAACAGCCTCTGCATAGAAGTGTCAGTAATATTTTTCTATCATCCTAATTTCTGAATACAACTCTGTTAAACCACTAAGACTTCATGAAAGTGTATGTTGTAACAATGCATATGATAGATTTAAAATATCAAGGATTTTTTGATCATAACTTCACCTGTTGATGTATAGTTTTGGGTATTCTTCTGTTTCCAGTGATTTGCAACACATTTGTTGCCCTTTCTCTCTCCATTGCTTGCACTGCAGCATTTTGTTGTTGGAAATACAACATCTTTTTGAGATTATTCTAGGTTTTAGTCTTCCATGTAATACTGACCAAGTAGGAAGTATAAATGATTTTTCACATCTTTATGTTCTGTTAGCAATGCAAGAAGTTCTCTGATGGGGGAAGGATGAGGGTAGAAAGCTCATGTGAAAGGAAGGGTCTATGTGAATTCTCTAAATGTTATGTTGCCTATGTAGGCTGTGGAGAACTATTAGTCTAATGTAGCTTTATTATGATCCAGAAGTCCTGTCTAATGAATTTGGGAATCAAATGAGTAAAATTTGTCCAAAGAGACTTAGGATTTACAGGAAACTGTAAACTGTTGTGTTACTCCTGAAGAAATTGCTTTGCTCAAATTCTGCTCGTTCCTTCTGAAAATAAGCAGACATTTTTAGCAGAGAAGAATAAGCAGTCATCTTTGCTGTCACGAAGGATCTAAATAAAAAGCTGTTAATTCTGGGTTTGCTTATAAGGTACTTTCATTTCACAGTGTTATATCCTGAAGCTTTTTGGGACCAGAATTTCTATCCTGGAGGATTTCTGTAGCATGATTTCTAATTGCTTTATTTCTTAGCCCCTCTTTCATTAAAGTGTACCGAAGTTAAACTTTACTAATACTCTTATGAATGAAATATTCGGCATATTTAAACATTTCCAAACAAACCTCTTCACTAGTTACAGAAAGTAGAAATAAACTTCTTCTAAAAATACTTGAGCTCCATGCATCTGGCAGTAAAATTACTTTCCTAGCAAGCTGAAATTAAGTGTTGAGATTATTTGACCTATTTGCTGCCACCCTTGGTTTCCTTCAGAAGCAAAGCTTAGTGAGGGACAAAAAGTATTTTGCATTTTCAGCATAATCAAGAGTAAAAGGAAAGGCAGTACTATGGTTTTTTACAAGGTGAAGGATTACTTCAAAGAAATTAGGGTAGGGAAGTTTTCTTGGTTTGGATTTGTGTGGGTGTCTTCTAATAAGGAATTGTGAGCTGTTGTCTCATTCAAATTATGTGTATATAAAACTGAAGCAATTACTTATTTTTTAAGCCGGGTTGGGAAAATGTGTATTTAGCTACTGAGGACTGCATAGATGCATAAAATGAAATAAGCATAGTGATTGGCACAGCAGCTTCCAAGCTTTTGTAAGTAAAATGTTCAACAGGAAGGCTTTTAGGGGAAATTACTATTTACTGAGTTATGTTTTGATTTTGTTTTTGATTGAACTCCTATGTAGTTTGAAGCCTATCTAATTTCAAGAACCAAGGATGTGTTGCTAGTTCTTGATAGAATGCAAGCATGACAAATTAACACCTTGCTCTTTGCCTTAGTACCAGCACAAATACTTTCACCTCATTGTGTTTCTTGGCTAAGAAGCAGTTTAGATCAGGGGAGTCCATATAGTTTTCAGTAGCAGAAAATTATTACTCTTGATAGTTTATCAGAGTGGAGGATGATTACAAACAATAAAAAGATAATGAAGATCAATAAAATCAATTTCTTGTATGTGCTTTTCATTGGAAAATAAATTCTCATTTTACTTTTACTAATCTCAGGAACAGTACTTGCAGTACAACTTATGTTGAAGGTGGAATAATGATTTCTCATTCAGGGGTACTTACTTTCCCTAATCAAACATTAATTTTAGATCTAGATTTTGTGCAGTTCTGTGAAGGTGGTGATTATTCCTTAGAATCCCTGTAGTTAGCAAGTAGTAATAAGAAGGTGGTAATATTCTGGTCACTGTTGGTTAGATGAACCTGTAATGAGTTTTATAATAAGTTCTTTGAACCTGCGTAGTGCTAATGAATAAAACGTCTCTCTTCAGAATTAAATGAGTATTTAAAGAAGTTCTTGGTAACATCTTATTATTTAAACAGAGGAATAGAGCTTTATTTTTTTGTTTCCATTCCTGTTGCCTTTTGGAGAATAGTAACTATAGCTCATACTGCTCCCTCCTCAAGTGTTTTGAGTGAAAGCACTGAAGAGGAGTGAAGCTGTTTCATTTGCTTTTGGAAAAATATCCTACAACTTCATGTATGGAGACATCAAATTCCAAATGTCTCAGTTCTTCATGCATTTGTAGGTGTTTGTGCATATGCATGCAGCTAGGTGATCTTCAACAAGCAACATGTTTTGAGTAATGAAAGGTAAATATTTTGTTTAGTACAGTTTTAGGTTTTTGAGAAATGGAGATAAACTTAACTGCTATACTATGTTGCTATGCACAGTGACATACCTTGTATATCCTTGTACATCCTTCCCAAATTCCTCTGCTTTCCTACCTCCCTCTCCTTTTCAGTACAGTTTGAATTTTCAATTAAGACAATTAAAAATTCAACTAGCTTCCTTCCATGTTTCTTCTGTCTGGGACGGAAGCACTGACTGAGCAATTTTGTACACTTCTCCTTTGTGCTATACATGTAACAATTTCTGCCTGCTTTGAGCAATAATTCTGTGTTGAAATGATTATGCCTAACCTCAGAATCCTCAGAAACAGTGGGATAATCATCATAGTTTATTAATGTAATTACTTGGCAGTAGCTATATCGTTGAAAGCATCTTCTATAAAATGAAAAAGACAGATTTGGGATTAAAAAAAAAATACTTATGACATCAGCATCATATATTGCCAGTTAAAATGAATCTATCTAATCTTTCTTGATCTCAATAATAAACGAAAATAATGAATGTCCAAGTAGTGTATGATTCAGTGATTCCTCTTCCATCATAACTGGATTCCAAGATGCTTGGATATGCCTTTTTTCATTGTATATAGCAATTGTGTTACACAAAAAATGCAAAATGCATTTCAGAGTTTTTGCTGAGTTATTAAGCTAGAATGCTTGGCTAAAATGTTTTTTTTCCTACTTCTATATATATCAAGACTTATCTCTCCTTAGTCACCTACATGATGCTTTGTTCTCTTTTGGGTAGAGATTCTGTTGCTTATAAATTGATATCATAAACCAGGAGACTGAAGCTTTTAAAATGGAATACTAGATAACACTATTGTTACTTTTGAGGAAGGTATCAAGGAAGAAGGGGTGCATGCTATATGACTACAAGTTCATCATTCTGACTTAATGTCTCAGGTGTTTAAGAAGAATCACCTATAATAGGGTTAATTTCTAACTCCTTAGGGCATTTCTTTTTGTCAGATTTCTGAAGGTCATTTGAATGCTTTAGAAGCATGTGAAGACTGATTAGACTGTCTAGTACTGTTGCATTTCTTTTTAATCTTACAGTTCTTCAGAAACATTACCAGCTCCATAGTAAAACAGACTCATGTTCTTGATCTTTACACCCCTCCCTCAAAATTAGTCTGTCTGGGATGAAAGCTGGTTATAGTAATTAGAGTGAAGGGCTGGCAATAAGATTGGGGATGTTTATAGTAGTTCAGTCTTATTATTTTATGTTTGGGTAGGTTGGTACTCTATGTAGTTGTTCTGATCTAGGTGAAGTAAAAAGAATGTAGGTGTATATCCCTGATATGGATGGAGATGTGAGGCTGAATTACCAAATGCTTTGGAAGAAATGCTAATCTCTGCATGGCTGGATGAGTTAAAACAATGCTAATTGTGATTTACGTTAAAGCTGAGAAAAGCAACCAGATGTGGTGTTCACAGCTTACCCTATCTGCGCACATGCTTCGAGCTTTGTGATTGCTGAGACCAGGACCTTTGCATTTCAAAATATCAGCCATCATCCTCCTGAAGTTGAAACGTGTTACTTAATCCTTTTCAGATTCTCATCCTAAAATGTTTTGAAACTTAGTTTCTTCACATAAAATTGTAGGGGAAAATGCTAGTTAGTTCGTGATTAATATAATAAACTTGTTTCAGCTTTGAAGTGGTACTTCCATCAGCTTCATGGATGGTACTGGTGACCTGTTACTTTGTTTCTGACTTGAGATGGAGCTGCTAACTTTGGTTTCACTTTCTGTGACGGGAAATCTATCTTCAGATACCATTTTGAAATTTGCTCATTCTGTTTTTTTTTTTGTTTGTTTGTTTTTTGTTTTTAATGTTTAACATGTGAGGATAACGCATTGCAGTGGCTTCAGATGAAGTCTTCTTTGAATAAGTTTGTTGTGTAGAAGCTGTAAATAAAGATGGGAAAACAACTTTCACAAAATGTGGCTTTATGACTTGTTCCTTTTTCTGATGTGTTAGAATGTGAATTGTCAAGAAAAGTTTTTTAAAAACTATAAAGATTTTTGGGATTACAAAACCCATATTTATCTTCATTTAGTGTGGTTTATACTGCAACCTGAGATAATAATATAATGTTTAAAGAAGAGTACAACTTGCTATTATAATCTAGCAACAGCTTATGTTATTTTGAACTGTTTTTTCTTTTTTCCAGCTGATAATAAATAGCACATAATACAATATTACCTGAGTTTACTACTGTGCTTGAGAGTATCATACAGTATTCCTTATACTGTGAAGAAAAGAGATGGACGTGATCTGTCCCCTCTATCCTGGTCCTCATAGGTATATTTTGAAAGGTTGTGACTTGGCTTACTCTACCAGAGATTGAAAGCAACTATGTGCATCCTTGTCTCAAGGGATAATGTTTGAGTAGAAGAGTGTCAAAGCATGTTTTGAGGCAGTACAAAATCTAGTGTTAAGTGAATGAATTATACATATTTTTTTAATTCTGATTTCTTTTATTAAATCAACTGCAATACAAGTATTCCCCTCTGTCTTTACTAGGAGTACCAGTTCTGTTGATAGATTCTTCAGAATGTTGCTATTAGTTCTTGTTTTTCCTATTTGGATCAGTATCTATGCTTTAAAAAAAAAAAATGCTGACAACCTCTCACTACCTTCCTTGGTTGTTCTGTTTTGTATATTTGTTTGCTGAGTAACTCCTAGGTACTTATTCTTAGGTACTTCTTATGTACTCATTGTCTTTCCTATTCTATTTATTATGCTGTAGTTGGATGGTTATGTGATTGCAGTGATGCCTGCCACATCCTACAGGGAAATATTTAAGCATCTGTTCCTGCTTTGTCTTGGAGTTGTTCACCAAACTGTGGAGCAATGTGATGTTCAGAAAACATCACTGGAATGTAAATTTCATACAATCATTAAGGCTGGATAAGACCTCTAAGATCACTTAGTCCAACCATCAACCCATCACCACCATTCCTGCTAAACCTATGTCTGTCAGTGCCACGTTTGTATTTCTTAAAAACTTCCAGAGGTGGTGAGTCTTCCCACCTCCCTGGGCAGCCTGTTCCAATGTAACTCTTCCTGAGGATAAATTTTCCCAAATATCCAACCTGAACCTCCCCTGGCACAACTTAAGGCCAATACTTCTATCGCTAGGTACCTGGGAGAAGAGGCTGACATACCCACGTCCCTACGACATCCTTTCAGGTAGTTGTGGACAGTGATAAGGTCTCCCCTGACCCTCCTTTTATTCAGGCTAAACATTTCTAGTTTTCTCATCCTCTCCTTCACAGACTTGTGTTCCAAAACTTTTTTCCAGCTTTGTTGCCCTTCTTAGGATATGCTCTAGGGCTTTGACATCTTGTAGCGAGAGGCCTAAAACTGAACACAGCTGTTTTGAAAGCCCACAGTTTTTGAAAGGGTTATAATGCTTCCCTCATTTCTACAAAATCTACAAACCACTTCTGTAGTAGTGATGCTTTAAGAAGCATTAAGAACAGTGAAATCTTTTGAGAAGTTATAGGGAGATGACAAGTACCCAGTCTATGAGAACAGTACATTACTTAGAGTGTGGCTCCATTAAAATTCAGAACAAGGAAATGTGCACATAGGTAATCTTTCTGCGGAACTGAGACTACACTTCTAGAGAAAAAAATTTATAGAATTGTAGAATGGCTTGGAAGCTGGATTCACCTGCCCTGGGTAGGGTTGCTGTCCACTAGATCAGCCTTCCCAGAGCCCCAATCAACCTGGCCTCTTTCTCCAGGGGTGGGGACCCTAAATCTGAACAGCCTGTTCTCATGCCTCACCTCCACGTGAGTGAAAAGTTTTCCCCTAACATCTGATATCTCTCCTTTTTTTTTTTTTTTAGTTTAAAGCCGTTCTCTTTTATCCTGTCACTGTCAGACTGTATCTTAGTAATCGTGTATGGCCTCATGAGGTCAGGGTGAGGGATAAGATTGCTTCCCTTGCTCTGCTAAGCCACTCCTTTTGATGCAGCCTAGGGTACAGTTGGTCTTCTGCATTTTAAGTGCATACTGTTGGCTCATGTCAAGCTTTTCATTCATCAGAAGCTTGGGTCCTGCACAGAGCTGCTCTCAGGGAGTTAATTTCACAGTCTGCATGCATCTGGGATTGCTGTGACCCAAGTGGAACACCTCATGCTTGGCCTTATTGAACCTCATGGGGTAGGGGAGGCCCTACTTATCAGACTGGTCCAGATCCCCATGGGTAGCATCCCTTTGTCCTGTTGTATCAACTGCACTGCTTGGGTCTTTTGTTGGTGCTCAGTTCCTCCTGTGTCTATCTTTAATAAAGATGGTCACTAGTCATGACCAGACTCCATACGGATGTAAAGTTGTTGACCCAGTTGTCACCTTCCAACCAATTTCTTATCCACTCTATAGTCTACCTTTCAAATCCTCATAATTCCAATTTAGAGATATGGATGTGACATGGGGCCGTGTCAAATGTCTTGTGCATATCCACGTAGATGACATCAAGTTGCCATTCCATTGTCCACTGGTGCTGTCACTCCATCACAGAAGGCCACCTGATTGGTGAGTTGTGCTTGCCCTTGATGAATCCATGCTGGCTGTCTTACATTCACCTTTTGTCTCACATGTTCCTTAACATAGCTTCCAGAAGGATCTGTTCCATGGTATTCTTAGACACAGAGATGAGGCTCAACCCAGACAAATTCCCGGGTCTTCCTTTCTCCCTTTTTATGAAAATGGGATTGGTGTTTCCCTTTTTTCAGTCCCTGGGATATTCACCTGGCAGCTTTAACTTTCTGGATATGGTTGAGAGTGGCTTTGCGATGTCGGTCAGTTCCCTTCCCTCAGTACCCTGGGATACATGTTGCCTGGCCCCATGTAGTTGTATGAGTCATTCAGTCTCATAAGGTGGTCTCCATTTGAGTTGTGGATTTGCCTGTCCGAGTGACTCATTTTCATGGTAGCTCTGGATACATGTTTTATCTCTTCACTTGTTGACTGCTTTTTTGTAACCACGTTAAGGCTTCTTTCTCAGACCTCAATGCAGACTCTTATAATAAATACACAGAAGTCTGACTTCTTATAAAGACTTGTTTTTTGTTTTTTTTTTGTTTTTTTTTTTTCTGAGAACCTGCAGCAAAAAATCAGGGCTGTCAGAAAACAGAAATGGTACGTGGGGCTTATGTGTGCAATATATCTGTAATTGCATTTATTGATACTAGTGCCAGGCTGTAGGCCATATAATACTGCAGCAGCTCTGTGATTCTAACAGTGTAGCCTACAACCTGAAACTAAGATTCAGTGTTTAATGGTGTCAGCCTGTAGCATGGGTGGATCCATTCTCTGAGCCCCAGGGAGCTGCTTTTGGCCATTCCCTGAACAGCAAGGGTAAGGCGCTCTGTGTGTTGCTGATTGTGGTTTTCTTCAAGGCCATATCAGATCTCCTTTATCAGCAAATCAATGCAGCCTCTGTGTGAGGGTGCTACAGAAGGTTCTAGATCTTGGAGAGAAAGCAAGAGTGAGAAAAGCTGTGGAGGATTTGAGCTTCTGTGCATGGATGGAGGAAGGCTAAAAAGAAGGCCTGTGGAGTGATAGATCACTGAAGCGGTCTGACCTGCTTGGGTGGAGTCCTGGGCCCCCAATGCAAGTGTCACCAATGGTCCCCTGAGGTCACTGATTAATCTTAATGGAAACCATCTCTTTGGGTTTTCACGTTTTCAGTGGTATGGTCTTACTTCTTGCAAATGGTACCAAGAATTCAGCTTTTAAGTTGTTGAAAAAATCTCATTTTCATGATTTTTTTTGAGTGTGTGTAGCCCTGAATTTTACATTAATTTTACCCCCATAATCTCTGGATTTTAGATGTCATCATTGTCCTTCCAACAGCTAGTGACTCTTTTTGTTTGGAAATGCTGGTGGGTATCCATGATTTTGAATAATCCCGCAGTAAACAGATGTAGGAGGTTCAGAACTGGCTTCAAGACCCCTCTCAGTTTTTGGGATTGTAGACAGTTTGTGAAACAGGGATCTACTTTTGAAGCTCCTAAATTCAGATACTCTGTTAGCAGCCTTCTGGGCTTGTAGACAAAGCTGGAAGAGGTCTATTCTTCTGTTTGTTAGGATATTGTCAAAAATAATGGAAGATGTATTGAGTCTGAGTTAAAAGGAAGAAATTGATTATATGGCACAGTGACTAAGGAATGGAGGTGGGAGAAGTCAATACTGGCTTTTGGTCTCTGAGTTTTTAATATATTTTCTTAATATTGTGGTTTTCTAACTGTTTACACATTAAAAAACAGAAATGTATGCTGAAGTAAAGATAGGAATTGTCAGGTATGCTGTTTTTGTAGTTGTCAGGCAGCTGATTTCTTCTTCAGTAGTCTCATCCTTTGTAAACACAAATTTACAAAGCCTTAAACTGAATTATCAACATTATTTTTTATTCGTTGGTAATGTTACTGCTGCGTATTAGATTCTCAAATCTATTTTTTATGTATGATGCCTGGACTCTAACTTTCCAGAAAGATTAAACCCATAATTTGTGACAGGATTTTTCTTAACCAGGCAAATTTGCTACAATATACATATTATATATTTTTTCCCCTCCAGACACCTAGCTGTTGGGCTGAAGAAGGAGCAGAAAAGCGATCTCATCAGCGCTCAGCATCATGGGGAAGTGCTGATCAACTAAAAGAGGTGAGAATTTTTGCACAGTGCAGACTTTCCAGTCTTGATGTGGCCAAGACATACTTTTTAATCCCTATCTGGAGTCCAGGAAACTGCACCCTTTCCCTCCCCTCTGTTGCTCTTGAAACAGGTTTTACCTCCCTGTGTAGAAGTGTTTCAAGACTGATTGTTGTTTTATGCATGTTGGATTTCCTCCCTTTCTACTACATAGTGTTGCCTGCAAAGGAGTGGCCACAGTGAGTGCTGAGAAACAGATTGTTGCAGTTTTTTCTGTTTAGTTACCTTAGTGAGTTTTCTGTTCTCCAACACTGACAAAACTTAAGTCTGACCAAAATTTTCTAAACAAGAACGTGGTAGCATAGAGACTTAAGTGTGAGGACAGAGAGGAGGTCATTTTCACAAATGAAATAGTAGGGTAAGTGTTGACAAAATAGTAATTGAAATACTCCTGTATGTATTCCATTGTAAACTACAATAGAAACAAAACAACTCATCAGAAGTGGATTTGCATAATGAAAAATCAGGTACAGGAAAATAGTTTTCAGCTCAGCTGAATGTACGCTATTTCAGTCTTATGTACCAGTGAACTCCAGCCTGTCCCAAGTTCATGCAACTCTAGCTTCAGCCAGTATCAAATACTTAGTCAGCCTCCTGCCTCAGTGAGGAAGAGTTCAGCCTCTCTTCCAGAGCTGCATCTTTCTCTTTAATAAATAAGTTGCAATATTTATTATTTAAATATGTATTATTATTATTTATTATTGCCCTGTGGTGGCTATTTCCAGATTCTCTGCGTTTTTTAAGTACTCTGTCTCCTTCTTTTGAAGAGGATATTAAAAAATGAGGAGAAATGCATAGGTTGTCTAAGGAGAGATGTTACTCACAAATAGATAGTCTCAGAGCTGTTGGTTGGAAGAACAGTTGTCAAAAGCAGTGAGAAGTTTGGTTCCTCAAACAAGTTAAGAATAATTTTTGGTAACAGTTGCCTTGTTTTAAACACAAGCACCTTGGTCAATGAAAGGTGAGGGTTGTCTGTTCCTGTCGCAATGAGCATATGCTACAAAACCCATCTTAACTGATATATTATTACATGGGCCTCTGGAGTGCCTGGGTGACTTCATTTGCAGCAAATACTCGGAACCACAAACTAAGTGCCCAGGAATTAGTACAGAAGGAGAAAAGCTTTGGCTTAAACATTAGCTACCAGCACAAAGGAGTTGAACCAGAGGCAAGAATAACATCTGTGTTCCTGGGATAACACTCTCTCATGTCTACTGAGAGACCATCCTTCATCATCTGGTGGTTTTGTATCAATTTTTTGCAGCAAGCAGCTTTTCTCTACTGCATGGCTCTGACTGTCAGTGATAGGGAAACCTTCAGTGTGTAAGCAAGTCTCTGCCATTTGATCGCAGTGATCCCTTTTGCAAAGTTGCCATCCTCTATGAGCTGATCGCAGGAGAAAAAACAGAAATGTAGCTGTTGGGTTTCACGATTCTTTTCTGATAGAACACACACGCACACACAAAGGGGAGAAGGTGCATGGAAATAAATTGCTTCGATTCAAATTTTGTAAGAATTGTTCCTGCTAAAACTTGCCCTCATCTCTTCCATCTTCCAGTTCTTTCCCTTCCTTTGTTTTCCTTTCTCTGTCTCCAGCTTTTCAACACTCTTTTATTGCTTTTTCCAGTTCCACAGGTTCATTTGTAGTTCCAGTTCATTCTATGTACATTTTTCAGCCAATTCTAGTCTATCTTCTCTTACATTTGCACTTGCTCAGTTACTTTCCTGTTCCTTGTCCATTCTCTTTTTGTTATTTGGCTTCTATTTTTATCCCTTGTTTTTTCTTTTCCCTCACCTGTAAGTCCTGATACTAGCCTATCTGTCTAGCCATTCCCTGCCAGTGTGTTAGTTGCAAGCACATGCAAGTCTTTAGCTTTCTGACACTGTACTACTAAATGCCTGCATGCTGAGTAATGAGTTTGTTCAATACCACTTTCTTTGTGTCTTGATAATCTGCATTTTCTGGAAGCATGAATACTCTGAGACAGTTCTGTTCAGGTCTAAAGATCAGTAGAATCATAGAACTGTTTGAGTTGGAAGGGACCTTTAAAGACTGTCTAGTACAACTCCCTTGCAGGGGAGCAGGGGCACCTACAGCTAGATCAGGTTGCTCAGAGCTTGTTCCAGTTAACATTGAATATCTTCAGGAATGGGGCATCCACCACATCTCTGGTCGATCTGTTCCAGTGCTTCACTACTTGTATTGTAAAGAACTTTTTCTTTATATGCAATCTAAATCTTCCTTCTTTAATTTGAAACCATTTCCTATTGTTCTGTCACAATAGACCCCGCTGAAGGAAGGTACTGATACTAGCAAACATACTATGTCTTAGTTTCAGTTGGGATGGAACTGTTTTCTTCAAGGTGTCTGATATGGGTCATGGTTTGGTTCGTGGAGAAAAACAACGTTGATAATACTCCAATGTTTATAGTTGCTGCTAAGCAGTGTTTTACAGAGCCAAGCCTATGCTCAGCAAAGGGCCCAATGAGCTGCCAGGGAGCAAAATTAGAGCAGCTGACTTCCACTGGGAAGTGGGAGAAGTGAGTGAACAACTGTGTGGTGCTTAGCCACCTTCTGGGTTAAACCATAACAAGCTTCCAGATAAATGTTTGGAATTGGCACACTGGTAAACTGAAAATTTTGCTGAAGCGTCACCAAACACTTTTCCAAGAAGTAGGTGTGTTCCCAAGATAAGGCTTGCAGACAAAGTTTGGCTTTTACTTCCAAAGCATTGTTGAGTTAAAAAGCGTAGATAAAATGATTTTTTTTCAAGTCTGCTTTTCTTGGATTAGTGTACCTCTTATGTATCTGGAGTATATTTTGATTGATTCTTGATGATCTAATGATGCTTTTCTGCTGCTTAGAAAGATTAACTTCTAGCTTTCTAGCT
The DNA here is from genome assembly GCA_036925125.1 of Oreortyx pictus. Lineage (NCBI taxonomy): Eukaryota > Metazoa > Chordata > Aves > Galliformes > Odontophoridae > Oreortyx > Oreortyx pictus. Next base: position 24,297,231 of record JAUPFR010000007.1, read on the forward strand.
AACTGGGGTTCTTGGAAGTTAGCACAGTTACCTGTTCTTCTTAAAAGGAGTGGTTTTCTTCAATTTAGTGTAAAGATGGAAGATACTTAACAATAAAAAGATGATCTTGTAGAAGAGAAAAAGCAATTGAGATCTCAAGATTAGCTTTGGCAAGTGGTAGATTCACTGTGTACTCTCAGTGAAGAGATGGAGTGCCATTTGGTTTGGAGGATTCTTCTGCCCACGTATTTGGCACTGCTGAGTGCTTACTATGGTTATTATGAAGCCAGGTAGCCTGTGCTGGCAAGCCTGTCTGCTGCATCTAGGGGATGAATAAGAAATGGCAGGTTGCTCTTTATGTGTTCATTCTTACTTTCTTGTTCTTTTGTCTGATGTTAACTATTGCATCAGAGAAAGACTGGATTCTTGGGAAATTAGGGTTCTTCAAATTCAGGGCTAAGGATATGATCTGAGAAATCATATCCTTTTCTTTACTGCATGTTATATTTGACTTTAACAGCCTTATTGTGATTCCAGACAGAAAGTCAGTTTCTTTGACAAATTCTCATCTTTCTCTTTTTCCTCAGTGATCCAAGAAACATTTTATTTGTTATTGTTATGAGAAAACTTCCCATCCTGGTGTCCATGATTCCTTTCAGAAGACCATAGCTTTAAGGTTTTGGAGAGTGTAGAGACGTATTAGCTCATTGGAGCACACCCACTGTCCGAATATTACAGAGAGGCTATTTTCTCTTAAAGACTTCCAAGAATCTGAGTCAGAGCTCTGAGGTGAATTTGTTTAAACCTTTTTTTATAGCATGCTCCTGAGGAAAAGTCAGAAAGCTAGATTTCATTTAAATAAAGAATAGGGTAATTAACTGTTCAAATGGGAAGAAGCCCACAGCATCAAGGAAAGGCAGCAGGAATTAAAACAGCATTCTCTCTGCCTAACATCCTTGCTTTTTGGTTATTCTTCTAGCCGTCCATTTTGATCTATGGCAGTCTTCTAGATTGTGCTTCATTTTTTCCTCTTGCTCTGCTTTTTAAAGGAGATGAAAATCATTTCCCTGTGTACCCACTTCTCCAGTTTTTTTGATCTATGTTGTCGTAGATCTATTTTCATGTTCTTTTATCAAAACAGTTACTTTCTTGCTTCTTCATCTCTCTGTTGGGCTGGGTTTCCTAATTAATGTTACTCTTACACAGAGAATTGGGTAGTTCAGGACTTCTTTTTGTGCAGATGGGGTATCTCTTCAAATTCTTTAAAAGTTTCTTCTATCATGGTTGCCTGAGTGGCATCCTTCAAGAGATTAATATCGTTCTTCTGTTCATTTTTGTTAAAAACTTGGCTGTGTTACGGCTCTAGATGTATTCAACACAGACCCACTTGGAAATCTAAAATGTTTCTGTCATTGAAGATTAGGAGTAGTCAAGCATTTCTGAGTGGCAGTTCTTTGAATTTAGATTATGAAGCGTGGCAAGACTTGATGTGAAACATTTAAGGTGGATCTGTTGTGTGAGTGATGCTAGAAACAAAAGCAAGAAAATTCCAAAGCTTGTAGCAGAGCTCCATCAAAGCCTTCACTGAGCACTGTCAACTCTTGATGTTGACAAGTGATGCAAAGTGTTTCTCTGCCACGGTGCTGCTTTTTTGCAAGGACATTAGAGATATATTTAACAACTTGGACTTGACCACAGAATGAATGTACTTGAAGTAGTCTCAACTCAGAGAGGACACTTTCCAGCTGATGAAGTTCTTTGAAATATGAATTCCATGTGCATGCATATCTCCTTACTTGCCCTTCAGATTTTTAAGTTGTATCTTTAGCTGAGTTGAAAATGAAGTGGGGACTTGGATGCATTGCATTTTATGCCAGCATGCTGATTGTGGAGGAGAGTGAGACTTAAGTATGAAGGAAAAAAATAAAATTACCCTGTTTTAAGGAAGTGTCTATACCTGTTGTCTAAATTTGCACGTTATCTAAACTTCTTAAACAGTACGTAGAGAGTTAAGTGCTCATTCACGTAGAAACTATTCTGGGGGTATAAGTGAAAGAATTCCTGGATTAGATTATTTGTTTTCTGTTAAGGAGCAAGTCAAGTTAATAGTGTTTGTAGTCACATTTGACCTTTAAAATGTATATTGTTTGCTTACACAACAGACTGGAGAAAAAAAAAGGTGTCTGCTTGAAGAAATCTGTGATAATGTAGCCTGCAGGGAAATACTATTAAATATATTCAGCTCTCCCAGATGAAGCAATACATATTGATTGTCAGCTGTTTGTAGAGATTCTTTTGTTTTAATTATGAATTGTTGGAAAACTTTGCTTTGGCTTAATGTCAAATAAATTTGACTGTAGGCTTCACAGTGCCTCAGTTTAAGCTAGTTATAGGCCAGAAATTGTTATAAATTGTTACTAAAACTGCTTTTCATTTGCATCAGTTATTTTAGTACTTTCTTGTAAATGGGGAAATTTAGTAATAAACTAAGCCTTCTTACGTATGAAGGTTGATGAATAGGGCAGTTACTTTGGAGAAGGCCTCTAGCAGGCAGCTAGAGGCTTTAATGTTCGTACCTCAAGGGCAGGCAATCCAATATGCTTGTAAAATTCTTTGAAGAGGACTTTAAAAACATCTGTGATTCACTTTGTAAAGAAAGATATAAGCAGATATTCTTCTGATAACTCATTTATCACTTCACCTGAACTTCTTTCCAGCAGATTGCCAAACTGAGACAGCAGCTTCAGCGCAGTAAGCAGAGTAGTCGTCACAGTAAAGAGAAAGAACGTCAGTCACCTCTCCATGGCAACCATATAGCAATCAGTCAGACTCAGGTAAGTAGACAGATAGCTGCTTATATTAACAGCCTCCTGTTTTAAGTGAAAACTTGCTCTTTTTTCCCATTGCCACCATATAATAAAAGAAAGAGGGGTTGCAGCAGGATATCGACTAAAATATATTGAGGTGCTATAAAAATTCTGTGCATGGCCAGATAAGGATGTCTTTCCAAGAACACTTGTGTTTCTAAGACTAATTTTTGTGGTACATTTTCAAAGGTCTCTGCTCCTCTGGAGGTTTTCTGCTTATCAGTTATGCAACCCAATTTCATCTGAGCTCATTTTATAGGTAAATAAATAAAATGTACTAACAGTATGCAGTCTGGATTGACAGGTCAACAGTTGGTAAGTCTTTAAGCAGCAGACAAAACTTTCATTCGGACCTGTTAGGAGGGATTTGCATTGAGGTTACAGAATCCAGTCTTCTGCTACTCTAAAAGAAATTGATTTGTTGTAAACGGGATTATAATTCACTTTACCGTGTGTTCATTGGTAAAAGATGGGAATGTTACTTCAGCCAGTATTTGAAGGAGGACCTCATTTGCCCATTTTATGAGTTTTTCTGATAATTTTCTTATTGGTTAATTTGTGGCCAGAGAAGCAGTTTCCCTGTGATTGTCAAGTTAGAAAAAAGTACTGTGCTATCTCCTTTCTAAAAAGTTGCTAATTCACCTCAAATTTAAGCATGGTCGAAATCAAGATGTTGCTTCCCAGTTATCCCATCCCTGGAAGTAGAGGGCTATTTATCTTTCACAGTACAGGATATGGAACTTCTTCATGGCTTCACCTAGGGCATACCTTTTGGTTGCTATGGTAGTTTAGATTCATTGTCAACAAAAGATTCTGTGTTTTAGGATGAGAGTCATCCCATAATTCTTTGTGGTAGCAGAGCCTTAGCTGGGGTAGAAAACAGTTATTGAGAGTTTTCATCATGTTAATAGAGAAATTGCTATCATTGCCAGCCTGTTCTAGTTCCAGACTTACTGTGACTTCAGTTACTTACTGTAGAAATTCAATCAGACAGGATCCAAGAGTGAAATGTTAGGATACAAATTCTCATGTTCAGATTATGTTGGTGAACATTCTCATATTCTATATCAATGAGCAGTGTGATGACAATCTGTATAATGGATTCTTCTCCAGCAGTAAGTTTATTAAATAATCTGCTCTCCTTTTTTTTTTTTTTTAATTTTATTTATTATATTTATTTATTTTTTTCAATGTATCTTCTGATCCTCTCAGGCCTTGTATGCCTGAGGAAGCACCTCTCAGTTAATCAGGAATAGCACACCTTAATCTCTTACTCTCACTGGAAAGTAAAGCTCAGGCTCCTGGTCTGACATCTTCCATTTACTGTTATGTTATTACTTATCTATTTTTCAAAGTGATTTGTCATTTTATGCAAATCTTAGTATAGCCGATCATTTTAGCATTAACCTGGCTAAGACAGTTTTGATTTTCAGATCATTTCATGCATCAATTTCAAAAACTTGCCTGTATTCCCAGAATGTGTTTCTCTTATTAAGAAAGGTGCTGACACTGCGAGTGACCAACTGCCTGGGCAAGTTACCTGAGTGTTAAGCTGATTCTTAGCAGGGTGCCTCACATGGAGTCTGTTCTGTAGGTGTCATGAACTGCCAATGGAACCAAAACTGACACTGGTTCTGAAGCTGAGGCGAGATTCTCTCAGTGACTTTTGAACCCTTAAGCCACTTGTAAAAAGCAGTTTTCTCATTTGATGGTGTAGGTGTTTGTGTCTTGATTAAATTTCATCTACAGTGGATCCTTAACTTGGTCTCCATATTGCTAACAGGCAACTATTTGATCTCCTGAAACTTTTGCACTGTAGTTGCATTTCCTGACAGCTTTTTTTAAATAGAAAGTGTTTTTAAAAGGAGTGCCATGATGGCTGTTTGTGTTGGCTGATCCCTTCGTGTTCCTTCTTCTGTTTGGATAAAATCTAGTGGTTAAAACTTGATCTTGTGATGATGATGTATAAGAAATTGATGTTCTTTCTGAGATGTTTGTCTCTATAACAAAGAATTTGCTGTATTTTTTATTGAAAAGGATTTTGCTTTCCACCTCAGTGCAAACTGTTGAATGTATCTATGCCAGTACATAATAAAAACAGTCGTTGTCACAAACTGAAATCCACCTAAGATGTATGCTTTGATGTAACATTCTCTAGCACTTGGAACTCCTTCATGCAATGTTTTGGTTTCTCAAGAATGTGTTTAGCAAGGCCAGTGAAATTTTCAGTTTTCTGGGACCTCCAGAGGATGCTATTCTGCAGGCCATGTTTCTTAATGTTCATTTGGCACGAGCTCAAGAAAAACCAAACAACAAAAAATCAAAACAACAAGCAACAACAAACAAAACATAAAACAAAACAAAGCAACCAACCAGAAAACACAACACCCCCAACGAGCCAGTTCATAAAATCATGAAATGATAGAATAATTTGAATTCAAAGGGACCTTTAAAGGTCATCTACTGCAGCTCCCCTGCAGTGAGCAGTGTCACCTACAGCTAGATCAGGTTGCTCAGAGCCCAGTTTCATTCTGTAATCTCTCAGAGATGTCCACAGGTATGTTTTACCTTTTATATTATCCTGTGACTCTGTGGACAGTGGGAAAATATACATTAGGAAGTAAACACTATTTGTGTCTGCCAGTGTAGGTGCAGCTGCTGCCAAGCTAAAACATTCAGGGTTGACTGTGCACTCTTGTGAATGGTTCCCTCTAGTAACAGAGCTCCACTCATTATTTTTCTTTCCTGAAAACCATATTTGTATTTTTTGCGTTTGATTCTTAAACTCCAAATGTTTTCTCTTAAGACTTTTGACACAGTTCTGAAAAGTTAGAACCTAATGAAATTAGAGGTTTCGAATGAATGCCTTATTATTATTATTATTTTTTCTTAAGCCAACCAGAAGAGGTTAGAAGTGCATTAAGTGGATATTTCATTCGAGTGGTTAAGCTCCAGGATGTTGCAAAATGCCTTTTGGATCGCAGTTAAACCATCTACAACAGCACACTGCATACACTGCATCCCCTAGTGTGTATTCTGTAGTCAGTACATCTGGAAAGTGCATATACCTGCTTACCTACTGATAAATGAGGTAGTAGAATGTTTTTATTATGGAACTCTTCTCAGTCAAGAAGAGGTGATTCTAGTGTCAAACACTTTTTACTTTTTTATTATTTAGTTATTTTTTGCAAACACTTCTTTTTAGTTAAATTTGCCAAGAAAAGGTGGTCTTCTAGATGGCAAAATTAATATGTAGTTTTTTAATTTACTATCTTTAGGTTCTTTAGTGCTGATCTCATAGTTCTGTTTTATTCTGTTTTCCAACTTCAAATCATGTGTCTTTCTACCTTCTAGGCTTCTATTTCCAGATCAGTCCCTATGCCACTGTCAAACATTTCAGTGCCAAAATCAACTGTTTCACGTGTGCCGTGTAATGTAGAAGGAATAAGCCCTGAACTGGAGAAAGTATTCATTAAGGAAAATAGTGGAAAAGAAGAGATATCCAAGGTAAGCTTATATGAATGTGCTTAAAGTTCCTTTTTCTTCAGAACTTATAAACACACGAGAAAAGTCTCTCAAAGCAGAAATTACTAATAATTTTCTTCAGACTGTTAAAAAAAAATTGTTTCAATAATTTAGCATTGCTTGTTCTTTTGTTTCTTTTTAAAGGCCTTTTAGTCAAACATTTTATTTAGAATGCCCTTTTTTTAGAGAACGTGGAACTTTTTATGAGAAATGTAAGTACTTATATATTCAGACTACAGTAGCGAGCAAATAGAGACTGGGAGATTAATTTATTTGCTTTATTTTACATCCTTTTTCTTAGCTGAGACTTCCTGTGCTATGCTGTGCTTCTTGGTTTTAATGCTTTTCTTCCATAAACTGAATGTGAACTGTTTTGCATTCTTAAAACACTGATCTGTAATGGGGGATCTCCATATGGGAAATATGTACATGCTGAGAAGCCCAGCTTATATGAGGGATCTGGAGTGTTGGAATTCTCACTGAGGAGTACTGGAGTGTTTAAATAACACTTAAAATGTGAAATACCTACTTTGCAGCCACCCTTTCCTACATAGCCAGTGAGAAGTCTCTGCTGTGGGGTCAACTACACTGCTGTATTTTCTAATTGTCTCTAAACTGTAGGTTCTTCTCTTGTGAACGGTCTTGTAATAGCACTTCAGTGCACAAATCAAGCTATAAAACTTCAATCAGAAACCAGATTCCAAAATTTGTTGTGTTTCTTCATTATGGCAGTAAATTTAAAATAAATAAATAAAGAGCTTTGGAATATTCGTGGCTTCTCCAGAGAACTAGCTGTGCTTTGAATGAAATACCTCAGTAGTAAATATTTCATGCTAGATTGGCTTTCCCAAAGCTGTCTCATCCCTTTATAGATATTTGTGTTGTAGTAAGGGGAGAAAACCAACCAACCAAACAAAAAGCCCCAAAAGTCCAGGTCAATAAACTCTGTTGTGCTATCTTGGAAGAGTATAAAAAGGTATGTTTTGTATTGCCACTATTGATGTTGATATGGCCGGAGTCATAATCTCTTGTGGCTAGGAAGAGGTTTAATTTATTTATCAGACAAATCATCTTTGTAAATGTTGTCCTTAGGCTTTAACAGCTTATTATTTGAGATGCAGAAATCAGTCTTATAAGTTACTGAATGTACTGGCTCTGATCCAGCCAAACAGTTAGGCACATTCTTAAGTGCATTGTTGGACTGAGGCCAGATACGCTCAGCAGTTTACACAACCAAGGCAATAGTGAACCCGTCGTCTAAACATCTATCTGGATAGAACCTTCAGGCACAAAAGAAAGTCGTAAATTAGACATTGCCCTTGAAGTCAAATCTACCTCTGTGGGCAGAGGGTTGTTTCCTGTTATATAACTGCTAATTTCTATCAGCTTTCTTCTGGTGGGATCTAAAATGGGACTCCTAGCACTGTCTTCGAGCTTATTACATCTCACAGTTTACTTAATGGAAGTTCATAATAGAAGTGATTTACTAAATCTTACTGCTGGTGAACTTTCTCTGACTGCAACAATTTAGCTTCTTTTTAGCCAGGGGGAGTTGGGTGACTGGGTTAATGGTTTGGTGTTACTGAACAGAAGATAAACCGTAGGAAACCAAACTTCATTAGTTTCACTGCTAGTGAAACGATTTGTTTTTCTTTCAATTTGCTGCCTTTCTTTCTGGTTGTAACATTCTGTTTTTAAAAAACTATTACAATCAAGGGTAAGTAGTTGCTTTGTGTGACAGCTGAAGGACGAATTTCTTTCTAAGCTTGCTTTTAAGATTGGTGGGCATCTAGGTTTTCAGCTGGTTTCTCTTAACCTGTTTCCAGTTTTACTTCCTAGTTTCAGCAGGTGCATGTTTAAAACTTTATTTTCAAGTTAATCGTTCTATCCAGCTGAAAACACTTGTGGCCTATTGTGAATCTCAGCTCACAAGCTAGGAAATGTTGGGGCAAAACATAACACGCGTTGTAGAGAAGAATAGTTACCTTAATTTTTGTAGATGCAGTTTACTATCTCAAGTTTTATTCAAATTTAAGCAGTACGTGAATTTCAGTAACCATGTTTGGACTGTCTTAAGTAAAACAAAACACGTTGTAGTCTGGTTAATAGTGTGGTTAACTCTTAAGAACTTTAGTTTAGTTTTCTTGACCTCGTTTTTTCCTCTGTCACTATTTCATGCCTTGAGTATAAACTTGTGAATTTTTGAACCGTTTCTAGGTTATCACCTTGAAATCAGACTAGGTGATGCATGGGGCAGAAGTAAGCTTATGGTTAACGTAGATCTGGTTTTATGGACCTTTGGATTACGTTTTAAATTTAGTTGCCAGTTAAAATTGGAAACTAGAGGAACTTTCCTCTCATGGTCACACTTTCTTGCTTAGTCTTCAGATCCACAAATTGATTTCATTTATTTTTACACTTCTTTGATTTTGGGGGTAGGAATTTGCATACTTTGTTTTCCCTTCTGCTGACTTGAATTTTAGCTGTCCTACTTCTTAAAAATGTATGAATTGATTTGGAGTATATTTTCTATATCATCTTTTGCTGACTTTGTTAAATGAATTATTTGGAAACCTTCTTTACTTTCTTTTTTAATATTTTTTTCTGCCCACGGCATTTTAATGATGATAGGAATTTTACTTCATAGAAGGATGGTAATTGTGGAGAGATCAGCCTTGTTATTTTTATGTGCTTCGCAAAGATAATAGATGACACTGTAATGTCATGAGGTCTCTCTTTTAATAATCTAATTGACTATGAAGTTTAGTAATATGCGGTCAAAGCATTTGCAACATTTCTTCATTTTTGGTTTGACCACATGCATCTATATTTTTTCAGGTGATCTCTTTTGCTTAGCTAGCTGAAGGCATTCTCATTTTTATTTCATAAAAACAGAGTTAAAGTTGGCATTTAGTTCTGGAGTCTGTTTCTAATAGCATCTTTCTCCTTAGGTTTACTAAAAAATGTTGTTTCATCTTCTAATGTATTTATTCAAAGGTTCTGGATGTGGTTTCCTTCCTGGTTTATTATTTGGTGACCAGATTTCCAGGAAATTATAGTTGTCTCTGCTCCCACTATAAACTGCATGAGAAAATCATCTTTTTGTGAAGTTGTCTGGCCTTTAATCTTTGTCCTTCCATGTTTCTTCAACATGAATGTTGGAGACTTTGAACAATAAGATAATGAACTTACTCCCTATAGAAAGAACTCCCTGTTACAGAATGTGTTGTGAAACTAGTGAGAAATGCCCCCACAATAGTGGACATATGTGTTAGAGAAAAAGTATTACTTGATCTTTCAAATATACTATGGTAAGTCAGAAATGAAACAGTTTTGACCATCACACTATGAAAGTTAAGATGATTTGTATGTTTCTTGTTTAATTTCTTTTTCTTTGATAGTGAAAAAGGTCTGGTAAATTTTAATTGCATTAGGAAACGTGTGTTGTTGTCAAATAGACAGTTTCTATACTTCTGCAGGGAGGTATGAGGGCAGTTTGTAACTATATCCAAGAACATACTGTCCTGCAGTGGTTGATTGGTGTCTTGTTGGAATGCCTTCAGAATAAAGTTAGTACATGACTGGATCCTCCTGCAAAAAACACAGTATACAGAATTCTGTAATTTCCAGCTATTTTCCATGCATTAAGAATTATGACAACTAGTAGCAGCTGTACTCAATTATAGTTACCCTATTTCTCGTGCTTTAAGATTGCAAGGACTTTGGTTTTTAAAATAGTTTAGACATGACTCATGGAAATTACATTCTGAAGTTTTTTTTTTATTTTTTTTATGTTGATCAGTTTTAATACAGAACATTTTAAAAAATGAAGTACTTCAAATTGATATTTTCACACAGGTTTATGGACTTGTCAAAAATTGGATTCAGTATTAAGGAAAAGAAATCTAGAAGCGCACTAATTGGAAATATTTTCAGACATTTACTCTGTTATTTTACTTGAAAAGAGTGATAAATATATAAATATGTAAGCTTTTTATACTTACACATGTTTCTAGAGGTGTATTTAAAAATGCAGATGACTTTCCATACCTTCAATTTTAATTCAGCAGAGATTGAAAGAAGTAATTTGGGATTTACTTCTTGACTACGTAAGACTACTTTTGAGCATTTGATGTAGCAACTGTGGTGCTCTCTTTATAGAGTGTTACTTGGCTTTTAAGCGAGATATGAAGTGGTATTAATTGGAAGGCTTATAGGAAGCAAAAGGATTTTCCAAATCTGCTAGGTCTTCCTCTTTGTATAATTTGGTGGTTTTCTGCATAGGTGTTGCTTAGGAGAGAACAATAAGTTTCACATCCTCTTTATTAGCAAAATCATGTTGTGTTGAATTTTAAGCTCTGGAATTGGCTGCTCTAATTTTGGTGTATATGGAAGAGAAGAAAAAGAGACAAAATTAAATCTTCACTTGAAATGAGAAGGAAGAAGGCCTGGAATTTTGTATCCTGAATGTTTAATCATTCTTCTGAATACAGTCCTCACTGAAGCAAAGCTGAAATAAACATTCATATATCATGAAACCCTTAATTCTAATTTGATTTTTTTGTTTTTAAAGTTATGCTGTCCTTATGTTAGAACTTATTTTCCACAGAGAAGGAGAAGTAGAGTGCACCAGTGTACTACTAGGAGCATATCTATGGCACATGTTGCAGAATAAGGTTCAAGCCAACGTATAGTTGGCTTGGAAAATCTGCATATTGTCTCAGCATTGAGCATAGTTAATGTATGTTGTGCATTTTATATTGCATTATTTTCTTCCACAAAAGTTGTTGTTTCAAAAATGAACTATTTGCAGTCTTTAACTTTGTAGTTCAGTGATGAGTACTACAGATGACACTGCTTTGGAGCTGGACCTTTTCTCAGTAATCTGAATCACTTGTTTCTCTTGCAGCCTTTGGATATCCCCGATGGTCGAAGGGCCCCATTACCTGCTCACTATCGTAGTAGTAGTACACGAAGCATTGACACTCAGACTCCGTCTGTCCAGGAGCGCAGCAGCAGCTGCAGCAGCCATTCACCGTGTGTGTCTCCCTTTTGCCCTCCTGAATCTCAGGATGGGAGTCCTTGCTCAACAGAAGATTTACTCTATGATCGTGACAAAGGTGAGAGTAGAATGGCCCGCCTTTACCTATGGGAGGCATGTGATGTCCTGCTTTTACAGTTACCTTCATTTTACTCATTACATCAATTTTTGTTTTTGTTTGAGTGTTGAGGAGGGATTGAGGATTTATCTTAAAACTGGTTTTGTTTGTTTACATATCTTTTTCCCTCTTGTTTGTGAAACTTCACAAACATCTTCCATAAATACGTCAGAGGAGCACAGCAAACAGTTTTAACCATTTATGAAGATTCTGATGCAGAGAATTCAGACTGTAACGTGTTTGTTTCAAAAGGGTTTCAAGAAGGTTTGTGATAGACTGTGTATTCATCATGGGTGAGTTACTTGCTGATCAAAACAGTTTTTGGACTGTTTTATAAGTACTCTGCTTCTGAAGTCATATATCCCATTTGAAACTATTTGGTGAGGAATTCATATCTGAGTTTGAACAAATCTATTGGACAGTAATTATCTGTCTGCATATGTTGCCTAACAAAAGAAAAATTCTGCATATTTTTTGTGTTTATATGTCAATATTCAGCATTTTGTCTAAGTTTGTAAAAAGTAGTTCAGATTTATGGAGGGAGCAAATTGGAAGTTCAGAAATTCAGAGTTAATTTACAGACAAGGCACACAGTGTGAAAATAGAGGCACCAGCATAAAGTGATTGATTTTGGACAATTCTTTTCAATAATGAAATGATTCTTGGGTTTCTGGTTGTCTAGACTTGAGCTTTTTATCAATGGAAATATGAGCTTTATTTTGGAGAAATGCATTTGGGAGAGATGTGCAAGCTAATAGCAGTATGGTCACAGGAAATGAAAACTAAGATATTCATTTGACATAACTGAGGTTATGAGTTAAGATTTAAGCATTTCCTGTAATTATTTTGTTTAATCATCCTTAAAGTAATCTTGATTCTATGTGATAATCTGAAGGGAATAAGATTGGGGCAGGAGAAATCATACTTTTTCTTTATTTCTGAAAAGTGTTACTTTCTCATCTTAGATTTAAAAGCAAGTAGTAGAAAACAAACTCATCTGCCTGGATCCTACAAAGAGGGTGCCTGAAAGTTAACCATGGAAGTCTTACCCCAGCGTGATAGGTGATCATGTTCCAAAACCAATCATGGATATTATTTTCCCCCTGCTACTTTCCTTTCTTACAGTGTGCATGTGAGTTGCAATCTGTTGTCAATACTGAATCGCTGAGTAGACATTGTCACAGTAACTGGAGTTGTTTAGTGGTTTTTACTGGCACTGAAATATTGCATCTAACCTTCTCAGAGATTTCCAGGGTCTTTATCTTCCGTCTAGGGTGTTCTGAGCATCTCACCAGAGTAAAATCCATTGCCAAACTTTGCAATGAGTAGGCAGATATGTATTTGTGGTTTCAAGCTGAAGAATGGCTTTAGGTTTGTATCTAAAGCCTGTGTTTGTATGTACGTGATGGTGATAAACAGGAAGCTTTCTGGAGTTACCATAAATATATTTTTAAGTTAGCTTAGGTTTTATGACACCCTGCTTAAGGAGAGTAAAAGCTTGAATTCCTCACTGCAACTTTATTCTTTAAGGAAAAATAGAAACTAGAAAAACGTGTGGCAGTTTTCCAGGATAAAATAGTTTGTTCAGAGGTTGTAAAAGTAGCATCAGTCATTAGGAAGGATGCCTTTCACTCTCAGATCATCATTATAGCTTCAAAATTGTTAAATTATAGCTAAGTGAGTAAAAATTGTAAGGAAAATTTTGGGAGAGATTTTATCAACATCTGTTACTGATGTTCACTGCATTATAAAACAAAGTTTTTTCAGATTCTTTTGAAAGGATTCTGTTGTGCTGGAGTGTAACTTCTGTGACTTTGCTTCAAGACCTGCTATGTTTTGAAAATATATTTCTACAAATAACCAGAATTGAGACATTTTAAACCAAAAGATTTATTACTTTTCTCAAGCCGGAGTTTTACTTTTCTCTCTAAAGGAAGAACTTAATTTTCCATTCAATTATGATTATCAGCTTTATAACTGCTCCTGAGCATGTTCCTGAATGGGGAAGAAGGTGAGCAGTTTGACTGAGACATGGGAGCAGTGAGAGGAGCCAGTGCTCTGGACAGACAGAGCACTGCTTTACATTTCCAAAGCATCTTTTATTTCTTGTGCAAAGCTGTGCTTTGGCCTGAGGCCTTCACAGCTGCTCTTTGGACTGCATCAGCTGTTTGGTTTACATTTCTGCAAGGAGCTGCTAAATCTATTGAATTTTTCAAAAGAAAGTGGAATATAAATTTCAGAAAAGGATCTCGTTACATCTCCAAATAGTGTAGTGATACTGAATAGTATAGACTGGAGCAGAGAGAGGAGAGTGGGAGAGTGTATTTTCATGGCACCTGGCTTTATGTGATTTAGTTCTGAAATATCATCAGCCTGTTGCAGGCTAAGTGGCTGCCTTGCTCCATTAAAGCTACCAGTTTCATTAGATCTGTTTTATGATTTCCTTGTCCATGAGACAAACATCTCCAACATATTTAGTAACTTCACAGAGGTAAAGTTCAAAGGTGTCCTAAGGTATAAGAGGATTTTTTTTTCCATGTAAAAATAGCATAACCTGTTTTCAGGGGGTTTTATTTAGGTACTTTTGTGTAGGATTGTGTATTGCTGCTGTTGTTAGTGGGCTGTAACAACAAGCAATGTGTTCGTGAAAATGCTATCGCTTGGTCTGGATTTCATTTTCTAATTTCTGGATGTCTGATTCATAGTTTTTTAAATGAAAATTGTATGAGAAGTCTTTGGGTAGTCTTGAAAAACAAAGGCTTTTTTGAGCTGGAAAATCCTTTTGAATCTATCAAACCAAATCCCAAGGTTCACTGGCCAAGTTATGTCACTGAAAAGAAATTGTTCTTTACAAGCTGTCTTCAGTCTGTCTGTTTTTTCTATAATATATGCAAGCTGAAGTGAGTAGTGTTAAATATTTTTGTTAAAATATAATTGTTTAGTGGGTAATTACAAACTTCAGCTTTTTCTAGTTAATAGAATATGTCAGTTTGAAATATTTATGTTGAGAAATTCTGTGTATTAAGGCTCCCTGTTGTCTTCTGTGTGGTTATGGTAACAAAGCTCACTTTAAAGATTACAGCTGTTAATCTTCAATCCTGACGGTAACAAAATGTGATTAGTTTGTCGAAATATGCCAGAGCGCACCCTACTGGTGGGAGTCTGGAAGGTGCAGATGCCAAATCATGGATTGTAACCTCTGAGAAAGCGTTTAAAAAAAGAAAAAGTAAATAGCACCGCTCGAGAATATCCCTCAGTGACAGTGAAGATGAGTAATAGTGTTACAGTTTATTGCCTAAGACATTGTAGGATACGTGACTGGAGACTGGCTTAAGCTGCACACTTCCTCTTTCCACTACAGCTGGTGGTCTCCTTTACCTGTACCCTTCCATTCTTACACTGCTGCTGTAAGGGAAGAACTGACAGTAAGCTTGTGTGTGTCAGCCTCCTGTATTTTTCACATATTAGCGTTTGGTCAAAATAAAAAGCTAATGATTCAGTAAGCTTTAAAGGCTCAAGGAGGCAAAGGGAGAAACAGATTGTTTAAATTATAATTTTATTTTTTTTTTGTACGTGTTTAACAGCTGTCCTGTATAGAAAGTTTCAGCCAAACAGGGCTAAATAAACCAAAATTTATTGAAAACTGCATTGGCTAGACAACACTCTGAATCTTCCAAGTGCTGACTTGACTTTGAATTCAGTTTGATTCTTTCATTGGATGTACTTGCACAGTTTTCCAGTGCTCGCTAGAATGAACAGTAGCTTTATTTTATATCCCAGAGTTTTTAAATAGAAACTTGGATCTTCAATTTTAAATATTAGAATGGGGAAGCAAACTGTCTGGGTTCTGTTAATAATTTCTGTATTCAGCATGAGCTATGTGGGCCAACAGTGGAAAGATTCCAAGAGACCATCGTGTGCTCAGCTTGATAAATATCTGTGCTGTCTCTAGACTTTTTCTGTCTTCATACAGTTAACACCAAAAGTTCTGTAAACAGAAGTTGTGTTCACTGTACAGCAGGAAAGAGTAGAATAATCACTATGCTGCTGAGGTCAACTTTGACCATTTTCTTGTACCTTTCACAGTAAAAAAGGGATATGTGACATTTGAGCTTATTTGTGTCTTGTAAAGGCAGTGCTGATGTTTCAGAATCTAACGATTAGCTCCCGTATTTAAGTCATGCCTATACAAGTGTTTATGTAGTTACTGCTGGCAAATTCTTAAAGAAAACATTATATGTTTCAGTGAATCTAGATTGTAACACTTGAGGCTTTGGTTGGTTTTCCAGTGTTGCTGAAAAGGCACACTTGAACAGTATCAGAATAAACAAAGGTGTCAGAGGTAAAAAGAACAAGGTACCCTAAATGGGTGGAAACTTGAAAGGAGCCAAAGTAGGAGCGATAATTTCTCTTCATTGCTTTTGCTTGTATGTTGGTGAGTCCTTCTTAACCTTGCCATTTCCATTTTTTTTTAAATTGTAAGCCCAAGCATAGAGTAGGGAGCCACTTGTGTTAGCCTCCTGCTCTGTGAAAAAGTAGAAGCCACTGCAGAAGGGTCATGTGAGCAATTACTTTTGTACCTACCTTATTTTCTTAACTTGTTCAGTGTTAATGTTGCCTGGATGAAGGAAAAGGTGTTTCACTTTCTGTTAGAAGTGAACCCTTTCATAGTCTTAACTTTCCAAACTTTTGTTCTGCTGACTTCACTAGAGTTGAGTCTTCTTAGATTTGCCAGCAAATGCAAAAGTCTGCCTGCTGTGAAGTCTGTCCTGTGTCCTAGATGTGTGTGTCTTTAGTGTGTCTGGTAATCCTCTGTAGAACACAGAGGCAGCCGGAGTCATAAAGAATAGCTAGATTGTACAGTTAGTAATGATGAGAGGGTGGAATTGTGCAGGTTTTATTTTGGATACTAAGAGAATTAGATTGTAATGTAAATCAGGTGGGACATTGTAATGATGAAATACCAGTACGTGTATCAAAAATGTACTTTGTTTCTTTGCAAATTCTGAGCTATTAGTGAAAGTAATGCGGTCAGCATACTTGCAAAGAATTGTTTTAAAATAGGATAGATGCTGTATGCACACGTTTTCAGTAAGTGTGTTTATACAGTGAGAAGTTGTTATCATTACCTCTCATAACTCTTCTGCATGTACAAAGCATATTACTGTGTTCATTTGTATTTTTGAATGGCTAATTTGATTCCAGGATCACAGCTCTTTGTGCCAGTTGCGGTGTTCCGGATAAAAATGTCCTCCTGTTACGTATTGTTATGTGATTACTGCTGCACTGAAGCTTTTATTCAGAAGAAATGTGCTATACAAGGGTGTTAGAAATTGCCTGCGATAAAGGAGCCGTTGTGGTAGAAGCAAACCAGCGTAGTGGCTGAACTGTGAAAAAGGCATCTTGTTTGGAAGTCAAACTTAATTAAAAAAACACTCTCAATCTCTAGTAATATAACTGCTTTAAATTTTCAGACAGTGGGAGTAGCTCACCGTTGCCCAAGTATGCCTCATCTCCCAAACCAAACAACAGCTACATGTTCAAACGAGAGCCCCCAGAGGGATGTGAGCGAGTGAAGGTCTTTGAGGAAATGTCGTAAGTAATGCCTTTTATATCAGCTGGTATCTGCAAAGCAGTAAACCTGTTTACTGAGCCTATTCAACTGCAGATGAATAAACTATTCCAGCTGATGAGTTTTTCAGGAGCAAACTATTCTTAGTTTGTACAGAAGAGAAGTTGAAGTGTTCATGTTGGTTTGAAGAGGAAATGGAGTCTTTTGTGCTTGAACTCTTTTTGTGCATATATAAAAGGCAGCAAAAATCCAAGCGGAAAAGATAAGGTACATTTAATTTCCTAAGCATTTGTAAACCTTGCTTCATATGCTTGTATTAACTTTTCTAAATGTTCCTGGTTTGACACAAAACTCTCCTTGTCGGAATTCTTTATCAGTTTCAAGCATAGGTTACATTTGTATAACCTGTGTTTATGTTTAAAACATTTAGGACAAAATAAAATCTTTATAAAGTGTTTGTAGACGGCAGTGTACTTAACGACATAGACTTTGCTCAATGGTTTTGCTGTTGAGCAGGAAATCAGAAATAAGACTCTTGGACATCGTGTCTTTTTCCCTAGACTCAGCAGTATTAGAACACATGCTGTCGAGCTTGCACGCTTAGCTCCTGTGGATGAAAGAATGAAGGAGGGGATGGTTCTTGCTCTAATAGCATTCCTTGCCCAATGGATGGTAAAGGAGCGATGCTGGGTTGTGGAGGAAGCCTCCAAGCAGGTTACAGAATATGGGAAAGGAGAGGTCTATTTCTCAGAGTTTCTCAAAGATTTAATGTGACTACACGTGTTGTTGCTGCAGTGCTATTATTAAAGAAGAATTTGTGTCATTCTAAATTACCATGGCATTTTTTCACGTGCATATGTATGGCGGATTTTTCTCGCTGGGAAGGTGCATGTTTGTCCACTAACGACCAAGTCATTTTTGTGATGGCACTGTTTTTAACGCTGTGGATCAGTTAGCTGACTACCAATATGGAAGATGTTTGCCCCTCCGTCCAGTTAATCCCATTCCTTGTCATTCACATGTTAGCAACCCGTAGAGCCACCAAGTTCACAACACGTGAGCGTCTCAGTTGGCTGGGTATATAATCTGTTTTCTTGTTGTAGGTCTCGTCAGCCTGTCTCAGCCCCTCTCTTTTCATGTCCTGACAAAAACAAGGTTAATTTCATCCCAACCGGATCAGCTTTCTGTCCTGTAAAACTTCTGGGCCCCCTACTTCCCGCTTCAGACCTGACCCTGAAGAACTCTCCAAACTCCAGTCAAAGCACAGCTTTGAGCAGCCTGACTGTTGAGCAGCTTTCGTCTCGGGTCTCTTTCTCATCTCTGTCGGATGACACCAGCACAATGGACTCTACAGAGGTCTTGGTACAGCAACCATCCCAGCAGCAGCAGCCTCTTCTGCAAGAAATTCAGACGGAAGAGCATTCCTCTCCTCAGAGCTACGCGCTAATCTAGACCAAGGTGTGGAGCAGGCCTCTGCCCCAAAGCGAGGATCGAGGAGGTAACAGTTGAGATGCATCTGCATGAGGTGGCAACCCTTTCAGAACAAAATGGAGTACTTAGCAGCATTCTGAAAAATATCTCAACGCTGTTCTTGGCAGGGATGGAATCCATAGTCAGCATCTTCTGTGAGAAAGCAGTAATGCCTGCAGAATCCATATATCGTTAAACGTTTTAAGTGGAGACTATGCATTTCATAGTATGTTTGACCAGATTAGTACTGTGTCCTGTGTTCTGTTTCAAATTCTACAGTATAAATAAGCTCTATATATATATATATATATATATAAAAAAAAAAAAAGAAAAAAAGTTGCCTGTCTGAATAGAAAATGTCTTGCTGTGTTGTGTCCTATGGAAAATACTGTACTTCAGGATTATGTTTACAATTGATCCAGGTGTTTATGTTTCTAACTTCTGTAATACACACAATGCAAAAAAGAAAAAAAAGAAAAAAAAGTTAAAAAAAAAAAAAATGGCCACAACAGTTGCACAGTGCCCACCCTATGGCCTAGCTTCAGGTACTTCTCTCGAAGTGTAAACTCAGGTAACTTGGAATGTATATCATATTGGGATATTAAATATTTTACAGCTACAAAGCTAAAGAGGGAACATCACTCTTTTGCCTTTCCTTATTTTATGCATTAATATTTCCTCATTACATTCCACTTTCTTGGAATAAGTGCATTCAGCTCCAGGTGAATGGTGACCCTGGACGTGGGTGAACGTGAGGAGAACCAGCAAATCTGTGATGTATATCACTTCGTCACGTGCTTACAAGTAAAAACAACTGTTGCATTTACTGTCATTTCAATATATGTAAAATGTGGCATTTAAAGGTTTCAGGTGTAGTTCGGTTAATGACTGTTAAACTGTTGCAAATAAAGTGTTCAGTACTAGGCTGTACATGAGAAACATTCCATGTTGTGTGTGAGAGGATTTTGAAAGGCAAGAATGTTTTTGTTCAAGGACAGAAATTCTTTCAGGTTTTCACGGCGCGGTGACGGGGATTTCCTCTCATGTTTTTGTTGGCAGTTAAGGATGTGAAATGCTACTGTTACCGTCTAAAAGTCAAATTAATGTTTAGTTTCTCTTTTGGAAATGTTCATTCATTTGCTGGTTGGAAATAGGCTTTCAGATTTTGTCGAGCAGTGTTAGATGAGCAGCATTTTATTTACGTAGTGAGTAATTGTGTTTGGATCGAAGTCTGCAAATAGCAAGTGGGTGTTTGAAGGGGGATGGGGAAAAGGGTAGTTTTTAAGTTCATGTTACTTAATCAAAGCTTCTCCCGTAACTCCTGCTTGCTTTAAGCTGTATGTGTAAAAGTGTGTTCTCCCCCCTCCTTAAGTATGAATTATAATAATAATAAAAGTGATAACAATCCTGGTTTTGCAGGCCAGCCGCTTTCTCAAAACAGTACACGGCAAGGAGGGGTTAGTGGTGCTCTTCTGTTGTACCGGAACAAGGAGAGCAATGCTTTGACAGATCATTTCCTGCGATACAAAGAGGACCCCAAAGGCAAAATAAACTTCATGTTCTTGCTCCGTTGCTTTCAGCTCAGTGGAATTACATTTATGCTGTCTACTCCTGAGAGAATAATGCTCACCTTTTCCAGGAATGGAAGAGATTAGTAGCCTGCAGCTACTGAGCATTTAAATTTGCTCCATTGTTCCTTTTCTTTTTTTTTCTCTTCCCTCTTTTGGAGATGAGAATGGAGGGGGGAGGGAGTAAGAGTGAACAACCAATAACTGCTCACTAAATACACGCTCCCTTTGGAGATAAAGCATGGTTTCTTTTTATTAAAGAGGTTTTTTAATACTGTCTTACAAGGTGGAATTTGCAGCCTATAAAACAGTAACTGCTTTTTGGCTCCCCTGCAGAAAACATGGAGAGAGAGGTCTGTCTCTGACCATTTTCACGTGAAAAACCTGCTCGAAACACAACAGCCATCTTTAACCCTACTAATCTCAGGCCTAGGTGAAAACACTATATATTTTATAGATTGAAGATAAAGGGGAAGAAAATACTCATGGTGTAAGTATCGGTCCCTTTTGATATTTTTCCTTCTAGATTAACATTGCAGTATGATGATCTTTTTATGCTCTGGTTATGCCCAGATAAGAAATCGTAGTCTTGGTTGTTGGTGTTAGATTACCAGGGGATACGATGAGTTGTTTTTAGATCAGCGGTGAACTCTGTACAATAATTGCAATGCCATTTTGTGTACTTCTTATTTTTATTTTTATTTTTTCCATGAGAAACTAAATATTAATTGAATTGCACATTTGTTCTTAGCAGATCTGAAGGTTTTGAACCAAATGCGTTAAAGCTGATGCTTTGCCATGTAAATTTCCCAGCAGTTGTTTATCTCTATTGTATTCTACATCCAGCTGTAGAAATTTGTCAAATATTGTTTAAAGTTTTGTACATAGTTGTACTGTTATTTCTAGCCACTGTGCGGAACAGTATTCAAGTTATCACACAAATATTGCTTTACACAAGGAAAAGTGTGGCTTTTGTTTTGTATTTTTTTTCGGTATAGAAGTTTCTGTGTCTTATTTAAATAAAAATTATAGTTTAAAAAAAAAGAAAAAGAGGTGGTGAGGACACACAGAAGTGGCGCGCTGTTTATTTGTTTGGGAAACTGTGACCCCATGGAATGAGATTAAAGCTTAATATCATCCCAGGTGCACATCTAGAATCATGCCACTGCATCTCTTTGGGATTGGTACACAACGTCATCTTACCTGTGGAATATTACGTAACGCTGTTTTGGGGAGGAAAAATATCTAGGAAATGGTCAAATACATGAGGGGGAGAGCATTTTATTATTGCATGTAACGAGCTTTTTATCTCTTCAGAGCATGGAAGAAAATATCAGCTAAGCGTTGTTGGAAACTCAGTATCCACTGGCGCGTTTGTGGTATGGCTAATTTCAAGCTATCTGTTGAGAACGATGAAAGCCATGAGATGTTTCACTTTGTGAAACTGAACAAAAACCCGAAAGGATGTGGTGTAAATCTACTGACAGTCTTGGTTTCGTGTTTTTTTGTATGAGTCAAATGGTTGTTATTTGACTTGCAAAATAATTCATTCCAGATGGGGAGGGGGAAGGGGGGAAGGAGAAAGAATAATATTTAAATACATGTAAATCCTCCGCAGTGAATGTTTACTGAGAAGCACTATGGCAATAACCCATAAGAATGGTCCAGTGCTTATTGCCACGAAGACGAAATCTATGTTTTTGGCATCCCAGAGATTTTGTGTTTAAATTGTTAGCTTGAAACTTAAGTTGCTGGAGGTCTGGAGCTGCAGAGGCTGCAGTGTCCTGCCCTGCTGTGGAAATGGTTGATGCACATCAGTCAGAAACTGCTTGGTTTCCGTTGTTTCACTATAAGCTCCTATGGCTGACTAGAAAAAGCTCTGGCCAGTGGCTTCAGCTTGTCCTGCTGGGAAGAAGGCATTCTCTTACCCTGGAGTGATGTGGTACAACTTGAACCATGGGTAACTTCTTCACCACCCCAGTGACTGCAGTTCCTCGGCTCCGTAGCTTCTGGTTGTGGTAACATTCAGCTTTGTAATTAAACCGTGCATGTCATCCTCAAAGCCGAGATGACAAGCAGCCTGAAAAGTGCTGGGAATAGAGCGGTAACAAAGTAATTTTGTCTCATGTCCGTGTCCATTTTCCTTGACGTCAATGTTACAGTTCCAGACAGGTTGTGGCTCTGAGAGTGGACTGTTTGGAAGCTGTGGAGGAGCGTCAGGGCTCTGTGTGCCGGGTAAGGGCAGCAGATAGTGACCTGCTTGTTTTAGGAAGCAGGGTGCTGTCAGTGGAATGATTTATGGCTTCCTGACAAATGAGCTCTTGGGGAGGGCCAGATAGCAGCCCACAAGAGCCTCAATATCTTCACAGTATTTAACCATGGGCCTGAGATGGTATAAAATAAACATAAGGAATGGAATGAATAAAGAGATGTTGGCTGACACTGCAGTTGCAAAGACCGCAGAAAGTTCGCAGATGAGCTCCTGGCATCACTGTGGTAGTGGGGAGGTACGTGGATTGGTTACTTGAGGTAAAATCCAACAACCTGAAGACGACAGGCAGCTTGGAGAAATATAAATCAGTGGCTGCTGTAAAACAGCCCGGCTTACTTTGCAAAACACAGCACTGCAATCAGAAATTTGAAGCTACGTAATTGGGAGGAAATAACCGTAGTTCCGGCCATGTGCTTCCAGAACCTAAACACAAGGAAAAAGTGATTGGAGCTGGGAAAGTATGTTTGTTAATGGGCTGCACACGTACAGCCCTTCCTAATGCGCTGCTTGGC
The DNA here is from genome assembly GCA_036925125.1 of Oreortyx pictus. Classification (NCBI taxonomy): domain Eukaryota; kingdom Metazoa; phylum Chordata; class Aves; order Galliformes; family Odontophoridae; genus Oreortyx; species Oreortyx pictus. Next base: position 24,320,155 of record JAUPFR010000007.1, read on the forward strand.
TGAAGGAAGGCGTGCGATCAAAGATCATCATGCGGTTAAAATATGTATGTCTTCTCTGTTTGCATTAGTGTAACCACTCCAGGAAAAGAGGTTCGAGAGACCATAAAAGGCTGGAGGAGGTTCAGGGAAGGGCTATAGGAATAAGTGAGGAGCTGGAAAAAAAACACAGCGAATGTTTTGGTTTTAACTTGACAGATGAAGAGTGGTTTAACTCCAGCTGGTAAATACCTGCATTGGAATGATTAGTAATGAGCTACTTCAATTCAGCAGATGTGGATTACTACCACGGGCAGAAAATGAAGCGGGGTAAATTCATAGAAGAGACGTAGGTTGTGTAGCAGTAGGGAACAGGGCCGTCTTGCAGAGGTGGTGTGCTTAATGGGATGGTGTCACCAAGAATGTGCTCAAAGAAAAACAAGTTCTATAATGTTGACATGTCACTATTGTGTTGGTCACAGAAGGCAAACACAAAGACTACGTCGGGCTTGCAGCTGACTCGGAAGTGGTATTTCTTAACTACCATAAGTGTTCTTAACTCACTGGAAAATCGGCATCCTGAGATATTTTTAAATGAGAGAATTGTCACTTTTTAAAAGCTATCTGGAATATTATTTGAGGATAATTTCGGGCTCCTGAAGGTTTTTGATTTGCATGACAATGGAGTGAAGCCTCCGGTGCTGTGGGGGTGGTTGAGTACCTTTAGAACTGTTTTCATTTCTGTCGCCTCCTCCGTAGCGCTGTAATTTTGGGCAGATGGCACGAAACCGGTGAGTGGGCGATGCCTTTTCAGAGTGCAGTGGGTCACAAAAATAACACATCTCTCATTTAGGGCAGATAGGAAAATGCTGATTGTAAAGGTAGAACATTTCCACAGCAAAGACCTCCATTGTAAGTGTGTGAATGTGCAAATTAAATTGATAATCAACAGCAATAAGGAGTAGTGATCGGATCAAGCTGGATAGAGACATGACTCCCTTTCTAAGACCTTGTAATTTTATCTCAGGTTGTAACAAGTTCTGATGTTAAATTGGCTGCCTTGAGCTGTATCCTGAAAGCTCAGCAGCAGAAGAGCTGACAACCTGGGAGAACAGGAAGGTTCGTCATCGTTGATTCCTTTCCAGCCATCAAAAATCACAACCAGGAACTGTTTTTCTACAGGCGTAGTTATTAGTATGATTATGCTTTATTAACAAGTCCTGCTCATGGTTTTTGTTCTGGTGTAGACGCGTAGTGAACTGTGCAGTTAAAGCTTGCAGTGATGTGTACAGCTGTTGGCTGGGAAGCTGAGTTTGCTCAGGGATGCTGTGGTGTTTTGGTAGAAGGAGGTTCTTTCTCCAAGAAGGAGAAAGCTGAGAGAAGTAGATCCCTCGTTAAGGTTTGGTGCTGAGATGATGGGCGATGCAATTACTCCTTTTCATTTTTGTCTGGATAAGAATTTCTTGCCCTGCTGTGCCTCTGTGATGCAGAATTTTCCTGGGGAGGAACATCACCCTTTCCATACAGTTGGTGGGATGCTGGACTTGTTGCATAGGGTACAAAGGATTCACTCTTGTGATAATTGAGTGAAGGGTGTTGCCTTTGGAAATGAAGTCTTGTGTTTAGGAAGCAGAGAAACGAATGCCTGACTGTTTTTGTGATTCCTTTGGATTAGCTGTAAGTCATTGTGTCTCCTGAGAAAGCTCTGAAAAAGATTCAGTGTTTCAGTGTGCGTGCTTACCTCATTCAGATGGTGTCCAGTTGGGTTTGGAGTCTCTCCAGGGATGCAGACTCCATCCCTCCAGACAACGTATTGCGGTGTTTGTCTGCACTCACAGTAAGAAATGAATTTCTTATGTTTAAATGGTATTCCTTGCATTTCAGTTTGTGCCCATCGCCTCTTCTGCTGTTAACGGGCGCCACTGAGAAAAGTCTGGCTCCGTGTTTTTGGCATCCCCCTCTTCCCCTCCCTTTAGAAATTTATCCACATGGATAAGATCCCACTGAACCTTCTATTCTCTGGACTGAACAGGGTCACCTGCTGCTGCTGCTTTCACCGTCTGTGCACCTCCATTTTCTGTTTCAGTTCTGTCAGAGGCACCTTGCTCAACCACGCATGCCTCCTGCCATCCCACTGTGCCTTGATTTCCTGCTTGTTGGGCTGCACTATTACCAAGCTGAGAGAAGGTGATCCTTGAGAATCAGCCTGCAATCCTGGACTCTTCCAGGGCTGTATTGAAGGAGATTCTCCCAAGCAGGTGCCTGAAGAGGGCTTCTCCACCCCTTGGGGACTTCAGCCAAAGGCTGAAGGTGAGAGTTGCCCCAACCTCCACATTTTCAATCAGTTCTTACTCATTTGTAGGTACGAGGCCCTGCTGAGTGTCAGCTCCTCAACTGACTGCATCATGAAGTTATCAGTGCCCTCCAGGATTGATTGTGTCCTGCTGGGTTGTCCCTGCAGCAGATCTCAGGGTGACTCGAATCCCCCCTGAGCACATGAGGCTTCTTCCAGTCATCTTTGGTTATGTCTCCCCTGTGGGAAGGAACTTGTTTTGTTTTGGCAGTGCTCCCTGTGCAAAGGAACATGTTCTGTCTGGCAGTACTGCACAATAGGAGGACTTATTTTAGGGCCATAAAAGCACTATCCTGTATCTTAAAAATCCTTTTTTTTTTTTTTTTTTTCACTTGGATAACAACTATCAAACAACACAATGTACATCAACTTCAATTAAGCCCTCTATATTAGATAATCTGTACGTTCATAGGGAGTGGAGGAGGAACCCAAAGCACTTTCAGTCAAGCTGAAAGTTCATTAAAAGCAGCCCCAGGACAGGCAGCTCAATCTGCTCCTGAAAGCTCAGGTAGAAAAACGATCCATTGTGTATTTCTTGTGTTTTCTGATTGCATTTAATGTTTGCTAACAGTGTTAACGTGGAGGGGAGCAGGGGGGAACGGGGTGGATTTGAGGCAGGCAGTGCAGCCTTTCTTCCTGAATATCTGTTTGCTTTTTAATCCTGTTTCCCTTTTACTTTGTTTTGGCAAAGCTCCCGCTGCTTCGAGGTCCCTCCAGCCTTCAAAGCGCAGCAGTAACACTGACAAGAGGTGAAGGTCAGCAAAGCCAGGGTACCCGGCTCAGATCCCTTCTCAGAAATGAAAGCAAAAGCCGTGAAGTGCTCAGCGTGGCAGTGAGAAGGGAGGGGCACCGGTGGACAAAGGGGAGATGTTCATTTAAGGTTTTTCTTGGTCATTATTTCCCTGTGTGAAGAGCAGTAATGGCTGCATGCACTCACAGGTAGGCTTGCTTGCCCGTGGTTTGGTGACAGGTGGAGGTGACCACAGGCCCCGTCTGAAGGCTGCAGTGCCACTGCTGCTGCTCCTCACAGCTGTGTTGCACTGAATCACACATCTCCCTCTTTTTCTTCCTTTTCTTCCTTCTTAACGGAGAAGTTTTCTGTCAGACTGTTGTCTACTAAAAATGGAATGGGACTAAACGCTGCCAGGTTTAGAAAGGTGAGGGTACCTCTGTCAGACTTGGGTATTCTGAAGCTTGAGTACTGGAGTTGCAAGTGCAGGCTGCCTCAGCAGCTCTAACATCAAAACAGTTACTTTACTGGCCAATTAATTTAATTTCTGTATTTTGTGTGTCAAGGATTTGTTATGAGGGTTACACTTGGAATAGCAGTAAGGTGGTTGTTTTTCTTATTAATTTGTTGGATCCTGCTCCTGCTGTGTTCAGTGTACTTGTTTCCTGCCACCAGCTGTTATCTTCTGACATAGGTGGAGACAGAGGGGATGATTTCATTGTGGAGCACATTATTCCCAGCCTGTTCACGAAGCATATGGCTTCCAGCACCTGTCCTAGGGCCGTTCCTACTCTGTGAATAGCCGAGGAAGTACAAAACAAAAGCAGCACCCTACGGAGCAGCTCTCTGGGGACTTTTGTTTAAAAAGGAGGGAAGCCGAGCTCAGCTACTGTACCTAATGGCTGAGGTAGGCCTTGCAGCCCTTAACCCGATTTATTTGTGTGGGGCGTTTGTTACCCCATAAAGATTTCAGTGCAACCAAAGTAAACACCTGTCAGGAGGAATGAGCAAGATCTTCACTTCTGGGAGCTGTGTGTGGCTACGTGGAAGTGGCAGCCTCCTTATATTGTGGTGGGCTCCTATGCAGGCAAATACCTTGTTTTACCGAACAGGAAAATTGGATTGGTTTATAATTAGTGAATAAGGGGAAATGTCAGGGTAATGCTTAGGAGAACACTGTTAATAAAACACCCAGGTGGAGCAGTGGCTGGGCACAGCTAGGCTGCCCTGGCCCTGGAGGGCTGATGGTTACCAGAGGCAAAACATGCTGGCCTGGCCCGGCCTGCTAGGCCATGCTGCCCTTGTCTGCTGCAGGCAGCTGTACGCCTCAGTTGCCCTGAAAGTTCCCAGGTCATACCTGGTGTGTTAATGTTGCTGCACTCACAGGGCCAATAATTAAACTCAGCCAGGTAGCAGAAAAGAAAGCCTGTTCTATGAGAATCCTTTGCTCTAGGGCCGAGGCACAGATTTTATGACCCTGTGTCCTGTGCTGGTACTGTTGCTGGGCACCTGTGTACACCCCTGGCTCCATGCCTGTGGTTTTGGGCTTGTACACTCTCCATCATCATCATCGCAGAATTACAGTTTGGGTTAGATGAGACCTTCAGGAACATAGTTCCAACCTGCCCACCAGATCAGGATCCCCAGGTCTCCATCCCAACCTGGCTTTGAACACCTCCAGGGATGGGATACCCACAACTGCTCTGTGCAGTGTGTGCCAGGGCCTTACCACTCACAGTAAAGAACTTCTTTATATTTAATCTGAACTTACCCTCTTTCGATTTAAAACCATTACCCCCATCTCCTATCATTACACTCTGTGGTAAGGAGTCTCTCCTATTTTTCCTGTTGCCCCTTTTCAGCTACTACAAGGCTGTAATGAGGTCTCCTTGGAGCGTTCTCTTCTCCAGGCTGAACAAACCCAGCTCCCTCAGCCTTTCTTCATAGGAGAGATGCTCCAGCCCTCAGACATTGCCATGCCCTCCTCTGGACCCAATGCGACAGCTCCATGTCTTCCTTGTCCTGGGTGCCCCAGGCCTGGATGCAATATCCCATACGGGGCATTACAAAGGCAGAGGGACAGTCACCACTGTTGCATGCTGAGTGAGTACAACAGCCTCAACAGCACATGCCAGGCTGTCTCAGCATTGCTGCTTCTCAGCTGAGGCAAACTCTCTGCTTCATGGCTGCTGGAGAGCCCAGTTATTGCTCTGCTTCCTGCCTTCCCATACATCGATTTACAGAATCACAGAATCCTCAGTAGGGACCTCTGAGGTCCATCTAGTCTGATTCCCCTTGCAATGAACAGGGACACCACAGCTAGATCAGGTTGCCCAGGGCCTTATCCAGCCTCACCTGGAAAGGCTCCAGGGTTGGGGCATCAACCACAACGCTAAAGCAACCTGTTCCAGTGCCTCACCACCCTCACTGTAAAAGATTTTTTCCTTTTATCTAACTGAATCTCTCCCCTCTTTGAGCTTTGGATTTTGGACAGAAGGGAACAAGCTACATTGTATTCTGTGATGTTGGAATTGAATTCTGATCGCTTAAGGAAGTCACAAAACGTTCTGTGTTAGTTTTCTCTACAAGCTGTTCAACTTCTCGAGGTGCACACTCCGAACCTCCCACCCCCAAAGGAGCTGTTCCTGGATTTATAAAAACCCAGACTCACCAAAATCCACTACACCAATTTCAATAAACTTCCCGATAAAGACAGTCAATTACCACTGTTTTCATCCTCCATAGGGGTTCTGCAGCTGCGGTTTCTCTCATATAAAAAGAAGTATGACCTAAAAACAGGATGAGGATTCAGAACACATTTAGCTGAACCTGTGCAATGTCCTCAATTTTCCTAATCAAGACAGGAGGGCTGGGTTTGTTTGTTTCCCTTCCATGAAAGGAAGATGAGGCTAATGTGAAAATATGCACAAACAGCACAAATGGCAAAAAATGGCAATACCTTCCATTTGTGGACTTCACAGCTATGTGGCACCTTAAGCAGGACTGTGAACATTATGGATTTGTACACGGGTGTTTGAAACTTGCTGAAGATTCAGCCAGCTGGATCCCAGCCAGTCCCACTCAGCCCTCCACCAGCACCACGTGGCTTGCTAGCTAGATGAATACACACTCACATTGCTCAGTGCAACCATCAGATCGTGTTCTTCTGTGCAGTCCAACGCAGTTAACTTCTGCATTACACGGTCACTTCGAGGTGTGCAGTACAGGTACTTTGCTATCTGATACAAGGCAAGGGTTAACTGAGCATACAGCTTAAGGGAGGTGAAAACCAGCTGAATTTTAAAAGGCCAAATATAACAAATTGCAAAGCAGGCCCTGTGCAGTACGTACAGCAAACATGTAGAACTTGCTATTCTAAATGGCTGCAGACACACCCTTTGTACCTTCCTTTGAAATAAAGGGAGCATGGGGAGAGAAAAAGAGACACCAAGTAAATCCAGATTCTCTTATTATCCCACTGTGGTACTATTCTGAAACAATGTGAGGTAGTGCTAAGAATTATTGGGTACTGCCTAAAAACTGGCCATCTGTTACCTTCAGATGCTTGCCACGTACCGACTCAACAGCTGACACTGTGGAGAAAAGGACTTTTTTGTCAAAATCATTTTATTAAAGAGTTAATGTCACAACAAGCTCAAAGTAACACATGCGTCAGAAAGAAATCTGATGAAAAATACTCTGAACAGAAATATGAATGTTTTGAAGGCATGGTAAATCATCAGTTGCAAGAAACTTCTGCAAACAGGTGCAAACTCTGTTGGTGCAATGGGAAAAAAAGAAGTCAGAACAGAAGACTTGTGGCCATTTTGGTAGCACAGTTGATCTAAGAATTTAACTCAGAAGGGGCACAATTTCCATGGCTGCATAGACCCAAACGTATTTCTTCAGTAATTAGCTCTGGCACAGATTTTTCACTGCGAGTACTGTGAGTACCAACAGAACAAATTCAGTTGACAACTAAATGTAGCAGCAATATATATATTATACACGATAGATGTTTGACTCATGCAGCCTACCTCACTTACATTGTTTTTCCTTTCTAACTTACTCAAGAAACATTATAAAAAAATAGGTTTGCAATTTGTATATTTCATTCCAGTGTTAGCTCCACATCACCTCAGGCAAAGACAGTGTTTCAGCAAATAATCTAATTTGGCAAGAAATCTGCCCTAATTCTTAACCTCAATTTTGTAAATCCATGTAGAAAATAAATGCAAACTCTTTATACAAAACAAGAGCAAAGAACTGTACCTATATAAAAGAGGATTTCATTTTGTTATCATGGCACATACTTTAAAGTTTCACAACAACATACTGATTTTTTCTTTTTTATTAAACCCAGAAATAGTGTTGATGAATGGAAGAATGTGAGTTACCATAGGCAGCTGACTCATGCATTAAGCAATTCGTGTTCTTTATCAGTTTTCCCAACAGCATCAGGATTGGATAACGGGTCAAGGTCAGCAAAGAGGCTGAACCAGGCAGTCAAGTCTTTAGGATTCCTCGTAGGTTCTGGGGAAAAATGAACAAATACATAAATAAAAGTACAAACTTGGAGTTCTTCCTTGTCAGCTATTTCAAAACGAAACTGACTGAAAGTGGCTGAGGTCAAACAAACACCATGCTGTTGTTTCATTTATTACTAAGGGCACTTCAGACAAGAATCAGAATGAGTGATTGCATTTTAGAACACCGTCTTTAACAGAATATGGAACTTCATTACAAACAAATGTTTCACGTCTGTCTGTCTGTGCACTTTATACCATGATAAGTACAGGAACACGTAAAAACCGTCTCTCTCTGTCTAGCTTTGTTTAGTGAAAGGTATTTTCATAGAATCATACGATCCTTTGAGTAGGAAGTGGGCTTTAAAAGTCATTCTAGTTCCACTTCCCTGCAAGGAAAAGGGACACCAACTGCAAGATTGGTCACTCAGACCCTGGTCCAGCCTGACCTTGAATGTCTCCAAGGAGGAGTATCCACCACCTCTCTGAGCAATCTGTGCCAGTGCCTCACCACACTTTAGTAAAAAAAAACAAACAAACACAAAACTTCTTCCTTATTTCCAACCTAAATCTCCCCTTCTTTAGTTCTTCTTCCACTCTTTCACTTGTCCACAGACCCTGCTAAAAAAGTCTGTTCCCTTTCTTCTTACAGGACTGAATCCCTTAGCCTAAACCCAGTTTACGTGACCACTGTTCCCTGTATATGACCATACAATGTCATAAATCATGTCTCAAGTACAGCTTCTAGTAGATTTTTTGAATGATATAAAAAAAAATATGAACCAGGAATATATCAAACACTAAAAGCAGCTGGAATACTGTATGTCTACATCAAAATAACAGCTGCTGATGTAGGGCAGATTTTCAAATTTAAGAGGAGGTGACTGGCTGCTATAAAGAATACGCACTGGAACAGGCTGCCTTGAGAAGTGGTCATGGCCCCACGCTGCCAGAATTACAGAAGCACGTGAACAACGCTCTCAGAAATATGGTCTGATTTTTGGGTGGTCCTATGTGGAGCCAGAGTTGGCATCAGTGATCCCTATGGGTCCCTTCCAACTCAGGATATGCTATGATTCTGTGATTTTTTTGTTGCTGATCCCATACTTAAAGCACGCATTGCGTTCTTAGCAAAATAAGATGTACTCTCCTACTCAGAGAACTCTGCATGTTGAATGAAAGCATTCTCTGTGAAATAAGGAATTTATAGACAAAATAGGCTCTGCTTGGCATTACTTCCATCTTTGTGTCTGCGAGGCTGGAGAACCTGTCACTTTCACAAACACAGATTTTAGAGCAGCCGAATGCTCTTTATTTTTCTGGTAAAGGCATCACAACTAAGACATCTTACTCATCTCCCAGCCTGATCCCAAGATATCTTAACAGTCTTTTTCTGCTAGGCTAAAAGCAGCCATTTGTTTAATCTTGGGAGGCAGGGGAAGGATTACACATTCTTCCTTCTGCACTGAGCATATTTGATATAGCTTTTGCTTGAAAGTGAATGCACAAAATAGGCTGCTAACTGGAATAAGGACACAATGCATTCCTGGCTCCCCATCCAAAAGAACCCAAGTCAAAATCAGCAGGGCTTTGTCTGAGCAGACAGAAGGACTGTACTCTTGGCTCACTTGCCACAAGTGAATCGCTTCAAACAATTACTGATGCGATGCATGTTATCAATGAAATTTATGATAAGGGATCTTCTGCCTAATCAGCAGCCTGCACTATAGCCTGGAGCCTCAGAACACACTTTAGCTTACACTAAGTGCATGCAGATGCTTTTCTGTATGACTCAAAACTGAAATCGCAGAACAAACTGTAGAGTGAGCTCCCTTGTTATCCAGTACATTATCAGTACATTATTCATCTGACACACTGACATAACACTGAAGCCTACAAACAAAACACATACATACAAACATCGTTATGTATAATCAACACTGAGAGAACAAGGGAGTAGTAAGCACAAGACCCTTAAAGTCTAAAGTGCTATAAAAACAGGCTTCATTATGGTAGATGACGTGGGAAAACTAGAAAGATGTCAGTCACAGATAAAGAAAAAAAAAAACAGAGCATCTCAAAAAATAAATGACTTACCACCTTTCATTGGTGTCTTGTTAGCATTCACATTCAGGCTGTTCGGTTTTTGTGCTGGCTGTGGTACAGACAGAGGGCTCCCACTGTTAGCTGCCCACCCTAAAATTCAATAATATAGCAGGATTAGTGGTAAGAATTACCTTGTCAGTTCTGACATCTCACTCTCTAGCAGCACAGTGTTCGCACCAGCCGATGGAGCACAGTGTTATGCTTTGGTTACAGCCTTTGATATCTTTCCTCACATATGAGAAATCAGCAGTCAGATTCTCCAGAAAAACAACTTCCTTAAGAACAGAGCATCTGTGGATCAGTTACTCCATCTTCAGATTCAAGGAACCGTACACTTTTCACACCTTTAACCTGGTTAAAGAAAGACTGCTTTTTTTTCATAGAATGGCCTGGGTTGAAAAAGACCTCAGAGATCACTGAATTTCAACCCCCCTGCCATGAGTGGGGTTGCTAACCCCCACGAGACCAGGCTGCCCAGAGCCACACCCAGCCTTGCCCTGAACGCCTCCAGGGATGGGGCAGCCACAACCTCTCTGTCTCTTTTATCCAATCACACTGAATATGCCAGTATGGTAATGAAGTCAGCCAGAGCTGTAGAGTGAGGATTATCAGCTACACGTGGGCAAAAATATTACACATACTGAACATTTTTTCCATCTTCCTTTACTTTTACAGTTCCAAAGGCTTATTTCATCAACGGTTCCAGAAATAAATGTATTTTGAGACCCTAGGTTATTTAATGAATTATGAAATGATTAATTCTGAAAAATCAAATCAAATCATTTGTTTCCAAATACTCTGAAGAATTAAATTCTAGATGAACTACCTGATGTTAACACTAGGTTTCAATTGAGTGTATTTTAGTTATCCTTCAATTGTAAGGATCTTCTCACCAGGGAGAGAGCAACTATGTGGAAAAAAGTGAAACTGTACATTCACAGTTTATTGTTCCTACGTGCACATTTCATAAGCTCAAGATAATAATAATCACTACAGTTATTGAAGCTGGATGAGCCAGGCTGGCAGAATGAATTAGGGATGGCATAGCACAGAAACATAGGAAAAAAATGTCCCCAGTTTAAGGTATTATGCTTTATCACATTTAGGGGACCAGAGGTCATATTTCTAATGCCAGTATTAGAATGCAGAGGTGTACAGCTTGCTTCTATTTCTCATTTCAACACTACCTCCTTTAAGTTATCCATCCACCTCAAGGAACTCATGTATCTAATTCTGCAGTATATGAAAGAAGATATTCATCTGTACACATGGCTAGCATTTCCTTGTTCAGACTCTTTTTCTACAAGTTCATGCTCTCACATCCTTTATCTGCTCTCGTCTTCCTTCCTCCCCTTACTTTCTCCACTTTTGAGACCACTGTCAGATACTGAGAGCTGCTGCAACAGCCATTATGTTACAGAAACCCTTCCTTCCTCTAACAGCTTATTCTCATCACTCCGATCTGGCGTTGACTATAAAGGGCTCAAGGCTCATGCTGTGTTATTAAAAGGAAGCAAGAAGAGTGTTTCCATAAAAATCACATAGATCAGAAAGGGAATTTTAAGCCACAAACATCCTCTGTATCTCTGAGAAACCTAAAACTTCCTGAAAAACTGGATGCAGAGGGCTCATGTGCATTTGTTCTAGGCAAAGGCAACAAGGACTTACAGGCCAGCTTGTGCCTCCTGAAAATGTGATTTCAAGAGTTTAATCTTTCAAATAAAAAAAAGAAAGTATGGCATTAGCACTTCAGAGCAATATACTTTTTCAGACGTCTTCTCCGCTTGTGTTACACAAGAGAAGAATGCAGAGGACACAGCTACAGAAAACTGTAATGCTTTCATTTGCACACAGACGTAAAGCACTTTCTTGCAATACATGTCATGGAAGATGATGGATAAAATGAGAGGCTTAAACGCACCGGGCCAAATCCTAATTTCAGAGCCATGAATGGGAGCGCTGCCTGGAAAGTTTCTGTGTAAGTTCCACTGACTCCAGTGAGCTCAGGAACAAACCAATGTGAGCGTGCACAGGCTCAAGCACCACGTAGAAAGCAAGAACTTCTGGATCTATGAAGGCTTTGGGAAAGATTGCCACAGCATTTTTCTGAAATACTTCCATGAATTTCATGTTTAACGTCTACTCATGGTGAGCTGCACAGAACAAAGCCTGTGCCTTTCAAAACCAAACTGCAGTCTGTATCAGTGTGACTGGCCCTACACTTGATCTAGTTTGCCTTGCTCTATTTGCCCTCACAGGGCAAATTCATTCTGTGACTAGACAAAAGGTTATCACTCTGACAGGGAGGAAACCAAACAGCTTGCTCTTCACCGAGCTGCTTCACAAAGTTACCACAATTCAATTTAGAAATGGAAACAGCAAGCTGCACATTTTCTTACCAACTAGAATATGTGCATGCGTAGGTGATACAAAGAGGAATTCTCAGTGGTATAAGTAAACGTGGCCATAAACATGAAAGAGAAAGCCAGTGCTCTCTGTGAAAGAGCAGCGAGGCAACTGAACTCCCAAGCTGTATCTAGAGTGGGATATAAAAGACTGACTGGGAGCGTGCTTTGTTTTTGATATTTGTATATATATTTAGACATTTTAAAACAGCACCTGGTAGTGCCATAGCAATTCAGAGTCCCATTGTGCTAGATCCTGTCTATAAATACAGCCAGAGAGGACTCGGAGCTGGGAATTCCTGACCGTAACAGTTTACAACCTGCATAGCACTGTGCCTGTTTTACAGATTAAGATCTGAGGCAGAGAGAAAACAAAGCCCCAAAGATTTATGAGCGTGCTTAACATAAAATAAGTAAGTAATCCCACTGAAGTTAATAGAAAAGTTAATGTGCTTAAAGTTAAGCATGTGAGTTTTAAGAATTTTTATGGTCTTAAGGCCAAATTCACACAGGAAGCATGCACCATCTAGGCTCTGCTGCAGCACCTCGCACTGAATAATTAGTAAGCAATCCCATCAATTAGGGAACAAAAAGGTTAAGCACAGTGTATGTATGTATCATAAATGCTTCAGGAAAATATCCATAAATCATATATTCTAATATTTGTGTTTGTTTAGATATATTTATACTGCAGTTAGTATGGTTTGTTTTTTTCTTTTCAGAAAGGTCACTGCTCACAGATTTGACAAGGTCATATTACAAAAGAAGTGCCATGAAATGAAACTCACAAGAAATGAGATATCCCAAGATATAAAAAGCATAGAATTTCACCTTCAGATAAAAAATAAAAATAATGCATTTCACTTGACAACAACTTTTACTTCAGTAAGTATACTTCAGTAGTTTTTCAGCCAGGAACACGACGGTTATCAGATATGACCATTTGAGTTCATCAGCTGTGACTCTTCAAATGCCACTAGATCAATTACCATTATCTTCTTCCAAAGTCTTGGAAATTAATTTGAAAACATCAACATATTTCACTCTTTCAACGCATGATTCTATGATGATATTACATCGACAGAACTGTTTTTCTACTTGTAGTGTTTCTTGAATGCAACATATGTGATCTGCACAGCCAATGTCACCATCTCATGCAACAAAACAGACACTCGTGTGATTTACACATAATTAGTATTTTTTCCTTGAAAAAGCATGCTTACATTTAAAAACATGCAAAAACTCAAGAAGACAATTCACATAATGTATCTATAGCTGTTGTTAGTCACTTGCTTAAAATATGTGTATGTCCTTGCATCAAAAAAGGTGTTTTTTATTGTTCAGTTTGACAGTGCAGTGACTAAGCCTCATTATTTTTTCTGTTCTTATTTTATGTACTCTATTTCTATAATGTTCCAGTCCATCTTCACTCTATTAATCATACTCATATATGCATATATCTCATCATAAAATTGCACAGCATTGCAAATGTCATTTGCCCAGTTCCCACCTAAGTGCTGAAGTCAGTGAACCCAAGTATCTCGCTTGTGCCAGGAGGAAGGAATAGAACTGAATTAATTACCAGGTAGCTTTGACTTTCTTAGTCTTGCCAAAATGGCACGGGTCGTTTCACATCCTACATGACTGTACGAATTTCCCAGGTTCCAAGAAGTAGCCTTCAGGATGAAATCAGTCTACTAGTCCTCCTACAGCACTCTTCTCCAAAGGAGAAGAAAATGATTGTTGGGACAGGGACCAAAACAGCATGATCCTCCTCTGCAGTGCGCTACACAGAAACCTAGGCCGGCAGCTATGGACGGTGCGGAGGACAACAGGTAGTTACTGTTGGCTGGTTACCACCAGTCTCCCTCCCCCAGGCCAAAGAAGTGGTAGGAAGGCTTTTCTCTAGAATCTCTCCTTCCTTTCCCCTTCCCATTGCTCAAAAAGCTCAAGAAAGAGAACAGCACAGAACCAGGGGGAGAGAAGGAGTTATTTGTTTCAGTAGACAGATGTGCAGCCTACAACAAAAATTCAGCGGTCTTGTTGCTAGAAAAAAGTATTCTACTCTACCTTAACTATAGCCCTACCTGGCAACAACGTGGGGTACAGAAAATAGATGTAACTCATTTTCACTAAGCTGTTTAAAAATGGTATTTCCAGACAAAATACAGTAATCTCTTCTGGTTCTTTGTCCCCTCAACAAACAGACACAGCAGTCATGATTTAAACAGTAAAACCCACTCAAACTTATATTCTATCAGAGAAAAATAAAGTGTCAAAGACCTACAGAACATTTGAGGAATTATAATGAAAATATTCAAGATAATTACTCTGACTTCAGACTTTAGAGAAATTCCTTCACAAACACCAAATGCAGTGCTAGAAAAAAATATGCATGTTTTTCTCCAGGTCACACTTCACTTTAACTTCAGCATTTCTGCAGCTATGGCATAACATCTCTACACTTCTAAATAACAGAAAGCCATACTCTGAAGTCTGAAAGCAGAAACAAAATGATAACGTACCAAGATGAGCTCTTACCATGTAAAGATGACTGCAAGTCATTCATGTTTTGGTCTAACAGTTGAGAAGGCAAATAGCCAGATGGAGTTGATGCTGCAGCTGAAGTGTTATCCCCATCTGCAGCTGAAGAGTTCGTGGCGAGATCAGTAAGGGCAACCTGTCCGAAAACAGCTGTCCACTCTTTGCTGAACTCTCCCTCTTCCAGGGAGGAAGCATTGAGGATCTCATTCAGTAATACCATGTCATCCTTATCACTAGGTTCTGCCTCCAAGTACTTTGCAAACTGATCCTTTGATGCTGTCTCAGAGCGAAACAGAGAGTAAAGATAAATCAATATTAAAACAGTCAATGAATGGAAGACACATTTTCAAAATATTTAGTCTACTTTCTATGTATTAACTAAGACAGGATATTTTTCTGTGAATATCCGTCGTTTTCTCTTTTAGAACTAATTCTCTTGGACACCTGGCTTGTAGTTTATGTAAGAAATTATTCCCTGATTATCTTAGATAACTGCACTGCACTTTAGACTCGCTGTCCATTAAAAATACTACAAGCTTACTTAAGTATCTACTAGATACTGCACCAAAACCAATACATAGTCTAATATTTAAAAACACGGGAGTAAACTACTTTGAACTATTATATAAACTACTTTTTGAAGGATTACATAAACTTCCTCTCAAAACAATCAGATTGGTACAAACGGAAAATAACTGGGAGATGATTCTAGAGTTCCATGAGAACATACTTAAGATAGCCTGTGCAGCTTTTTATTCATTGCCCACAGGGATATGCTGTTCTTCTCCAAAGGGTGCTGTTTTATCATGTAACTTCTCATATCCAGTAAGAATCATAATCCTTTCCACTAGCTTACATAATATTTGGAAAGTGAAAGAAACATCTGTGAATGCCAAGTGTTATTTTACCTGGAAACATTTAGAGTTCCACTGTGGGAGCAAGTGGAGGACAAAAACAGCGGTTAACAACGCTGATGTTATGTTACCGAAACCCAGATCAGTTTATCTTAACTACGCTCATTTCAAACTTGTGGTAAGACTCAGAAACAAATTCAGTTTTCCAAATTGCTGACATATCAGCTGAGCTCTCCAAGTTGCATACAGCGTGCAGAAATGTTTTAACATTTTTGGGTTGAGATGAAAGACTGATAATGGCACAGTGGTTGCTACCAGAGCAACAGGTCATTTGATTTAAATGCAACCACCTTCTCAAGGAAGTTCTCTTTTAATAGCCGCAGTAATTTATAATGAAATGGCTGAAGTTGAGTCATAGGAGAAAAAGAAGTGCAAAACTGTTTCAAAAATAGACAGATGAGTCAACATACACACCTATGTACTAAGAAAAAAAGAAGACAACACATAATACAAAGGTTTTTTTAAACTGCTGAAGTCAACAGTGAGACTGAGCTCCTCCCTAATTCACATTTTATGTTCCCTGACAGGACCAAAAAAAATAGGAACAGAAATAGTACAAACAAGTCAATTCTAATGTTCCCACTAGACTATAACTAAAATACCATAGAAAACAACTTGTTCTCATGAATATTGAGGTGCTTTCTAATCTTCAGATAGAAGAAGAATGTTCAACATTCTCCAAGCACCTACAATTCCCCCGAATCTCTGCTCAAGCAGCAAGGCAGAGGGATTCATTCTTACACAGGGAAAAGACTCTTGCTGTTTCAAAGACATGTTAGAACTGTCATTTCTACTGCATGGCACCAGCGCAAATCTGCTTTCAGTAGGCCCCTTTGTGAACTTGGAAGGCTTGCAGGGAGACTGAAAGAAGGCATCATTAATAACAGCATACTACCAATCATGAATTGTTTACTGTAATGGAACAAAAATTTGGCAGTAATGAAGCTTGGGGAAAAACTCTGCTTCATTTGGGAATCCCATTGCAGAAGTCCCATTTCTACTGGGAGAGAAAGTAAAACAGCTTTACATTGGAGGAACACTTGAATCTTGCAGTACTTTGCATAATCACCAGAGATCAGAAAAGTGACAAATTTCTTATCTCAGCGGTCTTTCTGGTTTCCCTGGTGAAAGAATGTACAGTAGGGAATCATAGGGTGGTGCCTACACTGAAGCTACCTCAAGTAAACAGTGGTAGAGCTCTACATATTTGCAGTAATGGTTATCTTGAAAACAGTCTTGCTTATCGAGATACTACTCATTTGATATCTGTGCTGGATTACTAGAATGATACGAACTTTCTCATCTCACCTATAAAGCTTCTGTTATTTCTTTTCCTGTTTCTCTGTTTTCACTGCCCATTTTCACAGTCAAAATTGCTTATTCACCTTCACATTCTGCCATTAATCTAAAAAATTTACATGAAAAAAACCCACAAACTCACAATAAAACACCAAAAACCCAGTGTCACTGTATTCTCTTCTATGTTTGTTTGAACAAACATCCAGCAATACTCATACTCCTTTGCAATACATCTCATTATGTTGGTATTAAAAAAACCCAAAACAAAGAGGAGGAGAAATTAAAATATTTGCAATTATACATGATTTGAAATATAGGATAAAGACTAACTTCTAAAACACACACTAAAGTGTACCTCTAATTACAGTAGTGCAGTTAAAATAGCATAATACTAGTTAGCCTAAAGCTAGCTAGTATGTAAAATTAGGGTAGATAACAGAAACATTTTTATCAGATGTAGCTGTTCCACAACTGCTTTCATATTGACTTAACTGTATCACTAAAGAAAAAAAAAATATATACTTCTAACTGACTTGGCTAAACTTGTATGACATATTACTGTATGCATTATCTGTATCTGAAGGTTGAAGAATATAGGATTCAGGAGAAAACCAGGAGGAAAATAAGGCCACGTACTAACTTTTTCTTTCTTAACCACAGAAATTACATTATCACTATCTTATCAGTTCACAGATTAGGACTGCTATCTGCAGAGGTAGCTGAAGAAACTTTCAGTGTTTCTGCCTGGGTTAAGATGTAATTTCCCCACAGAACAAGAGACTGCCCATAGCAAACCAAAGTCAAAGTCTCTGCAGATCTGATGTTCCTTACCCATCGTGAAGACAGTGCCTTAAGTAGCCCAAATAAAACTCTCAGGCTGACTGACTAAACCATACAAAGGGATTTTTTCTTTGGTTCTTTGTTTGCTTTTTCAGCTGCCACATTTTTTTTAGTTCTTGTTGTTAAGGTTGTTCTTACTCATTCTTTTCAGATGAACAAGTGAAGAGCAAATGAAGAAACTACACTGCATATGAGAATTCAATGTAAAACTTCTGCAAGTAAAACAGCACCCTTTGGAAAAGAACAGTATATCTCCTAGAGCTGCAGATAATCTAATGAAAGTGTAAGATTCAGAATAGAACCTGGAATTAAAGAATTCTTGTTCATGTAAGAACAACATTGCAGATTTCATTAACTATAGGGCTGAAAGAAATCACCATTTTAAAATGTTTTCTAAGAGGATTAAATAATTTTTCATATCTCCACTTTTGTTATAAAACTAGTGGTTACCAGTGTATTGCTAAGTGAAGAGTTCACAGAACCACAGACTGGCCTAGTTTGAAAAGGACCTCAAAGATCACCTAGTTCTGAACCCCTGCCATGGGCAGGATTGCCAACCACAAGACCAGGCTGTCCAGAGCCACACCTAGCCTTGCCTTGAATGCCTCCAGAGATGGGGAATCCACAACCTCTCTGGGCAACCTGTTCCAGTGCATCACTACCCATTGAATGAAAAACTTCCTCCTAATATCTAACTTAAATCTCCCCTGTCTTGGTTTAAATCCATTCCTCCTTGTCCTATCACTACCAACCCACATGAACAGTCATTCCCCCTCCTATTTATATTCTCCCTTCAAGTACAGGAAGGCCACAATGAGGTCTCCCCAGAGCCTTCTCTTCTCCAAGCTAAACAAGCCCAGTTCTCTCAACCTTTCTTCATCAGAGAGATGCTCCAACCCTCTCATCATTTTAGTGGCCCTCCTCTGGCCTGTTCCAAGAGCTCTGCGTTGTCCTTGTTCTGAGAGCCCCAGGCCTGGACGCAGTACTCCATATTGGGCCTCACAAGACCTGAGTAGAGGTTGACCACCTCCCTCTCCCTACTGGCCATCCCTTTCTTAATGCAGAGACTGATAAAAGCTATAGGAGAGGTAAAGTTCATGGTGGAACCTATTTCAGTGGAGCAAACCAAATAATAAAATAATAATATCACCAATTCAGTATAACCTTGAATCACCTCTTGGAACATTTTATCCTCAGTAAGGTTTGTTTTATATTCATACATCAGTTACAGTGCCTCTGTATGTTTATGAAGTTGAACCTCCTCTAAAGCCATTTAAACACTGCAACTGAATAATTTCATTAAGAACACATCAACCTATCAAATTATGAAAGCAATAAACAACTACGATACACGGTACCTAGAACTGAGAAGCAAATGAAATGCACTAATGTTCCATACCGTTTTCTTCAGGTTGTAGGTCTAATAAGTCATCTACGGCACCTAAGAACAAAAAAAAAAAAAAAAAAAATTAAAAGCAACAAGAGATTTGCAGTACACTGACAATCACATTGCATACATCTAGACGTAGTTTCCTTAAGACACTTCACCTGAGTTCTGCTTGTGGTTATAATTTCCTTGTAACTTGGATAGGGCATCCTTACCATCATGAGCTGTAATCAAGAGCCATAAACAAATGAATTCACACTTAACACTTGATGGCATTGACGGAATGAGAACATGTTCACAAACACTACGTTCAACATGCAACAGTTGTTACTCATGTTTAAAATTAACACGGCCACGCTGGGTAAAAGAATAAGATGAAGATATTTTTAAATAAGTTACATTTCTGAATAAGAATCAGAATTATTAAAACTTCCTCTGCATCACCCCCTGCTACACTGTATGGGAACTGTTAAATCATGGCCTGAACCACTGATTGATCACCTGAGGTGAGCACTGAGTCAGCCTGCAGAAGCACAGGTGAAGGCAATGCACCTGCATGACTGGAAGGAGTGGAGCCTGGCTCCACCTCTCCCAGACCCCATTTAAGGGCTGACCACCACTGAGGAAGGATTTCTTGTTGGCGATCCCTCCCCTGTGGAGTTATCAGTGAACCTCAACTGTCCAGAAAAGGTGAGCCTCTCTTTATTCACCAGTTGTCTGCGTACCATCCATATAAGCCTGACAAAATACACCATTTTCTTCACTATTCTTTCTGAATACCACTCTTTTGAGTCATTCACCCTATGTACGCAAGCTTATTTCCAGGCTAGCTGCACACAAATGAGGCAACCCCAAAAACTGAAAAGATGCTCGCTTTCCTCCAGAAGCAGAGATGCTTTTTTTTTTTTTTTTTATATAAGTTTGTACTTCCACAGGATGGGAGAGAGCACAAAAGTGCTCAGGATCTCATCACTCCTTAAACTGCTTTTCTTGACTATGATTCAGTTCATTATACAAATTGAAAGTTAAAAACTGGAAGCAGTTGATGAGGAGATCTGTGAAGAAACAGTTCCACCACTGGTGGCACAATGTCTATTATTTTAGGATATACAGATATACTTAAAAAAAAAAAAAAAGCAATCTTAGCAATGTCAGAGACTTGCTAGCATACGAAGAGGGAAAACATTAACAGAAGTATTCAAAAATACTTCAGTTCCTTTTAGAGATGAAAGAAAAGGAGACATAACAAGGTATCTATATTATGGATAATGCTTAAATATTTGACAGCTCATAGGTAAGTGAGAATGATTTTAGACAGAGCCTGCTAAGAAAATACTTTAAAAGTCAGGTTTTTATATCCAAGCATTTTAAAATATCTGGTAAAATAAATATCCAACTGCTTAACTGCAAAATGATTGAAACTTCTATATGCCAAAAAAACCGTCCTGTTGTAGTGCCACAAATAAAGAAAACACACAAACAAGAATAATATAGTGATTCAATTAATTGTAGGTAACTATGGGCTGGTAGCTCATCATTACTCCTAGGTAAAATAACAGAAGCATGAGTGCTCCTGTAATAAAATGCATTTTTATGGAAAACAGGCTTAGTTTAAAAATAAAATTTAAAAGATCAAAACAATAACCACAAAAAAAACCAACTAATTCAATCCTTTGACAAAATGATGAGCTTTTTTAGTAAAGACATTTGTTTAGAAACAAGTTGACTTTCCACTATAGGGCCTTCAAGCTAGAAAGTCAGCACTGCGTAATATCTATAAGAAACATACTGAATGGATTAGGAACATGACAACTAACAGATGTCAAAAGAAGTTGTTGGCAAAAATAATTGCAAAGCAGAAGTGTTTCCAGTTTAGATCTGTGAGGTTTAGTGTTATATTCATCGTTTTTCAATGGCTTTAGCAGCCATCTGGAAATAAACACAGACTCCCTCTTGAAAAAAATGTGCAAACAACTTCCAGACTGTTAGAGGTGGTCACTCCGTTACTACAGTCAAACTGGAGAATTTGATACCACTAATTCTTAAGATATACCTCCAGGAATAAAGAGTATATGCTCCAGAGTGGAAGAATGAGTCCTGGAAATCTGTGACTAAAGTGAACAATGCTTTCATAAACAAACAAACAAAAAAAAAAACAAATATGAGCTTCTAGCTTGAAAAAATGAGATACTCCTGGAAACAGGAGAAAAAAAAAAAAAGACAATGCATAGAAATTGGAGTATGATTTTACCTTCTAGAAACACTACTGGTGAAACCAATAGCAAAAATGTCTTGTACAGTAATACTGTTCAAATATTAAAAGTGAGGCTGGACAAGGGAATGGACACAAAAAACTTCAAAACTAATGGACTAGAGGAGGTGTATTACAGATATGGAGATGGTTAGCCTATCACGAGGAGGATGTGAACTGGAAGATTCTCCAAAGAGACATACTTCAAAGTCACAGTGTAACTTAGGTTGGATGGATGTCTGGGGGTCATCTTGTGAGCCACTCACTAGAGTAGAGTCAGCTAGAAAGTTGGATCAGGCTTCACAAGGATGTACCTCAAACATCTCCAAGGATGACAATTTCATAGCTTCTGCAAGGACTTATTCCAACGCTTTGTCGCCCTTGTAGGAAACACTCTTCCTAATATCTAACCACATTTTCCCCTCCTGTCATTTGTCTCCATCTCCTTCCATTATTTCATTGTGAATCTCCAACTAGAGCCTGGCTGTGTCACTGGGTAATAACCACATACCAGGTCACTGGCAGAAGCTGAAGATGATTTTGCCCAGCTTTTAGCCATAAGTTCCACTGAATTCATCAAGTTATTAACAGAGTGGATATTTAATCGCTGGAAAAAACTAGCACACTAAGTGGCACAGTTTCCTTGTCTTGACATCCACAGAAAATCCTCTCCTTGAGGATGTGCTCAGTGTAAGAATTAGGCTTTGGAAAGCAAACTATTTGATCTGACTAAGAGTAACTGAGTGAAATGCAGTGGAATACAATGCAGAAGATATTATGTTTAACAGATCTTCCTGGCATTAAGTGTTATGCATTTATAGGGAATTGCTTGTTGAAGCTGAACATATATTACATAATCAAAAAAGAAAACAATGTATGTAGCATTTATGAAGTTGTGAACAGATGAAATAAAATACCTGAATAGTTTGGTTCCTTGGTATGGCTCTCCTCATCTAATGAAATCAGCCTTAATTTGAAAGAATAAGAAACAATATTAAGAAAACAATTCTAGGAATAGCAAATGTATTATTCTCTTTTTGGTCACATCATTACAGAACCATAATGATAACAAGTAAACAGTGATTCATACGGACTCCTGCTTTTGCTATGTATGCTGGCTTACTGTTGAATTCTATTGTTCTATTGGAAGAAGTTAAAAACCACCACCTTTCCAGGCTCCAACTAACTACGTATTTCTAATGAAAGCATAAAGTATTCCGTCTTTTCCCCATAAATATCATTAAGAAGGTGTAACTGATTCACAGAATAAGTTCACTCTTCTCTTTTTAACTTTGTAACAGAGACAAAACAAAACCGACCGTCAGGTGAGTTTTGTCCCATGGCAGCCAATTTCTAAAGAATCAAAACAGCACTGATGAACAAGCTCTTGACATGAAAAAAAAATTATATATATTTATTCTTTTGAAAAATGGAAGTGGCTTACAAGCAATTCTTACACAAATGCTCTCTTCAATAAGGAATATATACTTTCAAATTGCTGCTATTTTGTGCAAAGCCGTATTAACCAGTAGGGAGTGATACAGCCACAAGACTGATGTAGTGGTGAAGAAGGTAGAGTAGGCGCATTCCTCCTATCCTCTAGTGACCAGACAGCACTGGAGGAGTCATCTCCACTGCTCTTGAGGTTAGGCTTGGGGGAAAATAGTGGAAACTCAGATTCGGGCAAAATTCTAGTACAATTAATATTTATGGTAAAATGGAAAGTTATGATTTTATAAGCTTTATTTTACTTTGCATCATTCTTCTATAAACTTAGATGCTTATGACTTGGTTTATACATCAAAATGGTAAGGAAATGTTATTTTCTGCAGTTTTCTGACAGAAAAGGAAAAAGATAATTCATAAATAAAAACAAACATGACATCTGATGCATTTGCTGATAAATTCCAATTAACACATTTTGTGCAAATCATGCTTTTTTCTATGATTTTTTTCAGCACTGAGGAAGACAATTGTTTCTGTAATTATTGTTACATGAGGAGCAGCAGATTTGAGGAACTGCTGGGAAAACAATGGCCTGTCAAAAGGTATTTGATCAAGTCCTTACTACTCTGCTCAGCACCAAATCTGACCAACTTACAAACAGGTTTTGGTCAGTGGATGTG
This sequence comes from Oreortyx pictus, assembly GCA_036925125.1. Classification (NCBI taxonomy): domain Eukaryota; kingdom Metazoa; phylum Chordata; class Aves; order Galliformes; family Odontophoridae; genus Oreortyx; species Oreortyx pictus. The sequence goes on from JAUPFR010000007.1 coordinate 24,343,612, forward strand.
AACCTAAACAAGTAAACTAACTTTTATTACAAATAGCCAAGCCAAATACACTAATTATCAGTCAAGCCATTATCTGCTTTTGGCAACTGATCCTTAGCTGTGTGCTTCGCTTAACCAGGGACAGTCAAAACAACAGGTGGCAGAAGGATTATATCAACGTAGCTTCTCCTGGCAACTGAATCCTGATGGCCCATAGGGGAGGGATCACATCTCATTCTCCTGTTCTTCTGCCTCTATAGCAGTCCATTCATAAGTCTCTCTCACCTCAGAGTTACAGGTAACCCAAACCTTGATAGCATCAGCACACTTAAATGCACTTTTTACTAAGTACCTCCTGCTTCATTGGATTACTAAGCAATGCTGTATACATTACAAAAAACTAATTGCTGCTCAAAGCAATCAGGAATCCATATCCTATTCCCAGGTGTAAGGAGATGCTGTTGATGGGAGAAACAGAATGCTCAAATATCTTCTACCATATGATGCTGCTTACCATTTATTTTACTAAAGAAAAAAATGAAACAAAAGCTGAAAAATAAGGAGATGGCTTAGAAAGGTGAGAAACAGTTTAGTGGATCTTTTTCAAGCTCTTAATTTCATCTTAAGGTTTATTAATTTCCATACACACAATACAACATTTCAGCAATGCTTACTTTTAACTAATGTGATCAAATTATTTGTGTCTGTATTTCCAGTTTTAAAAGCCTGCTGACTTCTGTAACTAGGTAGCAGATAATACGTAGATAGAGAGACTTCTTATTTTGAGATACAGGATATATGACTTACTGACTCTGCTGATCTTCTGATTTGGTGCTCTCAGTCTGCAGGTCCTCCTTTTCTGCTCTTTCCCTTAGTTTATTCACAGGATCTTGCAAACTCTACATTATATTCATTACATAAAAGGAGAGAGAAGAAAAAAAGATTCAGGGAAGCAAAGGTGTGCCATGTAAGGCCAAACAAGACTATAAAGACGACATAAATAATCTAGTATCAAAAGTACACCCGATACAAAGAGATTCACTTTTTAAGTCTATTAGCACCTCCTGTTGCTTCTTCATTTCTTTACTCTTTTTTTCCTGACCCAACTATTTATAGAACCTTAGCAACTGCTGTGTAATAGGAAGGTACTGCTCATATCCTGAACCTGAAAGCAAGAGTTAAAATCTCAGATCACTAGGTGGAGGCCAAGTGTGATATTACCACAGCCTGTTGACTCCCCCTTAAAATGTGAAAGACCATGCTAAAAGATAACAGCAGTTTCATGGCCAGCACTGTTTATAAGCAAAAACTGGGCACGTGAAGAAGCCAAGACATGAAGCATTGTATACTCACTGAGATTACAAAACTGATAAATATACTACTAGTTGTCACCATTGTCAACGTTGTTAATCAGGGTTGTTGTACAAAAACTTAAATGAAGTCTTTAACATGTCCTGTGTCCAACTCACCTAACAAATAAAGGTTACTGTCCCCAGCCCACCCATCTGCTATGAGAAAAACATTCTCACACGCTTTAAGTTTTATTTGCACTGCCCTGTTAACCAAAATGTGTTAGTCACTAGAAGGAGCAGTTACTGTTTCTGTTAGTACTTGTGTGTACAAGGATATGAATACCTCTCTGTTTTAGAAACCAAACTAATGGATTTGTCAGATACTGCAATTGGATTATTTTTTCCCTCTCAGTAAATTAATACTTCTACCTCGTACCACAGATTAATTTGTCACAAGCATCTAGAGTGCTGCAGACATCATGTGCAGGACAACGAGGGATTACAAAGGCTGCAACAATAACTAGAGGACTTAAAGAAAAGTGTTTTACTCTATGGTTGTCATATTTTTCCAACACTGTAACACTGCAAAACCAAAGCCACTTATAAGTGTACTTCTTGGATTCTGAAAAACAGACAAGCCACCTCAGCTAGATGAAGGTATACATTACCCTTTAGCTGTGTGACCAGGTGCTGACTAGATTGCACCTCTTGTACTTTTAAGGTTGGTGGGGATTATTCAATTGATCCTGAGAGGACCTGAATTTAAGCTCAGAAACAAAACAACATGCACAGAACTTCAGTGCAAAGAAAGACAGCACTGCTGCTGGCACCTGAAGCATCTCAAACATCTTCACACAGACCACACAGTTCACTGCACTCAGGAGGTAATGCTGCAATGGTGTGTGGTGCTCTGTGGCCAACCACGGCAGCACAGAACTTACCCCAAGAAGGATGTTATGGTTTAGAATAACAAACAGGGCTACTTTACTGCCTAGTTACATGACTTAGAGAGTTATCAGAAGTAAAACCTTTTGCAACTCCACCAATGAGAGAAATTGCCATCCTTCCTTAAGAAAATGTATTATGATGCTTCCTTCATTGTTCAAGAGTGCTTCAGGAAATCCATTTTTAAAAGTCTGTGATCAAACCACGGAAACAGTATATAAAAACTGAGTTCACAAGTATCTTGGGAAGGAAACAGAATGATAATACTCAGAGTTACTATTTCCTGTATTAGAAAAATAAATATAGCTCTGAAATATAGCTTCAGTTTAAATGGAAATTATAACAAAACATTGTTGAAAATCGGCAGCTGTGTTTTAAAACAGTGATGCAACTGATTATTTTAGGCAATATTTCCATCAATTCTAACAGCAAATAATTAAATTAATATTCTTTTCCCTATTTCCTTCTACTCCACATCCTAATGTGCATCATGAACTGAGATACCTTTCTAAAATGATAAGAAATAGAGAATGAATACAAAATAAAATGAGTGCTAAAAGCTACTGTTAACTGTTTTGTGAACAAGAATGCATAGGAATGTGATAACTATTGTCAACATGCATACAAATGACAGTGATATTCTGTTAATTGTTTTAGGTTATGTCTGAAGAAAGGAAGAACTCCCATCTCTTAGGAAGTAAAATGATTAAACAAGTTTGTAAAGACATAGAATGTGGACAAAAGAAAGTGTTCTTCATTCAGCTTGGTGTATGAAACATCACCGACTTCACTGGCTGAGAAGAGACAAATGTCTAACTTCACAGAACCTGTCTGGATGCTCGTGTGAACTCACATGGACTTTGTGAGCCACACAGATATGTTACTGAGGGTCTCATGTCTAAAAAGATTTCTTCCTAGCTTAATTAGTTCTCTTCTATAATAATCAGTAAGATTGTAAACATTTGTAGAGCCAGTTCACAGTCATTCATTGTATTCATTCTCTGTCTCTACAACCAAAAGTCACCCAATAATATTTTGCTAGGTACCATAATATCCCGGCCATCTATGGCATTTCTCCTCTGCCAAGAGAAAACACTGCTCCTAGGCTGACTGCCTCTCACTTACAAAACTCCTTTACCTCTATTTGGGCTTCTTTCAAGTTCAGCCAAAATGACCTAGACTGCATGCAAAACCTGTCCTGTATTTAAATTACTGGAGTGTTGGCAATGCACCCAGCTTGCCTGCAGTTCCTCCAAAGTGACTTAAGACAACTTAAGCACCTCCACTCTAGTGCAGCCTCACCTCACCAGCGTCCTGTGCAGTTTTGGGCACCATAGTATCAGAAGGACATAAAACTACTAGACAGCATTCTAAGGAGGAGAACAAAGATGGGGAAAGATCTAGAGGGTAAGGTCTATGAGGAGCAGCTGAACTCCCCTGGCTTATTCTGCTCAGAGCAGAGTTGAGGGGAGCCCTCACGGTGGCTGCAGCTCCTCACTGAGTGCTGAGCTCTGCTCTCCGTGACAACGGCAGGGCCTGAGGGAATGGCATGGAGTTGTGTCGGGTAGGGGCAGCTGGGTGTCAGGGAAAGGGTCTGCACCACAAGAGGGCAGTGGGCATGGAATGGTCATAGTCTGAAATTGAGAGAGTTTAAGGAGCATTTGAACAATGCTTTCAGACACAGGGTTTGAATTTTGTGTAGCCCTGTGAGGAGCCAGGAGTTGGACTTGATGGTCCTTGTGTGTCCCTTCCTGCTTGGGATATTCTGTGATTCTTTGCTGTGAGAAAGAATCAAAGTAACATAGTTAAGGGCAGCTCCAGGAGCAAGGGAAACATCCTAGGTCATCATAACTACATGTGGAGTATTGAATAAACAAGTGTCTGCTTCATTTGGAGGGAAGACTGAAAGGGAAGAGGAAAACCAGGTGGCTTTTTAGAATTTCCTCATAGAGGTCATGAAAAAGAAAAAAGTACCCAGAGATACAAAATTATACACAGTCTTGCCTAGGGAGTAAAGTCACGGTGCAGCAAATGGAAATGAAACAACAGCAAAGGCCAGCAGAAGGTAACAGTATGGAAGTAGCTGCCTAGGCTTGGTTCTCCAAACCATAAGCAGCAGATGCAGCAGTGGTCCACTTGGCAAATAAAATAAATAGATGCACTGAGATTTAGGCCCCTTGAGTCCCTTACCAAGGCTATTACCATTTCTAGACTCAAATGAACTCTTTAGGAAGTTTAGCATTATAGTACAGAAATGTACAAAACCTGACTAAACACTCATTAAGTAACTAAGGCAAATAAACAATGACAGAAATTTGACAGAGGCACCATTTATGAAAAGCAGCCCCTGAAATAAATTGGAATTCATTTGATATATAGTAATTTAAAGACAATGAAACTTTAAAAGTTTTAACAGAGCAACAGCCCATCATCTTTAATATTAAGGTAATGGATATTTTCACATCATGATACGTAGGTTTGTTAGCACATTAATAATAATCTTTCATCAAGCATAAAATCAACAGTTAAGGAATACAGCTGCAATAGCACAATTATACTACTCTCAGCATATACCCTGAAGCAAAGAAAACAAATGGGCTGCTTTTCATTAAGGGAGTTTGGCAACCACCTCTGAAGACAATGTTTTCTTTCCAGAAACAACCCCAAGAGCCACTTATGAGTCTCTTTCCTGAGGTAAATCTAGTACATTCATGCTACAAAATGCAAATAGTAATTTTCCATTAAATGGCACCTTCTAATTTTTCAGTAAGACAACCTACATTTAAGTCGAATAGTAAAATTGTTTCCTTAAATTCCTGTTCTGAAGTAAAAAGCTGACCCTACATATATGTATGCTCAGTTTATTTCAGAAGAGCTACTTCTGAATTCAGGGTGAGTAACATTAAGGTGCTGCTATCAGAACTAGAATTATAAAAGTAAAAAATGATTTGCTAGCACCAAATTCAATATTTTCCTTTAGAAAATATCCCTTTCAAGATACAAAACAAAGACAAAATATTCTAAGAGACAACTTTTGATTAAACATGTAGGAACGGGCCCATTAAAATATTTTATGTACATTTTAAGCAATTATATACTCCAACTGTATGTCTTCAATGCGTGAAGTGAACAGCAGATCAACCTCTTCATTGAGTAAACTTCCACACCAAAAGTTTACTTGTTAGATACTACACTTATTCTTGGTCACTTACAGCCACTTATTATACTTTACAAGAAAGAAATAATATCACAATCAGATGCAGGAGACTGAACTTTGATATACAAAAGAAAATAATCCCATGCTCTAGAGAGCACAAAGAAACAAAGAACTGATATTATAAGGCAGCAACACAGTCTTATCCCCAAGCAGCTGTTTTCTGCAAGCACAGACTTCCATGAAACTGTAATATGAAACTAACCTCTGATTGCCATTACATCTCAGCATATACGTAACTGCAAAAACAGGAAATCACATATTTTCAGAGCAGGAGGCCAGTAATAAAAATGGTTATGATTCTCATTAACAAAGTTAGGGCTGCACCTCAAGCATGCTACAGTACTCAGAAATTAACTATAAAAATGATTGCGTTTCACAGTGTGCTTGTTACATGTGTGTGGACAATATGGATTTTATTTCTCCATCACAGATTCCTAACTTAATGCCAAATTTACAGTATGTTGAAATCTTTCATAGGAAAGAATTCAGAAAAATTCTGAATAGAATAATAGAATATTATTCTATTATATAGAATATTATTATTATATTATAAATAAAATAGAAAAAATTCAGAAGATAACAAGCATTTAGAAGTATCTCATCATTTATCACATGGGTATTTCATGCTCTAGAATAGGTGCATTTTCTATGCAAGTTTATTTCCAAAGTGTCTAAACATTACTATTTTGAAATGTCGTATGTCTTGTTAAAATAATCATGTTTATAGGTATGAAAGGGAAAAAAGAATAAATACACAGCAAAAATATATGCTGCACAAATTAGACTGGAAAGGGTTTGTTTAAAAGCATGGAGAAAAAGCCTTCACAAAACTTTAAACACTGGGAGATCCTGAGGAGAACAGTCCCTCAGCATGCTACCCAGGCTCTGGCCATGCTTTACTCAGGCTGTGAACCAGCCATTGGTACAACGAGAGATGAGGAAACAGAGGTTTGGAGTTTAACTGGAGAGACTGTAGGCAACGACTGGCAATGTCAGGATAACTATGCCTAACTATCTCCTGAAATTTTATGCTGACTTGCCCTACAAGACAGGATTCTTTAGAGATTGGCTAAGATGGAAAAGTTTATGAGCTTTTAAAGCTGTCCAGAACAGCCTCCTTTTATTTTTGTCCTCTGGTCAGGAGAGACTGAAGTTTGAAATGTGTTTGTTTGTTTGGTTTGCTTTGATGTTTAAAGCTGCAGAAATAATTGTATCCACAAACGCTTTATGTACTCTGGAGTTCAGAAACTGTTCCCTTTCAACTCACATTCAAGAAAACAACTTTAAATGCAGGATGTCACATACAGGCAGGTATGCTAGCCTGGGGTACCTTAAACCTTATACCTTCAGGTGCTTCTCTTCCTGGAGATCTGGGGTAGCCACAAGCTATACAGCACCCTGCAGTCCAGCTTTCACTTCTGCACGCCATATGCACAAATATACATGGACTGAGGCTATGACTTGTAATTGCTCTCAAACTAGGTTGTCTCTCCAAGCACACAGCGCTTCACTGAAAGCTCTTCATTCCTTACTTTTCCACCAGTTGGTAATCCTTCCATCAGACCTTCTTCAGACAAAAGTTAATTTTCTCCCACATAAATAGGGTCAATCACATAGCTATTATGTTGTATAAAATAATCACAGGACAAGGACATATGTGAGGATAACTGGGAAATTAATGTTTCTTTTTTAACCATTTTCCTATTGTCAACGGTTTACCGGGCTGGATCGGCCCGGTTCCGTGACAATTGGTGTGGGGGACCCGCAGACCCACATCCCAGGAAAGGGAAAGGGGGAAAGGAAAAAGGAAAAAGGGAGATGGGCCTAGAAACAAAACAGCGGCAACGATCTGAGGAGGAAAGCTAATTTACTAAATAAGATATCAGAAAGCAAAATAACACAATATAATACAATATAATTGGAATTGAAGCTAATAAATCAAATAAAATGAGCAAGAGAGAGTGTCCGATAAACCGAAGGCCTTACACTAACGCTGAAGGCGATACGGCAGCGAGCACCCACTGCTGAGTCGATCCCGAAGGAAAGAGAGTGTCCCGTGACTGCAGAGGGTTTTTATCTTTTCCCTCTGAGCGGAAAATACGTAAAAATGTAAAGCATCGCAAAGTCCTCTGGGGAATGTAGTTCTCCTCTTCTGAGACAGGTATACCCGGAAATATCAATGATCTATGGAGTTGGAGTATTAACTCTTTAACTCTTAATGCACTACGTGTTGTTATGATGTGGAATACCAATACCAAAAAATCATAAAACCATGACACCTATTTGTTTACTGAAGCTCAAATTGCAATGGGAAGAGCAACTTCTTATGCAGCAGCAGCAGACACGACCAGGAAAATACACAATGAGAGTGAGAGCTTATTTTTAGAAACTTGGCTAAACTTTCAACTCATGACTTCAGTCAGATATTGCACATGTTCCACATTCAAAGATTACAGAAGATCAACAAATAACACTAGTCAAGGAAAACAGTAATTCCCAGAGAAGCCGAGGGGTAGAATGTACTCCAGCACAGGTATGGGGACTGTGAATATGTTTGTATTCGTACTCAGCCTGACAAGATCTTAAAGAGTGGGAATTTTGAAAAGCAGATGCAAAGGCAATATAGTATTAATTCATGCGTGGGATTATGGAGGACAACAGAAATCCTTAATTCTGATGGACTTTATGATTCTTTAAGAGCAGTCAAACACAATCCCAGTTACCACTTAAACAAATACTTAAGTGCAGCCCATAATAAATAATGTCTTCCTTTAAAATATGTCCTTAATCACTACACTCTACATGCAGTTTCTGATAGTACTACACCAGAAGTGTTTTTGATAGAAAACATGTATTTAAATGAAAAATGGGACAGGGATTGAATTGGAAGACAACATATGTCCTCGAACTTCTAATTGGGGGTCAGGGGAGCAAAATCCCTACCAGTGTAAGAATGGAGAAAGTCCAAGACCACCGCATGAGCTGAATGTCTACGGGGCCAGACAACATGCATCCCAGGGTTCTGAAGGAACTGGATGATGTGGTTGCCAAGCCACTTTCCATCATATTTGAAATGCACTGGATGTCAGTCAAAGTCCCCAGGGACTGGAAAAAGGGAAACATCACTCCCATATTCAAGAAGGGGACACAGAAAGTCCTGGGGAACTACAGGTTCATAGTTCGTACTATCTGGTCATGGCCAGATGGCAGTGACCAAGGGCTCTATGTCCAGGTGGAGGCCATCTTGGTCAATCTTGGGACTGATGCTCTTCAACATCTTTATCAACAACACAGTGGGATTGAGTGTGACCTCAACAAGTTTGCAGATGACACCAACTTCAGCAGTGCAGCTGACACAACATGAAAGAGGGATGCTATCCAGAGGGATCTCAACATGCTCAAAAAGTAGGCACACAATAATCTAATGAGGTTAAACAAGGCCAAATGCAAGACCTGCCTGGAGTACTCTGTCGAAACATGAGGCCCACAGTACATTAATAATGTGAAACTGTTGGAGCAGGTCCACAGGAGGGCCACAAAATTGACCCAAGGACTGGTGCATCTCTCCTATAGCAACAGGTTGAGGGAGTTGGGATTGTTCAGTTTGGAGATGAGAAGGCTCTGGGGGGATCTCACTCCAGTGTGACCCTCCAGTGCTTGAAGGGAGCTTACAAGGAAGAGAGGGAACAACTGACTGTGACAGGACAAGGGGGAATAGCTTTAAACTAAAAGAGGAGAGATTTAGATCAGATGTTAGCAAGAAAAACTGTTACTCAGAGAGTGGTGAGGCACTACAACAGGTTGCTCAGAGAGTTTGTGGATGCCCCATCCCTGAAGGCATTCTAGGTCAGGTTGGAAGAGATCCTGGGCAGACTGATCTAGTGGCTGGAAACCCTTCCCATGGCATGGGAGATGGAACAAGATGATCTTTAACCTCCCCTCCAAACTAAGCAACAAAGCATGAATGTTTTCTACATCGCTGCATGATCTCTTATTTGTTAATAATGGGAAGACAAATATACCTATATATTCCTTACCTTTAGCATTGTGAATTCATATGGCTGATAACCTTTGAAACTTTCATGGATAGCTGCCATTGTGTGTGAAGTTTTTTCCCAAAAATGAAGAAGCGTTGTCTGTAAGGTAAGGTAAAATTTTAGTGCAATGTTATCTTAAACATGAATCTGCTTTTCATGCAAAATTTACATCTCCACTCCAGCATTAGTTATATATTCTCGTATTCGAATATTCGCAACCTCTTAGAAAAACATAAATTAACTGGAAATCTTTATTTTGGGAGGTTAATGGGTTTGTTTTTTTTTTGTTTGTTTGTTTATTTATTTGTTTTGATACCTGATATGTTGTTAATACGTGAGAAAGAAGGTTGCATCTGCTTGCTCCCAAAAGGTCAACTTTTTGACAGACATCAGTCTTCAGCTTGTCAAAGTTGAGTTTTGCATGTCGCACTTGAGCTTGAACCTTCAAACAAAGGGAGAATTATTTCTGTAGCGAGTTTTTTTTCCTTCATTTTTCTACCCCAACTTCATGAAAGAGGAAACTAACAAAACTTAGAAAATCAGATATATCAGAAAATAGAAATCAGAAAGCTGAACAGACTCAATTTTATACATAATCTGTCCCACTGAAAATACATTACAGCAAGCTGACAGTTGGGAAGTATAAGTTACTGCATAATACAGATGCACATTCAAGGACATCTCCATATATCTGTTGCAGGAAAGAAATCATACTGACAAAATTCAAAGTCAGTCAGAAACCTTTGCTGACAGTATACTGCCAGCTACAAGAACTGCTACAAGAAGTTATCTCGTCAAAGTTTTCCTTTTAATATGAGTGCTTTTCCTGTTTGTTGCTATAAGGAAAAGAGGTACCCTTGCCTAGGAATAATTTCTGTTTGAAAGAATTTTAGTTTTACAAATTCTTCTACCACCAGTTATGTATACACAAGACACTGTTACACAAGCCACACACATTGGATGACAATACTAGCACAGTCATTGTCGGGTATCAGAACAGGAATGATGTTTTGTGCACAGGATGTCTCATTTTAATGACAATTTTGTGCAGATAAATTTGCATACAACAAAATATTTACACAATCTAATTTTGGTCCAAGGTAATACAAAATTATCAGAAAAAAAAATACAACGTTTTTTCTATAACTTCTTTGCAGTTACAATGTTTACCCACAAAAACCTTCACAGTGAAGGAAAACCACACTGAACTCAAATTAAATACATTTCCTTTTCTTTACTTGCCTAATTCAGAGAGGAAACTTACTTTGGCCAAACTACACAGACTTGGTTAAAACAAGACCTGACAAACTTGCATGTTTCTGCCCTTCAGAAGCAAATCCATTATCCCGCAACACATATCTGTGATCCTTTAATGGTAAGGACAGAGACACACCATGTGACACCAGCTGAAACATTAGGGTTACTATATCTATAACCCCATCCCATTTATACTAATAGACTTCCAACCAGGCAGAAAACAGCAAAAGATCAGTACCACAGATTCATCAGATGACCACCTCAGATGAACTGTGGCCACAGCTGTGATTGGACAACTCTTTTTCACTGATCTCATCCAATCAACTGTGCATATGTTACAGGGTTATACATATCCAAGGCCTGATATGTTCATAATGAAGGAACAATTATAACTGAAAACTGATGAGAAGTAAAGAATCTCACAGGTGAGATTTTAATGCAGTTGGTGGCAGTGTGTCAAATATAAAGCTATGTTTTCCAATGATGCAGCTGAAATCCTTTTTGTCTTCAGTGTATCACAGAACTAGTTTTTGAGAGCACAGCAGGGTCAGCTGTGATTTTGTACATTAATAGTCCAAATGAGCAAAGAATGCTACTTCAGGGGAATATGAATATCTCTGTGTCAGAAATGGTGGTCCACAAAAAAAAAAAAATATACTAGTACATGTGACCATTTTCACAAGAGACTGGGATTCATATCTACCTCATGTCACCAACTCCTTAAGAAAAATAAATAAATAAATGAAAACAGAAAACAAGAAACTTGTAAAGTATCCAGTTACCGTCTTCCTGCTATCAGCCTTCAGGACACTTAGCAAGAAACAGCATTTTACCTTAAGTTAATATGCAACTAGTGACTCATTTAAAAGCTAGAACACTGACCAAATAAAACAATTCATATCAACGTGGAATATTAACCTGTATATTTGAGATGCCCACACAGATAATTCAAAATACTTAGTGCAATGTTTTGTTACCAAAAGTCACAGATTTATCTTACCAAGAAAGATGTGAAAACATGAGAGTTGTTCAACTGAGGACATTTCTGAGCTTTTTTTAACGTGCTGGAAGTTTATTAAACAAAAGCACTCTCCATTGTAGAGCAGCAGTGCAGGACAGCCCAGAAAGAACCCCACACTGTGCATCATCATGACCTTTTGCCTTCTATGTGTACCCATTAACACATTTTCAACCCAAATTATTGTTAGACATGGCTTCAAGAATTAGGTATAAAACCTCTTTGCTCATGAAGCAGAATCAACTTAATACTGCACAAGTTATTATAACAAAACTTTGGTTTTCTGCTCAAGGGGAAGCTGATATAACACATGCTGAAGTTCTCATTTCTCTGCAATTACTTTCTAAGAAGAGGAAAAAAATTGATCACATTGTGGTTTCTGTTCTCAAATTTTATTTCTTATATTTCACTGCATTCAAGCCACAACATACAAAATTTCATCGAAATCATGGTCTGAGAAATGACAGGATTTTACTGACTAAGAGAATTGTGCTGATCCAAAGGCAAAGTGGGCATTTTACAATGAAAGAGTTTCTAAGCATCTGAAGCAGTAGGTGCAAGTTATGAGATTAATGGCATACAAGAAAACCTCACCATGATACAGATGGCGTAAGAAAAGGATTACTACCCTCCATCTTTTCCTTTTTCTAAGGAGAAATAAATTGCTTTTAATTTTCCAATGCAAATCATTATCAAACTATAATATTTAAGGAATTGAATTCTTTAAAAAGAACACGAGAAAAATCTGGAAAAAAGTGTCTTATTAATTTATTTTTTTGATAAACTAATAAGCCAGATAAAACTGAAATAATTTAAAAACCTACACTACATAGATAATCATTCCTAAACGCTGTGTTTGAAATTTGCACTCTGGGATGTTTGATTGTAAGGAAATATAACTGCAAACTAAGCTCATACTTAAACAGAAAAGTCCCCGTCTTCAAGAGTGCCATTAAAAAAGAACAAAACAAAACATGTTCAGACCCAATCAAAAAACCCTGTTCAGTATGTTGTTACTGAAGTTTCGATTTTTTTTTATTTTTTATTTTTATTTTTTACATATTTTCAAGGAATTTTTTGTCTTCCATGGTATTTCCATGTTACTACTTTTAGTCTAGGATAAAACACAAAATTTACTTTCAGTAGCAGCCCAATTTCAGGGACAGTTCAGCCAATAAAAAATTATCTCCAAACTAAATACAGTATATTTTTGTCTCAGCACTTCCAGTATAGAAGCAGAAACAGATGCTTTCAGTCTCATTTGTCACACAGCCTCTCACTTACTTGCTCTGAAAAGCATGCACAGTGTGTGTACAGAGTGGAAAGCAGGAGGGGGAAGTAAATCGAGAGGGAAAAATTCCTGGAATACAGTAAACCTTCCTGCTGGGGGCTTTGGGTAAACTCCACCAGCAGATGGAATCGGCAAAAGTCTCCGCATGAAGTAAGTGTAGCACCTTCTGGCATACCTGATTGTTGTAAGGACTACATGAAACCTAAGCACAAACTAAAGTAGGCTGTAGTTTGAGGACAAAGTATTTAGTGCACAGAAGAGAAAGCAAAAGGAACCGGGCTATTACTTATCACAAAGCTGCAATAACATTATCCAAGCTATGAAGTTATGAAAAGGAACACCTACTGTACTTTTGAACCAACACATGCAAGCACCTATTGTTGTCTGCTCTAAAAGTTGAGTTTGATGCCACATAGTCTGAGGACAGAAAAGCAAATGTGTTATACAGTAATAATGACTGTAGCTAAACTATTCCATGTGCAGCACAACGACTTCCAAAGTCTTGCACAGTACTAACCCGGATTTTAGCATGCTTTGGTATGTTCAATGTTTTGCAGCCTATTCTTTGACTCAACTGTTCCCTTGGGTGGGGACAGTATTTATTGCATGTATTAAACCGTTCCATGAATGTGTGGGACACATAAGGGATACGTAAGAACAGTATTTAAAGAAGAGGTAGTATACTTCTGTTCAGCTGCTTTAACTCTTCAGTTATGGTCTGATGAAGAACACCAATAAAAGTTACTTTCAGGAGATGACATTTATGAAGTTCAAAATGCCTAACTAGAAAGTAAAACCACCTGGGCAGTATAACACACGCAAACAATATCTGTCAGGTTTGAAGCTAAGCAGATGTACATCAAATTTGTTCAAAAATGAAACTATTCCTGAAAGAGATACAAGGTATTCTAGAAAAAAGGTGCATAGTTAGTTCAAATTTTACATTACTCGATTTTGCCATATTGTACTTAACTACTATTGCCCCTGCTTGTGTACATATCTTCATGCACCTCATTCCATTAGGCTTGATTAAGTAAATTTAAGGTACTGTTGGCATTCATATTAAAGACTAAATAGCTACCACTGCATGTTTACCTGTATGTCTTACTCTTGAAAGCAACAAAAGTATCATCTGCCTTTCTGCTTAAAAAAATATGTTAGCTTTGAAAGAACAGACAGTTCCATAGCATTGCTACCCATGATTCTGATTCTCAGTCAGTATGGAATCACAAGCAAATAATGCCTTGAAACTGCTGTTGAAAACCTGTACATCCTGTGTCAGGACTGTTTCTATCCATCAGGAAAACCATGAGAAAAGAAAACATCAACTACATATTATTGCAACTAATTCTGAAAAGAGAAAACTTCCTAGTATCCTTAAGTGATAAAAAAAAAATCCTCTCATTATTATAGAACCGTTTGAGTGGAAAGGGACCCTTAAAGATCATTTCAGCTCTCCTGCAATGAACAGGGACACCTACAGCTAGATCAGGTTGCTTAGAGCTCTGTCCAGCAAGACCCTGAATGTCTCCAAGGATGGGGCATCCATCACCTGTCTGGGCAACCTGTGCCAGTGTTTCACTACTCTTAGTGTAAACAACTATATTTTTAATTCAATCTAAATCTTCCCTGTTTTAGTTTGAAACTATTTCCCCTTGTCCTATCACAACACCCTGTCTTACCACCCTGCTAATGAGTCTGTCCCCTTCATCCTTATAGCCCCCGTTAGGTACTGAAAGGCTGCAGTGAGGTCTCCCCAGAGTCTTCTGTTCTCCAGGCTGAACAACCCCAGCCCTCCCAGCCTGTATGGACTTGATCAAGGCAACAAGATACAATATGGCACAGATTTTTCAGCTCCCTACAACCATCTTCAAGTAGAATTTAGATGTAATTGGAACATCTAGTTCACTTGTTCAGAGTTCTCACTGCAGTATATTCAGTACAGTCCTGAAACTGAACGTACACAGTAAACCTAGTGATAAAACTAGAAAAAAAAAAAAAAGTATAAGCAATGCTATACTACTCTGTCATAGAATATAGTGAAATGTAACTTAATATGGCTCAGTTTAATAGGAGCAGCATTTCATTTACTGGCACTAGGAACAATCACATTTCTCTGTCAACTAGAGCTGAATCTCAGTGTACAAATAAAATGAACAAAAAGTCTTCATTCTATGCTGGTACAAGTTATTTCCTTTTATCTCAGTATTATTTATTTCTACCAGAACAAATGAATCTCCAGGATTACATAAGTTTTATTCTGCTTATACTGAATAACTCCTTTAGACTTTAGCTGTCTAAAGGAAAGAACTATTAAAAAAAATCCCATTATAATCAAAATGTTATTCCCCCAAACCTGACAACTTTCATGCAGACTTGGTCACTGGAATCAGTTTCATGTTAGCTACTTTCACTGTCTTATCCTATCCTGAATTTGTGATAGTATCCTTCTTACACTCAGTTTCCCTTCTCACAAAATGAGATTTAATGAAAGACAAGATTTTACATTCACAAAATGTGAGACCAAATAACAGCTGTAACAGCTTTAATTTTCACAGAAAAAAATAGCCTCTGATGATAACTCACATTTTCATCTGAGTTACTGTGTTATTATTCCCCTTGAATTCAGTAGTATTGCTCACTGTTGTTTAACATTTGTATTGCAGCAGCTACTGAAGGTTTCAATGAGATGAATTCCCATTGTATAAGATGCCAGAAGTCAATGAACAAATTCCAGGTCTTGTGCCAGGGAGATGTGATCTTTAGGTAAAAGCCCCTGATAGTCAGGCTCCTACACTGGGACTGCGCTGGAAAAAGAAGCCCTTCCTGGATACCCACAGGGTGACTCCTGCTCTGGGCATAGTGGAATTTGCCCCATGTTATACCACTTATTAAACTTGATTTAATAGCATGGTGCTCTTCAGCCATTTTTTGTATTGCAGCATGCATATAACCATATCTCCATGCACACACACAGTTCTAATATCAATATCCATCAGCTAAAAAGCATTAGAGCTGCCAGGGGGTGTCTGGAGTAATACACTCAAGTGAGCTTCAGCATTCAGCTGTGCTTCTGATCAGAGAATCAGGAGAGCTTGAAGGGCTTTTTTTCCCCTGCTTCTACTGATTTGTAACAAAAATATAAACATATCCTGAAGATAAAAGTGAACTCAAATTACTACTTAACATTCCAGGTTTCTTGCACGTGGTGTATCATTTCTCATGGGTAAGGCCACAGGATTTTAAACTTCCTTTTCTATTCTCCTTCTGACCCCCTCTGGAAGGGATAATAAAGATGCTATAGACAGGAAAATATTTGTGCAAGGAAAGCAAGGAAAGTATCATATAACAGAACTGTCTTTCACACAGACACTGTACACCAACACATGATAGCTTTGATACAATGTACAGCCCTAGATTCATGTATAGCGTGCAACTGATAGTACAATTGAGTTTCTCAGCCCCATGACATTAACAGAAATAAACCAACACATTTCGTGTTGTACTCCCACCAGTCTCTCTGCCGCTACACTATGCTACAGAATCAGGGTCTTAATTATTTTTTCATAAGGAAATTGATCATATTCTGACAGCTCCTCTGCCTCTAACGTGCCATGCTGCCCTGAGGCACTGAATAGATTATCGCTGAAAAGGAAAATTTTAGGAGCTTTTAAGAAGCTGAATTTAAGAAATTCTGCAAAGTTGCCTTACTTAAAGTTTAAACTATATATACATACATACATACATTTATCATTAGAGATCCTTATCATCTCCCAGAATGGAACAGCAAAACCTGAAAATCTTTTAAGGCTGGATGACAACATTCTGTACTTCAAATGTATTTGCAATTACAACATTTGAAACCTTAGCCACCAAGAAAACAAAGTAATTGCACAGTAAGGGAAGCTTCATATATTTGCATTGGATTAAGTTTCCAGAGTTTTAAAAACACTTCAGATTTGTCTTTAGTTTTAGTTTAACTAATACTCTGTAATACTGCAATCATTTGATGTTATTTTAAGTAGAATAAATTTGCACTTAATTTTCTCTTCTTGGCATGGTCAAAGCATTCCAGTATTTGTGGGTAACAACCCTTAACACTGCAGGAAGCACCAAAAGGGATCCACTATTTTCTGGAATTCTGTGATTTGACAATGCATGTTTTGATACAACAGGGTTCATTTCAGCAATTCTTTGAGGACAGCCACTTTAACTCCCATAGTAATCTTCAAAACTTACTTTGGCTCAGTATTTGCCAGAATTTTTCCTTGTGTATAGCAGCATTTCTATGAGTTCACTCAGACCTTATGCTTATTTACTATTTGAATTCATCACGCATAAGCTTTCAAGCACTGAATCTTGGTAAATTCTTGAAGAGGTGACTGAAGAATTTCAGTAACATAAATACGATGGTCAAGCCAACTCTCCATCTTCTCTTTGATACATGAGAATGACTGACCTAGAAACACCTTATCTAAGGTAAGTTCCCTTAGTCCTCAAGTTACCTCTAACATTTCTCAATTCTCTCTCTCCGTCTCCCTCCTCTCCAGTTTTTCAAGCCAGAGGTGTGGGCTACCCACAAAAACTGTATCAGTTTCCTAGAGAGTCCTGCTGCTGGCTGACTACGCTAATTCTTCACTGAAGACAAAAAAACTGTTGTAGATATCTTACAAATGCAGTTGCAGAGCTGCTTTTAGCAACTGACTGCCTGAGAACAGAAAATAATCATATCTAAAAGAGTTGAAATTATGATTAAATATACAAAAGAGCTCCTAAATCCAGGATTCCAAACAGATACTATCATATTGCTAGTATCCAGTCAATGGAGATGAAGCCACTGCGCTCAAGATACAAATATATGCAAGACAAACCACTACTTCCATTCTGATCTCTCCTTTAACCAAAGCAAAGTTGCCTATGCAACTTTTATTTCCTAGCCCTTTTTTATCCTCTCACTACTTTGGGTCAGATTCCTGCCTTTTCTTCCTGTTTTGAAATCCACGTTACCTGGTCAGCTCTGACTGCAACATGTTCCTCTGCGGTAAGCTACCCAGGTCAAGGACAATGTCATGGGAAAAAGCAAAGTGATTTAAGGACTTTCCTGGTTGTTGTGTTTTTCTCTTTAGCAGTAACATTAAAAATACGTTATTAGTACCATGGCTGTTTTTAATGCCAACAGAGGACTCTTTTTTAAGAAAAGATGTACAAATATTATATTTACAAAACAGCCAGACCATGGACGTGAGCTCTCATTTCAGTGGAATATGAAATCTGCTATTCGTGTCACATTTATGTTTAATTTCCCTCTTAAGTTTTTCAGTACTCAGCCTGTAAAACTTTTACTGCTTTGAGTCTGTTGGCTCACAAGCCGTGTAAGCGCAGCCTGGCTGTAATGACTAAGCCATAGTCAAAACTGCTTACTCCATAACCACTGACAATCAGCAGATGTGAGCAACTCTCTGACCCCTGTGAGCATATAAAAATGATGGCTGGCTTGAATATTCTTCCTTTTTCCCTGAAAAAACCCAAAGGCTAGCTGTACTCTCTTCTGATATATTCCATGATGGCTATCGCAGAAATTGAATCCTACCAATTAGCTTTCCCTCTCTGGTTTATACAAACACTGACACAAATAACTTAGCTTTTTCCCTCTCCCTTTTTCTGCCACCTCACTTCACTCCCAGCTCTGTAATTATTCCTGCTGTTGTATACTGTACCTTTTCCACCATGCCTGTGTCTCTTTAGATATCTGGAAAAACAAGAACCTCATCACACATTACGCATGTGGTTCCATGAATATTATCCAGTGGCATGAAGAATTATTTTTCCCCCATTCTATTTTTCTTCCACCCACAGCCAAGTTGGATCTGTAAAATTTTATCAGTTCAGCCTTTGTACAGGGGGAATAAGCTACATTACTCTGAAAGAAAAGGTCAAAAAAGCATAAATGCATGCTCAAAGATGTAAAAATAAGCTACTGTAAAAAGAGCGAAAGAGTCTTCAGTCTGGAAAAAAGAGCTGAATAAGGAGTGCATTAGGAGGCCATCAGACAACATACAGACATAGGAAAACACTGTGCTTTAGCCACAAGAATTGGAGAACATAATATTAAACCAGGAGATTGAGCTCAACACAAGGACAGCAGAACTTTAAATAACACCCATGTCAGCTGAGCAACCCTCTATGTTTTATGATGTTCTCCGCTGGTCAGAGCATTACATGAAAATCATAGAGTCACCACCAAGGTTGGAAAAGACCACCAAGATCATCCAGTAGAACCACCCACCTATCACCAATATTTCTTACTAAATCATGTCCCTCAGTACAACATCTAAACGTTTCTTGAACACCTCTAGAGTCAGTAACTTCAGCACCTCCTTGGGCAGCTCATTCTAGTGCCTGGCTTCTGGAGTTTTTCCTAACATCCAACCTGAATCTCCTCTGGTGTAACTTGAGGTCATTCCCTCAAGTCTTATCTCTAGTTACATGGGAGAAGAGACCAACCTCCATCTTGCCACTACCTCCCTTCAGGGAGCTGTAGAGAGAAATAAGGTCTCCCCTGAGCTTCCCCTTCTCCAGACTAAATAATCCCAGTTCCCGCAGTTGCTCCTCATAAGATTTGTGCTCCAGACCATCACCACTTTGTTGCCCTTCTCTGAACATGCTCCAGGTCCTCAATGTCTTTCTTGTAGTGAGGAGCACTACATACTTGCTCTATGCAATGTCCTGACCGCATCTGTTGGTCACAGATGATGGACAGATGGTGGGATTTCTACTTGAGTTAATGTACCCATCCTGAAGAATCAGGTAACACTGAGGTGTTTGTGCAGGTCAGGGTAGGATTTTAAGCAAGCTGTTGTGCTGGACTGTGCCTGCATCAGTGCGTTATCTGAAAGCTGTGCTGTGATCAAAGGCAGTAGAGATACTTCCCAAGCATTTTTCCTAAAAGACAGCAGTCTTTCGCACTTCACTGACACTCGTGTAATAGCAGGCTTTTCAGTATCAAAATTCAAAACCATGCTGAATTTTGTAACATAAAAAGTGTTCATTTTCAATTGCCAGGGTGCATTCATGCACTGCCTTATGCCCCACCATGCCTAAGTAAGGGAAAGCATTTAGAAATACTCCCTAAATTGTAACTGTGTGACAGCAGGTTAGCTTTGAATTCGCACAGATTCATTTGAGGAAGAGATAGGAGCCATTTTCAGGCACTGCATAAACTAATACTGCATAACTGCAGCGTAGACAAAAGCCTAGATCTCAGGGCCTTACTTTCACAAGATTTTGTACATGTATCTTAAGATCTGGGATTTCAACTTTGGGAATAGCTTGCCATAACGTACAGGATCCACCTAGACAGATCTAGTTTAGCTTCCAGTATCCATTGCCCAAGTACGCAGGCAACACTCTTCAAGTCCTAGAGATTTGTCTGCCAAGTGAAACTTTTGCTCATTATATTTAAAAGGGGAGTGGTGCACTGAACAGTAATATTATCTGCATGAATCGTCAGGAAAAAAACTATAAACAGCAATTTTTATTTTTTATTGAACTTTTACTTTGCATTTGTGAAAATTGTTAGAGCAGCCCTATTACTAGGTTAGATATTCTGATCAGAACTCGCTAAAATAGCCTGAATTGATATACCAGAAGTCTTCTGGCTATTCAGTTAATGAGGCATTCTGTTTCAATACATCTCAAAAGAATGTGTGTTTTTTTTTCCCTTGCCTATTTAACTGTTTGAGTTCAAACTGTGACCTGTTCTTCCCCACTATCAATAATACGGTAGTACAAAAACCTAAACCCAAATGCATCTTTGCAGCAGCAAAGTTTTGTTATATCCAAATCAAAGATCTTCAAAACATGAAAACAATCTGTGGCAAACAACACTGCACTCTGTGTTAAATAACTTTCTGAACAACTGCCCTGCAGCAATATGAATACACTTTCCATTATTAAAAAATAATTTAGTCCCTTCAGAGAGAAACAACAACAACAACCAACAGACTGAAAGGTATGGCCAAACAGCAACAGAAAAACTCTTATGGTTTTCTTGTTTCTAACTAAGAAATTATAGAGGTTTCCACTTCCTTCCCAATTTCTATTCCTCTAGCACTGCCCAACACAGTGAGACAATGGCATGCCATCTGGGGACAGCAGCCTCTATTGAGTCCTTGCCACTCGTCTAGCAGCTGGACACAGCCTAGATCAAAGTTACATTTCTCAGCACAATCCAGTGAGTTCAACCAGCCAAAAGCCAGACCAACAAAATATTTAGCTTCAAGACTTACAGCAGTTTTTACAAACAGGAGCACAGTGCAATTCCACAATATGAATCCATCTGCTCAACCAGCGATCAGTTCATTGCAATAAAACACACAATACAAGGAGAAATTAACACGCCAGTTTTAAGAAAAATAGCTATAAACTACAGGATGCAACCGACTCAGACATGAGAGTTGAGTCACTCCAGCCATAATTTCCCATAAAGTGGAGAAAGGTTTGTTAAATTTAAGAAGCAAGAAGTGGCAACAGTAACATATCTTCAATTCTTCAAAACCTCACTCATATTCGTTACAGAAACCATGATCACAGCACAACAACAACACGCTGATAATGGCAAAGCAAAAAATGTGACTGGGTCACACCATCTCACAAAACTCAGGAGCCTCCAATGCCACAAACCTAGAGATAGATAAAGAGTTACTTTTCCATCAACTAAACTAAACAGTTTTTTAAAATAATTTTGAATTAAACAAACACTAAACAAGTTTATGAAAGACTTACTTCAATAGAGAGTTGTTTACTTGGATTGAAGCTGCGAAGAAAACATATTTAAGCTAAGTTCATACATGATATTCTCAATACAAAGTGAATGTTTGCCTTGAGCTTTGCACTAGTTAAACCAAATTTAGGCACCATCTTTTGAGAAGCTGCACATCTGTATAACCATCTCTCTCCTCGGGAAAAGGGCTGTAAGTACTACTGGCTTCTCCTTTCCAAAAATCTTCCCCTACTTCTCAAATGCTCAGTTCTGTGCTCTTTTACCCACTATTTTCAGTTGCAGTGGAAAGGTATCTCACAGTACTTTGATTCACTTTTACAGCTTGGATCAAATACGCAAATTATTTTTAAAAGAGAACAAACAATAAATAACAATGTAAAGGAAGGGACGTCAACAATGATCTTGCATCTAATTTGGCTAACAGGAGGTCTGCATTTTCTGCTTTAAGCAGTCTAAGTACATGCCTCAGCTGTCTGTTGGTGACAAGTTTCAGTATTAGTCAAACTCAGGATGCGTGCTATACCAGGCTGAAAGGAAAAAATGCATTGATGCTAATACAGTCCATGAAGCAATGACATGCACAGAAAATAATTAGCAATGACTTTCCTAGTCTGTTAACCAGGAAACTCCTAAACTGCAAGCAGGACAACATTCACCTACATAGCATTACTTCAGAGTTTCGGAACAGTTTTCTATGATATGTCACCAACTGTAGCTCCAGTAGTAAGCACACACCTGTAAATCTGCAGTTGAGAGTAATTACCACAACAGCAAGCTTGGACACATTCTATTCTTAACTGCAAACGGTGCACATTTTTGAGCAGGAACACATATCTTCTTCAGGAAGGAGGCTGGTTCTGGTAACTCAGAACATATCCTCAAATGACAGAGGCAGTTGACAAAATTCAACAGCACAAACGTATATGACTCGATACAGTCTGAAAACATGTTTTTGTTACTACAATACAAGTCTGCAGGATGCCAAAAATGACTAAATATTTGCAGCAAGAAGCAGGCCAACCAAAATAGATGACAAAGCAAAGAAATAAGCTTCCAGGTATGAAAGATCTTCATCAGCTCTAAGCCAGAAGTAACCCTGACTTGGTGTTAAATGTGCTAAGAATCACTCTGAGTTTTTCACAAGTCATTTGTGTTAATTATATTGAACAATCTGAAAGCAAAGCATGGTTGGCACACATGGAGCAGGGAGGTGCTGGCACATTGGGAGCAATTAGACAGCTCTTGCATGAGATAGAGACAGGTAATTACTGCTTCTGAAGGCTGCTGAAAGACCTGCTAGAGGGGTGATGTAAAGAAAATAGTAACACAGCATAAAACTAAACTCTCTACTATGTCCATTTTATTCACCTAGTAATTACACAGCTCAGCTTCTATCTCCTTTACTGAAGGTATGTCAAATCCTTCAGGTGCAACATCAACATAGTTAGAAAATCGCATTTATATTTTTTATCTCTTTGTATCAAAATCATTCTTCAGCACCTGAACAAGACTGTTACTTGACTTTGAGATGCGTCTGAGTGGGTGGATGGGGAGACCGAGTCAACTGGAATTAGATAAAGGGATGTTAAAAACTCACGTTTAGGGACAGTAACATTTTCTCCAGTTAAAGCATCATAAAACACTAAGCTGTCTGCAAGGACCTGTTGGCCACTGTGAAGGGTTGTGATGTACTTGTGATGGCCAGATGTATAATGTGCTGGGGGATGCCACTGACACAAAGTAAATCTTAGCAGTATGACACTAACACGCATAGAAATGTACATCACCATGATTACCAGGTTGCCTTTAATGTTTTGTGCCTAGATGCTCTCGCTGTCCTGAGAACAAAACCATCCTGCCAAAGGGGCTAATGGAGGAAAAGAAGTCATACAACTGAGTTTCAGATTTTGTTTTCTATTTAACATGTTTCTGCACGGGCAATAGAACGATAACTGCTAGTAACCATGAGTCACTTGTAATGCAATGTGTCTGTTCGTACATAATTTTGTGTATTATTACTGCTCCAGGGATATAAACAACTATTTTGTATAAATACACAGCTGTTATTTACCTGAATTGACAGTGCTGTTAAATAGAAAAATAAATTACAGTTAAGTTTCATAGTTGGTGTATAATATATCAGTTTATTGTACCATATTTCACTCAAAATAGTTTAATAATATTCTTTCCTGACAAACTGAGGAAGATTTAAGTTGTTATAAAGAAAAAAATCCCTAAATCTTCTTCTACATTGCTCTTCAGACTTCACATTGCGCTATCACAGAAGAAACACCTGAAATCCAAGCAGGGTTTAGGTAGAATATCCCTTAAAAATAAAAAAGTTGAAACAACACAGACATTTCTCTGGTTAGAATGGTTCTGTTTCAGGGTGGGTTTTTTTCTGTTTGGTGGTTTTTTAATTCTCATCTTCAATTTGGTTTCACTAAATGAAGGAGGAAAATCAAACAGTATCTTAGAAAAATTCAGAGCCCACGTAGCACACAACTGAACAGCAAAAGGCCATATGAAATAAAAGCAGATGGACTACATTATGTATGTGCCCAGGCACTTTAGGAAAATATAAGAATGAATTCCTGGGCAGTGGCGACCAAAAACCTTGGTTCTCTTGTGTAAACAAAGTTTTCCCTAACAGCTGTATTCCCCTTCCTGTTTATTCTTCTCTCCTGCAAAATTCTCTCAGTTCAGTCACATCTGTACCTCATTTATTTTTTAAAAATATTTCTTCTGCTACCTCCTAGCTTTTCAGATTATTAAGGCTGAGGGAATTTTCCAAATCTCACTGCTCCTTTCACAACTTATCTTGTTTACATTTTTACACTTCATTTAGGCCCTGAATTCATATAATGATCCGCATGGGTTAGGGGCTTTGCCCACACAGATCAGTTTGCAGGATTAGAGTTTTCAAGTGACCACTTGAAACTGCCTAGGCAATTATCATTTCTTTCTGATTTTAAGACCAAAATACAGCAGGATAATTAAGTGAAAACATCATTCAGTTGCTCCTTTCTTCCTTTTTATTAAATTTCAAGATTACCTTTAATACTTACACATTCTATAACTATTAGTTTTCAAATATCTGTTGAAGCCTAAAGTTTGCTACATCGTATTCGAGAGCACCTTTCTAATACTGGGGTTTATAATGATAGTTTTTACATTAAAGATTAACTCAACACTATTATTGAATCAAATCACTTACCTGTTTTTAATTTGCTTTATTCTGCTGAAGTACTACAAGCTCTTTTAATCATATGAACATTGGTTTTAACCTACTTTTTCTTGAAATACGTATAAGTGTGAAATTGCACAGCAATTAAACTAAGTCCACCCTTTTTTGCATTTCAAGTAGGTTGCACGTAACAGGATAACTGAAATATGTAGTCTAACACTTCATTATATTTTTTTTACATCCATTTTTCTGGGTCTCATCTGGCTCTTCTTAAAAATAACTGAGCGAACCACCTCTCAAGGGCAAGCATCAGACTCTGGAAGCAACTATATCCTACAAGCAATACATCTGAAGATGATGTAATCCATTCCAAAAAGCTTGCTTCTATTTTTAAATAGCATCCTTTTATAATGCTTTTAAAAAGGCATCTCTATCACAAATGGTTACTTTGCTTTTAACCTAGTAACAATCATCAGTGATATTTGATATACATGAAATAGCTTCAGAAAATCCCTGATTTTATCTCACTGTCTAACAAGATTCATACAATTAGTATTTGAATTGGCAATTTAGATTTATAAGATTATAAAATACACTGTGAAAAACAGTTCTGCTTAAGGTCAATTTGTCATAAAAAGGTGATTAAAAAAAAAAACAACTTAAAATGTTTAACTATTTCATATGTTAAGTATCTTTCGGTTTTGGTTTCTGCACTTAATGCTACTGATAGACACTGAAGAACCTGGAAAAAGCTTTACATCAACAACAGCACAAAAAAGATGTTCTCAGCACTGAAACTTCATCTGACTTTACAAGGAGAGATGACAATACAAAAACTACGATTTTTTAGAAAGAGCATTTTTTGTGTGTTCTACTTTTCATTGCCACTACTTCTAAGTAAATCACACTTCCAGCATCATGTAATTTCATACTAAAAAACGATGTTAATAATGTTCTTTCTGTCCCAACCAGAAAGAAACAAAGCATTTGGGCTTCTAATTAGGAAAAAATTATTCTCCAAAAAAGCGATCAGACACTGCAACAGACAGCCCAGGGAGTGGTGGAGTCACTGTCCTTTGAGGTGTTCAAGAAACATGCAGATGTGGTACTAAGGAACATGGTTTAGTGGAAAACACTGGTGGTAGGTGGACAGTTCATCTAAATGACCTCAAGGACCTTTTCCAACCTAAAAACTCTATGATTCTGATTTTCTTGATGGCAAAAAACATGCCACAAGAAGTGAAAGACGTGAATGCTGTTATCTTTGCCATCACTTTGCTACACTGAGATACAGATCTCTGAACGATAAGTGATGATGTCTCACTAATTTCAGACTACACAGCTATCTTGCAGCAAACATTATCGGGTATCCTAGAATCTCACCTGATCTTGACTGATGATGAACAACAACCCAAATCAGCAAACAGATCAGCAAGAGTGATAAAGATGGACTATCAAAGTGATGGAGCCAAACTTCTCACATTTCTAATAGGTATGATGAAATGTAACAGTATTTTTCACATAGTAGTGAAATGTATCTATTGCATGGTCTACTAAAGCTGCTTATAGGTCCTTCTGTCATTTCTAGGGAACAGCAATCATCATCTACTCTCTCTCATGCAAAGGCTTACAAAAAGAAAACAAATTTTGCACTAGTTAACATGAGAGCTTAATGTGGAAGGGAAGTACTGTCAAAAAAGAAACAGAAGCAACTGCTGTCTACAAATCCTTCCTTTTTTCAAACCAAAGTTGATTAACGGTAAATACCATAGCTGGCTCTAAAGATTAATCACTTACAATGCTATTTGTAACTATGGTGGCTGAAAGCGTATTGATTACACCACTCTGACTGCAAAGGCAAAAGACATTACTCTTCGGTACGACAGTATATCTTTGCTGCCTGGAAAACCAAAACACTTTCTAGTTCAATATCATCTGCAGAAGTAATTAACACTAGCACATTTTCTTTTAGTTGACTTCTAAATAATTAAACTAGAACACAACCAAGATCATTCTCAATCAAGATCAAACATTCTAAGGCTGTCACACTCAACTGAACTTTATTTACTAGATGAGCAAAACCACTTGGAAAATATATCAGAAAATCACAATTCTGTCCTGGCAGAAACAGTCCGTATCTTTCAAGATATTTTCTATGAGTTTGTTGTGTTTCTCTGCTCTTAAATGCACTTACTATTTTAGCGAGTTTAAATTCATATTCCCTTTAAGAAACAGCAATGAGTACTTTTGAACAGTCCAGATTTATTACACATAATGCATTTTTTGTACTAATTTCATAATTTGAGTAAACCACAAAATAACATCACAGAATTCTGTTATTTATAAATTTGTGTTGTTCATTACTCCTCATTTTGTTATTCTCTAAATGCCTACAGATTTTCTTTTCATCATTTTACAAGGATGGGATCTGTCAAACTTGTTCTTGTTTCAAAGATTGGTACCATATTAGTTGTCTTTTTCCCCCTCCTTAGACTTTTTGTATTTCCTCAGAACTCCATGAGATTTAAGCTAAACAGACTATTAAAAAAAAAAGAATCTTCAAGCACATTTCCATGGTGCCTACAGCCTTGCAGGGCTGTTTGCAGATCTGGTGTTAATGAAGAGGTGAAACACGGGGAGCAGATGATGCTACAGTAACACTGAACATCTCCTTCAGCATCACACAAGCTAAACTGCACTCACACCAGGTCAAGCTGGTAGGCAGGGAGGCAGTGGAGGAACAAAGATGTAGGAAAGTCCACTGCCCCCTAAGCCTTCCCTGTAAAGCCGTGGCAGATGCATCTTATCCAGACTTGCTATGGTCTTCGTAATATATACAGTTCTTATGCTTCCCTTTTGACCTTTTGATCAGTGGATTTATTTAGACTCTCGTTATTCCCCCACCAACTTTAACTTCTTTTCCAAAATACATTTATCAGAGAACTTGTGATGATCAGCTATTCCCCGATGAGTACATTTACAAAAACAACAGTCTAAACAATTGTTATGTCATTACAAATTCTTCTTGTTGAGCCTTCCTTTTCTTACTGCTTTGCCTTTTTTCTTGCCATACTTATGTTTAAAATTCCAGTTAAGGACATTGATTTTGTTTCAAGTATTTGGAGTACTACAACTAGGAAGAACTGGAGATAAACTGCACACAAACAATTCAGCTGCAAACTTGTAAGTTCCTCACAGCAGCAAAGTAACAGCCAGACATTAAGGGATCTATAACTTTTAGGATCATTAGGGAAACTGAGAATATACAGACATTTTCCTTCCACAGTAGGATCTATTCCACCTCTTCAGCAACACTAAAATAGTTTGAAGTACAGCACTGATGGTTAGGGCCCATCTCATCTTTTTGAGCAAGGAGGCCCAGCACACACCACACTGCTTCTTCTCCCATGGCTCCCACAAACACACTGTTTGAGAACTGACCCTTCTTCCAGACAGTACACCAATCTAATACATAATGCTTTACAAACAGATATATATTGCTGCTAACTCAGTACTGTAGGGCCTGCACTGTATTTCAAGTGGATGAATCTCACAGTATTTCCAAACTCTGGCAAGCAGCTCACCCATTGCTTCTTACCTTTGCACAGTTTCAACCTCATCTCCTTCCCATCTAAGCTTTTTTTTTGTTCATACAAAAGCAGAGATCCTTGCAAAGCAGAGGAGACTGTGCAACAAAGAGAAATTAAGCCCCAGCCTCCACGTACCCAGTTCTCAGTACATTGCTACAGCACAGCTTGCTTGAGGGATCCCAGTACTTACAACGCTACTTCAAGCTTTGGCTTGAACCTCAGAATGAAGGGAGGCAGAGAGCAGAAAGATGATGAAAGAAAAACCCATATATAAAGGAGGAATTAATTTGCTCTACCAACGTAGCATTATATGTATCTTGCCATCTGACAGATTTATTTTTTTTATTTTTTTATTATTATTTATTATTTATTATTTATTTATTATTATTATTTTTTATTTTTTATTTTATTTAAAGTTCAGTGTGATAATTTCTGCAGCTTTTTAATTTTTTAAGCTGTTACAGAATGTACCGTAATGTCTAGTTTCGATAAGAATGTCTATATCACCCTGTATAAATATCTGAGATAGCTTAGCTAAGTAAAACTGAACTGAACAGCCTCTTCTGTATTCCTTACAGGCAGTCTATGGGAGGCTGCTGCCTGGTGGCATGTTGATCACTCTGCACAGTGCTATGCTCCTCCTCAGCAAATGCAAGGAAAAACTTTGCTTTTCAGAGCTATGTAAAGAGATTTAGGGACCACCGTGCTGAATCCCAAGATTGGGCTATCTGGTCTGTAAGTTTACAGCATCACAGCAGAGCACACACTGCAGTGTGCAGTCACCAGACAGACAGAAAAGCTAAAACTTAAGAAACTTACACACCTAGTCACTGGAGAATATGGCGAATAAACATTTACTCAATGAAGTTCTTTTAAACATCACAGTATTTCACAGGAAAGTACTGGTTAGATTCCTCAGGTGAAACCTGAAGCTCCAAACCTGGGATGAAAGACCGCTGTATCTATAGCTATGCTTGAGTATCCATAAGATTTGTTTATAAGAAAATCAAAAAGAACAACAAACCTCCCAAAAACTAGTGGAGGTGCATAGCATTGATAGAACACTGTGAGAAGAACTTAACCTGTTTCCTTGGTTCGACTCAAGTAGCAACAATTACAAGAATATCTTCATGTAACCACGTAAAAAGGTTGTTCTGTGGGTTATTGCTGAAGAAACAACACTGGAACACTTTGAAAACAACAGTATTGCTGGACCTAATGTATTTACACTGACATCTTGGACACAGCAGTAGAAAATTCCAGTGCCTCACTGCTATGAAAGAGAGCTACAAAAAAATGTCAATGTTTTAACTCAGATTCTATCAGCTTTGAAAATACTGACTCAACTATTGATCTTTTAGCCTTAGCTACTCTGAAGGGAGGTATGAAAAGCCCATCTGGATTGATTTAACTTTGGTCTCCTAAAACAAGAACTGCCTCTGTACACACAGTGATGTATTTAACATTATATCATAAAGACCTATGTGCTTGAAAAACAGTTCTATGACCAATAATGACCTATGATATAAATATTGCTGATGCACTGAATACATTAAGCCGCACTGTTTACTCAAAATTAAAGACATTTACTGAAGTAACACATAGCATTTTTACAACTTGACATTTGAAGAATTTTTTTTTTTTCCAAATGTTCTCCCTGATCAGCTCCATTAACTCCTTGCGGGTGTATCACCACGTGAGAAGTTCCAGATCAAACACTTCTCTCTGGTGATGGTACATTTGCGAATTAAAAAATCTTGCATCCTTAGTTATAGTACCTTTCTCAACACAAAGTTAAGCATGACTTAAATTATGAGAGATTCAAAACAAGCCTTAAAAGCCCTGCATTACACTGCCACACTATGGTACAATCAAGATCTGCAAGCAAGAATATAACAAGAAGAGAATAAAAATAACTTCCATAATTATTTAAGACTACAGTATCCACCATTTGTTATGTTTATCTTCTACATCCCTGAAGCACTAAAAACAAACTTGTGCCTTGTTCAGCAATAGCTGTCTACATAAAGTATACTTCAGGATTTTGCTTCTGTAAAACTTCTTTCATTTTTGAAAAACATAACTTTTGCAAGTGTTAAAACATGTAGAGAAGTTGATACCAAGAACATTCTTTAGTTTCTTGGCTACAACACATAGAGGTTTTTGTTCTCTCCAATACTATGTGATCTGAAAGGTTTTCTGTTGACAGCCAGAGGAAAGAAAGGTTCAAAGACATTCTTCAAGTTTTTTTGAGGTATTCAAGGCAATGCTGTAGAATTTTAGCATGCATCAAACACATCGATGATTTGTTTATGTTAAAATACAACTCATTTCAGACTTAGAAACATTTCCCATTTGTACCATGCAAAATATATTGAAAAATTTCCTCAGTACTACTAAGCTTAAAATATTTTTGCTGACCTTGAAGCACAGCAGCACAAGAGGGCTGAAATTTCACATGCAGCTTTTTAAATGCACAGTTCATGAGTCAAAGCATACATTATTTTAATTACTTTCCCATTTACATAACTTATACCTTCCATATAGCTTTCTTGAAAAACAAATGATAAGTCAGCTTTGCCTGACCATTACCAGCACTGCTTTATTCATTCTAACATTCAATTTTTAAGTGTTTTTCTAATAAATCAAACATTACACATAAGCAATCGGCTGAGTCCAAGACCATACCAATTATTTTGTGTAAGAACTTGCTGTTATAAACATTTCCCACAAGGCTTAATAAAATACTTGCCTGGTGCCATAAGACTTACAGGAACATCCTGCACTGAAGGATATTAAATAAAGATTACATGGCTAGCTGGAATTTCATCTGTTCCACCCGTTTCCTAATTGTTATTGTCACTACTTCAGTTTACAAGAAATGGCATAGTCTAGATGCATACCAGTTCTTTTCCATTAGGATGGCTTACTCAAGCTTTTAAAAATCCCAAATTAACCACCTTTCATCTCCAAACTCTTCCAGACACAGAAAGATGACTGCTCAAGCCATTAACGAACATGGATTGGTTTTTGTATGTTGTCTGTCTCTAAGACACATCCTCATACATATATATGCATGCCTGCTAGCACAATTTCTGTTATTAGGCTTCTGCTTTCAATTATCACACAATTTTAATAAGGTTGTTTTTGGTACTGGTGGTGGTTTTTGTTTGTTTTTTACATTTACTCAAAGTGTGAGCCATTAAGTTAAACCTAGGACCTTAACTCCTCATAATAATCAATATTTTATAAACAGCAAACTGTGAACATTACAGTCATTAAAAAAAGTCCCAGCCCTTCACTAATACATGCAAAGGCCTCCTGAGCATTCCTGTACAGGATCAGCCTCATCTGCAGACTATCCTCTGTGACTTGTGATTTTTTGGAAGCCCTTTGGCAGGGGAGTATATTCAACCTGACAGACACTGAAGGAAGACAATTTATGGAGAGTGCATTCTTAACAGTTTCAATGGTTAGTAGTTGCCCAGGAATCATGCTAAACTCCTCCCACAAATCCAATAACATTCTGTTCTGAAAAATCCTGCTTTCAACAGCACCCAAAGATTTATCAGCACACATTATGACACTTCTGTTATTCTATCCATTTTAGTTTCAAAAGTCTATTTTCCTTTCCCTTCTGAAAGCAGACAAATCATCTTCAAATAGTCATTCAGGCATCACAGCTGAGTATTTAAAATAAGATAATCTTCTTTAAAACATAGATTTTATTTTAATTATAAAGATTAAAGACGAAATCGAATTGACTACTGAAATATGCTATTTCTTACTACCATATCTTCCCTTACAGTCTACTCTTCTTTGAAGGATATTGTATTTCACATCAGATTAATTGGAATTCTGTCACATGGGAAAAGATTAGTTATGTTTCATGGCATCTTTAGCTCTGCAGAGTTATATCTTCCTCAGAACAATCAAAACCATGCTTCACTGCTTCAACAGGCATTCCATTCTAGGAAACTACAGGAAATGTCATACCTTCCTGAACTTTTCCATCTGCTTATAAAGATCTGGATCCAGCTCCTGAGACACATCTTTCATCCAAAGCAGAGCTCCTCTGTATTCAGTCCGATACTGTTCCATGCGATTTACTGTCAGCCACGTGTCTGAGATGGCCCTATATCTGAAAGTCTCCACTTCCTGATATAACCTGGTCAAAGGAGCACGCAGTGCTAATCTGAAGGAAGACAGGAAAAAATGAGGGGAAGGAAGTCAACCCAAAAAGACACAAAAATTAATATAATTACTAATACTTTGCTAGTAATCAAAAGACAGAATCAAAAAGAATTCATTTAATTTTTACCCTAAGCTCAGACAGTTGTACAGACTGGTTGGGAATATACACAAAACAGATAGATTTATATGCATATTTTGTTTACAGACCTCTTAGACAAGCAGTAACCTCTCAGTTTCTTTTACTTAACTCATGTCAGTGGAAAATAAACTTCTGTTAATGTGTATATTTTATTTAGCTAAAATACATGTATTTATTTTTGAAACATTCCTCTTTGCAAGTTGCATTTAACAAGTGTAAGAATATACCTCAAGTCATTTATATACTGGATACATACCAGAGATGCATCAGGATTATCAAGTTAAGCCTCAGAAAAAGCACTTCTATTAGCCTTTAATCTTCACATGCACATGTAAACAAATAAGTATTCTGTCAGGCACCTAATTAACTGATTTCTTTTCCATTATTTTAAGGAATCTGAACAATTCTTTTGAAGGATATTTATCTTTGGGAAGGTTTGAGGGATTTTAAATGTTTCTTCCAGCTACTACACTTTGGAGAGGCAGTAGGGGACACTGTTGTCTTCCCTATGCCATCACTTCAACTCCTAACGGGATCTCAGTCTAGACAGAATTATTCCATCTTTTGCCATGTTTCCATCTGCTGCTTCTGCCTTCCTGTTTGTTGCTAGCAGCCACTTCACTGGAATGGGTTCAATCAGTTCCACACCAGTGTAGAGCTAGTTTAATTTGTCACTCAGGGACTTCCTAGGCCTAAGAGAATCTCTAATTTCAGCTCCAATAGCCAGCAAATTTCATTTACTTGATCTCCAGATTGCTATTGGCATTCAACATAAGTAAGAACCTCACTCCAAGATGAGCTTGAAGATGGCTCAAGACGAAAAGAAAGACAAACATGTGTTTTTATTTTTATGGGAATTTATTTTAAAAGACACCTTAAATGCACATCCAATAAGAGATGTAATAAAATGTGAACTTCTTACTGGGCCTTTTTGGGGTATATGTTTCTTCAATTCTGTAAACATCTAACCAGTTACTCAAAGGAAAAATCAAGTTTACATGGACAGATTGTACAATGTGATTTGTAAAAAATGTTGAGCTTTTAAAAAAGCAAATCACCAGGGCTTTTCTTCAAAGGAACCTTACATTAGTCCCGAAGATCCTACTTGTGGCTATTCCTGGATGTGCTAATGACCAAGGGGTAGCCCAAGATACACATGAAATCCTCAGTACTTGGTAGGTGATGCTTTATTTTGAGCCAAACAGCTGCACTGTTAAGCTAAGCTGGAAAGTGTCATGGTAAGAGTCTCCCCAAATCATTCAAGAGTAGAGAATTTGATTTGTAATTTGTTACAGAACTGAACTTTACCTTCTGACAAATGGAAAATTTAAAGCTTTCATAGTACTAATATAGAAAAAAAAATATATATATATATATATATCCACAAAGCCAAAATCCTCCATGCATAAATAAACCTAACAACATTGAATACTGTTGCTTTTAAACCCTTTGAACAAGCACAGGATCAGTGATAAATCAAGATCTCTATGGAAAAGCAAAAGTTTGTATTTCTGTGTCCCTATGTATTCTTCCCCTTTTACAAATTTGCTCCTCCCCGAACTACATCAGGCAGAGAGATCTTTTCCTGGGACTCTTTCTGTAAGGTTAAAGCAGGAAATGGCTTTGTTTACTTGAGACATGAGACTCGATGGTCCAGAAAAAGCCACCCCCTACCCCCCCAAGACCTAGGCACCTCCTGACAAATAGGACTGCTGTAGTGTTTTTCTGCACAATGAGAACTGCAATTAAGCAGGAGAGAGACTTGAACTTTACTGTATGGCTAAAAAAGCCACGCAGATAGCATCTCTATAACTGCAGAACTGCTGAGCTGAACAGTCATATGTGGAGGAATCTGGAGCTCCAGACACACAGCAGGCCCATGGGACAGAAAGCACATCCGACAAAAGTGCCAATACTTCAACAGTTTTGGTCAATAACAAATTTCTTATCACATTGTTCCTTACATATCTATAGTAGTAAAATGAATTGTAACAATGATGAATCAACTACCATTATCTCATGTCATCAGATGGTAACACTGACATACATACCTTTGCTGAGAAGAAAAGCAAAGGGCCTTTCCTGTTGCTTGCATCAGTTTTCCTGCTCTCGTTTTATCCTGAGAACCCTGTGATCGAAGAAATTTCCCCAATTCATTTTCTTCCTGAGACAGAACTAATGAAAAATAAACGAGTGATCAAACATGTATTTTAAAATGCTACTAACAGTTTTTAAACTGGCCTAACATCAAATAGAATAAGTCACTGCAAATCCAAGCAGCACAGAAAAATTAATTTCATGGAATTTCTGTATTTGTATATCAGCAAATTTGATGAGTTTGCTGTACTTAACAAGAATCACAAAATGTTGTCAGTGCCAAAAGTCAACAGAAAAAATATGCTACTTTCTTCTTGAACAAAAATAAATGAATAAAAAAGTAATGGTTGGATTACATAAAGGACTCAAAAGTGGCTCAAATGTAGTACCCTTTTGTCTCTCCCTTCCTTTAAAAATGAAAAATATCCTTTTTAGTACCTGGTCTACTTCAGTTGTAGGTTATTTACACTGAAGCTAATGCTTAGCCACACTACTCAATTTTTTTTTTCAGTTCTTTTTAATCTTGGTCTTTGTTTTTCAAGCTTGACTACAACTGATTTTTTTTTTTTAATGACAAATTTAGTATTTCATGTTAAACATCACTTATTTTCAAATTACTTCGCAGGATCATTTTTAGAACTCTAGAATTTTTCACATTTTAAATATTCTTGAATTTGTTTTTTAAAAAAGAGGATGAACAAAAATAAAGGTGTTGACACGTTGGGCACTCCCAATTTGGTACTGTAAGACTCTACAATCTCACATCCTTACAAAAACATTTAATCGTGGCCTCATCTAACAGTCTTTCAAAGTGTCTGTCTTCAATAGCACCTATTTCTTCCCAGGCTCAATGAGAAGAATGAATCCAATATCCTGAAAGATGTTTTGAAGTCCTCTTGTCATTCTGGTAA
Organism: Oreortyx pictus; assembly: GCA_036925125.1. Lineage (NCBI taxonomy): Eukaryota > Metazoa > Chordata > Aves > Galliformes > Odontophoridae > Oreortyx > Oreortyx pictus. The sequence continues at coordinate 24,379,548 of JAUPFR010000007.1, forward strand.
ATGTTGACAAACAAATCTATTGCAGACTCATAGCATACTATGGCAGAGTGTGCTGCTTGCATGCCTTTGTGTAGGAAATTTCACCTACTGTGTGGAATACTTCTTAAACTCAAATACACTACTGGTCTGTATTACAATTTTACCTCAATATCCTGAAATATCATCTCTGAACCTCTTCTTTGGACGGGCAAAAGAAAGAGTGGAGAAAATATGTATAAAATTGAACAAAAGAAAGTAAATTAAAAGATGTTTCCAAAGTTGATTCACTTTTCTAGGCCAGAAAGCATAGCAGCAGAGAGTCAAAGATATTAATGGGAGAGAACTTCTTAGGTCTTTTTAATACAACCTGCTATTTGAAACTTCCCAAATGAGGTTCCTGTCTCTCACTAATGACTACCACTAATTAAAGTCCACCAGCTGCAGCCAAATTAGCATTACTGAATTCATCACAATAGCACAGATTAGTTAATTATAAAACTAGTAATAAGACCAACGATCTTCATAGTCAATCTTGATAAAAACACAAGAATTCAGAACAGAGTTAGAACTTCTAATGCATGACAATTCTGAATTTAGATTAGACATGTAATGAAATGGAAAACAAAATCAAAAATCAAGCTTTCCCCTATAACTGTTGCTTTGTACCACTACATAACATCAAATACAAAATATAATAATGCAAACTTGGAGATCTACAAACCATTAAGCCAGTCTACATTTAGGTGTCCGCAAGGAACGCTATCTTTATTTTTAACTAGGATTAAAGCAGTAGTTCCCCATTTCCATTTTTACTTTTTCACTTGTAAGATGACTACATATTGCAGATCTCCTTATCTTAACTACTATATTTGATCATACTTACAACAAATCCTTTTTTGATAAAGTTCTATTGCTTTCAACAACTCCATACATGTTCTCTGAATTGAATGGAACAGCTGGAATTGAAACAGAATAAACAAGAACACTTAAAGTGCATGCAAGAAACACTGAAGATTAAAACACAAAAAAAGAGCTTAAATTTTGTTGAAATCACCAGGAATTTGTATTTTCTTCTTGAATATTCAGTAACCTTTTCACTTTGAAAGGATATCTGCCTTACTTAATGCAACTGAAAGAAATACACAATATCCACAGAAACTATACAGTCAGATCAGACAAAAAAAGGAAAATAAAGACAAAAAAAACATTTTGGAAACAGACCTAACCGCTAACATTTAACCAAAGTACTAATTATTATTTTTTTTAATTAATATCTTTTGAGACATATGAAGATGTACTGACCTTTGTTTTTGAACATCCTCCAACAAAGAAAAGGTTATCAAAATCCCTATCAGCAGTTTCACTGAAATGTGTTAAGGGACAATAAGTATATTAAATTTTTAATACCACAAAGTACAGTGGAACAAACTTGCATGGGTATGCCAACAGTACAATTTTTGATTTTAAACTGGTCTTCTTACCATCACAGCTCTGGTTTTCTAACCTAATTGATGCAGTAGCAGTTTCCCAAGAAAGTACAGAAAATAAAAATCAGCCTTGATTAAGTTCACAGAATTAACAGGAAAACACAAATAACCACTCTTTCTTTCTTTCTATTTATCTAAAACCTTCAGACTGCAATTTAAACTTCAGCTTTGTTATATCAAGTACCAAGCAAATAATAGCAAAATGGACTGCTGCCACAGTAACTGTCATCCTTTGGCACCTGCTTAACCTCCTGTATGTATGCTAGGACCTTGTCTTCTAAGCAGACAGAATGATTTGCAATTGAAAAATAAGTTAGAAACATTTGTACTTTTCTTCATCTTGTAAACAAATTACCCTATTTATAATCCCACATGAGGTAACAAAGCATCCTGTCTGATGAATCTGCAACACAACAAGAACTCGGGTGTATATACTTATAAAATACTGTTTCAGTTCCTCTAGCTTGTTTCACACCAACACTTCCAACTTCAAACCTATCATGAAGGCCACATACATGCTTATAATCCCCTAAAATATGTAAGTTATCACTACTATAGTCAAGAAATATTTGTGTGTTGTGAAACAGTCTCTCGCTAAACATATAAAAAACTGAGAATTCTAACTCCATGATTTTCTAAGAAAAACAGTGACATAAAATGTTGACCATTACGCTACAAAACAATACCAATGAAATTTAGCTGGACATCAACTTGGTTATTACACTTTGGAAGTCCATTCTTCATCTTTTGATTCAGTCAAAGATGTTTAAGGTTCTACAAACTGAAGAGTTTAACTCTTAACCAGTGTAGCTGAAGGTACTGACAGTAGGGCTGTATTTGTCACACAGTAGGATTCCTTCTCAGTTACTCTTCAAAGATTTCAGAAGCTGCCTTTTCTCATGCTCAAAAACAGTAATCTGTACAAAAGCCTCAGAGAGCAGACTGCACTATGCACCAGCTCCTGATAATAAACAAAGGACAATTTATTGTTCCCCCTGACAACAAAAGAGAAAAATCCTGCCACCAAAACCTGAAAACAGATACCAGAGATGTCAGCTTCAAAATAATTTTTTTTCTTACAAAAATGCCACTATATTCCTCGTGTGTTCCCAAGTACTTCTGTACAAAATTGGAAAGGATATTATAGAAAGATAATGACAAAAAATGTGCGTATGCTATTACATAGTATGTATAGGTACATATCTTAGAGGCTTGATGGAAATGAAAACATCTTAGAAGTTATCAGAGAATAGCTGTTATGCAGACATTACAAACCTCTAGTTTTGCATCCAGGTCTGCATCTGAAGCCACAACATGTTCATCTTCTTTTTTTCCTGTGACTTTTATAAGGGTTTGCTTTGTTTTCCAGTACTTCTGTTGCATTTTATTAACCACGGATTTTTCTTGGCTTTGAGCATATTGATCATAAAATTCCCTTGGATAGTTGCTAAAATATTAAAAAACAGAATAACAGTATTTCAATATGATGCTTAAAAAATAAGTCTAACAAACTAGACTAATAAATTTGTATCCTGAATACTTCATGCATATGCAGACATGTATATTCTAACGTGCATCTCCTCGTTACACATTACTAACAAAGTTATTAAAGCAGTACAAGTTCCACCAATATTTCCTATCCTCCTTTGGAAAATAATACACTGCATTTAATCTGAATGTCTTTGGCACATAATACTGGCAAATATCCAACTGCTAAGAAATCTTTCCAACGCATTAGGGAATAATTTATAAAATTTTCATTCCAGGAACAATTTTTCTACAGCTAACAGAAAAGTTTAAAAGAGCAGTAGTAGAACAGCAATTCTCATGCAATTTCAGCTGTGTCAGGATTTCACAAAGATCATTTAAAGAATGAAATTACATTCTTTATTGTCATTTTAAAAACAATGAATAAATAAAAGAATACTTGACTCTTCTGAGTAGGCTACATGCAAAATAGATAGTTCACTTCTTTCAATACAAATAAGTGCATAACTGACTTTTTTTTTCCTCCAAGGATTAATTTTTACTGGCAGATGATTCCACATTGCTCTATCAAACTCAATAAAAAAGTATAATATAAATAAAAACGGCATATTCCATAATGTATTTAAACCATATGAAGCATAGAAAACACAGTTTCTCAATGAAACCTTGATCTCTTTCGCTAACAGTTATTCCACTATTAATTTCTGCAAAAGTATGTGCCCTTTCCCTTACTGTATAAATTAAGATCTGCAAAATCACTGCAGTTTATTATTTAGCAACTGATTATTAGAAATAATCGATTGCTAAAATGTAACATATTAAACACTCCAGGAAAATTAAAGTCTTTGAATTTATTTTTAAAGATACCCCTCACCTGCATTACATTTCTGAGATACTGCCCACAAGCTCAGTTAGCACAAGACTCAACTCAATGATGCTACTCTAAGAGGTCTTCGGATCCAATGTACATATCAAATTATGTAGAGAGGCACACAGGTAGTTACGCTTCTATGAAATACTGCAGACATCCCAAGCTACAAGTCACTGGTGCACATATTCCTAACAAAGGTGGCAGTGCTACCATTACTAATGACATAGTTGGACCTGAAAAGGAACTTTGTTTGTCAGAGATAGGTTATTTGCTTCAACAATTTCTAATCAGTGACTTAAGAGGCAGTCAATCACCAAGTGGACGATAAGAAATGTAACTGGAAATGAGCAAGGACAAAATTCAAAATGCGTACATATGCTGTATTTCTTGGCTTCTTCATCAATCTTTCACACAAAGAGAAAGGTGTTCACTCATCTAATTCTGTCCAAGCACCAATATAAAGAGAGTAGGTTATGAATTCCACTAAGCTTAGAATAAAAGACATTTGGTGCTCCAGCACAAAATAAACATTTCAAACATGACATTTCATATGTAGCTCTGCACAATCAGATACAATCAGATACACATACTCTGGCAACTTCAGCCTATCAAATTAGGTCAAGCCAATACTGATCTGACAGGTGCAACACCTCTAAAAGACAAAATTTACAATATCTAATAAATGACAAGGACATTTAGATCCCAGCTAAATCCCCCTGCATTGTATGAAAGCAAAATATAACTAGTTAAACATTATCTTAAAGAAGAAAATAAATAAATAAATAAATAAAATCTAATTATGTAGCAGTATTAAGGCTCTAGTTATGTGCCAGTTGTGTTCTAACCTATGTTACAGCTGTGCAAATAACTGCTATCTCAGTTCAGTAGTTAAATGAAGAAAACACCATAATTCATTTGATGACAACCAGCCTTAATAGCTGCCCTGCTTGAGATCACTGGAAATCCTGAGGACATGATGGGAAGAATAAAAATGAGCTATTACTGAGAGGTCACAAAAAAAAAAAAAAAAGTATTGGGATTAATAGAGATTCCTGAATTAAACAGATAAAGAAATTGGAAGAATATGAAGAATATAATCATTTACCACAGACAAATTCAACTACTAGTATCATTTGGTATCATCTGGTTATATATCATCTGGCTCCTGCTTATTCATAATGTGATTATACGAGGGCTGCTCAGAAATTAAGGCCTTCTATTTTATTATGTTGGCCCACGTGTTTAGAGGCGGATGTCGGTGGTATGGCAGTAGAGGCTGAACCCACCCACCAATATCCTACTACATGCTGTTGCCATGTGACAGATGGCAGCAAAGGGGCAGTCTGACAGAACGGCATCTGACATGGAAGTGTATATGAAGCAAAGGAGTGGAATGGAATTCCTCCATGTGGAAAAAATGGCACCCAAAAACACTGAGTCTTTTCTGAACATTTATAGAGATCAAACAGTGCCTGTTAACACAGTGAAAGTTGGGAATGCATGAGCAACATTTTCCTACCAGTGAAACCATCATAACAGCAGCGGAACCTCCGCTAGGGCAGATTTTTAAGAGCATGGCATGTAGGTTCTTGTTCATCATTGGTGAAAATCACAGCTAATGGTGGTGATTATGATTATGCTGAAATATAGTGTTTTATAGCTGAGAATTTGCTCTGTCAAATAGCGTTACTGTGTTCTTTGTATCCATTATTTTAATAGAAATAAATAGAAGTCATTATTTCCAGAGTGATCTACATAAAGCTCTCATTATCTAATGAAATATTTGGTGGATAACTTTTACCAGTAGGTTTTCGTCAATACCTTTTGAAACAGATCTTGTGTGAAAGAATCATGGATATATTCAGACTCTGCTAAACAATAAAAAATATAACTAAAAGAATGATCTTCTTTTGTTCTGTTGTTGATGACAAAAATATACCTCTTGAAATAAGGTGGCTTATATACTTCCTACCCTTCCTACCATTAGGTAGGGAATTTCTATCACATGCAATTTTTAGCCAGGTAGTCAATTTGCTTGTTTTTCCATTCTTCAGTAAGTTGGCAGTTCTTCACTTTTTATTTTTATTCTTTTTAAATAAAATAACTACTAGTGACTTCATATAAATACTAGATGCCAGAATATAACACACGATAGACCCGGGCAGTGACAGATCAACAAGCCAAACACTGTTAACTCTTTAGAATAATTAAAAATGATCAAGGCACTTACTACTTGTGACCATCCATGTTTCTTATTTTCTTCAGACACTAAATAAAATAAGAAATTACCAGTTAATACAAATGTCTTTAAAATACAGTTCTCACATTAAACATCAGGAACATTGCTTTTTCACATATAAAAATTACCATGTTGTAGCATCCTCAATATCAAGTTATGACAGATTTTTTTTCCATTCGCAGGCCAAATGCTTTCCTTATGTAACTCACAATTCTCACCTATATCTATGGCACACACATTTTAGTGGAGTTGTTGATTTTTATATTTTAGAAGCTTTTCTGATAACAAGTTTACAAGTTTATCTGGTTTAAATTTGGCAATTTTTGACTCAGCAAGCCCAAAGTTTAGATGTTAGGTATAATCCTCAACAAAAGTTTGTTTTTTCTTTCACAGAATTTCAGCGACAATGCACTTCAGCTACTTGATTCACCAATGCCCCGTGATCTACTTTTGAGAAACACTACCTCCATCATGTCTTGAGCCATGGATGTATAATTTAATCACCTGACAGTTTTTTTCTCAGAGGGGCATCACAATTCCTGTGGATGGAATATGATTTGCACGTGTTTGGAATTTAAATTTTAAAAGTTAATATCTCCAGTTTGGATACTCGGTGAGCTATCCAGATGGCAAACACGTCATCAGTAATTGAGCACACTCCTTCTAGGCCAAATTTACAAATCAAGCCAGAGACTTCTTATTTAAAACAACAACAACACAAGAGAAAGCAGCACCTGGCTTCTCCTCTGTTGCTTCCAGAGAGAACTCTTTGGCACTAATCTGGGAGAGAGAACAGGGACTACAATTGGGAGTCGTGACTGGCAATATGGCTGACAAGGTGCTGCCTGAAGACAGTATGGCAAACATTCAATTGGGACTGGAACAGATTGCAGGGATTCAGACATGGCTATGCAAACCTGAGCAATTTCTGCAACTGTGAAGCGCATGTACTCCCATTTGAAGCCAACAGAGGCAAACCTCAGATTTTGGATTCTAGCTCCTCTGCTCTCTGTACCTGTGAAACTTCCTGGTGAAGTTCCATGAGGTACTGGAAGATTATATCAGAGCAAGACATTTTCCTGAAATGGAATTTTCATGAAGTGCTCATAAACGTTTACAGCAGGAGAGATGGTGAGAAAAGTCATAACCACGTCTTCCAAGCAGTTAAATGGTAAGGCCAACAACCAAACAACAAAAAGGAAGAACGAACTGTTTTGGGTTGCTTTTTGCTTTACAGCATCGTCATGTCAGAAAATATGCCGAATAGACAGCAAAAGGCATGGCTTTGCTTTACTTTTTTAGAGTCATAAAGCACGGGTAATGTTAATTCCAGTTTTCTAATACCTGTCTCAACTTTACTGTTTAAACACAGGTCCTCCTTAAGTCAACACGTGCAAGAGATAGGAACACAGGATTTGGCTTGATTACACATCCATGACTCAGTTATTGAGCAGCACGCTTGGTTTAACAGGAAGCAAAGAACAGCCTATCCAGGTAAAACGATACGCACATGATGTGGAACAAAGTGTAGCTACCAACAAGGGGAACAGATCTAAGACACTGACCTTAAATACTGTACATGTTCACCTTACTCTCCTAGAAACCAGCAACCTTAAAAAAAAAAAAGAAAAAGAAGAGATAAGGTGACAATGAATTCTCATTTTGCAAGCAAAGCTCACATTCTTTTTTTTCCTAAATATCTGGTCTTATATTTGACTCTGAGGTCTTCCCAGCTGCACTCTAAGTCCTACATAGCACCCCTATGCCCTTTGTGCAGTATTTTTATAGTTTGGAGTGCCTGAGAACTGTGTCAACGGTATGAAATTGAAGGCATGTGCTCCTGGCCCCACTGTGTGAGATGAAGGCATGTTAGAAGTTTGAAGTTACAAAGCCTGCTGAGACAGTTCCATATGGTCATATAAGATGAAGTGGAGTCTTACCTACACTGGCTGCTAGAAATGGCTCCTCGTACACAGTATCACTCAAGTCACACTGAGAAAGAAAGATTCCAGAGAGCTCTAGGTGACACACACAAAAAGCCTGCCAGGGAGATTGCAGCAGTTAAACAGCGGGAACCAAAACGAGCACAATGCTCAAGCTCAGTCCCTGGAGCCCTTCTATGTCCAATGCAGAATCAGCTTTTGGTATGAATGAGAATTCAGGTTGTACACACAGCTCAGTGAGCACTGGCACCAACTGAAGAGAGTTGTGGCTGCTCAGAAGTAATCATGTGACTTTTGATCAAACTTGTGGTTTATCACCCATAATTTCCATCACAAAGAGTTCCTCGATACCATTCAATCCAGATGCTGTTCAAGGAATTTTCATAAAGAAATCAGTTATGTCTCAGCTGAGTTTCACTTCTCTCACTGGTTGGAAAACCTGAATGCCTGCTGTGATACTGCTATTCTTTTACTGTTAATTTACACCATAAAACTGCACTCAGATAGGGTCCCATAATCTCCACTCTCCAATTATGCAGAACTGGTTGCAAGTTAGATACAAGATATTTGCAATACTGTATACTAATTTCCATTTCATGTTTCAGTATCACAGTTTAGCTTTACTGAAAAGGGAATAGTATTTATTAACACAGACATTAAAATAAAAAAACAAAGTTAAGGGAAAACATAGTTATATTTACTTGTGCTGGATGTAGCACTACAGGAATTCTTGTGTTTGTATCTGAATGTAACTGCAAATGTACTTACACTGAAAACTGGAGTCAAAATTAACCTATGCTCTCAAGTACTTTCATATATAAAACTGGGCTTCATTTGCCACAGAGAAGTTAATGTGAGAGACTCTAAAAAGTGTTCCAATAAACAATACTACGCTGACACTGAAAAAAAAAAAAAAAAAGCATTCACCACCTCATTGGAAAACATTTCTGTCTGAGTTTCCATTACCTTTAATGACAAAGAGCGATACAACATTCATTATCTCTGTGAAAGACACCTAACAAAAGATAGGGACACTAAATAATATGGAAAAAAAAAAAAAAAAAAAACAGCAGGAAGCATAGGTGCTATGGATCTGAGGTCTTCTGAGTACATCCAACACTCTGCTCATTCTAGAAGTGCTCCCCAGTGTTTTGAGACAGACTTCACCTTTAAACCTAAGCTAGCCATATCCACAAGGAGTCTACCTAGAAGACAAGGGATCACAGTGCTAAAACACCCATCTCTGTATGGAACCAGGACCCTATCAGTACTGCTGACCCCCTGAAGTTTCTTGCTGGCCCTGAAAAGCCCCACGAAGCCTCTACACTATGTTTTGCAATTCCCTGTCCATAGACTGGCACCAGGGAGGCCTGCATCCTGGCAGCTTGGGCCTGGCACAGTCCCTGGCCTGAACATTGAAATAGCGCCAAGCTGTTTGTAGGCTCAGCCTGGCTTCAGAAACGGCACAGACATGTTCACAACGTACACTGCCAGAGCTAACAAGGTGTGCTGGAACCAAGGTGGCCCTGCATGCAGCCAGCCATAGCACCTGTGCATCTGTGGTGGCTTGTCTGGGCTGTAGGCTATTTACTCACAAAGTATATCCACAAGGAGCAAAAATGCTCTAATGCACTAAAAACTCCATAATATTGCTGGCATACTGCATCACACTGCTTTTCTACCAAGATATTTTAGTAGCCACTATAGTGGAAGGAAGTATCTTCACTAGCAAATGGCACTTCTGTTGCACATGACTATGGAAAATCCTGTTTCTCTGCACCTTCACAATCTGTTTCAGTAGATCACCAACATCCTTTCCTGCAAACAGGAAAATGCTACCTTGGTGCTCTGAACAATTAAGTCTTCATCATTTCCAAAGCTTCCCTTCCAGCTCATTCTCTGAACGACTGCCTTGGTTCTCTTTTTCAGCTTTATTACATTACAGTTTGCTGCAGCAGCATGGGTTGTCTAGCATCCCAAGAGCTGAACAATATTATCTATTATATTAACATCACTCAGAAACATTTTCATTGGAAAAGAAAAATTAAGAAGCATCATGTGACAAGGTAAAATTCAGATCTTAATGCTGTCTCAGTTATGTGTAACTTTAAAAATAAATAAATCTTTTCCCCTCATTCAAACATCTGTTCTTGGCTGAGCAATGCTTACGTAGCTCTTACACTAATCCTCAGTCAACAGACTCTATAGAAGAAAGCAGGAAGCAGCAAGAGACCGCAAACAGGAATCTTTCAACCGTGAAGACTGAATCTAAAACAGTGGGGATTCAATCACAACTTCTCAGAACTAAGAGATGAGATCAAATCCTTGCACAGCTGTTACAAGCGCTGATCTAAAGATGAAATTTAGCAACCAAAAACAACTTAACACAGCTACATAGGATGGCAGGTAACTGAACGGTATATTCTTAGGTGCACCTAGAAGCAAAAGAGTGAAACAGCATACTGAGAGACAGAGCAGAATTCAGCCTGATGCGTCCATGAGAAAGGACAGATGGGTTTGCACTTTAACTGATAGTCAGCAGTATGCTCTCAGTTTACTGTCGCCTAAAAGCAGCTGAAGCGTTCTGAAGGTTTTCCAGTTCCATCAAACTCTCTGCACTTTAAAGTCCTCATGCCTTATAACTACAAGCATGGAAGCATTATGTGTTGCAAATAATTCTCTCAAAGACTTTTATTAAAACAGCAATTTTTCAATCAACTTTTAATTCTGTAATTAGAACCAGATAACAAAAAAAAAAAAAAAAAAGAATTTTTAAGAGTTGTATACACAAAAGAGTGATGGTTTCATTTATGTAAAATAACCTGATGGGCAGAAAATCTGTGATCTGCTTAGGTGAGGGAAGCAATACCATCTGTGCCCCTTCAACAGCTATTGGCTGACAACTTGTCTCCTCTCCTCTACTCCCCAAGAGCTGTGATCAAACCAAATCAAGGAAATGAGTATCCAGAGCACGAAGCAGTCTCACTGCAAGAAGAAGCTTAGGCAGGCCACAATTCTACCTTCTATGGTCTGCATACAAACACACAGACACACTGAGGCAGGAACTTCAAACATTTGCCTTCTGCAAGCAAAATCAAACTGAGCAGCATATGGCTCTAAATTATCCACATTGTCCATGCAAGAAAATACTGAAAACTGGGGTCAGGGTCTATATACGTATTCAGCATCAAGATTATACATTGATAGACTTACAGGTATAATAGTCTGACTACATGAGTAGCTGCCACTGTTACTCAGATAAAATGAGTTAATGTTGATACGGCAAATGACAAGACTTAATTTTTCCTCTAAAGCTCTTAATGCTCACCACTGATGTTCTAATCCTGCTGAATCATCCATGCTTAACTTTAAATCCATATTTTCATTCTGTTAGTCTACTCACTGATGCATTTATTTATTACTCCAAAGTTTGCAGAACTGTTATGGACGTGCGGCCCTAGCAGTTCCATCCATCCACTACACTTCCTGCCTATTCCTTTGCCCTCAGACACATCTCACATATTGTCACCAACTTCTGAGAAGAAACTGTCTTACGAAGAAGACATATAAACTAAATTACTCTTTCAACTTAGTTCGGGAGCTGACATCTAAAAAAATTTTTATTGCATTTGCAATAGAAGCACCAGAAAGCAACACGCATTACACAGAGAAGAACTGCTGCTGTTTTTCAGCGCTTGGATGGATGCTGAGAGTGAAAGAAATCTGTGCTGTTAAACCACCTTCCTGTACCTGGGGTACAATACAAACCTCCCAGCTCTAAGCTTCTGCACAGGTCATTAACAGAATCTCCAAGGAGAAAGTGGGAATACCTAAACCAGAACCCTACTGCCGCCTGAGCAAAGAGAAATGGCAGTTTCTGCGCCTGGAACACATTGCAGGGCTAAATCATACAGAAAGAACGCTCTTCTACTTCGCTTTTCTTAGAACTGGGATTTCAAGGTGGTCAGTCAAACTACCAGGAAAACAGATTCAACAGTATACTGAGTAACACTACACATGGGACAAGGCACATGATATGAATGTGGTAGAACCAATTTTCTGTTTCACTGCAAATTCTTCTTAAACTAGCACTTATGGACGTTGATTTACTCCACTTCCACTCTATTGAGGCTTAAGAAAGACTCCGACAAAAACTTAACATTTCATTAAAAGGTTTGTCTTGACCCTGTAAGGTCTCAAGACAAGAAATAATATCAACACAACTAGACAGACATGCAAAGCAAGCCAACCAGCCAGCAACAATGAACTCAAAACAGAAATTGGAGCCTGTTTTACAGAGTTGATTTGAGCCTATACAGCCCTCTTTGCTGTCTTTCCAAGGCTGATCAATAGCAGGGAGAACAAACCATAGTAATAAAAGTAGGTATCATAAATGACCATAATCCTGTTATTAAGGACTTGAACCATCAGAAACTATGCACCAAGTATGAAGAAATCTGGAGGGCTAGGTCTTCTTTTTGTGGCATTACTCAGGGACCTATCTGCAAACAACAGACCCAGCAAAATCAGCAGAATTATTGACATTAAGTATACGATGACCCACCTTTCACTATGTTTTTAAGCTGATTGCTAATACTTTCTATGCAAGGTAGATGACCAATAGGTACTTCGTAGAGTACTCTATGAGTTACTTTATTCTAAAAAACAATTGTTATGCTTCTAATGTAAAATAATTATAGCAGAATGCACAATTAAAATAGGAAATTACTCTGCTTAGTTTCCTGATGCAGACAAAACTGAGAACCATAGCCATTGCCTCATTTATTTTATAATCATTTAAAGTTTTTTATTTTTTTCTATTCCCAATATATTATAATTTAATAGAAGACAGTTGTGGATAAATACAGTAAATTTGCACATGAGAAGTTTACTGCGCTTACATCCAGAACCTGAGCTGCGCTGCTTTCCAGTATTAGAGTTGCTAGAGACAAGTTTTAGCTGACATGAAGATACGACAATTTGGCAATATCACTGAGTTTTTTAAAACTAATTTTGTGCCCAGACAAGTGCAAGGACCAGATCAATTGCTAGTATTCCTCTAGATATTTTTTTTTCTGTATATTGGTAAAATGTGCCTGCCCAATTATACTGAAGAGCATTAAGTCATAAATTTACAGGCATAGGTAATCCCTGCCTCCTCAGAGCACAACACACACTGAAATAAAACACAGAACTGCTTGTTTGTTTTTTAACAGCTGAAAGAGAAATTCTTAAAAATAGTGTTTGATCTCAAGAACATAAGAATGGTAATGTGTAGTCACAACATGGTACATGTAGTCTCAGAGCAAAATAGTTCAAATAAGTGCTGGTAGACTCACAGTTGGCTGATCAGCAAGTAAACGATAGTCCTTCCTAGATAAACTGCACACAGAACTTACACTGTTTATATACAGAAAGACACAGATATTTAGACATGTGCAAAACTCATTTTAAACAGCTTCTGATTACCCTGATTTTTCAGAAGCTGTTTGTGAAATAATACAAGAACAGCAGATAGTATCAGCTTGTCCGCAGGCAACAGCTTTCACTTGGTTACTATTTTTCCATTTACATTTGTGAGAACACTTACTGCAGAATGTCCTTAGGAAACGACCGGGTAAGTATTGTATGTGTCTCACGGAAGAAGTTGAATGGTGGGTCTAGCGTAACTACAAATGAGAAAAACTGGGGATATATGCAGTCCTGCATTTAACCTCACTTTAAATGACGATTCATTTCATTTCTCTGAAATTATTATTGAATTGTTTTGTAATATGCATTTGTTCTTCCAGCTTTAAAATGGTATTTTTAAATTTAGCAGCCAAATACTATTAAAGAAAGTGCCATATGGAGCACCTGCTGTGCAAAGTTTATAAAAGACAATATGAAGACAGTTTCTCTGTCTAGAGTGTTAACGTTAGGATCCCTTCCCTTTGTAGAACAGATGGAAAAAGCAGAGGATGTACAAAAACTCATGAAACCTTTTCCACACCTATGCTGTCATAAATATGGTTCTAAAGTTCAAACCAACACCTCTCTCATTTAGATGCTCTATTTGCTGACACCGTTAGCACTCAAGAGTCTGCCTCTTTCCTTCATTTTCATCAGTGCAGATGCCAGGAAGCAATGCTATTATATCTGAGGGGGAACAACACAAGAGTAGGGAACAGGGAAAATAATCTTCTCTAGAATTTCTCAGGAGATCATTTCACAACAGTGGTTAAGAAATTTGATTAGTAAAACAGGTACAGCATGTACAGCAAAACAACAAGAGAGTGATCTTCTTTCACTACTCTGAGTCAAGACCACAATCAAACAGAGTCTGCATATCCCTGACAGAGGCACAGCCCTCTCAATCTCTGTTATTGCTCTCAGAGCCCGGCACACTGTTTCCCAAGCAGTGGTGATCCCTACGAAGCTACTCACAGGATGGACCTGGGCACAGTTTCAGAGAGTGGGAACAGACAGTTCCCAAGTTGACGTAAGTGCTTGCATAACCGGTCAAAATGCCCCTCATTTTGCCGTGGCTTACAATAGCTGCAGGAAAAGCTACTGTGAGACTATTGCTAGAAACATGCAAAAGGTCAAATGTCTCCACTGTTTCTGACTACATGGTTCTTTGTTTAACAGCCAGCACTCTCCAGGTTTTTGTATTTTAATGTTTCTGCATCACGTGGCATAATTATGTCTTTAGAGTGATTTTACAGTCAAGCAGTGGCAAAACATCCTGAAGGACCAACTTCAGAGCAATGCTGTTGGAGGAGACATTGAAAAAAGTAATAAAAGAGTCTTTGAGGATATTTCTTGATGTTTACCATTAGCTGAGATATTATCACATTTTTCTGCCAACTTATTCCAAAAGCTTTCAACACCAATTTAAGAGTGACAAGAGCTGTTATTACTCTGCTCTTCCAGACAACGTTACTTGGGAAATCATTAGAACAATTTAGCAGCCTTGCAAAGGGTGCAGAACAGAAGAACGGGCAAGACAGGTGCACTCGAGGCTACTAAAGGAGAAAAAAACAGCCCTGTAATAGGGTTCAATGGGAATTTTACTTTGCAGAACGTGACTTCCAGCCTCCACTTCCCACAGTGATAAAATCTTATGAAAACAACAACAACAAAAAGTGTAAAGAACCATTTTTCTGATTTTCTTGAGAGTGCAAAACTTTAGTAGCATATATATCTGAATCTCAGTTCTCATGAAGACAACGAAGAAAACCACTTTCATTTAAAAACACTTCTTTCACACTTAAGTAGGCAAATTCCAATTGCAAGCATCTAACTTTTCACTACGCTGTCTTTTGAGCCTTTCTGGAAATAACTGTTTCACATATGAAGTTTAAACAGTTAGGTAGCTTTTAACCAAGGTTTGACAGCATTTAACTGCCACATCACCTTAGGACAGAATTTGCCATGGGAAAAACACAACCGGTTTGACCAGTTATGGCAGTTCACTACACAAGAGATCCCCGTGGCATTATGCTGAATTCCTTTTGCATCAGCATTAGTGTAAACCTTAAGTCATAAAGTCACTTAGGTTAAACCAGTAGGCTAATGGGCTATTCAAAACACTAATGTCTAAGTGAGATATTCCTAGGCTTCACGCTAAATACTAGAATCAAAACTGCAACTCCTCAGTCAGTACCAGGAAGACAGCACAATCGAGAGGTACTTGAACACCCTGGAACTCTGAGTGGTGTTGAAGAAGAGTAGATTGACAAAGAAATCAAGTGAAAGACCATAACCAAATGCAGCCTACTATTTTTTCTGCCCAACACTTTGGAAAAGCGGTCAAACACAGCTGTTTCCCTTCAACAGCAGTTTTGCTGACCAGAACAGCGTACTACGAAGAAATTTGCTCTAGAACACGAGCAAGCCCAAATTAAACTAGATCCTCTTTTCATCCCAAAACTGAAAGGAAGAAGATAACAGAATAAAACACAAAGAAAACAAACAAACAAACAAACAAAACCGAATGGGTTGTTCCTGAAAATAAACTAGCGCCTCTGTCTACAGCAAGGCGTAGAGGAAAATGGCAGGTAACGAAACAGAAGTACAACGCCAACATCAAGTTCCAGAATATCCACATGGTGTCACTTGGGGTAGGGGACTCCACGGTGTACCTTCAAGATTATCTGCCTCAGTTACAAATTAGAACTGGATGCACTGAGGAAAAACTGAATGATCAAGGAGGACCCATACAGGCCCTGAGCCTAAAGCACCAGGCAGCGGGAGATTTATTTATACTTGGTCCTGAATGTGTACACAGCACTAACAGTTAAGAAAAGAGCACAGTGCCCTTCATCCTCTTAATAAAAACTGATGAACTAATTTTTTTTTTTTTTATTCTAAACTAATGCATGAGATAGACAACACTCAGGTGCCAGGCAGATGGATGCAGGTCAGGTCTCGTTATCAAACAAAATACAAGCTCTGAATGAGAAGCATTTTATTACTATTATTCCAGTGTCATCAGCTGTAGGTGCCCGATGCGCACCTGAGTCCGTGCAGGCACCAGAGGCACGGCCCTGGGGTCACGGCAGCAGACAGCCCGAACGTTAACCTGGCAGCCCAGCAGCAAAGCTCCGGAAACCACGGAGGAGAAGCGGCCGTTTTCCTCCCCATCCTCCCCGCTTCCAGCGGGCACCGAGCCAGAGAGGATGTACGGGAGGAAGGGAGGCAGAAACGGATAAATGCAATAATCATGGCGAGATAACCGCCCGGCAGGAGGGAGGGGGAAGATGCCATCTTGAACCTCGCCGATTTTAAGCCCGGAGGACACCGAGCCCCGACGGCTACCAGCGCCTCAGGCCCTGCCGCCGCACCGCCTCCTTCCCCCCCCGGGACGGGCGGACGGGCAGCGGGGGGAGGCGGCTCCCACCCGCGGCCCCGGGGCTGCCCGACGCCGGCAACGGCCGGCGGAACCCGTTTCCCCTGCAGGTACCAGCGCGGAGCCCGGCGGGCCTCCCTTCTCCGCACTCACCTTGCCCGAGGCCGAGGAGCGGAGGGCAGGGCCGAGCCGGAGGCACCACCGCCACCCCTCCAGGTGTTCCAGTGCCGCCGGCGTCACCGCTCCGAACGGAGCCGCCTCTGCCGGCCCCGCAGCGGGGCGGAGCCGCGCCGCCACCCGCCCAGCGGCCGAGGCGGGAGGGCGGTGGCTGCCCGGTGCCTGGCGCCGGGCTGCGCCGGTGCGTGCTTCCCACTCTGATGCCCTGCGAGATGCCCGGGGCGAGGGGTGTCATCAAGGAAGTGCAGTGGGCCTCTGAGGGAGAGAACAGGTGGCAGCGTTGGGATAGAGAGTGTGGGTTGTGAGGTGCGGTCGGTAATGGGCCGATAGGATTTTGGAGGGAGTTGCTTCAAGTAAAACTGGCTTTAAAGCCGAAGGCAGAGCCTGATGTGATGTGAGAAGCTGAGATGAAACTCGAAAGCGGTCTGAATAGTTGGGGGGTAAAAGGAGAAACAAGGGAGCAGCAAGAATGCTGGGGGGAGGGAAATATGCCACCGAAATGGGGTGTCTTTAGCTTGAAGAAATCTCTGATTTCTCCACAAGTGTGGGAGCAGGAGCAAGGAGGCATGGTGGAGTTGGTATGGCCTAAAGAAATAAAGAAAGTGGAATACCTGCTGAACCTTACAATGGCCTGAAGCTTTCCTGTCAGTGCCTTTGTGTTTCTGTGAGGTGTAGCTGAACCATTATTGGGAGTTACATGTCTAGTTGTAGAAGTGCAAAACCTACAGCAATAGAGACTCACGGTGAGATAGTGATGGCTGTATATATGACCTGAGGAGTTCCAGGCAAGGCGTGGGAGGTTGCAAGGTTCCCTCCCTTATGCTGGTTGGAGCACGGACAGCAGATTATACCCATGCAAGGCATACGTAACGCAAAGTGCTGGCAAACTGGAATGGCTTTCTGGCAGGAAATAATGGGATTGTTTTCAATAACTGCAGAAACCTCAATAGGATATCCTTTGTGGGATGGAAAGTCTCTCTGCCATGGATGAGAATCTGAAATCACTTCAGCAAGATCTGGCGTTGGTATTTAGTAGTTTTTGCTCATCAGCAAGCACAGAGAACTTTGTGTCTTTTAATAGAGTTTATGTGTGCAAAAAACCCATATCGTAGAAGGGTGAAAAAAAATAAATCAGCGTGTGAAGTACGTAACTGTTGTTACTTACCGAGATTCAAAAGATTTTCTTTGGTAAATCTAAATATAACATTTTTCTCAGGTGCACCAGAGTGAGGAAGGAAGGCAAGTGCTCCTGAATATTCTGAAAAACATACTTCTATGATTTAGGAACTTCTATAAATTAGGGATTATTTTGTGCTAGCAGTTGTGTATGTGCATGAACATATCTAGAATGGGAGTCTGAGATTGTCTCACTTCTGTTTACACGAGGCTAGCATTTTGCAAGCAACAGATAACTTCTGGGATTATCCATCTTAATCTTGCAAATTATTAGCTGAGAGTACTTTATACATTTAAACAATTAATTTTAAATCTCTATTCCTTATGATGCAAGTATTTTGTTGTCTTTTAGTATGTTTCATGTGGCTTATCCCCAGACATGAATGTTATAAATATAAGCAAGTGCCATCTGGTTGTTCTAGCACCTTTCTTATCTCCCATGGAGATATTTTTAGTGCAGCAGAAATACAGAAAAGAATTATTGCAAATGATGCATGAAATAAGGTTTACCCACTAATTTTCACAAACTTTGTTCTTTAGTAAAGCTGAATGAATGGATGAAACACTCTGAAGAATTGTGCTCCGTTCATTCTGTTACTAACATTTTTTCCCCATTAGGGCATCAAGGTGTTCCTGTTGCTCACATCAACAAAACAGTTAATCCACTGACCCTAAAAAAAGTCTGGACTCACCATTTTTGCTGTTTTATGGAACACCTTGTTCACTTGCAAGCTGATTCCCTGAGCAACATCATGAAATCACTGGAAGATGCAAGTCAAGTACAGCCCTATGAGATATAACTGTTTGTCACACCGAAGTTGGAAGGATCATGGTTTATCAGGGGACAGCCAAGCCTTCCATCATGCAAACCTAGAGCTGTTATAAGGGTGAACTTCCAATCAAAACTAGCCCACTTCTATATCTGAGCCTTGTGTTACACTATGTCCCAGATCCATTTAATTTGTAGAAGGATAAATAAAGATTGAAATGGTGTGTTGAGTCAGTGACCCTCACTTTCCTGTCCTGTTTAGTGTATTTCATTGCTTCTAAAGCATACCATAAGGTAATGCTCATCACTTAATTTATTATGTTCTACTGCTTCTGCGTTCTGTGCTATCTATATAGTATAATCTCACAAACGTGTTGTTTTTTTCTCCAGACGATGACCTAAAACATCCCTTCCTACTCAAACGATTCTATGATTCTATGAATTAGTTACTCATGAAATGTATGTAGAATCAGATACCTAAGAAATGACTTTGAAGGTTGCTCATCTTTCCTGGACTAACATTATTAGTGGGTGGATGAACTTTCACAACTGGCATGTTTTTAAATTTTCCTGTAACTCTTTATTTGCTTTCTGATTCTCATCCACAAGAGGAAGAACAAACATTTCATGCTGTATTTTGTGGAATGATGCTTCCTTTAAATTCCCTCCAGTCCTTTATGTGAATATTTTTACTCTTTCCTATGATCTCTGATCTGTCTAATGGTCTTTTGTCTTGCCACACTGCTTGCGATGTCTGGAACATCATTGCTGTTTATAAATGGCATTTCAATCTGTAATCTGTTTTCAAATTTCACAGTAAAATGTCTCTATCCAGCTCAATCGTGTCTAATTTTTCAGTTAGCCTTCTGCTTTTCTGTATTAATTTCTATAGTTAAATAATTTAGCTCTGTAGGGCATTTAACGTGTATTGTTTGTGTGCCAGCCCCGTAGATGGAAGGCCAGAAAAAAGTACAGCATATTCATTTGAGCAGTAGCATGATGAATGGTAGAAGCCAGCACATACACAAAAAGCCTCTGAAAGGTATTAAATTCCTGTTTTAGTAGGTAAATGTAGACCAGTTCTAGTCAGCAGTTGAAGAAATTATGATAATGGACGGACTACCTGACCACTTCTGTCTGTGGCAAACAGGATTACAGCTTAGTTCTCCGCTGAAAGCCTTTGTCCTGTTGGCAGCTTCAGAGATCGCATAATTGTTTGTTTCCATTTCATAAACTGGAAAATATACATTGGGATTCTGAAGCCCCAGAAATTATTTGGAATTAAAGGACTCTAGGCTGGAGTGATACCTCTGAAATTCAGGGTTGGACCAAAACTCTGACAAATAACAGAGGGCCAGCCTGAATTAGTACTTTTCACAATTACTCTCCTCTACTTGTGCAGATTTAACATGAAACAGGTGTGAGCACAGGGACTTGCCTGCATTTTTCTGCATGCAGGATTTGTTTCACACTAGATACTGTCTGAAGTCCTAAATTTTAATGTTGCTGTCCAAATGGAGATTAATGTAGGTATTCTTTCATGTAATTCATAATCCCTGAGGTGTACGATACCTCTATTTCCTCTTGTCTGTCTGACAACGAACATTGTTGTTATTGTACTTTATTCCACTATCCTACACTGATACTTATCTAATTGCCGTTATCAAACTCCTTGGATACTCTTGCAAACAGCATATGATTATTTTCTTTCAAGTATTTTACTTTTGAATAAGAGAGATTGAGCACACACAGTGACCGTCTATTTCTCATACATGACATTTTCAATCAAATAACTATGTTAATTAATCCATTGTTTAGACATAATTGGTGTCTGTGGAAATCCTCTAGAGAATTAGTGAAGTAATCAAGTGCCAGTTTTGTCCTTAGTAAAGACAAGTACACAGTAGGAAGATGGGAACCAGCACGGTGGTGATTTGCACTGATTTCCATCTGAGAACAACAATAAAGTCTTTCTAACCTTCTGTTTGAAAATGCTATTTTAAGCACACAAATGACCCACAGCCATCAGTTGTATTCTGAACTGGCAGTATTCTTGAAACAGGTGTGTCTTCATCTACTATGGACTTGGGTAAGCAACCCAGATCCTGCAGTATGCAATGAACATATTTTATTATAGTCATCAGTATAGAATAATCCCAGCACAGATCTAAGCTCTGTGTTTTATATGTATACATATATATATATATGTATTGTGTGTATTATTTGTACACACATGCTGCAAACAGTAACTTCTTTCCTGGAGGGACTTTCAGTCTGGAAAAAAAAAAAAAAATGTGGAAGGGAAACAAGTATCACTGTCTCTACTTTGTAAAGGAGAAACTGAGACACAATCGGATACAATTTGTCAAAAAAGCCCAGGGCAGAGCTGGCCAAGGGCTCTCAGAGGCATTTACTATTGCTTTTAACCATCTCATCTTCCTTCATATGTTTTCAGAGGCTAGAAATGCATAAAATGTGTTTGCTTTTTGCACAAAGTTGGAAATGAGAAACAAGTGGGGTATTAAAAATAAACAACAACAACAAAAAAGAAAACAAAAAACAAAAAACAACAGTTCTTGGGAGGAGGTTCTATCAGCAAAACAGTTGTTCACTGAATAGATTTATACGGTGGCAATATGAACTAGGTGACACATTTTCTACTGAACTCGACTCTTGAGAAGGCAAAAAAAAAAAAAAAAATACAGTAGATAACTGAAATACAGGCTAAAGCTCCTGACTGTTACCATGTTCTCCTCAATGCATACACAAGGTTTTTTCCACTTAAAATAAAACCTCTTGAAACAGTTAAATTATTGAAATAATTTTGTCCATTATGAATATAAGTTGCATCATTTTAAAAGATTTACAGGAGACTTTTCATATGTTATGAGAATTAAAGTCTATTAAAAAAAAATTAGCAGCTGTTGTGCTGGGAGTTGTAGACACTGCATACTCTTAACAAGTAACAAGTGAGAGAATAGTTCTATGCCAAAAAATAAATCCTGTAACATTAACTATTGCATGTAGCAACAGAGTCTGATGTAATTCCAACTGCTGATCTATCACATAAGTGCTTCTATTATAAAACATATACCTATTTAATTTTCTGAAGGCACTATCTGCAAGGTATTTGTTACATGTAATACTTGGCTTGTTATCTGAAATTCCTACTGAGAGCATCTTCAGCAAACCGAATTGCAGTTCATTTAAAATATTTTATATTTCCCAAAACATGTTAGTGTTCAATTTTGTAAAGCATTCTGAGATCTGCTCAAAAATTAAAATGAAATCATTGTGCTTGATAAAGCTTTGACGTGTGACAAAGAATTCTGAGTGTTAAAGCTAAAGTAAAACCAGACATCATGTAATCTCTGAGATTTCAACAGCTTGAATCATATTCTCCTGTGCTATACAATCTCTTTGCCCTCCAAGGCAATCTGATCTGGCCGTCCAAAGATAACCGCATTGAGAGAGAAAATATTTTTCAGTTACTACAAGATAGATGACAAAATCTTTAAGTTACTTTTACAAACTAACAAAAAAAAAATCCATCATTGCTTGAAATGGAAGAACAGAACATTAGTGAAGTTTCATCTCTTAATACCCTGAGATTTTCCAGCTGAGGAAATATCTTTTTTATTACTATTTCCTTATTTGAATAGGAGTCCTGGAGGCTGCTGTTCTGATGATACTGCTTAGTGCAGTATTTTTATTTTTATTTTTTAAGCGAGAAATATCGATTATTATTGAAAATTCTACTTTCCAGTTCTTTTCTTATGCATTTGAAAGTCACTTCGGGTTGCCATAGGAATATTACTGAATTAGAACAACAAAAAAAAGTTGAAGTCTGCTGTTAGATAAAGTGTTTTTCAAAATACCGCAGCATCTCTTACTAAGTAATGCAATAATTTTTAATTTTTTTTTTCCTTCTCTTTTGGAATCATAGATTATTTGCCCCAGGATACAAACTGTACTCTCACATAGATCCAATACCTTCTGTTTTGTGCTGCTCCTTTTTTCCTATTGCATACATGTACATACGTTCCATGTAACTAAACCTGAATAGATTTCTTGCACATCATTGATGACATTATCTACAGTGATTCTGTGAGAAGTCTTTCAGTATCCTCACAATATTTAGCAAAGTTGAAAATATCATAGGTAATTAAACTATTTTGCTCACTGGGTTGATATATCCTAAATCAACTCATTCTTGATGAAGAAAAAACAGCATTATTTGGACTATGCCTTAAAAAATATTGAGATTCAGCTTCTATCTTAATGTGGGATTTCAAAAAGGTTCTTGAACTTCCCAGATATTGTTAGCAAGAAGGGTTTAAATTATCCATACAATTTTAGAGAAGTCACATTATCTAGTTTATTGTGAAAGTATGCTAGATAGATTATTTGTCATTTTGAGTTACCAGTAATGGGCATCATCTTCTGCTTTTAGAGAAGAAGGCTGCTAAAATTTGCTGTTTTCTCAGCTCACTGATATGTACTTCAACAATTTATTGCTGTGGTGAAAGATGTCACCTTTTCCATTATCATGTCCCTCTTGGATAGCATCTCAGGTTACTCATTTCAATTCCCATTAGGATAAAACATAGCTTGTAATACATACAGCTGGTAGTTAAAAGCATTTGGACATGCTAGATATGTCATATTTTCACATCTATGTTTTTAATCTGTTTTCTCTACAATTAAAGAATTCTTTAGACTGAATTCTGAAAATTGTATTCAGGGCTGAACTGTTCCTTTCAGCACATCCTTGATCCATGAATGCTGTATAACCTGCTTGGCTAAGAGACTGGTCAAAGACTTGAGACATATTATGTTTTTGCATCCATCTGGTCTATACTAACAGCTCATTTTGACTTGTCCTTTACAGTTGTGTAAAGAAAAGAGAGCTCTATTCTCCTTCCCAGTGAATCTGAGTGGTGAAAAGTAACTGTACTATTTACTAGATCTAAGTGTACAAGATCTAAATAGTATGATCACTGGTATAAGGGCAAAGATGATAGAGGAACACAACAACTGAAATTGTAATTAAACATTTTTCAGTTAGGTTTTTTTTTCATTGACAATATTTGTTATACAGGTGAACAAGTAATAATGTTCTTTACATCATATTTTAACAGATGGCTTTACTATGGCAAAGTAGAAGTTTAGTGTTTGAGCCATTTAAACATTACTTTTGGGAGCTAGATGTCCGATGCAAGTCTTTGTTATTTCTGTGTCTACTGATTCAAGTTCTAGTAGTCATTCTGTTTATTTAGTCTTAGAATCACAGACCCAGTGGGCCCAGTTCAGTCCATTGGAAATGTGAATATATTTTTTTAATGGACTGTTATTTCAAGAGTTCCTTAAAACCAAAAGGCAATCTAAATGGTCTAAAGTAAACATTAGTACTTTAAACCAAACTAAACCAAGATTCATTTAAAGTGTATATTAACTCTTCTCTCATATTAACAGTTGTCTTTTGAACCAGGAAAAACAATGCAGAGCCAAATAGTTAGGTAGAGAAATGCTGAATACACTGAACTATTTAGCTGCACCAAATATGAACTGTGAAATAGGGCTAATAATGTAAAAAATCAATTTAAACCGCCTCCCTTCCTTCTGCTTTCATATCTTCCCATATGAAGACTTTCTGAGAGCTACAAATGAATGTGTATAATCATGGATTTCTTTATTAGTCATTGTTTGCAGGCCTTCCAGGTTACTGTGTCTCGTGACATGATTACAGGGAGGGAATTAGAACACATGGTAGAGCAAGGCTGAGTGAACATCCATGGAGAAAAGCTCACTGGTCATACACAAATGTGTTAGACTGCAATGGGTGTGTGGAGAAGCTCTGAAATCTCTATCCTTTGAAATTCTCAATATTTGGCTGGGCAAAACATATAATTTGTCGTATAAGTCTAATTTGAGTTTAAAATTATTTCTAACTATGAATTAGGCCCTACTTTGTACTGGTGGGTTGAGGCAGAAGGCCTCCCCAGATGCCTTTCAACCTTTATTTCCTTCTGTGATTCCATGAAGATCATAATCCAAAAGTACTTACTACCAGCCATTGAAGATAATTTGGTTAGTTGTTGTAACCCATTTAGCTACAAATCCTATCAATATTGGGTGAATATCAGTGCGCATATCCTCTTTCCAAGACTGCAGTTTGCATAAGCAAGATGCCTAGTTGCATTTTCATACTCTGAACCCTGTTTTTTAATGGTTCTAAGAAAACAATTGCTCTGGTTTTTTGGGTTTTTTTTTTTCCTTTTTCTTTTTGAAGGAGATGGAAAATGGCAAAATAATCTTCCTTCAATTGAAAAAAAAAAAAACAAAAAAAAAAACCAGAAGAAATCATATGTGCTCTCCATGGAACCTTGCCATGGAATTTAGGGTTGATTTGCTGCTTAACATGCATGTATCTTAACTAGTAGATAAGCATTAACTTAGCTCAAGATAGTCATTATATAGGAAATATCAATTATCCTGTAATATGATTTAATTATGATAAATTGCTTTAAGTGTAGGATTATTTGCATTTAATTTATCAATTAATCAATGACATGGTTTAAATCTCAGAACAACAGTGTGCCCTGTCTGAAGGATCAAGAGAGGAAGAAAAACACCTAACGCATATTGTGTCCTCAAATGGTTGTGCTGTACCAAGATATAAGTCAGATTTCATGGACAAGTTTCCAAAGAGCAACAAATGTCTTTGTCCTAACTTCAGTCATCCAAGAATTTTACTTCTAACAGTATGTCACGTCACTGGGATACAGCCTTTGGAGAAAATAAAACAAATATACCTTGTATCGTGTTACTCGAAATGCACAGGTTGAAAATAAACTTATTAATAGAAATGTATATATTTCAGTGTTGTATACATATATGTAATATACCTACATATGTGTAGATAAGCATACTTTTTCCCTGTCATTATGTCAGGTTCAAATTCTTCTGTTATATTGCTGTAAATGTGAAATGAAAATGAAAAAACTATCAAAAGACATTCAGAGGTTCTTAATGTATCAAGCAAGTCTGCCTGGCATTGAGAATCACAAAGAGGGCAGTAAGTCTTGCTTTCGTAGAATTTATATTCAGTGGCAATTGAATGGAAGTCCTAATATTTTACGTAGATAGGAGAGAGATTAGGTGCTGTATTGTGGCATTACGACCAGCATGTCCTTATGACACAACTTATTTTTTTCTCCATGTTAATATCTGTGACTAAGGAAGGAGAGTCCATAAGGCCCTTGCTGCCAAGAGGAAATACTGCTGTGACGTTGCAAGGACATACTTGCATTTTATGACCAGCTCTCTCCATCTGTTCTGAAAAAATGGCCTATTCATTTACAACATGTAAAAGTCCTCTTTTCCATTTCAACAAACGAGCGTGTGGACATGCTATTCTGTCCTCTGTCAAACTTACAATTTTTATACTCTTTCATGAAGATAAAATTCTCTAACTATATCACTGGAAAGGAATAGGATATTAGAATGAAAGAATTATTCAATTTTCTTCATAATGGCTCTATAAGAAATCGTAGGTTATGACTATTTTGCAATAATACAGACTTTAACGATAGTAAACTTTCATCCATAATGACAAACATCTCATCTTAGGTATTTTCAAGTAAGATTTAATAAATTTAATAAATTACAGCAGTGTTTTCCTGTGATTGGTATTCATTAAAGGAGCTCATAATTTCTAAACTCCAGTCTGCTGAAAATAATGAAATTAGATCAATGGAGTTATGTTTAATGGCCTGTGTTATGCAGCTCATCTAAAAGAGCTCTAAACGTACATTTTCATAAGGTCTGCATTACTCAACTCA
Source organism: Oreortyx pictus (assembly GCA_036925125.1). NCBI lineage: Eukaryota > Metazoa > Chordata > Aves > Galliformes > Odontophoridae > Oreortyx > Oreortyx pictus. The sequence continues at coordinate 24,406,354 of JAUPFR010000007.1, forward strand.
TTGACTATAGTGAGGTGATGAGCTAATGCTGTTATTTTTAGTTCCTGCAGGTTTTATCGAAGGCATGTTGGAGATAGAGAGCTAGAAGAAATGACTGTGCTGAATGTGGAAGTAGAATGCATTATGAATGATTTTAAATTCTGTTTTTTGGGAATGAGAGTTAGTCAGATCTGAGTAGCGTTGTAACTGCAATTTCCTCATTTTAAGGACTCCGCTTAATAGGCTTGGGAATGCTGCCCATGTTCACATTTTCACAGAATATGTCAATTGGCGGAAAGAACAAAGAAATTGCCCTGCTGGACTGGCTCTGTATGCTGTGCTGTATCTACCATGGCCAGCACTAGGAGAACATGCAAGGAAATGCATGGGAGGTAGTTGGAGGTCACATGTAGGTCTCAGCATAATCTCTGATCACTCAGTTTAAGGCTACAACAATGATTTTTTTTCCTTTGTTATACACATTTGCTATTCACATTGACCATTATAACTCTGATAACCCTTAGGATTGCAAGGAGGTGGAATGGAAGCTCATGTTACCATCACATTTTGCTTATTTCCTTTCTAAGTAAACACCAGTATTTTCAGACTCCCTCTGTTTTCTCTTTTATTCTCTTTCACTCTACTGGGAGACTCTGTGAATCTGCAGTGCTCTTCTTGAGACAATGTTTGGGATCAGGTGCGCACCCAGTGCAGAAGGAGGTCACTTCTGTCACATCTCACGGCCTTCTAATACATGTGGTGCTTTTATCCAGCCCTTTCCCATGCCAGCTGCCAGTTTATCCATTTTCGTGAAAACAGATATACGTTAAACAGAAGCTTACCTTTTCTTTTTTCCCTTACCATGAAGCCATTACTGACTTTATTAGCATGGTACTGTGAGAATACCATCATCCACTTCAGTCAATATTCCGTATACTTCCCCACCACTTTCTTTATGCTTCCTAAATTGTAACTGTTTCCAAAATGTAAAACTGTTCTAATTTTTAGTTTAATCTCAGTGTCATGGAGGAGTAGTGAATTCAGTATAATGCTTTGGATTCCAATATGCAAGGTACTATGCAGAGAAATTGGAAAATCATAACATTATAAAAATAATCAGCTGGATTTTTTTTTTTTTTAATTCAGAGGAGATGGTGTCTGGTCCAAAGAAAGCCTTTTTCACAGATGGTTCTTCACTCTTGCTATCCTTGCGTTTGTAAAGATGTTTTCAATTTATATGAAGAAACTGGTCAAGAGCTTCTTGAAGAATCTTGTTGGCTCAGGTCCAGAGTGCTCTAAATAATTAGAAAAGTAAGTATGGGGACCTGCAGAATATTTTCTAGGGCACAAAGGATAGTTAGATAACCAGCTCCCAGGACAAATCTAAGGCTCGCTGCAAGCTGTGCCATCTAAAAATCCCATAGCTATGTAACTTTATGCAGTCTGAAAAGTCTGAAAAAATAATCATAAAAATAAACAGAGAGCTGGAGATGTAGATTATGTCAAGATGTAAGACTCACAATTACAGTGCAGGAAATGGCAGCAGATTATGAAAGATCTTTGGCCTGAAATGATGAAGCAAAAATCTCTAAGCATCTGGTTAAAGAGGCCTATTAACAAGTGCCTGGATTTCTACAGGCTTGCCATGTTATCTTATGTGAAACATTTTCATCAGATGAGAGCAAGCAAGTGTAAGACAACAACTTTGATTTTTTGTTTGGTAAGTGTTGGGAAATAAATGTCAGTTTGAATTTATTTATCTGGTGCTCCATAGCAACAGCCCAGCAAAAGCATTTTTTGGGGGTATGTCTGTAAAGGATAGGGCTTACTAGCAATGTCTGGTCTTGTGCTACGCTGTGCCTACATGTAAATGCTGTATGGAGCACAAAGGTGAGGAATGTTCGTTGTTGTCTGACTGTGCTATATTCAAGTGGGCATGGCCTTGCTTCCAGGTTATTAAAAGAAGAACAGCTAACGCAGAGGCAGAACATTTGGACACAGCTCTGGTTCCAGTGCTACACAGGTCTCCTTGCTGCATCTGTGCTCTCAGCATCCCAACTGCATGGTGTAAATGCCCAAAGTGTAGGTGAGATGTATATGTTTATCCTTTAGCTCATTAGTGTGATTGACAACACACACACACGCACACACACACACACACATATAGATATATATATTCACCAGAATTGTCTATTTGATTCGATTCAATTCTATTCTAGTCTTACATCCATATATAATTATATACATTCATAATTACTTGCATAAGAAATCCACATATGTTTTAGTGGTATTGAAATGAACTTTTTTTCACATCTGTGATCCATAAATTTGGATGTGGTGAAGCTGAATTGACATTAAAATATGACAGAATTAATCAACTCCTTTATTGCATTCTAACATACAGATAAAAATTTCCTGTATGTAATATTAGTATGATTTTTTAACATTATTATATCTTTAATAATGAAACATTTTTTTTTGCCTAGTTCTTCCATTATAGAAGAGGAACTGAAATAGAAACTTGGCCAGAAAGTTATAATTTCAGAAAATGTTTAATACAATATTATATTAAAAAAAATAGATCAGTAAAGCCTTAGATGGATGTCCTTGCTTATATGACAAATGTTGCAAAGCTATTTTCAATGAGTTGACAATTGCCACACTATTTATAATTTATTAATAATGTTTTCATAATTGTTAGCAGCGCAGCTGTATTGTTTGGGTACTCAGACATCCTGACAATATATGGTCCCTTCTGTATAAGTATGATGTAAATAAAATGAAAGGCAATCTCTGTCTCAAAATACTCTTAGCAAGCAAATCAGAAAAGAATAGCAGAAAATGAATATTATTACAGGGAAAGGATGCGACTTATCCGTGGTCCCTTCAGAGCTGAAAATAGAAAAGTCTCCCGAGTCTCAGCCATCTGAGCCTCAGTTTAGTGGTTTCTTTGTTAGCCTAATCTGTCACTCACATACTCCTTGAACCCACCTAATTGTAATCTGCACCAACCAAAATTTAACACGTATATTTTAAAGGCTATTTTTAAGACCTGGTTACACAGAAAATTCTCAGTATTCACTAGCCTGTGGTGATAAGAAAACACCAACACACTGTCACAGAAAACAAATTTTTTTGGAGGTCATATAGATATATGCTGATACTAATTTACTTGTGACAGTAGTGAGCTTCATGTTAAGTGTGTACTTCCAATTGGTTTACAGATCTACTTTGATCATACCCCATGGGACAGGGCGCTGCTCTGTTGGTAGTGCTGGCCTCAAAGTTGTTTATGGGTGTACATTACTGCAATTATTTCTGCTTTACTTTAAGTGAAGAAGCCATAGAATTTTCATGTCTTTCTAGGCTGGACAAGGTCCAAGGAGAATTTTAGCTGGGCAGACAAAGAGATTTTCCCCAAAACTGATCACAGGGACTGATCAGTCAGTTACAGTTGTCTTCCTGAAAATAACCAGGAAAGTAAAATTAAAGGAACAAGAGAAACTGAGTGTAGTTCTGGGTGAGAGTGCTATGGGAGAGGGGAAAGAATTTTTTTGAGCAGATGATCTGCTGGAAAGACGGACTGGAAAACGAGTGAGTGGGAAACCCATCATCATGGAATTGTAGGGGTTAGAAGGGACCTCTAGAGATCATTGAGTCCAACCCCCCCTGCCAAATCAGGCTCCTTAGACCTCTAATACGTTTTCTTATTGATTTCTGATTTTCTATTTTTTTATGTTCTTTGTATTCATTTGTTATGAAAGGGATGATTCAGGTACTGCATTTCTTTTTCAAATGGAAACAAGATGGCTTGGATATTAGCTAAAATTTGGAGTTCTTGTCATTGGCATAAATCAAAGGAGTTTAAAATACAGGAGCTGAAGGACACTTTTCCATGAGGAAAGGACAAAAAAAAAAAAAAAAAAAAAAAAAGTGAGTTGGAGACCTCTGAAAAAATGACTGCAAATCCCAGTATTGTAGTATCACTGATCAGGATGATGGGCAGCATCCCTGGGAACTCAGTGCGCTGGGAAAATTCCAGCAGAGCCTTACAGAGATAAGGAGCCTTTCAGAAAGGAAACTGCACAAGGATTGGGCTTCTTCTTTTTTAAAAATTTATATTTGTCCTTAGCACACGGAGCATGTTACAACACTCAGTTTTTATTAAGCTGTATCCTAAAAGAAACATTGAATGGATTTTCAGTAAAGGAAACATTACTATAAGGTATTTGTTTGTGTGCTGTGACACAGCCGAGTGATAGCTGGCGTTACAAAGCACTGTCTGTGTGGTGTGGGTGTGCTGAATGAAAGCCTGCACTGAATTTGGTGCGAGGAAAATGAATCCCTGGTTAACAGGAACTGATAAAAGCATGGGGAAATCATGAAGGCGATACAGATAACATTTCTCTTTTGGAGAAAAGCACCGCATGTAAAACGTGTGGCTGCCACTTCGGAGGAACCGTGCCTTAGCTTCCGCAGACACAAGTGCTACAAATCCCGCCATATTAATTGGATTTCTCCCAGGGAAGTTGCTCCGTCCCTCATTCACCTGGTTACAATCCAGCTGATGCAGCAGTCTCCATGGCAACAGCTGCTTCAACACTTGAACCTAGACAGATACCGCTGGGTACGGCCCTCCCCGGTCTCGCTGCCAACGCGCGGAACCGTTCCCGGCCACGAGAGAACGGCTGTGGGTGGGAACTGAAGGACCCGACGTTGGCGGGAGCGGCTCTGCGGGGCGAGGCTGACACCTGGCGGCCGCGTCTGCGCCGGCCTCGTCCGCAACGGGCGGCTCGGTTCCCCGAAGCAGAGTTATCTCGGGTTGGAAGGGGGCTCCCCCTCCAGACCCTTCATCGTCTTTGTACCCTTCCTTGGGCCACTCTCTGGTGGTTTTATGTCCTTTTTGTACTGGAGTGCCCCAAACTGCGCGCAGTGCTTTTCCTGCACACCGTCATCGTTCCATGGAGCTCGCGGCTGATGTTGCACAATACAAATATATCATTAGAAAACCAAACGTGCTCCGAATTGGAGCTTTCATTTATAACTTCCCAGATTGCTCATTCATAAAGTTTGAACAATAGGAAAAAAATCAGTGGTGAATGTTGACCACTTAGGCATGCTGCTGGACTCTTGATTTCTGGGTGAATCAAGCTTTTTACATTTCTCTAAAAATAAACTTTGCAACTTTGCAGGATTCATTTTTATTTTTATTTTTTTTTATTTTTGAGGCAGAGAATGAATATGTAACAAATAATCTTTCCTAGGCAGAGCCTATCTGAAGCTTATGGCTTATTAAGCATCATGCATATGACCAGTGCTTAAAAATACCATAAATAAATCCAGTGAGAGGATGCACGTAAATCCTCCACACTGTCTATTCTCCAGGCACTTGCAAGGGCACAGTGAAATCGTGGGGGAGCTGCAGGTGCACTGCAACGCAAGTAATTCCTGAAAGCCTTGTGCCTGTCAGCTCCCAAGGGCAGATGGAACATCTCAGTGCCATGGAAAGGATTTCTCCAATGACAAGAGGTTTGTGTGCCTCCTTTGTGGGGGTACAGCATAAACTCCCTCTATTTAGTTTGGTAGCTGATGGGAGAGAGAGAGCGGAGCTTTAGCTGCCCTCCCTTCTGCTCCATTTTCCTTTGAAAAGTGTTCTGCTGCTGGCATTATTAACTCTGAAACTCCCTATACAGCTGTGGGCTGCAAGGACTAGATCTCCTATGCAACCACAGAAGAGGCACAAAGGTTTCCTTGTGACCACTCGCTCTTTTTGTGTCCCCACAAAAGCCTGCTCACAATGTAGTATGCTGTTAATAGCTAAAGCACAAGATGTGGTAATGTAAATGAAGCCTGAGCAGCTGAAGCGAAGGTTTCGGGGAGACTGGAGTCTAAATGACTGTGCTTTATCTTCCTTATTGAGTCACTGCCACATGACTGTTTTGGCTTAATCCCTTCATAGCACTTTATGCAGAGGCAATCCGTTCAGATGTTTAAACACATATTCATTATATGCTGTATGTGCTCAGATGTCCTTGCATGTGAATATGGCTTTGTTAGTACTCTGTCCTCAAGTATATGTTTCACCTGCCTGTGTGATTACCAAGGAATTTTGGCAAAGTTTTGTCTTTGTTGCAGGACTGTACCTCCCATTCCCTCAACTAACATTATGTTCTTCTCATCAGCATGTACAAAAGTGCACTTTTTTTTGTTATTTACTAAGGGGTTATTAAAATTTGCAAAATATCAGCATGAAAGCAAAGGAACTGAGCATCACTGAGGCTATGTGTGCAGTAGAGATCCAAAGAGCTTTTGGTTTTTCAAAGAAAAGAGAGTTGGGGGCCCCTGAGAAGTGTATGCATGCCATGAATGTTCCTTCTGTTTGTCAGTTCTGCAGCAGTGTCAAAGAAGCTCCTATCTGTGACAGGCGGACCTGACAGACAGCATTGTCCATTTGTTTTTTTATTCAATATAAGGGTCACAGATCCCAGTGTCAGGATAAAGTAAGACTAAGTAAGTGGTCTGATTGATCCCGCACTTCTAGGACATGGCAGTCTGGGATGTGGGTACTAGATGTAATTCAGATTTTGCAAGCGTGGTATAATGACTCTGAGATGAAGGTGAAAGATAGGAATTCTTTGCTGGGGTGGAGGCTAGCCACAATGAGGATTTAAATCTATTTCTACTTATGAAATATTTGGCCTGCTTACAGTTACTAAATTTTGTTTCTATTTTCTATGACATCTTGCCAAGGTGAGGGAACAGTAGTGATACAAACTGATGCCACAGAACCTGTGAAAAAATATGAAGGTAAGAAGAAATCTGATCTTCCTGGCACCGTGCAAAAATCCTGTTAAATTCGTCATCAGCCACTTCAGAACTGCGCTGTTACAGAACAACTGACAACATCTTCATTCTGGTTCTTTTATTCTGGGAAATAATTTCTGCTCTTTACCTGATACATTATGTTAAATTGGGCATCTGTGGCTTCTAAAGTCATGAGCTACTGGACAGAAGCAAAGGGAATGAAAATGGGCTGTAGTATATTATTACTGTTACAGGGATGTGGGTGTGTGAGCATCACACTGAAATTGTAGTTCTCATTTCAAAGAGACAACAAGGAATAAATATAGTGGACAGCATTTTCCTCACCAGCCAAAGAAGACACCCTGAGTGTCATTAACTTACAGTGGAAACTTGTCCTCTAAAATGCTCATCTGCCCCTGAACCTCCCTCTTCAAGTGATCCCCCTGTACTGCAAAGGGAATGATGTTTTGTAACAGATGTTTCCTGAAAAAGCTGTGTATAACTAAGCATAAACCTGGAGAGTTACTGTTGACACACAGAAGCAAATGGGAGTTTGCTAATACCAAGTTTCTGTTGCCCTCCTTCCACCCAAAGACCCTTGAGAATCAGGCTAGAGCCGTTAGACACAAAACCTTTAAGAAAGTCAGTCAACACACGTTTTCTTCATTAGTTCATAGTGAATGGTTTTGAATTGCCTTGTTGTCACAGAGCAGCTCACAGTTGTATATTTCAGTTTCCATCTCAGAAGAACTTGTGTTTCCTTAGAGAAGGATATTTTGAAACAAGCATTCAAAATACGTGTACAATCGGCTACTACTGATGAAGTCACTGTGAAGTTATTACCTTGACAGAGTGGCTGAGATTTGAAAGCACTTCTGGAAACTGTGTTGCCCAAGTTCCTCCTCAAGGAATGGTCAGGAGGAGCAGCTTGCTCAGGCCCTGTCCAGATGGGTTTTGAGTAACTCCAAGGGTGGAGTTGGATTTGACTGATTTGGATAGCCTGTGCCAGTGTTTGAGGACCCTCACCTTAAGAAAGGTTTTCCTTCTGTTGAGGTGGGATTTCTTGTGTTTGAATTTGTGCCACTTGCCTTTTGTCCTGTCACTAGGCATCACTGAGATGAGTGTGACTCTGACTACGTTAAGTATACTGTTCAGGTCTTGATGGACATTGATGAGATCCCCTTGATCCTTCTCTTCTCCTGGCTGAGCAGCCCCATCAGAGTAAAGATGGCAGAGTGGGAACTCTGCATCTGAAGTCAGTTCTGCAAATGGCATCTTTGAGAAAATTGGAGTGAAATTCTGTTCTGTTTCTCTAGAGTAGAAGCACAAAGGTCATGGCCCAGTAGGAAGATAGGTTAAAGTAACTTCGAGATACTTTTGTGCTCCTTTAACCTTGGATTGCCCTGGGGTCTGGGGAAAGCTCTGGCATAATCTATTCAGCTAAAATTGTGGCTCCTCTGCAGTGTCCTAAGGGGATGTGAAATAGGATTGCATGAAATAGAAATGTCATGGCTGAAATAGCCATAATGCCGTTGCTCTTGTCCCCACTCCAAACTGTAGCATGCTTGTTATACTAGACCTTGAGAAAGAATGTTAGGAACAAGGCTTTTTGCTTTTTTAGTGCTTCTACTAAGGAAATCTGACATGTTTTGAGGGATTTTTAGGGGCCCTTTAGACTTCTGTATTGCTTCTTCATGGATAACAGTGAAGACGAGTCTTTTCTGTTTAATCTCTCTAAGTCTCAGGTATAAGATGCTTTTCTTATTACTTGCCCCTAAGTAGTAAGCTTTTTAGATTTGATTTGTATTTTATTCCATGTGTTGACCCTGGCTGAGAGGAGTCTAGAGTTTTCTCTGAGGATGTCTAAAAATGCTGGAAAGTAAATTTTTAGGACAAAACAGAATGCTTGACTTTGTATTAGGTCTTTTTACTTTTCAGGAGTGAAAAGTGCAGGAAGGCAAGGAGGGGCAGAAAATGACTCACTTGAATTATGGTACCTTCAATTTGTGAGGACATCATTCAGAAACATCACCACAATGCAATGTAAATCCAGACATCTAGAAACTTTCTCTTAAGAACTCTCTGTTCAGCAACTGCCGCTGTAGGGTGGTAATGCTTTCCTTCTCATGTCAGGTTGGAATTGCATCTCTCTGTCCTGGTAATTTTGATGCGGGTTGCCTTGGCAGCTGCTAAATTAAAGGCGTGCTTGGAGAATTACAGAGTCTTTGAGATTCTTCTGGTTGGGATACTTTTTTGTCTGTTTGCTAAATGAGTATTCCTTAAATTGGTTCTTTTAAAACAGAACAAAACAGCAATAAAGACCTCTAAACACTGTTAAGGTACCTTTCAGTATCTAGGGTCTGCTTGTATAACAATTAGCTAATGATTAGTGTACAAGTAGTGAGAAAATCAGGACTTGCTTTGGTCAGGTGACGTGTCTGTTTCTCCACACTTTCAAATAATAATAAATCTGCCCTCTTAAATTTTCTACTTTCACATAGTTATTCAGTATTTGTCAATCACACATATTCCCATTGTTATTCAAATCATATGACCTATTCCTGTATTCATGCAGCAGTTAAAATTGTGATCGCTGGATTATGGCAGTCTTTATCATCATAACTGAATTTTTTACTTTGAATTAACTCTAAAACTTTAATGCTCCATTAATGTACGATACATTGGATATAAGACAGATGATGAGATTTGAATGAGTTCATATCTCTTGATCTTTTTATCTCCATGCATATGCATGGAATGGAAATATGGTTTTGAGGGCAACAAAAGTTGGAAAGATAATGGAGAGTAGAAGAGTATTTGAAACCACTGAGTTAAATACTGGGGAAAGAATGTATACATAAATGATGGCATCCTTGATATCCAATGGGGCATTGACAGCAAAAGAGAAACAATTGGTATTGCAACAACTTTGGAGCTGAGATTGTGAAAATTTTGTTCATTTTTGATTTATTGAAAAAAAAATCATTTCCTCATGTGACACTCCAGATAGGTCTTTGTTCTCTGTGAAGGAATTGTGTCTTCCCTGAAGATGGAGGCAAAATTCAAGAGGTAAGTTGGTATCTATGTGAACTAAGACAATCATTTTTTATTGTTGTTGTTTGTTTGTTTTTAACCTGTCAAATTCTGGTCTGAATGAACAAGCCTTCTAAATACTGGTAAAAATACTTCTGCTCTTCAAATCAGAGATGACAAGTGTTGTCTCATCTCTCCATGATATTTATGAGCTACATCAAAAAACGATTAAGCTATAATTATATATTGTGTGTCTGAAAAACTGTCAGAATTAGTATACAGAAAAATAAGATTCTCTTGCATCTTTCCTTGCTAGGATTTTTCACTAGCCTTTAACAGTTCTGAAAGTCAGCTTTACCTGTTTTCTTGCTCTTCTCTCAGATTTCACGTTTCAGCTTTTGTACCTTTTCATAGGATGAAATTAAGTGACCTTCTTTCACTTCAGCTAGGTCCTCATCTCCAGTGAGCAGTGACTAGACTGAATTTAGTGACTACATTGATTATTTTATCAAAGGGAGTAGTAAGAATGGAGTAGTTAGGGAAAAATGTTTTAAAACAAGTTTATACAATTGTCTCCATGAAATAATGTTTCCTGCTCCTAAAGGCAGGCAGATCTGCCTTCTTCAACCCCCTTCCTGCTTTAAATATCTGCTTAAACATACCTCTGCATTTCTGGCTATCTTCTTTTGGTATTGAGCTGCTAACTTTTTATGCATTCAGAACTGCTTTATCTCCTCAGTGCATGGAGGACAATTTGTTGGCTCCCTGGCAGGCTGAGACTGTCCTCCTAGGGCTAATGAACTTCCCATTGCTCGAGTGTTTACCAAGCAGAGTCTTATCATGTTATTGATCCTTTACCTTGTTGTTCAAACATCTTACTGTGTATATAATATAAGTATCTGGTGTTTAATGTTCATATTAAATATTAATGAATTGGGTTGGTATATACAATTTATTGCAGTGCATTGCTAATTTGGTCAATACAAGTCATTCAGGTAAAACAGATTTCCATGAAAGATCGGGCTTACTCACCCCTGTATTGTACTGAATTTTTACAAGACGTGCTTTAAGAGTCTTATTTTAAAATTTGAAGAGTAAAGATGTCTCTTTCACATTTAATCTGTCCTCTCCTGGTGAACTGATGTGTAGTGCACAGTTGACAGACCTATGAGCAATTGCTTCAGTGTTCTCACTCTGATTTTTTTGGAGGCTTTGCTCAGTGATACTAGGACAGCCTTGATTTCCAGTTTATTCTTCTGGGATTTTCTATTGAGCTCATGACCAAAGAAACAGAGTGACATGCAGTCGAGCACGGAGCAGCACAATGAACAGCTGGTGTGTGTTTGTTCTCTCATCCTCTCCTCAGGGGGACGAGTGTGCACTGCAGAATGTTTTCTTTCGGAATTATTTTTAATACTGTGCTAATAAGAAACAAGCAAGGGTAAAAGAGTGTGTTTGGTATTCAGAGTTTGAACAGTGAGACTGGTTATGTCCTCATTTTCTTGCTTACCCCAAACATGAATAAGCCTCCAGAAAATACCTGTCTACTTCACAGGCAGACTTTGCTCTTTATGGAGAATATGTCATGGATATTGTCTCTTTGATACTTCAGGGAGAAAAGGCTGACCATTTATTTATTTAGTTTTAGTAGAGCAATCTGAAGGAAAGCTAAAAAAAAAGAAGAAAATATTTATGTATCTCCAGATCCATAGATTGTTATTTTTCCAAGGAAAGTTTGTGTTTCTAAATACAGAGGAGTAACACTGCTATTTCAGTGAAACTAATGGCAGTTATGCTTCCCTGTGGTACAGTCTCTGCTTCTGGAACAAAATGAAAATTGGACAGGAAACAGCAGTGAGAATCGTTCCTTTGGAAATCAGCTTTGCAATAGCTCATTACATACTGTCCATTGCACCCTCTTTGGGGAAGTAGGAATGGACTACAAAAAGATTACTCTCATATTATTCTCAGATACTTTTCTTTATCAAACAATGTTTCCTAAACTAAACCATTCCTAAATCTTGCAGTATTTAATTAAGAAAAAAAATATGATTAAACTGTCCCTATATTGTATTGCTGTAGCAACACAACATGAAATGGTGTTTTGGGCTTGCTATTGCCAACTGCTTCCCACTATACTCAAGTCATGGGCCGCTGCCATGGATTCTGCATAACCCCGAGGGCAGGGTCTGGTGCCTCAGGCAATGCTAGTTTAGCTCTATGGATGAGACTGTGATGAGTCAGGATAATACAGTGGATGTTTCTCTGTGTTTATGCTTCCATAGGTACTGGAGTGCACCAGAGGACTGCTTAGTATACAGCAACAGCATGCAACACTGAACAAATGATGTCCAGGTCTCTCCTTGCACCATCAGGACTGCGGGGATACTGGGGCCATGTATGAGGAGCAGTCCCTCTACTGCTGCCAGTGCTTCACAGCCCAGCACCTTCCTACATCTGTAGGCAAGACTGTGCCACCTGGGAGAAGTTATGCTGCTGCAGTTATGCTGCTGTCACTGCCAGTGATGGGTCACATATGCCTACCTGTGCTGCAGTCATGTCTCCTTGCTAACTTATCCCTCAAGACTTTAGTTTTTTCAGTGTTTCCTTCTCAGCAGAGAACACAGTTTGCGCTTGGCGTGCAGCACTGGGACAGCACAGCCTGGCATAGTTTTACTGCTTCATAGTGGATATGCTTGTAAACTGACCTTTCTATTCTAGAAGGTTAATAATGATTCTTTCTGGAGTGAAATTTTATCCATAGCAATATAATTACAGTGAAACAGCTGAGTGTAACTTTCCAAAGCAGCAGTTCCCAGGCATTCTCTGCAAATGGGAGAAGGATGATTTCTGACAATCTGCTTTTGATTACAAAAAATTGTTAAGTTCTAGTTTCACCCTCAAACATTTATCTCTCTGCTGCCTTGTTTTGGAAGATGAAGCTTCACAGGAATTGAACAGTGGGTCTTATTGATATAATCTCTATTTTACCTAGCAGGTCATTTACCCCCTTCCTCTCTGTCTGCCTCCCTTCTTTTCCTTTCCTCGCAGCTGCTGGTAAGCTAATTAGGCTGCTCCCACAAGAAAAAATCATCCAAGGCCATAACAGCCATATCAGATGGAAGGTAGGATAAAACTCTCCACAGTATAGCCTTATGAGTGCCTCTCAGCTTGTCATAATGTTCCCCTACCATTTTTTCATTTTTTTTTTAATTCCTTACTTTATATGAAAAATTCTCTCATCCTGTGTTCTGTGCAAGCATTAAGTAAATTTACAAAAGAAATTATGATGTGTTTTTCCTGAAACGTGCTCCTTTACTTCCTTTTATCCTTCTTTCATTTATACATTGTAGGTGCTGAATCTCAAGCTTTGTCCAACAAAAACACATTGTATGTTTCTTTATCTTTCCTATTGTAAATCCTTAACCTTCTACTAGACTAATATATTAAAATTCTTCAGACACAGAGTAGCAATGTTCATAATCTCCAGTTCATTATCTTAATTAGATCTGTCTTATATTATCCCACAGTTTAGTCTCATTACTTTAAAGGTGATCAGCCTTAGAAGGGAATGTGAGTAGAATTCAGTGAATTCTATTGTGGCAACATTTCTGTCAGATCTGGCTTTGGATCTTTCAGGTGCAATAATGATAATGCTGCTGGTGCGATTAATTAAAAATTGCATTTGAATGGTGTGAATATTCATTCTGGGGAATGAACACAGGATTAACTCAGAGGGGTAAAATGTCTGCAATGGCCCAAGGATGTGAAGTGAACCTGGATCACATCAAAAGACAAATGAATCATTTAAAATGATGGAAATTCAAAATCCTCCCACCCTGGAAACTATTAGCAGAGTATTGCCCAGGTTGAGCCTGTCTCTTAATGTGACAACAGACATTAATGCTCAACCTTCAGTAACAAATTGTATGACATACATTTGACACACAGCTCTACCCAGGAGCTAATACCTGGTGCTAAATCTTTGCTAAATAATTAAGAAAGGCTAGTGGCTTTTTAAAATTCTTAGGTTAAAGTGTTACAGTTATATCTGTAAGATCCAGGTTACTTTTAATAGCTTTCTGTGAAAGATCAAAATTGGTTTCCCAGAAAGTGATTGTGAAACGCAGGATGCTGCTGGGGAGGGTACAGACAAGAACTGCTGAGACCTTTGATAATGAAGCACTCTGTACCCAAAACGTCTCTCTGGTAAAATCCAGACTTTAATATTCCAGGCAAGGATGTTAAAAATGTATCTCTTCTTTGTCTTGTGAATAACACCACTGAAAATATCAAAGTGCTGCTTCTTTTTTGCCCAAATTTATTTGTTGTCATTTTTCCCAAACAAAGGAAACATCAAATAATGAACAGCTTTTGTAAAGCTTATCTAGTACTGCAGGATGCTTAAAAAAATGAGACTACAAACTGGAGATAAAGCCTCTTTGGTGTAGGAACGTTGTGTGAAGTTTAATGGGCATTTGCCAGAGAATATTTTGCTGGCTGTTAGCTAGTTGCCAAGGGATTCACGGGATGCATGTTCTAGAATAAAATGCTCTGTGAATAAAATGGGGTCAGTTAAGGTAATTTGCATGGTGCTTTTGTCTGGAGCATCGGGGAGGTCCAGGCTTGCTGTGCAGTCAGAGATAGTGCAGTGATGTGTGTCCTCTCCTCCCTTGCCCTGAGTGTAAGTCCTTCTTATCTGAGACACTTCTAGTTTGAAGCCTTCACTCGATGGCCACCTGGGAGAGTCCAAATCCACTCATCACTTATCCCATGCAATTCAGAATCTTGTCTTATTTCTCCAAGAGAGAAGCAGTAGCATTGTGTCTCAGCAGACCAATCTGTATCACTGAATAAAGGACATAGGGGTTTTTCACAGGAACAATCCCTTGCTCCTGAGTAGTTGGGACAGACAAGAGTAGAAGTGTTCCATGGACTTCCATATTTTCTTGTTAATCCCAGTGAGATTTAGTCAGCGTTATTGCAGAAACATAGATCATGTTTTGGGGCAGATTATTTATACAGGGGGATCCTCCACCTAAATAGTTTAACTCTGACCAGATCAGGTAGGAGAAGGGAGCTCTACCCTACAGCTAGCAGTTGTTTATATATAAAAGGGGATCCTTTTGTTAGTCCCCTATGGATCTTTTAGAGTTGATGTATAACTTGAAAATAGTTTCTTAATTGTAAATAAAGGGAAGATTAAAAAGTATCAAAAAGCTATTATCATTATTTAATTTTTACTAGCTGTATAATTTCTTGTGGTTTTTTTTTTTGGCTGGAAAAAAACTGAGAAATAATTCAGGGTAATTGGGCCTGGATATAGCATACAAAAAAGCCAGAAATTTCTTGTTTGACTTGTGGGGAGTATTTACATTTCCTAATCATAGTATGTGTGTCTAGTGACACTGAAGATGTTGAAGATAGGGTATATGTACCTGGTGATTCTGATATGGGCCCACAGCTCCTCTAAAGGTACAGCTAGTTGATTCACTCTGAGTTGTCTTTGACATCTTTGTCCTTATCCAGAGAAATTCTCCGGCTGCAGGGACACTTGAACTCTTTCTGAAATCAGATTCCTTCAGTGTCTAAATACTAACAGAAAGCCACTTGAAATCTCTATCATAGTGCATAGCACATTAGTGCAAATATATGCCCCATGCAAACTCCAGTGAATAGAGTAACACGAGGGCTTAATTTGCCCTGCTAATTAGACTTGAGAAGGAAATTGTGGCCAGACAACAGGTGTGGGAGGAAAGAATGAATGAACTCAGACTTTTTGTTCATCTGGTCATGCTTTTCATCCTTGTTTAACTATCTGGCAACTATTTCCTGTATATTTTTGTTGTTTCATAAAATTTATCCTGCAAGTGAATCTGCTTATTGAGGAACTGCTGTTTTCTTCCTTCCCTGTGGTTTCACCCACTGTGAAGGCCAGGCTTGAGGTGATAGAATACCTGGCCTTACATTAGTGCCAACTGTTTTCCTTAGGTTTTCTTTGGAAAACTAATCACATTAATTTATTCATAGAATGTCATGGTGCTCAGTTCTGAGGAGGGGCATGTGCTTGTCTTTTGTACCCTGCTTCTGTTTTGTGTACTCTTTTGGAGCCCATGTGTCTACTGCCTGATAGTTAATCCCACTGATAGTGTGATTTAATAAGAGGGAAGAATGATATGGCTGCATCCTGCCCATTATGCCCTTAGGAAGGAGATTTTTATTCTCTGTCAGATGTCACTGATGGAGCATTTGGCTTCCTTTCATCAAGTGACAATTGCAGTTTTAAGAGTACAGTATAGAGTGCCACTTTAAAGCCAAACGTCTCAATTCATGAGTGAGGGAAGGATAAAGTTGTGCAGCTGGAGGATGTTATTTCTTCTCAGCAGCTGTCATTGAAAAGGCATGGGAATGCTCTAGATGTCAGGTGTCATAAATGCTCCATCCAGGGTTTGTCACGTGCTGGGTAATACAATGTGAAGTGTTGAAAAGAAGTTTCTGTATACATTGAAAATCTTCTGTAGGCAAGCTCGCCCTGAAATTTGCTGTACTGATGTTTAGGAAGTCAGAAATTAATATAAGTGAGATCAGTGGCAAATGCTGTGTGCTTTACCAGAGCTGTGGAGGCTTTTTATGTCACGCAAATCAAGATGTACAACTTTATGAATATCCATGAAAACTCCTCTACTCCACTCTACAACTTGATAAATCCTTGGATGTACCTACACAGTGTTACCTGCTCCTTCATAGGACAGATGCGTGGATGCAGCTGGGGGCCATGAATTAAAATGGGGAAAACAGTATGCCAGTAGAACACAACTTTACACTAGGAAGGTGTTATACTGTATGCCCCTTGTACACTCTACTGGCATTTCTCAACATTTTGCATATATTCCTCTTTCCCCTCATTTCACAGACCTCTCCACTGTGATGGAGAACAGCTGAACCCATGAAGAGCATCCAGGTCTTTTAACTTGCTTTTCATTTAATTATTTTTCCTGTCCTTCAAGAATTCATGCAATGTGATCTGTGCTTGACAACCACTGTACCATCCACATATAGATGCACTGATTTCAGTCAATGACGAAAAATATGAACTTATCATTTTTTAGGTCCAATGTCTCGTGACAGCTGGGGCTAGAAAGGGCAAGATTTGAATCTTATTTAGTGATTTCCTTGGCCTTGGACTCTGGTGTAAACATACATGTCCTACTCCTTTCCTGTTGTCAGTGGCTGGCTTTCTCTGTCAGCTATTGAAATCAGAGCATCTTTTCCTATTCCAGCTGGCATTTGCCAAAGCTACATGAAACACAAATGGATATACAGAAGAATGCTTTCATTTGTAGTTATGTCAAGTGGAGATGTAACACTAGAAACATAAGGATGTTTGTTGATGCAGGGACTACCAGGCAGTGAGTACTGGAATTTTGCTTAAGGGAAGCAAGCCAGATGAGAACAGAAAAAAATCCCCAGCTTTCAAGTGTCACATCACCACAGGTGAGTCTAAAGAATGAGAAGTCGCATCTTCCTCTAGTCCATTAGTGCCTCTGCTCATAGAATCCTTTGATGACATATGCTTTTCATTTGATCAATTTTTAGATTAAAATATGAAAAGCTTAGTGTGACACTTAGTGTGCCTCCCTATACTGAGTTCATATCAGGTTCTATGAGGTCAAGATTGCTGGGCACCACCACAATCTCCCTTCTGTTCTCACAAGCATAGGAGATTTAAAGTGCCAACAAGATCAAGATGGACACAGAGAGTGAGCTATGGAACTACTAGTGACATTTTTCTCATTTTGTATTGCAGACATTAAGTCCACGAGTGTTGTGGATGACTGGAATAATCCTCTGTATTGAAGTCTCATAAGGAAAAAGGATTTCAGTTGTTACTCTTAGAGTTGCCTTGGTTTAGAGTAGAGATGAATTCAGGACTGTAGATTTTATGCTAATGATCTTTGTACTCTAGTCAATGCAGAATTCAACAGATTGGATTATCACGAGAAAAGCTCAATTGATTTGATTTACCTGAAGTGATACTCATTGTTTGTTCAGAATTAGACTGATGAAAAAGAAGGCTGACAAACCTCTTTTCAAATTCTATGGCTTCAAAATCCCATTTAACTGATCTTTCCAGAAATGTGTCAAAATAAATTCGAAAGAAAATGCTTTTAACTACTAAAATAACTTGGCTATATCATGTGGTTATGAAGCAGTCACAGTGATATGCCTTCAAAATTTTTCTTATTGCTTTGAGCATCCATTTAGATGTTGCGAAGTATTTGCTTATGTAATATCAGAACACTTGTTAAATTTTCTACCCTTCCTCCCCTTGACTGCTTTTTGTTATTTCAAAGAATACTGCATATAGTATTTAAAGTGTTTTGGAAATGTATGGGATGAAATGACTTCACATGACTTGATTTTTAGTGAAAACTGTCTTTTTGTTTGCTGATATGTTCCTGTTGATAGTAAGTGGAATTTTTTTTGAAGTTGATCGTTGTTTTTCAAAATGTTCACTTTTGGAGGTAGTAATTTCAGAGCTAAGATTTTGTTGATATTTGAACATGAATCATCTTTGGAATATTTGAGGAGAGTATTGACTTCTCTATTTTTAAGTTAAGGTGGAATGAAATAGCTAAGAACAATTCATTCACTGTAAGAAGAAAACCTCTATGTAATGCATGGTAGTGATAGCCACTGAATGGAAAAAAGAAACTTAGATAGTTACAGATAGTTCTAAGTTTCTTTCTTCCATTCTTCTGTGCCGAAATAATAAATTAACTTGTAAGATATTTGTCATGCAGAACTTATTGGGTTTTGTGGAACGTAAGAAATGCAATCCGCTACTGAGATGATAGTAAGATGATTTTCTTTGTGATTCAAGAAAATGTTGCACGTAGACACATACTTGGGGTATTTTGAAAAACTGTTCTATGCCTAATACAGCTCGATGAATATAGTTGTAATGAATGATAAATAATGCATGCAGATTTGAGGGTTGTTTTCAGTTCTGTATGAACTGTAAATAAATACACTGACCACTTGACTATCTGTTCTTACAGTTTTCTGTGATACATTTGTATTGTATGTTGGGAAAAATGAGTCTTTTAAGATGAAAGTCAGGCTTGATTTTCATACAACAGTAACAATGATGAGAAGAAAGGGATACAAAAATGCCAATCTTTTGAATGTAATGAGAACAGGCTACATTTGTATTATTTCCTGTGCTTAAGTTTCATTACAGTAATTTTCCCAATGAATACATTGCACAGTACGCTATTTCCTCTTCTCATTACCATCTTTGTCATGGAGAGGAGGTTATAGAATCATAATCACTCAGTGATTTAAACCTTTTTGATAGTCTCTGTATTTTGAATGACCTCTCTGTTTCACCTTTTCCCTAAGGTTACTGAGCTTGAGAATAGGAATTACTTTCAAATCAAATTACTCAACAATGAAAAGGGCAAGCTAGTTTAGACTGCTATTATCACAATTACAGAGATTCTAGAAAGGATGATAAAAGGAAAAAGAAAATAAGAAAGAAAGCAGAGTCTGAATCTTTCACTGCATCAAAAAAATCAGAAGTAATTATTGTATGTCAGCATGGTACAAAGCTCACTGGAAATCATAGATCTCTATATCCCAGTGCTAAGAGATTGCTTCAGGTAATATCATAGTGGAGTATTGTTGGCTTTGTTGTCAAAAATCTAAACACTCTGCAATCCAAAACGTGGATGATCACTGGCACACTGATCCATAAAAGTTTTGTCATCTTGAGAAACTGTATAGATGTGATTGATCATGTGCATTTGAAATATTTCAGGAATTCTATGTAGTTCATGAGACTTCTCTGTGTTGAAATGGGAGGAGAAAAACAGATCCCCCTACATTAGGATTTCAGGTGCTGGCCAGTGAAGTGGATTGCAAATCGCTAGGGATCCATGGGTCCTGGGAGAAAACTGATATGTGAAAAGGACCTGGTAAAAAGTAAACATTTATAACACAATGCAAAGTTGCCCTACAGTGTGACTGAGTGGACTCTGCCAGCCAAATAACTTTCACCATTTAAAAGCATGACTGAGTAGCCTGTGATGCTTTGCAGACATCTGAGATTCTCAACTGAAAATATTAAATGATAAAAGCCAATATTAAGAATTCAGTACTTTCCAGTATCATTAGGATCCTGAATGTGTTCACTGATCTCTCTAAATGGTAAATACACTTCAGAGGCATATGCTCTGTACTTCCTATAATGTTCGTTTTCCTACACTGGGCAGGAACATTGTATGAGAGATTCATGAAAAGTGCATGAAGAATAAATATAGGCAAAGGATTTATCTGCAAAGAATTTTTATAGTACAGGGAAGCTATATTTACACACATTCGCCAATCTGTATTTGAATAAATAAAGTAGTGTCATGGGACATGCTGCAGTACTGATAATGAGTTTTATACTCATTCATCCTGAGAAGTTTCAACAGATACAGTTTGCCTATCAAATGGATTTAAAATTGTATTGTCACTGGCTTGCTTTCTGCACTGATTGCTTTTGTATTGCAGCTCCATGCCTCAATAGACACTTTGATTGTCTATATCTGCCACACTGTTCACATGAGTCTCCCTATAATCTGTAATAAGAAACCCTTCATTTTAATACTAAAATTCAACATATGCTCCTACAATGATTATTAACTTAGGGAAATGGCAGCCAAAATAATATTTTGCTGTCTATTCTCTATTCTTCCCATGCATGTTGTGTGATAGACAATAGTCTACTTAGTTCAGCAGCTCGGCTTAGTGAAGAAAGCATTGCAGAAGGGATGTTGTGGGTACAGCTGAAGATATTTTTATGGTTCTTTTTACCATGCTGCACACAACTGTAGTAATAAAAATTGACTAGACTTGGCTTAGCTATTATTTGAAATTCAAAAGATCTGAATCCTAATTTTCAGGACTAAGTATGATTTTAACTTAATACATCTTTTAGGCATATAGTCTATTTAAAGCTTACTACCCTAAGAATGTGTTGTCGGATTAGTGTTTTAAAACTTGGTCAGATACACTGCAGTCTGAATTTTATCAGAAGTGAATCAAACTCTATGCAATTCTGAATGTCAATTCCCTTTCTTACTTTTTCTAGTTGAAATTATTTAAAACAACTTCAGCTTGGTTTCCTAAAGTAAGGAGGCTACTGAAATAATTGCTGGATTATTGTGTATATGGACACTTATGTTCTTCTGCTCTCTTTTTTCATCTTATAACCACTGAAGTTTTTGGCCTGCTGTGGACAGTCTGAGAGACAAACAGTAATCTCAGAGATGGATTTCCAAATACTTTATGAAAAATGTAGCCAAGTAGAGAAAACTTGTTTAAAAAAAGCTGCAGTTTGAGTCCTATTAATAGGTAAAATAACAAAGAACCCAATTATAAGACCTAAGTCCACAGGGAATCATTGATTTCCGCTGCTCCCCTTTTTTTTATTTTCTTATTTTGAGCGTTGTTCAGTTGGGTTCCAAACATGACAGCAGTTTCTTCTGGAAGATGCTGGTATGGTGATGGCAGTTTTTGCAACAAAAATAGTGTATTCTAGTTCAGTGTGATGGATTATATCAGTGGACTGTGCCTCTGATATCCTAGTTTCTGGAAATACTTTGCTAGGGATGAGATGTGTTACGGACAAGAAAGGAAAAGAGGAAAAATTAATACTGAGCTAAGATACTGAATTCACAGAATTGCTTTATTGAGTTGTTACTTAGTCTTCATTTAATAATTTTATAATATCTCATTTAATAATTTTATAATATCTCATAAAGTTAACCATATCTCATGTTTTATGTCTCAATTCTCACTTGCTTCCACTCTATCAACAAGGAAAACAAGATACGGGGAGATTTAACAGATGACTGAAGGCTCTACTGAAAGTCTCTGTTTTAATTCCAGAGCAAAGTGATCTAAGCAAAGTACATAGGTACCAGAAGCACTGCAGTCATTCTAATTAAATGGTCTTTTTAAGATTAAATTACCCTTGGCAAGTACATAGTATATATTATAAATATATCCTCAGTCAGGATAATGATAAAACTCTGATTCCAATATATATACTTTAGGTGACATCCTGGAATTTTGCCATTTCTTTAAAATATGACCAGATTTCACTTTCAGTCCTTCTGGTTTGTTGTGCTAGATTTTGGATGTGGACTTTCAAATATTTATAGTGTAAGAAACTCAACTCTAACTCTTTTTATAAAAAAAAGCTAAAATCTATACATTGAAATGGAAGCATGGAATAGCAAAGATTTCTTTGAAATTTTAATACTTTTGGGGGCTATGCTAGCTTCACAATACCCTAATACCTTTTAAAAACTAATTAAAGTATATTATTTATTTGTAGTTGGCAGAAAAACTATTTACATGTCTTTTTGAGGTCACCATCTTCAGATTTCAATATGCTTCTAAGCATCTACTGAAACACCCAATAATTGAGTTCTAGCATCAGGAAAATATGCTCCTTTCTAGTAAAGAAAAACTGTTCACCCTAGTCCACTTTATGGTGGCTTTAAAAATTCCTAACAAGACTAGGAAATTAGAAGGATATGAAAGGATCAGTATGGAGAAAGATTTATTTTTCCAAATTAATATGATGAAGGAACGTTTATCATTTCTCACCCTTTGTTTTCGACCCAAAGTAAATTCAATCATCTATTTAACTCACACCTCAGGATTTGCATTTGAGTTTGATGGCAATAATGAAGTGAGATAAGTTAAATTAATATTCTTGATACAATTAGTTTAATAACTTTTCCATTTCCATTTCCTTTTTATCTGCTTTATCACAATTCGATAACATACTATAGTAAACCAGTGCTTCAATAAACTTCTCTCTGTGCCCAGCATGAAGAGATTAGGATTTCTTTTATTGCTCAGATTGTCATATCTTGCCTTATATAGCACCTTTTATTGCAAAAGGAAGCCAGGCGCTTTGATATAAAGAGGAATGACATTTCTCAGAGTTGATATGTGTGTGCTTCTGTGATGGAACAGAGACCTTTTTCACCGCCATCGGCAAGTGCAAGGTCCTGCATCTGGGTTGGGGCAATTCCAAGCACAGATACTGGTTGGATGGAGAATGGCTTGAGAGCAGCCCTGAGGAGAAGGATTTGTGAGTGTCAGTTGATGAAATATTCAACACGAACTGGCAATGTGTGTTTGCAGCCCAGAAGGCCAACTGCATCCTGGGTTGCATCAAAAGAAGTGTGAGAACCTCAGGTAGAGGGAGGTGATTCTGACCCTCCACTCTTCTTTCATGAGACCCCACCTGAAGTATTGTGCTGGAGCCCCCAGCACAGGACGACATGGATTTGTTGGAGCAGATCCAGAGGAGGGCCACAAAGATGATCAGAGGGTTGGAGCACCTCCCCTACAAGGACAGGCTAAGAGAGCTGGAGCTGGAAAAGTCTCTGGAGAGACCTTACAGTACCTGAAGGAAGCCTACAGAAAAGCTGGGGAGGTACTTTTTATAAGGGCAGGTAGCAGTAGGATGAGGGGAAAAGGTTTTAAACTGGAAGAGGTTATATTTAGACAAATTATTAGGAAGAAATACTCAACTGTGAGGGTGGTGAGACGTTGGAACAGGTTACCCAGTGAGTTTGTGGATTCTCCTTCCCTGGATGCATTCAGCGCCAGGCTGGATGGGACTTTGTGCAACCTGATCCAGAGGGTGTTGTCCCTGCCTATGGCAGGGGGCTGGAACTAGATGATCTTAAATATCCCTTCCAACCTATACCATTCTTTGATTCTGTTATACAACCATTAGGACAGAAAGGTCTGAGAAACTGGAGAGGGTTGTAATAGTTTTGCTGGGGTCCTGGGATTTCCAGGACACATAGGATATGTACACCAACGCAGATACATGAATACTCATGTATATTCAAGGTTTCAATACTTGATACTTACAGACCACACAAAGAGATTTTCTGCTTTTATAGCCCAAGTATTTGGGCTTTAGCTCGATGAAATACAGAGTACCTGCAGAGTGAAATTTTCTCTTTAATCTGGGGTCACTGAACTGGACTACAATGCTCTGATGCTACTGTTGCATCCATTGCCAATAAACTGTAGTCTCTGTACATTCTGAGTGATGGAACTGCTGTGCTCAAATGAGGGCAAGTCCCACACCCTCCATGATGATCTTCCATACTAGGCGTCACAAAGAGTTCATTTGAGATATTGCTAATATTTCTCAGTGCAAGTCAAACATCATTTATATACATACGTATATACACAAGCACTCAACCACTGCTTTTTTTCCTTTTTTTTTTTTTTTCCACTGAGTAATTGACTTCTTTCTTTCCCTTTTAGTTTCTTCAGAAGACCCAGCCAAGATGTTCTTTTTGACAGAAAGGACAGATTTCTGTGGGAGCTGGGCAGTAGTAATTGTGTTGGGTCAGCAATCTGTTAACACTGTCAGTTTAAGCCACTGTATTCATAATTGTCCTCTGTATATTTACAGAAAAGATGAATATATACACACACAAACTTTTCAAGCCCATGTGTGGGCTGCTTAATGGTTTATCAAGTGTTATCAGCTAGCTTAGTCCTCCCACTTATCATTGCTAGTGCTGCCAAGTGCGTCTGGAACAATTTTTAGTGGAAGAGTCATTCATTATGTGAATAGCCAGTGCTTTGGTTCTCAAAGCCATGCCACGTACATTGGAAGGCAAAGAAGACATCTTTTCCATCAGGAAAAGAATTTCAGTCTCTTACTGCATACAAGACTTCTACATTACCCTAGTCAAATCTTTTATATCTATATTTCCAGGTATACTCAAGCTCATAGTCCGTAACATCTGGAACAGGATGGGCTCTGGGAGTAGAGTTGTCAAATTCAAGTTAAGTGCCTGAAGTATGTAGAAAGGTGAGACCCTCAGAGAGGGACTACTTTCATTTGTGCTCCATGAAGAATAGATCATTACATCATTTTTTTTTAAAGTACAGTGAAAGGATATAAAGAGCAACAGTGCCCTGCTTTTATTTGATAGTTTAGAGGTGAAATCTTTCCATAAAGAAGACCTGGGTAAATAGATTTTGTATGTGTTTATAACTTTATATTTGATAATATTCTGCTGAAATAGTTCTGATTTCATTGAGGCCTAGAAGAAGAGCTCTCCTGAGGAAGCAAAAGACAGACAGTTTACTCTACACTGCTCTGTGACATTTAAAACAAAATGCATTCAGCTTTTGCAAAAGAACATAAACATAAAAATAATGAAAGAAATGGGAAATAAGTTTTTTAGATCTAAAAAAAATAAACAATTAAGAACAACTGTAACAAGTTCTACTTTTTAAAATTTTTCAAGAGTCTTTGATACTGTGGTTATGGTTTCTCAGGACTTCTGTGCTCTTTGTCAGAACTTTTCCCAAACTGTTCTTCTAGTTACCTAGTTACTTTTGTTTGAGGGTTGCTTGTAAAATCCCCTTTTGAATACCTTCTTCTAGCCTTCCTCCATGATGTTTCCATTCTACATCCCTTTTTTTAACTTCCGGGTTGAAGTTATTAAGAGTTAGGAGCTTGAGCTTTGACTTCCTTTGTCCTGGGGAGAAGTTTCACAAGAATTCAAGGAACTAGTTCTATCCATCAGACATGGTCTGTTTTTTTTGCATAAATTTATTCTATGTTGAAAACTAGTCATAAACAGAATTAAAAAATAATGCAAATTTGAGTGTTTACAGAAATGTATTCTTCAGGCAGACACACAGAACTAAAAATTAGAATACAAGGAGTTTTCAAAACTCCAAAAATTTATGATTGATCCTAGAATAGACCCTAGGCTCCCTTCAAGATCATGTACCATATCTGTTCGCTAAAATATATTCATGAATATATCTTAATTTTACATGCATTTAAAAACTTTAACAAATAAAAATACTTGAGTCTGAAAGAAAGAAAAAAATGATATAAAAGCATTACATTGAGCAATTAGTTTTCCTTATCCTTGCAGTGTGACTTATGTAAATCAGAGTTTTCCCCAAAGTTAGTAATTTAATATATATAAAGTACTTCACAATTCTGGGTCATTCAAAGTAAAACACGTTCACAAAATTAGGAATGGCTTGATTTGTTGCTCAGATATTTTTCCTGAACAGGTATGCTGCTCTCAGATAAGCTTTTTTGAATCTGTTGATCTACACACAGACGTTAGTGAGCCTCAGTAGACTGAGAACATCAGTGGGTCAACATGAAATTTATTTTGGTTTGGATGACACTCTTTTCAGACTTAGCTGAATGAATTTTCTATGTATTTAACATTGCCTAAGAACATGGATACTTTGGCTCTTATTGTGGCTAAGCAGTGTAAGGTAAGTTGGTCACAGATGAGGCTTCTTTGACTTACAAACAATTGCAGTTCTCACTGAAACTGCTGAGCATGACTACCACTGTTTCTTAAAGTAAACGAAAGCAGTTAAGTGGTAGTAGGCAATGAATAGGAGTCACAATGGGTTTGCTACTGTGGACACTGACAGCAGATCCCAGCAGCTCCAAATTTCTGGGAAACGTGCTCAGAGCCTTCGGTTCAAATGAAACAAAATGAGAATCAATAGTTATGAGAATAACAAGCAGAAAGGATCGGTAAAAGAGGAAACAAAGAAATATCTGTGGCATGACTGAAAGAAAGCCAAAGGAAAAAACATCAACGCTGGGGGCAGAATGATTTCTAAAAAGGCAGATTTAGGATGCTGAAAGAAAAAATATAGCATTCTATTGCTTGTTCCCGCTGCATCAGGGATTTATGCTTGTTCTTGATAAAGAAAATGGGTTGTACCAGAGCAATCACAGATTCTGTCATCAATTTATCCCCCTAACAAAACAATTGAGAAAACCCCAAATATCTGGTTAACTACCTGGATAAAAAGAATAAGGTTATAAAGAAGAGAACAATGTTTCCATCTGTGGAATTTGCTAGATAGGCAGTGAAGTGTGTTGTTCAGCTGAGTTTTGCATAAGAAATACATTTATGTTGCATTTCTAATGCAAATTGCCTGTATTTCACATGGACAGAATGAATCCTTTCTGGCTTGATCTTCAGCTTTTCAAATCAATAGAAGGACTCTAATATATTTTCAATAGACTTTGGAGCAGGCTCTTCCTTCCATGCACTCAAAATGACTTACAATCAATTTATGGCAAAAATCCACTTCAGAAAGCCTGAAAACTACAAATATGCAGTTTCATGGGGAAGCTAGTATCAGTCGCCTAAAAATAGACTCAATTTCAATATACTGATCCAGATGCCTGCCTGTGAAAAATGTACTCCCTGTGCATATGCTATCTAGCTTTTAGCAGCTTGAACAAAAGAGGCAGAAGACCATGTTTAAGGAAGAGACTCCAAGTGCCTCTTTTTATCAAATGTTCTCTACACCAAAATGGAAGTACTCAAGAAGTTCATTTTGATGATATGTTATTTCTTTCTCCATCCCTACAAGTAACTTGTCAGTCGACTGATATCAGAAGTGTTGTGGAGAAGAGGATCAGCCACTTACCTTCATACAGATGGGTCTGTAAAGAACCTTTTTATATAGTCTGTTCTAATGCAGTGGCTTTTTTTCCTGGCTATATCTCTACCTTGGATTTTGGGAGAATTTTTCAGCTTCTGGCTGTGGAGGCACATGCCAGCAGTGTCTTGGCTCATTGTTGAGCTACTATTTAGGAGAAATACCTCTCTTCCTTTGTGTCCTCAAAAGAAGTATGCACATACACTGGCTGGAAGGGGGGACACAATTTGCACCAAGAGGTCTGCCAGTCTGAACCATCAGAGAATGAAGGGAGCAGATGTTTTGCAGAGTTCAGATCTCCAGTATTACAGTTACAGACTCATTACACTACATTGAGGAACAGAGCATATATATTTAGCCCCTTGCATCTCTGCAGGAAGAGCTGCGAGTAAATAAAGGGGATGGACTGGAAGACCCAATGAGCAGAGTGGACTGAAAGAAAAATATGGACTTGTGAACCCAAAAGGGCACAGAACATTTTGAAGTTCAAACGTATGATATGAGGAAAGGAGGTGATTTATTGTTCTGAGAGGCAGCTGGGGGAGTAAGAGGAAGGATGGTGGGCAGATCATAGTAGAAAACTACCTGAAGCAATCTGTGAATAGAAAGGGAGAAATGGATGAAAGATTGGCATTCTGGTTTCGGAGTTCATAACGCCTGACTTCTTGCAATGTTAAATAAGGGAGTTTGGGGAGTCCTGATTGCGGTTGAGAGAGGTCATGGGAGTCTTATGTTTCAATACTGCTTTTCTTTGCTACGTCAGCTAAAGCCTGTCATTTTGCATCCATACTATGAACAACCTGATGGGACAGCAGGAAAATTGATAGCGATTAAAGAGTGCCTGGAACATTTAACAATTCCATATTTAACATTGTAATAGTGTTGCAAACAATGCTAGGAGTGAACAGGAAAAAGGACAAAAGTCCTTTTTCACAATTAACAATCTGTGGTAGTGGTCATGAGACAGAGCAATGCCAGGAGCACTCATTACAGCATCAGAAATATTCTGAGCAGTGTCACCCCTCCTATGATTGAAGGGACACTGATGAATTTCACTGTGAAATACCTGACTCAAGGACTTGCCACCAAGGGTACTTGGCCAGATCCTCTAGAGTTAGTCTGCTAGGAGTTAACTCAGCCCAGCAAGGGAGGTGTCCAGAATGATGACAAGGACTGTGAAGGTACCATATGCTCACTGGTGTACCCAACAGTGCAGCTCAAGAGAAAGCTGTGCTCTGGAAGCTGATGCAGAGACCTTACTTACCTCCCGTAAGTGATACGAAGACACCTCATCTCTTCTCCTTTTGTTTTGCTAATATAAACCACAGGCTTATTACATTTTGGAACTCAACAAAATAAGGCAGAAAGATATCCAGGCATTTGTAAACCACTGCAAAGGCTGCCAGAATCCTGCTGCTACCAACAGGGATTTCAGTGAGTTGGTAGAGAACTGAGCCAGCATCTAGTGTAAATGCACCTGGCAGCACGAGCTGCCTATGATCATGTCCTTCATTTTCTCTCTCTCTCGCCCTATTTCTAAACACTCCCCACCATCTCCACCAACTGTTGAAGACTTTTCACAGTTTACATTCTCAGTCCTCCAGATTGTGAGAGAAGAGCACGGGGAGATCACTCCCAGCTGACAAACTGGGTGCTCCCCAGCATTTCTAGACTTCCTGCTGTAGAATTGGAACCTGCAGAGGGCAGAAGATGTTTCACTGAGGTGGAGACTTATGGTAAAGGCAGGTAGAGAAAAATATAAAATGTACATGAAATAACTATGAATTTGTACAAGGAGAAGGTTATTCTGAATATCCTTTATTTTGTTAGATTACAAGAATTGTAACAATGTTGGTTTTTTTTACATGAATGTTTTTTTTTTTTTTCCTATTATTTTTACTGCTATTTTCACATCCCATTTCAGCCCTAAATCTGTTGCTTCTACGCAGTGAGTGAATCCTGGCAAATGCTACCCCATGAGTGCGTGCTTTGATGCTGATAGTTCAGCTCTGGACTACTCCTTTGTTCCAGACCAGATGTTCTGCTTCTCCCTAGTAATGGTTAACGTGGTGCTGCCTCATTATACACCTCTCTCTGGAAATTATGCCAGTGCTACTTCAGAATCAGCCAAGAGCCATGCTGAATCAATGAGACAGCTGGCACCCTCCCTGGGGACAGAGCGCTTTACCTTTTGGATTCAGGCAGTCACTATGAGCTGAGATCCAGGATGTCGTGAATGATTTTTCATAGACAGGTGAGAACAAAAGAGCTTTGAAAACCTAATTCAATAGAAACTGGGAACATGGGGGTCTATTGATTAAAAAAAATACACATACACCGTCCAGTTGCATTTTCATCTTAATTGATTTTTCTATGAGACGGAAGAGTGCATTCTGTCAAACAAAAGACTCCTTAGAAATCTTTTCTTTACATACCATTAAGTAAGTAGATTTTTGCAAACACAACACAGCTGTTGCGTATGCAAAAATCAAATAATTCCTGAATAAAGCTCACAAACTGTAAATTGATCTCTTTGATCTTGTCCATAACATATGCTAATCCTCAAATATCCAGGGAAGTAAAGGATGAGATAATGCAAACAAAATAAACACCTGGTTAATATAAACATTTATAAATTGAGGTTTGAGGCCAGCTCATTGTTAGTATATTTACTTTTGGAAAAAGAAAAAAAAGAGATCTCAAGACTTTAAATGGAAAGTTCAAAAAGGAAGAACTTGGCTTTGTTCGGTGAAGTCTCATTAAACTGCAAGTTGGGAAATTCTCCTGAAAATAAATGAGAATTGACTGCACTTAATTTTCTCCTTCCAGTGAGTATACCTACTTTCACAGGACGTACTTGACAAAACCCATCATAAGAAAAGCGTTTGGTTTCTACAAAGACTGTATGACTAAAGTAGACTACAGGATTCTCAAGATTATCCCTAACACTACATACAAGACTTCCTGTCCGATTCACATAAACTGGTTCAAACCATCCTAAGAATCCTCTGTGCACTGTGCTACTCCCCTTACCTCCCACTCTGTATTTAATTTAGGAATGTAAAGTTGAGAACTTGTCCTTATTGCTACTTGAAAGTCTCTCAATTGTGTTGGATGCTCCAGAAACTGTGATTAATAACAGCAGCTTCTTCCAAGAGAGAAGATCCTCTAACATAACAAGTTACATTTCTGATGTCTCCCTCTGCCAGGGCTGCATGGAACAACATGCCCTATTTTTGCTAAGTTTTTTGAAATCCACATTAACACGTGATTTTAAGCACAACCCAAGGGGTTAATTTTTCTTGGATGGCAAGTGTCCACATCTAGAAAACTCAATGAAATACAAATGAAATCTGGGCTTCTGCCATCGTTTTCATCAGGAAATGTACTGCCTGTGTGATTGCTGACAGAGATGTCTCTGTGTTTCTTTCTTTCCTGACTTTGGTATTCAAAGCAAGTGCTGGTTTTGCTGAATAGAAAGAAATACAGCTGAGTCACATGTCTTGAAAGTGGCTGCAGGAAAAGACCTGGAACTGCATTAATATGACAGCCATCCTTCACAATAGTTTTTCTGCATCCTGTAGAGATCCTGCCTGGCAGAGAAAGCTATTTCCTTTAAAGAAGAGCACTGTGGTTGGCTTTTCTTTCCTGCCTGGATTATCTTCAAACTGCTTTTATTTTGCTTAATCAAAACCAACTTCTGCTCCAAAATGAAGGAAACTTAAATCTCAAGAAAAAAAGAAAAAAAGAAAAAAAAAGATGACATGGCATTTATTAATTTCATACAAAACCCGTTAATTCCTTGCAGATATGCCGGTCATCAATATAGCCATCGTGCTTTTTATCTCAATCTTTGTCAAAAAAAAAAAAAAAAAAAGGCTTAAACTTCACAACATTCCTGCGAGGCAGGTAAATCTTTTCATAAAAGGATTATTTCACCCGTTGCTGATATACAGGCACCTCCAGGGTGAAACACTGTGGTTGTTTAACTGCCTGTAGCCACACAACACAAGAAGTGAGGGGACAGGAAATGAAAACTATCCAATCCAATTTAATTTTAAGGAGCAAATAGATAGGCAGAACGTAGGGTTCACAGCTGGAATTTCACTGGAGTAGAGGAAATAATACACCTTATGGAAAAGTGGCATAGTATCTTCAGTGATTGCAAATAGCAGGCTCTCGGTTTTAACATGTTATCTGGAAGACAGAATCCTCTGCAGCTCATGGCTCCCCTCGTCATCCTGAGATAGCAGCTTGAGAATTAGTGTTAGAGGGGAAGATGCAAGCTACCAATGCACCATTTTTTCACTTGGGGGAATCTAGATATTCCTTAAAGGTTCACTATGCAAATACTGTCCAAGCAGTGCTGATGAGTTATGACAGTACTGCAACGCAAGGTACCAGAGCACAGCAGATGCTCGAAAGTGCCGGTGCAGAAATATGCCAGAGGAAAGGTTGTCTTCCAAAAATGTTTTTCTTTTTCCTAGAGTCTCACAATCCATATCTACCTGTTTATCCATCATTCTGTAGTGGTTAGAAATGTTTGGGTATTGTAGGATCATTTCGACAATTCTCCTCATTTGGATATGGGCTACTGCCCTTAAGGTACCACCCTCATCCAGTGAGAAACTGCATATTACAGCCCTGAAGTGGACCAAAGGTGTTAAGCAAAATGCAACATAGTAACGATGGGGACAAAAATACATGCTTGCTAGTGTTTGATTGAAGGAGAAGAAATTGGAAGGAAGAAAGATGAGAACAAAGATTAAACACTCACTGCATTCATGCTGCACTTGTCTTTTTTTGATAGTTACTGTGGAGGTGCGGCTGCAGAGCAATTATTCAGTGCTGCCAAGGAGAGAAGCAGCTGTGCAAACAGCTGTACATGGACAAAGCCTAGCTGATGGGAAGGGCCTGGCTGGAGGCAGTGGGGTGGGACAGGGCAGAGAGCAGCAGCACCAAGTGAAATCCTGCCCCAATTACTGACAGAGATGTTTGCCTTCAAGAAAATTGGGATTTCAGCCAAGATGTAATTTTGTAGGTGAGAAATGAGAAGGCAGGATATCTTATTTGTGTCCTTGAATACTTCTATTGGAAGTATGTTTGACTTCTTTAGCTTTGAATTATATAATCTATCAATAAACGGTGTTTTGAAAGAAAACCAAGGGTTGTTTTTTTTCCTGTAAAGAATTTCTCAGAAGCCTCAAAAACTATGTTTTGAGCTTGAACTACCTCTTTTTCTGCACTTCTCTTCCATAAATCATGCATTTATTTCTGACTTCCCTGAGCAAACCTAAGCAATCTACTGCAGTGTTTACGGGTGGCCTTCAAGCCTCCCCCATCAGGCTGCAGTTATTTTCCAGCCACCCCAGTATGTGTTTCTTAGGTCAGAAAATCTGCTATCTGCAGGATACTGTGATGAGAACATGTACATTGCATCTCACGTGCAGCTTCTATGGGTTTCCAGCAGGAAGAAATTTTTTTCAAGCACAAAATTCAGCCTTGCTTTGTATGGCTAGGGCACAAAGCTCTCAAATGTTTTGCAGTTTAAAGAGGACAACAACACTGATAACTGCTGAAATTTCAAATAGATATTGATTTCTGAGTTGCATAGAAAAGAGCCAGTGTTATTTATTTCCAGAACAAAAGAAGTAGAAACTGAAATACCCATTGGGTAATGAAAACAAAACCCCCTGAGGACTTAGGCACAAAAACATTGACCAATCTGCACTGAGGATGAACATTTAGTTTGAAGCCTTCACCTTGCCTACAAATTGAGAAACAGATGGAGATGTGCCAGGAGTAGAAAGGGAGTGGTTCTGATAACCTCAACACAGGATGGAACAGAGATGAAGCCTTCAAGAACAGAGCTGGATACCCTGTTTACCATGTGGAGAGTGTAAGATTTACAATTTTTGCAGGACTGCAGAAAAGCGACTGCTAAAGGTGTGGAAAATGATGTTTGCTATCCATAATTCAGTTTCAATATTATATAATGGAACTTAGTGATGAGATAATAGCAGCAGAAATGTCTCCAGAAACAGTCAATGTAAAAAAAATATTAACTTAGCTGTCTTTCCTTCACCTCATAAATGCCAAAGTCTATTATAGTGTTCTCTAAAAGATAGAATTCTTGTTTTGATTTCATGATCTGATGGTTGGAGGGCATACTTGAAATCCAGCCTCTGAAATGGTGAGAAAGGAGTCATTTTGCATGAGGAATCTAAAATGATTTTGACGGAGTTTTGCAGAATAGACCAAGCTTGTGTCTGTTACAGATTAGTCAAGTGGTGCATGAGCCCAGTGTGAATCAAATATTCCCAGTTTCTTTGATGTATAGTCCCATCTCTTTCTCTTCTTTCCTACTATGTGAGCTACTTTATCTTCTAGTTTGTCTGGTACTTTGTTTGCCTTCTCTTTAGGAAGAGAGAGAAAAACTGTCTGAGGACTCATTACTTTATCCCCAAGGCAACATTGGAATGAAGACAAGGGACATCACTGTTGAAAGACAGTAAAATGATGAGATGTAATGAGAAATACACTTAGGGAATGCCAGCTAAAGCTCATAGCCCTCTCAAGATAGCTGTAGCACAGAGCATCTTGCATTTGTCACAACCAATCATCCTAAAATCATTATGATATGTAAGAAACTGTGAGGTTATAGTAATGCATATTTCATTATATTCTCTATGAAGAATACCAAAAGAAGTACTACAAAAGCAAAAGACATATCTGACTAAGAACAATAAAAATTTAGGAAGTTAAAATAGGATTGTGGGTAATCTGAAATTTCAAGTTATTCTTGAGTCTCTTGTGGTAATTAGGAGTAAACAGGCTGTTTAGAACGTATTGACCAATCATTAACTTAGGAGTTTTTGAGATTTCTTGTTACTACTTATCTTCTTCCAGGAAAGCTAAATGTGTGCTGTACTCAGAAGGTACGAGATGGAAGAGTGCTTTGACATGTTAACCTGGACCTGAAAGGAGAAGACTCAGCAGAGGAACCCCTAGAGTCAGTCAGGAGGCTGGATTCAAATTTGCTGTCCTCTGCATCATTAGCTGGATTAGCTCTGGGATTATATGCTTCAGGAGAAAACTTGGGGTGCATCCAGTGAAGGGTGCATTGACTTTCCTTCTGTGCAGATGGGCTCAGGCACTGTGAATTAGTGAGATAGTAAAGAGGCATCCCTAGGAAAGCCCTGATGCTGTCAATGAAGAGGATGCAGAGACTTGGGAAATAGACGGCTTTCAGTTGTGGTTCTGGAGGTTTGTAGAAGTGTGGATTGACCAGCTCAACTTGTCCCAGCCATGACCAGTGATCCAGGATGTCCTTTTCCATACTTCTTACATAACTTCATAGAACTTAAAATCTACTATTGGTGTTACATTGTATTGGTCAGGACAGAACATCTTAAATCCATGCAAAGATAACCAAGTGGTCTTGGGAGCATTTCTGAGTTGGAAACATCACTGTAAGTTAAGTAAGGGATGAAAAGAGAAGCACACAGGTTTCAAAAGGACAGAGAGGGTCTCACCACCCTTTCAGTATAGCACAGAAATAGCTAGCTGACACTATTAATTCATTTTATATAAGACACAAATACTAGTGACATTTTTGTGTTTTCATCCTATTATTATTCAGAGCCACACTACCCAGCAGCTGCAGCTTCCAGAGAGTCCAGCTGAGGCTCAGCACTACGAACTAATCTCACTGTACCTTCAGGCATCGTTTTAGCTCTCATTTTTTTCAGTTTAGCTGAGACAAAGTCTGTCTTCAGAGTCTGGCTCCTCTGCTTTATGTAGGCAGAAACATTCAGGCAAACTTAGAATCCCAGAGCTGCACAAGTAAGTGACAGGATCTGCACACATGGAGGAACCTGGTGTCCTGGCAGCCCCTCCTGTGGGACGGAAGAGGAGATGGGGTGCTTTGAGGCTCTGTAGTTGAGCCAGAGGAGGTGACAGAAGACAGCATCCTGCAGGCTGCCCTGGCTGATCTGTGCATCTCCTCCCTCAGACAGCATTTTACCTGCTAAGACTTCCTCTCTTTTCCTTTCCCTACTACTCTGCTCAGGAACCTATTTGATTAATTTTACCTACCAATACCTTGTATTTTTATCATCAAGCTATCTAGGAGGCAATACTGCCTCTTGCACAACTTTCCAGAGGAATTTGCAATGCTTTTCTCTCACTATTTATGCTTTTTTTTTATTTGTTTATTTTTGTTCTCTTGATTTTTTATTCTATTACTGCTTGTTACTCTTGATCTTGTCTTTGAGCAGGACTGAAGCAAAGTTGAAGCAGATCTCAATAGCAGCTCCTGTAGATGCTGCACAACAACTGAA
This sequence comes from Oreortyx pictus, assembly GCA_036925125.1. Classification (NCBI taxonomy): domain Eukaryota; kingdom Metazoa; phylum Chordata; class Aves; order Galliformes; family Odontophoridae; genus Oreortyx; species Oreortyx pictus. The sequence goes on from JAUPFR010000007.1 coordinate 24,442,062, forward strand.
CCAATGCACACTTGCCCAGAGAGAGTCTGAGACTTTCTGCAGCAGTTTGGCCCACTTTCTTTCCACAGTTTCATATAATGACCAGCATCTTCAAGACAACATGTCTCTACACTACCAGCATCATCGAAGATGTACTGCGTATCCTCTAGCATCTGTTGCCAAGCCTCTCACAGGTTGTCCTATGAGTAATAGAAGATAGAAAAACTTGTTTTCCTGGGGACAGTGAAAAAACTCTTTCCCCTTGATTTCTTGCAGCTTTTTGTTGACAGCTGCCTGTGTACTAATGAACAGAACATTTTTAAAAGGGCATACCTTAGTAGATGCTTTCCTATCTTTCACTATCTCTTTAAACATTTTGGCAGCAGTTCCATACATGCTCTAGTTTTTTTCATTCACTTTTTATCCTGTTTCTTCTTCAGTAATGTCACTTTCATGCAGCCTTTCACTAACAGCTTGTCTAGCATCAGCCAATACACAGTAGTACAGTATTTCCATTTTCAAGAACCTGCTGCTGTAGATAATAGGAACCCTTTCATCAAACAGTATTCTTTTTCATCTTTTGTTAGTCACTGAATATAGTCCAATGACCTGTTCACTTCCCTTTACAAAGAGCCTGTTTACAATCAGAGACCATTTCTTGCTTTCATCTCACTTGCTTCTTCCATTTCCAGTCTCTTCCCTTGCAATGACTACGTCCCTTCACTCTCATTGCTGAGCTGTTACCTCTTCATTGAGAACTGTTCTCATATCTCATTTTTCTTTTCCTGTCACCCTTAGACAGCAGTGCATACTACAGGATCATTGGGAAATTCAGATTTTTGGCTCTTGTCCTCCCAGTAGAAGAAAGCACAAGGTTAAGGCAAAAGAAGCTCAGCCAAAGTTATGCTACTGCTGCAGATTACAGTTACAGTATTTGATCCAGTGCCAATCTTTCGAACACTTTTTGCAATGGCCTCTCAAACATGCAACTTCAGTGTTACGTGATAAATACAGCTGTGGCTTCTCACTTCTACTTTCAGTCAAAAGCTGTATGTTGAATCTTGGGTGAGAAAACGGAGATTTCTGATTGAAGATCATCTCAGCATGCTGTTCCTGTAATTAACACAGAGGAAAACTCAGATCTTGTTTATAAATGCTTGAATGCCTTGAAACATAGGGATGTGCTGACAGCTAAGTATCCAGTGGGAATTTTGGGTAAGAAATTGATACAAATGGAGTCATTTTTCTTCAGGCCTTTTGCTAATGAGGACAATGGATGAGTGAAGTGGGCAACACATAACTCCACAGGTATTTTATTTCTAGGTTTGCTTATTGACAGCAGTAAAACTTGGAAGGAATGTTGCCAGCAGTGCCACACAGTAAGTATTAATCCAATAATCTATTATTCCTCTCCTGGAAGAGGCCAAAAGCTAGATAAATTTGAGCTAGTGCTCCAACACACAGCTCTTTACCATATTCAGACTGTTTGTCATGGCATCCATTAATTTCGTTGCCTATGACGGCATCTCCATTTAAGTGAATAATGAATTATCTGAGAAACTGGGGACCTCTAAGTGTTGGTGTGTTGTACATTCAAAACAGGGATCTAGTGTAGGTGTATGGTTGCAGTCCTCAGCCACTGAAATCTTTGTGCTAAACAGTGAATGGGAAATTGTTTGTATGGAATTAGAATGGCAAAGGTAACCCTGATGTCTTTGTGGATTATATTATTAATTTACTTTTAGCCGAATGGCTGAGGTGAGCCTCTCAGATGAATAGATCCCTGCCCCAGGGTGCTTGTAAAAAAAGCTTCTTATTTACATCAAGCAGCATGTGAACAATTCACTGCTGGAAGCACCTCAGCTGTGTTTGCAAATAACTGCTGCTTTCTGACAGCAAATGCTCCTGGTTCATTCCCTGTATACATATGGTGATATTATGTACGATGTAGATGCCTGTAACAAGCAAGGTCTTTACATTATTCCTGAGCTGGTGACTGCTTAATATTCATCCTGGAAAAAGAGCAAAAGTCTATGGAATTTGACCTTCAAGGTGATTTCAGTCTGGGATCTCGGATCATTTATAATATTTTTAGAAAACAGCTTCTGATTTTGAACATAAAGTAATTTGAACTTTAAGGCTAGCATTTAAGTGTCTGAATAAAGTATCTCAATGTAGCATCAGGCAAAAAGCTGTCTAGATATCTTCATTTAAAATTCACAATTAATGATTTCAGCAGGTGAGAGGACAAAAGAAACTAGTTTCATTCTCCCTAAATTTAGTTGTCTGGAATATTGGATCTAATCTATGTCAAACCTCCCTTCTGCAGCCAGCGGGAATGAGGTGGCATCTTCAAAGCGCAATATGCTCTCACTAAAGCAGGAGCCTAATTGGTGCCAGGAAGCTAAATCAAATGTCAAAATGCTCTAGAACTTCATGCCTGGGTTAGGTGAGATGAATTGCCCTAGGGAGTTTCTTGCCCTAGTCCACTGACTGCAAAACCTAGACAGTGAGCTAAGTCTACAGGACAAATTTTTTATGGTTACATGTAGATGCGATGAATTGTAAATCAGAAATTATAGCTATGGAAACACTGCCCAAGACAGATCCCTTTTGTGTATTTAGCTCTCTGTAATGATAATGCTATTTAGGAGAGAGGGAGAGGTTGAACAGACCCTCAGGGAGTAGATGCTCCTAGTTTGTGCTCAAAGAACATGGGGGGATGTGAAGAATATGAAGCATTTTGCACTGTACAATAAGCCCATCAAAAACTTTGGAAATTAGATCTACAGCAGTATCCATCAGTACAGTGATGCACCAGGTTTGTGGCTTTCAACAAGTATAATCCACAGCCTAATCTTGAAGTTGGAGCTAGAACTTGTTTTTCTATTGAGGTTAAAATATGTTCAGTCCCATACATTTTCCAATTTACAATTCCTTTGTACAACCAAACTCTGCTTCAGATACTGCTGTGAGAGAAAGTCATTCAATATTTGCAAATCTCTGCACATGCTGAATATTAAGACAAGTGAACACCTCACACAGCTGATAGTGAAGAACTGTGCACTATATTACTCTGTATTTAAGGTCTGTTAAATATTACCACGTGGGTTTCACAGACATAATTGTGCTTCCAACTCTGCCAATTATGGCTGCAGCTACATCCTGAAGGCTACATTTTTCAGAAAATTGCTTTTGCAAATGATGCCATGTTTTCCATAAATAAGTAAACATATAAAATGCAGATGATGATACTGCATTGAATCCAAAGGGTAGATAAGTAAGTTTTGCTTATAACACACGTGCCCAGTCAGTAGGGTTACAGCAGGATTCCCAGCCTTCCTTTTGTGAGAAGACACCAGAGACGGTGTGGATAGGGGGGCTTCCAGTCATCTCTGCAGTGTCACAGAAAGATTCACCACAGAAATTACAAGAACTGAATAGAGCAAACAGTGTGAAATCAATTTTGCTTGGAAATATTATATTTTACAGCACCTCAGGAAAAGGTGATGTCACTTGTACACACATGGACAGTTTTCTTGTCTTAAACTGTGAAGACTTATGCAGACACATGTTTTCAGTTATCAGTCAATCAGTGACTCTACATGCCTATACCTGCCAGGCACAGCTGAATGCTTGCCTGGAGGAACTACTAGCTGTCCCCCTGAAAACATGTTAAGTGTGTGCGTAATTTAAAGAGTGCTAATAGTACCATTGATTCATGGTACTGCTTCAGCAAGCAGCTAAAGTCGATGCTGAAGGACCCTCTATTAATCAGAGTTCTAAAGACCTTTTTTCACACAGAACATGACATGTTCTGAGTGAGTCTGCTGAAACATTGCGGGCCTGTGCACCAGCAATGTGTTCAGGGTCCCAAGAAAACCCATAGGAACAGCAAGCAACTTGCAGCTAGGAATCTTCAGAGCTGAAGTGCTATTGCCAGCCTTTATTTTTTTTTTTCAGGTAGATAGTCACTAATTTTAAGACAAATTATGTTATTCTCTCACTCCTTTGTCACTGTACTACTATGGCCTAGGTTCTGGAGGGCTGTCCTGTTTGCTAGCCGTGTGCATTACGGAAGACAAATTGCTGCATGCAAAATTATATACAATTATATATATATACAATTATATATATATATATATATATAAAATATAATATATATATTATATATATACAATTAAATTGTAGAAAAATGATTTGTTGTTTACCGTATTTTTATTTTATTTTATTATTATTTTAAGACTGTTGTATTTTCATAACACTCACCCGTACCCACATATTTCTTTTTTTTTTTCCTTTGAAACTGTGGCATTTGGGTTGAGGCCTGCATCCTGCTGTAGTGGATCTTCTCTTACACACTTTGCATTAGCAATTTCCTGCTTCACTGCTCCTCCACTGTGAGACAAGCTTCAAGATTTAGTGATCGTATAGCAGAGCTGGATAACAGCACTTCCATTTCCTTTTACAAAAATTGGCATCTCTTGCCTTCTGAGAGCCCTAGTCACACAGAGGCACCTAAAAAGAAATTGCAACACAGAAAGGAAAAAGTAGCACTGGACTTTTTAACAACAGCATCTGATGTTTCAGGTTCTTTTATGACTATAGGAACAAACTGACGTATTTGCATTCAAAAGGGATCTTTTCAGTAACTGTTGTTCAGCAAAAATCACCAGGGGGATTTTTTTTTTTTAATTTTGTATTAGGTAGGCTTCTACTTTTTGCAGTTCTGTTTAACATGGGGAGGTGCGGAGGACAAGGTGGAGCCTTTCATGTCCTCCTGTTTTCTTCCAGTAATTCACTGCAGTTTTGTCTTTTATCCTTTAATCTAGGTTTTACACGCGCAAAGCTTTTCACAGCCTTGAAGTTTTCTGGTTCAGCAGATCCCTTCTGAGACATGGAGGCTTGTCTGGCCAAAGACTGGACTCAGTGATTCAAATGATTTCTTCCAGTCAGATTTTGTACATCTGGGCACCTGTAGTTTAAGGACTGCTAGACAGACAAAAGCTTTGTTTAGACAAAAAGTCTATCTGTGGATGGTAACACAAACAAAAGTGCATACGAACAAAGTTTGCCAGCTTCAGGTAACCAGCAATTTAACCGTTGGCTGACCTAGAGAGAGTAGCTGGTCTATTGTCACCATTTAATAGTATGTAATGCCTCTATCTATCATAAAGTTCCCTCTCTTTTCTCAGTTTCAGATGTGCAACCTGCACATCCTTTGGTGATGTGCTCAGGAATTCACTTACATCTTGACCTCCACTTTCCTTTAATAGTACTTCTTTCTCAGTTCACTGAGTGAGAACTCTTGAATTGAGAAAAGTAGTACAAAAGTCATTCTCTGCCTTCTTTCTCCACATTTTCCTCCTTTGCTCTTGGTTTTACTAGCAGAAGATATTGTTTTTTAGAAACTTTCCTTATGTGGAAACTGTAGCACAGCAGACCATTTGTGAATGGTGTACTCCTGGTTTCTGTCTTGTTCACTCTCGATCTTTAAAAAATACTAAAGATTTATTTGTCTCTACAATTTCCATTGATTTTTCAGCTGATAGATTTACCAAAGTTTCCACCTCTTTCCTGTGTGGAAATGACCATCGTAGAGCAGGTATTTATATATATTTATATACATTTTAATTTACTGACATTGAATTTCACATCGTGTCTTTTTACCATTTCACATTCAAGCCACTTGTAAATGAAATACTTCTTCAATGCCATCTTCATTTTCTTCCTATCTTTTGTAATTCTGCATCATGAGTAAATTTTGGCATGTCACTGTGATGATCCTTCCAGATCATGTATAAATCCATTGAACACCAGATCACTGCAGCCCTGAGTCTAAATCCCTCAACTGGAAAAAATTTGAATTTGTCATAGGACCTTCAAACTCAAGGACAGTCAAATGCTTTTAAATATCTGTCTGAGAGAATTTTGCAGAAGTTTTTTGAGAATTCCAAAAAATATTCATGAATCACAGTATCTTTGTTTACGTATTAAGCAATTCTTCAGAGAAAAGTAATAGATGTATGAAGCATGACTTCCCTCCACAGAAGTCATGTTTTATAACGTACTGTATTTCTGGGTCTGTAGATTTTGTTCTTCAGTATTGTTTTTAACAATTTCTGATTCATTATGGAATACAGAATTCCTAAGTTCATACTGAGAACTATGTATAAAAATGGCATCATCCTTAGCATCTCTGGCACTGGGCTGGCGTATGTTTTAGGTTACGAAATACAGTTGATTGCTTAGCAGTTTAATATTCCTTTAGGACTCCTGAGTGAACATTATTGAGTCCTGGAACATGATCTGTTATGACTTATTTTATAATTTGTTTCAAAATCTTTTCTAACATTTCAGTCTCAGACAGATCATCATATTCTTCCCTCGTATGAAGTACTTCGGTACCTGAGCCTCCCTCAGATCCTCCACCATGAACACAAGTGGAAAAATTCATTAAACATTTTCAGCCTTATCTTCCATGTGCACTCCTTTTACATCTTGATCATATATCTGCCTGACTAACTAGCTGGCAGGCTTCCTACTTCTGAGGTGTTTAAAGAGAGCTTTTTATGAAACATTTTTATGCCTTCAGCAAATTGTTCCTAAAAATATTTTGGGCTTCTTTGTCGTTTTTCCTTCAACTTGCCAGATTTTTTCTTTTTCTTTTTTCTCTTCTTATTTTCTCACTTGGATTAAACTTCCTTTTTGTTGTTTCTACTCTTAAAAGTTTTCTTCATCCTGTTCTTTACTCTAACTGACTTGTGATTTTATTCCTTTTTAGAGATTTCTTTTGATAGTTGTTACTGGCTTACTAAGAGCCAGTACTATGATATCTTAAAACAGTTTCCACACCATACAAATATGTTTACACTTTTGCCTGTTACATTTATTTTCCTATTCCCTGAATTCCACTTTTTTTAGGTAGTTCTCTTTCTTGAAGTCAAATTCAGTTCATGTTAATTCTTTCAACTCTTTTGCTCCTATGGGCATAGTCACTGTGCATGCAATGTGAGGATATATTGCAGCCCTTTTTCATGTTGCTTTGAAGCAGGCGATTTAGAGCTAAGTAAGTAGTGTTTTTTTGTCTTGTGAACTCTCCAAGCTCTTATGCTATTCCAGCATAAGTAGGCAATGTCCAGAGGACCGGACATGGCAGGCATCTCTGACACCCTTCGGTACAGCAGCAGTCCCCTGGGACCTTTGAATAACTCTCGGAAGAATCTTCTAATCCATTTCAGCTCTCTGGCCTGGCTTTATCATCCGCATATGGTCTCATCCTTTCACTGTACCAAAAGGGTTCTTCTTGATGTATCCATCAGTACCAGTGAGAAGGAGGGAATGTCTAAAGTTAATGGAAATGAAGTATCCCCTCAGGGTATTTAGTTGAATGGGGAGAGGAGTTATCAAATAATTAACATAATTATTCTGTACAGATACTAATGGACAAAGAACCCTTTTTTTTTTTTTTTATTTCCCTAACTCCCCAACTAGGGGCTATAGGCAAAGAATGGGCTCTCCCAGTTAGTCCCTGAGAGCTTTCAGTTCCTGTGTTTACCAATAATGTCCCAAAGCTTCTGATGCTCTCAACCCATCTCAGGATACTTTGAAACTGGGCGCTTAGAAATTCTCCTGGAACTGACAGTTCTGGAGCTGGGACTCAAGTCAAGAATGGGAATACCTGCTGTGTGATAAAGGTCTGGGAGATACAGGTACTGGATGTTTGATTACCCTTGGTCCAACATCATGGAGATGAGGCAACTCTGTCTCTAGGGGCTGTCACTCATAAAGTCCTTTCTTAACAAGAATCTTTGAGTCCTCTGAGGGATGGAGGGAAGAAAGGAAGGAGTTCATCTACCATGGCAGCCAGGTACCCCATGCAGAGAGACAGTTGTATTCCCAGAGCGGTGACTTATCTATAACTTTCTGGATGAATCAAAGACTTGGTTCTAGTTTGACTTTGCTTTCTGATATAGATGTGAAATACTCCAGAGAGTTTCAAAATTTAACTTCTTTACCTTTGTTACTTGCTCAACCATGCTTTTAAGTGTATCTATTCTGTGGTTCTGAGCATGGTACTTGACTATTTCAGACTAAACTTTAGTCCATTGACTAAAAGATGATGTTCTGTTTATTCTTCTCCATTTGATATTGATACTGTCATGGTCCACCGCTACCAGGTCCCTTCTGCGTAAGGAACTGTTCAGGTGCCTTCAGAAGTCCACCACTGTAACATGTGGCATATAAATAACAGGACAATTTCCTGTGGCATCAGAAACTGGATTATCCATGTTCGTGAAAATTTAACTTCTGTAGAGTACCTCCTTAACAATGTAGTCTTGATTTCTTGTCCTTGGTGCAAGAGAATATATAGATATTCTAGGTATCCTATTGCTTAGGGAACCCATTTACTCGAGATGTTTCATTCTCTTTGGATGGATGCTACCTGTAGACAAAACTTAGTTTCTCTTTGGTAGCACACAGCTGAGACTGTGCTAGGATGTGTCTATGAGTAGTGCTCTTCTGTCACTCCAAGGTACTTCAATGTGTCACATTTATCAGGGCCAGGATCATGGCTGCCCTGAGCGCACCCCATCTGCTCAGTGGGCAGATAATTGTACAGATGATACCTGTGCATTAAGTGAATCAAGCAGCTTCTGCTCTCCTTCTGCTCTCATTAGATACTTTGCTCCAAGCTTCTACAAAGGAGATAGTTAATTAAGGGTAATTAATCTTTGCGGTACTCAGCACTCAAACAGAAAACAAACAGCTACCTATTTATCACTTTCTTAGAACAGCTTCATACTTGATCCACTTGAAGATTGTTAAATGTGTGGATGTAATTCAAAGTCAGAATTTAAACTACTAAGCTCCAGGATTTACTGAATTTTAGTCAACAAGAGCTTAAACTGAACAAGTTCTAAGACTGAACTCCATACATCTGTTTTATGTGAGTACACTCTGCCATGCTGGCGATGTTTCAAATTTAGTTGAACTTAAAGCCTAATTGAATTACATAATTCCTCCTGCCACCACACACACTTAAATGCAATGTCCCTTAAGAATAGGGACATATAGACTCAATAATTCTGACCTCTAACACCAGATTTACTCCTTCAGTGTTTGAAACAAGCCAGCCTGGAAAAGAAGATTTAATTCTAAACAGTCTGATGTTATTACAGAGTAATTTCATACTGCATATCTGAATCTGGAAATATCAGAACCTGAGAAAATAGTGAATACAAATTTGTGCACAAAGATGACTCTTTGGTTAGCATGTGTTTGGCCAGGAATACTGTAGTCATTCATATTGAGACTGTCCTCCAGATCTGTGAAGACAAAATGAGATTTGCAAGGCTCAATTTAACTGGGGAGCTGGAGTGATCATGGCCACCTTGCTTTAACATTGCTGTTTAAATCAGGCTTCTGTCAGCGTGTGATCGTCTCCTTAAATCTATATGTGAATATAAAACCACAGACACATCTTCTACCTTCAAGAGGAAGATGAATCTTCCAAAAATGTGCTTCTAACAATTATTTTTTATGATCCTATTATCTTATGAGTGGTGCAATACATAAGCTCAGCTCCTTTGAAAACAGCATAATATATGCTATCGACGGATGACATGAAACAACAGATTTGTCAGCATTCATCTATATGGAGTATAGGCTGAAAAGTAAAATATGGCTACGACATTAGACTAAATGGTTGATTCTCCAAATCAGGAATCCCAATTTAAGACCTGTTACATAATATCCGTGTGGCACTGGAAGACAATTTTAGACATTATTATCCAGGAATGATTTTGATGCTAATGGACATTTCTGCTTTAGCAACCTGAAGGTTATTTTCATACAATTGTCTTTTGTGAGTTGCCTGGACTTCCATGTTCTTGTACAACAAGCAACTAGATTCTTCTCAGTTTATGTCCTCTAAATGTCTTTGCCATTGCTTCAAGCCTTGTATAGCTGAAAATGGCAGCTTCTCTGTAGGATGTGGAATGGGATAGTCCTGTCCATGAAGCAGTGTACAGTACCAGTCTGAGCGTGAGCCAGTTTGTGTCTACTGCTGGAGTCACTGCCATTGCTGCTGACAGCCCATTGTCTTGTATGCCTTTCCTTCTCAAAGGTATGCTTTTCCTGCTTAAAGAAGATAAGTCCACATGGATATGTGTCTCTGAAATTGACCAATTTTATTTATGGATGATGTAGATTTCTTCACTTCCAGGTTTAATAAGCCCACTTATCTGTTGGTAGAAATCCCTTATCACTAAGGGGTACCTATGTGAGGGGTTTATACTACAGGCACATCTAAGGGCTCTGCTCAGGAACCATGACCCCACTGCTGTAAGACTGAGCATCAGATTTCAGCAAGGGAAATCCTTATGGATTTAGAAAAACATCTTCACGGTGAGAGCAGCCAAGCTTTGGAACAGATGCAGGTGTGTGGAGATAACCACATCTGGTCATGCATGACAGTGAAGTAGAAACAGTAGTTTAAAACCAGAAAGTACATACTTGGTGTTAAATTACATGGAATAGTCATAGAGCAATGCTAAAGCAGTTCTCACATGTTGGAAAGCCTCCCTCGGAGCCAGTCTGCAGTAAGCTCTGGATCATGTTTGAGTAACATCTGAATGCTGGCATCAGCATTGACAGGTGGAACTCTGTACTGGCAAAAGCTGGAATTTTGTTTGTGACCACAGCAAAATCTAGTTCCATACATAATATGAAAAACACTCTCAGTTAGTTATCTTAACTTATGGACTGCTACATGGGCAATTGGGTGTTTATGCTTGGTGAAAGCGAAGTTTAATATTGGGTGCATTTTTGCAGTCTTATGCTAAGCCACAAGGTGGCACTGGAAGATTGTAATAATCCATTGTAATTAACATTTCCCCCCCCCCCCCCCCCCCCCAGCCCCTATCCCCCTTCCCTCATAAATCTTTGACAGAGAAAGCAGGATTTTTCACATTAAATGATGTAAACCATGGGAATTGGTTATTTCTCTTTCGTCTGATTTTGGCTTCACTTTCCAATAATTTTTAGTAAAGTTTTCTCCAGAGTAAAATAGAAATGCATCTGTGTGCAGTACAGCAGTACATCAGCACAACAAAGTAACTCAACAAATCAACACGCCTTTGTGTTTAAACATGTATTCATTAATACTGGTGATCCTGTCAGCTGTCCCTCTTTTTGCAGCCAAGTATTCATACCTCAGCAGTAACTGCATGCAAAAGTAGGAATATCATTTCCTCTGTAATTTCTTTGATACATTGCCTGAAGCTTTCTCTCCCCTTGCAAAGCAAAGAGGAAAGCCTATTTCAGGTTTTCATCAAAGGCGAAAGTTCGTCCAAGACTTGTCCATTTCTAACAAAGATTTCACAACATTCTGCTCCAAAATATCTTGCATTTTTCTCATAGCAAATGTAGGCTCAGATCAGCAAAAGCATTTGATTATTTTATGGTTATTACAAAGTGAAATTTGATGCATTTGCATATAGTTTTGCAAAAGACATAACCCCTTCCCACAATCTTACATTTCTTTTATATTCCCTAAAGATAAAACCTGAGAGAGAGGATTCTAAATTGAGTAAAGTAGCAAGGCGAGTGAATGCCTGGCTGAAGGCTGTTCTTCGTACCTATGAACATTTGAAAGACACAAAACCATAATGAAGTCCAAGGGAATTCTGTTTTTACTTTTGTATACAGAAAACAAAAACATAAACAAAACCATGAAACACACACACACACACACACACACATACACACACACACCACCACCACCACCACCACCAACAACAACAACAACAAAGGGGAGAGGAAGCTAATGAGTGTGACTCAGAGAATCTTCTTTAAACAATCAAAACCAAAACTGGGCTAGGATCCTTTTAGCTCTAATAACTGTAGTCACAAGGTACAATCTCGATCCTGATATGCATACAGCCTTGTCTGGTTTTAAAGCTGGCCCTTGCTGGCCTTAATATCTTGCTGTGTGGAACCACCTATTAGATGAGGGTGGAGACAAAACCTGTCTTTAGAAATTCTTGTCACTGCAAGAGGTATCCAAACAAGAATTCTCACAAGGGCTTTACTCTGCCTCTAAACTTTCATTTCTCTGAAGAAGAGCAGACTGATAGACCAAATGCAGGTGTCTAAAACATGAAAGGTAGAAACTCATGAGTTGTTTCCTGATAGCTCACTTTGCCTTGCAAGACAAACAGTATGAAGCTAGGTCATTAGGGAAGATAAAATATCATCCTTGCTCAGGTTCTGCAAACAATGAGCTCCCAGAAAAATCGGTGTGGGAGGTAGTTTACAAATTCTGCACAAAGAAAAAGCTGTCTGAAAGTGTTTAGAACTGTACACATCTCATTGAAAGCTCACCCACGAGCCTGCTTCATCTTAGCTACAGTCAGTGCTAGCAGTATTTGGCATGAAGAGTCCCATATCTGAGTTCAGCTCTCAGGCTGTTTTTAACTGAGATAATCTACCCCTTTATCAGCTGTGTCCTTAGAAAAGAGTAAGTTTTCTTTCGGACATCAACAATCCTAGTCATTCACCACTTCTACTTTCCTTGAAGTCAACAGGACTGTGAGGCTCTTTATTGCAATGAAGAGGAACTGAAGAAGTGAGCCTGGAGCAGAAGAGCCAGCCAGTTTGTTGGGCATGCTGTCATGGTCTTGGCACAAAACTCAAGGGAGTGATGCAAGGAAGGAGCTGCCCTCAAAGCCTCTGGAAGTGCTGATGAAGGGGACAGCCCGGTGTCCTGCCCTGCTTTTCTTCTGAAGCCACCACTCTATAGAGTAAAGGGTAAATGCTTTCTTTGAGACTGGCAATGTGGCACTGCTGGAATGTGACTGATAAAAAGCAGTGGAACAAAAGATATGAGATCTTCCTTCAGTGATAGCAATGCTGTGTCATGGAGTTTGTTCCTACTTCAGGCACGTGTGATATAGAGCTGTGATGTCCTACCCTGCTTTTGGGGGGAAATTTTGGCTTTCCCCCTTTCTCTATGGAGAGGACTTCTGCTTCAAATGCTCTAGGTTTGCTCAAAGCACTTTTTGGACAAGCCTTGAAAACCTGTGTTCTCCCAGGAGTCCAAGAACAGCTGCTGTGATGGAGTCCTCAGTCCATCCTTCCTCTGGCCCTCCAGGATGCCTAAGAACCTTCAGGATCTTCCCCACTTAATTCCTCACCAGCATACAGAAAGCCATACTCAAAGACTCTTTCCTCCATCAATTCCTACTTAAAGACAATTTAACTCTCTCATATTTTCACTCTCTTGCATAAAGCTTTCCTGCTGACATTATATATGTTGCATTATTGTGCAATTACAAACACATGCAGAAAGGTTTTAATAAAACTTTTGTAATCAGGTTTTATGATTTCAACAATTGTTGCTATCAGCTAATAATCCCCAGAGTGGCGGTCATGAAGTATTCCAATAATTGGATTTTAATTAGGAAATTCACTTAGTCCTATAGAATTTTTAAAATCTGATTATGTCTCTAGGAAAATCACCCAAGTTGTGGTATTTTCTGGACATTGTTATTCTTTCTTCAGTGCAGACTCAGTCCAACACTTTAAATTATTATTTTTTCTTTTTTCTTTTCTTATGGTTATTATTAAAACTCTATTTCCTGTGTTACCACTGAGGAAATTGTCAAGATTTAATGGATGAAATAAGCGTGGAATGCAAATAGAAATCTCTATTATATATACTGTGTTAGAAAAGAAGCTCTCTATGCAAAGAAGATTAGAAAGCTTTTTTACTTACTGTATTTATGATCTTGAGATTTTTTTTTTTCCTGTGAATCTAAAGGCGTTATTAATGAGCCGGTAGATAAACTCGGCTGTAACTTTTATTTGTATAGACAACAGTTTATGTCTCACCTCATCTCAAGTATTTTGGGAAAAATCCTGAGTGTGCACAGAGTGTCACCTGTAATAAGCCCAGTGAAGCCTGTAGGCTTGCTCATATTTATATCACGGAAGCATTGAGTGATCTGGACACTACTGTTAGTACATTACCTTTTAGTCATCTTCGATGCTGAATGCCACATCTCACTCCAGCGCTTTGTGATTCCTCCTGACATAGTGACAGGAGAAATAATTAAGAATATCATGAATTCAAGGTGTTTCTGTTGGAGGGATTGGAGTATTCCTGTATTTTTCCATATGGAATACAGAGTAGCATCACTTTATGGCACGTCTTTGACTGCAAGTAGGCAGAAATCAGTGCAATAAAAATAAAAGTCTCACAGAGATATTTTCGTATTTAGATATACAAATAGAATATACAGTCATATTATGACCTTGAAAGAATGGAAATAAAATGTGACAAAGGACTCTGTTTGTAGTATTTATACCAACCATAAAAATTCTCCAAACATGAAGATTTCCTTGAAACCAAACAAAATCTATTGAAATTGTGAAGAGGGGAAGGGATAAGAAGAGAAGGTCTGATGAATGAATGGTTGGCAGTATTAAGAACATTTCAGCAAGATTATTTACATGAGTGATATGAGGCATCTGGCCTGTATACTGTACAGTACAAATATAGAAAAGCTGTGGAGGCCATAATCTGTCACTGCCGTATATATGCAACTCCAGTTGAATTCAACAGTACTTCAGTGTGCATATAGATGAGATGATATTTGCTCACAGCATGGGATGATTTTTTTAATTTATTTAAAGACAGTCGTTGTTAACAATTTAGCATACCCTTTAAAGAGATGGGATAAAGCTTCCACTGACATTAACCAAACCAAAATTCCTGACTCAGGCATTGGTTGTAACAGTGAAACACTGTTACTGAGGAAAATCTGGTTGAGAGCTGATTAAAAAATGGTGGTTTGAGCTGCACCAGGTTTTCACCTTCTAGGGCTTGCTTCAGTGCTCCAGCCTACCTTTGGTTTCTTTGCTTGCTTTCTTTTCTTTTCTCTTTTCTTTTCTTTTCTTTTCTTTTCTTTTCTTTTCTTTTCTTTTCTTTTCTTTTCTTTTCTTTTCTTTTCTTTTCTTTTCTTTTCTTTTCTTTTCTTTTCTTTCTTTTCTTTTCTTTTCTTTTCTTTTCTTTTCTTTTCTTTTCTTTTCTTTTCTTTTCTTTTCTTTCTTTTCTTTTCTTTTCTTTTCTTTTCTTTTCTTTTCTTTTCTTTTCTTTTCTTTTCTTTTCTTTTCTTTTCTTTCCTTTTCTTTCCTTTTCTTTTCTTTCCTTTTCTTTTCTTTCCTTTTCTTTTCTTTCCTTTTCTTTTCTTTCCTTTTCTTTTCCTTTTTTTCTTTTTTCTTTTTAATCAAGAATTATTTCCAAAAGAAGACACTTAGGCTCTGTGAATCGTATTGCATGAGATCCAGATCTACTTACTGCTTTTATTTCATGTATAACGTGCGGGTAGGTTAGCTACACCGCACAGCAGGTTTAGCCCAGTCATTTGATATTTATCATTACAGCACTGTGTGCTCTTCTAGTGCCTCAAGCAATTAAATCATGTGCCCATCTTCTGTTGGAACCTCCAGCAATTATTAATCACTTGCCATTGTCTTCGGATTTTCTGCATGTGACCCTTTCAGTTCTGCAAGTCGGGAAGCTTTCTTCGCAATAACAGGGAAGCTACCTAAAGGTCAGAATATATTTCAAAGCCTTAAAAGTAGTCCAATTGCATTTTAAAGTCTAATTGGACTTTTTAAAAGTCCATTAGTAAACCCAGAATTTGTGATTTTTTAAAACCTCACTAGCTGACACCACCTTGCTGGGGACCTTGTTGCTAGGATTGCACACAGTATCCAAATGGTCAGAATTAAAATTAACTTTAAAAAATCTAATATTTCACTTAAGCTGCTCTGCCAATATTACAGAATCAGATAAAAGTCAAATGACTATGTCGAAAAATCCTAAATGTCAGATAAGCAGTGCCATTCCCTTTGAAAAAAGTATCACGTGGACACAGCTGGAATCCTTTGGAACCCGCTTTCTGATTTCTTTTAGTTTTTAGCAGAAAAGATCAATCAAAAAAGATCATCCTTGCTCCTTTCTTCTGGAGTGACAATGAAGGGAAACGGTCCAACCGGCCTTTCTGAAGGAAAGCTCAGTTTCTCTGTAGTTAAGGAGCTCAGCTCGGGGAGGTCAGCTAAAGTGAGGAAGCCCTCCGTGAAGTTTTGGGTCAGTCCCTGCCTGTTAGGAAATAGGTTCACTCCCACTTAAGACCTTCACCTCAAGAGCTTTCTGATGCCTCATGAAGACAGCATACAGACCTGTTTGCAGCAGGCTCTGATGAGTTCCCAGGAGGAAGAGATTTCAGGAGGCTGAAATAAAGACAAGCCATGCTCGTGATTTCAATGGAGCCCAGGGTTCCACTGCAGAGCTCATCTAATTGAGATACGAGGATATAGGTGAGAAAGACTGAGGAAACCTTAATTTGCCCAGCCAAAGGAAGAATTCCTCTCCAAGGACTACTTCCACACCACCATATGAAGACATTAATGACCCAGTCTTGGAGAGGCTGAATCCAGCTGTGCAGGCTGCAGAAAGGATAGTTCCTTCTGGAGGAAGCTATATGTTCCTCAGCAGTGTGGCCTTTGGCAGTCAGTCAGACTTTTCATTTTCTCTTCCTGCTCTGCATGAACCTGGCAGTCTCATATCTAAGGTAAGAGTAACCATGTTGGTTCTGCACTCAATAGAGCAGCTTCTTGCAAAGACCCACAGCTCCGCTCCCTAACAGCAAGTTTGCTCTCTGCTAAGAGAGGACCATTTCTCTTTCTGTCCATGGATTGTGTAGTAAATGCAGATAAAGCCTCTCAACTTGGAAGAAAATAGGAGTGGAAAAGATGGGAAGGAAGCAGTTGGCAGTAAGGATAAGTCAGCTGTGATTTTTGATTTGTTACCCCTTTGAAACAAGAAGTCCCCAGGCAGCTGGAGCCCACATGGTATTGCAGGGGCTGTCTGAGGGGCAGAATAACAGCATGATTCCTTGCAGGCTGCATGCTTCTGTTCAAAGCCGTGACGTGAGCGTCCCACATGTCTGATGGAGGGATGGTGCTGGAGCCATATGGAGGTGCCCATCTTCCAGGTGTCTGAAGCAGGAATGGCCATAGGGGAAACTATGGTGCTGCTCTTTCAGTGGGGATTCACCACTTTACCCACTCCCCTTTTATATTAGCATTCCAAAATCAGGGTCCGAGATTAAAACAGCATTTTACAGATCAGTCCCGAAACCTCAGATTGCAAATGCTAAGTACAAGGACATGCTCTGAGAGAAGCAAGGATTTGGCAGGACAGCTGAAGTCCTCCCTCCCTCCCATTCCCCGCTCTGTGCAGCGTGCTGGCTTGCTTCTTGGTTCCCCTTTGGGAGGTGATAAATCTGAGCTTTGCTATCGAGACTGGGGATCTGGGAAGGCTGCCCTGTGCTGTTGGTGTCCTCCCCTTCACCCTGTCCCAATGTCACATTGGTAAGACACGGGCTGAGGAGGGGTGGGGGGTGGGGGGGAGGGAGTGTGTGGAAGAGGGCAGGAAAAGAACCCGGAGGACTTGTGAAGAAGAAGGAAAACAAGGTCGATGAGACCTTTCTCCTTGCATGACAGCCGGCGGGATTCGCCGCAGCACCGGGCAGGGATGCGCTTTCCAGCCTCGCTCCGAGGGGCTGCCCAGCTACAGGTTCCTGCCGGCGGGGGGAAAGCGCCCGTTTAATCCCGGAGCTCGGCTCCCGCAGCCGTCACCCAGCTCGGTCTGCGGGCTGAGCGGAGCCGCGGCTGCACGGGACACCCCCGCGAGGAGCGGAAAAACTGAAGGGAAAGAGAAGAGGCCGAGCAGCCCCGCAGACGCCGGGCAGGGCAGCAGCGCGGAGGGCAGCGCGGGCGCGGCAAGCAGCGCACGGCTCGCTCGGGGAGGGCTCTGCTTCATCACCCCGTGCAGGGGAGAGGATGGGACGCCGCTGAACTCCCCTTCCTCCCTCCTCCCTTCCCCCTCCACCGAGCCAGCCCCCCCCCCCCCCCCCCCCTCCTCCTCCCCCCTCCGCCGCTCTTTCTCTCTCCCCAAGCAGTGAGGCTCGGACAGTGCTCGGCTCCGGCGCTTTATTTTAAGATGATCGGCCAAGGTCTTTGCAGATAGATTTTATCTGAAGTTAAATAGCGGGCGCTCGCCGCTCCCTCGCCAATAAGTCATTTCTAATAGAGACAAATCGCCCTGGACGCCCCGGAGCGCCGCTGCCACCGCTCCTGCCCGCGCCCCCCGCCGAAAGCGAGCGGGCAGCCGGGGCAGCTCCCTCCTCCCGTAAGTGTCCTCCTGCTCGGCGGAGCCGTGCGCGACTGTGTGCGGAGAAGGGGAGGCGGAGGGGGGGGAGAGCCCGCCGGCCGCCCCGCCAGTGCCTGCGCCGGATGCCCAGCGGCCCCGGGACAGCCCGGCGCGGAGCGCGGCGAGGAGATGCGCAGGGGCGGGGGGCTGCGCCGCGCCGCTCGGCCCCTCTAGGCTCGCCCATGGAGCGCCCCGCGGAGCCGTCGGATCCCCCACGCCGTACGTATCCCCGCCGCGGCCCCCCCCCGTGGGGCGCGGGGCCGGAGGAGGGCTGGGGCCGGGGCTGGGGGGCAGCGCCCGTCGGGGTGCTCCGGGGCGCGGCCCCGGCACGGTGCGAGGCACGGAGCGGCGAGAGGAGGGAGGTGGGCGCTTGAGGGCGTGGGGGGGGTTCGCGGAGCTGCCTCTGAGGGGCTCGGCGACGAAGCTCTTCGCCCCGGGGGGGGGGGGGGGGGGAGGGGGTGTATGCAGCCGGAGCCTTTCTCCCCGCACCTCCTGTCCTTTTCCCCTCTTTGCTGTGCCGGCCCCCACCGAAGGCGGGCGCGCAGGGCTAGCGCTGGCAGCCCGGGCCGTCCCGGCCGCACCACGGGGCTCTTCAGCCTGTTTACTGTACGGGGTGCGCTGCCGCCGGGCGCTCCGCAGCCAGCCCGGACCGGACGGCCACTCCGCTCTGCCGCTGGATTAACTCGATTTTAATTGTTTTCCGTTCCCTCCACCCCCATCCAGACGCCCCATCTCCTTCTTCTCCCCCGCCCCCCCCCCCCACCCCCCACCCCTTCCCTACACACCTCTCATCCCCCCTTGTCTCGAGCCTAACGTTGTCTTGTGGTCATGAGGTCTATAATTTCATTTTTGTCTAGGCTGGTGAAAGCTCCGCTTGTTCCGTAAAGTGGATGTCAGGTGGATCTATGTTCTGCGAGGAACAAAGAGGCAGCGAAGGCAGCGCGGGGGAAGTTTGAGCGGCGAGGATGCAGGCTGTGTACTGGTGCGCGGTCCTCCTGCTGCAGCCCACCCTCTACTTGGTGAGTGCACGGGCCGGCAGCGGGGAGCGCCGGAGAACCGACAAACTCACGGCAGCTGGTAGGGCCGAGCCGGAGGGGCGCGGGGCTCTGCCGGCTGCTCCCGGCGGAGCCGGAGGGCACGGCCGGAACTTCTCATCCCCGGGGAAGGGCCGCGTCTCGGGGGGGGGGGGGGGGGGACAGCGGGCGCCAGCGGGGTCCCGGTGCCACCTCCGGACCGGAGCTCCCGATGCCCGCGGTGTTGCCGCGGGGCACCCGTTCGGGTTCGGGACCGGGGCAACTTCGCGCCCCGCTGCCGTGCGGCTGTTCTTCCCCGGCGCCGGCACAGCGCGTGCTCCCGCGTGAAGCGCCGCTGAGTTCCGTGGCGAACCTCCTTTTAGGATTCCCGGAGGAACGCGGGTACACAGAAGCGTTATCTCCGTTAGCGCACACTTCCCTCCCTCCGCAATCGCCGGGAACAAAACCAGGCAGGCTGCTCCCGGCAGCCCGCGCCGCGGTGCTTTCAGCAGTCGAACGCTGGGCGGTAGCTCATCCTCGGGGCGGAGGGGAAGGGAAAGAAGAACCCCTCGGCCAGCGGCGGCCTCCCAAACCCCCCGACTCCCGTGCGCGGGAGGCTCCGGCTGCGGCTCCGGCGGGGGCGGGGGCGGCGGCGCTCCCAGCTCCGCGTCTGCCTGCGTTGACGCATCCGCGCCGCATGGGGGCGCTGCGGTGCAGCGCGGCGCAGCCGGCGCGGTGCAGCCAATCGCGGGCGGGCGCGGCGCTCGGCGGGCCGGCGGAGCGCTCTTCCCCCGCGGCCGCGGAGCTCCGGGGGCCGCGCCCGTCCCGCGCCCTCCCGCCGTCCTCCGCCCCCGGCGGGCGTCGTCTCCCTGCGGTTGTGCGGCGGAGGGGTGGGGAGAGCCGGGAGACAAAAAAAAAAAAAAAAAGAAAAGGAGTGCGCGGCAAACAATCCATCAAAAGGACCGGAGCGAGATCGATACGTCGCGTTAAATTTTAAATGTGTTTGCTGGCAGTTAAACTGCTCTCGACTCATTACAACAACAGCGCTGGATTTATTCTAATGCGCCGCAGTCTGAACAACAAGCGCATTAATTCTCCTTTAATTGTAAACTGGGAGCATTTGAAAACCATTCAGTGTGCAAATTATGCTGATTCAATTACCGTTTAGTTACAGACTTCATTACCTGAATGCTTTTTTGTTTATTTATTTATTTATTTATTTTCGGGCTTGGCATCACTGAGCAAAGGAGACCATATATTCCTTTTTTTTATTATTATTATTATTATTTCTTTTTTCTTTCTTTCTTTCTTTTCTTTATTTTTTTTTTTTCATAGTTTCCCTTGAAAGAATGAGAATATGAGGGAAAAATATAAATAAATTAGGAAATAAAGGGCAAACCGGGGGAGGGGGTGCGCTCCTCGGCCGGAACGCCCGGGAGGGGTGAGGAGTGTTTCCCCGTCCTAGCGGGTCTTCCCCCGCCCTCGGTCGGTCTCTGCGCAGCGCTGCCGGTCCCTCTCCCTCCACTCTCTGCGTTCAGGAGTCCGTCGGAAAGTTTGCGTTGGGCCCTCTCCACGCAATAAAGTGATGGCGTTTAAGCACCGAGTTCCTCCGCAGCGTGAAGGCAGAGTCACGCAGCAGCAGCGCTCGGTGCTCTCCCTCGGCGTCCCTCTGCGTGGACTCAATTTCGGTGCCCAACCTGTTAGGAAGGGTAAACGAAATGACGACGCAAACTGCTCCCCACCGAGTTTGTGGCAGGACCCTCTCAGGGCGAGTGGACTCACATCCCCAACTCCCGAATCCGGCGGCATTCAGCAGATGCCCCGAGCACCCTCGTTACTGCACTGCCGCTGTGCGACCCTTCCCCACCCCCCACCTGGCGCACTACTCTGCTCTTCTCCCACCGTTCAACATTTTCCTAATGAAATCTTAGGGAAAAATGATAATAATAATAAAAAAAGAAGACAGAGAGAGAAGTGCTTATGCTTTCCTCCCTCCTTTTAATAGAGCCGTATGCCATTCTGCCTTATTGCCTGGAATTTATAGAGGTCACGGCTGACCGCAATGAGTGGGAATTTCACTGGGGTGCAGACGCTTCGCTGTATTATGTTTACTGATAAGAACATTAGGTAGCCCGTGAGAGACATGCGTTTTCTCTGTGTGCCGTATTGCAAATATTACATTTAATTTGCACTGGGAGCGCGTTGCCTTTGGCCTAAACGAGTGGCTCTGTATTTATGCGGTAGAATTAGGAGTTAATCTCAACGGGCTGCAGTTATTTTGTTCCCTCAGATTTAGAGAGCTGCACAAAGTGTTCAAAATGCCACACTCGGTTGGATTTACCCCGAGACACTTCGCTGTCCTTTCCAAAGCACTTCGGTGGTATTCTAATGAATAATGTTTTCTCAGCTATCAGTGCTGCGACGAGCTCAAAATTGTCATTGAGGAAGCATGCAAATATTTAGAGAGAAAAACCCACTCGGAGACTGGAGACTTCTTTCTTTCTTTTTTGGGTTTCATTTCTGTCTGTGCATAAGGACACCAGAGTCCTACACTGTTCCTATCACTGAAACCTTCTCGTTTAATTCCTACTTAGTTGACGGTGAATTTCCAGCCTGACACCGCAGCAAAATAAAACCCCAGGCTGTCTTTTCCCCCTTTCTTTCCTTCTTTCTTCCTCCCGGGGTAGAAGCAACCTGCTGCAGAAGCGACTACAAAACGCACGGCTAAGCTGCTGCCAAAGCCGGCAAAGCTCCCAACCACTTGTTTCTCGGTGGGCCAGCACCGAAAAGGGCCAAAAGGCAGAGGCAGACCGTTCCCACAGGATGCACGTTGTCCCTCGGTGCGAGCCGGACCGGCGGGTTCCCGGCAGCGGCAGCGCTCGCCCCGTCCGCCGTCCGCATCTCGACATCCCGCACCGCCCCGTTCCTGCGGGCCCCGCAGCACCGCATCCCGCACCGCCCGCCGCCTGCGGGCCCCGCTGAGCTCCCGGCTCCGCCACACCGCTCCGGGGGCATCCTCCGACCCCGTGAGAGGGAAGGAGAAGCAGCTCGCAACTCTTCTGTTGGGATCACCCTTCTCGCTGCCTGCTCCCTGCCCGGAGCAGCGGTTTTGTCAATTAGGCTTTACACAAGCATTGTCTGGCAGGGAGATTTTCCTCCGTGCAGGGTTTAAGCGGAACAAGGGCAAATCACGAGATGATTCCCCACTTCCCCTCCCCCTACGCACACCCCCGACGTGGGCTGCGAGGGGGCTGTTCCGCGGGGGAGCTTCTCCTGGGCACCGTGTTTTACAGGGCGACGGTGTTGGCAGAGGTGTCTGCAAAAAGCCTGCGAACCTCCCCCCGTGTCGGTGGGATTTTGAGGTCTATTCCACACCGTTTGGAGGCCTTCCGACAGCCGAGCCGGGCTCTCCTGCAGAAATGTCGCGAAGAGCGGTTTCCAATTGTTCTTAGCCGTGACACACTCGGTGCGGTGTTTGCTGAGGGGGTAAACAGGGGGGTTGGTGGCTCCGCAGTTTGTGTACATTTAATTTCGCTCTGTGTCGCTCTGTTTGCGGTCATCTCACCCCGGTTAATGAAAGCTATGGAGAACGTTGAGAGATATCACGTGCTGCGAAGATAAGTTGATTTTTTTTTTTTTCATTTTTAAAGATAGTTGCTGATTGTGTCCTACTTTGATGTGGGAGGAAAAAAAAAAAGCAGCTCTACAGGCAGCGAAGATAAAAGAAAACAAAAAACAAAAGAGAGGGAAGGTATTGTCCTGTCATAATCACCACCCACAGTATTTTCTCAGAAGCATTCGGTGCTGAAAGCGTTCGGCTATTGCTTCTTATTTTTTCTCCAAACAAGCGATTTCTTGCATTTTTCCATTTGACGTCCGGGAAAGGGGAATGCGGGAAGGGGGGGGGGGGGGGGGGGGGGGAGAGCGCTTGGCGGGGGCTGAGGGAGAGAAGTGTTTTTTTGTGCCGGAGAGTTGAAACGTTCCTGAGACAATCCCGCTTCCCCTTTTTAAAGGGGTTTGGGACGCATTCGCAGAGGTGCAGGGGAAATAGTTACCCTTTCGGAAGGTAAGGCACGGGTGTAGAAATCACTTGCACCCGGTGAAGCAAACTTCTCTGTGCTCTAGTTTTCTGGTAGTCGTACAGTGGTACTTTTATTTTATTTTATTCTTTTTTTTTTTTTTTTTTTTTTTTTGCGGTCTTCCTTCATTCCCAACCACAAGGACCGTCCTAGGAACTTAAGGAACAGTTCTCCCGCCCTGAAATTCTGTTTTTCTGCTGCTCAGCACATGCTATTTTCATTTCCTGAATCTCTGGAGAAGGCAGCTCCAAGTGGATTTTACATTTTAGGGAGGCACCTGAATACAATCCAGTATCTCCTCCCCTTTGAATAGCCAAAACTTCCAAGTTGGTACCTACAGGTATCCATTTTAAGTTCTTTAATACGTCTCTGCATCTCTAAACCGCCATTTTAATTAACAAAAAGCCAATTTCCCAGTCGTCTTGGAAAGTGCGGTGAAGCAGGTTAAGAAACCAATTGCTCGGAATAGCCGGCACTTGGAGAAAATGAATGTATGAGCCATCCTTCCCTCTCTAGGATTGGCTTCTTTTCTCTCGATTGGGCTTGGGTGAAGTTATGCTGTGATTTATCAGATAGTTTAACTCTCAACTCGCTCTTCTTATAAGTCAGCATTAAACCACCTCCTGGGTGCTTTGTAAATACAGCTTTAGCATTTTTTTCATGCAGCAGATTGACATGTTGACGATTCTGCTTTAAGGAATGTGACAATAAAGTGGAAAACCAAAGGCTGGCAAGCACTTCATCAAGGATAAAAAGGTTCTGCTGTAAGGATGTCACTCAATTTATTGTGAAAGTCGAATGAATTACGTTTAATGAAACTGCTCCCCAGATGAATATTACCAGCAATTTCCTGAGTTGGCTCTGTCAGATTGATATGCGGAAATGCCAACCCATATCAAAAAAGATCTCCAATCTCAATTACTATGCAAGCTTTCGAAGAGCTCCTTTTTATTGATATGATATATATTGGCGGCTGCTCAATGCAGTGAAAAGTGCTCTCTGTTCCACAGGACAGTACTTTTCCTAGTTTACTGTTTAATCCTACGTTTTTCTGGCTGTATTTTAAACTTCTGAGAGTGTCCTTCCTTTGGTGGGGAAACTGCCTCTCAATCTCTGTCCCTTTCTGTGACCTAGAGAGACTGAAGTTGTGTGTCTTGTGGAGAGCAGGGGTGATGCTCATTTCAGGAATTTTGTTCAGCCTGGGTGGACAAAGCCGAAGGTCAAGAGAAATAACTCGGCTGAGACAATGTCGTTGGATCTCCTCGTTTTCAGTGTATTTCTAGGCGACAATCCAGAGCACGGCAGTATTTATTATGACTGGCAGTCCCAATATTCCCGCCCTTTCTTCCTCATTCCTCTAGGGCTTCTTTGGGCAAATTAGAAATTCACTAAGCCCGCTAAGAGAGAGAAAAGCTCTTATGTCGCCTCATCTACATGAGAATTGACTTCGTGAGAGGCTTTTCTCTTCTACTTTAACTGCTATGACACCGGTCGCTGCTTAGTAACAGTTTATTTTCCCGGAATTTGCCTTGATAGTCTTGTTTGTGATTAAAGGAGGAATTCAGTCAGTTTTATTCTACCACATCCCAAGTTGAAGTGGAGAGAGAAAGAGGAGGTTTTGAAGGACAGCCGGGCGGTTCTTGGCACTCTGCAACAGTACAACAACATGGGGAGAGCCTCTTACACGTGGAGCTGAGCCGTATGCATGCAACACTAAACAGGAAACAGAAAGAGCTTGTCCTTATCCCTTTCAGAGTTAATTTTGGTTCCCTTTCTTTTGTTTGTTACTGGATGCAAAACTTTCTTCAGTGCACGATTAGTCCATGTGATTTTTTTTTTTTAAAGTGATTTTGGTTTTCTTTCTGTCAGAGACTCTGGATGTTTCAAGTTGGGGAAAGCTGTGAGAGAAGTAGATTGGGGCTTACAGACGGATCGGGACAAGGCTGACTTGGCAGTGCCGTGCTCTGCGGCTGCCTCGCCTCGTCCAACCGCCTCCGGGGGCTGGCACACCGTTTCGGCCGCCCCCAACAGCACCGGCCCCGTGCCCGGTCGCTCAGCACCTTGGAGATATCCGGGGGCCGGCGGGCAGCGGCGGCAGCACCGCGGACAGCGCTCAGGACCGCTCCTCTTCTCTCCTGCTGCGTTGCCCCGCCGGCGCCGCTCCCTGTGCGCAGCCGGGGAACAACCCTGCCCCTGGAAACCCCTCCGTCATAGACACTCCGTCCCTAGCTAGTCAGTATTTCGGGCCACTGCTGCACACGCCGTAATTAAAACCCGCTCTGGACTTGGGGTTTGGTTGTCTGTATCACTTTTCCTGAAGGGGATGGGGTGGACAAGAAGGTCAGTGTGTTTACTGTTGCTGTAGGCTGGCTTTCTGTAAATGGCAAAGCAACCTCTTTATTTTCAGGGTATACACTGGTTAGAGGGGTAAAGCTTGAGTGGGAAGGGGAATAGGGATGAGATCTTGCATTTAATTATCTAAAATCCCCAGTATGATGTCTCTGGGATTGGGAAGGTTGCTCTGTGATGCTTGTGTTTGCCTCATGCCATCCCAGAGCACGGCATCCTCTTCTTTTTGGGGGATATCAGGGACATCTGAAAGCATCAGAATCAAAATGGGCTATGGGACACAAATGACACTGAAGTGTGAGAGCAAGGAATGATTAATTACTACTGACAATTCCCATCTTCTGGGTTGTAGTGGAAAAAACTTTCATGCGTAGTCAAGAGTTGACATTACTTTCAGGGTAGTAGTGCACTGAGACAACATCAAGGGGCAGCCAGATTGGCTTACTGCACTTGCTTTTGTTCAGACAGCCAGGGCTGGGGTATATTCCAGCTCCCTACTTGCTTTCATGAGTAGGTAATCACACACAAGATCCTCCACTCCTGTAAATCCCCACTCACTATTGACAGAGCTGTCCTCTAGAGGTCTGCTGCCTGAAAAGCACTTGTCAGTGAAACATCGACAGTTGACAAGGAAGGTATAAGTGGATGACTGATGGAGAGCCCTTCAATAAAGAAATGTGATAGGAATTGACTGGGCTACAAGGATAAACAACTCACAATCTCCACCAACCCCACAGACAAAACTCTAAGCCTTTATTCTTTGTCCATATTCTCCTATGAATATCAGTAGTGATTGGGGTACTTCTGCTAGATGTGATCATTTTCCAGTCTGTTTTGATTACACCATGTACCCATGCATGGTGCCTGGAAACTGTATTGTCTGCCTCAGAGATGTTGCTTTTATCTTCCAAATGCCACCCTCATTAATGTCAGTGTCTCACAGTCCACCTAGTGACAAATGTCTCAGGAACGTTCATCTGCCTTGCGTGCTGCATGTATCTCTCCAGATGCCCTGCCTCTGCCTCTTCAAGGGACAGTTCAATAATTTTTTCTTCTTGTCCCCTGTGTCTGCTTTAAAAGTATTTGTTTGCTAGTTGGTCTCTGTCTTGTCCATTCACATGTTGGTTTTGCTGATGTCCTCTGGGGTATCACCTCTTCTGTTAACTAGATGAGAGGATGACCAGTGCATCAATGCATGGAAAAATAACATGCTTTTTTCCACATCTGCAATTTGTGGAAAGGGAAGAAACAAGGCTTAGTATTCTTTCTGATTGACTACTAAATGATAGTGATACTAGTGCCCTATTTTCCTCAAATCTCATTTTCTAATCCAGGCTCATTTACTGCAAGTAAATTTAAAGAATGAAGAGCATGGTTGTTTCTTTGGGTGTACAGCCCAGTTGTTTCTTTCTATGTGTGCTTTTAATCACCCTGCTTTTTGCCAAACTTTTGAAAAACTAGGAAGTAAAATATACCTATACTATTTCTTTGTGCATTTCCTTAAAATTAGATGATTGCTGGAGCAGGGTCCCTGGGATCAGCAGACTCAGTAGGAGTATAGATTCTATCTCCTGTTCAAGATTAAGTATATCATTTCTATCACTGAGAATTGGTTGTCATTATTCAGGTGACTCTTCAAATTGAAAGTGTAATTGACAGCACTTCAGAAATTATTACTAATGGAATTTCTGTTGTGGAAAGTTCAGACCACCTGTATCACAATATTTTTATAAGCCATTCTTGAATGAACTTTAGAAGAACAATTCTTCTGTTAAGCTATTTTGTCAAGAAGCATTGTCATAGGCCTTTGGATACACAAAACTACTTATATAAAATTAACGGACTGCTTTTATTATATTTATGATCTCATCCATTGCATTTAAAGCTTTTCAGAAGAAGATACAGTCTTAGAATAAAAATAATATTAAAGCTGTGCCCTCACAGTTGTTGCACAGTCAATAGTAATACTGTAAAATATCAGTCTATTTAAAATCAGAATGTTACTTGGTAATTTGACTCTAATTTAGAGTAATTTCTGTTGTCACTTACTATAGTTACTCCGTATTGCATACAGAGTTGTTTTTTTTTTTTTTTTTCTTAAAGCTTACTCTGGAAATGTGTTGCACATTGAGAAGGCTTTTTTGTAACACTGCTAGGTAAAGCACAGCAATAATTTTGTAGCTTTATGGATGACAATTGCTAAGTGCATGGATCTTTAAAGAGCAGAAAAATAAACAGGAGCATGAATACAGAGATGTGACTTTAAAAATGTGCATAATAAATATCAAAACCTTGACCACTGAAAAGGATGGGCTCCATCCTGCTGCCTTCGTCTGTAACATTTATTGCCTTAAATAGACACACAATTTTATATACCTACCTATTTTTTACCTCTGCTTTCACCAACAGTTCAATTGTCTTCATTGGACTGCTTGAAGAAGGTGGTGGAGTAATACATATTGCAAGGAGAAGTACAAGAATATAACCCTTTATTAACACTACCTACTTATATCTGAATTATATCTGAATTATATCTGAATTATAAAAATAGGATTTTTAGTCGTTATATGCACAAAGGATATTCTTAACTCGCTACTTCACCGGGTGGTCACTTGTGAGTAAGGAACAACATCATCTGGCCTTTGATAAAACAGTGATCTATGTCAATCAGCTGCTGTATTTTCCGCTTCTTAAAGTTAATCAAGTGGTGGTACTCTTCTCTTGATGTGTACTCTGTGAGTACCTCTGCTGGCTCAGATAGTACCAGTCACTGTAATAATACATTATTCCACAGAATTATAAAGGTATCAGAACATGGCTTATGTTTGTATCTTTAATGCACTTAATATTTGCTAACTAGAGAATAATATAAGCCTTGAAAAAGTTATTGGGTGGGTTAGCAGATTGTAATGATACGGTTCAGACTTTCAGCGTAATGCAGTCCAAATGAATATGGAAATATGTGACTAAGTAGGTTAGAGGAGGTGCGACTGCTTTTATTCTGCACAATGAATGGAATATTCTGAAATTGTGGGGTTGCATCAGACACTTCAGAGTAGGTGCCAGTGGTTTGTGACTACTTTTTATAAAACAAATTTAACTGAAATTAGGAGGATTGCTCATGTGCTTCAGTGTTTCACTGAGCAAGAATCATAAGAAAGTGAAAACAGGAAGTTTTTTTGGTTTTTTTTTTTTCAATATTTTTCTGCTTTTAGGGTATAATTTTTTCTTCTGTGCCAAAAAAATATCATGCATCTATGTTTTTATAAATCCTACAGAGTAATAATTTACATCTGGTCTACTTGGAATCTATTACAGAATTGTGCTTATAAACAAATATTACACTACCTATCATTATCCAAAAAAACAAATATTACACTACCTATCATTATCCAAAAAATATTTATTTTATTATTTTTCACAATAATTTTTGGATAATAAGTAATTACATAATAAAATTATACACTATTATTGAATAATATTTTTTTTTCTGCTTAATTCTGAATTTAGAAATCATGAGCTATGACTTATTCATACTACCAATTCAGCTTCTGTATAAATAGTCTGGAAAACGACTTTATCTTTGAAATGGACTCTAAAGTAGGCTTTTCAAACAGATTATTCATTTGTCTTTTTGGTAAATGTGTTTCTGGAGTGTTCAAGCACCACTTACTGTTTTCTAAAATTACAATGATATGCAAATGGTGGCATATCTGAGGAAGCCATGTGTGGACTATATGCAGTATTATATCTGCGCTCTAGATTTGAAGACTAATGGCTATTGATATATACTTTTTGCAGAATAGTGCAGTTTTTTTCTTCCTTTCAGAAAAAAATGTACTTGAGTTGATGGTCATATTAGTAAAAATAATTTAATAAATGATTTACCCTTTCGTATTCTTCCACAAAAATACTGCTTGTTGACTGCTCACACTCTTCAGACTTGTGAGAACCTGTCTTTGGTCTGCCATGAAACTCTTCTTTTTCATCCAAGTCCTTCTGTCCTCTGGCAGAATAGTTCAGTGGCTACAGTATTCCTTCACCTAGAATAATGACTAAGTTGTTTGTCCCTAAACATTTAGGCTTTGTTTTAGCCTAGTAGAACATTGTTAATGATCTCTGTCTGTCAAAAAAAGAGAAAAAAGAGAAAAAAAAATCTATGTTGCTAACTGTTATGGGTGGATGATTTTATTTAGCTCAACAGGTGGAGCTGTGACTTCGCTAGCCTGGTGATTCAGGCTAAAATTCAGCTATCTGGACATGTCCCTGACTCAAATTTGCTCACGTATTTTACATCCGCTAAAGTTGCATATACTTCTGTTCGTCATGAAAAGATGTTAATCTCTTGAGCTTCAAAACACTTCAGGAAACAAGAAGCATATGGGCTCATGTGTTTATCAAGAAATCTTGTACATTGGTAGGAATGTAATGCTTGCACGGTGTCACTGCCAAAGCTTAGTTTTTACTCCAACTCTGCATATTAATGGAGAAATTAGTACGAGTCCACTCACACTTACACCTATTTGAGTATGATCCAACTTGTATGATTGGTTTAAGATGAATTCCTAAATTATAGGATTTGGGGGGGGAATTTCAGCTACTACATTTGTACTCTGCCTTTTTGTTTATATTATTTTTTATTTTTATTTTTCATCTCAGTCTGTAAAAATATGAAGAATAATTCTTTCTTATTCCTGTTTAGAAAATGCTATTTAGAGTAGATTTATGCTAATAACTTTTTAAATACAAATTCATTGCTTATACAACCTATAATTCTAATTTCATAGAGACATACTTGCACATCCTGTGGGCCATGCTCCTTGCTGCCCTTTTTTCCTTACGTTAGCTGCAGCTGATTATGTGGTTGCAGAAAAGCATGAAGGATACCTCTGTGATGGAAAACATTTCACAGAAAGACAGCTTGACATTTGTTGGAGTAATACCATGAGGATCCAGCTATAGAAGTTCATACTTCTCAGAACCTTTCAATTGTCCTGTACTGTTATCCTTTTTATTCTCATATTTTTTTTTTTCAATGTATATCTATGTAAATATATATATTTTTCCCAATGTCTGGTTAGATAAGGATTGTTTCTGTAAGGATTATGCATCCCTTCGATGTTCAGAGGTTCAAATATAATGCTGGATATTCAGTAACTACATCAGAAGTGTTCCTTGTACTGCACTTACAATGGCAAAGTCAAGTAGGGAACAAAGACAATAGTACGTGAAGACTCACGTCACACCATATCCTGTAAAAAAAAAAATCATTGTGATTAGATGAAACAGCTCCCAAGCAAACTCCAGCATAAAATATGCTGAGAACAGTCATGGGATGCTCATGAATTAAAACAAAACAAAACAAAACAAAACAAAATAAAAGAGGTAAATAAAAATAGGAGAGGTTATTTCAGGAACAGAAATATAGGGTCAATTAATCAAATAAATTGCTCGCTATTAATATAGTGACCAGCTACAGTCAGATTCCAATAAATATACCCAATGGGAATGGAAATTCGTTGCTAGTGAAATTATACTGATAAATTTATCCTAGCTTCCAGCGCCTTCTGCATATGTATTTCAGAACAAAAGCTGTCATGAAGATGGCCTAACGGAAAAAAAACCTCAACTATCTTTTTAATTGAGATAGCACTCTGACAACAGAAGTAATGTTGGGGTTATTTAAGGATGTTAAATGTATCACTACGTAGTCAGAGAAATCCTAGCAGAATGCCAGCATAAAATTGATCTCCAGTGGTTATAAAAGTAAACTTGATGTTGTGCTTTTTTTATTTGCTTGTTTGTTTTGATTTCATGACAAATAAACATGATGTGGGTTCTACCTTTAAAAACAAAAATCACATGGTGCAATCTATTTAATAAGTTTTTTTTACTTTTATCACCTCTATGTTTACGTGAGGACTTGTTGGGTATGGTAAAAAATATGTATTATTAGCTCTCAAAAAGATGAACAGAATGTACATCTTTGATGAAACGCTATTGGTTCTAAAATATCAATGAGTCATTGAAGTTGCATAGAAATCAGTACAGCATCAAATGGTAATCCTAGCTCAATTTCCTTCTGAGAAATCAAAGAAATCAACAGAAACTAAATAATCATTCCGTCTGAACTGCTGAGCTTGCACAAGCTTGACTCTTTAAATGCTTATTTCGACCAGGCTATTTAAGAATCATTTACACAACATTAATGGCTGATACAAAGTTATATACAACCTAAGATTTTGATTTTGGTCACAAGTTTGGATGAAGCCTGAAAAATTCTCTTAGGGTTTTCTTTTGCTCAGACAGTATTATTGCCACTGAGCAGAGCAATGATATCCCACAAATGTTCAAGGTAATTGTCTAAGAAAATGACTGTGCAGAAAGCTTCTCTTACATGCATTACTCTTTATTTCTCATTCTTGTTGTCTTCTTCTGTCACAGCTTCTAGCTTTAATTCATTAATAATTTCATGATCTTCATAATTCACATCAACCATGCACTCAAGCTCTGGTTTTCGTTAGTATGGTGATTTCTGTTCATGACACTCCAAATATCATCCCTGGACATTTTTCCATGTGGATATCCTCAGGTATCTTTTATGTGGATATGCCAGGCCATAGCTTTCTTGTTTGATTATTCTGAGCTCAACTGCCACCTTCAGTCACACACTGAAATATCGCATTAGTCGGCTGCAAGATGCTAACAATATGCAGCTAAGCTCTGCTCCCAGATTAATGACCACCTCACATTCAAATGTTACTTATGGTAGAATTAATATCAGCTAGAATAGACTTCTGGGTTATTTTTGAGCTTAAGTGCCAACACTAAAGCAGCCTAAATTGCTGTAACTTCTCTAGTAATCTTAATTCTTACTAGAATGTGAAAGGAGAAAGTATATTGGCTATCAAGGAGTGTCCTCAACTGGATTGTATAGCTTACCTGAGATTTATAAA
The DNA here is from genome assembly GCA_036925125.1 of Oreortyx pictus. Lineage (NCBI taxonomy): Eukaryota > Metazoa > Chordata > Aves > Galliformes > Odontophoridae > Oreortyx > Oreortyx pictus. The sequence continues at coordinate 24,474,724 of JAUPFR010000007.1, forward strand.
AGGTATAGGAGGATACAGGATGCTTTTCTTTGTTCTCATTCGTATTTTTGTCATCAGACCACTGGCTGAAGGTTTCATTAGTGTTTTGGGAGATTCAGTTTCATTCTCCGATTTAGGAAGTGTGAACTCAGCACTCACACTTGCTACACTTAAACCACTGTTTAGTAGAATAAGGTGAGATATTTTCTTGATTTCACTTGTTCATTATTTCATACTTGGCTTAATACACTCAGGAAACAGGATCTGCTCATAGGTAAGTTCTGAACCACTTGTATTAAGACTTTTTTTGCTCTTTGTCCTTATGCATAGAATTTCATTTGTTGTGGAACCACTTCAGATCTTGAGAGCTCTGTGTTATAAAAAAAGCTTTGTTTTGATGCAAAAGAAATGCTTGAGTCAGAAAGCTGAAATTACAATGCTGACTCTGTCTGTTGGGCATATTAACAACATCAGGATAAGGTTCCTAACTCTAGGAGTGGTACATGCCTATGAAATGACATAAAGTGTTTAAGTTCATTTCTCATCTTCCTGCAGTAGTTTAGTTTGGAATGCTCTCTATACATCTAGTCTCTGTGTTGTCTTCAGTGCCTCTGTGGCAGGAACTGTCAGTAAGAATATTGGAGAATTAGGCTTCAGCATCTCATTTAATTGGCTTATGACATCAGAACCAAGAACTGCAGGTAAAAAGTAGTTCAGTGCATCTAGTTCTATTGATTTGAGCAAATGCATTGTTTTGTGGAGCTGGAACATGTAAACATTATTCCATACAAATAGACATGAGAGCTGGAACGTGTGAAGAATATTAGTGATTTTAGCTCTAGAATCTGAAGTGTTTCTGTAAAATAATAGCTAAGACTTGAGATTAAAAAAAAAAGAAAAAGAAAAAGAAAAAAACCCATGAAAATAGCAAACTAGACTGACTTTGAATGAACATTTCAGGAACTGTAAAAAATTATATACCTGGCAAAAAGGACATGCCCTAACACTTTACAAAGGTTTTCCATTCTCCAAAAAGGTAACATTAGGATTTCTAAAAGAACTCTTTTATCAAAGCAAGGTATATTTTCCTGCAATCTTGTTCTCTAAACCATTCTGTGTGGAACTTTCCACAAAGGCTAAACAAATACTGAGGCAGATACCTTGCAGTGAAAATGTTACTTCAGTGGTTAAAGTTCAGCAAACTTTTATAAGCAACTGAAGAAAGGTCTTATTATGGGAAGTTTCAGGTACCCTTAATCATAGGCACTGCTACCAGAACCACATATAATTTATAGACACGTGCTCTCCTAGGCACTCTGTGTGGCAGTAAATGCTCTCCAAAATGGCGCTATTCTATAAACTTATTTATTTAATGCTATACTCTGGAAAAGCTTGGAGTGTTAAATAGAATGGTTAGAAGAATGAAGTGGTTTCTATTGTCCTTATAACAGAGCTGACTGTATTGTGGTTACAGACCAGGCTTGTAAGAAATATTTCGTCGAGGTGCTTAGAGAGAGCAAAGATAATAGTATGTAGTAACAGATCTTAATTTTTTTTTTTAATTAAAAATGGCAGCTAGCCACACCTGGTGTATACAGAATGGGACAAAAATCTGCTATTTAAATACTTAGTATTTAAATACTTAAAGTAAGCCTTTTTTCACCCCATCACCGATGGATATACCTATTAAACTGCACAGCTGAAACAAGTAGCTTGTTATAGCAGCTCCAGACATAATTAGTGATCAGTTTGCAGCAGTAGCTAGTCGGTAAAAGAAGCGATCTCTCTTTTCTTAATTCCCCATCTTAAGATTTGAATACTTTCCAAGTGATAAATGAAAATGGGTAACCAGCACCACCAGTTCTGGGCAAAATGTACTGGTGATAGAACTGAGAAAGTCTTGCTTCATTTCAGGCTACAAGTGACCTTGGCAAAGCTTAGTTATTCCTTGGGACACACAAAAAAGTTTCATTTCATAGCAGTACCATCTTTCACCTTTATGTGGATTTAAAAATGTAAATAAAATTGCTTTCTGTCAATAGTATATGTGAAGGTCACCGTCATATTCACTGCAAGAATTCAAGCTACTGTTTGACCCATCATTCAGTTCAGTAGATAACAGTGTTCTATTCACTTCCCGTAATCTAGTTTTGTAAGCATTTTATAGCCCAATATTTTATGCTTAGTTGCTAAAAAGTAGGAAATAAACCTTCAAGCACTTCATTGAAGATTTATTTACAGCATAACTGTGTATCAAACACAGATTTTTTTTTTTAAATGCTAGGATATATTGTGTTACAGTCTTACAAAAAATGGTGAGACTGAGTACTAGAAAAGATAGGAATAATGAATAGCAAGAGTTCAAGAGTTCTCTCTCAGGTTTATTTTTAACTCTTATGTGCTTATCTCATGCAATTCTTGAACAGATCATCCTTGTAGCAGTTTTGGGATAAGTAAAAGAACAAGTATAAGTCACTATGCTGCTTTAGACGTGGAGATGGATAAAGGTAGTTTATATTTATATGATATGGTAAAAGTGGGATTTTTCTTTTCTTCCTGCTTGTAAGGTCAGGCAGAAACTGTGAGGTTTGCCACAAATCAGGCTTCCCAGGTGCCTGCAGCTTTCTCTCTGGGTATCTGGAACATTTGATGGCCAGAACTTCAGCTGGTATTAAGCCCGGATGTTTCCCTTGATCTGACCATATGTGACTATCAATACCTTCTGCTGTGGTTTCCTCTCTTGGCTAGCAGACCAATTGTTCTGTGAGTGTGTAAGTTGTTCTGCTTTAAGACAGAAACAAACCCTTAGATATGAAATGCTAGCATGAACTTCCCTACGCACAACTGAATCTACAATTTCTCAATATATAAGTGTTTTGTTTGCTGAAAGGTGAACTATATTTTATTCTGTTCTTACATTTTCCTCTTCTGTGTTATTTACAACTTCCTTAGGTGCATCTGATATCGACCATAGGTAGAATTAGAACACCAAGCTGTACAAATTGGTTTGGCTGTTACTTGATTCTGTAACGAGAAGAATGCACTGAATACACATTACTATGAGATTATCTCTGCTTCAGTGAGAGTAATTAGTGAAGTTTAACTACTGTTAGAATCTACAAATGCTTTACCACAAAAGAATTATGATTGAAACAATTTTCAAAAATGCTCTTGGATTTCCACAGGTCTATGACAAGATCTGACTTCTAATATTAAGTGAAGATATTGGGAACTACATTTTTCCAAAAACATTCTTAAGTTTTCTGTGGGAAGATTTAACATACAAAAAGAAGGAATAGTAACTATGTCTCACGTGGGGAGCTCAGCATATCACAAACTAGAAGAGATTTCTGTAGAGGATTACTGTAGAAACATAGTCATTTCTTCTGCTTAGAACACAACTGAATAGCCATGTACAGATGACTACATGCTCTTCTTTTGAGGTATCAGGATGAAGCATCCCTAATTCTGGACATATTAAGTTGAGTTATGCATGGCAGTATGTGAGCTAAGAAGGCTTGTGTCTTAAATGCTTTATTAGCATTGCTGTGTACAAACATAAATAGTTTTATATTGGAGTTTGCTTTCATGGAGTCAAAGACATTTGTAACATTTGATCACACAGTGGTTATGCTTGCACAGTTCTTGGAGAGTTCTGTCCTCAACCTCAGCACAAATGAACAAGGTGAATATTTTATCCGAGACATGGGAGTACAAGGTCCATCTTCGTGAAATTCCTCTTGTCAACTACTTTTGCTGATCTTTGCTTACAAAAGTATTTTTTGATTTAATAAGAGATATTATTGTGGCATTTATTTGTTTCCATTTTCATGGCAAATCTCAGTTTGAAGGGAAATAGATGAAAGCAAGAGCATACAAGAAAATTTTTTGTGTTTATTAACTGAGAGGGAATATTTTCAGAATAAATGCAGTTTAAATCAGTCTGCTGTTGAAGTCAGTGATATCTAAGAGCGTGTGTCAACTATAAGTAAGATTACTACATGGTTTGCAGAAATAAAACTTGTTTTCATTTATTTATTTTTTGCCTTTTTGTCAGTGCTTTGTGAAAAGTACAACCAGAAAAGTCCAAGGATTATAAATGGTACTCTCAATGTATTATAGAAAGTAGTAAATGTGATAGAAAATGTACAAATTTCAGATGCCACACATAATCCAATCTAAAACTCATCACTGAAATAAATGACTATTTTTTCAAACTGCTACAAGATTAATTTAGCAAAGTCTTTCAATTGAAGATTTTGGAGCTTTTTGACGTATAAAAGCATAGCAAACATAAAAGCCCAAGAACCACCAAAAAAAAACCCTACCTAAAGACAGACACATCAGGTAGTAAAAAGTGCTACTCATTTTTGGTACCTCTAAATTTAGACATTCAAATCATCACTTGTTTGACTAACTATGGAGGAACTGGTAGTGAAATGGGAGATGGAGAAAAGTTTTGTGCAAATCAGACTTTTTATAAAATAACTTTTTTTCAACAGTAATGTTGAATTCTTGCTGGCACTTCGTACAACAGCAATAATGACTCTGTGTGAGGCAATTCATGGAATCACAAGAGTTGTTTGAGTTGGAAGGAACCTTTAAAAGTCATCTAGTCGTACTTTCCCACAATGAACATCTCATGCTAAAATCAGGCTGCTCAGAGCCTGGTCCAGCCTGACCTTGAATGTCTCAAGGGATGAGGCACTCACCACCTTTCTGGACAACCTGTTCTAGTGCCTCACTGCCTTAATTGTAAAATACTTTTTCCTAATATCCAATCTAAATCTCTCCTAGTTTAAAACCATTTCACCCTGTCCTGTCACAACAGACCCTGCTATAGAGTCTTTCCCCTTCTTTTCTATAGCCCCTCCTTACATACTGAAAGTCTACTCTCAGGTGACCTTGGAGCTTTCTCTCCCACAGGCTGAACAGCCCTAGCTCTTTTTGTTCTCCCATCTACCACACAAGGGTGTTAATGTATAAGTAGGAGCACTTCACCTACTGTGAACAATTAATGATATGATAGCTCAGTGCATTTAGTCTTTAATTGAAGTTGTAGACCTCACGAAAGAATAAAACATTGAAGCAGAAATAGCAGAAAGATATATTGATTTGTCAGTAATTGATTTAAAAAAAAAACACAAATTCTTCTCTCATTATGTCATTTCAGATTGATGTTTTGGGATATTATGTGTTTTTGCAAATAACTCATCTGTAACAAAAACCCTAGAGCAGAGAAATATGACTCAAAAGGATTTAAAAGGACTAAAAAGATTTGATTTTCTTATGATACCTTAGAAAACTATGCAGACATGATCATTCTTGATAGAGATCTAGCAGAAGAATGATGAACTGTTTCCTTTCTTGGTATTGGTGGAGCTGTGCCATAGCCTTTAGATGCTAAAACATTTTTCTATGTCTGAAAATCTGAGCTCTTGACAGGTCTTTACATGTTACTTATGTACTTTATATATCATTTTCAAGATAATAGAAAAACAAAAGGCTCCTTGCATGCATCTATTGTACTATTACAAATAAATCCAGGTTTATGTTTAATATTAAACTGTTTGCTAAAAGATGAAGAGTAATTCCTTGATGACATTCTTTTTCTGACATGGAAATCCTGTTAGTGTCAGCCCAGTGAAACTCCAAAATGCATGTTCAATTTTAAGTAAGCAACTCAAGTTACAGTCAGACACTTCACATGTTTAAACATTTGCTTCCACTCTCTTCTGAATTGAGAACTATGTCCTGCAAGAGCACCTGTGAGTACTGTGAAAGTGGATGTAAGGGTAAGATATTGCACTAGCAATATATTATCACTAAACAAAATTTAAAATTTCTATCTAAAGCATTCTGTCTCATTTTTCTCTACTGTGACTTGAAAAATAAACACTTGTTCAGTACCAAAATTCAAGTTACAAACTACTGCCTGAACTGTGTACAGCTTGAGGCAATAGCCTGAGGATTCAAATTGGAAAATAGAACAAAGATAACTGTTATTTTATATAGTGTCTTACATCTTTGTTATCTAGCTTACCAATGTGAATTTAATCGATAAGGGATAATGGTGATTTTATGTGGTACAGAAAACGAGGATCTTTGCCCTCTAGCAAGGCTTTCGTAAGACTTCTGTACTACCCAAAATAAGGTTTAAGTAGGATAAAGGAATGGCTTGGGACTGTCTTTCTAACTGGTCTTAACTTACAGTAGATGCTGAAAAATAATTCAGCCCTCAGGGACTTGGGAGTAAATACTTTTCGCGTATTAGTCAAACCAGATGTAATGTAGTTTTAATGCTAAGACTATATGAAATTTTAAGCTACTGGAATAACATAGAAAAAGGTAGAATGAATTTGTAATGTATTTTAATGCAAGTCAATTTCACTAGTGAAAGTGGTCAATTTCACATGCTATTTGGACAGAGTTCTGTTTGGCTGTTTGTTTTCTCAAGAAAATTCTTTCATATATTACAAAATGCTGCTCAGTATTGGGGAGTGATAATTGTCCACTGTTTGGTAGGAGAATATGAGGACTGTCTTTGGTTACATCCCATGGAGTGCCATCTGGTCTCTGTCTGCTGCAGCTAGAGCCTATCTTATTTCTGCAGCTGGACAAGATGTGTATGATGTTTTCTCTCTCAGCTGAAAACATCTTTCTTACATGGTTTTCTGATGATGCTGGTTAATGACTGAGAAAAATGTAGCCTGAGTTTGTCTACCAGCTCTATTTCAGCCTCTTGGAAGACATAAGACAACTATGGTGACTCTTGGTGGTGAATGTGACATGCATGAGTATGTCTTCCCAAGGTTACAGTACGGGTCTGTTGCTGCTTCTGCTCGGTCTTTCCTTTGCTCTTGTGTCAACCAGTGGAAACATTCTTAGCTTTAGTTATGCACATACCAGAGTTCGCCATTACCAGTTTGTACCCATATTTGTATAAAGCCAAATCGATCGTGGGTTTGTCTGCCCATCCCTGCTGTTGAAGCCTATCCAGCCTCTCCACCTGGATCCTCTTTCCTTCCGAAGGCTTTCAGGACTTCTTTTTCTAAAAGTAGATGGAAGGTGAGGCACAGCTCCAAGCAGCCTGCAAGGAACCCTAACCTAGCTGTTGCATAACTTGGATTGCAAGCGCCTGTCAGGTACACAGAGCAGTTTAGTTTAGTACAGTAAGACACACTTATGTATGAAGAGAACACATTCCATGTGCAAGTATTTGTAAAAATTGGCCTGTTTATTTTAGTAAAATACCCACGCAGAAGACAGCATATAACAGGCACACCTGAAAAGGTACATGTCCTACTTGATTTTGCTATTCAGAAAGCTCACAATGGTGTTGGCAGCCATGTCTCTGCTTCTGTGATTATACCGGTCTCAATCACTTTAGAACATTCTTTGAATTGGCATCCTGGGCTATGCATTCAGCAACTGGAGAGGATAAAGAAAATAAGAAGTGTAATCTATGTAAGATTTTTATATATGTATCTACTTGTTTTGGCCTCATCTTTCCCTTGTCCCAGGTTCCTCTCTCTCACCTTCTCCCCTGCTTGTTGTTTTTGGAGACCCAACTATTGCTACGCTATATGACCATTTCCCTTGCTTTGGGATGCATAAGATTTACTACCCCTTGTTGTGTGGGGAAAAAGAAACCTGGTCACACCTTAAGCCATCCAAATGAGCCCTGCCAATTCATATGGCAGTCCTGGGAACCAGCATGTGAGAAAATGACTGCCTGCAAAGATGGCTCAAGCACAGGGACAAACTTGAAATGGCTCAGGTATTGAGTGTTGGAAGGATGTGCTGGGCAAGTGCTAAGGCCAGGAACCAAAGCTGTATATCTTAAATAATTTTTCTTTTTTAAGTTGAGAATTTTCTTATTGGAAATCAGGCTGCCTCATGTTTTTTTTATTCCAGATTGCTGTGCAGAATTGCTTGATCAGATGTTAACCAGTTTTGACTCAGAGACCTAGCAGTGGAGACAGAGTAGTGTTCTGTGAGCACATACATATGTGTGCATACAAATATATATAAACAGATGAACGTGTATAAGTGACAATCAACTTTGCCTGCTACAAAAGCAGTCCAGGCTAGGCTAAGATTTTCTTAACAGTGCCTGTCTTTGGCAGAGCTTTCAGGTTAGGGCTTGGACAGCTGAGGTGTGTAGCCGCATGAAATTCTATGTTTCAAAATATCACAGGGTGGGCAAAGGACAGATTCCTTTGTGAAAATTGCCAACCTTGACTTCCAGATGAGCCAAGAAAGCACAGGAGCACTTGGGTGCTGCTCCTGGAGGCAGGACTGTCAGAATACATTTTTTATGAAGGCAACTAAGTGTGTAGTGAGGTGAATGAAGGTCTTTTGTTTTGGTAAAGGTTTTTGGAGAAATAAAAATGGTCAGACTTGTTGATACATGATTTATCTGCTCTCTGTCTGACTTGGGAAAGAACCTTATGTTGTTACCATCTGTTCTTCCATTCCCCGCCTTCTTCAAGAAGTTGCATTCTATCTATCTTTTTTTGTGTGTGCTCTGTCCTGTGTGCCATAAAATTGTGGTGATCTCTGGTTACTTGGGATCTTTTCAGTAGGAAGAGTTCTTCAATGTGTTCCAGTATGATTACTCCCAGAAAAATGATGTATATTTGTAATAGTACCTGCTGGAGTGCTGTGACCTGTATCTCTAGGAAAATAAGTGCCCTTTTGCTACCATGCCTAATTAGGCTACAAGCTCCAAAGTACATACATGCCTGATGGAAGTCTGAGAGCCTCCTCCAGGGGCTGATCTCTTTTTCCTTTGGCTATGAGTACTAAGTAAGTAAGTGATCAGATTCAGGTAGGGCCTTTTAAACTGTGTGTTTTATCTCATTATGCAGTTGTCAAAGGCATAGTGTGAGCTCTCGGCAGGGATTAGTAGGGGAACAGCTAAGGACCTGGGTGCCCATCAGGATGCATGTAGTGTGATCTCATACAGGGTTGACAGGTATGTGGGTAGCTACTTACAGGGCTGTAGTACATTCTGCCCCTAGTAGGAGAAACCTTAGGGATTTATGCAAAGGAATCTGAATAATCTGTCGTTCAGTTCCAAGGTCACAGACAACTGATATTAACGGATTTTGTACTGCTACACAGCTGGGGTGCAAGCAATTACATAAAAGTAATGTATTTGCATGCGGTCATGTTGGCTGGAGGAGCTTAAAGCTCATTTGAAGGCTCATCTTCATATTTCTTTTAACAGAACTCACATCAATATACTAATTTTTGTCTGTGAAATGTTTCCATCCTTTATTTTTTTTAAGATTTGTACTTTCATGGAAGTCCAATTCATTTAGACAATAAATGATAGATTCTGTTTTTAAATACTCAACATTGCATGATATTAACGCCTTGAGAAGAACCAGTATTTTAAAATTCTACATTATAAAATTCTGAAAGATTTTCTTACTCTTTTGAAAGCCAAAGGAGATTGCCACTAGGCAGTATGCATGATAGAAAGTGGATGTTACTGTAAATTATGCATCTATCTGATCTATTTTTCTCTGTTATTTAATAAGTAAATGAATGGGAAGATCAGAACTACAAAGAAGTTAACACACCTGTCTAGGGTAAAGCTTTATCTGCCTACCAGGCTGCCATGGCTCATGATAAAGTGGAGCTTCTATTCTTATGCAAACAACTTTAATGATTTGGAAGTCTTTTTAGGCCAAGCTTGTACAGGGAAGCAAGTATTGCCAGGCAGAAATCTTAATTTTAATCATTCATAAGGTCTAGAGTGTTAACATTCATAAGGAGCTTATGAATAGGAATCAAGGGGAAATTACCTGCTTCTTATCAACAGTCACTATTTCCTCCTTTCACAAAGAGGGCTGGGGCAGAATACTTGGTAACTTTATTATGAAAATGGCAAGTTATTTTTCTTTTTTAGGCGTCTGAAGTATAGATGTTGTACTTGAAGAGTGTACATCCTTTGTGAACAGAGAACATAAAGCCTATTGTACTTCTTAATAATATATATGCTGCATGGAAGTATAATACCTCACACTATTGGTTTTCTACATACAGAGTAATTGCTCAGTTGTCCGTAGTCCTGCAAAGGAGGACTGGGGAGATGAGTACAAGATTTGTGAGGGAGACATCTGAAGGAAAACTGACTGCCTATTGACAAATATTGGCTACTCTGCAATAGAAAAGTGAGAGGATGAACCCTGGATTCTTCCTACCCTCTGCAGTTATCACTGAGACACGTTAGTTGCTAGGCCTGACTGGCCTCCAACAGTCATTTCAAAAGGATGCAACATACATAGAGTAACTCATGGTTTAAACCAGTGGAAAACAGAGGAGGTTTCAACCCCATATGCCTCCTTGAGATTTTTTGTTTTCAGGATTTTAGCAGTGCTTCTTGCCAAGGCTGTGAATTTAGAACACAAATGGTTAATCACTGATGATTTTGAGGTAGATATAGCAGTTGGCTTTCTGTACCGTGACTTGTTTCAGGTGAGACAATGAGTGGAATTTTCCAGAAAGTGTATGTTCTGTTTTGAGAAGATGACTGAGCCACAAATGGCTAGAGGCTAGGAAGGTATTTTGGGGAAATGTCACTATAGACCTGTTTTGTTCTTATAATCTTCTCTAGATACATTTTCTTGCTGGTGTTGAAGTGCTGTCTTACATATCTTCTTGTTCTTGTGCACTTACTGTATGTGATGGTTGAAACTCCTTTGTGCAATGTTAATCTCTTCTGACTGATTGCTTTCTTCACCATATCCTGACACACTGTACTGCCATTTAATCTGATTCTTTCGGTCTCTACATCCATCCCTTGAAGGTGTAACAATTATCTGAGCTGCTGCAAATTAAGTACAATCAATACTTTACAGACAACTCTCCCTTCTGCAGCTAGAATATGTTCATGCAGGTGGATAAGCTAAAGCAATTTGACTGTATTTCCTAACTTAAAAGAAGCAGGTGTCTTATCTAAGAGACATCTGCCTCTATTCCTGAGATTAAGTATTATGGTTCAGCTGACAGAAAGTAAAATCGGCAAGCTTTAAAAAAATTAACATTTTTCTATGAAAAACTTGAGCTTGAGACTAGCCACCTGAAAAATGGGATGCTCACCGGGACTTGATTTTCATTTGCCTTGTTCTTTGTCTGCTCAGTAAAAAAAAAAAAAATTAAAAATGTGTATTACTGTTTATTAGATGACTCACAAATCACAATTATGTAGTATATTCCATACTGCTTCTAGTTCTCGTCTGATTTGCTGTTTATCTAGCAGATCTTCTTGGTATTTACTACCTCTGTGTGTTTTAAAAATTACTGTGGGAATTCTAAGACACGCAAAGTTCCATAAAAAAGTCATAAGATAATATCTTTTTCAAAGCTTGAATGGAAGCTTCAGCTGACTTTTGCTATTATGAAGTTCCAGTTTGTAACTGTACCTATTACTCTTCCCCTGCTTCCATGTTTAAAGGGTGGTGTATCACAGGGGAAATTCAATGGAATAGGAACATATTCTTATTTCAAAAAGTAATTCAAATGCATTTTCCATTAAGTACATTATAGATTGCTATCAAATACATCTTTAATTACTTTAAAATAGGTGCTTCTAATTCTACACTTTAATACTGATTTTGACTTATGCATTTGACCAGAAAAATGACTAGAAAAATGCTAGTGTTATATACACTTTGCATGAACATTAATTACTATCTGAAGCACAAAATGATAAATCAGGCTTGGTGCTTCTTTTTCCAGATAGAAGACTAAGAAACAGCTGGTCACCGTGATTAAACCTAAAATGAGATTCCTCAGTCTGTTTAAACAGCTCACGTTCTAAAGCCTGGGAATCTATTTCCCATTTCCACAATAGATACTCATGGGCGTTTAGTACTTTTGAAATGAAAATCTTTTATTTAAGTACCTTTTAAAATCTAGAACTCTAGGGATGTCTACACTTTATTTTGATATTTTAGTAGTCCATGTTGAGAAAAGGTAACCCTAGAGTCTGTTTTTTTCTGGTTTTTTTTTTTTTTTTTAAATTTAAACAAAACAAGCTTTCTTCTCTTATTACGGAATTCAAGTTGCTTTAGTACAATGCCATTTTTGAACACAACAGGAATGGATGAAAAATAATAGCTTTAGGGTTTGGAAACTATCTTGTCATGTGTACATGGCACACCTACATGGAGCATCTATTTGTATTTCTGTGTATTTAATGACCAGTACTGGGTAAGATGTTGAAAATAACTACAGTGAACATAGCCTCTGTAAAAGTGAACAGAAAAATAATCTTTAGGGATTTTTGTTCTTGAAGTATTCACAATTTATAGATATAAGGATCAGTTGCAGCTAACATGCTTTTTTGCCTCTTTCACTTCAGCTTATTAAAGAGAACTTAAAAATCATGGCAAGTGTAGAGTGCTTAAGACAATCTCAGGACATGGTAAGTGCTTACAGTTTTCACTGGTGGGGATATAGAGGTGAAAACAGAATTACACTGAGATGTGTGGGAAGCTGCTTCAGTAAACTCACTGCATGTTGAAGAATTTCTGCATTTTTAATTTAGGTCTCAATACAATTTGCTCCCCTTTTGTTGTCCCAGGTGAGTTAATGACATGAAGAAAAGCCTCCCCTTCCCTCCCCACACTGTATCTCTGCATGTATATGAAATGATATGGGAAGCAACATTGATTTTGATCATGTGTATAAATTCAATTTTCACAAAATAAAGTAAGAACACCTCATGAAAATTATTGAAGATGTGACAAACATATTTATACTCCATTAATTTTTCTCTCTTGAGGTGAATCACAGTTCTTAAGTTAATAAAACACTGAATTAACTAGACTGTTCAATAGCATAGATATATCTTTCTGATCATTGACAACAAACCACTGTCCTGATGTTGTCACAGGGTTTTGGAAATGTAGCTGTGAATATTTGAGTGGAATCGTCCCATTTCTTGTTCATGTTTGCAAGGATACCAGTGCTAAAAGCAGCAGTGGGAAGAGACAGGGAAGTTACTTTGGGGTATCAGTGGCCTTATCTATAGTTAGGGATAGAAGGTAAAGCTCTGGAAAGAAAGAGCAAGTGGTTTTTACTTCACACATTGTCGGCTCTTGACACCTACAGTGAATGCAGCAGACTATTTTGAAAAGTGTATTATGTTGTCCATTGCATCGGGGACTTCCACATATCTTTGTGCTGATCTCATTGCTGAATGAACTGATATAAGGATGTGTGAGAAGAGTAGAAATCATGTGCAACTAAGGACAAAATTATTTCCTGATCAAAGGCAAGTGGTCTACAGCTTCTAAAGTGTTAATGCAAATGTCCATCATGATTTTAACTTATCTAGACTGTATCAAACCTGTGGAACTTCCGAATAGCTCTCCAGCGTCTGGATTAGTCTGCATGACCCAAGCCACTTCCTGATTTGTCTTGCATCAGTTTTATTCTTCATCTTCCTCCCCCTTCCAATGATTTCATTTTCTGAAGAGAGAGAAGAATTTTCATCAAGTTTCAGTAAGTTCCTGACTGATCTGTGTTCAGGGACTATAGGCTGCATCTGGAGTGCATCCATGTAACCGATGTATAGTCTCACTCTTCACTTTGTCTCTAGAATGAACAATGTAATTCAAGAGGAAAGAGAAGTTTTTTTAATTTTAAATACTTTTCAAAATTTCCTTTAGCTCCTGGAAGTTGCATGTTGTCTTGGTTTCTTTTTTCTTTGTCCATGTTTGTAAGCTATTGTTTGATATAGGGATGATCTTTTATCCTGTCATTTATCTCATTCATTTCCTTTAGTCAGACTACAAGAACGGGCTAGATACTTTCCACCTTTGTATTTCTGGAAGTTCCCATTTTTCAGTAGTTGCTACGGGAGAAAACTATGCTGTCTTTAGGCATGCTTTGCACTGTTGGTGTGGCAAATGCTGTTCAAGTACAGCTAAGGACTGGGGCCATATGCTAACTGTCAGATGTGATTATTTTTCAGAACTATACCCGCAGAAGTGAGTCCTTTGATCATATCCCAAAGGCAAGAGCAAGAGGTTCTCTCTGGTCATATTAATGTCATGCTGGTTTTCATTTATTTTTCAACCAAGTTTTTTTCCTTACTGTGGTGAAAATCCTCATAAATAAATCATGGAGCATTAAACAAACTCTGAATGCACGTGGTGTAGGAAGTTTTTGCCTATTAATTTTAGAATGTTTTGAATGCTATTTTAGATTATTCTATCCCAATATTATTTCAAGTATTTAGTGTTCAACAGCTGTGGCATTTCTACTGGTTGCTTGTAGCTGCTGAGGAGATGCCTGAAACACCATCCTAAACAATTAATATCTGTAAAGAAGGCTGCTTTCTTGTGAATATCCTCTTCTAGGTTATGGTGCAACTCATCAGTAAATCAGAAGGTGAGAAAATTGTACTTCAGCTACCTACAGTGCTGTTGACACAAAGATGAATGACATCTAATTTTGGATGTTACACCCAACACCCCACGCTTGAGAAGTTTCCACTTCAGAAACTTCTCTTGTGCCATATTCAGAAGGAAAATACCACTACTGGGGAAAACATAGATCAATGTTTAACACATGTTTTATGATTGTCTGAAAAACAGTGTGGTAACTTTTGATTCAAATTTTATTGAAGTAATATATATGCAGTTAGTGCTCTCTCTTTATCTCAAATCCAGAAATATGAGAGCTCTCCTTTTAAGAGAAAAGAGGTATCTGCAGTCTGAGGGCAGTCATGAGTAAATACCTGCATGGCTTCTGAGCTGAATAAACTCCTTGTTTCTGCATTGTGAAATGACTGTTAGCAAACTGGAGCAAGTTCAAGATCCATCTGCAGATGAAGTAAATTATTGTGTCTATCTACATAGGTTTGTAATAAAACTGTCTGAAATACCTTCCATGTAATTCAAGTGGATGCGTCACTGAGAAAGCTGTCAGAAGATGACAAGATTCTGGGGTAGAGTGCTAGGTTCCATAGCAATGTATGCTGGAGTTTTTTGCTGTTCTTGGCAATAAAGGGTTAGAAGGAATACATCAGAAAAGGTGCTGCCTCATGAATATGGGCCACTGATTATAGAGGGAAATTGAAGCTTCAGGTTTGCAAACATGTAACTACACTTGCAGAAGTGTTACCAAACTTAGGAGTGCATAGGGTGTAGAAGGTCTATATGCTCATTGTGAAGTAATTAAGTATGATCAGTATCATGAAGATCTTACAAATTAGAAGTGTTTTCTATTGTTAGATTATTTTATTTCTTTCTTTTCCACTGTCATTTTCTTCCTTTTAAACATTCCTAAGTCATTCATTATTTTTTCCCCTAATTTTAATCTCCTCAAAGTCTATTTTGCTCTTCTTAGTGTTTCTATTTCACATCAATGTATATCTTCATTTTCTGCTACTATTTAACCCTTTCCAGTCTGTATCTTTCATTAATTTTATCATTCTAATGTTGTTCTATTGTCTGAGGCTTCTGTCCAAAGCCTCATCACAGGTGTATAGGAAATTAAGTCCTTGGAAAATTATGTGCCTATTATACTCTAAGCTTTGACTAACTTTATCTGTGAAAGCAATTAATCAAGCCACTGATATTTTATAGCAGAAATGAAATACATTAGGTCTGTGTTGGTAATTGGGATTTATTACTGAATCACACAATCTTAGTGACATAATAGAAGTTTTCTGACATCTCATAAAGTTATTTCACTTGGAGTAAATGCCTTTGTGTAAAATATAGAAAAAATTACAGTGAATCTTTGCAGCTTTCATTAAAAAAAAAAAAGAAAAAAGAAATTGAGGCTAAAAGAAGAAAAGGAATTATTATATCTCCAACAAGAGATAGATAATAGTGGAAAAAGAGCATATTAATGAACAAAAAAGATTGAATAGTTTCAGCATTTAGGTAGTCAAATAAGTGTTTATATATATATCTAAATTTCTAGACTACTCTGATATAATTTTTAAAAACTTATTATTTATTTAGAAGCATGTGTCAGTGTCAAGTGTTTGTGAGTCAGTCAGGTTTTGACCCCCCAAACTACTTACATTTCTAACTCCTGTGTAGCACTTGGACTTTTGAAATTACTGTAATAATAACTCTCAAGAACCTACTGCAGTCTTCTTTTATTTCAAAATTTTTGCTATAATTAATTAGCATGCACTTAATTTTTTTAACCTGGTGCTTCCTATTTGACAGTGACTACTTCTGAAAAAAAATATTTATTTTGTAAGTCGAGGTAATTATTTATTTGTTCAGTTGCACAGTAACATAAAATAATAGTGTAATTTAGATCTTTCAAAATCTGAATAATAATACAAATTGGATAAATAAATAATAAGAAAGAAAGACATAAAACCTCTATTTTCCACAGCAGGACAATTAAAAGTGGTGAGACCCCAGCTGCATGTGTTGTCCTTCATTTCATTTTATCCAGGAATGCAACATACAGTATCACTGAACACAACCAAATTGGTTATGAGAGCTCATATATTTTGAGAGTACAAGCAATAAATTTCTTGTATTCCAGTGAAGTGCAATTCAAATAAGTACGGCTTAGAATTTTTATTCTGGTGAACAAAATAACTATTTCATAACTTACAGCTATTAGTCTTTAGAAAATGTAGTAATTGTGTACTAAAGCATCTAATAAATGAGATCAGCTTGAGCCAACTGTTTAGATTTACAAATTACATCAGCACAGAAGAGAGTGAGACACTTTAAAGCTTAAGAAAGAATTGCTGATGAAAGCCCTTTAATAAGGTCTGAAATACACATTTCTTCTGATTTGCTTTGCTCTTGTGCATTTTTTTTCAAGAGTGGTTAGATGTGAACTGCATCATTAGTCCTTAAGAAATGGTCAATTACTGGGAATTGCAAATTAGCTCTACCTGTCAGTGTCTCCAAAGGGAAAGATTTGCTTATCTGCAATATGGGAACAAAAGGAAAATCAAATGTCATGGGAATCTCTAAATCAGCTGTGACAACAAGCAAATCTGTCTTCAAAGAAGAACAAGCCAATAGACCTTCCTTCCAAAGCGAGAAACTTAAAAGGAAAAATGGAAAAATTCAGAAGCAGCACTGCAGGTTGAGAGTTTAAAATTATTAACAGCTCAAAGAAAAGGAATTGGCAAGAAAGAGATGAATTACATAAACTAGGAGATCAATTTGATTCAGCTCAAAATGATGAAGTACAAATGCTATTGCAAAAATTGTTTTGTCTACCCTTTAATTGTCCACTCTCCTAAACCTCCTTCAAGCGTCCATTACCCTTGTCTTTTCCAAATGGTGTGTACTTTAGTTTTGGAGGAATTGATGAAAGCTCTACTGACCCTGCAGGCTAAAAATCTGCTACAGTGAAAGTTCAGACACTTGGCAACATACATGTTGCCATCTAAATCAATATAATCCTCATTCTTCTGAAAATTTCTCATGTCATTTTTCATGCTGTTGCTGGTATAGGTGGAATGCTTTTCTTGTTTCAGTTATGTGTTGGCTTGCTCTAGGCTTTAAGACAAAGTGAACAGCTTGGGAGGTTTGTCTTGAGTGTGATGTTGCACCAGTAGAAGGAGTGACACTATACTTCATGTCTGTATTGCTATTGTGCCAGACAAAATCATTTTCAGTTGAAGTGTACTGACATACTTAGGACAACTTCCAGAGGAACTGACCCAGCAGAATGGTAAGGTTCTCAGCAAGTCTTGTAGTTCCAAGATTTTAAATAATTGGGAGCTGGAGGATGGTCAGCCTTTTGTGCGGGTGAAATTTTGGCCTAGGAATCCTTAAATTCCTTGCTGTAAGGGTTCTGGAGTGCTGAGGTAATAGAAATTTACTGACTCACCCACTGAAACAAAGGCACTTTACAATAATTGTCTAAGAAGGTCCTACTGAATATTTCCTGAATGTTTTCATAATATAATATTATTTGGAAATTGTAATATACTTGAAAATTGTATTAAGTAGTAAAACGAAGAGTTTGTGTGACTGTAGCGGGATTGCCTGGTCACAGCCTGGACCAGTGAACGAGCACCTGAGTGAGCGGAGCGGAGGAGCCCAGGTCCACCGGACCTCTCACTCTCTCCCTCACGGCGGTGCTTCCGGGAGCACAGATACACTCAGAGCCCGCGCGGGTTGCCCCCCCCCTACCTGGCTGTCCTCCTTCCGGCGCGCCAGTGTTCGAACGAGAGGCGTCTGCGTTCCTTCGCCTGAACGGTCGCCGGGAGGGGTGAGTTCATCCCCCTTATCTCTGACATCTCTTTCTGTAGCGCTGATATTCCATACTGTGTGAGGGTGTATACATACCATGTAATGCTATGTTTGCCTTTGCATCACTTTTAGTCCTTTCTTTTCCCTGCTCGTTCGGTTATTAAAATGCCTTCATCGTGATCCATGGGTTTTTCTTGCTTTTACTCTTCTCATTCTTTTCCCTGTCCCACTAGAGAGACAGTGAGTGAAGAAATGATTGGGGCGCTTAGCTGTCAGCTGGGGTTAACTCACCACCACTGCTCATCAGGTTATTTCTGATCAATCTTGAGTGTTGCGTGGACACTATTATAACATTTTTACGTGTTGCTTTCAGGTTGAGTATGCTGCAGCAGATCATTTCTTCAACCACAATTATTGCTGAAGGCAGAGATTAGGTCAAATGATGGAAAAAACAAGATTCATCAGCTTTAACAAATTCTAATCTATCTGGGAAGTGTCCAGCGGAGCCCAGTTTTGGAATGGTACAGGAAATGATTCATAATAAAAGCATAGCTGCATGCTGGAAAATGGCTGAAGCTGTATGCAACTGTGTATGATGAATATGATGTACAGCTGATGGTAACTTTAATGAAAACATTTATTTCTGCCTTTCCCTTTACAAATTTTTATCACTATAATTTGCAGAATTCATTGTTATTGTGATAATGTTAGTAGCTACAAATTTGCAGTTTATAGAGACTCTGATTTGACATCTCAGTGTGATTCAGAAGAGAAGATATGTGAAATGATTATCACTTTTTGATAATAGCTTACAAGCTAAGGCTAGGTTTGGATTGATCAGGCAAACGTGAGTATCAGAAGAAAACACAAGATGGGTCAGAAAAGATTCATATATTCAGTAAAGGTCTTTTCCCTCAGGACAGAGAGGTTGTGAAGGTCCTTGAACAGTTCCTCTGTATGTGAAATAATGTTTTTTTATAGAAATATTGTGACATTGCTTCTTAGTATTAGCTTGTCATTTATGTCTGTCCTAGTTTCAGCTGGAATGGAGTTGATTTTTTCTTCATAGTGTTTAGTATGATGCCATTTTCCTTTAGGAGAAAGAGTGTTGGTAACACACTGATGTCTTTGTTGTTGCTGATCAGTACTGTATACAGCTGAGGGCATTTTGGTTTCTAAGCTTCTCTTACTGTCTTGACAGTGAGGAGGGCTGAGAGAATACAAGTTGTTGGGAGGGAAAAGAACCAGGACAGCTGACCTGAACTGGCTAAAGTGATATTCCATACCATATGACATCATGCAGAAACATTTGAGAATGGTGAGGACCTGGCTGGGTGGGCAGTTTCTGCTTGGAGACTAGCTGGGCATCAGCCAGTGGGTGGTGAGCAATTGCTCATGCATCACTTTTTTTGTGTATGTGTATATGTATGATAATAATATCTAAATACTATCATAAATGTTATTCTTTTTTTCCTCATCCTTTTTTTTCTGTCTTAGAAAATAGCTTTTATCTCAACCCATGAGTTGTTTTTTCCCTCCCTGATTCTCTTTCCCATTCCTCTAGAAGAGAGGAGTGAATGTGTGACTGCTTGGTGCTTGGCTACCTGCTGAACTGAACCACAACTACATTTTTTTTCTGAAGCGTTGGCTTTTAGCTCAATAAACAGCACCACCTTTATAGGGATCCCATGATTGCTAACTTGCTGTAGCAGTGTGGGGGCTACACACCATGGGAATCTTAAGCTTCCTGAAAGAGAAATATGCAACACTTTTTTTTTTTTTTTTGTCTGACACCGGTAAGTATTCAGTAGATACAGATAGGAAGTTAAATATCTTGGCCAAGGTCAAACAGAAGAGAATGGTAGAACTGAGATTTAAACCTACTTTTCTCTCAGGTGTCTTAACCACAGATCTAATCCGCCATTCTTTGTCTGAAAGGTAATTTATTTTGTAAGTCAAATTCTCAGTATATTACTCCTAAGATGTAGCAAGGTAATAAAAATAATTAAGCAGATGTTCGAATCACTAAATGAATGTCATTTTTTGTTTGAAGGCTATCCCATTATGAACGCAGATTTTAGTCTCCAGTGAAAATATCTGATATAACGTTGGGTTTTAGCATATTACTAGAGAAAAAAATATTTAGCTACCTTAAATGTATTCAGCTATTTGATTAATTGAAGGGCTCAGCAGTCAGCGGACATCTCATTAGCCAATTCACGTAGGCATGCTGTGACTATTTTGGATCACATATCCACAATTCCAATTGACTGTAAAAGGCCAATTAAAAAGTAAATGTATTTTCATACACTGTAGCAGTGGTGTTGTCATGCGGCTTGGATTCTTCCTTTTATTTCATTCCCAATTACTCATTTTAATGATGTGCTCCTGAATGTAAGAATCTAATGTGCTTATTTCAAGCTCTGCTTAGAGAAATTGTCAGGCAACCTTTCTCATACTGTTCTGCTCGGCTGCTGCAAAGTTGTGTACTTTCACTACATGTACAGAGGTTATTGTGCCAGATGGTCTGGTTGTTTCTGGGATGTGAAGAACCACAGAGAGATTCCTGAAATATATCCCTTATGTCATAAAACATCACTTTAACTGGCTTTTCATAGATGAGACATATAGGTATGATAAGAGAGCCAAATTATATGTAACACTGAATATCAAAAAGGTCAGCTGATACATTTACTGAGGAATGGTATATCTCCAGCATTATGCTACTTTTAAGCAATTTTTTTTCACTAACATCAATTTCTTGCTTTTGTCAGTTGTTTAAAAGACAAAATGTTAACATAGCTATCAAATAATAGTGTAGTGGAAATGATAAGTCATGGCATGAACCAGTGATTCAACACCTGGAAGGAAGGCAGGGCCAACCCAGGGGAGCTCAGGTGCATGCAATGCACCTGAGTGAACAGAAGGGGTGAATCCTGGCTCCACCCCTTTCCAGACCACATTTAAGGGTAGCCAATGGAGGCAAGGGTATCTCATTGGAGATCTCTATGTGCTTGAGGTCTTAGTTTCTGTGGCTATTTGTCTCATTTGTTTCTGTGTCCATAGCTACTACATTTGAACGTATCCTCACTTGCTGTAGCCTAGGACTTTGTTGCTCTGCTGTCATTGGTGTGCTTTCCATTGCATTACAAGCAAATTGTCTATAGTTTTGTTATTCACTGCAGGAATTATTGAATGTATTTTTATTTTTCTGAGCCTGCTAGAAATATACAGAAGTGGTGCAAATGATAGTTTTGATCTAAAGTAGATCAGGGCCAAATTGAAGAATTCGGAAGCAGCGACAGGTCTCCTAGCTATTTCTCCCTGCCTTTCCTCGCAAAGAAAACAAATCAAAGTGAGTGGTTATCTAGTAGTTTAGCCTTTAAAATAGCTCTTGTGTTTTAAGAAGCAAACATCAATGCTGAAACAAAGAAATTTACAGGAAGGAGGACTCTTTCTCTCTTCTGAATGTAATCATCAATTACATTGACTAAACTCTGTTATAACCTGAATCCACCCTCAAGAAGGAGAACATGAAGGAAGGTACAGCATACAACCGTGGCCAGTGGGCTCTGCCAGCTGGTGTAGGCTGGGCAGGTTTAGGATTCTGCAAGTCTTTTTGCTCAATCCAAGTGTTGCATCTGAACGTGCTCTAGCACTTGCAGGTGAGTTCTGGATCATCTTGGAAGGACTATATGAGTCATATGAGATCTGTTCACCCAGGGTTCCTGCATTATGTTGTGCGATGGCCTGAAGATCCTCATGATAGTCATGAATACACAGCATTGTGTAGGAACTCTTCTTGATCCAGCAGACTAAGAACATTATCTTTGAATACGTATTTGTATCTTTCCCCCCCCCTTCCCCCACCCACACACACTTATCATTCTTTATTCCTAAAGACACTTGGAACAGTACTTTACTATGTCAGCTTATTGGGCTTTGAGAATATCCATAGCGCTCGAGTGCCAGGGAAGTGGGCAATGAATCTCAAGCCTAAGTGGCAAATCTGTTCTTTTGATTTCAGTGAACAGCAGCTAACACTTGAAGTAAACTGTAATTCCCAGAAGCTATTGTAGATTTTAATTTAATCTAGCTGTTCAGTGTGTGAACTCACAGCCTATGTATTGCACTGGGGGGGTGGGGAAGGAAAAAAATTGCCAATGACTGTAGGCTTATGAGTACAAGCTTTTTTCAATCTGTACTGGAAATTAAAACTTTTGTCCTGTGGCACTTTGTGAGTTTACCTCAAGATCTTCACATTTGGATGTTGACAACATAGTTCATACATACCTTTTGGGTGTTTTGTGGTCAGCTTCTTTCATCTTCAGTGCTCTTTGCTTACTAACAAAAACTGTACTCGAGTGCTTGGAGTAGTAAACTTCCATTTGCAGATCATCACACAGTAAGATGAACGTGGGCAATATGACCAAGGTTTAGTGAGAGATAGTACACTGATCCATTCATATCGATGGAGATTTTTCAACTTCATCATTCATTGTCTAAAATAAATATTTTACTAATGCACTGGATAGATTAAACTAAAAGGTTGCTTTAACTTTATCTTTGTCATTTTATCTGGTGAGCTAGGAAAATATAATTTAAGTATAATATAGATTCTTGTCTTATATTAACATCTCAAAACTTACCTAAAAGTTTTTTTTTTTTTTTCAATTCTACATAATAATACCACATTTCTTCAGCATATATTGACTAACCAGCCTTTTGTGTCTACTCACTTAAGTGTCATTTATTCATTGTGATTAGAAATCAGATCTGGATATGAGAGATAAAACAAATGTAAAAATATTCCTCTGTCTCTGAATTTCTTGCTTTTTAAAGCAAAGGAAAAATAAAACAGGTCATCAAGAAATTAAATACATGAAGATCAGAGGTGAGATAATGAGCTCATTTGCATTGCATTCAGGATTTGTTTTGAACTTCAAAACAGGGGATCATACAACAGTCAACATTTAAATGCTGGCATCTATATGAAAGACTAAATCTAATCTTCTTTTTCATCCTCGAACAATTATTCCCTCACTGTATGTTTTCAGTCTTTCTTTTGGTGGTCTCTGAATATTAAGAGTTTTAGTTTTCTATAAACAGAACTAATCAAAAAACTACTATTTATAGCAGGTAGTGGACAGTATAAGAATAGAAGTATTACCGGGCAGGAAACAGAATTGCAGGTATTGGACTATTCAAGAAGCCACTTCATAAATGCTTTTCCACTGGTGCTGTTCAAGATTTGACTTAGGGTAAATAAGGCTTGTGCTACACTCTGGAAAAATGGAATTGAGGTGTATGACTCCTAATACAATTTTCCTGTCCACTAGAAGATATTTTATAATCCTTTCACACTGCTTGATACCTAGTCCATTTACAGATGTAATACAATATTTAGACTGTGGGCTGAAGAAAAAGGCCTTAGTGTTTCTAGGGCGTGACTTTACAATCAGTCACAGGTTGGTAGAAAATAAACACAGGACAGCTGTGTGCGCTGCTTCAAAAACAGACAGAAAGACAATCTGCGTGTAGGGTTAAGACAGGGATGTGTATATTGGGACATATGTTAAGAAGTTGCCAGTTAGATTTCCATCTTTTCTATTCCTTTTCCTTGCAATGTCTCTGTAGAAAACAAAATGCTTCACAGTTTATTAAGGACCAGATTATTCATCTCATACATCTGGCAGAGGTCAGGGCTGAGATTGCTTATTCATTTCTTCAGTACCCTTTCTCTATTACTTGGAAGAAGCCTCCAAAACGCCCTCCTCCTCTTCTTACAACAGAGAAATTCATGTTTTGGAACAAGGCTGAGCAAGGACTTATGGCTACGTCAGGCTTTTCCTCTGTTTTCTTGAAGAGCAAATCAAGGCTGTGACAGTTTTAACCTGCTGTGATAAATGATAACTCAGTCACTTCATGACTATAGCTTAAAGATGTTACAGGATGACCTTTCAGGAATGCACAAATTTGCTCAAACAAATAAAATTGGAAAGGGCAACATATTTTTCCTTTCCACACCTACAGCATAACAGTAAAGGCAATTGGTTTTCCACTATCTATCTACATCACCAGTTCAAATTCAGTCCAAGTGTTACTGGGCTCAGTCTTCTCTAAATGAGACACACTTGACCAGGGGACTCTTAGATACTCAATGACCATAACTGGACACACAAAACAACATCTCTGCTTTGTCAGTATAAAAATTGAGAGAGAAAAAATATAAATAAATATATATATGAGTAAAAATCAGCTCAGGTGACTTTCGGCAGGGAGCCTAATGGAATCTACAGTCAGCCCTACTGATAAAACTGATATTTCTGCTTGCAGTCTATTTTCCACTAAATATAATCAGCCAAACAAACACAAAATAATCATGTTTGGTGCAGACTGCTGTGTTGGCACCTGAACAGCACCTAATGTGCCAGCTGCTGCTTTATTTTGTTTATTTGTTTGTTTCTTGCTGTATTAATGAAAGCAATGCAAAATCCATTATCCAGTAAAAATATAATAAAGACCATTCAGGATATGTGGATGCCAATAGCATTTTGTCGAGAAATTTGGATGCATATTATCCATTTTTGGAGTAGGTGATCCTTGTATGTTTTCACTTGATTACAGGAGTATGAAGTGTGTGGACTCTTTATTGCTTTGGGTGGGCACTATGGATCCAGTGGGGATATTGTAAAGGTGCCTGTACCCTGTATACCAACCACATTGTTTTACAGCAGGCACTTTCTTGAATTGCTGCTTTTGCCATAAGGGGACATTCTCTACCTCTCCTTTTATCTTCTGTTCCCAATCTCAAGCTGAGGGAGCTAGGCTTTTTCAGCCTGGAGAAGAGAAGGCTCTGGGGAGATTTAATTGTGGTCTTACAGTGCTTGAGGGAAGTTTATAAAGAGAAGGAAACTGACTTTTTACATAGTTTGATAGTGACAGGATAAGGGGGAACAGTTTTAAACTGAAAGGGGAGAGATTAGAGATATTAGCAGGAAATTATTTACTCTGAAGCTCACTGAGGAACAGGCTGGCAAGAGAAGCAGTGGGTACCCATCCCTGCATATGTTCAAGGCCGGGTTGGGATCTGGTGAGTGGCAGCCCTGTTGACAGTATGGAGTTGGAACTGAACGAGTTTTAAGGTCCCTTTACACCCAGGATATTCTGTGATTCAGCCCTGCTAAATTTTTTACTGAGAACAAGAAAGAAGGGAGTTTTAGTTCCTTTAATTACATTAGTGTTTCAGATAGTTCTTTTTTATTATTATTATTATTATTATTGCTTTCACTTTCTTAGTGGTCTATTTCAGGTACATCGTTAACTTTCATTCCTGAATTTTGACAATATTGTGAGAAAATCAGATATGTTATTTTCACCCATAAGAGACTGATCAGAAAAAATACTTGTGAATGCAAAAGCTGAGATATTTACAGACATGCTGAATTTAGCTGGACACATTGGATAAGAGATAATTTGCTTTCCTAGGTGAAATTAGTGCTGATTTGCTATTTCTGTAGCAGACAAGTGGTGAATTTTAGGACTTGTAAGAATTTTTGCATAGACATGAAAGGAAATATACAAAATTTCAGCTGGCTAAAAACTAGTTAGTAACTTTTGTGCGCAAAATGCCATTTAGTTATTGAATATATATAATAATTTTGTGTATGTGATAAGCATAAATTTTATGGCTGCCCTGGCAGCCAAAAGAGCAAACTGCATCTTGGGGTGCATCAGGCCTAGAACTGCCACTGAGCAAGGGAGGGGATTGTTCCACTCTGCTCTTGTGTAGTCTTAACTTGAGCACTGTACAGTTGGGGGGCACTGCAATATAAGGGGAGCATATAACTATTAGAGAGTGTCCAAAGGAGGGCTGTGAGGGTGGTGAGGGGTCTATAGGGCAAGATATATGAGGAGCAGCATGTTCCATGGTTTGTCCAGCCCAGAGCAGAAGAGCTGAGGGGAGGGCTCATGGAGGCGGCAGCTCCTCACAGTGCTGAGCTCTCTTCTTGTGTGACAGCAGCAGGGCCCAAGGGAAATGCATGGAGCCGTGTCAGGGGAGGGTTAGCAGGGGTTAGGGAAAGGGTCTGCACCAGAGAGTGGTGGGTAATGAACAGGCTGCCCAGGGGAGTGGGCACAGCCCCAGGCTGCTGGAGTTCAATGAGTGCTCTCACACACTAAGTCTGATTTGTTTATTTATTTATTTATTTTGGGGTCCCTCTGTGTGAAGCCAGGAGTTGGATTTATTTTGTGATCCCTGTGGGTCCCTTCCAACTTGAGATATAAGCAGTCTATGACTTGCTTATCTTTTAACATTTAAGATGTCTGTGTGGGGTTTTAAAATAATGCCATAGTCATTTAGATGAAAACATTTGATTTAAGTTGATTTTGTGTATTATCCGGAGTCTTTTCCTCAGCTAATAATCAATTTTGTATTTGTGATGAAAGCTTCATTTATGTGCTTTGAAGAATTTTATGCTGGAAATGTTCATAAATACTTAGGAAAAATCCTTGTTTAAAATGTTGAGATAACAGCTATCCATAAAAACACTGATATTAAAACAACTTCATAATATTCAGTCTATTTTTATGTCTGTCAGAATAAGCTGTACAAATTAATCACAGCTATCCCAAACTCTTGATCTTTAGCATTTATAGTAAAATATATTCAGGAATAAAATATTAAACAAGTGGTTTATGGCATGCAATTAAATAAGAGCAGTAATATAAAGTACATAAAATTTATAAAGCATGAACATATAGATAATAGTGTGTCAACACAGGCAAACAAATTGGCATTTGAGTGCATACACATGTATGGCTTTTTGATATATAAGGATATGCCACTTTTAAAATCGTTATTACCAGTGTTTACCACTTGCTTGCTTTCCAGTCTGCATGGCTTATTGCATATTATAATTTGAAAAGATTATCTTACTGGGGTAATGAACAATAAAAAAAAATTGTAATTCATCCTAATAAGCTTGAACGGTAACCCACATGCTTTGGACATTTCTAGCCAGGCATAATTTATCCACATCTTTGGCTGTGAAACAGTGTGGATCTTCTTAACTGAGTCCCTGACAGATGGTTTAAGCTTTTTCAGGACTACATTTCCAATCATTTTGCCCATATTGCAAAATTGGCCTTGAAAAAGGGTAAAGAGTTGTTATGCTGCATTAACATCTCTTCTGAATTGCTTGCTGTGAAGGACATGAAAGAAGAAATAATCAGAAAAGGAATGTTTTAAAGATAAAATTTTGTATGTTATGAATGTTAGGCATAAAGACGATCTTAAATTATACCCCTCACCTCAGTGTGAATGTGGTCATATTATGCGTGCTAATGAGTACACAACTTTCAGTTACCTCGTTTCATAAATGATTCAGATGGCATTCATGGTACAAGAGTTAAAAGTGCCTGTAATTAGAAAGACTTCCTATAGTCTTAAACCTTGCTGATGGATAGTACAATTGACTGCTTTTAGATGAACAGGGATTTCTGTGGCATATTTCAAGATTTTTTTTTTTTTTTGCTGCTCTCAATCAAACATCTGTCTTCATTTCTGCATGAAATGTGGATTGATCACGCATACTATGTGAAATTTTCATTTTCTTTTGCAGCCTCAGCTGACTGGCTTCTTCATATAAAATGCTGTTCTTTTCTTCTTGCCACCTTTTAGTTTATGATAAAAATCAATGAAAGCCGAAGCCTTCCACAATCATCTATAAAATGCAATTACTGTATACAACACACAGTAAAACTCCTGTGGTGTATACGTTGAGACATAATTTATGCCACTTACCTCCAGAGAGGTATTGATCCTACTCTGTGAATATCTTACAAAAGAGCTGTTGAGTGCAAGCTCAAGGAAATATGTGGTTATTGGGTCTGATCTATAATTTGATTAATAATGACCTATTTCTTGAACTCTGCTCCTTACTGCACTGTTTTGTGTGACTGAGCCTTTTATCTTTGAATATTGCACCTGCTGATCTTTGTCAGAGGCCCACCTCATCTTGCTGTCCCTCAGGCTCAGTGGTCTCTTTGATCCACACCAATGGAGATGTAGGAGAAGGCTGAAATGACCTGGCAGATATGGTTGTTATCTTTTAAAATGTCTGTCAATCTTTGCTAATCCTGAAAGTGCATGTTTGCCCAGTGCAGCCTGCCCCCATTCTGTGACTGGATCCAGTTCTTAAAATATTTTCCTGCTGTGGAAGGAAAAGCAATTCTGGATAAGCAGTCCAACAAGGATTCTCTGAGATGTATGATAAAGCAGTACCCCACTTGGCTCAGTTCATGGCTTTGAAAGCTGCAGTTTAATATGAAAAATATCAGGAAAAAACCCCCAAGAATGATATAAAATAAAGTGAGTTGGATATTATACAGAACCTTTCAGTGTTCTGGTGCTGAGGGAGCACCTGCATAGCAAAAGCACCAGAATAACGCAGTTGTGCAGGAATAAATCTGTTACTCAGTATATCAGCATTTTTTTCTCAGGTAGATTTCTCAAGTAAAGAATTGTTGAGTGGTGTCTCTGACCTGACAGTTTCCATTTCAAAGTTCACATTCTTTGAGACGCAGCAAGAATGGTTGCAATTTACTGTACTATGTGGGGAGAAAAAAAGCCATTGTGTATTCATAGAATGAGAGTTCAGGAGAGTTTAATTCACTTTGGACAGAGACCTGTGTTGTGGGGTAAGCTTCTCTATTATATGATTACAGTAAATAGTTCAACCTTGTTCTGACATAAATGACCTGTTTTGGGATTTGGTGGAAGTTAATTGCCTATTGTGTTTGCACTGTTGTTGATGAATGACATAGTGGCATAGCTGATGAACAACAAAATAATATCTATTGAAAATGAGAAAAATAGCCTGTTAAAGGAGTACTAGCAATATAATTTAGGCCCAAATTGGCCTAAATGAATTTAAAGTAGAAATATGCATAATTTCTGACACTTTTAGAGATGCTTTCCTCTCCTTCTATTTATTAGTAGGGTTTTCAATCAAATATAAACGTATTTTCATCAGTTCTGGAAATCCAAAAGTAATGCTTGATTAGAAACAATAAGTAGCAAAGTGAATAAAATAGGCTCATTACAAATACAGAAACAAACAGACAAAAAAAGAAGAAGACTAAGAAAATAAAACAAGAAGCTGGATTTAATTTGAATTTAAAGGTTTTACTAACCAAATTATAAGCAAAACCTAGACTCAGTGAAGTCAGTGGTGATCTATTATTGCATTTCTCAGGGCAAGGATTACAGATAAAAGTAATTTCTAGAGCTATGACTGTTACTTGTTTGGATGAAGTCTTGTCATGGTTTCCTCTCTGTTTCCTCTTTTGTAAGATGGGTGTACTTTATGAAGATTTGTCAACTCCAGTAAGAAAGGTGGTTTTTCGTTACTGAGATAATGTGAATTAAAGAACTGAATAAAATTCCTGATACTGAGCATTGATTCGGTCCGAGCGTGGAGTGGGAGTCCAATTCATATATTGCCTTCTGGAAAGTTATTGTAGCAGGAGTGATCTTGATTTTTTTTTGTCACGTGAGAAATGGAGAGGAAGGTTAGTGAAGTGAATATTTTTAGGATTCAGCCACTACATTTGTGGGCTAATAACATTTTACAAACTAGAGAAATTGGAAATTGTTGGGAGAAAGGAAGATTTATTGAATCAAATGACCATGGATTAACCAACACCTACTGACATTGTTTAGCCATGAAAATGGTAAAATGTTTCTGAGACACAGGTCACATGAGGTAATTCTAGTAGTGAGATTTGGAATGCTATTACTGCCACTTTAAGTGAAAATTTATTTGCAGTTCTGATCGTTCATATTCAAGAGAGAAAAATTGTAGATATAGAATAAAGGATAATAAAATGACTTTGGGAAAGGTGAAACTCTTTTGGGAGAGGAGCCTGAAAGATGGATTGGCAAGACTGGCAGAAAGGGGTTATGTCTGCTCTGTGTAAGTACTCTTGGAATGGACCTAATGGATGGTTTCTTCAGCTAGAGTACAGTGTTGACCTGAGAATGTCTACAGTAGTCTCTGAGTGAATTCAAGCTAGAAATCACCTAGCTATTAAAGAAGCAGTGTCTGGAGAATCTGTCCAGTTGGAAGAGCTGAAAGAAGACCTTAATTAGAATAATAGAATCATGGAATGGTTTAGGTTGGAAGGAACCTTTAAGACCATCTAGTTCCAGCACCCCTACTATAGGCAGGGTCACCACCAGATCAGGTTGCTCAAAGCCTCATCCAGGCTGGCCTTGAATGCTTCTAGGAAGGGGGCACCCACAGCCTTGCTGGGCACCTTGTTCCAGTGTCTCACCACCCTCACAGTAAAGAATTTCTTCCTAATATCTAGTCTAAATCTACCCTCTTCCAGTTTAAAACCATTTCCCCTTGTCCTGTTGCGACATGCCCTTAATACTCTCTCCTGAGCTTTTCTGTAGGCACCCTTCAGGTACTAAAAGGCCACTATGAGGTCCCCCAAGAGCTTTCTCTAGGCTGAAGAAATCCAACTCTCTCAGCCTGTACTGAGATTAGTAATAAGGTGGGTTTTGATCAGTTTAAAAATGCAAGGTGAGATGTGGTGCCTTTTTAATTTACTGGGTTCTTTAGTTCTTAATTTAATAGTACATTTTAATTCATATGAACTAAATCCATCCGTTTGAATTGATGTAATTTTGCCAACTTCAATCTGACTGTATAGCTATATAAATTTAAAAGCACTTTATCTAATATGTAAATAATTACTAGCTGAGAGAATAGAAGACAGAAAAAAAATCTCAAATTTACAACCAGGACTAGTGGATTCGTCTGGTCACTTTGCCTGGTGAAATCCTATAAGAGGGTCAAGGAGCTAACTATTCTTTCTGAGGCCAGATGTTCAGTTAGAGTAGCCTCAAGCTAAAATCTCTCAAGAGGACTTCAGATGAGAGCCTGTCCTCACACAGCACAGTCCTACTCCTTCCACAGTCTTGACTTACTATGCACAGCGCCCTAGGAATACAAGAGAGGGCATTGTGGAGGCTGTGCACTAATATCATGTTTCGAGACTTACTGTTAATGAAAGGATTGTCAGATAGTTGGCTACTTCTGTCATCTTCTGAGAATCTGAAGTGAGATCAAAGTAATTGCACTTGCTCAAATGAATTTTAGTTAGGTAAATTAAAAAAATGATGCTACTGTTATACAGTAAATATCCTTTATTCGTTGGATAATTTGATCTATACATTTTCATTCCTTTGTATTTTAAAGTAATGGCTTCTGTGGTTATCATCTGAGGCTGCATTATGATGATACCAAAGGACTGCTTGGTCTACCCTGAAGTGTAGACCGAAGGGATCAGATGATTTGGATGGTGTTTATCTTCAGTATAACAAACTGTTCATCAGACTGTAGACATTGGTATACTGTCTCATGGTCTGTGAGATTTGATGTGCTTGATCCATGGGATCATAGTAGTGGAGGAATGAACCTACTCTATAACCAACCAGTGTATGGCTAGAAAAGGCTTTTGAGCAGATAAGTACTATTCCTCACTGGGAAATCAAGTGTGAGAGGAAGTAATACTCTAGCCACAGTATTTTAAGACTTCACAGAGACAAGGGTAAGAAAGAGGTTTGCTTTGGTCTGTCTTTGTCCCCCTTCTGCTTATCTATTCCCTATTTCCTGGCTATTATGTTGCATCCTGGTACTGAATTTAGATGTGGAACTGGGAACTGACACAGGAGATAGGGGAGCAGCCTCTGTCAGCTTTGTATCTGTTGTGATTCCCTCTGTACAGAGTAGATTTGGCAATGTGGCACTCTTAGGTTTCTTGCACTTCGTAGCTTGACTGTACCTCAAAGCAGCTAAGCTATAAGTTTACATCCTAAAAATCACATATAGATGAAATACACAGAACCCGTGCAGCCTATTTCAGTGAAAGTTCTATTGTATTTCCCTGTGCATGTTTTGGGAGTTATACTTTGCTTATTAGTGCATGCTGAATCTAATTCATTTGGAATCTTTGTCTCATGGAGGACTTATATTTGTGAACCAGGAAGCACTTGGCACCAGACAAGCTTTAACCATTTGTTTTTTAATTTTCAGTGGCTGTATATAAGATACAGAATTTAGTCCCTTACAAGATTCTTTGTCTTTCTTACTCTTAGCCTGCCAAGTCCTTATTTGTTTTTATTTATGTCCTATTTCAATTACAAAATTGAGACAGTTTTCTAAAGTTTTATAGTAATGGGATGTTGTGATTTTGGTCTGCATTCATGCAGTGGTGGCTTAGGTTCTAGCATGTTACTTGATGATTCATCCAGATTTAGGGTACTCATACAGTCTGCTACTATACATCTACTTTCCAGAATCTGAATTTTATTACTTTCACTTGTGCTACTGTATACCAGAAATTTCTGAAGACTGGATCAGAAAACAAGCCAGATATAAACACCACTTCTGAAGAAAATGCTCAGCAGTACCTATCTTAACCAAGTTGTGGCAGACAATTTTCAGGTGTGCTTAGAAGAACATCACATCTATGCTTGTCTTGAGTAAAAGATGTAGTCCATTTTAGGTTTATTTGCAAGAGTAGCAACTACTGTGAAGCATATTTACTCTTATCAAGGTTGACTCAAAGGAAAGCAGCCACCAGGATGCAAGAGAATTCCAGAAGCAGATTGGCCCTGCACCAGCCCAAAGGCTGTTGCACAGCTGGGAACAAAGCCAGGGCAGAAGCTAGAGAAAAGGCCGGTCACAGATGCAGATGCCAGTGCTCAAGAAGTATAATCGGGAGTGTGACAGCTGCCAAACTAGCCCTCAGAGTGGCCAAACCAGTTGGCTTTTTTTTAGTTTTTTTGAAGGAGATGACAGAAAATTGCCAAGGGGACCAGTAATGGCATTTCTCCAACTAAAGGACTAAAATAAAGCCAAGCAAGTATTGTGATTGTGCTGGTATTTTTTGAAAGAGTAGGTGCTGTCAGCGGAATTTTAATCCAGACAATGCCTGTTGTTGCATCCAAACATTCTGGAGGGTTTGGAAGTAAATGTAAGAATCAAATAGAATCTTCCTCTTACTCTTCCTAACAGCATCCCCATCCAGGGCAATGGCATAATAAAAAAAAAAAAAAAAAGACAGAGACCACCTTCTCCACATCTCATGATCTGCAAAGAAAGACCATTTTCAAATTACCAACACACTGAAGCAGCTGATGTGCCTGGTGTCCATGGCTGACCTGGCAGCCTTCCACCACACAGTCGCAATCTGTCTTCTCACCTGTACCACGGGCAGTCAGGGCAAAGCCCTCTGTCCTCTACCTGAACAGTTTTAGCAGCATTAGCAACCTTAGCTAAAAAAATCCCTGAACTGCTGCAATACTATTCCAAGAGGAAGATGGACTCTGCTACCAAAACAAGCTAATCCATCTTAGGTTTATTCATATCTGTCTAAAACCATTAGACATAGATAAGTGAAAAACATTGGTAGGAGTGGTAAGAGACACAGAAAGACTGAGAAATGGTCTGAAGTTGAAGATGCTTGTCAAATAAAAAAGGGTTCTGGGAAGGGAACCACAAAAGAGATTTCATTTTTGAAAAACAAATCTAGTGTGAAAAGAGATTGATTTCTAGGGGAAAGGCAATATGAAAGCTATTACTAGAATTGACTATTATACAATATGCATCTAGTACATCTGAAATGATCCTTTCCACTTTACACACCGTGGGATCACATGGAAAATTATAGAATCACGTGGGAGCTGAATGGATCATATTCCCATGACCAACCTCATCTATCATATATTCTTATGATTGAACCATCATCTAAACATGTTACAAGAAATGTAGAAGGGAAATGTTTCCTGTTTCTCCTCCTGATTGTAAAATTATTTCCATAATAACCTTAATCCAGTGCTCAGGTTGGACAAAATAAAGTTGTGTATTCTTATAAACAAAAATGTCACTTCAGAGTAGAATCACAGAATTCTTAGAGATGGAAGGGACATCTGAAGGCCATCTAGTCCAACTTCCCTGTAATGAACAGGGACACCATAGCTAAATCAGGATCCCCAGGACCTTACCCAGCCTTGCCTTGAAAATCTTCAGGGTTGGGACATCAACCACATCCAGTGAATTACCACCCTCACTGTAAAAGACTTTTTCCTTATATCTAACCGAAATCTTCCCTCTTTGAGCTTGAAATCCTTTCCCCTTATTCTGTCATCACAGACTCTGCTAAAGAGTCTGTTTCCTTCTTTCCTGTAGCTCCCCTTTAGATACTGAAAGGCTGCTATCAGGTCACTTTCCAGCCTCCTCTTCTCCAGACTGAAGAGTTCCAACTCTCTTAGCCTGTTCTCATGGGAGGGGTGTTCCATTCTGCGGATCATTTTTGTGGCCCTTTTCTGGCCAACAGGTCTGTGTCTCTGCAGTACTGAAAACTTCACTCTGGGTGTAGTACTCTAGGTGAGGCCTCACCAGTGCAGAGCAGTGAGGCCTCACCCTGGTGGCCATGCTTCTTTGAAGGCAGCCCAGGTTACAGTTGTATTTGTGGTCTGTGAAGGCACTTTGTTGACTCATGTCCAGCTTCCTATTCACCACTATCCCCAGGTCTTTTCAGCAGGGCTGCCCTCAGT
Source organism: Oreortyx pictus (assembly GCA_036925125.1). Taxonomy (NCBI): domain Eukaryota; kingdom Metazoa; phylum Chordata; class Aves; order Galliformes; family Odontophoridae; genus Oreortyx; species Oreortyx pictus. Next base: position 24,509,554 of record JAUPFR010000007.1, read on the forward strand.
CCTTTCATCTCCTTGTTTGTATTGGTAATGGGTGTATCTCAACCCAGGTGCAAGCCTTGCACTTGGATTTGTTGAACCTCATGAGGTTCACCTGGGCCCACTGATGAAGTCTATCTAGGTTTGTCTGGATGGCATCCCATCTGCCTGGTGTGTTGACTGCACCCCACAGCTTGGTGTACTTTATTTGAAATTGATGATTATGAAGTCAGACATTAGAAAGCTGTGATTCCTGATTGGTTGTCGTGCACTTGCAGCCCAGGAAAAAAGGAAATGTAGCTTATGGTTTTTTTTTTTTTTTTTTTTTTTTAATTTTTTATTTATTTTAACATTTCAGGCCAGATAATTCACTGGCTGAACATATTGAATATTTGAATACAAAGGGAGCCCGAAATGGCAAGCTTGGTAATAGACATTTACTTTATACACATCTGAAGGTAGATCAGGTAAGTTGTACTCAATGGAGTCTTTATGCTTCAGACGTGATGGCTTCCTGGAGTTGAGACCCCAGATTGCTTACACAATGTTTTTAGGGCCTGTCTGTTGCTCAGTATGTGGGAGACTCAACTCAGACTTAACTGCTTAGAGATATTTCTTTCATTGCTTGCAAAAATGGAATGTAAATTTTCTAATTTTACTTAGTACTTAGAGGAGAGCTGCCCCCTGGGGTTCTTTGTTATAAAACACATGAGAAAAGTGTAAGGTGTTATTATTACAACTGTTATCACAGAATCTGATAAATCATGTCTGGAACATATTCTTAAAAAAATACAATGACATAGATTTTACAGTCTTTCCGAGTGATCTGTTCTGATGCGTTACTCTCTTCACGTTACAAAATTATTCTAATGCCTAATCTAAAGTTTTCACGTTCCATTATTTCTCACTCTAATCCCCATGGACATGGAGAAAATTGATTCCAATTCCTCAGCAGGATATTACTGAAGTCTGTTATGACATTTCCTCTAAGCATTGCATTCTCCAGACAGAACAACACTAATTTTTTCAGTCTTTCCCTTGCATATCACCTTTATTCAGCCCTCTAATCCACCTCTTCTGTCTCTCTGATCTATGCAATTTTTTCACATCTTCTTAAAAAATAGTGTCTAAAAGCGCATGTTATGTTGTTTATCTGCTTGCTAATTCTAGAATATCTACAGACAAATCTGGCATGTGATATTGCTCATATGACCTGGGCAATAGTTTTATTTTTTTTTCACAGTGGGATTAATTTGTTGATTTCCTGTAGACCCCCAAACAATTTCTTACTGACTCATTTTTTTAGTTCTGTTAGTACAGTTGATCACTTCTGCATAAGTGTAACACTTTCAGTTGTCCTTACTGAATTGTATGCTATTGATTTTAGACCACGTCTTCAAACTGTCAAGTTCATTTTTAATAGAGAAAAATGAGTCGTAGTACCGCAGAGCTTGATTGAATGTACATAGTTCAGTACAGTTACAGAAGTGTCAGGAAAGAATCGCAGACTTTCCTCTACCTGTATTTCCATGCGATGGCAAGGCACAATGACGTTGTTTGTACTGACGTTAAGTCCATCCTTTCACACAGGAAGAAGTAATCATATTTTGCTATAGTGGAGCTTGAAGACAAGACAGGTTTAGTAAAGCTCCCATATTCTATTACGTCTTGTCTTTTAAAGATGGAGAGAAGTTTACTCTCATTCCCTAGCATGAGGATCCTCGTTTTAGGTACTGCATTCATGTGAATCTGTATATGATTCCTTGCCCTGTGAAGCTCAGAACTTAATCAGAAGAAAACAAGAATGCATGCAGAGGTCTAAAGAGATAACAGGAAGGTGGCAACCTATGTGTTCATTTTTGTTCTTTCTAGAGGAAGAGGAGGGTTGTCAGTTGATGACAAGAGAAAGTAAAAATGCAGTTAAATGGTATCCTGAAGTGAAACAAAGTAAAAGGGATTGAGTATGATAAGGAGAACAGGGGCAATGACGGAGGGGGCAACAGAGGGGAGGGGACTGTGTCAGATAATGACAAACCAAGAAAAGTTTAGCCTGATCTGCAGAATGTTGCCTGTCAAGGGCTTCTCATATTGTCTCTGTCAAGCAGCACATCTCTAGCTAAGCTCACTCTAGAGCTTGTCTTTACAACCATAAGACAGGAGAGGAAGATGCAGAGCAACAGAGAGATACTAGTTAGATTTATTTTGACAAGAGTCTCTGTGCGAAAATTGGTTTGTGTGTCTCACTAGCACAGTTTGAGAAGTGGTAAAAGTAGGGCTGACACCATCAAAGCTGCATTCCTCACTGCTATGTCTTGCGTTGTATGTCAGGCTCTTCACAAAACTAATGCTTCCTGAAGATTTTAAGAGGATGATAACACAATCAAATTTTTCTTCAGCTCCAGTGGTTCTACCTTTGGGAGTCCTTGCTGTGACTGTGTTAAGAAAAGGACCATATTGCCTTTAAAGCATGCTACATCCATGCACCTCTAAAACCCTCTAGCTCAGTGGCTAGAAAATTGCACTGTATTTTCTGTTACTGACTTGTTCACTGAGTATTAAAGTGAGATGTTCGGAAGGGTTAAAGCACAACCTTTCATTATAATCCAAGTTCTCTCTTTGTTTCTTCATTTCTTCTTCCTCCCTCATCCCCTCCCCGACATAATTGGGACACATTAGCTTCACTGTCTCAGTTCATTAGGTCATTTCTGAAAACTGAAAAATCATAGTTTTGTGTTTATTGGTGTCTTTTTATTTGTAGGAAATCATTTGCAATGAAACTACTTCTAAATTTCCTACTGCGTAGATGGCTCTAGAGCTGCTTGCTTATACTTTGGAAAAACTGCTAGAAATAATAGCTGTGAGTTAGGGAATGATGTTGCCTGAGCACTCTAGCCTTGATAATTAAAAATGCCAGTCCCTCACAGTGTTGTAAACACTCAATTCTCGTGGGCTGCAGAGGGCTCTCAGTTCTTTGCAACATCAGGACTTAATTGTGAAGTGATGTAGTAAGCTTTTGAAACAAGAATGAGGGAAAATTTGTTTCTGCTACCGTATCAAAAACCAGTGCAACTACATATGAACAGAATCTATGGGGTGTCTGTAGGTATTCCTTTTAACCGGACTACACTGATGATGCTCTCTGCAGCCTATGATGATTTTAACAACTCAAAACCGGTCTGTTTATTTTTCTACCAGACAGTAAATAAAAAGAATGCAAAATTGAAAATTTAAAAAGATTACCTGTGGAGGAAAGTATTTACTGTTTGCTTGAGAGATGCTTTTATTGAATTTTTATATGGCCTTTACAGTGGAACAAAAAATCAAGATTATCTCTAAATGGGAAACAATGCAGTGATTTATAAGATTACTGCTATAGGGGAAATCTGGTCATTTCATTTTTCACAGCCTCTTTACCCCAGCTTTACTTCACACTTTTCTTTCTTCTTCAGTATCCCTCCTCCCTTTTCTTGTCAATGATATCTGTTCTCTCATTTTTCCAAATTACTGTTTCAAATGTCAACCTAACTTGTGGGAATAGTAAGCCGATTTAGTCTATTTTTAATGATATCTTTGAGTCTGGAGCAACTACTGTCTTCTTTTTTTAATCTATTTTGCCTCTTGTTCAAAGATGTTCCTTGAGAAAATGTGAGAGATAATCTTGAGTAGTAAGCATCTAGCTGGGACTTGCAACTGTGGGAGCTGAAGGTTTTCTGAAGTTTAAATTTGTAAAACACTTTTGCAAAATATTTGCTTTGTATTCTAAAGTCGGTAATTTATTTCGTTTGAGAATTCTCTGTAGCTTCAGTACAGGCTATGTTTCATTGCTAGTTTTGACTTTGGAAGTAAACGCTTTCATTATATATTTTTAAATAGATTTGGAAATCTTATGATCTAGTTTTCTTACTGGGATGATTAGTTGCCTGTGCTCTAGCCCACTGAAAACTATCACGCTGAAAAATTAAAAAAAAATCATGTAGATGGAGAATTGTGCCATTACCACTTAAAATTTAATTCTTGACTCTGATGGTTTCAAAATATTTTAATTGCCAAATATTATAAAATGAAGAAATCCATAGGAGATTTAATGCATTGGAACAAAGATTTTTGAAGGAAAATGTGCACAATTTGTTTACTGTGATTCATTTTAAATGGAAGATTCAATGGTCTTAGCAGCTTTTAGACTGAACCCTCTCAAAGTGGTGAAGCTGTTATTCATGCAATACCATGAGATGGATTTGACAGTAGGAAATTCAGGTCTTAGTTTGAATCATTCATTTACTGAGTAGGTGATGATTAGAAAGGTATGGTTGACTTGTATCAAGATGGGCAATTTCCTGAGATGCCAATGAATTTCTTGCAAGACCTGGGAAACTATTCTGGCCAGAGACTGAATTTATGCCTCTGGCTTAGCATTGGAAAGGTTCAGAAATTAAAATTAAATTACTGAGGAAATAATACAGCAGTAAGCAACTCTTTCATGAAATGTATTTAAGTTTACCAATATATGCAGGACAGAGAAGTACTCAAAATCTCAGACGTGTGTTGGACAGCTGATGTAATTAAAAGGGACTTAAATCAACTTAGAACTGCAGAAGGTTTTGAAGAACAAAACGTATCTGCAGAAAGTAATGCTTCGTCTTTGCTACAACAGAGCTAAAGTGCTACCACAGAAACTGGCAAATGTTTAGGGGGGTTATATAAAGCAGGAGCGGGAGAAGACTGACAAGTGCTAAAGAGTATTCAGGTCAGACAAAGACATCTGCCAAAGACATCAGTCATATGAGATAAGGAAAATTACAATTGAACTGAGGAAGGAACAGGTGCTGCTCACAGAGGAATATCCTGGAAAGCTAATGGTATGTCAGAACCTAAAATAAAAGAGTCAAAAAATTAAATAAAACATATACATATTTGTGCACAGCTCAGAAATGTAAGTAGTAACTTGATTGCTTGGACGTACTGGTAATGAGTCTTCTGAAACCTGGAGAAATGACAGGTAACAATAAAATGTTAAAAAATGAGGCTTTCACTCTTCAAAATGAGTAGATCGTCATCAAACACAGTTGAGTAGTGCTACACCTAAATTATTATTTATTCTTCAGGAACATATGTTTTCTTAACACATGGGCATGTCGTATGTATGGGCTTTATTACAGAGATTGGTGCATGTATTACACTACCAACATCCCGTCTAAGATATCTTGTATGACAAAATGAAGATCAATACAATATTAGCTGCCTAAACACCAGAGAAGGAGTGACTTTTGGGTGTGTTTCTGAACTCTAAAGAATAAAACACACTATTTTTCTAATATATGAGATTTATTCCAATTGGAAACAACAGCTGAGATGACAGATGTGATGCTGATACAATCAAGCCTGATTTATTAAGGTCTATGGAGTTGGAAACACAGTATTGGAAGCTGCTTTGGACAGTAACCTATAATTCTCTACAGCGATCAGCAGAAGAGAAATAATATAGCATGGAAGAAATTGAAAGATATAATGCCATCACTTTATTAACACTATGCTCCTGTTGAAGCCATATAGATATAAACTAGAAGAAATGAATAAGTACACTTTGAAAATGGTTAGAAACATAAGGTAATTTTAATCTGAGGAAAGAGCTGAGGTACTGAATTTCACAAAAGAAAAAATACACATTGGAATTATACAAGGTAGTAAATATTAATAAGAATGTAGATTTTGCTTCTTAATAAGAAGCTAAATCAGAAGCTTCTTTTTACTTTCTAAAGTTTCTATCAGAAAGGGACCTTGGTTTGAAATTGAAAGCCCACAGTTAGAACTGATGGAAGGAAATGCATTTAAACAAAAAATACTTAATTAACCCATGGCATTTGTGTAGACAATGCAAACACTCACAGTACATTAAGTAGGAAACAACAAACAAGAAAATAATCAGAAACTTAAGCTCTCAGATGTCAGGATGTTTGCCAACCTGGGAAAAAATGACCTCTGTGGGCAAGTCATTTTAAAAAAAGCTGCTGATGAATTTTATTCTTTTTCTCATGAACTGGTTGCTGTATGCTGCTGAAGCCAGCTAACTGGAGTATTGGTGGGTCATCTGTTTAAAGAAAAGGTGAAAAATCAGATTCTGTTACCTCCTAGCAAATGGTGCACTGCAGTAAATGCTTTGATTTTTAAGACATCCTATGCTTTCATAGCATATCCTTAACTTAAGAATAGAAAATAAATTGTCCCAGAGTAAAAGACAGTAAAAATAGCCACTTGTTAGTTCATATCTATTTACATCATTTGTGTGTATGGGTGAGGGATGGAATGAAACAAGAAAGTCCTCTGTATGTTTTATGATTTCTGTTGGAAACGTACCACTATGAAAAGTAGGTGATGTGCCTAAACTCACCTCTAAATCTGTGAGCATTGGTTCAGGTACTGAAGTTGCATCTCCTGTTAAGTATGGCTTGCTGAGCTGGAATGGTTGAAGCATACCAATAAGAGACAGGAAGGTGATGTGATTAGTATCTTATCTGTTTGTCCTTGAATTCCACAGTCCTATGACCTCATCTGCGTTCACACAGTCTGTCTGGGGAAATATGTGCTGGGGAAAAGGCAGAAGAGATTAGAGGACTAGTCCATAAGGAAGTCAGGTCATTTCAAATAGGAGGATGCTATAACTACTCTGTTTTTGTGCCCTGTGATGAATTCCCTCGTAATGTCTTCAAATTACTTGCTGTCTGTGGCTTATTTGCATATTACTTAATGACATTTATGGATAAAAATACATTGTAAATGATTTTTTTTAAATATTACATTAATTTTCCACATTTCTAACCAGATTGTCATTTTCATGCGTAGAAACATATGTTATTTTAACAACTGCTCTTTCAGACCTTGGTTCACACTCTTCACATTTATTTCAGAGGTCACACATAATGCGCTTTAAAATCACACCTATGTAGGTCATCATTTGGCTCCATCAGAAGATCGTGGAAGTACAGGAGCCCATGCCAATCGTGCATACTGGGGAGTGTCAAGCACCAGAGACTTGAGTCTTAAAGTTCCTGAAGGTAGTTGTGATACTAGCATAGACAGCCTTGTTGTCAAAGGTTATTCTGAAGATGTTTGAGTCTACAACAACAATTCATAGAAAACAGACCTCCATAATGGGCTGATGGCTGTTCCAAAACCATTAGCCTCATGAGACTTCTGTTATTTTGTGGGAGTCAGTAGCAGAAGCCTGCTGAGTGTGGAAATGGAACATATTTCCAAAACATCTGTTGACACCATATTTGTCGAGCTAATTGCATTTCAAAATTGTCATGTTTTTCAACATAGGACATCTGTAGTGGTAGGCAGTATCTGTAAAGTGCAAACAAAAATGGAATTAAATGTACAATAAATATACAAGGACAAATAACACTTTTCAATAGAGGAACAAACACACAGAGTAACTCCTTTATCTGCTATTCCCTTCTCTAAGGAAATGTGCTTTCTCTGTTCAACAGCGTAGTACCAGACCAATAGTTAGGTTACCTGATCCAAGTTGCAATAGCTTTCTAGTTATCTAAAACAAGTTGTTACCCACGTCCTAGCTTCTACACTCCTTGCTACTTGACCTTTGCAAGTGTGTTTAATATATAATTCTGAAGTTTCCTACACATGGAGTGAGACAGATTTGATGCTTAGTCTGGGAGTCACAGAATCATAGAATTAACAAGGTTGGAAAAGAATTCCAAGACCATCTAGTCCAACCATCAACCCATCACCAATATTTCCCCACAAAACCACATCCCTTAGTGCAACGTTTAAACTTTTCTTGAGCATCTCCAAGGTTGATATCTCAACCACTTCCCTGGGCAGCCTGTTCCAGTGACTGACCACTCTTTCAGAGAAGAAATTTTCCTAATATCAAGCCTGAATCTCCCCTGCTGCAACTTGAGGCCATTTCCTCTAGTCCTATTGCTAGTTATGTGGGAGTCTGATCCCCAGTTTACCACAACTTTCTTTTAGGTAGCTGTAGACAGCTATAAGGTCTGCCCTGAGCCTCCTTTTCTCCAGATTAAATAATCTCAGTTCTATCAGGTGTGTCTTGTAAGAGTTGTGCTCCAGATCCCTCACCAGTTTTGCTGCTCTTTGGACAAGCTCCAGGGCCTCAGTGTCTTCCTTGTACTGAGGGGTGCAAAACTGAACACAGTACTTGAGGTGCAATCTCACCAGGGCTGTGCACAGGAGAATGATCACCCCCCTGCTTCTGCTGGCAAAATTATTTTTGTCACAAATCAGGATACTATTGGCCTTCTTGACTACCTTGACCAGAAACTCATTTGCTAATCACTGGGGTAGCAAAGTTACTTGGAAGGATATACTAAAAAGAGGAGTGTTTTAAGCTGTATTTGTGGAATCATAGGCTGCTGCGTATACTTCAGTAAACAAGTATACTTTGTAAACAAATATATTTCCATGCTGGTATGGGGACATGAAAGCTCTTATTTGCAGTATCTCCATGGATTTTGCATTCTAGATAGAGGCTTAAAAAACACCATTTTGAATGAAAGTACTCTGTCCCCCTCCTGTTGAAGATGGGCTCTTACTTCTGATATGAATGTTTAAACCAACAGCCACCATATAAGAGACATACAACTCAGAGCGATCTGAATGAATTAAGTTTGGTCATAGCATGGCTGGAAATCTAGGCTCCTCTGAAGTCTCAGACATTAGCAGATCTTTCTGAGTTGTTAATAAGAGGTGACTTATCTAGGCAGCCAGCTCAGAAAAGAGAAGAATGCCTCCGAGTTTCCTCAGTGGTATGTCTCTAATTAACAAAGAGGCTTTTCCATGAAACCTACATGGATTAGGTAGGGGTTTATCAATTACTTGAACTTAGTAAGTGCAATTTCATCTATGGTATATTTCAGATTTGATAGAAATCTGCTGATGTTCCATCAAAAGTCTACTTTCTATCTATCACATAATGCCTCAGGAGAGACACAAGAAAAGTGAGCTTTGTGGACCTTTTTTAGGGGCTTAAGAAAAACAGTCTTCAGGCCCAGAACTATGGCTCTGCCTGTTTTTCTAGGAAGTGAAGAAATACTGGATGAGGCAGAAGGGCTAGAGAGTGATGGAGTCTGAGCTATAGAGTATTGTGTTTACCGATATTGCTGCCACAAGCGATCACTGCTGTTTTAGAACCCCTTTTGCCAACTAACAGTACTACTCCCTGTTGTATTTCCACTCACCTTTTTGCAGCTGTGGCTTGTAGCTTGGGTTTCTGGGGTTCCTCTGTAAAAAACTAGATGGGGAGGTTATATCTTTGTTGTTCCTGCCAGTCTGTTCTCCAAAAAAAATATCAGCCTGGCTTTGATCTAAAGCAAGCCTACCTTCGACGTAGTAACAAATTTACTGAGCTGAAAATGGAAATGTGTTGAGAACGCAATTATTTTGGAGGGCAATGCTTACTCTTTAAAAGTATATCTAGAAACAGAGCAGTTTGGAGAAAAATGCTGAAACTGTCACTTTATGTTGATGGCATTTGTGCACTTTATGTTCTCTCGTGCGCGCTCTAATAAGCTCATAATTGAAGAAAAAAGGGAATAATACATTTTGCCCCAAACCTTCACAAGTCCTGTTTTGAAAAGCGTTGAAACCTAGTATTTCAGCTTTGTCACTTTGAAAGAACTTTTGCTTCACATCTCAAAAAAAAAAAAAAAAAAAAAGTACTTAAATTCTAATTGATATGTTTTCTTAGATATTTTTGTAAACATGTGTGATTAATGGAGACAACTGAAAAATCACTTTTGCTTCAGAAAATATTTCCAAATTTTGCCTCCTTATTTCAATTTGAAACAACAAGGAGTTTGAAATCTTGCAATGGTTTCCAGGTGGGAAATGTATCTTGCTTTTCTCCTGTAAAACTAAGTGAAAAACCACTAAGCTTTAGTGTGGTGATTTAAATATTTAAGCCACCCTAGTTAAAAGCCCTTTCCTTTTTCCCTGCTACTATCAGTAGCTTATTGCTCTTTTTTAAATGTAACTAGGCTCTGGATACAGTGAGAAACAGTTTAACAGGAGTTTATAACAGGGCATGTTTTACTACTTCTTAAGAAATGCAGGTGTGCTGAATTGGAGATGATGAGAGTAGCTGAGACTTCTTGACTGAAGTACTTCACAGCTGCAAATGTTTTGTTAAGCAGTATTATAAGGAAACCTTGCAAGGATTAGTGAGTTAAAGTTTAAGGAAACTTATATCTGAATTAGAGAGTATAACCATAGAATGAGTAGAAGTTTGTTGTTGATACCATGTAAAGACATTTATGGTCAAGAACTGTTCTATTGCTTGCAGTTAAAGTCTTCCTTGAAAATGTATTTGTTAGTTTAAATTTATGCTATGCTGTACGTCTGGTTTATTGACGCTGAAGAAAATGCCCTTGAGATAGAATTTGTTCAAATTTGTCAATGTATCAAATTGGTTTAGAACCTTGTGTTCCAGCTTTGGCATAAATGTATCTACGGACATTATAGAAATTATTCTGAATTTACAGTTCCCAGTTGTTGTTGTGTTTTTTTTTTTTTTTTTTTTTTTTTTTTGTGATGTAGCCCAGTCTACAAAAAAATATTTGTCCACGAATCATAATTTGTCAGGTATAGGAAAAACGTCCATGCATCTTTCTCTGTGTTATGCTGTTCATGGATAGTGTGAAACATTACTGATTGTTACGGGGTATTTTGGTAGAGTACTCTGCAAGGATTCGAGTCTACAGCTTTATTATAGAATAATGCAGTACATTTATTCTTGGCACAATATCTACTAATCGTATATTACTTAGAAGACAAACATTAGTTTATGAGTGTGAAACAAGATAATGCTTTAGAAGAATGCACGTAAATCTTTCCATGAAAGATACTGGCTGTTGGTATAAAAGGGATTTCTTTTCATGTATTCTGCTGAAATAATGGATATCAAGGAATATTGTGGTTGAAAAAGCAACTTTTCTGTCTAGTGGGAAATACCAGTTTGTCATACATTCTTCAACAGACCTTCTATTTTTGTAATGTGTTTCAGTAAACTGTAGTGAAACATACTAATAGTTTAGATAATCTTCAGTTTAGGATTTATTTAAATTTTATTGAGATGGGAAAATAAGATGCTTAAAGAAAAATAAATCATTTAACTTTTGAAATGGACTTTACCAATATTGAAGTGCTGTTCAGATTCTGAATTTTCTGAAGTGACCTCTATACTCATTTGGGTGGCTACAAAAGCCATCCCTGATCTAGACATCTTATTAAAATTAATGATATTCAATTTTAAAACTATCATTGCTAGCCATTTTTTTTTTTTCATACTCCCCCCTTCTTCAGTGAAGCAGCTGTACTGTGTTCAGTGTAGGAAGATGAAACATGCTTTCTTAGCTCTACCAGAAATCTACTGGAGGGAATGAGGCAATTTTAAAGAATGTTGTTGAGGAGCTAAATTACTCAGTGCTCTAATCCAAAACTTTTTTTTCTTTCACATTTGATGCCACACTGAGACTTATTCTTTTCTTACCCAGACAGGAATAAATTAAAGTTGATCAGGGAAAAATATTTTTGAAACACAAAAAAGTATTAATGTAGAATTTGTTTTAGATGTATAAATAACTGCAAAAGAGAATGGAGACCAGAATGCCTCCTGTGTATGAGAATATCTGTATCTTCTTATCTCTATCGCCCACAGCAGTAATGAAGTAAATCAACTTTATGTGCTGGAGATCTTATAGTAAGTTCTCTATAAATAGTGATTTATGTATAAAGTTACTAAAGAAATTTCATACATGCTGTAATGAGAAATTTTCCCATTGAAACATTTGATAAGTTTGAAACTGACTTTTGTAATGATATACTCGTGGATACCACAGCTCTGTCATGCAGATATATATATATATAATGTGTGTATGTGTGTGTATATATATATATACATATATATATATATCCTGTTTGTAACTATAATAGTAAAACTTGCCATCTAGTATTGTAAGGAATTTGCATAAAGTGTTTTGAGGCCTCAGCATATTATTACTGGAAAACTATTTTTATCTTCAGAAGCTTTTCTTTAAAGCTTGTTAAAGAGAAATCCTCTTTTCTTTCATGTCTAAAAATAAGTAGAGGTAAACTAGATTTTCAGGGTGTCGTGGTGATGACAGAAATCCTCATAAAACCCATGTTAGTTAAAGGAGGTTTCAGACTTGATGCGATTTTTGGATGCAGAGATTGCTGTGAATTTTGAACATGGGAGACACTTGGGGCTTAGCTACCTCTTCTCCCTCCACATAAATAGTAGTGTTTTTTTCTTTATAAGGTGAAATTGTTGTGCTTTGTCCAGGGGGCTTTTCTCTGACAATAACTATTATAAAGATGGCCCAGTTATTTTTATTCCCTCAGCAGGCATACAGTGTTTGAATAACAGGAAAAAGCATATGGCTTTGCTGCATGTAATGCGTAGGGAACAGTGAAGAGAAAGCTCATGCAGAGATGGAAGTGAGGGTCGTGTGTACTTAGAGTGGTGCTCTTAAGGTCTCCGTTTATCATTGAAGAGGGAATGAAGGTTTTAGGAAGTGGGAGAAAATGTGGTAAATGCAGATCTACCAGTTAACCTCCTGACAGTGAGTGAGTATATAGGGAGCAGTTGCTATGCAGGATTTAATCATAAGCCTCTAGAAGAGAGTAGCAGGCATACTGAAAGCAGGCTGAAATTTCAGAAGAATTCACAGTCTAACACAGGTGGCTAGAAATGATTATAAAAAGAGCAACATCTGACATGTTTGCCTGGCTTCTTCTGTGAATTACCGAATCAATAGATAACGATGTGGCTCTACATGCTGTTTAACTGCCTTTCTGATAAGCATTTGACAGTGTATCAGAAATAAGCTGATCTATAGAATCATAATGTATAACATGCATGCTTGTGTCAAAGTGAAACATCACATCAGGCAAGTCAAGATGAAAATGTATGAAAGGCAAGAAATTTTGGCAAATCTGATTCAGGTTGTGGTAGAATCTACACTATTATAAATATCACAAAGTACACGTATGTAAAACAGCGATAAAAATTTGCTTTAAAATATTCAGATATCTGGATAAGCAATTTTATAGGATGAGTATGTGCAGGATACCAGTTATTAATGGAATATATGTATGGATTATATACATAATGGTAATCAGGAAAATGAGGAAGTTTTTGAGAATCTGCAGATTTTTGCATGCACGTTTGTGGCTAATCAATGTTTTTGATTGGGAATCAGATACTGGATTGTAGGGAAAACTGTGTTCTTAATGAAATCAATGACTCCATGACTAAGCCGTAGATACAGAAACGCCCTCCTGCACTGATGAACTTGGAAGAAAACTTTTCTAAGGTGTTAAACAACTGTCATATGGACAGAAACTTTCCTTGATCACTCAGGAGCAAAGTTAATAGGTACCTACAGTGCATATGAGGTTTCTAGAAACTGAAATTTGGGGTTTTTGATTTCTTCCTTGTTAAACAAAAGAGGAAAAAAAAGATGACTGGATGGTAAAAACAGAACAAAACAAAACAAAAACAAACAAACAAACAAAAAAAACAGCAGCAGAGGTCAAGAAGAATTAGAACTTGTCATAGAACCTTTCAAAAATCAGGAATTAGCGATTGATTAAGAATGTTTTGAATTCAGATATGAAAATCACTGAAAATCATATGAAAATCCGCCCGTTGTAAATTAAAATTTGTTTGAAATACTGGATAAGGACTATGTACTGATAAAGAACTCCAGTTTCCAATGTTGTTACTATTTTTTTAGTATAGATCAAGGAGATAATGAAAAATGGGGAGACTTCAATGCTTCTTGAATATTCCTTATTTTCTCATTAAACAAAGCAACTGGAAAAAAAAAGAGAGGGAAAGTTTGGAAAACTTTCTCAAGTTATTGCATTTAAAGAGGTTCAGCTATTAGTGCTTGAGGAATTCTGAAAGCTAAAGGAATCCCATAAAGCATGCTTTGGTATCACATCTCAAATGATTATTTGGGAAGTTGATTGATCTGGAGGAATTTTTAGCTTCTGCTCCATGACGTGTTTCATGCTGCTACTGAACACAGTGCCAGAAAAAACATAATGAATTGCCTAGCCTTGTTTTTGAGGCCTGTATCTCTTGTTTGGTGTTAGTTATTTGTTTAATCTTAGAGCTCTTTGAAATATAGGAGAAAAAAGAGCAAGGGATTGCATATCTCATCAGAGAATCTGAAGATGGTGTATAAAGTGGAGTCAGAAACAAGCATAGATCACCAGAGTAATTTGACAATTAATATTTATTTATCCATAACTTAATCTAAAGTTCTAAAATTTACATCAGTGCATAGAAGATGAATGAGCATTTTCACAGTGGGCTTTTTTAAGCATTCCATTCTTCTCCAGAGGAAAGAATAGCTCTTTTTTTACATCAAAGATGCATGGTAAGTCCTGCAAGTATAAATATATCTAGTATTCATGATAAGAGCAATGAATACTAAAGTGATGAAATGTCTGAGATACACAGAAACAAATTACACTTAGTTTCCAGAACCAATAACCTTTGCAGTAATGCAAAAAGTAAAAGAAAATAATTTCACTAAATATTTGTGCTGTGAAGATTGCTTGTGAAGTGTTTTTAATAAACAAAATGCAAAAGAGGAAAGCATACTACAGCTCTTCTTGAAATGTTCTCCAGCTATTAAGGAATAAGCAGATGTAAAGTAGGAATAGCAGAACAGAAATGTTTCATTGGAAATAATTGGTTTGGTGTAAGTTTTCTGTGCAGATAGTACTCTAATCAGCAGAGCAAGATACTGTGCAGGAAGGGGACGGAGAAGTAGTAGAAGTTTAAGTTTTATCCCAGAATTGGGTTTGATTTGATTCTTGGAGTGTCAGATATAAGTATGTAATCTGCAGAATGGTAAAACCTATCCATTAATGGGAAGTAATAGAAAAAGAAGTCAAACATAATTTTCCTGTGAGCTGTACATCAAAATAGTTTAATTTACATTTTATTTTTTTTTCTAATTCAAACTGGTGATAGTAACAGAAAACCAGGCCCTGGAAGAGGGCCATTAGGACACCATTTTTAGATGTAGTTCCAGATCAGACATCTAAATCTAGGTGTCTGCATGTGAGCTGGGACGCAGTATAATCAGCAGGGCTTGCTTGATTCAGTTGCTTGAACATGACCACCTGGTGCCAATTGAATAACAGATGGCAATGACTGTAAGATGTTGGTGTAGAATGGCTTGGATTTCCTATTTTTCTTATATTACATTTACAGATTTCTTCACCTGGAAGCCAAAAGAATCAATTTTGTGCCACTGAATTGAGCCCAAAGTGTTTATGGTTACTGGAGCCTAAAGAGGCACTGAGCTGATCAGCTAGAAGTCTGGGTTCTGCTGACTATACTCACTAGCTCTCCAGGGACAACAGAAGCAGCCTGGGCAACTAGTGTGCATGTGCATTCTTGAGGTGCTCTGGAGCTGTGCTCAGTTCTGTTGCCCATCTAGTGTCAGTTGAAACACTGTAAGTGTCTGTGGTACCAGTATGGCTTTTGCAGAGGTAACACAGAACCTTCTGGACCCCTTCTAGAGGGCAACTGGATGTCATGCTACTCTAGACTGTTCCAGTGGCAGTAAATGCTTATTTTTAGATAAATTAATATAGTTTTATCTGCCAAGGCCAGAACAATTGCCATCAAGCATGCAAAAAATATTCTGTGGTAGGGAAATATAGAATTTTATCCTTTTCCCTTTTCCAGAGCAGTCAGGTTATTAGGATGCTCTGATCCAGTTTTTTTTTTTTTTTTGGAATATTAAACTAACTATCAGATTTACTTTTAAATACAGAAAATTAATTACACAATAAGAGTATTTTGTCAAGGCACAAGTTTAAGTCCATGTAGAAAAGAGCTCTGGAGGCAATCCTTGTAACAGGATTCAGATTCAGAGGTACACAACCTGAATACCACAGATTCAGCTTGAATTAGAGCTAGAGCTGTATTTGGATTATGAGCACTCACCAGCTGCAAGGGATTCAGAATTAGAATTGTAGGATCATAAAATCTTCTAGATTGGAAAAAACATTCAAAATTACCAAGTCCAGCCATCAGCCTGACTACTGAGTCCCATTACTAAGCTATGTCCCTTAGTGTCATCTCCCTTAACACAACTGATATCAGTTACTTGCGTCCCATCATTTGTTACCTGAGAAAGGAGTTCAGCCACCTCCTTGCTGCCATCTTCGTTCAGGGAATTTTGGAGAGCAATAAGGTCTCCCCTCAGCCTCCTTTTATCCCGTCTGAACAGCTTCTCTGCCACTCTTCAGAACTTTTTTTTTTTTTTTTAAATTAATTGTGGAAACATTGAGAGAGCCACTGGTTCTTATGGGATTTCCTATTCTCTTAAACGTTGGCAAAAAAAAAAAAAAGGTTTCATTTTATTGAGATCCTAAGGAGAAGGAAAATGTAATGTCCCAATTAACGCTTGACTTAGGAATCTAGAGTGGGATCAGATCTAGGAAATAAAAGTTACTCACCCTCCAATGCACTGGACTGAAGGCACATTTAAAATTCTTAACACTATTTCATATTAGAAACAATCAGCACGTGCAAGTGTATTTTATAACAGTAACAGATAATGCTAGATTTATTACACTGATTTTGCTGATGCTGGGGTTGTGTTTTATGATTATGTCATCGCTGTTTTTAGCAGTCAGACTTTGATGTTTGTGTGCTATAAATAGAGGAAAAACTTGAAGTTGTGTTTTAATGCCTTAAAATGAGGTCTCATTATTATTCTGTACTTGGTAAAATTTGCTGCCTTACTCTAGATCATCAAATCATTAATACTGCATTATCTATAATAATAATAATGATAAAAATTTGGATAGTTCAAACCTTGCATGTATTAAAAACCACAGTATTACATTTGCAAAGAATTCTCTCCTGACACCAAGATACAGTATTTTAATTCTATCAAGCATAAGGAATGTGCAAAGTACATCCTCTTATCTCTCATTGCTAGCAGAAATGGCAGTTCTCTAAGATCTCAGAAGGTGATTGTAGGATATCAAATATGTAAATTAAAAGGTGGAAGACAGGCAAAGTTGAAAACTCTTCAGAGGTTTCTGCTGTCAGTAAGTAACTTCTTGATAGAGCTGAGAGAAATGAAAACCTCTGCTTTCTATGGACATAAATCCAGTTTTCTTCTGATGGTAAGTTTCTTTTATTAGGTTGTTTGGTTCAAGGAGAACTGAAATAGTCTGTAAATTATGCTGTAGCTATGATGGCTATTTATTCATACGATAAAGTGGCCACTTTATTCTGCCAGTAAATCACAGCATTTTAGAAGGAATGGAGAAGTCCTTGGAAAAGTGTGTATATTTAGAAGAATATTTATCTCACTCTATACAATAATCCATGGGTTAATTAATGGTTTGTTTTTTAATATTTTAAAGATTCTATAGTATTGATTGTTTTCATAATTAAAACAAAGCAAATTCTAAATATCTACAATTTTAGTGCAAATGGCTTTGTTAACGTGCAGGACAGAACATAAGCCTACATTGTTGATACCATTTTTCCTGTTTAATCCATGGCAGCTACGCAAACTGGCAGCACTTAACATGATTATGTCAAGATCTCACACAAGTTAGCTCACAGCCAAGGGCTGACACATGGAGTCAATATGCCAGGGCTAATTATGTTGATGTCACAAAGTTACCTTTCTTTGTGCATGATAAATATTTCACATAGATTAAAACATGTTTGTATACTGTGAATTTTACACTAAAGATTGCACCAAAAGGTCATCAGTTTTTGATGCAATTTAATTACAGTATTTTTGATTATGTGTGCCTTGTAATCAGAGACTCTGATCAAAGTCAAGTGTGGGACTTGGAAAAAAAGTATGAATTATGACTTTTAATCATCCTTTCTGCTCAGTGATTATGCCTAGGAGGACTAGTAGGGTCTGAATGTTAACCTTTGAAATGAACACTTTGACTACATCCATTGTACTTTGTTTTTCAGTTCTTCACAAATTGAAGATATTAGCATATTCTTTTCTGTGGGATTTTGTGTAGTCCATGACTCGCACGTGTAAGGAAGAACAGAAAAAGCTTTCTGTATTTTGCAGCAATAAAAGCTGTCCAGGGCTTCCAGATCTTCCTTCTGATTTTAGAGCATTCCCTTGCTGCTAATGGAAGGCATGTTGCTTATTTTGTAATGTTTAAACTACTCTTTCTTCTCCTATATTGCTATATTTTTCAAATGAGCACGGTTATTTGGTACTTCAAGTGTATGGCTTAGCTTTTGGGGCAAAAAAAAAAAAGTGGATATGAACACTAGGGGATGAATTTCTACCTTCATTTATCTGGTTTTCTTCAATCTTCCTTAAAATTGTAGAGCTTTTTGGCTTACCTTACCAGAGGGACCATATCTGCACAAGATAACCTTTTCATCCTCCTCTATTACCAGAATTTTTGCTAGTTTATGCAAATTATAATGGTAGGAGAAATTATATGATGATACACTGAATATTCTGCAAGCACCTTTGAACTTTTTTTAACCATATTTTCACTTGGAGGTGGAAATGCAATTTTTGTAGGCTTATGTATTGCCAAATGGACTTGTCTTCTTTTTCTCGTTGTCTGTTCCTAGTGCAGTTACTGTACTCTTTTCTTCTGGGAAAAGATCCATCAAAGATTGGTGATATGCATGATGACCATATCTGGTGTTTGTATGTTTTTAATATATGGTGGAAAGAAGTGCACCTAACTGTCAGTTGGTGTGCATACCTTGAATATAACCAAGATATCTGCTATTCTGGAAGTAGAAACTGCTCTGTAGCCAGTGTAAATTTATCAAAACAATTCATGATGAATTTTTTCCCTTTCCATGACCGAGAAACAAACTTTTTATCCTGTTTTGATAGACAAATATGTTGTAGCACAGCTGAATGCTTTAATCTCTCTTTCCTTCCCGCTCCCCTTCGGTATACATTTCTTCAGTAATGACAGTTTGTGGGAAAACTCTCCAGAGAGATGTAAAATCTTGGCATCTGTATTCCTTTTTGGAAACAAGTATTCTGAAGAGCTATCCTTGTTGCCTAATGAACCAAAACCCAGAACCTTGGATTTCATTATGGTTATGATTCCTTAACCCACCAGAGTCTTTCTTCAGAATGTGGTCTCAATTAAGTGAAAGAGACACTGTGCACCACTCTACTAAAATGTGCTAAGCTAACATGTTGTCTGATGTGAGGTGAGATGAAATAAAATTATTTCAGATCAATTTCTAGTGGACTGGAACAAACATCATCAGCTGGGAAAATATGTGAGACAGTTCAGAATTCTTAGCTTTGGAAGCCCAATTCTGAATGCATGTGAAAAGTAATGAGTCCAGAGAGGCATGGGTTTCTGAGTGAAGAAACTAGGTTGCCTGTGCTGTGGTTCAGATTCAGCCACTTCTGCTGTTTCTTTAAAAAAATTTTCTGAAGCTTACATTATGCCTGGTGTTTGCATGTATATCCAGGAGGTGAGAGAGCAAGGATCCCTTCTTCACATACATGTCCTGCTTTACAGACCCTGGGCACAAAAACAGGTTCTAATTTCTTCCATACCAATAGATCAGGGCACTGTTTCTTGCAGCTGACAATTTGGAGATCAACAGAATGATTTCTGTGCTTTTGCAAATAGAAAGATCAGAGCTGAAACGTGCTTTGAGATAGTAAACAATGTGTTTGCCCCAGAGAAGCTTGTAATAAGAGTCAGAGGGGAAGAAATTTTATACAATGCAAAGGCTGAGATACTTTGGGAATCTGTTATCCAGGGAAAATCCAATAAAGATCAGATTAACAAACAGAAAGTCAAGGGTTTGTGTATGCAATTAAGTAACTAAACTCAGTGCAGAATTTCTGTAACTGGGGCATGTTAACTCATAAGTAGGTGTTCAGCTAGCTATTTCCATATAAACTCTATGAGCACATATTGGCGCTGCCTGTGTGGGTAACAAAAGCTCATTGCTTTGGACCCTTATTTCATGCAAATATGGCGTTGGATCCCAAACTTAAAATATTCCACCACAGTATATTTAAACAATTCTTTGCAAAAAAATCTTGCAAATTGCATTCTGGAATTCAAGATGTGCATTTCAGGATAATGACTGAAGGGGCATAGCAGAATGAGACCTTTGCACTCAATGGCTTTCCTACTTCATCTGGGAAAGTGATATCTGAGCACCAAACACAAATATTACATTCTTCTATTGAAGTCCTCTGTAGTTGTGTGTCAGTAAGTTGGTCCTGTTGTCCCATGTTAAGTTGTGCATACTGTCAGCACAGTGGGTAAGATCACAAGGCAGAATACAAGAAAAAATGAGAATTAGTGTGGTCTGTGGTATTAAACTATCTCCTTTGGAATGCTTGTTGTCAGAAGTCAGGAAAATATGTAAGACTTCTCTGTCAAGAGTGTTCATGTTGACCCAGGCATACTATGGGTCACTGAATACTTGAATAGTTCTTGAATATTTCAGCACATTTAATTCCTCAAGTGCCACTTTATACATTGTGCACAGAGTTGATGCAGCTGCGTAGTGAGCTCTCTTTTTTTTGCTCACTCCAAGAATTAATTTGACTCTTCCTGTGCCTAAGAAAAGTACTCCTGTTCGGCTTAAACACAAAGATTTACAAGAAAAAGAGCAAACTAGAGAAAGTAATGATTTGCAGAAAACTCCGGGAGGTCTGAGTTCCAAATCCAAATGTGACATTGCTTACAATTACATACATAGTGTTCCCATGCATTTATCCCAGCTATAACCAATAGCTAATAACAAATTATAGAGGCCCAATGTGATTTACACACAGAGGTTTCTATACAAGACTTTGTGTGAATAAAAATGACTATTATTTCTTTTTCTATCCAAAGAAAAGAATAAATCGAATTCTTGTGGAGAATATAATTTTCTTCCATTTAGTTTTAAATAGCATTAGCACAGCAATCAGTTTTTGAGGTGAAAGATAAATACTTCTGGACCTGGGTCTAAAATTGTGCAAAACATTAGGCAATAAAGAAAACAACTCTCTCACATTTTTATTTCAAAGGGCATTAATATTTTACTGTATGGACAGAGAGCTTCTCTGACTGCTTTGCTGCTAAGTGACCTATTCCATTATTTTTAAACTATTAAATTATTAAATGCCCTCTGAACATATACAAAAAAAAAAAAAAAACACCCCAAAAAACAAAAAGATTTAAACATTTACATTTTATCATTATTTCATTATTTTAGATA
This sequence comes from Oreortyx pictus, assembly GCA_036925125.1. Lineage (NCBI taxonomy): Eukaryota > Metazoa > Chordata > Aves > Galliformes > Odontophoridae > Oreortyx > Oreortyx pictus. The sequence continues at coordinate 24,530,834 of JAUPFR010000007.1, forward strand.
CACATTTGATATTGCAGTACAAGCATGCTGCTGTTGGTGATTGGTTTCAATAGTGTTGTTTCTTCTACAACAGAAATTGCAAAGCTTATTGTAGGTAGGTAACAGTATGGAGAAAGCAGTTCAGCTCTGTCAGAAATTAAATGTAATTCTTAAACTGCTTTTGAAATTGCACAGTGAGACCAGTGTCCTGTAATTATAAAAGGCAGTAGTAACACAGTGACAAAGACAATACCAGGTCATCATCTCCAGCGTTCAGAAAAAGGGAACCAAGTAAACAAGTGTAAGAATCCAAGTCTTAGCAGTGGGGGAAATATCTGCTCCTGTGTACTGTGGAAGGCTGAGGAGAAGCTGGGGAGAGCAGTGAAGGGTGTCTACAAATGCATGGATAGGAAAGGTGGGTTACAGGGACAGAGGATAAAGAGGTCTGAATCGGGGGCCAAGATGAAATCATGACTCTGGTTCATGAAGAGTTTATGTTGTTTCTCTCTCATGTTAGGTTGGAGCATGTGTATGGCACCTCACGTGTCAAGTGGCCTCAATTAGGCTTTTAAAAGGGAGTGATTAGAAATAAACCAAGCAAGGTTAAACCTTTGGTCTGCTGCTCACGTTTCCCTGGTCTTTCACTGGATAGATTCCTCTGACTGCAGTGAGAATTTGCCTGGGTAAAACAATGAATAAGAGTCTTTGCTTATAGCTTTAATTATGGAACTGAGCTGCAGGAGAAATCAATGTCACATTCACTTAAATTTGCTGTTTGGAGCATGTTATTCTTCTCTTTAAACAAGGGCCCTGCCTTTGTTAGCTGTGCAGATCTGAGGCAATCTTGTTGATTTTTTTCCCTGTTTCTTTATAGGTGGATTGCTACAGTTCCAAGTAACTGCAAGATGTGGCAGCAGCTACTGCTGTTATTGATAAATGGTGCAGCCAATTCAACTAGGACATACTGAGGTGCCTTTGAGGTAGTGAATTAAGAGGATTTAAAGGCAAAGCCCTGGATAGAGTGATGTATGAAGTACTCAGTCTGCCTGGTTGTGAATTGGCTGGTTGCATTTGGCTGATAGCTGTGCTATAATGCATTCACAGCAATGAGCTACTGAAGGCAGCACTGTGTACCTGTGAAATGTCTGGATACATGGAGTGCAACTGCACCCCTTCTCAAGCAGATATTTCACCTGCTTACCTCCCATTTGGGGAAAGGATGAGCTTCTCTCAATTTCTTAGGGGCTGGCTTGATGTGCTGCTTTCGTTTGGTCTACTCTTGCCTCTGGCTCTTCGCTCACATGAAGACCTGGTTTGCTGCCTTTACTCTTTCTCCTGCAAGTGAGGCTAAATTTGAGGAAGACGCTTTCCTATTTGCATACTAGCAGAGACTCAGAGTCTGTATCACATCTCATTAGGATTCTTCCTTCAACTTTCAGACTTAGTTATGGGTTCTACCTACCTTTTTCCTTTTCTGTCACTTACAAGTAGACAATTTTTTCTCTGTATTTATAGTTTTGGATCTGAGGGGAAAAAAATCAATAAAACATTCAAATAAAACCACAGTGAAAAACAAAGAAAAAAGCACACACAGAGAAAAAGGATGTATGCTTTTTTTGGTGGTAATATTCTTGAAAAGCTTTTATATTTCTGAGCAAGAGAGTATGATTGCTTTTGAAGGTATATTCAAGAATACACACAAAAAATGCTTTGTGAATATCAGTGGATGAATACTTACTTTTATAATAGTTGATGACAGGAAAAAAATTGACACTAACAACTTTTCAGCTTACATGGGTTATGAAAATGCAATGTAGTATAAAAACACACTGTCACTATTTGATTCAGAAGATAAGTGGAAAGGAAGCAACTAGCTGCTTTGAAATGGCAAACATTATGATTGAAGATTAGAAAAAAGACTGGCATTTTGCTAGAATGCCCAACAGCTAGTTTGCTTGCACTCAGTAAAGCGGAGCCTTTTGCTGATTTTGTCACATTGTTTTTAACTGATGTTCAGAAGAATGCATCTATGATAAAGATGTAGGGGAAATAACCTGTACTGAGATGACAGGAGATTTGATTAGATCATGAGAAATCCAGATCCCTCAGCTGAGAGATGATATTGAGAACAGTCTAAGATGCAACTAGACAGGTTGTGAAGAGATTAAGGTTTGCATGACACAAAGCTGTGGGCTAGTTGCACAGCATGATACAGGCTTAAAAATCAGGCTTTCCTCCTTCCTTTGAGGAACCTTCAATTCACTGATCCCGTAGGGAAACAATTGATGAGAATTTAGGCTTGGTGCTTTGCACATCTATTAGATTGTGGCTGACAGACGGCAGAGCAGAGCACTCATGATATTGTGCAGCCACGTGGATGGCAGAAAATGAAGGCTACCTACGGGCAGTGGGCTGCCTCCAAACCATAAACACTCAGGATATAATCTTTTACTAGTAGAAATCGATGTAGCTCATACATGGGTTTATAGAGAGTTTATCTCAGAGGCATGACAAAATGTCCTTGTTCCTCCCCTTTTGCACACAGAACATAAATATTCCGCCAAGCTGCTGGGATGGTGACATTCACCATGAGCCATGAGAAAATGCACCAAAGTATTTGCTATCAGTATCTCTCTACTGTCCTGATTTTAAATGTCATCTTGTAGTCTCCTGTTTTGTTTCTTACAATTGCAGCACATGGGTTGTTTTTATAAGTGATTAAAAATAGTAAGCCACGTTATTTCTTTGCAGAAAAAAAAGGGTTCTATATTCTGTTCATCTGTATTTTGTATCTCAGCTTTACTTAACTAAAATTTGAAACGACATAAAATTTCTGCAGAAGCAGTTTAATGGAGACCTGGTCTTTTCATTTACTTGTTTCTCAAGTGGTCGAGATGTTTTTAGCCCCCCAGCATCTTGAGTTTACATCAATATCTAAGACTTATTAGTCAAATAATTTATCTAAAAGTAAATTTATTTCATTCAGTTTAATTAAACATATTTCAGATAGTGAAAACTAGTAGATTATCAGGTGATGCATTTATAATCACAACATTCTCCTCCCTCTGTAAATGTGAGGTCATATTGCATTTTAAATGTAGGATCCTTTGTTATATTTAGTTGTCATGACTCTTCAGTGCCATCTCCAGATGTCTTAATAATTGGAAATAGAGTAGGGATTTCACATTGTTTCTACAGGGGACACAGATGAAAGGATCAAGGCTGAAGGGATAACACATGAAAAGAAGCAGAAGGAATTATTATTGCCAAGTCCAACAAGCATTTAGAACAGGGTGTCAGAATGGATTGACTTCAATACAAAAAAATTGCCCTAGTAACAACTGAGTAAAATGCATGAGTCAGGACCTCAAGAATTGGACTATTGTTTGATATTTCTGCAATATCTTTGCGTGTCAGTCAGCATTAGTGACTGTCTGAGAAGCTGAGACTAGCTGAAATAGTTTGTCGTTTAAGTATTGGCAATGGTCTGATTAGCCTTGTTTTAAAGGAGCATTTGTGGTGTAGATCGCCGTCTTTATCCCTGACTTGTTGATTGGCATGTTCTACTACTCACACTTGTTGCAATCCATTCTGAAGTCTTCTTGGAATACAAATACTTGGTGGTAGTGTTTTATTCCCTACTGGCTCTTCAACATCTTCACTCTTAACTTGTTTAATGACAAGTGGAAAACATCAGTGGTACTGTACATAGCCTGTACATATATTTTTGTAGGACTTATAGTGTGTTCAGGCTTCTACTGTAACTGAAAGAATCTGAAATAATTGAAAATTTGCTCTTGAGTATTATGTTTTCTTAACCCAAGTTAATTCCTTACAAGCTGCACATCATAACTAGGCAGCTGGTGGTATAGAAAATTTTGTTTTTCATTAGTGTCAGTGTATAACTACAGGGTCCCTTTTCTAATGCAGTTGCATTCTGAGAAGAGACTGTGTAAAAGTATTTCTTTCATAAACATGCTGCCACTCTGTGTGAGCTACAGATTTTTTTATTATAATGATATTAAAAGAAGAAAATCTTTCCTAGTGGCAAAGGAGAGGGTTTGGAATATATAATTGCCTGGTATCAAGTTTTCCCTAATCATGAATCAAGCTTGATAATGTCTGCAGCTGACTAGGTTTCTGAAGCTCTGCTGAGGATTTCAACTCTTTTCCCAGAACTGCAGTTCCCTCTCCTTACATCAGAAGTTGTGTAAGGTCTTGGCTTCCTCACCTGCTCTGTCTCGAGCTTTGGGCCCAGCATGCTGAGACGTAACTGTGACCCCCTATTAGCTGCCTTTACAGCAGTGTTTTTTGACCTGTTCTTCCTTACACATGGCTGTTCTGGGGAGTCAGTATCCACCTTTGCCTTGACCACTAGCCTTAAATAATTGAATAATCTGTCTGGTTTGCAGGAGCTCTTGTGCCATCCCAATGGCAAAGAGCCCTGTCTAGAGAGAAGGACTGTGTCTGAAGTGCTGATGTGCTCAGCTATGGTGCTGAGGGGTTGGGAGTGGTGAGGAGAGCTCCAACAGGAGAAGGCTTTAACTTCAGACTCCCAGATCAAGGAACTGCAACAGAAATTCAGAACCACTTCTGTTGTCACATCTTATTTTTTTCATAGTGCTCACTTTGATGACTTAAGATGCTGCTATGAAACAGAACAGCGTGAGTAAACCCCAAATAAGTGCATTAGCTGGGGAAGCAGGAGCACTGCTGCCAAAGATCATTGCTGCTGAACTTTGAAGGAGCACCAGGCAATATAGTGCCCAGCCACCTAGTAATTTAACTCTGATCCATAGTACATCTGTCAGTAGTTGATTGCTGCTGCTGGCAGAAATTGGAAAAAAAAATCACTTTCTTGTGAAGCTAGTCATAAGTACCGTACCCTTCCTTGTAGCAAACCTAATTACTGGGGACAGAATGCATCATCAGATAATTATGCAGACCATAAAATGATGTTTGTGCACCTTTCTGTTTTTGTTTTCACACCAAGTGGGTCACTTCACAGATGTAAAAGTCTTTTCAGAATTAGTTATAATGTATTTCCTTTCCTTTTCTGAACATCATCATGCATTCTTGTTTTAATTACTGCTATTTGAACTATAGGCAGATGAAAATTAGGCAAATAAAAAATAAAACCAAGAACTAAGTGCTCATACTCAAACTTGAGTCACAGAGAACATATAGGTGGGGTTTATGTATCACAATCTGTTTCACCACTGAAAAATATTTTCTGGATAATTGACAGATGTGGAAATAAGACAACAGCTAGAATATTTAACAGTATGCAAAAGAAGATATTTTGTTGTGGGAAGGTTTAGGGGAAAAAGCATAAATCATACCTCAAATGATCGATATTACATATGCTTTCAGACTCTCATGTGTCCAGTTTCAGCTCTTTGATAGAGTTTGAAAAAATGCTTGCCAAAAAAAAAAAAAGGCTGAAATAAATAATGTTTCATGGACTCCTCTGTTTTTTCCCTTTAGGCATCTAAATTTGTATCTCTCACTTCCAATAATACCTTTTAATCTTTTCTTTCTGGAAGCAGTGATGGGAATTGTTTGTTCAACAAAAGCACTGGCTCAACTGAAAGGCTTCAAATGGAACAGGGACAGTTGTATTCCACTTGTTGCATCCATTCAGGTCAGAGCAGAAATGTTATGTTTTCAAATCCATACTTTTTGAGCCACTGTCAGATAACGCTTTGGTTTAGCAGATGTAGAAGGTAAACTCTACCTAAAGCTGCAACTTTGGATGTACTTTGTGGAGACAAAGTTTCAACAGATTTCTGTAACTTCTTGGTAGTTTGTGGCTTTAGCAGTTTTTTTCTGCTTGTCTAGCATGTTGACAAAACCAGTCTGGATTTCGGAATGACTGAAATATCCCTACTTTGTCTCTGTAAACTTGGGCAAAATTTGAGGTGAGTGTCCTGAGTGAAGCAGTATGAGAGTATTAAGAAGGGCCTTAGTGAGTAACTGGGTTAGACTACATTTTCCTGATAGTCCAGACTTTCACAATACTTCAAACCAAGCGAGAATGGACCAGTGTTTCCTAGTCTTGCTTTGCTGAGATGCTTTAGCGAACAAAGGACACTGAAGCACACAGCCTTCAGCATCTTATCTCTCCCCTCCCTGATAAACCTACCACTGTCATGAAAGTCAGACACCTACTTTTAAGATGCTATTCTGGTATAATATACTTTCTCACAGCAGATGAAGTCTTTCATGTTTGCAACCTGCCAAATGTAGCTGAGGGATTTTAAAATGGAATCAGAAGTGAATGTGTTTTCATTGATATTTATGTAGCAGGTTTAGGGGGAAAAAAGAAGGTGGGGAAAAAAAAAACGTGAAAGATAAATATGCTTATTACTAGTCATTCCTTTTGTATTGCAGGAAGTGTTCAGTATGTGAAGATGTGACTTTCAGTTTTTAAAACTTGAATAATTTGCTAGAGTTATATGCAGTGGATGAGACAAATGCAGTCTGGAGCAGCACCAAGAGAGCTGACTCATTTACAGAACAGGGATATTCAGAGTACGTTTTTCTACATGTTGAGCTTTACATATACATATAGCTGAAATTCATCCTTCAGAATCTCTGTCTGCTGGTTCAGTATGATGGGATAACAGAATGGTCCCCAACCCCCCAAAAAAACAAAAAAACAAACCCTCCCCCCCCCAAAAAAAAAGCCAAAAAACTTGACAGAGAATATGTTTGTGTGAAAGCTGTGTTTCTGGCTAATGGCTCTCTGTCCCTGAGGAAAAGAGAGTGCAAGAGCTCTCTTCCACAAGAGCCCTGCATAATGGGGCTGGGGGACAAGGAATGGCAGAGCCCCAGTTCCGTGTGAGCCCTGCTCCCACAGCCCTGGAGAAAGGAGGGGGCAATGAGGCAGCCAGTGTGCAACCCAGGACTCTGGGAGCTTGACCACTTCTGTGAATCCCCAGGGCTGGCCACTGTCTGTGGGAAAACTAGCTGAAGCAAGTCCACTTGGCTGTTCCACGTGATCTAGTTCTGTCTGAGTTTATCTATTTGTTTTAGCTGCATCTCCGGTACAGAGGGAGGTTATTCTCTCACTGCTTGAACTTGGGAGGCAAGAAAGGGTCTGAACACCTCACCTCTCCAGGCCTCTGTGGTGGTTTACTTAACCCCACAATACCTGCCTTATGTCATCAACCCATTTGCTGCAGTCCTATTTGTTAGTGGGGAGAGACAGCCCTCTCTTGATCTGCAAAAGTATTCACTGCTGCTATGATAAGCAGATTGCATTTCAAATGAACTTGAAACATGAGAAGATGACAGTTTAGGAAATGTAAAATTGAAATATGAATGGGTTATATGCTACTGTATATGTGGGGGAGGGAAACATGATAACTGAGCAGTTTAAATAGCAGGGTTCCCCTCCGTTTCTTTTCTTCCTGGTACTTGTGGAAAATTATGGGCTTAGTACTCAGACTCCAGCACACATTTTACCACCTTGTTTCATAAGTCTGAATACAGCATTTAGTGGGAGGACAGCCTGTAATTATGTTGTAAGTTATCAAACAAACTGCAGATGTATAAATGTGAGGGTAGGCTTAACTACTTTGTTTTGAAAAGGAACTTTAATATTAAACAAATGTGTACTTATTGGAAATGGCAGTGTTGAAAGGCTGCATTGTGAGTCTGACTTAATAAATCTAATCTTTCCCTAAAGCTTCCTATGTTATGGAGAAATAATAAGGTATCTCAACTGACTTAAATATTTCCTTTCATCTTAGAAAGAGGACCCCACTTCTAAAAGTAATTAATCATCTTATTTAAAGCATCTTGTGTACATGATCAAATTTTTAATATTACCTGCATGGATGTGGTTGCTTGCACAATAACCAGGCATGTGCCTGCATAGTAGCTTAGTTTAGTACATTAAATGTTTGTGTGTATTTAGAGAAAGGAAAAGTAATATTTTCTTGCATTTATTTTTGGAAATCCTTCCTGTAAAATAAGGCTTTGACAAACAGCTAGATATGAAGCAACCTCCTCCAAAAATTGCAACTGAATCTAGGACAAATATTTAATATCTCTCAAGAGCTATGGTTTGTGTTATTTCACTTTTTATCACATTCTGTTTTTCCCCTTTACTTAGGACAGAGCAAAAATGTAGGTATACCATGGGAAATGGTCTATTTTTTTTCAATAATTCTAATCAATTCAATCATTTTTAGTCCACTTTAACACAGTAGATTCACAAATACACCAGATGAACATATGGATAATGACCACACCTGAAAGTTTGTATCAGCCACTTTCAAACCTTTTCAAAGTTTTCCTGTTCTTTGAAATGGGATGCTGGTACAGGTACTGTACAAAGAAATGTGCTGCAAAGATAAATGTTGTGTCAGTTATCTTGCTGAATAGTTTAAGTGGGTGTGAATGAATGGGTAGACAAATATGATATTTTCTGATTATACCAATAATGATAGTAAAAAGTCCAAATATTTACAGTTCTTTTGTTATGGAGAAAAATGAACTAATTTTCAGCAGGAGCAAACTGGAATCAACATGAACTATCCTGAGCTTGTGATTTGGCTTTGAAACCCAGGTCATAACTTGTAGTTGTTTACTGTCAACTACACATATCTAAGTGGCAAGTAAGCAGAAGAAAAGAATGAAGTTTTAAAGAAGCAGAGTGTAGTTCAGAGTCCTGAGGTTCAGAACAAAATGGCTCTTAGAGGGAAGAGTGTCCAGAGATCAGGGATGGTGGCAGGTGAAGGCAAGGAATTCATTCTCAACTTACACTTGAGGTATTTTTAGTATTTGCTTTCTGTTACATGTTAACCTTTCATCTGAACAAGTCAGCTCACCTGCTGTGGAACAAGTATCCAGAGCTTGCATGGTCCACAAAGCTAAGTGTACTTCATGGTGGATCACGTGCTTTATACATTGTTGAATGTATAACACATGCAAATTGTCGTTACAGCTATCTGTGTTTTTTTTTTTTTTTTTTTTTTTTTTTTTTTTTTTTACTAAGTTTAATGCCAGATGGTGTTTTCTTGTTTTGATGAATCCCTCCTTCAGGAATATCCATCCTACAGGAATTAATGGGACTCCAGTTTTTTGATGGAATATTTCTCATGGTGTTAAAGGACCAAGACAAACGACAAATGATCAAAGACAAAGGATCAAATGCTATCCTGTTTTCTTTTTATGTTAGATAACAGAGATTAACAAATCTCTGCTGGTAGAGTACTATTGCCTGGCTTCATTCATTGTTTACAAAAGCAAAGAAGAAAGGACCAGCCAGAACAGCAACATGTTATAAGCAGGAGTTGCATTGCTCGGCTCTCAGAGTAAAAAGTAACTCTATGAAGTAGCCTTTTGCCAGGCTGAGACTGTGACTATGTTCAAGAGATCAGGTGACTGTATAATTTAAGCTGATTTCAACATTTTAATAATAATTTCAGTTTAGTAATTTTAATAGACAAACCTGACTGCTCCACTGGTTAGATCATTTTTTACCTTCTGTATCTGTAGCTATGTGGGAGCACATTAGATGTACCAACACCAGGAGAATTTTCCTATGATGATCTCACTGCCTTCCCAAAGGCCTTTCACATTTTCTCTTTCTATTGCAAGAGGAATAGAGAACACACTTGGAGATGTGGTATCATGTGTGCAGCAGCAGTCTCTTCACAAGAGTTCTGACTCTGGGAAATTTATGAACCAGACTTTTACATCCTGGGCTGAATGCTTAGGAAACAGTAACCTTCTCATTTGTGTTAATTAAACACAGATGGTAGAGTTTTGATATAATAGAAGAACACAGTGGCAGAAATATTTTTATTTGAAAAATTGTACCTCCAGAACTGTTAGTTTTGTATTTAATCATGCTTATTCTCTTGGGTTTTTTGAAAGTTAATAATAAAACTCCAAAAGACTTTGAACTGATTCCTGGAGATCTAGTCCTGAACTTGTGCACTTTGGTGATCAGAAATCATTTAAGTCACCTGATAAATAGGCAGACTTGACATGTGTGATAGTCTACTACAATTGCCTGTTAATAGATTTATATTAAGATTCAAAGGAAAGTGCATGGCAAGTATTGTTATGTTGGATTTGATGCAGTCTTAGAATGTTATGATGGTTCAGGTCATAGCTGCTACTTTGATTAAGTTTTTGTAGCCTTTAGATCCAGTTGATCTGCTTAAAAAAGTTTTACTTACTTATTTATTGTGGTTGACTCAGAGGTAGAATCACATGTATGGATTCCTGTGAGTGGGTAAAGTCTGCTGCGTGAAAATGTGCTTGAAAACTGGAACATGTTGCTGAAAAGATTTGCTGTGCATTAATATTTCTATTTTGTATAAATGTCAGTCTTCGTGATAATAACTGTTTAAAGAATGGCACGAGACAATTTTTGTTCGGAGTTACCCTCTGATTAGAACACCTGGCTTGGTTTAGGAGGAAAACTGTTTATAACTTTTAGATACAGAGTATTAAATCAGATATGCTACAAACATTTATGGTGGACAACATTTTAATAACTTCTCTCTTCAGAAAAGTGAAAATATCCCTTAAAATATCTTTCCTCTTACTTTAATGGCAGACATTATACAATTTGTAGGAAGTTAAAAGCAGTACTGTGCAAGTCATTTCACTAATAACATGCATTTATAGTACCTTTATGTTTTTATTTATACAGATTTGGTGAAAATAGGAGCACAAATCAGAGACCAAAGTGTACTGCACTCAGGAATCCATCAGTGACACAATAGTTGGATCAGGATGTCCCTGAATGCATGATACTGCTACTTTAATATGTATTCCAATCTGTGTAGCTACCAAGACGCAAAAAAGTCTCCTAATGCAGGCAATTAAATTGCATTGATAACTTTAACATCTTTCTCAGTCATCACAAACGTATTTCCCATATGGCCAACATTCAGTATGAAACTTATAGTAGTAAAATGCATCCATGCATGCCAAAATCTCTATATGAAGCAGGCCAATAACATGCAGGTGTGATTACAGCCAGCAACAAGGACAAGATTCACTACCGCCAGTATAATGAGAAAAAGAGCTTGATATACATCTCAACTGTATCCTTTAGAGATTGAAAGGAATGGATAAAGTGAGATGGCTATCTGAATCCAGAGTTTTAGAGATCAGGTTCAGCATTAAGGGGCACTATTTACTGTGGCTGTGTGCTACAACACTTGCAGGTAGCAGGAAAGAGAGTTGTAGGTATGAGTTTAGTGTCATCTGTACTTTGTAGCATCCAACCCACTACTGTCCTGGAGGAGGCAGAGGATGCCAATATTGCAGAAATAATAATTGGACACTCCGTCTCTAAGGGCCAAGAGAAAGTTGAATTCTACTCTGAGGTCTGCAGGGCACAGTAACCAGTGTATTGAAAATTGCTAGTGATGCACCAAATAAGCATTTTTTTTTAAGTCAAAAGTATATGGGGAAAAGAAAAAGATGTCAGTCACTGTGATATCTCGGCAGCTGCCCAAAAACCAGTAACTGGAAATGTGTGGATCAGCACTTGAGAGAAGTTTGTGAAATGAAGTTTTATTGGCTCTTCAGAGAAATTCATCTTGCTGAAATAGTTTTCTTGTTTACTTGCCTTGAGAAAGTCAGTACTGCATCTGTATCAGATCCAAAAAATTGTACCCCCCCATCTTCCACATCTGAAAATCATTATGTCCACTAGATATAGTATTGCTCCTGTTATAGCTGCTTGCTAGAAGTAGCTTTCCAGTCTGTGTGGTTTGCTTCCTTCTCAAACATACAATTTCCTTCCACAGTGGAAGATTATGTAGTTTATACTCTTCTTTTTGAATTAACTCAATCTAAACTTGCAATATCTTCAGTTCCTTCAGGTGCCAGAGATCACCATATCCTAGTTCAAAGGAGTTATACCATCTGTATGTACAGAACCTGAAAGGAGCTTCTGGCAGTTTTATGAAAATCCACTAGAAGCCTAAAATTACCCTGAGTTTTGGGGATTATACAATATGAATTTGTAAATTATGAAACTCTTGGTGGTTCAAAGGAATTCAGGTAAAGATCTAGTCAGGTAACTGGCAGAAACTGTAGATATTGGAAAACTGACTAACCTACTGCTTTCTGTGTCTAGAGTATATTTTTAATTCTGCAAGACTGCATTAAGATTTAACATTTGTAAACAGGTCACCATTAGAAACTGTTTGAACTCAGAGTGAACATATGTTTCTATTTATAAAACATCCAATAGAAAGCTGTCCCATGCTTATCTTTCCTTGATATTCTAAAGTAATTAATTAAAATGTAATCTCTATATTCTGAAAAATCCTCTGATACTGGTTATAAGCTTATTGCATTTTACTGATTAGACAATTTTGATTGATTTAGTAGTTGGCATTCTGTGTATGTTTTTGCCTGTACAGCTTTGGTTCATGATGACAGAAGGAAAAGACAAAAACTGGAAGCAAAATGATTTAAAAATTCCAAAGAAAATGAATATATTTTTAATATTTCTGCATACAACCAAATGGTTCTGCAAGACCTGGTACTAATTCACTTTCACCTTTTTTTTTAAATTCTGGAAAGGGTCTTTGCAGAACTGGGGAAAAGATGTATTGTGCTATGACTCAGCCTGTGTGTCTAAAGTTTTGAAATTTCTGTGAGTGTAGGAAGGCCACAGCATTTTAAATACTCAATCACATGCTAACTCTCTATCTGTCCTTAGTTTTTCTATATCAACTTTTGTATGATTTATGAGATTTTCAGTGAGATTTGCTTTTTGGATTCCTTTTGATCTTTTAAAAAGTCCACCTTGTGCGTAACATTTTGCATATCAACATGTGCTGTAGGTCCAATTATGCAGGATCCTTTCAAACTGTATGAAACCCATGTGATCCGCAGCATCACTCTAGAAATCAGTAGCACCATTTCACATTAGGCCTCTGTGATCTGATAGGCAAGTCGTGTTTTTAAAGAAAAATGCCACATAAAAACAAACACAATTGATCTTTTCAACAATTTTTAGTTTATGCCAATCTTTTATAACCCCGAGCAGCACAGGCAAAATGCCAGCCTTGGCAATCTTTGCAGACACTCTAATATGCCAAGTTCTGGCAACAGAATGTTTTTGATCAGAATTGTTTTCCAGTCTCAGTAAATGACTTCGAATGCTGGTATGCTTATTATGGGTAAGACATCCGTGGAGACCACAATGATTGCAATCAAAATGTAGTGGAGAAAATAGGAAGAGTTAGTGTCATTTCTGTTTCTCACTATCCTCTTCATTGTGACAGTAAATTAATACAGCTCAGCTTCTACTCTGGTAAGCCTTTTCCATAAGAGCAAGGTTTTAGAATTCCAGTGCTTAACATTCACAGTGAAATATTCTACAGTGTTACAAATGTAGTGGAAATCTAGTATGAAATGCAAAAAAGTATGTCTGTGCAGTGTCCTGATAAGAATGTACATGCAGAGAGGAGTCAGAGAATTTGAAATGATGATTCTCAAAGGAATTTTAACATAGTCCCCTTTTACCTTACAGAGAATTTTCTAACACTTCCTTTGGCAGATATTTTCTAGCTTATGTGCAGCATGGATGTTGCATTTGCCATGGAAATCATAACTTTGAATTGCTTTACATTTTGGTGAATGTGAATTTCTTAAGCTGACATAATAAAAGTATTCTTTTAGGGTGCTTTACATCCTTTAAAATAACTGCACCTGTGTTTGCCATAAAGTATACTTGTAAGGTTTGATCACAAGTGCTATAAAGACAAGGAAATTGTTGTGATTATGTTACGTGTAATTGCTTCCCTAGGATGCATTTTCTGTGTATTAAGAACCTAATGCAATACTCTGGCTGTTGACTTCGCAGAGCTGGATGAGTACCTGAAGCTTTGACTTCCTAGTACCTCAAGTATACTTGTAGTTCTGTTGCCTTGGGACATTAAATAAGAGTTGTTATTATAATATACTGCTCCAATTAGATGTAGCCACAAAGTATGGTCTGTACTGACTTATTTTACAAAATATGTTTTCATGTGATAAAGAGTTGTTTCTTACCCATTACTTCTAAAGTCAGTCAAGTATGAACTCTTCCCCTCTGATTACTTATATATACAATTTGAAGCTTGCCAGATAACTTTTTGGACTAGGCACTATGCAAACAATGACAAGGGCATTTTCTTTAAAGCACAAATGACATTTTTTCATGAAAATAGCCACATTTTACTTTATTCATCATGAAAAGTGGTGAATCTGAACTGAGCACAGAAATGAATAAAATCAAGCTCAGATGATATTTTTGCTTTAGAAAAACAAAAAAGAAGAACTCAAAATAGGATTTGGCACAAAATTGCCTCTATGCTTATATTTGCTCTTCAGTTTGCTATAAAAAATGACCTTTTCAACGTTTTCTCCTTGTGAGGAGGCTCTTATCTTCTGTTTCATTTCCAAAGGAGATTAGAGCATTAATGTAATGCATTCTTCCCCTAAGAGAAGCCAACATCAGGACCAATTTCTTCTTTCACCAATCAATATGGTGGTACCATGTACCAGCTGGACAAAGGGAGAATCAAATATATTCTTAGCTCCCCAGGACAGATATCTCAGTGAAGAAATGGAAAGTAGGCTGTAGAGTTCACTCTAATAACTTCAAGGTACAGGTTCCCAGTAGAAGTTGTTATTGGATGCTCTTGTTTCTCAAGGGCTCTATCCCACTACAGTACAAATGGATAATCCAGTGATATTCTGGTTTAATGAGCTGCCTTCAGCCCATCTGAAGAAAGATGCCTTGATCCTATACAAATCATACATGATGAAAGAATGGTAGAATTGAAGTAATGAAATAGGAGGACAAGACAATGTTGGACTTTTCTTCTTAGCCCAAGACAAAGTCGAAAAGAGATAATGAAGTATTAATGTACTATACTATACTTCTGCTAATATTGTTGAATGTCACAAGCAGGCAAGGCAGACTGTTCTCAAATGCTCCGCTAAGGGAGGGATAGGAAAGAGGTGTTTTTCTTTCTAATTTTTATTTTTTAGTTTGCTTGTAATTTTTAACGCATTCTCAGATGTTACTGATTGGTAGTTGACATAATTTATGGTAACAGAAGAGTTAAAGTTGGAGCTGCTATACTTTTATACTCAAAACCTACTCTGGAAAATTAATACCTAAGTAACTATTGAAAAAACTTGAAATGTTCTCTGTGAAGAGGTTTTTCCTTAACTGTATAGTTAGAATTGGAATAATTTGGCATTTCTCAAATTTGCTTTTAAGGTACAGATATGACTTTTCAGTTGTAATCCTTTATCAGATATGTCAACTTCAAAAATTCTGTTTGACCTTAAAGACAGATTTAATATTTTGGAAATGCTTTTCTTCTTACTTTTACAAAACTATGAAAATAAAAAAATCTTGCAAGGGAGTTTTCATAGCAAAACCCTGCTGTAAATAAAAATAGGCCATAATAGAGAAATATGCCTTGGCTTTCTGAAGCTTCTTGTTTACAAAATACTTTAGAATTAAACTAATGTTTAACAGAGGTAAAAGTAAGCTTTGTCTATCCCAGTGCAAAGCATATTGAAATAGACTTTATGGAGAAATTTTCTGTGGGGTCCTGGTAGCATGAATGAGACCTTCCCTCACAGACTAGAAAGCATTAGTGTAGCTCCTGTGTAGCTCCTATTTTATGTTCTCAGGTCTGCACCAATCTTTGAACCTGAACTCTCCAATGTCTCTACCTTTTGTTTTGAGACAACAATGCAACAGAAAGACAAATATGTGGTCTTTATGATCGAAGGTATTCCACCTCTCTAAATAAAGCACTTTATTTGCTTTATTGACACCAAAGTAATGTAGTAATGCCGTACTTCTCTGAAAAAATAAAGATTAATTCTTCATGTGGAATTTGGGACATTAGACATTAAGCCTATGTATTTCTGCTGATAGTTACTGCCACGTCATCTGCTTCTGCGAACTTTACTCATTTTATTCTACTATTGAAACAGCTCTCTTTGTGATCTTTCAGTTATGGTGCAGTGTATTCTGCTACATAAAGCAACTGTCGTTACAGATCATAAGATGTCCAGCCTGTATAACAGTTTTTTGTCATTGTTAGAGGTACACCTAGATCTGTAACCTCTGCCCATACAGAGAGTGACCAAAAGCAGTTGCATAGAAAAAAATCTAAAACATGCTGAGATGCCTCTTCACAATACACCTTCAGTTTCCGAACAATTTAGAGTTAACAGACATTCTCTGACAGAGGATTATTGATAAGATTTATGATAGAGGTAAGACAAGTGATGTGAATGATTCTTAGTCATAGATGAGGAGATGATGAAGAATTGACCAAAAAGTCTGACTCAACAGAAAATCATTTAAATCATTTGTGCTACATGGGATTTGAGATGATGAAAATTTTGTATTTATCCTGCATTTTTACCTCTATTACGTACAAGAAATAATCTAATAAGGAAGATTTTTAAAAAAATGTTTCTAAAAAAATTCAATCATTTTGTATTTTGTCAGTGAGTAATTTCAATAGGTATAACACTCCAAAATAAATTCTTTATCTTTATTTCCATTGGTTGTCTATTTAAGCTATCAAACAGATTCCTGTTTAGTAACCTATTTTGACCATATCACTACAACTGGCACACTGTCATTCTGCCAACACAATGCACCATTTGGAAAAATCTGGGAATATGGACATTTCAACTGCTGGCTTGGCTAGAAAAAAAGTCTCGTCTCTGGAAAGTTCCAAGTGCTTCAGTCTGCTTTATTGACTAGGTTATGTTAGACTGGTGCAAAGAAAAGGGTGGTTTTCCTCTTACTTCCACTCTTTCTGCTTGTTGTGTTGGAAACAGTGAGTATGTGACTTTGTGATGACTTACACTGAAAGCCAACCCTCCAAAAACCATAAGTTTTCCTTTGGGTTAGTAAACTGATGTGATTCTGTATGGCTCCATTTAGTGTTAGAATTTATGAAAATGAGGGAATAGCAATGTACAGCCATGGGAAAGCAGATTGGATTAAGCCATTTAAAAATGACACTTTCAGACCTTGTGGTCCCTTCTGAATAATCTCTTGTCTCTCAAGGGACACCCAATTTGCCATTTTAAAGTATAGTCAGGGAAGAGGAAGAAGTGGATGTGGCAAGATGAAAGAGAATAATACAAAAGGTGTTCAGAAGGCATGGGTGGTATAATGTCTCCTTGAGAACTGCTTGTAGAATTAGTTTGAACTTGAGACTGTCTTGTGGAAACTCACTTCCAGAATTCTCTTATATTAGTCTGGTGCATAAGTGTTACTTATTATTTTGCAGGCAATTCAAGTGATGTGGTGGTTCTTGTGCTTCCTTATGTTCCACTTTAACCAAATAGTGACTTGTATTAGATAATTACTACAAGATCTGTTACTGGTAAAAAGTAACTTCAGTTAGTCTATTTTTGGCAAGGTTGTGCACTCAGGGAATGTTAGTGAAACAGACTGAGCCATTCTAATGGCAGAGGATTATTTTTTTTTTTCAGAGAAATAATATTTCTATAACCATGTAGTTTTGGCTTTGTGATTTTCCAGTCATTACTGGAAAGTGTTAAAGTGTCTTATGCTACAGAGGCTGACTTTGCATAGAATACTTGTCATTTGCTCAGTCTTCACTGCTGTTCATATTTAAACTAATGATGAATTGCTGTTTCAAAGTCTTCATCAGATTGTGCAGATATTTTCTTTGAGCATATACCCATTTATTCTCAGAGGACTGTCTGGATGGTTTAATTGATCTAATGTAGCACAATGGCATGTGTCAATCTACAGGCAGCCCTTTCTTAATGCCTCACTTCTGTTCTCTTAATTTGGCTTCAGAGAATGCTACATCACAATGAATGAGCAATAAGTACCATACTTCTTGATTGTGTAGATGAATTGATTGATCCACTGCATTTGTTAGGGCCTCAGAATCTTTCACACAATTTAGAAAGAAGCATATTTATCTTTTTCTTTCTTTCTTTCTTTCTTTCTTTCTTTCTTTCTTTCTTTCTTTCTTTCTTTCTTTCTTTCTTTCTTTCTTTCTTTCTTTCTTTCTTTCTTTCTTTCTTTCTTTCTTTCTTTCTTTCTTTCTTTCTTTCTTTCTTTCTTTCTTTCTTTCTTTCTTTCTTTTCTTTCCTTTCTTTCTTTCTTTTCTTTCTTTCGTCTTTGCATTTACTAAGCAGTTCAGGATAATTTTTGTGACTGCAGGCATGTCTATTTTCATGTCACTGCTTGTGGCCATTGAGTTAATATAAAAGTGGTTTTCAGGTTTTTACATGTCATAAGTTTCTGCTCTGTGGCGTATTTGTTGGATCAGCTTGTTCTATGGCCTTTTGTTTTACTTAGAATAAATAGGGATCACAGTGATTCTTCTGATAGAAGTTTTAGTTCTGTTTCAAGTTATAGTGAAATCACCTTTTTTTTTTCAAGCTATTTTTGAAAACTGATTTAGGAAGGAAATGAGGAAATAAACCTTGGTATTGAGCCAGAATCAGGGTATGTATGCTGACCAGGCTCAGTTAACTGGAGCTGTTTTGTGGCTTTCAGAAAATTTGGATCTGTAATAGAGGATAAATCTTCTAAGTAGTAACCAGTTGAGATAGTTGGTAGAACACAAAGCTAAATTTTGTTTGTTCATGAAAACATTGAGTATGGGGTTTTTCAGAGTAGTAGTTTAAATAGCCTTTTTTTTTTTCCTCATGAATTCCCTGAATGGATTTCTTTCCTGTTGTCTTCTGTTATCTGCTGTTTCTTCTATCAGGTAACATGCTCTCTATACTTAGAGTTGTGGATGATAAGGCTAGTGTCCTTCCACCTGAGATAAAGGTTCTTCTCTGTAGGTCATTCCTGGATGAATGAGGGAAATGTTGTACCATAAATCTGCTTCAGAGTCTAATGAGACTTCTGGACTTGTTGTCTAATCTCACTACTTTTCATTTTGACTACACAGATGGCTGAATAGTCTGGATTTATAATTTCCTCTAATTTGGTCAAATTTTGCATCCCTAGAAACCAGAACAGATTGCCCATTGCCCAGTTATCTAGATTTTTCTTCAATCTTTGTACTCCTATGCTCCAGTGGAGATCTTAGTGAAGGTTCTTATTCCAGCTGTGCTTCTGTCAATGAAGATGGCCTGCAGCACTATTTTTCTTGGCAGCATTTTGAGTTGTTGATGATTTTGCATTTGAGTATAAAGAAATTGTGTGCAGAATATTAGAATCTTTAACTCTTTCTTATAAAAGCAACTACAAAAATCCAGAATGAAAGAACCATGTCAAATATTACACTAAAATGCTCTTAGTCAGAGTGACCTATAATTCTTCACCCTTAAATTTGATTTGAGGAATATTTGTAGGTGGATTTTATCATTTGCAAATAATTGCAGCTGCATTTTATAGCACTTAGCCTGATCACAGTTCCCACAGATCTATGGTGAACTGTGAGTTACATGTTGCCTTTCTTCCATTATGGGGTCTGAGGATTTTTTTTTTAATTATTGTTTATTTATTTATTTATTCATTCATTTATTTGTTTCTTCCTTCTGATGTATCTCGTACCAAAGAATTACATTTCTCAGACATATTTTGATAAAATGGTACTTCTTAAAAACATCCTTGGCCTTAAGTTTCACCAGGTTGAATATTTGGAAAAAAATCTCAGAAAGAGAGAAGAATTTTTTTTCATCTCAGAAAGCCTTGGAATGGGCTGCCTGGGGAAAAGCTGGAGTCACTGTCCCTTGGAGTATCCAAGAAATGTGTAGATGTGGCACTGGGGGACATAGTCAGCGGGCATGGTGGGGATGGGTTGTCTGGTGGATTAGATGATCTCAGTGAACTTTTCCAACCTTAATGATTCTGTGATTCTATATAATCCAAATTTACTGAAGATAAATTTTTTTGCAGTAAGATAAATATTTAGTAAGCCTGATGGAGAAGGTTTCTTTTCTAAGGGGTGGAACTTCTGCTTAAGAGCAGCAAGATGAGTGGAGAGACTGCTGTTACATAGAGCTACTATCTCATAGTACATTTATGTGGTGAGAGCATGAAAAGGAACTGAAAGTGAGTCTTCGTGGCTGAGAAATTTTCTCCCCAGGATATCAGCTCTTCTGGATGTTGGACTCTTACTCATTTCCACCACATTTTGGAAAGTGACTTGTTCCATAAATGTTGGCAAGCTACCGTCTCCAATCTACATTTTTCAGCTATGTTTGAATTGAATTGTCAGCCTGACCTCGGTATCAGTGAAAGTTATGGAGCAATTGATCTTGAGGGAGATCACACGGCACGTGCACGGCAATCAGGGGATCAGACCCAGCCAGCACGGGTTCAGAAAGGGCAGGTCGTGCTTGTCCAACCTCATCTCCTTCTACGACTGGGTGACCAGACTGGTAGATGAGGGAAGGGCTGTTGATGTAGTCTACCTGGACTTCAGCAAAGCCTTTGACACGGTCTCCCACAGTATTCTCCTGGGGAAACTGGCAGCCCGTGGTGTGGACAGGTTCACTCTTCTCTGGGTTGAGAATTGGCTAGAGGGCCGTGCCCAGCGGGTAGTGGTTAATGGAGTCAAGTCCAGCTGGCGTCCTGTCACGAGTGGTGTCCCCCAGGGGTCGGTATTGGGGCCCATACTGTTTAATATCTTTATTGATGACCTGAATGAGGGGATTGAGTGTACCCTCAGTAAGTTTGCGGATGACACCAAGTTGGGAGGATGTGTCGATCTGCCTGAGGGTGGGGAGGCCCTTCAGCGGGATCTGGATAGGCTGGACAGTTGGGCTGAGGTCAATGGGATGAGGTTCAATAAGGCCAAGTGCCGGGTGCTGCACATTGGCCACAATAACCCCATGCAATGCTACAGGCTTGGGGCAGAATGGCTTGAGGAGTGTATAGAGGAAAAGGACCTGGGGGTGTTGGCTGATGCTCGGCTCAACATGAGCCGGCAGTGTGCCCAGGTGGCCAAGAAGGCCAATGGCATCCTGGCCTGTATTAGGAATAGTGTGGCCAGCAGGAGCAGGGAGGTGATCATCCCCCTGTACTCAGCTCTGGTGCGGCCGCACCTCGAGTACTGTGTTCAGTTTTGGGTCCCTCACTACAAGAAAGACATCGAGGCACTGGAGCGTGTTCAGAGAAGGGCAACAAAACTGGTGAGGGGTCTGGAGCACAAGTCTTACGAGGAGTGGCTGAGGGAGCTGGGATTGTTTAGTCTGGAGAAAAGGAGGCTTAGAGGAGACCTCATTGCACTCTACCACTTCCTGAAGGGAGGCTGTGGTGAGGAGGGGGTCGGCCTCTTCTCCCAGGTAACTAATGACAGGACAAGAGGGAATGGCCACAAGTTGCGCTGGGGAAGATTTAGATTAGATTTGAGGAAAATTTTTTTCTCTGAGAGAGTGGTCCGGCACTGGAATGGCCTGCCTAGGGAGGTGGTTGAGGCACCGTCCCTAGCGCTGTTCAAGAAGCGTTTAGATGAGGTGCTAAGGGATTTGATTTAGTAGCTTGATGGGTAGGGATGGTGGTGTGAGGATGGTTGGACTAGATGATCTTGTAGGTCCTTTCCAACCTATGAATCTATGAATCTATGAAAGACTTGGATAACAATAATAGGGAAAATACTGAAGAACTGTGTGGATGTATTGGAAGGCTGAGAAGAAATTGGGAAGAAAATCAAGAGAAAAACCTGGAAGTAGTTCCACACATTTTAATTTATCTTTTCCTCTGATGCTCAGTCTGAGATCTTAAGGCTATAAGGCCTAAGGGCTATGTATAATCATGAATTGAGCAAACAGCTTGGATACATAGAAACTGATACGTGTTGGTGTAAAACTCCTTGCTCTCTGGGCAGTCAGTATACTGTTAAATCAACAGGGATCATGATTACATTTCAATGTACTTTTATTCTATAGCTGACAGTTAAAATTTGGTTTGTTTCTGAAAGAACAATTCCGAGTGTTTGATGATAACAGTGTTTATTGGAATACCCTTTTTTTTTTTTTAATTCTAGCAATAATAGGTTATTGAATGAGTTATAGAATTTAAGATACCATATTTTTGTTTTAATGTAAGACTGAAAACTCTGATTAACTGTGCACAGAACAGGCTATTTTTCAGGAAGAAGTCAGGGTACATTTTGTGCCGGGCAGTGTGTCTAGGCGGTTGTGGAATTTTGTTTGTTTTCATCAGTGTTGTCTTTAATGGTAAGTGATACTTTTTTGTTACACTTGTTCGTGGCTCATCTGGATTTTCAAAATTGAGTAAGGAGTGATTTTGATACTAGGAATTTTGTAGAATCTCCTTCACAATTATTTTCCTTTCAATCAAATTTACTACAATGACACTTACTTAAGGTGTCTTTCTTGTCCAAGGACATTAGCTTTAGGCATCTTAATTCATCTTGTCTTTACTGATTGGAACATGAAACCTTAGTGCCACAACTTTTCCAAAATAATAACATCTGAAAGTAACAAGGTAGAAACAAGGCAGAAACTGATGATTATGGATGCTACCCAAAATATTTTGATCCTACTAAAACAATTTGTCTCTTGCCCTCTCTTCCCTGTCTATCAAATCCAGACAAGGAATACTCACAAGTTCCTTGGTGCTTGATTTGTTGTATCACACAGAGTTCATTTCCATTGATAGTCATATACTATATTTGAAGTAGTCACCACTAATACTTAGCATTTATCAGTAATATGACTGATATGACTTTTACCAAATTAGGGAATCATAGAATCCTTCGAGTTGGAATGGACCTTTAAAGATCATCTAGTCCATCTCCCCTGCAATGAATAGGGTCATCCACAGCTAGATCACATTGCTCAGAGCCTGTTCTAGTTTGGTGAGTAGTAATGCATAAATTAAGAATTTGTTTAGAATGATCTTTGTATGGTATTTGCAGGGTATTTATTGCTGTGGAATGTACAGCCTACTCTACCTATCTGTGGTGGAGTAGGCTGTATGTGACAAGGAGTTAACTGGTATCAGAATATTTTTGTATTTTGTTTTATTTTAAAAGGGAGTAAGACTCCCAAAGTCTTGAGGAGAGGCCTGGTCAATCATGCAAGGCATTCAGATACTGGCACACTTTGTGTATGTGGGAAAATGTTGATATTTTGTAAGGATTAATATTGTATTCAATCGTATTGCGGTGTTTTATGCTAGTGTTCTTGTAGCCTGTAGCTAAGATGCTTTACAGCGTGCCAGGTGATGTTGATTGTATATTAAAAAATCTGTTAGGATCTGTGTTTGACATTACTGCATCTTAACATATGCTTAACACAGTTGCACTAGCTTTTCATGCATGTATAGCTTGTAATGGCAAATATTGACTGCAGTGTCCAGTTCTGCATTCCGTTGTAGTTGAGTGTCAATACTTGAATTACTTTTCTTCTGTCTAATCTTTTTCCTTGTCAGTTACTTCTCCCTATTAAAACTATTCTGTATGATTCCTTAGAAAATGTAAATGTATTTGTAAAAACAGAAGAGATACACAAATACATACAAGCATAGTATGGTGACACTGCTTATGTATTGATTTTGGCAAAACCACATGCCAGTTGGGGGAAGGCAAAGGCTAATATTCAACAGATGGCAAAGCCCTAAATCCTATAATAATGACTGCAGTTATTTTCATTACTGTCATCTGATGACACACACAATAGCTGAAAAAGACTTAAACTGGGTAATCACAGAAAATATACTCAAGAGGACCAGATGCACTTCAAGTTATCACAGTTTTGATGGATGTTCAATCTGAGTGTTACTTCTGTCTATATTCCAGGTATATTTACAGCTGAGGACTAAAAGGCACATTGATTGCTGTCATATACTGGGCTAACATTTCTTCTTTCTGCAATAACCAGGAACAAAAATTAAAAACTGGCATATATTGCACATAGCAAAATTAATTTATATTGCTCATATGTCTGTGTACTGTTAGCAAATATAAACAGGTTGCTCCAGAAGTAATGCCTCCACTGTAATATTATTTGGTAGAGCAAATTCTGAGCTACAAAACACTATTTTTCAACATAGCCACAACTGGTAGCTATGCATTTTCACATCTTGAACAAGAACATGCATGCCACACTTGTAAAAATCTGCATGGCTGTTCAGAACATGGCTTGTCTTTTACATCACTGTCACCACTGCTGAAAAGCATTACCCACCACCTACCTCATTTTGCTGTCATCCACTCTTTGGTCTCCATAAACATCCAACAATCATTGATGAATGTCAGTGGGTACATTTTTTTCTGTGTCGAGAAATTCACTTCCATACCTTTACTTCATATGTACTCCCATGTCAGATGGCATTCTCTCAGGCTGCCCCTCTGCTTCCATCTGTTACACAGCAACAACATGTAACGGAATAAGTGTGGGAAGGTTCAACCTCTGCTGCCATGCCACCACCATTTGCTTTTGATGTTGTGGGGCATCATAATAAAAAAGGAGGCATTATTTTCCTTGCAACCATTGAATAAATCTAATTTGCAGATTTGTCAACATGAAAATCAAAATATTTAAAAAACAGAAAATCTTTGTTTGGGAAACATAAATAATTAAAAATAGATCAGGTGAGTTTCTGTATGGTCTGATAAATATAACATCAGCTTAGGTAAGGAAAATCATCAGAAGATTGCATCTCAAAATTTTGCAGGGTTAGTTTATTTTGGTCCTTATAGCTTAAGACACCTACAAACTGTCTGACATTATCCTTCTAAGGAATTATCATTTCATAATGTAATGTTTTATTAATGACTTTTCCTTTTCAAATTTGAAGACAAAAATTATGATAATCTGTGACAGCATCGGATTTTGGAATATTGTTTAGATTGTATCTGAATATTCATTTTATTACTTTGTGTAAAAATATTTCCTGTTGATTACCTAGAGATTTAGGAGTGACCAAGTACAACCAGTTAAAAAAAAGTGCCCAGCAAAGGAGACTTTTTTCTAAGGTGTTCATTTTAGCATCTGCTGTCAGATATGCAACAGGCTTTGGCTCAGGTTGTGTTAATAAGGGCGTGCAATGATCTCTTCCTTCACATTTATTTATTTTTTTTTTAAAGAAGAATGTAAAATCATGTTATTTTAACAGTTCTGTACAAAACCTACAAATACTTCAACAAAACTATAATATTCCACATCTACCATCACTGATCTAACACTTACCTTTAAGCCAGCTCCTCCTGTGACATTTTTAAACTGTTTCTTTCCTTTGCTGGGCTAACAGTATAAAGAGACCAGGAAAACTGCTCTGAACACGGCATTACTAAAATCTCTGCAAATAAATAAATAAATAACAAAATTCCAAGTTAAGTTTTTTTTCTGACCATTCTTTCTGTAACACAAAGCAGACTGAGAGAACCCGAAGAAAAAAGTCTTGTTAGGTCAGACTTCTGTTTTGTCAGCTGATGTTGATCTACTTACACAGGTTGTTTTTGGTGTACATCCTGATGTATTCATGGTTTCTATAGAGTGGTGCATTAAAAAAGGCATAAGCAAGGGACGAAGTCTGAAAACCAGCCTGAATGGGAAATTGAAATTATAACAAGACTTTTAATACCTGTTAATAAAATCAGTGATTTTTAAAGAAAGAAACAAACAAACAATGGAGAAAAAAAAAACCTCTACAACCTTAACAGGCATTATGGAGCGCATGCATCTTGATCTGCAATGTCAAGATCATTGAGATCTGTAGGAAATCACTCCCAAGTGTTTTCTTTACATCTCAGATCAAGCTCCTTTAGTTTGTTTAAAGACTCCCAAGAATGAAGCTGGATATCATCGCTATCTTTTTAATTTGGATGTTTGAATAGAATAAAAATCAGATTTGTGTCCAGAGATATTGTGTAGGAACCATGCTAAACTGATCTAGAGGTATCAGCTTTGATTCCCAAAGGTAATTAGAACCTCTAAACCTGCTGTGTTGTTTGCAGTCTCACTGTAATCAAAGGGAATTCAGAAGATTGGAACACTGTTGTAGAAATGATTAATTTGACACTATTTGATTCTGAGCATCAAAAACTGATCATCTGAAAACAAATCTGTATTGAAGCTGTGCATAAGAACAAAACCCATCATTTCGCTAAGTCAAGATTGGAGGGTAGAAGTCTTGGCCTTTAAAAATATTTCTAAGAAAAGTCAGTGTTGCATGAGCAGTGCTATGGTCTTTCTGTTTTCTGGTGGTGCTTGCACTTGTTGACCACGAGTAATCCTCTCTCATATCTCTGCTGGCCTCTCTTTCCTTTATTATTGTCTTTTTTTCCTCTAAAATCTTCTCATTCACATCAATTTTATTGGTGACAAAAAGTTATGACAGTGATATGTATCATTCAGTGACCGGATGGCATTTCAGTACATTTATAATTTTCATCTCCATGTAAATTTGGGAGGTCAATGAATCCCTCAGGTTTGTGTTTATATAACCTGTCTCTGGATGTATTTTGAGTTGTTTTGTTGGAGCTAAAGATTCTGTATGTTTTAAATTTTAGAATTACCTATGAGCTTCAAGTGAAATCAAGACCATATTGTCTTAGAAAGGATGTACATAAAGAGTAAATTAGAGTACCCACCACACACAACTTGCAGTCTGGACAGCAAATGGTCAGAATAGGAAAAAATGTTGTACCGTGGAATGGTGAATGTCATAGTAGCCAAATTTTTTTTCAGTTTCCTAATTCATGAGATTCAGTCTGCTATTAAGAACACATATATTTGGGATCAATAAATGTAGTTGCAGGGACTCCTGCTTGTTTTATAATCCTATTTTGGAAATTTGTCATAATAATAAAATCCATCATAGTCACTGAGTCTAATGATACATGTGGAATTGGATATATGGATAAACTTGCCAATTCCTTTCTCATTTCAGTATGGTTTGTAGGCTGATCTGATTTACCATTGGGAATGTTCTATAGCTCTCTTCAAAAAATTGATAACTTAAAAAAAAAATCAAACTAGAATTACCATCAGCCTTTTTTACATTAATGTTTTTTCTTCAAGCATTTACAAAAAATGAAAACAATAATTATGAAAATGAACCAAAATTTTTGTTTCAGTTACCACGGCTATATGAGCTGGTTAATATTAGAATAATACCTATTTAAAATTGCTTCTTATAAATGAAATGGAATTTAAAACCTCCAAAAACTAAATCAATAACAAAGTAGCTTACTTAGAACATTTCCTTTCAGTCCCATTTCATATGTTTATTTTTGTAGAACTGAAACTTGACATCAGTTCCTGTATTGTTATATTGATATATCCCATATTTGACATAGGCTAAAAACTTGTAAACAAAAGGAATACTTTTCTCACTTTGGCTAGGCTGTTATTTCAACTAGAAGGGAGAATGTGTACTTTTTTCTTCCATTTGTATATGAGTACTGCTGAAGTTCATTGGAATCTCTCCAGTGATAACTTTAGCAAACCCTTTGTAGCTAGTTGAAGTAAACAGTTTCTAGTTAGTCAAACCTCTTAGGTAGGGTGCCACACTTCAAAAACTTCTGTCCTTTCTTAAGAACGTGGCCTCATTTAGTTAGTTATGCTAGTAAGTTCTTAAATATCTAAATTCAGGCTCTCAGATTGGTACAGTTGAAATAAAAGAGTATTTCTAAAAATAAGTCTTTCCCTGTAGTTAGGCTATATGGTGTAAAGCTCAGTGGTAGAGTTGGTGAAAATAGATAATTATGGAATTGTAATCACTAACTTCAGAAATAGAAAAAAATGTACTGTTAATGTATCACTGTCAAATTAGGTGGTTGGATAGGGATACTATGCATGGTTCAGCTTTTTTTTTAATTACTTTTGTGTGGCATGTAGGTTGTATGTACATAATGTCTTTAGAAATAGAAAATTTGTCTCTGCATCTTCATATTCTACAGAATCTAAACTTGCTCAATATTTATTTAGTTCACACTATTTAGAGGCTTTAGTGTTGTCCCTTAAGGAAGCAAAAAATTTGCATAAAAAGATAGGAAAACATAAGAACAAATTATTTCTCCAAATAGATTGATTTTAAATCCAATGTTTGTAAAGGTCTTTTATCTTCAGCAGAGTGATGGATTAGTTCTTTAAAGGAGAATGGCAGTAATTAGTTATAATACCTGAGAGAGCTCAATAAATATTTACTAAATTAAGATTATTTATGATTTAAATTCTAAGTGTTCAGAAGTCTCCTGTGGGTGCAGAGTGCCTTTGGTTAGGAGCTGTGTAAGTACGGCTGCTATCCTGACCAGCATACAACCCAAAATAAATGCCGGGGTAGACAGGAACAAATGAATTGCCCAAGGGCATGGAGTTAGCAGCAGATCTAGGTCTATGATCTCTAAAGCCACCCTGGAGCATTACCTACGGGAGCAGCTACTTGCTTTTCCCTTCTCATCCCTAATCCTTTGACTTCCAACCATTACTCAGTGCAGAAATGTAACTCTGATCCACCATCAAGGCCTTAGTGAGCTCCTTATCTTGTGGCTACCTTGATCCAAGTCTTTTGCTAAACATTCCTTTTTCTTTCTTTCTACCTATTTTTTTTTAACTGAGAATAATCTTCAGTTCCTTTGAGATGGTTGCTCTATCACACTCACAATCCATGCATTTACTTTAAAAATCTTGATATTTCTCACTTTGTTTAATCACTTTTTAATGCCTTTCCTCTCCTGTCACTGTCTCCTGTATCTTTCTGGGGCTCTCTTCTACTGCAGACTATCATCACTGTCCATTTCCTCTGCTGCTCTTAAATTGACCCTATATAAGTGGTGAGTGGATTGTGAGTCAGATGAGAGTTTGTTCTTTGCTGATGTTTTCCAGATGTTACACTTCAGATCTTCTATTAGAACAGTTAATTACAGTGGTCTGTACTAATTTGGTGGCTGACGGTCTTTTCCTCCTGAGATGGAAGTGACATAGCCAACAAGAATGAGGCAAATCCATGTGGACACTAACATTTCAGGTAGTGTCCTCCACATACTGTTTTTGGTGTACGCTTCAAATTCAAAAGAAATTTCAAATATGGCTGCTCCAGACAGCTGAACTAAGTGGTTTTGGGGAGAAACAAATGGGTGAAGGACTGCATGGGGAGCTCAAGTGAGCCTTTCTAGGAGAAAACAAGGCTATGCATGGAGTCACTTCATCTTGTGTAAATGTTGCTTAGGAGGGACTAAAACAGATTTGAGGGAGAATATTTCTAGGGACAGTGGCTTTGTCATACATAACATTTTCCTCTTAGTTTATATGTCTATGTGAAATTTATTTTATTTGAGTAATTGCTTTATAAACTGTCCTACCCTTCTGCATAGGCTTCATTTCTGAGATCATATAATTCAGTGGACCCTTGATTCAACAAAGGACTCCAGGCACCCAAGGTGAGTTGTGCTAATAGGGGATTTTCCTAGGAACACATACTGACAAATATTTTCTGTAATCTAGACAGCAAAATGTCTTGCTCTGTTCGAAGAAAAGTATTCCCTCCCTCCCTGCCTTTGAGAATAGGCCTACAGAGGTTACTTAAAACTGCAACAACAGTTCATGCAGCTGTTACCTTCAAGTATTACTTTTCTGTGTTTCTTCTTCACAGTGAGTTTAAGAGCTGAGCATCAGTAGCACTAATCCCAGTGTTTCAGATTTTTGTTTATATTACAGAGTAAGGCAATGTCTCTGAAGGAAACCAAATAGTAGTACAGAGGTTCCTTACAGCTGAGCTGTTGGAGAATTGTCTAGAAAGGCATTCAACATAAATTTCTAGGGTTTACTCTGATTTCATCTTATCACTGTGTTACATTCAGCTGTAATATATTCCTCTCTAGAGTTTGATCTTGATATCTAGAGAAGAGTTTTTGTGATCTCATAAGATGATGTATTGCCAGATGTATGTATGTGCGTCTATGTGCTTATATATATATATATATATGCATACTTCAGTGTGTTTCATCGAGACTACTTCAGTCTGTTTCTACCAGCTAAATTGTATAGCGGCAAGCCAAAATTAACTCCGATCACTGGTGCCAAAAACTGGTGGGGACAAGTTTAGAATTGGTTTACAAATGAAACAGCTTATATAATGAGTTTTTCCAGCTGAAATAGCAACATAAGATGGTATCAAATGAATTTCTTTTTTTTTTTTCCTTTGGCAAGAAGGGCAGTATTGCTAGAACTTCTCATCTGTTGATTGTTAGATCTAAAGACTTTTAAGTATGATCTGTTCCTCACACAAAAGAACTCATAACCCAAAGAGGATGAAGTCTTTAACTGAATCCTTAGGTCTGTGCAGAGACCTAAATAAGCTTCCATATATCTCCATAGGAATGTAAGTACAGTCTATCACAGTAGCAAGATCAGGACCCAGATTAGTATAAAAACTTTGGAACATTCAAGAATCATAAGGAATAGGGTGGAGAGCCTTACAAACATAGTTATTTTTGATGATTTTCAAAATATCTCTGCTTTGGATAATAGTCACAGCCTAGGTAGTTTTAGTCAGCTGAAGTGTACCTACAGGATAGAATGCAGACTAGTATGGAGTAAACAGAGTTTGTTTTCCAGGTAGTCATACCAAGAAGGATTCAAACATCTAAAATTAGTTGTATAGTGACTTTTCTTGTTCATCTTACGATATCTGATTACTTGAATAACTTTACATTTCTAAAATGGTACTAGAGGCCTATGTTTAAACACATAATGTGTCCGCTTCACGCTTTTTTTAGCATTATAAACATATTTGACAACTTTCTGTTAGCTCCGTACTCCTAGTTACAGTTCTAGTGTGAGCCTGACTTTATATACGCAAACTCTACATTTGCAAACTCTATGAAAGACAGTCATATCAAGAAGAGGACAACAGCCACATATATGTGAAATTAAATCTATCTTTTATTTAGAGAATATTTCTTTCTAGTGGTTTCAAATTAAAGGATACAGGCTTTCACGTATTTAAGGTATGATTAAGTGCAGTAGGATTCTCAGAGATGTGTAGGGCACATTTTCTTTTGCTTTTTGTAGACAGACCTTTGCTCCCAAGTGCATAGATATTTTGAATGTTTTTAAAAATTATGGGAAGTCAGAATCTACTTTCTTTAGATCTTTCAATAGTTTGACAAACTTTGTCATTAATTCCCAACTGTATAAGGCAAGCAAGATTACTTTGTATATCTTAAAGGTGTTGTGAAGTGAAAACACTGAAGGATTTTGGAATCTTCACGAAGTGTAGGAGGGCCATCAGTATCAGAATGCTAGGGTGTTGTTGCAATCAGAACTATATAATTATTCATATGACATTATCAAAGTAGTATATATGCCAGATTTGGGAATAGAAAAGAGTTGTGCCCTGATAGATTACTGAATAGTGCTAAATATTAAATAGTTAATCTGCTGGAATATGTTCCATTCCGGAATTTTGAAATGCATAATAAATAATTCAGAAGGGACCTTCTACATTTGTTGTTTTCTCTTTCTTGAGACTTAAGTATGCATTTCCCTTGTGTAACAGCTTTGAAACCCCAAGCTAAATCTCACTGTTAAAACCCCAAAACGCTTCAGAGTGAAAACCCATCTGAAACTTGTAGGGAATGTGAAACTGATGAAAAATCAGTTTTCCATTATTTTAGTGAAAAACTAATAGGAACAGATTGTAAGCAGTGTTTTCTGCATGGAACATGGGAATGATCTGTTTTTTTTTTCTTTTCTTTTTTTTTTCTTTTTTTTTTTTTTGTTTTGTTTTGTTTTTTTCACTCCAGAGTCCTCTCTGGCAACCAAAGCTACAAATTATAGCATGTGCTCAGGGAAGTCTAAGCACTGTTCCTTCTACTTGCTAAAGCAGTCCAAGTCCAGGACATTTAATCTAATGTCCTGCAAAACTGGCTGAGCTCAGTAGAACAGTAAGCTCTGCCATTCTTTTGTCATGAGAAGAGTTTTGCAAAAAGGTTGGTCTGAAAAGAAAGTCACACTAGAATTTCAGATGGCATTCTGATGGTGAGCTAAATCAAGGTTAATATTTGGAGCTCTACCAAAGTAGGTGAGCCTTTGCAAGGTGCTATGTCCCTGTGCTCTCTTCCATGTGGTAAGAAATCCACTGTGACATTTCTTTAGTGTGGCACACAAAGTCTGCTTACACCTGGCTCACTCCATGATTAGTGTGAGAGCAGAAGTGAACTGTGTTTCTAACTCCTCTTTGTTGCATACTTATTCATTTAAAAGACTAACACTAAGCTAGGAACAATTCTCAGTCCCCCTAAATAAAGGGTCTGTTATAAGTAGCTTTCAGACCAGTGATATTATTTTTTTCTTGGGATTATTTTCTTGATATCAGGTGTGATACTGCTTCTGAATGAATATTCTTTGTGCACTGTACTTGTTTCTTTTGGTTTGTTGTGTGCGTAAGTATGCACTGCTATGCAAGTATGCTCATGAAAGATATTGTGTTTCTGTATCTCTGGGGAAGACATAGTTTTAGGTGATGTGGAGATATGAGTACAATTTAGGTATGAATAAAGATATAAAAAAACAAGTCAGAGACAATCATAATTTAAATGTGAAATATATAGGTGGAACTCAAAAATTAAACTCTGAAAAGCAAGTTGTTACTCTTCATAGTTCAGCTACAATTGTACTTACATATAATTAGAGCTACCATCCAAGGACATTTGACAGTATAGTGAA
The DNA here is from genome assembly GCA_036925125.1 of Oreortyx pictus. Lineage (NCBI taxonomy): Eukaryota > Metazoa > Chordata > Aves > Galliformes > Odontophoridae > Oreortyx > Oreortyx pictus. The sequence goes on from JAUPFR010000007.1 coordinate 24,563,480, forward strand.
GATGCATAGTGGTGACACAGAAGAAATGGAAAGTGGTGTCATGGAGATACATGTAAGGATGGAAACAGCTGTAGAATCAATATTGTCCTTTTTAACTTAGCCATTCAGTGGTGCCAGATACTGAGAAACCAAGGGAATCTTTCCTAAAATTCATAATAGAATAGTAGTGCAGCTATGGAGTTATTTCTTTCAGATATGCAACAATATATTTGAATAATTTATATCTTTATTTTTATACATTTGAACTATACCTATGACATTCAATGCTTTGAGTAAAGGGACAGTTTTTACTCTTCAAATCATATAAAAACAGAATGACTAAACCCCTAGATACACATAGCTTTTGTGCAAAGCATTGAACCTCTTCCATCTCAGCATTATCACCATACTCTACCAGTTCAAACAAGTATTCTGTAAGTCACATATTTCCTTTTTTGGTTTATCTAGGAATAGCTTGTTTATACAATTTATTTGTTCTACAGAGTTGACTCTCTTGAAATATGTTTAAACTTTGTTCAGAAACTGTTCATTTACACGTTGCAGTTGATTTTTTTCTGCACTAAACAAAAAACATCAACAACAAAAAAACAACAGTATTTTTTGATGTATATTTAAAATGGTATTTGTTGAAATGTTTAATTTAAGAAATTTAACTGTATAATTCCTGATGTAAGGAGTGCAGGATTAGAAAAATCTTACTTGTGAATAATAGTTTCCTTAGCGTTTTGTTTTTGTTTTTGTCTTTACTTAACAAAGACTGCAGTTAATAAACTTGATGTCATTCTGTAAGTAGGTCTATGAAGTCAACATTTGTTTTAAGAAAGGATGAGAAAGAGATGAGGTTTATTCTGTTCTTTCAGAGTGCATCTTTATTCTTTATTCAGGTGTAATAATCAGTTGTAATTTTCATAACAGAATAGCCAGATATTATGGCAGGCACAAATTAGAAAATAAATAAAATAACCAGTGCAGAGTTATTTCAGTGACGACACTATATTCAGGAAAGATTTGTAAAGATTATTATATAGTCTTAAATAAACTATATCTTCTTCAATGATTTTTTCTTGGTTAAAAACTGTTGATGATCTCTGAAAGGAGAGCACCTCTTGAAGAATATAGTAATGAATGAAGAAAATACTGAAATGTTACATGATAGCCTTGATTTATACACGTGAGTCTTTTCCAGTATCCCTTCCTTTGGCTTAGAGATGCCAATTTTGTCTTTTTTCCTCTTAAATCTTGTTTATTAAAAAGGTATAAGAATTACAAATTATCTATACTAAGATATGAAATTCTCCAAGAAGTGTATCAGGTGCCTCATTTTCTGATTTTGAAATAACAATATGACTTGACAAACCAAAGTCGGTAACAAAAGAACTCAATCTAACAGGATCTAAACTGCCTAGAGCAATAATTACTAGATAAAGAGGGGCATGAAATGGTCATTGAAAGGAAAAGAGAAGACAAAAATTATTCAGGTAGATAACTATAATTAAATCAAAACAGAATAAAGACAAAGTACAGTTGCATCATTCACATGAATATTAAAACTACCCATCAGCAAAATTTTGAAGTAACATACTTTAATATCAAGTTAAGTCTGACAATAATTCAGAAACATACCCTAAGCAAGGTATGACTCCAAGGGCAGGACGTAAATAACAAACATAACAATGGAAGCTCTAGCTCAATGAATAACACAACTTACTACTGAGTTCATGCTCAGCCTCACTATTGAAATTACACTTGTGTAACTATCAATTTCAGTGAAGGCCAACAGTCATAAAAATTGAATATCACTATGATGAATAAAGCTCAGATTCTCATTTCTTCTCTTTTATCATCTGGACATTAAAGATCCTTAGGAGTGTTAGTCATATTTTTCTGCCTCCCTCTTGGTCAGCATTTTACATGCTTCTAATGGCTATTTAAGAACCATTTTCCAGAAGATTTGCATCTGGAACATATTCCCAGAATTCTGACTCTATGCTTAGGCGCCGAATTTGCTTGAGACACCATTTTTGTTTGTTTGTTTGTTGTTTATTTTTTAATCCTAGGTTAGTCATAAACATCCTATAGATGACCCTATTTTTTGCACACATAGTTTTGCCTTTTTTAATTCCATATCACTGCAAAATTGGATAAGGTTTTCCCATGTCACAGTCTACTTTTCAATCATATAAGACACAATTGTACAACCCTCATAATTTTATTAGGCAGTTCTTTCAGTGCAGTACAAAGATTATGTTTGAAAAATGCTATCATACGGTTCTTAAAATCTATTTAAAATATGCATGCTGATAACACTACAACTTTTCTTTGTCATTAAAGCATTAAAAATATCTTACACATTGTGATGAGATATATGAAAGTTTGTATACATCTGAAACACTTGCATTCTTATATTTTTTATTGTCTGTAAGAGAAAAATCTATATAAATGTCTAAAGCTGGAATTTGATGAATCATAATGAGAAGAGAAAGCAGTCTCTTTACATTTTGTCTCTCCTTAAAAAAAAAAAATTAGAAATATGTCTGCTTTCTTTAATTCCTTCAGCATTTTCTCAGGCCTTCATATAAAAGGTCAAATCAATATTTGATCTCCAATATGAAATGAATGAATGAATAAATAAATAAATAAATTTTATAATTGCAGTAGCAACACTGTTAACACCCAATGCTTGTTATTCCTAAAAGTTCTGATTACCTCTTGAATCTCTTCAAAAATTTGGCTCAGGTGTTTGGAAAATGGCCATTTGTTGCTAGCCTTTTCATTCTCTTTATGGAGCTTGTCTAAGTACTCCTACAATATTTCTGTAGTTGGATTACTTGTAATAAAATGATTTTCATTTTTATCATTTATGAGACTTTTCATCTATTCAGAATGTAATGCTCTGTGAATGGGTTCAGACTTGTCTGAGGAACTAATGAACAATTTGCCAATGCTGTCCATCATACCATAGTAAATATCTCCTCCAAAATAAGCATGGAAAGCCCAGAATCTTGTATTTGAATTTCCCAGAATGTCATATTTGCTGTATATATAGTATAATCTGTTCATGTTAATGTAGTTTCAATATCATGAAACATCTCTTTTTTACCTGTACTCTTAGCATGCTAAGACTGTGAAAATTATAATATATAATATGGTTGTTAAAAATATTCAGAGCACTGATCACACACTAATCTTTAGTGAGAGTAAAGATATTAGTGAAATCACTCCTTCAGTATCTCCTTTTAATGCTGATTACATATTTCTCCACTGACAACTTTTAATGGCTTTTGGTAATATATATAACCATTCCCATTTCATGTCTTGTAGTCCTTCTTCCATTGTGAATGTATAAATTTCTGTGTAACCTATTTCTGATCAGTTATGCACAATTCTGCTTTAGTTACTCTGTAAAAACTTTGGGAATTTGGGGCCTAAATAATGTTAAATGTTCCATATTTCTAATACCTAATCTTTTCTGTCTTTCTCCTCATCTTTTCATTATTTATATGAATAACTGATGGCAGTTATTCATATTATCCACGTTTTTCTGAAGCTTTTCAGATATGTCCCTAAAATTATGCTTTACCATAGATCAAATAAGCCCTTATTAAATTTCTTTTTCCCATAAACATCCCTTTAAGCTGTAGATAAAATCATTCCTAATTTTCTGTAAAATATTGAGCTTGTGGAGTATTTAACTATGAACAGAACTGATCTGCTAGGCATGCTCAAGGCATGACTGTAATGTCCCAGTGTTCTTGCACTGCAGTTAGGGATGGTGTGTTTGGCAATGCTTAGGATATTGCCAACTATACAAATAAGTATCACAACAATTTTCACTGAAATATCCCTTTCCTTGAAAATTCCTCGGAATGCCATTGTCATGGGATTTGATTGGTTTCCTCTCTACCCAATGGTTTTGGGTACTTGGTGTGATGTAAGATTCTTCAAAACTTTTTGTTCATAACATTTATATTTTCATTTAACCTTTAGAAAATGTCTTGAGTTGTTTTTACTCAATTCACTAAAGTGTCCTTTTGGAGTTGTACTGGCTATTCATCTAATAGGTTTGCTACCTTTCACTTAGATCAAAGTATGAGTAATCTAAAATCTTTATCGGTGATGAGTTATGTTACTTCTGCATCAGTATGGATGTTTTTGAACAATATGCGCCACCTAAGCTGTGAATTGCACAACTCAGATTTCACATAAATATCTTGTCTTGGGCAATTTCTCAAAGTCATCACAGTTATTTCCTTTTCTCTTCATCCTCTATTTCTATTGCAGCAAATCTCAGAATATAACTCTCAAAGGTAATGGGCATTTGCTTTATGTTAAGGCTGATTCAGGCAATTTGACATTTTATACCAGTTTTACTTTTCCTTTTCTAAATGAGCAGTGGTAATGCATATATTTTCTGTTCTGGAACAGGTCATGTCCCTTTCCGTCACAGTCCACCTTGTTTTGTGATTATGCACCCTTGGATGCATAATGGAGATATGACCACTTGTGCATAAAGAAACATAGCTTAAATGAAGTGTAAAGATTTTTCTTTATTGAATGGCACTTTTTGAACTTTTTTTCCATGAGTGAATTATTCAAAAGATCTTTGTAAATGGTGCATAACTTTAAATTGGGTCCATAGACTGCAAATCATATAATTGATTATCTTCTTTAACATCGTCCATTATATGATCATAGCATTGCTTTTTCTATTTTGAGTATTTTTTAATATTGATATTATTATGCAAATAATATAAAGCAGTGTCTAATATCTTAATCTGTTACCTTTATTTCTTCTTCTTATGTAAATTACCCTTCATGCTGACTTGCAAGGTCATTTCTTGCTGAATCAGAGCACAGTTTCAGATGAAGATGTCTGCTTGAATTTGGAGACAGACTGAAATTTATATTGATAATAAGACACATTGAATGTGATGTTAGGAAAGTGACCAAAATCCACAGAGGAAAGTCAGAAAAAGGTAAAGAGAAATTCTGGAAGAATATTTTTTAATTTCATTTATTTATTTTTTCTGCTCAGCATTTTAAGATGAATCTGTGCGCTTTGGGTTGCTTTCCTATGCTGTGTGGAGATAGACAAAATGTTTGTTGGAAATACTTAGGTGAAAATGAAAGGCTTACACTATGAGTTGTCAAAGATGAGCTTCTACTATGTTTGTAACACACAATGATAATTATTTTTAGTATACTTTGCCTGGACTGAAAGTCTTCTCTTTTGTAATATGTGTAGCTGCTTGTAAGTCACTAGCAGGTACTGTCTCAAAGAAACAGTTTCCAGATAAGCAGCATTACTCATTAATATGTTTTTATGTTTATGTTTTGAAAGTCAAAGACATACAATTTCTTGAGATAATAATTTATGATTAAATGGAGTCTGGGTTGTCAACATAAAATCAAAGGAGGGGACATTACTGTGTTTGTAGAGTGAGTTATGCTACCAGCATGGAGCTGCCTCATTCCCCTACAAGCTCAATGAGACATTCTGCAGCTTCACAATTTCACATCTGAAATGCTTTCTGAACTGGTGATTACACTTGCTCTGTGTTGTCTTCAAACTACTTTTGTGCTAGAATAGTGTCTGGCACTACCTAGCACTTGAATTGCCTCCTATAGAAGTGCTATGTGATTAACGAACTACTAAATCTCTAGGAATTCTTAAACTCAAATAACTAAACTATATTCTGATACCTTGGATTGACTAAAATGACAGAATTAAGTTTCAGAATTCATGAACATTACTGATGTACGTGTTAACTTGGGTTGTTAGTATTCTCTACAAAATACAGCAGAAGAAAAATTTATTCAATGGATTTGAGAAGTCTTAATCTTAACTGAGCAATGCAAAGTCTAACTTCTTGTGTCTTTGTTGATATGTAAATGTATTTATAATATCTTCCTACATGCAAAAATGAGAATTTTCTGCACCATTTGTTGATGACCATGAATATTTTTAACGTATATTAATGTTTACATTTTTCTCATTGGTAGAAAAAAGCTTTCTCGTTGAACACTATGTAGCTCTGGTTAGAATAAGTGCCAGTTTTTCTCCAGGTGATAAACAATTATCAGGTGAACTGTGTTTCTAAGTTGTACTTCTGTTTAATTTCTAAACGTTTGTGTACAATCCACAGCAATAATATGTCAGCGATAGGAACAAGGTGACAAGAAAATAGGATCAAATTTCCTTCTCTTGTTTGGAAAAAGAAATTATGCTGAAACCCAGGCTTTTCCCTCTTACCTATAGTTCTTTTTAAAGATTTTTTTCAGAATAGAGAATGAATTGACCCTTCACTTGTGTGTTTCCTTGCAAAAAGGAGAGAGGGATTTGAGATTGTATTACATTATTTTCTATAATTACTTGCTAGAAACTAACATAAAAGGGAAGTGTGAACATGTTTTCAGGAGCTAACAATGCATAATGAGAAAGAAAAGCCTTTTCTTCTGTTTATTTATATTTTCAGCACCAAAGAGCTCTAAGTCATAAACTAGGACCTCATGCGGAGGCTAAGATTCAAATCAAAGATAAGAGACAAAACATGGATCCAGACAGCCAAAGGAGCAAAATAAAACGATGAAGCAACGTTGGTTAGCATGAGAGAAAGTGTCTCAGTGCATTATTAGCTTAAACATTCACTCATGTTTTTTGTAGGCATCACAGCAAGAGAGTTTTAATGAGGAATTTGAAGGAAGATAATGAGGTTGGGAGGCAGATGCTTGGAAAAAAATCACAGAGGAGATTGTTTAAAAATATCTGACAAATGGGTAATGGAAGCCAACATTCTGGTCTAACTGGAGAAAAATCTCACTGGAGATGATAGGTAAGATAAAAATAAGAAGGAATTTGAAGATGAAGGCAAACAGCTTACATTTGATTAGTTAGAAAATCATAGGCAGAAGTTGGTCAAATAAGCTGACAATTTTGTTCTATTTGATTCTGTGTGAGGGGATCAGAGTTCACTGGAGGAATAGATGTTGAAATAATAGAGATTTTAAGTGTTTTATGACAGACTGGATTATATGTTTGACTTTGTATGTGAATAGGAACAGGTATTCTGTAAAGATGCCGTTCAGAAACATCTACAAAATCTGAATCTATGCTGAACCATATAAGAAATGATTCAACATCATTTACAGAATTGACTTTAGTTTATAAGGTATATTACGCAGTCTCAATTTCTGGAGGCATTTGAAACAGTTTTATAATATATAAAAGGGAAACAGTAATTGATGTTGAGAGGAGGTTGTGTCAGAAGTACAGTCTGTCAGTCCTTTCTAATGTGTATATCAATTCTTTGAATGAAGATAATGAAAAAAGTTAAAAAATTGTGCATGTGAATAAAAATGGATTCACTTATGTACAAAAATACACTATGAGCAGTGGTACTGTTGACAGAAATCAGTTCTGCCTATTTTTGATGAACTGATACTTATGGAATCCCATATTGTTTGTTTTTTTAAAAAGCTATAGCTGATTAATTTCCATTTTTAATGGCCTTGATCATTAGAAATTCTCTTGCAAGATCAATTATATCTAAATGCTTGTAAAAAAAGGTAAGTTTCTGGAAAACAGGGGAATTAATGCAGTTGATCAAGGCTATTACTACGTGCCACAGTTGAGACCCGGAGATAATAGGACATCTGGGAAAAACTAGTGCGCAATACAGATTTCAGTTTTAAAGTTTTGCAGAAGGGGGCAAATATGTGCTCCTTTTGTGAAAACTAAGGCTAAAGGAGTCAACATGGGAGAAGATGTGCTGAACAGTTTTGTGAAGTCATTTTAAGGTACTTTACATGAGAAGTCCATAAAGGTAGCAGGAGTAAAAAGCTAGTATAATTAACGGTCAGAACTTCCAGACATTAAATTAATGGTTTGCCTGAACATTCACAAGGGTGGGAGACAGATGCTGAGAATTGATGTAGATTTCCTAGGAGAGGAAGAAGAAATAGTGAGGGAAATCAAGGCCATTCCTGAACAGAGGATCAGAATATTAGAATCTCTAAAGTTTAGCAAAGCTCAAGGGCCATCATAAGTCTGTTCAGAAGATCCAAAACACAAGAACCTGAGCAAGTGTAGTAAAAATTATACTATAAAAGAGGGAGTGGACTGTTAGTGGACTTAAATGAAGTGACTAGAAACTGGAGAGCAAGAAATTACTGATACTTAAGCATTACTTCTGCTCTTCAGGGTAGTGAGATCTGAACATTCACTTTCAGAAAGGTATTATTTGGTTATGATTAAAACACAAAAATAAAAGGAAGATGTTTAATTATCAATTTCAAGTACTTGCCTGGTTGCCTCAGTTAAAAGTTAACTAATGAAGGGAGAAAATGCAAATAGATGCAATTCATTCTAACAAGCACTGGCTACAGCACAGTCTGAAAGAGATACCAGGCTTTTAAAATCTTTTCTGACCAGTAAACATCTCTTTGCATATATGTAACTTGCCTTTTAAACCTGTGATTCCTTTAACTATGTTTGAAGTGTTCAGTGGGGCTGCAAAGGCTTTGCACTCATCACATCTATAGTACAACTGATGCCAGTTTGGAATAAGTACTAGCCAGTGTGAACTGCAGCAGCAACTGAAATGTTGAACTTTTTTTGGATAAGGGAGGATGAATAATTTCAGGAGATGAATTCGCATTGTAGTTAGCTGGTAATGGCAAATATAAACGGAGGCAAATGACTCCAGCCATTTTGCGAATATCAGCACAATGATAATTTTCACTTACTGGAGCAATACAATGAAGGAGAAGTATAGGTGAGTAAAATGATGAGAAATGGTAATGGTTTGCAGCTGTGAAGAATGTGGCATTATAATAGAGGTAAGCGAAATAATTCACACTTGCCTGGAATAACTCAGGAACATGGTTTGGTGAACTGGCTTGTAAATAGCAGGTAGAAAAATGTAAGAGAAGTAAAAATAACACGTAAAAATGACTAATTCCCCATAGTCATATGCAAATTAGTATTAATCAGAAGGAAGCTCAAGATGAAGAAAGCTAGGTGTATTGCTCATTTTTCTATGTATGGTGCAACAGCAGTAAACAAAGAAAACACCTTTGATATATAAGAATATATATTGAATATAAAATATTTTAGTATGCTATAAAAAATCTCTAAATCTAAGGTGCAAATATCTCCACTGTCTTTGTCATTATGAATCTTGTATTAATAACCTGGTGCACAGAGAACTTCAGTATAAGCATGCATGGACTAATAATGCTGCAAAGGACATGTATCTTTGTTTATCGTAGATACATGATCTATTTGTAAAATGAAAATAAATTTTGTTAATCGTCATTTGGGACTGCATCCAATCAGAAAAACTCAGTGACCAACGAAATACCATTAGTTCCATACTTAATTTGGTATTGATTTACTATATTTAAATATAAAAGTTATTATTATAATATAGATACTGTAGAATGCCTGTGGGTACATCTCCAGCGTTTTCCTTGTGCAGTAGAAATGTCAAGGTTGTATTGTCTGCTTCTGTTTTTCTAGTGCAAAACCTCCCCACAAGTTTTTAACAGTGCTGATTAATGACCTAATACAAAAGTCTATCAAAGTTAATGGAAAGATTTCATTGTCTTTTTGATCAGTTCATCTGTCCTCTGGCATTTTGGACTTGTGGCTTTTCTATCAGTAAGAACTAATTTCAGTTGGTTCCTCTTTACAGAACAAGGGAGATTTACTTTTAATCAGACTTTCAATCAGACCAAGGAAGGATTTGTTTCTCAGAAGGTGCAGACCTAGTTTTTAGAGTAAAAGAAAATTTTGAGAAGTCTGGGGGAGGTAGAAGAGAAAGGGGAAGCTAAATGCCTCAGAGAATGTGTGAGAGAGGGCAAGGTAAAAGATCTTGCCTTATTGTCTATTTCATACCTTTGGAATTGGAAGAAATAAACTAGAATGCTATAGATCTTCCCAGGGAGGACTGATCATATCACAGTACCTAAAAGTTACAGTCAGTGGAAACCACTGGAGAGAATACTTCATACTCTTTCTTAATGATGAACAACATGCTGGAAATGCTGGGCTGGGGTGGTGGTGAGAGTACAAAAAGTTTTCCCACAGAAAAATGTGGTAAAAGTCTGCTACAGTGCCTTCCCTTAATGTTTCTGGTGCAAAAAATTTCTGCTGCTGCTAAATAGTTGCAGTAGCATCCTAGATGTATATGCAGATACTTTTTCAATTCCACAGACATTGCAAACGTCACTTGATCACCGATGCTGTATATGCATCTGTAAATCTTCCAAGTTAAGAGTGCTCAGTCTGATAACAAAAAGAGATTTCCCTGTTCAGTGCTGCAGAGTCAATAAAAATGTAGCTGTGGCAAACTAAGGTGCACTCTCTTCTCCCAAATGTACAATAATCATTAAGTTACAAGCTAAGATACAATTCCAGAAATAATTTTGCAGGTAACAGTTGAAGCATAGAGAACATGGTTAATACGCAGATGTGAATTTGTGCTTTCATGCCCATCAGACAGGAAAATCTGGTCTTGAGTTAAACAAAGAACTTTTCAAATGGGAGGCTCTGATGGAAATACATATGAAAAGCAAAATGTGATGGTATGGTCAGTTTTTTATCCAGATGATCTTTATTTCTTCCTGTCAGCTTCACTGGGGCTTATACTGATTTCCTCACTATAATTCCTTGAACATTCCTTTGAATGTGAATATTGTTATGGTTTCCTGTTGTTACAGACATATTCTATTTCTTGTTGCTCAAGACATGCCACATCTTAATGACTTGATGTAAGGGTTGTCATGCAAAAGACTAAAGCCTGTAACACTTTCATTGCAATATTAACTTTCTAATTCTTTGTTTTTTACAGTTATGAGAACTATAGATCATTATTAAATTTCATAGTTTCTCCTTATAGGACAACATTTAAATACTAATTCTAACTTTGGAATTAAAGACACCTTCATGAATTGTACCTTAAGCAGCAATCCTATTGGCTGACTGATGTCATTTTAGGATGTAGGTTGTTTATTGCAATGGAAATTAAGATTATTCCATAATAACAATTTATAATCTTGCTTTGTCCTTGTGATACAGTTTTGTTGTTTTGTTGTTTATGCATTGGTATGCCCTTGCCATACCTTGAATTTACTATATATTAAGGCAGACGTGTAAGGCTCTGTGGAGAAGCTGACATACAGTATCTGAATCCTTCATGATCACTCATTTAAGTGTCAGCGAGAGAGCAGTAGTAACGCAGCTGGGAGTGCACATTACATGAGGTCATACTGCATTGCTGTTTAGATATTTATACCAAGACATGTCAAATTATCTTCAGCTGATACTTTGCTCATAGCAAATGGCAGGAGTAGCTGACTTTGCTACCCTGATACCAGCTTTCATCAAATTTTCCAGAAAAGGTTATTGTTGAGGGTTAAAGAGGATATTTTTAGAAGTGGTTACAGGTAATTGTCAATCTGAAGTAGATTTCAGAGTGGAACAGGCTGGAAGTTTCATGTCAATGTTTTTTATCAAGAGTAGGGAGTATGCACAGAAATTGTCTTGGTGAGTTTAAGTTAGTTCTTTAGCATATTTGTTTTGCTCAGAAGGAATGTCTTTATCTCAAATAAAGGAATGAGGAAAATTTAAAGTTGCAGGATCAGATGATTGAAGTATGCCTGTCTTCACTTACAAAGTCAGCTATTTTCTGTTATTCCAGGATAAACCCACTTAAATGTTGGCCATAAACCTTGGCTGCATTTTAATATTGGCTGGGTTCTTGTGATCTTTCTCTACTGATGCTTAAAAAGGGCATTGACTCTTCCCTTTATTAGATTTCTGTCTGCAGTTATAAAATTAATCTCCCAGTCTCATGCTGCAATGAGCTGTGCCAGTGGAAGAGAGATCAGTTTCGTTTTTTTTTTGCCTTAAAACTTCTTCCAAAGTTACAAGGAGTTTAGTACATTACTTTCTCTTTTCATTTTTAACAAAGCCTTTGTCTTTTTTTTCTGCATTTCTATTTTATCCATGTCATTTTGGTTCTTTTGTTTTATACTCCACATTTTTCCCCCACTCTTTTTTCTTCTCTTCAAGCCTAGTTTATAGTCTTTGACAGGATTCTTTCTATCCTATCTGCCAAAACATCTGTTTCTTTTCTGAATAAAAAGCTTCAGTCTCCAGAAAGTGTCACATGGGTCTGCACCAACCATAAACCTTCCTTTCTCTATATGACTTTGTCAATGATGGACCGGCACTGTGCAGCTTTGTACCCTTGTCTGTCTTGTCTCATTTTTTATTATGCCCAATTCAGGTATTTTATTGAAAAAAAAAAAAAAAAAGCCATTGCATCATTTGGATTTCAATGTACACATTTCCTTTCAATCTATGCTATTAGCTATTTGTAGTTTCTATTTTTAACCTTGCAATTATTTATTGAATTTCTGATCAAAACAGATATTTATTAGCTTAAAGCTGAAACCAGTTGTAAACACTCTGTTATTTGTGCTTTTCTGCTAAGACCACATTTGAATTAATATCCTCACCAAATATGCAACATAACCGGCCTTGATTATTCTTGGGTTGATTTTTGTTGATGATACAGTTTTGCATCAAAGTGGCATTTAGAGCAGTTTTGGGTTCCTTTGAGCAAGTTGTCTCACTTTCAGTATTTTCATTTTGCCATTTATATTTTTTAATGATAATAATAACTCTTATGCAGTAGTCAGACTTGATTTTGTTGTAAAATGCTTTGATATCTTCAAAGAAAAGGGCTGTATTTGAGCATCATATTATTCATATATTGTGCTTCCACAGTATTACAAACTCACTAAGTATTTTTCGTGTTACATTTTATGAATGGTCAACAGTAGAAATGAATCATGTAAATACCTTAAATAGTGAGAGAAATACTTACTGCTTTTTATGTTGTAAATTAAAGGAAGAAAATAATTTTCATATGTGTTTTTCTGGTATAATTTTATGTTGGTATGCTCTTGATGTCTTTGTCTTTTGAGTATATTGAGGAGTAAGAACAGAATTTGCTGGTGAATGGTTTTATATTCCTCCTAACATATAAGCCTTAGTGTGTTAAATAGTATAAGAACAATGTACAGATTTTTTTCCTCCTGGAATAACTTCACTCTTTCAGTCCTCTGAAGTTTTCACTGATTTTTGCAGAAAATGAACAAAGAATTTTTTTTTTCTATAAATCTCTCAGAATTTTTTTTTCTCTCTTTTTTTTTAATTTGTTTTTAATTTTTTTGACATATCTTGCATTTCCATCATAAGATCTGTAGTAGATACTTTGGGGTTTCTGGTGTCAAACTTGTATGGGGAGAGAGGATGCACATTCTGCTCCATTTTTCCCTCTCTCTGCTAGACACAGTGGAATTTTGTCCAGGTGGCAGAGATTTGATAAATACTGGGAAGCCATGTTAAGAGATTTTCTAAGGAAATTGAATTCAGCTTCTTTTCATGGCTCAATTCCCCCTAGAACAGGTGGCCTGGCATGCTGGCCACAAGTTCCTGTTGACTGAGTCCATCCAATACCTTAGTTCCCTTGTGCAGGGGATTTGTTTATGGAAGCTGGCATGCTGCCTTCCTGGAGGAGCTGCTGCAACAATAGGAGGGCTGAGAATGGTTCAAAAGTTCTAAGTCTTTTCATGGCTCTTGCTGTGCTTTGTTGGTTCTCTGAAGGACCTGACTGAGACTGATGTGCAATTTATGTATAAAAGTTTGAAATATACTAGATGATGAAATATTTCCAATAAAACACAAACCAAAGAGTTTCCTCAGTCAGTTTTTGTTTTTAGGAACTCATGTGTATCTCTCACCAAAATTTAAGGGCAAAAAATTAAGATTTTTTTATTTCTTTTCTAGGCTTTAGTTGTCAAAATTATAAATTTTAAAATAGTTTTTATTACATGTGCAGGCCTATCACACTATTACCAAGACATCAGGAAAACAAAAATATTCTCGATCCTGAAAAAATTTAATTACCTATTTTCAGTAAGGTAATATTAAGTGGACTATTCAGTAAACACATAGAACAGATTAGGGCTTCAGTCATATCCATGTAGTACCAGAATAACTCTGCTGAAGAGCAGACAGCTCATAATGTAACTTGCTTTTATTTGCACACTGGTAAACCTGTCCCTTGATGTGTGTACTAAGTGTCCAGTAGCCTGTCAAATTGGGAAGTATATTTTAATATTCCTCTATGTGTGAACTACTGGCATCTGCTGAAGTTTTTACCTAACTCCAACCGGCCAGAACTCCATTTAACAGAAAATGAGTCGCTCCAGTGAAAACATATAATTACTGTGATCTGTATTTGCCTTGGAAAATATACATTTTTTCCCAGTGGATGGCAGTGTAGGAAATGAGGACTCTGTCAATGCAGCACAAAGAAATAGAGTCTAAATCACACTCTCCCAGTTTAAACTTTGCAAGAAGGCCTACCTGCTTTATTACGGATACATCTGTTTGTGTGCAAAGTAGGCCTTATTGCTTATTTGCTTTTCTTTTCTAAATTAGTAATTGTTAGTCTGAAATATAATTGAATGTAAATTTGAAAATAACCAAGAACAAAGATTAGATTTGGAGATAAGAAACTTAGAATAAGCTAATTATATTCAGAATAAAACCTCAAAGAAATGCACTTCATAGTGTAGCTTGAAATCTGAGGAGGGGAAGACCTTTTGTTCATCTCTTAGCTGTATGATCACTTCTTATAATGAAATTCAATGCAAAGTGAATCTCAGCTGGTTTGGAATTATATTACCATCTGGGGGAAGATTTTGATACTAGCCAAAACTAACAGATTTCCACCTGGCCCCTTAAGAATTCCAATTGCCAGGAACTGGGCATTTCTTTGGAGCAGCCTGACTATATATTTGCATGAGTCTGCAAGATCTTCGTGACTGGAGCTACTTTTTGATTCATGGAGAATCAGTGAGATCCCAGCGTATTTTCTTAATGTTTCTAGTTAGACGTTTTCCTCTATACTTCATGTGAAAAACTATGGCCAAAGCTGTAATTAGCATTGGCAAGTCTGAGCATATTCTTGATGATGTTGTTGGTTAAAACCAATGTTGAAAAGAATGGGTCAAGCTGTGTGCCTCAGGGGCTCTACAGTGTACTTCAGAGACCCTCAGTAGGGATTAGCAATCAAGTTACCAGTTCAAATCCAGAAAAGGTCAAGAGTGATTAATAATCTTTTGTTCTATTGGTTAGTGTGAAACAGATGTAAAATGAAGTTATGATCAAAATTCAATTCCTAGTAGATATTTTACATCATAAACACCAAACTCTTAATGATCCCTTGCTGGCAATCTGATTAAAATGAGCAGTTAATTGAACAGGCACAGAGACTGCTATGCAGTCCTGACTGCTATTCCCTGTAACAAAAAGTACTCTCATTTTTGGACTGAAGAACATGATGGAAAACTGCTTTTATTGCCTGAGTCCTTTATATGCAGTAGATATATTTGTAAATTTTCTATCGTCAGTGATTTCAAATTATATTTTTGACTGCAAATACTGATAAAATTGTTTTAAGTGATTTGATTAAAATTGAAGTTTTTGATAATTTTAAATATGTGGTGTCAGATCCTCTGCTGGATTAATCAGTTAAGTGGTAGTTGTGTTGGCAAAGGATCTGCTTCTGCATTACTCGAGATATGTGACAATACTTGAAAAGGCACGAATAATTTTAGACAAAAGTACATCATAACATACATGTGTGTGTTTTCACCCTAGAACCTCACAGTCACTGCCCTTCTCCTACCTTCTGGGCACCAAACACAATTAGGGGCTAGAAATAAAGGTCTTTGATTTGGAGCTAAGGCTTCAGGCATTTGGGTATATTTACTACCATGATAGATATCCTTCGACTAGTGAGTGACTGAGTATCTTTTCTTGTAAACATGATGTCTTTTAGATCAAATCTGTGTATCTGTTGCACTCCACAGAATAATATTGTTCTGAAAATAATGGAACTTCATTCATCCAGTGTTTTGCTGGATTCTCTTATTTCATAAACTTATTTTAGAAAGAATATTTGTAAGACAAGGACCCCAAAAAAAAATTCATTCAATGGATATGATCTTCTAACAAGTACAGGTAGGACTTTTATTGCTGTCCTACATTCTCTTGTCTTAGCTACCTATAAGGCAAATTAAGAAAACCCTTTAAAAGCAACTAGCTTTTTAAGTTGAATAAGATTTTACTGGTTTTCAGTCAGTTTATGGGAATTATATCATTAGACTTTAATTAAGTGAATTTAAAGAAGTAGAAAATATTATCATTCATTAGGTAGTTTGGAAACTACAGAGAGGTGCTATTGACTCACAGCTGGACAATGAAGGGAGAATTGATGAATTCACATTTTCAATGATAGATTATACTTCTGTACATCTCACAACTGAGGAGATATGTCCTTTCTGGAGAAAATTAAGACCTCTTAATGCCTTATGAGTGTTTGATCACTTGGACTTACGGAGTTCAATAAAGTCCCCTTCTGAGCTGACTTTGTTTCCCAGAATTTGTATCCTTTTTAAAACATCTAGTGGCATTTTATGTCTCTACCAGTTATTGAAAACAACATTTTTGGTGTGTCTTGGATATGACATTCAAAAGAAAAGTGCAGATATTTGTACAAACTCTTAACCTTGTAGTTGAATTGTGACATCATTAGTACTTCTCTTTTTTGTCTTGCCTTTGCAAATTCTATTTCAATGACAAAGCTGTCTAGGGCAGGGATTGTATATTTTTGCAGTTTTTATTATGTCCTAACCCTGACAAAAGGGTGGACCATGAACAATGTAGTAACAGCAATCATATATAACACTAACAGTGGATTTTGAAATGATGTCTATTCTGCAAATGCATTTCAAAGAAGCAGAAGCAAAGGTGTAGTTTACTCTCTGAAAAGAGAGCTGCTAAGCATTTAAATTGAAATTAAATGCTTTTATGAGTTCATTGAATGTTATTTAGAAAGTATGTTATAGTAGAAGTGTGTTACCCTTTGCCTTACAATGATGATTTTATTGCTTTTTCATAGTTATCTTTTATATCAGCATTTGTCAGGTAACAAATGAAATTCACTTTCTAAGGTTACATTGTTTTGTGCTGTTGTTCAGCCACACAGATATGGAGAATAAAACAATGGAAGAAAGATATTTGCTTTCTTTTGGGGGGGGGGGGCAGATGTAGCAATATGTTAATGTATTGTGGTATTGACCTGCCTTTAAAGAAATATTTATTCTCTGAAAGTTGAAGACCTTAATTCCTGAGTCACTCCACTGAAATCCAGTTCTTGTAAGAAATGGTAGAAGTGGAACTGCAGACAGAATTGGCCCGAACAATTCAGTGTGGTAAGGCAGTGATGCTCAGAACAATCTGAGGTCAAAGCAGAATTGTCTTCAAGGTGAAGAATCTCTTGAAATTGATATAAGAAGTTCCTGCTTCTCTGCCCATTTCTGGAATATCTGCATTTCCTGATTCATGGATATTTAGGATTGATAATGTCTGATTTTTGCTGAACCCTGAGTTTGTTATATTTTAGTGTTTGCAGTACTAGAGGAGAGCTTACAAGCCAGGAGGGAGACCAAATTTTTACATGGTCTAATACTATAAGAATGGGGAATGGCGTTAAACTAGTAGAGGGAAGATTTAGGTTAGATGTTAGGGAGAAATTCTTTACAGAGTGTGGTGAGGCACTGGCACAGGCTGCCCAGAGAAGCTCTGGGTGCCCCATCCCTGAAAGCATTCAAGAACAGGTTGGATAGGGCCCTGGGCAGCCTGATCTGGGGGATGGCAACACTGCCCATGTTAGGGGATTGAAACTAGATGATTGTTAAGGTCATTTCCAGCATAAGACATAGTATGATTCTGTACATTTATACTGTTGATTAAGTACTAATACCCACACTTGTGAGGATTCCAGCTTTATTTTCTGGACTCCAGTGTTTTCTCTAATTCTCAGAATCTTCTGAATACTACGCATGTTGCAAGTTCACTGTTTTCTAAATCCATTTTGATAGACCCGTTGAATTTTTTACATAACTGAGAAGCCCTTGTGATACAAGGTCAGAATAATAAATTTTATACTTTTATTCTTTATGTAGGAAATGTAATATAGTGCCATCAATACTTTATTACTCTGCAGTCATTCTGTTAACTACTCAACTTAAAATATTTCAGCCATCAGCATTTGAAGAAAGTTCATAGGTTTCAGGCAGTCCATAATAATTTGCCTTAAAAGACTACATTTCTTCTAGTCACCCTGCCTGGATATGCAGTTATGGATCAAGACACTGGAGTTAGTTGAAGTGAGCTGAGGAGATGCTAATCTGAGAATGCACTCAATTGCCTCTAGTATAACTAATGCTTTAGAGCTCCTGTATTTCTTTTTGGAAGCTAAGTTTATATTTCCTGATAACTGGAATAGTTTGGTCCTTTTCTGTAGACTGTGAAAGAGTCTCTGAAGGGTTTATGAAACTTGAACTCAAGTTTTGATTAAAAAGTTTCTCTGTTATTGAAGGTGCTGGGCAGAAATCAGCAAGCATAAAATAATCCTAAAGATATCAGCCTAGCAGAGCTTGAACTATATGTATCCAACTTACTTTAGTACATCTTAATGTGAATTTAAAACATTGTATATGAACTACTCCACGTTATAGGAGAGAGCTTGTGGTCCTCCAAAGACCAACTCATAGCAGTGCTCATTATCTTAGAAATTGATGTGCTGAAACGCGGTTTATGTATTTTCTTCTTAAGCTTTTCATTTTTCGTATAAAAAGTTAGCAATGAATAACCTCCTTCAACTTACGTGTCAGTGCCCAAAGGACTCATAACTCATCTCGATTTAAATTAATGACCTTAGTGATGGTACTAGCAATTGGACCAAGGCTCTCATGGCCCTTGTATATGAAATTTGATTAAACCTGTTGGCTGTTAATTTTCACTTTTAATTAGGTATGATACTATTGCGGAAAGAAAGCGCAAAACAACTATTAGGCATAGGAAATGTTGATTTTTCAATTTGGTATTCTATTTTACTTTAACCGTGCTAGATTCCTTCACAGCATCTGTTTTGATCGACTCAGAAATATACCACGGTCCTGCAAACTAGTCTGCAGAAGTTCAGGGATTATACTACAAAGAGGTACTTAACTAAATAAATATAAGTAGTTTACAAAAGGTAGAGAAATTGGTATATGGTATCCTCTTCTAGTAGTCTGTAACTTAATTCCTCTTAATGGAATAGTAGACATTGCATGATATTTGTGGCCAGAGTTATGGAAAGGCCAACAATGTATATAAAATGAAGTAGTATTTTTCTGAGGCTACTTGATCTTCCTGCATTCCTGCTAATCAAATGTGTGGTGGTGGTTGAGTCTTGTTCAGATTTAGACCAAGAGCAAATTTTGCCATTTGCCATCAATGTCTTCAATGTCTGCAACAGGTTTGTTCAGTCTGTAGCCAGGAAAGCAATGCGCAGCGCTTGACTTGTCCAGCAGAGACATTGCCCATGTGCTGCTTCCTACCAAGAAAACCTCCGTAAGAATTTGCAAACAGTTACAAATCCACAAAGAAAATCTCATTAGAAAGTAGTTGAGTGCCCTTTCAATAGAATAGCTGTTTAGTGTTTCCCTTCTAAGAAACACTCCTCTTCACTCAACAATGAATGTCAATAGCTTTTTAAATCCATTGACCAAACAAGTGCGTGATCAACACATCTTAAACACATTTAGAAAGGGAACGTGTTGCTATTTCTTGTCTCAATTCAAAGAAAAAAAAGTCTTATGCGCTGTCAGGAGGACTTGCAAGAAGTCAGCATGCATATCTGACAAGGGTTTAAGTGGAAGACAAAGGCACAAAAGTTAGCAGGGATATGACAAACTCCTGCTGAACGGGGAACAGCTTCCTCGTGCTTTTAAAATACTTTTCCTGAAATACATAGCTGTTTTTAATAAATGGATAAAATACTGAAAAACAGGAAGTTTTTATGATGCAGAAAGCTATGTTTACAATAGAATTTCATGTATTTCACAATCTCATTTTTGTATTTCACAGGCATCTCATTCTGATACACAAATTCTTTGGGTAGAAATGTACAGTCTGCCAACATCAGTGAAAGTTATATCTCTCCAAAGTACATCCTTTTTCAACTCCAGGTTTCTAGAACACACCCGCAAAAATCTACATGGAAAAGTACTCAATTATATTAACATTCTAACACTTTTAAAAATATGATGTCAGGCAGCAGCAATAAGCTATTTGGGTATTATTAATGTGGAAGAATTTGATTTTTATTGAACTTTTACGTTAAAAGTATTTCCAGAAACTGGATGTAGAAAATGAATAATATTAATACAATTATAATAATACTCAGTGGTTTTGGGCATTTGTTGTGTTTTAACCCTGCAGGCAGCTAAACAGCATGCAGCTGCTCACTCATTCTCTCCAGGTGAGAAGGAAGAGAGAACTGAAAATGAAATTGCAAGAGCTCATGGGTTAAGTTAAAAACAGTTTACTAGGAACAGTAAAAGCTGTACATTCAAGCAAAACAAAGCAAGTAGTTCATTCTCTACGACCCATCAGCAAGCGGGTGCTCATTGACTTCCAGGAAAGCAGTGCATATCACGTATACTGCTTACCTGGGAAAACAAATGTCATCACTCACAATATCTCTTCCTTCATCTTTCTTTACCCCAGCTTTTATTGCAGAGCATAAACATCATATGGTATGGTTGGGTTAAGTCACCTTCCAGCTCCTTATGCATCCACTGATCCACACTGTCAGGGCACCATGGGAAGTAGAAAAGTGCTTCGTTCTGAGTAAACACTACTCTGGTGTATCGTGACCACTATTTTCACCAAAAAACCAAAAACAAAAACAAAAAAACACGCACACACAAAAACAACGAAACAGAATTATATGAGCCTCTACAGAGAAAATTATCTCAGCCAAAACTGAGAAACCATTATGTAGTACTGGGATATACTCCATTTAACCAGTAAAACACAGTACAGTCTTTTTTACCATCTTCAGTTTTCACCATCAGGGGATCTGATATACATCTATAAATATCTAAAGTGGAGGAGGCAAAGGGACAAGGCTGGACTCTTCTCAGCAGTGTGTGGTGATAGGATGAGGGGAAAAGGTCACAAACTGAAGCATAGGAAATTCCACACAAATTTGTGTGGGAACTTTTTCACAGTAAGGGTGATGGAGCACTGGAACAGGCTGCACAGAGAGGTGGTGGACTCTCCTTCTCTGAAGATATTTAAGACCCCCTGGACACCTAGCTGTGCAACCTGGTCTAGGGAGCTGCTTTGGCAGGGGGGTTGAGCTGGATTATCTTTAAAGGTCCCTTCCAATCCCAGCAATTCTGTGATTCTGTGATTCAGAAGATATGTGTAGCCATATGAAAACAGATATTTTCTTTAGTGTGTTATCTGTAAAGAAAAATACGGTGCAAATTTTGATTAAAATGTTGCTCTGTGGCCTTTCAAATAAAATCTAATTTTATTTAATATTACTTTATACATGTATGCAGAAAATGGCAAACCAATATTAATAAAAGAAGGCTTATAAGAATGTGGGAAGAGAGAAATATATCCTTGACAAAATTTATTTACCTAGCTAGACTTTCATTTCAAAGTTAGCAGCACTCTGCAATACTGGTATAATACAAGGGTCATAAAACTCTGTTAGACATTTTTAACCCACTTTAATTTATTCCATGGAAGTTTAATCCCCTGCTGAACAGAGCTGGTTGAATTTTCAAAAGCCATAATCCACTGAAGTAAAAAATCCTTAATGACAACACAGGCAGCAAGCTTCAACAGTTTAGTTTAAATTCTTTCTAAAAATGTAAAATGTAGGGCAAGAGTTAATAGGATATTTCATACAGATATATTTCAGTCATTTTTCAAATCTTTATAAGTTCACTTGCATCTCCACCATTATAAATATTTGGAGTGAAATTCCTGCACTTCTATGTCAAAAAGCAGAAAGCTGTAAAATTGTAATGTGAAGAATTTCACACTGTATTGTAACTCATCTGGTCCTTCAGTTCGCAGGCTGTTATATGTGGTTGTGTAATATTTTCTAAATAGAGAAGTGATGTTGAACAGCATCAATTCTACCTTAATTATATTACTAGTTTAGAAAATGAAAACAAACTACATAATGCCACACTACATTCATTCTTCTGCTCCTCTAGGAGTTTAATAATTAACTTCAGCGGTGGGTCAGGACTAACCAATAAATTGAGCAGAGACAGTTCATAAATTTTCAAGTGTTTCAGAACTGCAGTTATGAAGTGTATTTATACAGCCCATTTTCTACCAGCTTTGGAGCTGCCCAGTTCTTGAAGTACCTCTAAATCAGGCAGCACTTCCTTTGCTTGACCTGGAAGCTCCTCTGGTGCCATGCTTTCTTTTATGGTTGTAATTGGCCTGAGCATTCAGGTACCAAGCTTCTGCCTGAACTATATAGGAGAAATGCAGGTGCTATTCTACATTTTGTTGTGGGCAAGAATTTAGCTGGCCTCATGCTGATATTCTCAAGCTCTTAAATTAATTTGACAATGGCAATCTCTTCCTTTTTTTCTTTTCTTTTTTCTTTTTTGTTAAGGAGATAGTTTTTGAAGAAAAACAATGAGATTCCTTCTCTGAAAGACAACAGTGATAGCAGTTGCTGTTTTTTCCTGCTTTATAGGTAAAGGGAGGGTGTTTTTTAAGAGCTGATATCTCATGACTTCCTAGCATGGATCTGTGGTTTTGATTCCTGGTTCAAAATGCCCAGCTTTCTTCAGACACTTAGAGGAGTCTGGTGTTTAACTTCAAGTCTGATTTCCACTCTGGTAGTTTGTGAAAGAAAAAAGAAAGTAATTGCAAAGAATTTACAAAGAGTTCTGCTGCCACAGCTGAAAGGACAACAAAGGCAAAGCAGAGAAAAATGAGAAATAAAAAAATATGCTAAAGCAGTGCTGCTAGAAGAAATATCCCCATAATCGCAGTCTTTCTGATTGATTTTGAGTGTCTATATCTCTCTTTAGAAGGCTAAGCACTTTAAAATCGTAGTTATTAAATATTTGTTCTAATCACGAGTTAACAAAACAGGATCAAGGAGGGTTATTTTTCAGACTGTAAATACCTGTGAAAATGTTTTGTATGATAAATCAAACCCCAAAAATAACAGATTAGTACAAAGCTATACTCTCTCTAAAAGAAGAGCTCTCTGTGGGAAATTTCCTAGGTCTAAAAGGGTGAGCAGCATTAGAAATTATTCAAGTGGCTTAATGGAAGTATTCAAGGACAGGGTAGAGGGAGGAAGATGGTAGTGGGCAGTGTACCTGCCCATGGCATGGGAGGTTGGATCCAGGTGATCCCTTTTGGTCCAAACAATTGCATCATACTGTGTTTCTATGATTCTGAGAGTACTCGTTGTACAAATAATGCAGCACTATCTTCAGCACTGTACAGTACAGGATACAGTGGACTTGGATGTGATTATAGAGTTGTAAAAATGCTTTTAATAGAGCAATCATTGTCCTGCTTCTAGACTGAAGTATCTGGGATTTCTCCACAGAGTTCTCTACATGGCAAGTTCATAAGTGATATGCACTGTAGGCATACAATACGATGAGCATTTATTTGATCCTTGAAGATCCATCGATAGCTAATAGAGATACTTCATGTAGTTCATTCTGTTTCTCACATATATTAGCTGTGGTATAAGCCCAGAGCTGTTGTTTGTATCTACCACCTAAATCCTATGTAAATGAGTTGGTGAGTGAGATGATTCCCACTCTAAATCATGAACTAGACTGGCACCGGTTTTGTTCTGACTTAAAAACTGGTGGCAGTCTGCCACTTTCCTTCTTCACCCTATTTCTTAACATTCACAGAGCTTGTGGCAGTAGCCACAGACCACATCAATTCATAGGATAGTAAATGAGACTAAAACAAATTCTGATGTGGTAATTCCAAAGTATTCTTATTGGAAACCAACCTCTGAATATTTTTTATCATCTTTGCATTTCTAGAAAATTATTTGAAACTAAGTAGTTTTCATACTTATTTATTATAGGCTACTAATGTTTTGTTTATGATCAACAATTGCTAAGAGTTATAATATACTTAAATAATCAAGTGTTCTGATTTGTTTAGTCGAGCCCTCATCTTCCCCTTTGAATCTTAGTCAGGTCCAGATCAGATATCAACTGATACAAGCACTCTAATTTAAATTTCTACTACCTTATTTCACTGAATTCATATCAGGTGCTGGACTTGGATAACCTTTATTGTGCAAAATATTAAAAAAGTTCAGATTGCCACATTATCCTTCTAATAAGAGCCATTTGGAACAAATACTATGGCTCAAAAATTAAAACAAGATGCATACAGAATTTAAATAGCATGAAGAAGCTCTTACTGAAAATTAAAATCTACCCAAAGACTGCAGTGTATATTAAATTCTATATTTCACAATTTAAATACACCAAAAATTTTTACTTTCCCTATGGTTTCTGTCCAACATAAATGTTGTATTTTGTACATAACTGAAGTGAATTATCCCAAGGGACTATTTTACATAATATTGCTGAAAACTTCAGGTGCTTCATTTTAAATGGTCAGTAATGAAAGAAGATCACCACTGAAATTTTCTGGGGTCTGTGCAAGGACCTCTGTTCAACTTATTTTTAAATGACCTGGAAAAGGGCAATGTGAAAGTTTATTGATGACGCAATTTTTTTCCAGAGTAGAAAAGATAGAGCTAAATGTAAGAAATAGTAGAAAGATCTCCTTGGACTTAGTAAACAGGCAGTAAATTATAAAATACTACGCAATAAATGTAAAATGAGACGCACGAAGAAAAAATAAATCATATATAAATAGAACTGAGGCCTTTGGGTTATGAGCCCTATGCAAACATCAGTTTATTACTCATTAACAATAAAACCAAGTAAAATTTTAGGCACTTGTAGAGGGAAAAATTGAAAAAGTAATAGAATGCTATTTGCTAACTTTACAGGTCATGGTTCCACATGCAATTTGAGTACTGTGTGCCATTCTGGTCTCCTCGTACTAGATCAGGAACTGAGAGTAGAACACGGGAGGTTCAGAGAAGGACAAAAACGAAATTCTGAATATATGGAATCACTTTTTCATAAGGAATTAATTCACATGATCCAGGAGACTGGGTCTGAAAACAGGAAAAGTGATCCATATTTTTTACTACCATGAATAGATATAATTAAGGTTTGTACTTGTGGTCTAGAAGTAGGCTTCTTTATGGAGCTAGAAATCATCAAATGTTCTACTTTTCTACTGATATTTGTAGAAATAGTGTGTGAAATGCAGCAGTAAAACAAGGTAAGAGGTAACATGGAGAGCGTGGCTAGAGATACACTGAATTTTCTATTTTGATAACAAAGGAAGAAAGTTAAGTTAAAGAAGTTGTTTGGAAGTAAACAAAACAGAAAGAATAAATTTGTAGAATTCATTACTGAAGGAGGACAAAAGGAGTGAAAATTTTGGATAAGATAATAAGTGAGTTATTGAAAAAGAAAATACAAAGGAAATAAAAATCAATGTAATCTGGGAAGAAACTAGAGTACTATCATATACACACCACATTCCTGCTCTTCTTGAGGTTTCCCATAGCTGCTTTTGAAGACCAGACACTTTTCTGAGTTTTTGGATTGATCCCACATAGACTTTTTGTGTTCTCATTTGACAAAGTAAATTAGGATTTACTGTCCCATTTGTCAAATTCATCTGAGCTCGTGTGCTTTGATTAAAAAAAAAAAAATTAAATACTTATTCTTTGCTGGTCAAATAGAAAAATGTTTTCTAAGTTTGAAACTCAGATTTCTGTTTATATGAAGTAGAAACTTCTGAGGTGTTCTTCATTTTTCCTCTTTCTCACATATCAATATATATCAGCCACAAATCCTTCACTGAGTGTAACTTCCTCGTGTTAAAATCATATTTCCATCAAATTTCATTCTCATTTTCTTTGTGTATGTTCAAATATCTGTAGAATATTGGATTTGAGTAGAAATTATTCATTCGATAAAATGTAACCGTGCCACTGCTGACTTTGTCCAGTACTTAGACAGGTACAGGAATAAAAATTGATTAAAACAGTGTAGTAAACTAAATCTAAAACTTCTTCCACGTAGCAGGATGTAACAAGATAAAACATGATTAAAGTGGGGAAAATTGACCCAATTGAAATTTTCTGAGTGTTCTGCCTTGATCACCATTATAGTTATGTCCATCAGTACTGTTAATATCAGCTGGGATATCTGACAGAGGAAAGAAACTTCTTGTTTGTTCTGATGTGCAGAGAGTATGCAAACAGAGTTGCTAAATTCTGACAGTGATATGCCAGCAGAAATAATTTTGGTTTTGATTAGTTGTTTACCTGAAGAGAGAGATTTTCTACCTTGAGTATTAGATTGTTGTTTACATTTTCATTTGCCCTCAAGTAGTTGTATATTCACAGGAACAAATACATAATTTTCCAAGCCATTTCTGTAATGATAGGTAATGAACTGTAATAGAGAAAAACGAGAAATCAAGACACATTGTGTATCTCTTTGAATGACTTTTTAAATCTCTAATTTATCAATCTTAATACTAATACTATCTTATACAATCTTAATATTAATACTCGTTGATTTTGCAGTGGGATGAGAATAGAGCCTAAGTCACCACTTGAGACCCTGATGGCTTCCTTACCTTTCCAGCTTTGTTTTCTTTGCTTAAAATCCTTAGATTTGATCTGAGTAAGCATTCAGGGCTCAGTGCCTTGAAAGAGGACTCCAAGTTTTTTGAGATGAATCCTACCTAGCCCTTAGGAAGTCCTAAATGAACTACAGATACTCACTGAAACACATCTAATGAAGCTAAACATCATCATGATATTTTCTTAATCCTTGGAAAAAAAAATAATACAGAGTGAATAGAATATTCTGTTTTAATGGAGCAAAAGATGAATTAAGGATCAATTCCTATGCCTTTTGTTGATTATGTGTTTTATGTTTTTATTTTGTTAATTATGTGTTGATGTTTTATGACCAGAGAAACCACTGTCTCTGTTTCTGCCTAGAAACATAGGAAGAAATGGAATAACTGTCATTCTTCATTGAAAATGTTACCAGGCAGTCTGTTCTCTGGACCTTTGTGATATCAGTAAGCTTTACAAGGTAGTGGAAATTCGTATTTTCCATTAAAGATACAAAACTGGAAGCAAAGGTCAATTTGTTATACTTACTGAGTTGCCTTTCCAGTACCATTTGTTGTAATGGCTAAGCTTTTCTGAATCTTTTTTCTCCTTACTTTTGTTCTATACAGACACTACTGACATCATAATTATTCACTTCTAGCTATGCAGTCACAGGAAATTCATTTCCTCAGCCCTTTTGCAGCATTGATGTATTGCACTGTACTTTTAAATGTTTCTTGTGTGTTCTATACTGTTGTTCCTCCATTAGAATAAAGCTTAAAGCCAACTATGAAGACTGGCTACCATAGAAAGCTCTGTATATATATACAATAAAAACAAGCTTAGGCCCTGATCACTTCAACCAACAGAATTTGAAATTTCATAGAGTGAAGTAAACACAAATTTGTTTCTATCATCTCTACAAATTTTTATAATTTAAATACAGTGAAAAATGCTCATTCTCACTCCAATCCTGCTCAGACTTGAACAGTCCCAGTAAATTATGACTGAAAACTGTTACTGAAAGAAAGGTAAATAATGAAGGGCAATACATTTCAGTCTGTGAGAAGCTGTGGTTCTGGAAGAGAAGTCAACTCTTTTTATGTTGAATTAACTGGTAAGGGAATGTAAGCATGTTTCTGGATTATATGCACATATAGTCAAATAAGAAGGAAAAAAGCCAAGATGGAATTTTGGCTGCTCGGTGGTTTAATCTTCAATTAGTCGTTTTAAATTGGCTAAAGTGAGTCTGTGTTTTAGTAAGCTGGTTTTCACACTACTAAGTGCAAAGTCACATGGATTTTACGATCTTTCATGTAATATTTCAGACATGCTTGGAAAGAAGAGAGAAGAAAATTGTGGATTAGTTCATGTGAAAATAATTGCTGCACTTGCAGAAATTCTATTACGCAGCAGTGCTAGGTATTATTGGGTGTGCAAGTCTCGGAGGGTACATTTAGCTACTTTCCATAGTACATAGTACACTAACAGTATATGAAAAAGCAGTTGGGTGGAAAATGTTAGTGAAGAGCTATGAATTCTAGAACTTTTTTATTAACTATTGTGGTCTGTTTCTCTAGTACTCACACAAACACTTGACTAGGGAGGGCCCTTTTAGGCCTTTTGTCATGATTGTAGTCCCCACAGTGTAAGTCACATAGGTCTCAGGGCTAACTGCATGTCTAGAAGCCATTCAGATGTTACAAAATCAGTGACAGTAACAATCACTTGTATTTATTAGGTCAAGTATGAAGCTGTTGATTATACGTGTAATCTGAATCATTCATTTTCATGAGATATACTGGCTTTGAAAAACAAACTTATATTGGATCAGTCAGCATTTATATATAAAAAAATACTTCTCTGCTGTTTAGTTTTAGCAGAAGAAAAGGCCTTATTTTTAAATGCTTTTTATACTGTTACATCTTGTTACATGGAACTTGCAACATAATCTTTTGGAATGTAAATCATTGTATACAGAAAGGAAAACAGAGGAAAAACAAGCTCTGAGGAAAGAAAAATATAGTGGTGATAATCTGTATCCTACTTACAGATTGTAGGTAGAACAGCTTTCCTAGCTAACTGCTTAGATTCATAACAGGTTGACAGATTCATGCTGGACGGGCACATTTTTCCTTTTAGCCACACATCTTCCCTTTTTTTTTTTTTTTTTTTGTACACCTTCCCCATATGCCGCCGCAAAATTATATCCTGAGTCTTGTTCGCTCTCCCTGTGACATGTTCATTGCTGCTTCATTAACCAGTGCACCATCAGTGCATTTCATTACAGCTTCTCTCCTGGCTCACTGTGTTGATGCTAAGATGCAGCTAGAAACTGGCTATCAAAATGCTAGGCTGTGTTTATCCTTCCTTCAATTCAAAAGAGGAAAAAGTCATCCCTTTGGCAAGGTCTTAAATAAAACCCATATTTTAGCTATTATTGCTACTGACTCCTCTCACTGGTATCGCACCAGGAAGCTATAGTGTGGGATGTGATGGAATAGTTTATCTATTTGTTTACAGTAAATGCTGCAGACATACCTCCTATCTCAGGATATTAAGACTACTTAGTCTAATGTATATGTCTTCAACTGACCTTGAAAGTGTATTCAAGCTAATGAAAGCATGTTCAGTTTCATGTTTGTTAGGAAATGAATAGGTCAAGCTGTGATAGACATCCTCCGTGACGTACACCTCCAGTTATACCAGTAGAGAGAAGCCATAGTTTAAATAATAGCCAATTCCCAAAATATTTCCATGGTTGGGAATATACTCAATTCATTTTTAAGTGAAGAGAAATATGTAACTGAAAATATGAAATCATAATTTAACTCAGTGCCAGAACACAGAGGTATAAAACAGGCATTTTCAGAATGTGTTATGTAGCCATGAAAAGGGAAATAAGAAACTCAATGGCTAAGTTCAAATGCTACAAAAATGTGGTAGTGTGCCTGATGTAAGTTTTTTAAAGAACTGAGTCTAGGGCTGTTGTAGATGCCTTCTTGTCTGCTTGATGTCCCCTGCCAGTTCCAGCCCTCCCTGCTCTCCATCACTGCTGTGAGTTAAGACAGCTGTGAGGCTGCATCTGTTCTCTGTTTTCCACACAATTAAGGCAAAGAAAAAATAAATAAATAAGAAAAAGACTGAATTCTGTGATAACCTATCTCTGAAATATATGATTTTTAGGAACATAGTCCACAGTTTTCTCTCTCACTCTCTCTTTTTTTTTTTTAATTTTAACTGTGCTTTGTATTATTTTTTATAAATTATTACTTTTAGGTAAGTGTCCATATTTTTCTTGAAATTACAAAAATGAGTCTCTGGCTTGCACAAACCACTCTGGTTTGTAGAGAAAGGTGTGAAGAAACAGGAGTGAAGAAGGGAGAAATACGTGTCAAACATGATGCAGACAAGGCAAATAAGTAGCTGGTCTGCAAAGGGAGCAAAGGAATGTGACTCCTCTTTCATTAATTGGGGTACAGCTCATAGTATGTCTATTGCTGTTTAAGGAACTGATTAAAACTTACATTATTCTACTGTTTATACTACTATTATGTAGTTTGTTACTGAAGGTCTTAGTCAAGACTGCAGTCCAGTATGTTTTTACAAAAGGAGTAGGAAAATCTTGTTGCTGTTATCAGATTTATAGAGACATGGACTTTGAGCATAGTCAAGTTGACATCATCAAGACAATGTCCTAACAGTGATCTCAAGGGGCAGTAAAGATAAATAAGTGTGCCTCAGATGGGGGAAAACACAGCTATTGCACAGAGAGAGCATTAAAACAAAAGTACTTTGCTCTGAGATGAGAAATGGTCAGTGAAAGCAGGATGACACAGCTATGTACCTTAGTTTTTGCAGGACTTCATTCCTTATTCATCAATTACAGGCATCATGACAGAGGTAGCTTGCATGCTGAAGAATTAAATGAATGGTCAGAATTAATTCTGAAGGTAAAAGATCTACAGAAGAGAATTAAACAACAACTACTTTGGAAGAAGAGGAAAAAAATATGTTTTATTTTACTTGAATAAAGAGGATTTAGTTATTTCTCCCCCAGAAATAGTTCTTTATGATTTTGAAATCTGCTTATTTCTCAGGTGGAAAGTGTAGTTTTTGTACTATATATCTTAATGTATCCTTTCTTTCTTTTCTTCATTCTTTTTCAGGTTACCTGTGCAAATTTAACAAATGGAGGAAAATCTGAACTTCTAAAATCAGGAAGCTCCAAATCCACACTAAAACATATATGGACAGAAAGTAGCAAAGACTTATCCATCAGCCGACTGCTGTCACAGACTTTTCGTGGAAAGGAGAACGATACAGATTTGGACCTGCGATATGATGCCCCAGAAACTTATACTGAGCAAGATCTCTGGGATTGGTTGAGGAACTCCACAGACCTACAAGAGCCTCGGCCCAGGGCAAAGAGACGGCCCATTGTCAAGACTGGGAAATTTAAGAAAATGTTTGGCTGGGGCGATTTTCATTCCAACATCAAGACTGTGAAGCTAAATCTGTTAATAACAGGGAAAATCGTTGACCATGGCAATGGGACGTTTAGCGTTTACTTCAGGCATAACTCCACTGGTCAAGGGAATGTATCTGTGAGCCTAGTGCCCCCTACAAAAATAGTGGAATTTGACTTGGCACAACAGACAGTGATTGATGCCAAAGATTCCAAGTCCTTTAACTGTCGAATCGAGTATGAAAAGGTTGACAAGGCTACCAAGAACACACTCTGCAACTATGACCCTTCAAAAACCTGTTATCAGGAGCAGACCCAGAGCCATGTGTCATGGCTCTGCTCCAAGCCCTTTAAAGTAATCTGTATTTACATTTCCTTTTATAGTACAGATTATAAACTAGTACAGAAAGTGTGTCCTGATTACAACTACCACAGTGACACACCCTACTTCCCCTCAGGGTGAGGATGAACTTGTGTCTGAGACTGAAGCCTGAGGAATAAAGGAATTCGTATGACAGGGCTGTAACCTCAAGGAGGAAAGCCACATCTATTGCCTGGAATGTGTCTACCTGCTGCTGCTGATGTCATATGGCTGCAAATATGTTAGTGGAAAACAGTCTAATGTAATTTCTGACCAGTCAGCACCATGTATCAGTCTAGTTGTAAATCACTATGGATTTGAAATAAAACCATACACATACACAGGGACACACACTCTTTTCAGCTCATATCTATTGAGATTCCTGTTAAGAGAGATTTTCATTGTCTAATAACTAAGGTTTTGGGATAAATTATCATCAAGTGAAATGGATTAACTAGACAGAGAGTGGTTTCTAACACAGACTGTTTTGGAAATCTCTTTGAAAGTCCTTTGAGTACATGCCAATAATCCCCACTCATGCATTCTACTGCCTGGAGTAGCTGTACTGGTAAATAATACTGTAGGAGTAAATAATTGTTAAAATGGGAAAAATGTGTGTCTAGAGTTCAGTATTCCTTGCTATATGAACACAGCAAAGCATAGTGACTTTTTTTCCAGCACACAGTAGGCACATTCAAGGTGGTGTTAGGTGGCTCTTTTTCCATGGAACGAGCCTGTTACCAGTAAAGATGGGCAAACATTTGGAATTTACATGTGGGCAGACATTCTGGTTTTACATTTCTCTGACTCTAAGCTCTGATTCTTTAAACCTGGTTGAGTTTAGTCAGGCAAAGCTATTTTAAAACCCTCCAAATGATCTTTAGGAAGGAAAATGCCTCATGGAGGACATGTAAGTTATAAGTGGCTGTCTTATCTTTATTACAAAATATTGTAACAAATTCAATATCCTAGTCTTGATTTGTATGAATGGTTTGTATTGTACATAATTTAACCAGTGTTATTTGAGCTGCTTATTAATATTAACTTGTAATTGTCTCTCTGCTTGTTATTGGTTAAAAACAATTGAGGAAATGAGGAATTCATTTTATCAATGTAGCTGTAAACTCATTAAAAGGCAGAACTATGTACAAAGCATTTATTCAGCTGAAGTATTGTTGAAAGCTATACATATACAACATTACAGTCTGTCTGTACTTAGGTATTTTATTTCCAGACAAAAAATGAGCTGTACATAAAAATAAAAGAAATCTTAAAGTTGAGTTTCAATATGTACTGTGTAGATGGTAGTTTAAATGGTTTGGAAAAGTGGGTAACCCTCCAAATCTGACATGGTTTTCAATCTTGCCTCTTTGAATATGTACATGTATATATTTATAAATTTGTGTGTGGGCATGTTTGTGTGTGTATATATACATGTGTGTGCATAACAGTATGTGTAAATACATGTAGACATATATGGAGAATATATAAAAACTTCTCAGGCCCTATTCTTAGCAAGAAGATGTCTTTACTATGAAAGGTATTGATAATTTGAGTGGAACACCCCACTCAGATGAATAACAAAAGTTAGGATTTGTTTATAATGATTCATCGGTATTTTGAAGTGGGGAAACACGTCACTCTCTGTGTATGCAGGCCTGCCATTGCCTTAATTCTAGCCTCCACTGAGGCACTGATTTCTCTTTAAACAATGAAGAGATCCCTGTGTACGGAAAGGGGGAATTTTCTTCATATGAATAAAAACTCATAGCTTTCATATATTTTTGTGTGTGCACTGGCACACTTTACCCCCACTAAGCAGTTTTAAGAGTGACTATAGCAACGCCATGCTTAAAAGAAGGCTGCCTAAAGAACTCAGCATTTCTTCTCTTATCTTTCAGAATTATCCCTCCTAGTTATGCTCCCTTCCTCCTCCCACTCTTACTACAGGTTCTATGCTCTTCTGTCAAAGCTGTGAATACCAGTGTGGGTCAGCTTCCAAACGTGCACATCATGAGCAGCTTCTCCAAAGTCCCAATAAACACTCTACTAAAGTTTCAAGAAGTGAGAAGTTTGAAACAACATCCAGTTCTGGACATCTCTTCCTGAAACATGCAGGACATGAACGAGAATGAAACAAAGTGAATAAATAGTATGTTTGACAAGTAAACATTTTCCTAATAATGTACAAGTAGGAGAGGAGACTTTCGTATTATTAATGCTTTGGTTCCTACAAACTGATACAGGAATCATTTGTTCATTGTATGTGACTTTTCCAAAGATAACCTTGTGGTCCTGGACATTGTGTAGATTTAGAAAAAGAAAATGTCCAAGCCATATAGGCCAGATTCTGATTACATTCAGGAGTATGCTGGGTTTCAGTGTATTTGTTTTTTCTTTGACAGGAACTGTGATTGTACTAGTACATACTTGTGATGGATGGGAAGTAACCATTGTGAATATAGAACACAAAGTAATACACAATATGGCCAGTAGTAAAATCTTGGCTCCACTGAAGTCAATGAGAATTTTGCTATTCAGTTCAATTCGGTACTAATTTACATTTAATAGTATATTGAAGTCCATTTTTAAATATGATTAGTTACCTGTATTATGACTGAACATTACACATGTAGTTTCTTGTTTATATTTCTGAAGAGTGGATGTGATCGACTACTACTGGTACAACTTGTTATCTTCTTTTTTTCTATACTGTTTATAAATATATGAATTATTTGCATTGTATGAAGTGTATAAGTTATATATATATATATATTTACACATATACAGCATAGATATATATATTTAAAAAGATTCTAAGTAACGCCAAGACACAAAAGAATTATTTTTTTTCAATGGATTTGATTCTTCAGTTGTGATAATTGATACTTTTTCTGCCTCTCTCACAGCCAGTCATGGTACTTTTAGTCTTAAGCCTTAAAAGAACTTGCTACTCCTGATAAGCTTTCTTGAGATAGAACTTGGAAGAGCTGTTTTGGTCATCTAGTTGTGAAACAGTGATACAAAATCAAAGCATATAATGTGTTACTTATCTGCTAGTACTACACTGTGGTTCATTCAGTCCCTCTGGGAAATATTTTGTGTTTTCTTTTAACTTATTTAAAGAATGCTTTTTCTCAGCCAGGTGAAAAATGAATTCAATGAGCATGGGAATTTATAATTCAGTTAAACAATGTATGTATGGATATCTGAATCTTGTACATGAACAATGCCTTAATGGAGTGCTAGTATAGGAAGATGTTGCTACTACAGGTTGCCAATTCTAGATATTATAAAGATGCATAGTTCTAAAAGTATATTTTTAGGATTAAAGATGTTTAGGTTACTGATTTTTACTGATTCTTTTTTTCTACTTTTTTTTTTTTAATCATATAAAGTGGTCACGTTACTATTTTTGTGAAAACAATTATTGCAAAAATACATGGATCATAAACTTGAGCAATGTATTTACCTTGCCTTGAGTGGATCGACGTTAGACTTATTTATCATCTTCTGTGTTTTTAAGACAAGAAATCCAGGATACCGGAAACAGAAGACTTTACGCTGCATTTAGCTCAGATCAACATTCTATACTGTGATGAAAACTTGAAAGACTTTAACCTGTTATTTATATCAAAATACTTCAGCACTAAATAGAAATTCATTTTCTTTTTTGCTCATGAAATGACTCATAACATATGATTCCCTTTCTCCCTTTTTCCTCATTTTTGCATGGATTCTAAACAAAATAGTATGTTCATATTTAAAACAATCTTATCTTTTAAAATTACACTTGCTTAAAAAATATAATGCCAGAAACTGTTGAAATTTACTATACCCATTTACAATGATCGAAGAAATATTTTAACTCCATCTATAGGAGAGTAGAAGGGAAGTTTCATAGTGTTTTGATGTATGTTGGCCTAGACAGTACTGCTCTAAGGTGTTTACTTGGAGTACAGTGTTACTGTGTTCAAATCACTGCATTCTCGTGCATTCTCTGACTCTTATGCTGTGACTTCGAATTCTGTAGGAAGATCACAAACTACTCTGAAAACAATGTTTTGCCTCCGCTCCTATGATTGCATCCTCTGCTCCCTTTTCTTCTCTGAAGTTCCTGTTTACCGATGTATGCAGCATGGGGAATAAACACAAAGAACTGAGGTGTGGTCTCAGGGCCATGATCTCACTCTGGGACTGATTTCATACCTGGAATGCTGTCATGGATGGCTATTTAATCTTTAGGAAAGACAGACCAGCAAGGCAAGATGGTGGAATTGCTCGTTATGTGAGAGAACAACTGGATAGTGTCAAGCTCTGCCTAGTGTTCATCAATAAACTAGTGAAGAACTTATGGGTGCAAAGTTGGAGGTAGGCTAATCTGAGTGAAATTGTTGTGGGAACTTACTGCAAGCTGCCTTAACAGAAGGAGGAAGCTGATGAGACGTTCTAAAAACAGCGGAAAGTAGCTTCATGCTCATAGCCCCTGGTTCTCATGGGAGACTTCAACCACTCTGATATTTGCTGGAAAAGCATAAATGCTAGGCACACAAAGTTGATGAGATTTCTTCAGTGCCTGGAAGATGATTTTCTGACGCAGGTAGTGGAGATGCCAATGAGGAGAGGTGTGCTGGTGGACCTTGTTACAAACAGGGAAAGGCTTGTTGGAAATGAGAACGTCAGGAGCAGCCTCAGATACAGCAACCATGAGGCAGTATACTGAGTTCAAGATCTTACATGGAAGAAACAAGTCAACAAGTAGGATTGTAACCCTTGATTTCAGGAAAGCCATCAGTAACTTATTCAAAGACCAACTTGAAGGTATCCCATGGGTTAGAACATTGGAAAGTAAGAAAAGTACGTTTTTTGACTACTTCTTCCAAGCTCCAGATCGGTACATTGGTACAGGAGTAAGAAATCAGGCGAAGTGGGAAGGAGACCCACATGAATGAGCAAGGAGCTCATGGAAGAGCTCAAATGGATGAAGAAAATCTAAAGAATGTTGAAAAGAGGTCTGGTCACTTGGGAATAATATAGAAACATTGTCAGGGCATGGAGGGATGCATCAAGGAAGGATAAGGCCCACTTGGAATTAAATCTGGTGAGGGAGGTAAATAATAACAAGTATGTCAATTCCAAAAGGAAGACCAGGGAAAATGTAGGCCCACCGTGGGATGAAATGGGTGCCCTGGTAACAGAGGGCACAGGGAAGACACTGAGTTACTGAATGCCTTCTGTGCCTCAGCATTTGCTGTTCAGTCTGCCCTTCAGGAATCTCAGATCCTGGAGATAAGAGAGAGAGTGTGGGGAAAGAAAGACTTCCCCTTGTTTGAGGAGGATCTGGTCAGAGATCATCTAGGTAAACTTGGTGCACATCAATCCATGTTCTCCAGTGGGATTCATCCTGAAGTGCTGAAGGAGCTGGCAGAAGTGATTGACAAACTGCTCTGTATCATCTTTAAAAGGTCATTGTAGACGGTTTGTGGCCTGGTTCGGCCCGGTTCCGCGACAACTAAGGAGGGAGGCCCACAGGCCCACACCCTGGACAAGGGGAAGGGGGAAAGGGAAAAGGGAGATGAGCCCCGAAAAAGAAACAAAATGGCGGCAACGATCTGAGGAGGAAAAGCTAATTTACTAAATAAGATATTAGGAAGTAAAATAACACATTATAATACAATACAATTGGAACTGAGCCCAGTGAATCAAACAAAATGGGCAAGAGAGAGAGAGTGTCCGATAAACTGAAGGCCTTACGCTAGCGTTGAAGGCGATACGGCAGCGAGCACCCACTGCTGAGTCGATCCCAGAGGAAAAAGAGAGTGTCCCGTGACCGCAGACCGTTTTTTATCTTTTTTCCCTTAGAGTGGAAAACACGTAAAAATACAAAGCATCGCAAAGTCCTCTGGGGAATGTAGTTCTCCCTCTCTTCTGAAACAGGCATATCCATAACTATTGATGATCCACAGAGATGTAGCATTAACTCTCTAACTCCCAATACACCACGTGATGTTATGATGTGGAATATCAACAATACAACAAAAAATCATAAAACCATGACAGTCATGGAGAATGGGAGAAGTGCTTAATGATCAAAGGAAAAGAAATGCCACTGCAATCTTTAAAAAGGGCAAGAAAGGGGATCCAGGCAATTACAAGTCAGTCAACCTCACCTCTGGCTTCTGGAAGGTGATGGAACAACTTATTCTGGATACCAACAAGAGGAAGAAAAGGAAGTTGTCAGGAGTAGTCAACATAGATTCATCAAGCGGAAATCATGCTTGACCATTCTGGTAGCCTTCTATAATGTCATGACTGACTGAACAGATGAAAGGAGAGCAGTGGATGAAGTGTACCTTGATGCCAACAAGGCTTTTTGCATTGTATCCTATTAACATCTGCATAGGTAAGCTTAGGAACTGAAAGATAAATGAGTGGACAGAGAAGTGGATTGAGATCTGGCTGACTGTTAGAGCTTAGAGCGTTGTGATTAGCAGTGCAGAATCTAGCTGAGAGCTGTAGCTAATCCCCAGATGTGGGGACAGAATGTACCTTCAGCAATTTTGCTGGTGTTATGAAGCTCAAATGAATAGATAACACACCAGAAGACTGTACTGCCATTCAGTGAGACCTGGACAGGCTGTAGAGTTGAGTGGAGAAGAATCTTATGAGGTTCAACAAAGGCAAGTGTAGAGTACTACACCTGGGGAGGAATAAGCTGCATGCATCAGTAGAAGTTGGAAAAGAAACTCTGCAGAGAAGGACCTGAGCGTACTGCTGGACAGCAGGGTGACCGTGAGCCAGCAGTGTGCCCCTGTGACCAAGAAGGCCAATGATATCCTGGGGTGCATTATAATGAGTGTGGCCAGCAGGTTGAGGGAGGCTGTCCTTTCCATCTTCTCTGCCCTGGTGAGGCCATGTCTGGAGTACTGTGTTCAGTTCTGGGTTTCCCCAGTTCAAGAAAGACAGAGAAATTCTGGAGAAAGTCCAATGGAGGGCAGCAAAGATGAACAAGAGCCTATAACATTACCCATATCTGGAATGGAAATGGGAGGCTTAGGGACTGTTCAGCCTGGAGAAGACTGAGCAGAGGGGATCTTAACAATGCTAAAAATATCTAATGTCCAGGAGTCAAGTAGATGGTACCAAACTATTTTGTTGGTGCCCAGTAACAGAACAAAGGGCAATGAGCACAAACTGGAACATAGCAAGTTCCATATGAACATGAGGAAAAATTACTTTACTTTGAGGGTGTCACGCTCCCAGCGTGAGATAAAGAAACAACGGTTCAAATGTTAGTCCGACCAGTTTATTACCAATATTGACCAGGGACATGGGGAAGGGGAAGGAGGACACTGTTAAGGGTGATGGGGAAGGGAAGGCGAGCGATAGGAAAGATAGGAAAGAAGCAAGGGTTTGTACAACGCAGGGATAGTCACCAGCCAGGATCCTAGGGGCGGTCCGGTTGCAAGCGGCTCCGACGGTCCGAGGCCGAAGGGCAGGGGTGGCAGAAGCGGGGAGAACAGCAGCAGCGACGGGCAGCCTTGAGCAGCAAGCAGTCGGCCGGAGAAACAGCGAGGGGTCCGCACCGGGTCCGCACCGGAGAAGCAGCGAGGGAGGCAACCCTGAGAGGGGCGGCAGCGAACAGTGATCAGCTCGTGAGGTCTCTCCTAAGAGAAGGCCTCTCCAGGCAGCAGCAGTGATCAGCTCGGGAAGTCTCTCCAGGTAACAGAGAAAACCCCCCGGCTTCGTGGCTGCAGGACCCCTCTATTTATCTTCCAAATTCCAGTCTACGTGACAAATCCCATGCAAGCTTGTCAGGCAAGCGTCTCCTGAGATGGCAATCTCCCCACGGAGTTGAGTACCAAACAAAAAAGAGTGTTCAGCAGCCGTCGAGCTGCCGTTTATCTCTCTTTCGTTGTCCCAGGACGTGCCCCTCTGCTTGTCCCTTAGACAGAGGATTTCACAACCTTTTCCAGGACTAGCTTGGACATGTTCGGACATGTTCATCAGCAAACTTTGAGTCAATGGTATTAGAATACTCTCTTACAGAGGGTTACAAAGCACTACAACAGGCTGTTCAAAGAGGCTGTGGATTCTCTTTCCCTGGAGATATTCAAAATCTACTTGAACATTTTGCTGTACAACCTGTTCTAGGGAACCTGCATTAGCAAAATTTTGGACTAGGTGATCCTCAGATGTCCCCTCTAGTGTGTACAATTCTGTTGTTCTGTGATTACAAAGTATTATCTGCTTTTACTTGAGCAGCAAAACCTACCTAGAACCTAAGCATTTGGTCTAGAGAATTACTCTTCACCATCTAGATTGTATGCAACTATGTGTTTAGCATTAGAAAGACTTTAAATGGTTGCATCAAAGAGCTCCATGATAGTACAGATATATGTATATATATAATACATACTCAGAAATAGTTTTAATGCTCAGAACTCCCAACTCTCAAAAGAACGTGCTGCAGTTCTTGCAATCATATGTGTATAAATTTGAGGTGTGTTGTTTGTGAAATTTGTTTTAACAAATTTATGCACAGTCCTCAAAAAGTACTATTTTTCAACAGTTACATATATATATATATATATATATATATATATATATATATATAAATTAAACATAAGGATTCCTTAACATTTTTAAAACTTCTGATCTCAGTGTATGTCTAGTTTTCATGAGAAATGGAGTAACTGATTCATTTTATGCAAGTATTCAAAAGCTGGAAACTGAATTGTCATTTATACTGGAGTTCTTTGGTGACTTTCCCTGCTACTGCTCTAATGTATAAACACTATCTCCAGAAACATTTTGACACTGGAAGAACAGACTTTTTTAACTTTTTTGTTCATTAGTAAAGAATTGGCAGTGTCATTCTGAAATTATGCTAAAATTCATGAATGAATTTTTTTTTAAATAAATTCGAGGAAGCGTATGTGTAAGTTTAACAGTTTGCTGTCTGTGAAAAAACACCCATAAAAATATGTCACTTTAAGAGTACAAGACAATGTAAGTCTGTTAGAATATTGTGTTCACTTGGGTAGTATGCGCCTTACATTATAACCTAACACATGTACCATGACCTCAAAAAGGACTGGTGATTCCTATAAGTAAAATATGTATATTTTTTAATATTCTCTGCTAATTAGCTGGAATTCTATCATTACCAAAATTAGAAGGTAGATCATTCTGTTTTGTGGAGATCTTTATTGTCTCATTGTAATGTTGAAGTCTTCATATTTTATTCTGTTCGAAGGGCATGGGTGCCTACTTCAACTTGAACTGATGTTCACTGCATGACATATATTTTAAATCCTTTATTTCACTTTGCCTTTGGAATAAAGAAACAACACACTTTTTTTTCTTTTTTTTGTACTTTAGAACAGGAGGAAACCAATGACTTACTTGAACTTCAATTCTGAGAGCATCAATTTCATTGTCAGGGATAATAGTCTAGAAGTGCGGTTTATTTTTTGATCAAAGTTTACCTCAGCCCTGTAGCAAGAAGAGGTACTGCTTAAGTGATGTGTGAGATGAATTCCTCTCTGTTGTTGGTGGGATATTAGAAGGATCAAAAACATTTCATGAATGTGAAGCACACCAGTAAAGATGGGAAAACTAGACATTTCAAAAAGTAAATTTTGAGCTGTTTTCCTAAGAGATCCACAATATTTTCTGACAGTAACTCCATCCATACTATGGGATGGTGCTATCCCCTCTGCGTATCAGTGTCTTACTTATTACTCACTATTTCTTTAATCAAAACCATTACAGTGAAAAACATTTTATTACATAATCTCCCCCTTTAACAATGAAATACTAGTGTCTTAATTTTTTTCTAACATTCCTTTAGAAGTATCATGCAAGTCTCTAGATATTTCACTACAGACTGTATTAGTATTTAGTCCCTGACAGAAGGCTTTTCCTCATATTGAGTCAAAAGCATCCATTACTTTTCGTCATGGGAATTGCAGGTTTTCTCCAATTAGATTGCATAAATTGATATTACTGGCACAGTTATCAGCCATTCTGAAAGAACCATGTTCATCTGTTTAGAACAACTCCTATTTTCTCAGTATCTCTTGCAGTTAAAATGTACGTATTAATGTAATACATTAGATGGGCTCTCAAGGATAAAGCGGCTCTTTTTTTTTTATTTATTTTTTAATAAATTCCTCCATTTTCATAGCTTCAGTGGTCTCTCTCAGGACTCTAACTGTTAAAAAAAAAGACTTCTAATGAGCTTTCCACTATTAATTCTAATAAAAATGGCAAGCCTTAATTACACTGCTTTTCAGTGTTCTTTCTAATTCATCAAGTTTTGAACTAGCAGTCTTCAGATTCAGAAAATGTTATTTTCTTCAGCTCTACCTCTTTATTCCTATTTTGAATATACTTTTAACCTCAGAGGTATAGGAACTACATAATGAACTTCATTAGTCAGTTATTTGCACCTATTTCTAGATTGTTGTTATGTCAGAGATGAGAAATGGTTTGTGGTTCACTTCTTACTGGTTTTTGGTGTGTCTATTATCCTTATTACTTGGCCAGGGTTTTTCCCTGCCAAGTAATGTTTTGTAATGGTCACTAATGTTTTGTACATGGTCATTTTGCCAGTTCTAGATTACATGCAAATAGTGCTCTGCACTTCTTTATTTTATACAGTGGATTGGATGAAATATAATTATTTATTTTACTAAAGTTGAAGTAATGAAATGATTAAATTAACTCATTTAGAAATGCAAAGTAACAAACAGTAGTGGTACTTGTAATCAATCCTTAGGTAAAGACATCAGTAGGCATTAAAAATAAGCAGCATTCTATTTGCAGGGCTGGGAAGTACAGAAACTCATTGCCTCTAAGTGTCTAAATATCACTGAATGGCAGAATGATTTTCTTGGAGGTAGAGCAAATCCATAAAATAATCTCACTTGCTAGTAAAGATGCACTTTTTCCTCTTATTTTCCTATTTCTTGTATGTTTCTAGGTAGCAGGCTAACATATAGTTGTGATCGCCAACACATAGGCTTCTTTCTAATTTCTCTCATTCTCCCCAAGATATTGTTCACATTATTTTCAAAAAATCTTTATTATGTTCTTTTTGCTTTTCTTGTATGGCTTAAAACGTCTGATGGCTAGTGGCCAAGAGAAGGCAATAACTTTGTTATCACCATTTCTCCTTTCACATTAAGAATTTGCAAATTTCCAGAACTTTTTTTTTTGTTCACATACTTTAACTAGACTTCTGCCTTTACCTAAGCAGGCATGCTGTCAGCACAAAGACTTCTGTTTCAAGATTAGCTGTGTGTAAGATCTGTTGAACTCATTATAACATGCAAACTGCAAATTTGATATAGCAGCAGTTCAGTGATGCAAATAAAAACTGAATAACCAGAAGGCACATAAAATACCAATAAGCATAATTATATGTAAACATAAAATTAATTATTAATTATTATGTTTTACAATTGTGATATTTTAATTTTTTTACTCCAAAACTTGCCTTATCCTTCAAGCTTGGCACCCCAAAGGAAACAGTCTATTTTAGCTAATACTCTTAACAACAGTGAGCGAAGAACAATATGAGGAATTATCTTCTGTTTCTATCTTTATATTTGCAACAGTGTTGTATGCAGAACTGATATCATGGATATTTTTCATAATTTATCTGTGATGGCTTGCTTTCCCTGGTACAAAAAAACCAAGGATCTCCTTGAAAAAGAACATCAGGCTACAAAGATGATAAAGTGCATGAAACACCTCCCTTATGAAGAAAAGCTGAGAGACCTGGACCTATTCAGCTTTGAAAAAAGAAGACTCAGAGGGGATCTGATCCACGTCTATAACGATCTAAAGAGTGGGAGGCAAAGGGATGAGGCTGGACTGTTCTCTTCAGTGTGTGGTGATAGGACAAGGGGAAATGGCCACAAACTGAATCATAGGAAGTTCCGCACAAATGTGTGTGGGAACTTCTTCACAG
Organism: Oreortyx pictus; assembly: GCA_036925125.1. Lineage (NCBI taxonomy): Eukaryota > Metazoa > Chordata > Aves > Galliformes > Odontophoridae > Oreortyx > Oreortyx pictus. The sequence goes on from JAUPFR010000007.1 coordinate 24,607,027, forward strand.
TGCAGTGACGGAGCACTGGAACAGTCTGCTCAGAGAGGTGGTGGAGTCTCCTTCTCTGGAGATGTTCAAGACCTGCCTGGACACCTTCCTGTGCCACCTGGTCTAGCGAGCTGCTTTGGCAGGGGGGGTGGACTTGGTGATCTCTAAAGGTCCCTTCCAACCCCTACAGTTCCGTGATTCTGTGATTATATGCTGACTATATCTTGCTCATGCTGTAATGTTGTCTAGCCTGCAATTCTATACTTCGCATTTGCATTTGATTTTTCTACCTAAGAGAATATATAAACTGGTATATTGCTGTAGGATAGGGTACAAATTTACAACACACTAACTACCTTTTTCCAGCTTCCCTTGTGGACTTGTGTCCTGCTCTAACACAAGCTCTGTGCAACGTGGAGTAAACAGCATCACACAAAGCTATATTTAGTGCTTAGTAAGAGTGTTAACATGAAAAGTTAGTATGCAGCAGCAAGTGTATTACAAATTCATGTTATAGTTTGCTGAACTAACCTACTTGTGTTGTCAAGCCCCAAGTGTAGTACTTTGCACTTATCTCTATTGAATTTCCTGTTATTGATTTCAGACTGTTCCTCCCATTTATCAACATGAGTTTGGTTTTCAATAATGCATCCCTCTCCTCCTCTTTTCCCTTTCAAACTTACAACATCAGCGCTTCATAGTCTTTAATGATACTGTAAATCATTGCAAAATGGCACAGGTGGGGTCTTAATGTTTCCAGAATAATCAAGCTGGCATTTTTACAGTTACAGTCTTTAGACTACAGTCACGCAAGTTTAAAGAAATGATAATTTGGGGACTAAACAGGAAACTCACCAGATTACTCACAAGAAAAGATGACTTCCAAGTGCTGAGGGAATGAGATACTTCCATCATTTGCCTTCTTGTGGGAAGAAAGAATGTCAGTAACTTTAAACATTAAGTAGATTTTTTGCATAAAGTTAAGGCAGAAAACTGTCTTGGAACTACAATTAATAAATCCCTAATTCTTGTTCAAATTAACAAATGAAGTAGTTCTACAGCGGAGTAGTAGTCTTTTGGGGATTTATGCTGACAGTTGCTAATGGATTAGAAGTTACCCTTATCTCTGGCCCATTTGTATGTACGTATTTCAAAAGCAAGCACTGTGTGGATGAGTTTCTGATTTGGAGAAATTACTTCCGCTTCATTCTAAAAGAAGATCCAACATTTTAACGTGCACCATGTGCTCAAGAGAAACAGTGCAAAGCTAGGATATGTGAACATTTTCATCAAAACAAGGATTTTTAATCTTTACAAATATTATTTAATTTTGACCATTGAAGGTAGGTCATTTAGCTTTAAATTCAGTTTGTTCCTCATTTATAAATTTTTTAAGTGAAAAAAGACAAAACTCACCTACGGCTGCTGCCTACACTATTGATATTTTACTATTAACTATCAACTGTCTGTATACCTCTGTTTGTTTCTGAAGTGGCCAGAACATATGGAACAGCTTGATGTGGAAACAGTTGTGTAGGTCTGTGTGGTTACTTACATGCAGAGAAAGTCTTTGACAGCACTTTGACCATAATGGGTATGATTCTGGAAAAAAAGCCATAGCATTAACCCACTTTTCTGTGCTGGTGAACCTTTTTGATGTGTTTAAATGTGAGAACATCACTGAGGTCATGCAGTTGCACAGTGTTTGGGTTGGAGGGAGGTAAGGTTATCTCACAGCACAGGTGAAGTCTGTTCAATAATTGCTATAAAACAAAAAAACCCAACAACCTCAAAACAACAAAAAGAAACAAAAAAGACAACCAAACAAAAATTTATGGAGCCTGATCTGGAATAGAGGAAGTGATTTCATTTAACACCAGGCTAGTTTCTGCAGATGCTAGTGAGAGATGTTTTCCATTTCTTGTTCTCTCCTGTTTTTTTCCAGCCATTAAGTCTTATCTTTTTCTCTGAATCAGATCTCATGACAGCTGCAGTATACTTTGAATTAACCCTCTGTCTTTTCTTTCCTTCAAATAACTGAACAAAGATTTCCCTTTTAAAATATGCAGTGTTCATCTTCATCTTTTCTGTGTGAACCATCTGATCACAATACATGCCTAGAAAGCAAGAGTTTGGTATTCCTACTACCTTACTGTCATTGCATTTTCCAGGACTACAAATCCTGTCCTTTTTTGCTCACTGTGCTCCAAAACAGCCTACCAAACTGAAAACCTCCAGTTGTTCAAAAAGAGAAAAGACAGGCTTAGGTATAAATTAGAAGTTAAATGTCCTTTGTGATCAATACTTTAGCAGAGAGGGAGTTTGCAATTGTCCTGGAGTTTTATTTTGTGAAAAATTGGATTCAGTGAGTATTGGAACAAACCTGATGGACTTCAATGTGCATATGTCCTTCTGTGGACCTAACCTCTACAGTTTAATTAAACAGAATAAACACTATCTAGTGCAATGGAAGGCAGTCTCACTGTCTATTTACTTGTTTTCTAAAGGGTCAATAAACTCAGAGTTTATTTGCGGTGTTGTTCCCTATTAGAAGAAAAATATCAATTATTCTCTGTTGTCTCACAGCCTGACCAGCATAAATAGTCTCATTTCCTGAAGGCATGCTGTCAGAAGTGGGTCCTTTCACTCTTCTATTATTTACATTTATTTTATTATTAATCCTGTTAACCATCGGTCTAAGTAGAGTACAGCGTGGAACCTCACATTTCTGCTGTCTTTATCACTAAGAAGAGACAGTGACTTCCTAGAAAAATCTTTGTGTGTCACTGCATCAGCTTCTGAGATGTATGGTCTTTTCTCACTCATGCTTCTTCCCTCTGTTCAAGGAGAGAGGATAGTTTTGTCTCGTTTTCCTACCCATTGCTGTTTTTGCATGTCCTGCAATCCTTACTCTTTCTTCTGTCCCCTTCAACACTATTCTAGACAATTATGTAAAGGCCTTTGTTGCAGATATTACACTTGAAGTAATGACATTCTGCTGAGAGATGACAACATTTCTTCATCTACAATAACAGGTCACTGTTTTGAAGTTTCTGAAAAGAGCCACTGGAGAACATCATTACTGGCAATCTTTTCTTTGTAAGTTTGAACTATCAAATGCACTTATTGTATCGGAAAAAAAATCATGTATGGACAATCTGAGTCACAAAGGGTAGTTTAGAAGTTCTGTGGACTGAAAACAAATTGCTGTTTATAAGAGGTTTGTCTGTAAACTGTCCATCTGCCAATCAATTGAAGTAACCTAACTGAACATCATCCACAAATAGGTGAAGCGTGCTTAATTTAACATTTGATATCTTTCGTTGTGCAAATTTTCAGCTCTGGAGTGAGGCATGCTCCTGCATTTCACTGTTCAGACCTGTTATGTTGCATCATTTTTGAAAGGTCACAGTTACAAGGTCACATTCATTCTCTATGAGAAATCTAGCTCTTCTAAAGTATTAGCAGTTGACCCCTTGGGCCAGTTTTTATATTTCCTGCCATTCTTTGTTTAAATAAAAGCACTGACATGATTTGAAGTACTCAGTTTTGGAGTGATCTGAAATGCAAATTTATCTGTTTGTGCAATACCTAACTTCAAGACCACTGAAATCTGTAATGAGATTCACATTGGAGTCAGTGGATTTTCTGTCCAGATTTTAATGAATACAGGCACAACCCAAAGACATTATAGGTTGCATAATGATGTGTCTTGCAGATGCCATTAATTAATCTTTTCTATTAGATGGAAAAGACAGTGTAATCACTCTTTCCTCTGTTTGAAAAGCAAGAAGGCAAGATCTAGTCAGTAGATTACTTTGTGGATCACCTCTTTTATTCTGAAAACTAAACAACACTTCATCCCACTTTCAGGGAATAAAAAGAGAGTGGCCTTGATTCTTTGCAGTGTTCTCAAGACCATTGCAAGAATGGAAGAAGAATGGAAATACTGTTGTTTTTTGTTTGTTTGTTTGTTTGTTTGTTACCTTTACCACATACTTTTTTATTTTTTACTTAATATTCATTTCTTACTATTTGCATAATGAAATCTATGATTGTACACCATTGTACATGCCATACATACATACATCCACAAACACAGACAATCCCTGTCATGAATAATTACTAAACTGATTTGGAAATTTTGAAAGCATGTATTGTGGATGATAAAAATGAAAGAAAGAGAAGGAGGGGGAAAAGGAAATATGGAGACATTCACTAGTATCTTAAAATCATCTAAGTACTGCCATGCACCACTGCTAGGAGAAAGTGGGTATCTTGTAAGTATACTCTGAACTGCTTTTATCAAGCACAGGATACCTTGTAGGCTTGTAAAATAAGAACTTCAGGGAAAAGCATAGGCATATACAATAAAACAACACTCAAGAGAAAAGCAAAAGAATGAATGTGAAAAAGAAATCCAACCTAAGTACAAAAGAGAAAAACAGGTAAAACCTTCCAGTAACCACATGGAAAATTTCTGTATTGTTCTTCATCACACAGTATAGATAGAGCCTTGGTTTTAAGACTCTTTTGGCTTCCACAGCCATTTTCTGCATCTTTTCACCTGAAAGGTCTTCCTGAACTGTAAGTTGTTCCAGGATGACATGCCTGGAGGTGTCTCTCTTTTTTTTTTTTTTTATTTTATTTTAATTTTTTTATTTCCTTGCTTTTTTTATTTTCCTTCCTCATCTCACTCTTAATGGAAAGTGAAATTAGTTTCATAGCACCAAGGGATCCTGAAGAGCACTGCTGACAATATTACAGATTCAATGGGACTCTCTCAACTACAGAATGTTTGTCTTCTGAACTTCTTTTCTGAGATGCTTAATGATGTCTCTGTACCTGGGGCTTTTTAGCACCAAGGAATCTTGTGGCTCTCTCAAGGGTAGATTTTGCTCTCTTGAGCACAATAGTATCTCAGGACTTGTCTATGGGGTTAAAGGCTGCCACTTGGACTTTAACATTACTGGTTAATTACTGAGTTAGTCATACTGGGTCATACCAAAAATCTGAGAAAAAAGGTTTGTCAGCAGGGATGCAGTCAAATACCATTCAATCTAAACCACTCAGGAATCTCAGATAGCTTCATCACCTGTGGCTTGGAGCATGTGTGGAACTGGTACATAACAGTCACCAGCTGCCAATGTAAATAGGCCATACATCTCCTTAGAAAGCTGGTTTTTAAGACTTATGCAGTTGAAGAATAGAACTTACAACTTTATCTCACAGTACACTGCCATTTTCTAGAAATGTGTCATTGCCAATATGTCTGAACCCTTCTTTTCTTTTCTTTTCTTTTCTTTTCTTTTCTTTTCTTTTCTTTTCTTTTCTTTTCTTTTCTTTTCTTTTCTTTTCTTTTCTTTTCTTTTCTTTTCTTTTCTTTTCTTTTCTTTCTTAAATCTCACTTTCTGAGGCATTATCTGCAATAAAACCCTGATTTCTCTAGGACATGAGTGGTGGGTGTCATCGTGTAGCAATCAGCATCACTTTGTGGACAATTTTACATTTGAAAGATCAGTTGGAAGATCTGGCTTGTGAGCAAATAACTGCAGCTTGGTATGGGAGACTGTGGGATGATATCATCGTACCCCATGGAAACAGGACACAGGTGGGCATATCCCTGCTCCTTCTTATCTGCTGGCAAGGCCCAGAAGATGAGAACAAAGGAGTTCCTGCTGAGGTCCAAAAACCAGAAGTTGTCACTCCAAAGAGAGTTTGAACTTATAAATAAGTTTGTACTGTTGTTGGAAAAAGCCATCACTGGCTGAACCTGTGATGACCCCTCATTACTGAAAATCATTGTCTGAACTACAGGATATGTTGTTATCCCCCTGGTTACTCTCTCTCTTTTGCTTTCTACAAAGATTCCTTGCTTTTATTTCCTATCTCTTTTCAATTGCCCATCCTCCCTTCCCCATCTCACCAAGTAACTAGGATTTGTAATAAACTGGCCTCTTAATGTAGCCTTTGGGTACACATATATCAAAAGAACCTCCTCTCCCTTCTATAACTGGAGTGAGACACAGGTGAGATGTTAAATGGTTGCATTTCCTAAATTTCAGAGTTCCATTTAGTATATAGGTTTTGAAAATGTTCTGCTTTGTGAAAAGACTTATGGAACTTTTTATCAGATCAGATATCTGCTACCAGACTGGTCTCTTTATTTATTATGACAGACAGAAGCTGCAACTTCTGCATCTATGAACTACTGGATATTGTGGTTCGCTGACTACTGGAGTTATGATTTCACAGTCTGGCACACATCACGTAGAAAACACTGCTCACTCGTGGCTTTGCTAGGTTTTTTTGTTTTTTTTTCAGAGGCATGTAATTTTTTTTCAGAATTCATTCTACTAAACTGGCTGTTTATTATATATCTAATTCCTTGTGATTATCTGAATTTTCACTACATTTTGTTGCAGAAACCATTACAAAGCCTGAAAACATTTCTGCCATTTATCTATATCCAGACAACTTCAAGTAATTTTCTTCTAATGCAAGTTTTCTCTTTCCTAGCACTAAAGAACGTTTGATGTCCTTTAGACAACACAGTAATCATAATGTGTAGAATGTGTGGTGAATAAGCACAGTCAATTTTGTTAGAACATTCATCACAACACACATTTGGATCTGTATTTTTGATGCATAGTGTCTAAATGCTCTATTTCCATTGAAAATCATCTTTAGAACACATATTTCAGTTCATTTCACACTGTGTTAATTGTGTAACACACTGTAACCATTACCTTTTACCAGCCACAGTTGCTCATCTAATGGGAAATGATGACTTTAACAAGGAATTATTAGATCTGTTTGATCAGAGAATGCACATGTGGACAATGGGGTTTGCAGTCTGGAACATACACCATTTTCTCCCCCATGAGTATGTAATTGAATTAAAAGTCTCATTGTAGGAATAAAAATGCTTTGTAGCTAGCCCTGCTGAGTGGAAAATTTTATTTAAAATTACTAAATAAATATGCTGTATTTACTGTTACTTCAAGGGTAATTTGAAATATTTCAGGTTTTCTAAATGGAAAGCACATATGCATAATTTTTTTATTGTAAGTTTGACAAATTTTAGCCTATTTGTTCATGAAGTACTGATGCAATTTACATATCATATACTAGGGAATAACATCCCATAATTTTCCCAAAACAAGAACAGTACATGCAAGTACCTGAAGGTAATGTTCCACAATGTACCTTTTGAAATAAAAAGTGATTTAGAACAGTATTGCAGAATTATTTGAATAAAATATTTCAGAATTTGTTGCTTGAGGAACTGAAAGTCCTGCAGTCTTGTTGTGAGATATGTCTCATAGGACTGTAAGCCCTGAATATGTCATATTAACTCTTCCAGTGCCATCTATTCCATATTGATGGATGAATCATCATTTATGTTCTAGGAATTCAGAATGATAATGTAAAATCCAATCAAAAATATGTTGGGAACATAAAGTCCAATTTACATAAGCTCCTGGGAGACACAGGTATTTTGGGACATTTACATTGCACAGCTATGAATCCGGTCCCATTCCTCAGTTATGCTGGTCTCAGTGGCAATCCTAGTCCAAGCACACTATCCATTCTGAGAAGACAGTTACTCTTATTGTGGTGGAACTGAAATGATGTGACTACTCAACCTTGGGACCTGATATAGAACCTCTATGAAGCATCCCGTCACAAGCTATGTTTGTGTAGCTGTAATGCTAAGTCTCCTTGAGAGATTTTTGTATGATTTTCAAAATAATTCAGACTCCCATAAAAACAGATTGGTGCTTAGATTCAGTATATTGATGCTGCTGTTGTTTTCACAGCTATAACTAAATCTTAACCTTCTATGTGTCCAATTCAATGTGTGCTCTCTCTTGCAACTCATTTCAGTAGTCATAAATTAAAAAAAATCATAGAAAATTAATTTAAGAAACAGAATATGCTTATCAAATCCAACCATCATCTAAGTCCATGAAAACATGCCCATAAGTGCTACACTGACAAGTCTTTAAATACCTCCAGGGATGGTGACTCTATTATTTCTCTATGTAGCCCATTTCAAAGCCTCATCTCTTCACAGAAATCCTGATGTAACTTGAGACTGTTTCCACATGCTCTAATTATGTACCTATGCTCAGTAGAAATCACATTGAATTTTCAGGGCAACAAAGGGTCATTATAAGTGGCCAAAATTATAGAAATATAACATGAGTATCACAATTTTGTTTTCAGAAGTCTCAAGGTATACAACTAAAATTATACACTTGATAAGAGTCTTGATTTTCAGTACAGTGGGGGTCTTCCCCACCTTGTGTCCAGGGTGAAATCACTGTTCATCAGTAAATTCTTATGTTGACCATTCATGCAAAAAGCAAGTACCTGACGTTTCCACATTCGGTGAATGTTGTAGTTAGTGAAATCAAGCTAAGTCACTGCTCTGCTCATTCAAGGCTGCATGCTATCTTTTGAATATAATAATAACAAAAATGTCATTCTGAATCCAATAAGATATTGTGTATTCCTCTGTCTGAAATTGGCATTATTTTGATTCCTCTCTCACCCTCTGCACTGGTGTTAGAACTCACTGTATTTTAGAATATACTCTAGAAATGTCATTGCATTTCTGGGCAACTTAATGGAAATCATCTGTAGCTTTGATTTTTCTTCATTACACTGTTATTTATTTAGCTTATATGACTGATCACTGATAAATTGGACTTTGCTCACATTCCATATCTCATTGGTTTAAATTGTAATTCTTAAACCTTCCAGTAACCAAAAGCTGAACTGGAGAGATTACATCTTTGATAAGATTACAATCCCCTCATGTAAGTAATATTAAAATTGACTCTCTGAATATAATCAAGTATATGTCTGGTTATCTTTAATTGATCTCCCTGGAAAGATAGTACAAACTGTGAATGAAATTGAAGCATATTACAAATCAAAGCAATAATATAAAATCATAGAATAAAACAAAATAGCAATTTATGCCTACCTTAGATTTTTAAAGTTATAGTTTGTCTCTAACTGACAGGAGAGGTTATCTCCTGTTTGTGGAAACAGTAAGTAAAATGAGAAAATCAGTAAAACCCAAAATGAGATATTTAATATTTAAAGATGTTGAAAAAAGTTTTCAGTCTTTGTGTAAATTATTAGTCATATTAGATTTGTGAAAAAAATCAGGATCGAAAGTAACATTTCCATAAGTTGTTCTTGGGCATTTCCATTCACAGTGGGGTCAAGAAATTTAAATTTTGGTTTTTTTCTTTATTTTTATTTGAGATTATCCCAATACACAAATTTTAGCTACCTGCCACATTTCTTGTGGGCTAGATATCCTAATTCCATCCATTTAATATTAAAAAAATAATAATTCATTTTATATCAGTGACATCTAGGTTTGTGTTTGTAAGGTCCCTCAGTGTGTCTCTTCTTTTATGAGATGTCCTGCATAATGTCCACTGCCATAATGGGTTAGATGCGAGAGACAGCAGCCAACATAGTTCATCCATGAAAATTTTCCATAAGCATTGCAAGACAAATTGCAAATTACTTGAGTGGATCAGATTCCTATTTAAATATTTTCTGATTCAAATCTAAAATATTTGTTCAGAAAATGTATGTATTCTTTTCTGATCTACTAAAAGACAAGCTAATGCTGATTATCAAAATAAATTTATGGTTCTCTCAAATGCTATTTGAAACAAATTATTTGTTGTCCAAAACAATTTTCACTGTAGAAAATAAACAGAGAAGACAGTCTCTGCTTTGAAGAGGTCAGGAAAAATTCCAAGATGGGTCAAAATGAATGCAATAAGCAGCACAGTAAGGAGAAGGAAAAGTGAAAACACAAGAGTGAAAAATTTTAATAGCTCATTGGCTTGTCAAACACACTCATCTTGGTACTTACAAATTGTTTAGAAGTTTCTTCTTGTATTTTCATTCCTGACTACGTGGTTCATTTTATGTCAGTATGTAAAGAAGACAGACATGTAAGAGTAGTATATGTCAATCCAGGGGTGCTGGATTTCAGCAGTGAGAAAGCTTTTTCCTCACAAATGCTGTACAGTTGCAGTTCTTTTTCCATTTAAGTTGATAAACCATCTGACAAAACAAAACCTGCAGAGTTGTTGCATGTTGTCAACCAGAACAAACTATAGCGTTTACCTAATGCTGTAAAAATTTACATGTATTTTCCTCTTTCCCTCTGAACTATTCTAGCCTTGTGTAATGTGGGGCAGCTTTGCTTTTGACATCTAGAAACCTACCACTTCCTGAAGTTCTTGTATGTCTCTCTGTTTTCACATTTAAAATCTGCTGGGCTTGATTCTCCAAAATCTATACAGTGACTGAGATTTTTCCATTCAAAGTGTATTAATGTTGTTTCTTTGGTCTGTAAATATATTTTTTTAGAGCATTCTGCTTTTGTTTGAAAATCTAGACTTTAGATTTAGATTCTGTTTTTTTTTAAGAACTTGTAGTGAGAGAAACTTCCAGAGATAGTTATGACTTCGTATTTATTTTACTTTTAATCAGAAGACTGAAAGTTGAGTTTGAGAACATGAAAGAACCTGCAAAGAATAGTTCAAATTAGGCTGAAGGTAAAACTTTCAGCTGGATATTAGGAAAGGTTACCTTTGCAGTTAAGGAGTGGAGAATAAATACTGATAAAGATAGTAGGACCCATACAGTTTTTTTGCATGTGATAGTAACAGATTCCTTAATTATGTCAATAAAAGGGTGTGCTATTTACTTTTGATAAGTAATGATGATATTTCAAGATAGTCAAAGAACATGACTCAGAACAAAAAGATAAACAAAAACAAGTTTACGAATTCTAATTTTAAAAGAGAACACATTTTTTTTGGAAGCAATCTAGGCAGAAAAATCTCAGAGATACTTAAGGTTCAGAACAGCCTCCTGAAAAAACTCACTAGTATATACGATATGGATAAGGGGAAAAAAAAACACTAAGAAAAAGGCTGAGTTCAGGTCCGTATAACACAACTGGGGAACATGCATATTGTACAACAATGCAAGAAAATTCTCTGTAGCATAGAGAATAAAATATAACAACAAAAATTACCTGGAGAAGTGAAAATATGTTGCTATGTGTAGTACCATAGTTTTGAAAAAAACTTACTGACTTGCTGATACGATCTTAGCAGTACATTTTAAAAAGATTTGGGGACTATTCTAGAGAAATTAAAAAATTAAGACATGAAAGAAAGCAGAAAAAAAAAGAAGAAACATTTTCTTCTTTGATGACTATGTGAATGCAGAAGACTGGATAAATTTGAGAAGCTTTGGCTCTTACAGGTTTAACTTTGGGCAGTTAAGAGTGCTAGTTAGTGAAATAGTTAGACAAAAAATCTCATGGCAGAATCATAATCAAGGAACATCATTCATGTTCTTCACATTCATGGAAGGTAAAATCATACCAGAAAAGGTATAGAGAAAATAGCATAAACAAATGAAAGTTTTCTTTATATTAGATGACCTGAAGTTATCTAATTTGGCCTCAGAGATGAAGACTGAGAGACAAATAGATGTATTCTGTATTTCTTCTGGGGGACTAAAATCAATGATTTACAGAGAAGGAGAACTTAAGTAAAATTCCTTTCTCAGAAGAATTTATCAGCTTTTCTTGCTCAGAACACAAGTAACACTAGCAGAGTTATATGGTGCCACTGCCAATGCTAGCATGTTGAGTATGCAGCACACATAGATTGCAGAAAAGATGAGGACAGGGTCTGTAGGTCCCTCTGAAAATAATGCCTTCTATTTATTTTCATGGAAATTACAATAGATACAAAAAAGCACAATAACACTATTTCATAGAGCAAATTCTCAGACACAGAACACTATTTTTCAACTGTCTTCATGGTTATCTATGCTTTTTTTTTTTTTTTTTTTTTTTTTTTTGCCAGCAATAAGCAAGAACTTACATGCTGAGTTCTTAAAAATCTGCATGATCATCTGGAACACTGCCACTTCTGAATGTTACTACCCACTGCTTCACTGCTAATGTCCATGATTTGCTCTCCATAAATATTGTGCGAGCTTTAGTGAATGTCAGTGGGTGTAATTTTCTCCGCATGGAGAAATTCAATGACACAGCTTTGCTTCATAAGACCTTCCACAACAGACACCATTTTGTCAGACTGCCCCTCTGATGCCATCTGCCATACAGCAACAAATTTACAGAATACTGGTGAGAAGAATCAACTTATACTGCTATACCATCAACATCCACCTCTGATGTTGGGGGGAAACATAACAAAATAGGAGGCATTACTTTCAGAGCATCCCTTGTATTTCACTGCAGCTATAAAGATTTGGAACGGTAAAGAGTTATGCAAAAGAGACAGAAGATAAAGTGGGTTAGTACAACACTGAGGATGTATTTTCAGTTTTACTTGAATAAATGACTATCTAAGAATGAGATGATATGGAAAGTTACACTTTTACACTAATCTTCCAGTCATCTTTTATAGTCTTTGGGCTGCACTTGGATAAATATATTCTCTATTGTTAAAATGTGTTATCATCTCACTTTGGTTTAGTTAGCATCATTGTGGAGTAAGGGTAACACATTTGAAGCCATGTTAATTGACCATGTTGTCATCTCCTTACCCCTGATGTTTTCTCCTGAGGCTAACTGAGCCCAAAATGCAGTAGCCTATTTTGTCAAGGGCTTTTTAATTGGGTTAAAGTCTCCTGAGCAGGCACCGTTAAGAGTTTCCCTTATAGCCTGAACATGGTGTAAACAGTGATTGCAGAATTTTTGCAAACCTTTTGGTACTGGATGAATATCCTTTACGTACATCCTCTCAGCTGAAAAATTCAATATAAAAACGGGTTTTCATCTGATTAATTTTATTTTGTAAGAACTAGCAAGTTGTAAATTGGTTTCAAAAAGTAGGCTTCCATGGGAAAACTTTGATTAAATACCCAGAAAGAATAAATCATTTATAAAAATTAGAAAAGAAAAATACAGGTTTTTTCTTTATGGATGATCTTTTGTGTGGGAAGCAGCACATAAAAGATTGAAATAAGACAGAGAAATAGCATTTACAAAATTACAACTGTTCTTTATGAATGCATATTAAAGTAAATTGGTTACTCTTTACACTCCGAAAATGACAACATAAAAAAAAAAAACAAACCACCAAAAAAACTATTCCTTTAATTTCAGGCAATATTGTCTATGTTCTTGTTTTTAAATAGCTAAAGCATATAATAAATGATTGATGGAAATATATTGTAAAATGATCACTTTATTTTCTGTTAAAGATCAGCTCAGAGGAAATGTACTTTTGGATGGTACCTAAACAGCCATTTTCAGTTATACGTAAATTAAATCATAGTCTTCACCATTACATTTCCCTGTTACATATTTAAAATCAAACCTACATTTTCTGTATGAATCCCAAAATCTAGAATTATCCGTGAAATGATTTAAAAACATTTATTTTGTGAAATTCATAATAGCTTTCTGCTCTGATGACATATATAACAATGGATAAACTACTTTAGAAAAGGTACATCAACAAAGTATTGTATTTGGCTCCAAAAAATTAATTTTTATTAGCAATTTTGATTTTGTTGATAAATGTTTACCTGCACTGAAAATATACTGAATGTAACCACATAAAGAATGTAGTGCTGTTTCCCTTTTTTTTTTTTTTTCCAAGATGCATGTCACAGATTTTTTTTCTGCATTGAAATGAAATGAATACAACATGGTCTGGGCCATGAAGAGGAATTTCAGTTGCTACTTTCACAGGGATTTTAAATAATAACAGTAACACTTTGCAGAATAATTGGTAGGGTCTGTGAAAAGTTCTGACAAACCAACAACAGTAATTTCTAGACTGTGAGTAATTTAAGACATACAAACCACATGCATCTTTCTCTGAGATAATGAAAACAAAAGAACACTAAATAGCCATATATAAGTAGGCATCCTTTTTCATCCTTCTTGATTTTTGAGAATATTATTTTTTTCCTGGAATCTTGCTTAACTTGTTTAGAATGTTGTTATTCAAATCAAAGAGATTTTTAAGTCTTTTGAACTTTTCCTGAAGATAACATTCTGTCACCTCTGTGCTAAATGCATTTGTATTACTTCTGTCACATCAGCTGAAAACAGTAAAGGTACTGCACCAAAACTGACAAGCTCGGTGAAACACATTTACAGAAGTGGAACTGTGGGAACTGTGGGAAAAATTTTGTCTAGTAAGAACTGGAGAACAAAGATCTAGTGTGGACTGGGAACGAACACAGAGTAGAGAGAAAAGAATGAGATCATTAGGTCAAGTCCTTCAATCAGCTTGTCTATTTTTCAGTCTCAGGCTAACTAACTGACTAAAGTACATTATTACTCTTCAATCACGCCTCAAATCTGCAAGACTCTTGATGTCTAGAAACTCTGAATTGTTTTGCATGATTTATGCAGTCATATTTCAAGTAAAGAGCTGTAGTTTTCTCAGCACCCATTAGCTTACAGAGGAGTTAGGTGCTAGGGTTAAAGCAAGAACGACACCATCTCTGTTTGAATAGATTTTATTTTGATTTCTGAAGTTTAATCATTTTGTAAAATAGATAATATTAAAAATGCTATGAGAAAAAATTATGTAGACAGAACTAAATCTGCATAACGAAATTGAAGTAATTAGAAAAAGCCTTCGTACCCTACACTATGATTTAATGTGACTTTGAGGATATGTAATCCCTGAGATAATCATTTTGAAAACGGAAGGGTTATTTTTTAGTTTGAGTGTATAAAAACTGTTATAAATAACAAGATGGCAGTCAACTAAATAGTAATATATCTGCAAGTGCATGGGGTAGAATGAGACAAAGAAGTCCATCTGCATATCCATTGTCCATTCCTATTAGTTATCTCATTTGGCAAACTCAAGATGAATCATTTGTGTCTGGTAGCTCTTACGCAGAAAAGATCACAGAAGCAGCATGTTGAAACCCTAGTAAGTCAGTGTCCCAGGAGGTTTTTGCTAGTTAAGGGAGAAGTGGGAAGCCCGAGTTACAAGAAGCAATGCAATCCTGTTCAGAATAAGAAATGGGAAATAAACATGGGAAGAAGGAAAAACAAAAATAGAAGAGGAATTTGAGACCAAAAAAATTCTAAAAATCTTAAACATTGGCCTAAGTACTTGCATGAAACCAACGTTTGGAAGATATTCTAAACATCTCAATTGTTAGATCTTCTTTTTCAATTCTATATGGATAAAGCAATATATTAAATCTTTCTGGGAAGAAATGACATAAGAAAATATTCCCTGTGATATTCTTTTCCTGTTTTATTTAAAGCAGGATAACTTTTCATATGGAGCTAATATAACTACTGTCAAATGGCAGGAACTTTTTCTTCTGATGTGGAAAATCTGATGTTCAATCCATTTTTTTTACCAGGAAATAATAAATGATCTAATTGTGCAGCATGGTGACAGTTAAGGAATTCTGCTTTGTTATGAATTGTTTTCCTAATCCTGAGTTCAACCTTTCGAAGCAAATAAATGAATGAGAGTAATCTCTAGTCTCTCAAAGGAGTGTCACTATAACTGAAGGAACATTTGGCATATGGATATATCTTATCCATTACTGCTACCCAAGGTAAACGTACAAAAATGTATCCCTCTGTCATGGTTTTATGATTTTTGGTATTGGTATTCCACATCAATACAACATGTAGTGCATTAAGAGTTAAAGAGTTAATACTCCAACTCCATAGATCATTGATATTTCCGGGTATACCTGTCTCAGAAGAGAAGAACTACATTCCCCAGAAGACTTTGCGATGCTTTGCATTTTTACGTATTTTCCGCTCAGAGGGAAAAGATAAAAACCCTCTGCGGTCACGGGACACTGTCTTTCCTTCGGGATCGACTCAGCAGTGGGTGCTCGCTGCCGTATCGCCTTCAGCGTTAGCGTAAGGCCTTCGGTTTATCGGACACTCTCTCTTGCTCATTTTATTTGATTTATTAGCTTCAATTCCAATTATATTGTATTATATTGTGTTATTTTGCTTTCTGATATCTTATTTAGTAAATTAGCTTTCCTCCTCAGATCATTGCCGCTGTTTTGTTTCTAGGCCCATCTCGCTTTTTCCTTTTCCCTTTCCCCCTTTCCCTTTCCTGGGGCGTGGGTCTGCGGGTCCCCCACACCAATCATCACGGAACCGGGCCGATCCAGCCCGGTAAACCGTTGACACCCTCCAATTAGACAACAAAATAAGAATGAAAACATGCTTCACCATCTTTAATATTCATAATTATGTCAGATAATTTATCTTCCTTTTCTAATTGAATGTGGTTATTTTTATTTAAGTGGTCTTTATTTCTATTTGTGGTGAATCTATTGTGTTTAAATTGTTGTCAGCATCCTTCATTTTTCAATTGACGTCATAGTGGGAGAGATTTTCAAAATGTCTGGCAAGGTCATTATTCCTCATAACTGCTGCGGTGTTCAACTAACAGGAGTTATGGCCACACAAGCTTTATATGGCTGACAGCACACTAAACATTAAGGTAATTAGCTTTCTTTTTTCTTCTACTTTTATTTATTTATTTTTTTCTGATTTTCCTTTTTTTTTTTCTGTTAAAAATACTCTCACAAGAAACTTCTGGTCACTCAGATGAAAAGAAAATTTAAAATTCTGTACAGTGATACTTAGGTAATTCTTTCAAATTTTGGAAATCCTTGGATGTTAAAAATTTAAAATTTGAGTGTTAAAACAAGCAGATGGAAAAAATCCATGAAATTTTTTTCAAGTAAACACATCAACATGTATAGATACGCTGAGTACTGATACATGGAAGTGCTTAATCTACTGAAAAAACAGGCCTATTTAATGTCAAAAAACAAAATTCACCATATTCAATCATTCCCTCCCTCCAGTTTTATGTTGACGGTTAGCGCTTCCATAGTATTATTTATTATGACTGCATATAAGCAAATGTTAATCTTTAACAGATTTTTTATAAATGACTCTAAGAATCCTTTTTTAATATTTGACATTATAATCCCACCTGGTTACTGTCCTCTGTTTTTTACATTAAATTTCTTGATACCTGGATCCCTCCTCCTACATTCAATTGCACACATCCTTTCTCCTTATAAGGCAGTGCTCATATACTCATGTAAAATGCATATACTGAGTGTCTACCTATGACATTGCCGTTTTACAGACATCTTTTTGACAGAAAATTGAACAAAGGACCCTTATTCATTTACCAACAAGTTGAAAACGAATTAGATTTCCTCTGACACTTCTGTTGATGGTGGATATGACCCTCTGTAACCTCATCCATCCAATATCATTAACTCAATTTTCATTAATAGAAAGAAGCTTCCTGTGAAACTAGTATAGGAAGAAAATCTTTAATAGAGATGCAAAAATATAAATAATATAATTTTAATTTATTTTGAGAAATGTGTGCCGTTGAACTTTTATACTTACTGACTTGAATAGGCATTCAATTTCACATCTAATATTTGAAGAGCATAAATATAATGATATAAAAATATCGCTGCACAGTCTTTGCTCAATTTATTGAGATCTTGTTTCTAAATAAGTGAATGCTGAAAGATTTATTCTTTATGCTACTTCTGAAAAAAAGAATATCCAGAAATATTATACTATAAAGTATAAAAGTTTAGTAAAAACTTGCATATAATAAACATACTGTAGCTAATGGAGGACCTCACACTGGAGCATGTGGATATATCCTGATGGAACTGGCTTGTAGAGAGCCCATGCTGGATGGAATTTATCCTTGAGGACTGCAGTCCATGGAGAAAGCTGCACTTAAACAGGGTAGTGTGAGCAAGGAATGACAGGGAGCAACTGCTATGTAAGCCTCAGTCCACATTTGCCTGCACTGCTTGGGATATGGAGGAAGTAGAGGAGATAGAAATGAAGGAATGAAGATAAACCTGGGAAGAGCAGAGTGCAGGAATATGATGTTACTTTAATTATCCTTATTTCTCACCATCTAAATCTGTTTCAGTTTCCCACATATTAAAATGATGTTCCACAAGTCAATTCTGTTGCTCATGATAGTAAATCACAAGTGAACTCTTCACTGACAAGCTTTTTTCATGTTATTTTCTCCCACTGTGCAGTTGAGGAGAAGGACAGGGAGTGGGTGTCTGGCCAAGATCAAATAATAATAGTCAGAAGAAAAAGTTTGTAAATCTATCTACTAACTTTGTCAAAAGACGAGCAAATCATAAGTTCATATCAAAAAGAACTCATCTTTTAAGAAATCACTTGATCTTGGATATGTATAATCTCACTCACACAGCAAAATGAAAGTGATCCAATAGACCAAAGAAGAACACCTTTACTTATGATAATTCAAAAGGGAGATTCAGAAGATATATTATTGTTTGGTACAAAATGCAAGATGGTTACTAGGCTTTTTCTTTATTGCTTTCATCTTTCTTTGATGATAAAATTCTTATTTTAAGCAATTTATATGAGAACACTGAAGTATCTAAATTTTAGAAAACTCTGATTTTTGGGATATGTTTTATGGAAACTCAGTGCTTTTAACTTATTCGTATTCTTTCTCTGATCAAAACCTAATTTGTTTCTAAACTTTTTATGATAGCAAGGCTCATTTAAAATTTGAAAGTTAAAAGTCCCATGTATCTAAATATAAACCATTGTACAACAACTTCCTGATTTCTTTACTGTATAAATAGTAAAAAAAAGTATAAAATATGACATAATTGCCTGATGCTATGCCTGGATGCTAAAATAAGTATACATTTAAATATAATATAAAAAGCAACAATGACCAAAACAAACAAACAAACAAAAAAATGATAACAAACCAGCCTCATCCCCAAATAAAAAAAATAAATAAAATAAATAAAAAAAAAACAACCCTCAAACAATACTATGATTTGGAGAACTAATTAGGAATCTGGCAATGTTAAAGAAACATCCTTATTTAACTAAAAAAATATCATCAAACAGGACAAAAATCCATTTTCAACGATGAAAAGTAAAGAGAAGAAAGAATAACTTTTCAATTGTCCATTTAAAATATAAAAAAGCCCTTTAAGAATAATTAAATTTTAAAAGGCTATTTGGAGAAGAGAAAAATAAGGGTGTTTGGATTTCTCAGAAACAGAATTTCAACTCCTAATGTGCCCTGGGGAAAATAAAGGGAAATATCAGAAAACAAACTAAATGAAAGAGAAATACTTCTAACATTTAAAAGCTTGTCAGAACTTTGTGCTAATAAGGAGAGCAAAAAATTGCTGTGATACTGTAATAAATCTGTGACTCTACCACATATACAATAGTAGATCATCTATTCATGACTTCAAATCATTAAGAAGAGAACATAAAAAAAGTATTAAAAGAATGAAAATATGAAATTAATTTGGAATCTGTCCAAGCTTAAAGGAGATTTTCTTTGCTTCTGCCCTGAAATTATGGAGAGAGGGTTTACAAAACTCCCTGAACTGAACATAGAATGCAATGTGGTTCCATCTTCAGCTTCACAGTGTTCATCACAACTGCTCATTGCTTCTAAGTCTGTCTCACAATCAAGTGAAAATGAATTTATAACAAAGCATTGTTGAACATGATGAGAAGCTGGGATAACAAAGAGGCTGTAGCTGTATGGTACTGATGACGTACTTTGGTTGGAGCTACAGCTAAAATTTCAGCATAAACTGGTAAAAAAATTATATGACAAGCAGAGAATTAGGTTGAAATTCTCTTGAACTTTTTCATTTAAGATTTTTCAAACAATACTTTAAGTGAAATATCTTTTTTTATTATCATTCTAAATATATTTCATTTTCATTTTCTATCCTTTCTGAAGCACAGATCTGTTAGACTGAAAATGAAGAAGCGTTACTACTCATCCTGCAGCTGGTGAAATAAAAGTGCTTGCATAGCAATTTTGGTGCTCTGAGAAATGCTTTTGTGACACACTATGTCAGCAAGTACACAGCTAAGATTTGAATATAATCAGTGGTCATAATAAAAACTTGTCATTGTCTTTAGCACGATGTCCTCAGCACCCAGTAAGTGGCTTCTTTGTGTCTAAAACAGTAGTTTATAAAAGGACATAAAAATGAAACATATTTTCTTGTT
The DNA here is from genome assembly GCA_036925125.1 of Oreortyx pictus. Taxonomy (NCBI): domain Eukaryota; kingdom Metazoa; phylum Chordata; class Aves; order Galliformes; family Odontophoridae; genus Oreortyx; species Oreortyx pictus. Next base: position 24,627,155 of record JAUPFR010000007.1, read on the forward strand.
TCCTTAGACATCAATTTCTTTTCACAGGGTATAACTTGCCACTCAGCAAACTGGAAACCTACTGATCACGTGGAATGTCCCTTCTAATATCAACTTTATTTGGTTTAGTTGTTCACTAAAAACTAAATTAGGATTTCAAAAGAATGGGTGCTTCTTTTGAAATGTCTTTCAAAGTGTCTAGAATAGATTATTAGCTTCTGAACTAAAACAGATAGTCTTTAATCTAAAACTAAATTCTAGAATTCCCATGTATGAACATCTGATGTTACACAGGAAGGTGGTCAGACATTTTAGGATAAGTTCTAAAGCAGTTACTTTCTTAGCTCCTGAGTAAAGGTCATGGGGATGCAGAATGCAGGGTACTTCTGTAACTATTTAGAGAGGCTACAGACCAGGGTTTCTAAGAGCTAGAGTCCCTGCAGATTTGATATGCAGAATTTGGAGGCATTCTGTATGAGGCACATACATCTTTTCCCTTTTTTTCCCACATCTGCTGCTATTACTTTATCTCCATCCACTTTCTGCCCACAGTCATTTTAGGGATCTCTATTTCTTGATATTAAAGCACCTAGAGGGAGGAGCTGGACACATGAATAACCTGATGTCGCTGGGTTCTTACATCCCTTTCTGAACCTGCAATCTTATGCTGCCAAAATTCCTTAGTAAATGACAGATGAAATCCAGAAACTACTGAAATCTAAGAGAAACTACAAAACTCTGGTTTCTTCCAGGTGATTAGATTCTTCTAGATTACGCTGACAGATTCTAGGACCTTTTAAAGCTGAAACAAACCCATCTTGATTAAAGCATCAAATAAGTCATTACCAGTAATTAATTTTCTCTTCATATTTCTTTATGGAAGAGAAAGAAGAAAGCTTCATGTTTGATATTTTTGCTCTATGTGCACAAACTATGGATTCCAGCACTTCTTCCATTTTAAAACAAGCACCTTTTATTGCCTCTACCTAATGCTTTATTGTTATTATTTTTAATCCCAGGGTACTTTCCTCATGGTTAGGTGATTCACATTCTCCAAAATAAAGCACTGGTAACTGAAGCCTCAATAGTTCTAAAGATTCTGAAAGACTATAATAAAGCTCCAATAATGAAAACATATTTAGTGGAATTGTATTATAGATTAAGAACATAACTCTATATCTTCTGAAAACCAAATGTGATGTCAAGTCTTTAATGGATGTAACTCTTCAAATCTTCATGATACATCAATATTATTACTCTGCTTTGCACCAGCTGAGAATGCAGTTGCTTTTTCCTCATGATTTTTTGTTTGACCAAAATACTTTTCTAATTCCTTAAAAAACAAACAAACAAACAAACAAAGAACAACAAACCACCACCAAAAGTTAGATTAGAGATGAACTGAGACTGGATCATACTTCAGGCAAACTGAAGTTACCTTTTATTGCATCTCAAAATACTCTTAAGTCACTGACACTGAAAACAATGTAGGTGTGTTTCCCTTTTTCACCTAGATGCCACAGTTTTCTTTCTAAAAAAAAGTTACTAAAGTAGCACAGATGTCACAGAGTGTGCTAAGCAGTAAAGAACCATTTCATGATTTCTTTTCCATTAAAACTTTTTATAGGCCAATACTTTGGAATTATATACATAAAGTTGCTGACAGCAATTGATCCTGAAGTTGATTTGGTATTTAAATGAAAATTTTCCTCAAAAATGCGATGTAGTCAGTCACTGTGTACCTCAGTGTGTGTAAATTAGTATTCATTTTCTGCTTACACTCTTGTTTTATCACTGCGTTTCATGGAATCAGGATTGGATTTGATTAAGCCATTCTTTTTCAAAGGAAATCTGAATCCGTTTTGACAGAGACACATGGAGTCCTGAAATCTGATAGCAAGCATTCTTACGTGATGATTATGATCAAGGTACAGAGTTTGTACACCATAGTAGGTGTTACAGCAGTGGGAATTTCAACATCTGTGCTATACATGGCAGCTATACCCTATCTTTATGTAGACATATATATTGCTTCTTTGAAAAAGTATTAAATTCTGTTTTCCCCTATGTTTTTCTCAAGTCCCATTTGTAAGTATGTGATTTAAGGTATACCTTATATTAGCAATTATTTCCTTGATTAATCCTCATAAAGGGTAGAAAATTACTTAAAAATTAGGGACCTTAATTTTGCCCCTCCAATTGCATTCTCTATGACATTTTAGTCTAGTACTATATTTATATCCCCTTTTTGATTTTAAGTTTTTTTTTCCATATAGTATTTTAAGTTTAATCAAAAGTCAACTTAAAAAGGCCATTCTGCCTAAGGGATATTTTTCCATTAAGTATTTGACATATTGGTGGCCTTGAGGGATTATTGGTTTTTGAAGAAATATTAACAAGTGGAAATTTGCATTTTAATACAGTTCTCCTCAACTACTCAGGCAATTTTATTTTTAAGACCTGTGACAGGCTTCAAAGCCCTAGTTCTAAAGCAATCTTGCCAAGTAGTAGCTAACATAATTTTACTACAAATGATTAAGTTTCCTAATCGGTTTTCCTTTTTAAAATCCTGTTTGAGGTGTCTGTGAAATCAATACCAAAACTTTGTGATTTGTACTAAAACTCATATTGCTAATTTGGCTGAACCAGAGGCAAATGGAAAATGAACACCCCTTAAAAATCTCAAAACCACAGAAAAATTAAAATGAGAACTAAATATAAACATTAAAGTCACACCATAATCATGTTCTTTAAAGGCTAAGGAGTTGGAGATTATTTATATATTGGTATCCTTGATGATTTTGTTAAAATTTTGACTATAAAAACAAGATATCATGAACGTATGTGTTGTTTATGATTACTGAGGCATTTAGAAGAATCAGATGCAATAAGAGACATTTATAGCTATACTGGAATAATCTATACACTATGGGTGTGCTGATACCATCGCTGTGCATACACTGTCATTCCCAACTGCCATTCAAGTGGAAATGCCCATGCACTTTGTCAGACCAAGAAAGAACTTCCAAGCCAGTGACAAGTTTGAAAATAATATGGACTGAGATAAAGTTTTGTGATATATTGGAATAGCAGGTTGAAATCAAACAGAACCACTCTGACCAAATCATCATACATTGTTAGGGGCTAGTAAATAGATTTATTATGAGAATAAAATTACAAGGCAAAATTTTGGTAAGAAAGGAGTTTAACTAGATCTTTCAATTTTTAGCAAATATTTAAATAACAACTAACTGCCGAAGTACAACTACCCAAGGAAAAAAAAAAAGCAACGACAAAAAACCCAACCAGAATCTTCAGTATATCATCAAGCCTGTTGTAACTGCTTTCTTCAATGAACACATTTCAGGGTACAATACAATGTAATTGCTATTTCAGAGAAAATAAATAAATATGTATAAATCTGATAAAAAGTAGATGTTACAGCTGAACCTCTCTCAACAATTTGCCATAGGACTTGGGAGTATGGGAAGGCCCTGTTTACTGGAAGTCATCCAGTCTACAAGAAGGGCATAAAATAAGACCCAGGGAACTACAGGCCTGTCAGTCTAACCTAAGCATCTGGAAAATTTACGTAGAGGACAATCTTGGGTGCTATTTAAAGGCATTTAAAGAACAAAAATATTAGTGATAATCAACATGGATTTGTCAAGGGAAAGTCTTGTCTAAGTTATCTGGTGTTCTAAGATGTGATCACCAGTATGATGGAAGAAAGGAAGGTAGTGGATATGTAATCTTTCTTGATGTTAGTAAGTCATCTGTGAGATAAACAAGTTCATGCTACTCTGTGTATTGAACTGTATGAGCATTAAAGCTCAAAGATTTGTAGTCAGTGGGACTATATATGTCTGGCATCTGGTCATTAGTGGTGTTCCACAGTGAGTGCTGTCCCACTTTTTTATCAGTTATCTGGATCTGGGAGTGGAATGCATCCTCAGCAAATATGCTGATGGAATACCATCAGCAAGACAACAGACAAGGAGACGCTGATTTCTTGGAGGTTCGACAGACCTTGAAGAGGGATCTAGGTAGATGAGGGCACTGAGGAATCAACAATGGCATGAAGTTCAACAAAGGATTAAGCTGAGTGCTGCACCTGTAGCAATGACAGACACAGGCACAAACTGGGAAACAAATGGCTGGAGATCAACTTAGCAGAAAGTTACCTGGAGGTCTGGTGGCAGCAGGTTGAGCATGGAGCCAGCAACATGTTCTAGAAAACAAAAGGGCAAACCACATATTGGGGTGCATTAAACACAGTATAGCCAGCTTATCAACAGAGGTGATTCTTTCCTTATATTTAGAGTTGGTGTTGCATCACTGTTGCAGGCCCCACAAGATAAAAAGGATGCTAAGGTCCTTGAAAGAATAGAGGAAGGAAGCAAGGCTAGTAAAGAGGAAGGAAGGCATGTCCTATGAGGAGAGGAAGGATGCTTGGATGACACTTTACTAGTTTGGAAAAAAGCAGACTGTTAAGTCTAAGAGTTAAGTCTAGTTAAGTCTAAGAGGCAACCTAATTACCATCTAGAACTTCCTGAGGGGGAAAGTGGAGCTGGATATGGCAGTTTCTTCTTCCTGGTAATTGATGATAAGATGTGAGGGAACAGCACTTAGTCCCACCAGGGGAAGTTCAGGCTGGGTATTGGGAAAAATTTCTTCACTATGAAGGTGGTCAGAAATGGGAACAGACTTTTTAGAGAAGTGGTTGATGACACACGTTTCTTATTGTTCAAGAGGCATTTTGATTATGCCTTCTACTATATTTGTTAACTTTTGATAATCCCTTAAGTTGTCAGACATTTGGACTTGAAGAAATAGTCTGGTCTAGTCCACCTTAGCTGCTCAGATATTTTTCAATTGACTGTAGCAAAGCTCAGATCAGATCTGAAATTTATTATTTGATCCCAAAATGTTATAAATCCATAAAGTACAGCTTCAGTTTACTTTCTTGGTTTCTATAGCAAGAAAGGCTTTTACAGCCATGATCTCATAGCAAATTAAAGTTTACCACCTGATTGTTTTGTTATGTTCAGTAGTTAAATTGTGAACACAAAAGAGCCTCAATTAGCATTACTATGGAAATTTTACTGGATGTCTTGGGAAAAAACAATGTACAGACTTTGTTTCCAAACCAAGCAGTTCATGAGCCAGCTATCTGTTCTAAGATATTAATGATTTTAGTTATCAAATAATTATATCTGTTTCTAATGTATACATTTTTGTGTGTGGGTTTGCCTTTTAGTTTCTGAATTTTACCTTTCCATTCCTTGTGTAAAATACTTAACTTTGTTTACGTTCACAACTTATTCCAGTGCTTTCCCTTTCACTGTCCAGCCTATTTCCACTTGTTTATTAAATCTTATCTAAAATTATTATATCATTTTTGAAGACAAATGCCCTGCACCCACTCTTTTTTCAAGCTCCCTATAACTACCTGTAACACCTAACTAGCATGCAATCTCCTGTTCATCTCTGAATGTTCACAATGATTTTTTGAGTGTTTCTTCTACATTAAGAGGCCTGTATGATCACCTGAGCAGGAATGCAAGCCTACAGATCAATGCTATATGAGTACACCTTATCAGTTTGCTAGTTGTCACATTACAATTCAAAGCTAGACTAACTGTATTCAGTGAGGTATAAAAAAAGGTAAGGAAATATTCCCTAGAAAAGTTAAGATGTTTCTTTATCCTGTTGGCCCCATATAACAATATTCACTGTTAAAAGCAAAGGGTCATTTACTTTACAGCCTGTATCAGAATGTGGCTGGAACGGAATGCCTCAGAAGGATGGACAAGGAATATTGTAGAAATAGTTTGGATTATCTTGCTCATCAGTATTTTTAATTTCATACATCCTCAAATATTTTTGGATCTAAACAAAAAGTTTTCAATTTTTTTTATTTATAAGTTCTTATATAGCTATATATATATATATATATAATTGTGACATCTTAAACTGCGATCAAACTAATTAGATTTCAAAAATACCTTTTGGATTCTGTATACTAATTTAGAACTAATTGGAAGAATAAGAAGTTGTTGTTTGTATCAATTTAAAGTGAATTTTCTCCTTTCACTTGCATTTTAATTTTAAATCCAGTTACATTATCGTTATCTAGAGAAATACTGGAAAACAAAACCTCTTAGTCAAATTATTCTGAAAGCCATGATAAATTTTAGGAAGGTTGGAAAATATCACCAACTTATAGGAAAATAAAATCTAATTCATTGGAGATGAAGCATTTAATATAAAAATCTATTAAACACTGTTTGGAAAGCAATATGAATTTCTTCACTGTCTTGTTATAAGTAAAATGTATTCACCATCGTAAGTGAAGTTTGCATACAGGGACTGCAGTGATACTTAGAAAGTTTTGTATATATCCCTTCGGTATATTTCCTAAAAAAGAGTGCATCAAGGTGCCAGTAACTGAATACATCCCAATCCCCCAAAACTTCTTTTAAAACTGGTAATTGTGTAGAAAAATGTGTTTTTTGTCAGACTTGATAAGACTAGTATGTTGATTCAAACACCTCAGGCAAATAAGATACACACATAGGAATATGATTACAGCTAGAGGCTGTAACTTTATTAACTTAATTAACATAATGATAACTGGGGAGATGCAAAACAGCTATTTCACCAAATATCACTACATAACAGGAGTGCTCCACAGTGCTTTTACCCAGGAAATATCAATCAAGTTAATAACAAGACAGTGAACTTCATTTACATTCGTCAGCAGCTGACAGCCAAACCATTTCTTGTTTCAAGTGTTAAAGGTGAAGGGGAAGTGCGTTCCAGCCTATGCTCAAAATATTTCCATATACAGGGAGACAGGTCAGCCACTAACTTAGAAAACACTTAGGCCTACCTGAAGAATTCTCCCTTGAGTCACTTTAGACCTTTTACCTTAAGTTTCTACGTTCTACATTTCAAATTGGCAAAAACTGCAAGAAAAACATGTCATAAAACAGCTGCTGCTATAAGCCCTCTGAGCCTGCTCAGCTTTTTAGTTGTATGAAACAGAAAATTTCCATTCCAGAAAATATGTTTTTAGATACAAGAAAGGCCAAACAAGACACTTAAAAACTTAGGAAGCAAGCAAGAATGACAGTAATATAAAAATACAGGAAGAACTAGAGATAAGAGAGGTTTGCTTTGTAAATCTAAGTTAAATGTTAATGGTCATATGTAATGCTTATGTAATTGCTTAGTGTGTGGATATAAGAAAACAGGAGTAATCACTGAGTTTACTTTCATCTAATAGGCTATAGATGTAGTATCTTTCATCATTAACTCTACACTTTATTTTAAAAATATTCTTAGTAAAGTGGACTATTTTAACTTAAAATGATGGCTTATATTGATCCTTAAACTACAGAAACCAAGTAAGAGTGTGTATAAAAGTTATACTAAAAAATGAGAGAGGTGTTTTTTTGTTTGGTAGAAAAATTTAAGTAAGGAAGCTTCATACTCTGCTTTATCACTTTTCTTCCAGCTTGATAAAATGTCAGTCTTGAAGATCAGTGTTTTAGCATTCATGGCCTACATGCAATAACGCTATTATATTCAGTCTTTTCCTTATTTCACTAAATAAAATGCAGCTTCAATTTTACTGGATGCAAGTATTCTCATTACTTGCCATTCCTTTGGAATCTGTTTACATTGTCTCTGCATATACACAATAAAATTATTCTGCAAGAGTTTGCAGAAAATTGTAAACTGAAGGATGTAAAGGTATCAGAAACTTTAGTAGAGGTCTACCATGCCAGAAAATCTGTTCTGAGAGGCACAAGTGAGAAAAATTGAACAAGAGCGTTTTGGAAGTTCCACTCTATGACCAGCAAAGGAGTAGTTCCAGAGTTTTCTTTGGAGACACAAGTAATGAAGACACAGGGAGTTTACTAGAATTATTAGCTGTGAAATAATCCAAACCAAGACAAAACAGAAAATTTTCATTTCAGTTTTCAATACTCCTCAGAGCAGTTTTAAAATAACTAAATAATATAGAAGTACAAATTATGAAATCTTAGCACTTATTCTCCCAGATACTTCAGCTGTTTGTAGAATGTCTGTAATGCTTTTGGTGAGGAGGACGAAGGTGCAGACATTCTACAACTTCCCTCTTGTCCCTCAATAATAATTCGACCTTAGCAGCAATTATGTGTGACTAGACACTTGTTACTTTACCACATATGTTTATGGGGAAAACAGATATATTGTGGAAACTAGCTTTAAAAAAATAATCAAAGCATATTATTGTTTCTTGTGAACACATTACTACTCTGCATTAAAGATATGCAGAACTACAGGAGAAAAAACAAGTGGAAAGAAGGTGTCTGAAGTAAACATTTGTAAGACATTCTGTGAATAAAAGAAGATGCATAATTTACTGCAGCCTCAGGGTAGCTATAAATTATATTCAGACAAATCACTATTTGTTCTTTTATTGCTGCAAAAAAAAAAAATCTCCTAGCAACTATCTTGTCTTACTGTATCTTTAGTTAATATACAGAACAAGCTTTCTTAAAAGAAAATACAAATACAAATGGATGACAAAGATCTTTATCTTTTCTGGCAAAGCCCGTAAGGAAAAATCATTAATTATCACTTGAAAGGAAAAAAAAAAAAAAAAGCTTTAGTTGCTCACACTCTTGACTATTTAGACAAAATAGTAGAAAGGTAAGGTTTAACTTACTGTGTCAGGAAACAGCAACAGAGGAGGAAATTAGGTCAGTATTAAAATACGTAAAAACTAAAGGCTGAAATAAAATATTTGAATCATTATATAGAAAAATAAGAAAACATAACTATAAGTTATTTGTAGAGTATGCCTTCGAAAAACAAATATTCATAGTGAATTGTGTGTATTTGTTACAGATCAATGGACTAACATGGAAAATTTCTACATCAATTCTTGAAGTATTAAAAACCAGAAGATACTGTATTCATGGGGGACTTAACAACAACCATTTTGAAACCCATTAGGTAATGAAGACAGTAAAATGTGAACGTAGTTCCTAGAATACAGAGAAGACAGCTTTATGACCCAGAAAGTAGAAAATCCATCCAGAGGAGAAACTGTCTTGGATCTACTTCTTCAATAGGGAGGAACTAATTAAGGACGTGAATATAATACAGAGATACTTGCATTTACTTACCATATGAACATGGTTGCAAGAAAGGAAATTCTGTTGAAGAAACTGAGGGAACATGGCACAGCAGAGTAAAGGTAGGCAGACTAGAATACATGTGTCAAACTATCAAACTTAGGGAAAACTAAGTATAAAAGCTCTAGGAATGTGTAAAAGGTTGTATTGTGCAGCAATTATGCTTGACCACGTCATTGACAATTCAGTATTAGAGGCCATCAGAACCAATTAGCTACGAAGTTGTTTCTGTCCTGTAATCTACAGTACTGTGTTGATATGGTAAACTTAGCTGACAGTGGTCTTGCTGGAAGGCGGCTAGTCAGATTAGCATGAAGCATGATCCAAACTATTTTATCTGGTATTGTAATTTAAGATGGTATCTTTAAAAATAATACAAAATACATAAATCCATACTGTACATAGAATGCAATGTAAAAACACTTCCTAATGTTCGCTGTCCCTAAATAGAATGAAGATGGATACAGAATAATACCCAACTGTAGATTCTGGAGCTGTGTAGGGCATTGGAGTAGTGCCTTCTACAAAGGCCTTCTAGTCTTTGGATAATTTTCTGGGTAATCTCTATCTAAAACTTAGTCTACTTTACCAAAGCTAAGTGTAGTCATACAGGACAATGAAATATGAAAGTCAGTTTATAATCATGTGGTACCATTAATTAACATCATAACCATGATATTTGATGGAATATTATCCAAACAAAGATGTAAACTTGCAGTGCAGTTGTGGAGTATGACTGTGCAATTATTCAAAGCATGACTAAGGAGTTTTGATAGCTATTCCCCTCCTTCATCGAGTATAACTGTTATACTCTTACCAACAGCACAGATGATTCTCATCTGTTGCTGATCTATGGACTATCATCACTCCCGGCAGGATTGAGACAGTGAGTCCAACCAATAGGACTCAAAAGGTAGTAAAGATCTGATTGTGGATTCAAGAGATAGGTAAATTTTTAATTTATGTTTTAACCAATTCCATGATCGTGACAAAGTTATACAGGATCATAAGACAATTTGAGCTGGAAGGGACGTCAGGACATCTGGAGTACAATGCGTATCTCACAGTGGAGTCACTTGTGAGGTCAGATCTCAGGATTCAATCGGATCTTGAAAATAACCAGGGATGGAAACTACACAACCTTCCAGAACAACCTATTTCCCTGTGTAAGAGACTATTCTAATACCATTGACTCAAAGTTTGCTGATGAACATGTCCAGGCTAGTCCTGGACAAGGTTGTGAAATCCTCTGTCTAAGGGACAAGCAGAGGGGCACGTCCTGGGGCAACGAAAGAGAGAAGCTGCAGCTCAGTGGCCGCTGAACACTTTTTTGTGTGGTACTCATCTCCGTGGGAAGACAGCCACCTCAGGAGACGCTTGCCTGACAAGCTTGCATGGGATTTGTCACGTAGACTGGAGGAATCTGGAAGATAAATAGAGGGGTCCTGCAGCCACGAAGCTGGGGGGTTTTCTCTGTTGGGGGGTTTTCTCTGCTACGTGGAGAGACTTCCCGAGCTGATCACTGCTGCTGCCTGGAGAGGCCTTCTCTTAGGAGAGGCCTCACGAGCTGATCACTGTTCGCTGCCGCCCCTCTCGGGGTTGCCTCCCTCGCTGCTTCTCCGGTGCAGACCCGGTGCGGACCCCTCGCTGCTTCTCCGGCCGACTGCTTGCTGCTCAGTGCTGCCCGTCGCTGCTGCTGTTCTCCCCGCTTCTGCCACCCCTGCCCTTCTGCCTCGGACCGTCAGATCCGCTTGCAACCGGACCGCCCCTAGGATCCTGGCTGGTGACTTTCCCTGCGTTGTACAAACCCTTTGCTTCTTTCCTTTCTTTCCTATCGCTCGCCTTCCCTTCCCCATCACCCTTCACAGTGTCCGCCTTCCCCTTCCCCATGTCCCTGGTCAATATTGGTAATAAACTGGTCGGACCAACATTTGAACCGTTGTTTCTTAATCTCACGCTGGGTATACACATAATCTTAAAGAACCTCGTCTCCCTCCTTTATATTGGAGCGTGACACCCTGTCAAACTGACTTCATGATGACTAAGTTTTCCCATAAAATCACGATGAACCTTTCTTTTTCCAAACTAAGTCTGTTTTATTTGTTCAGCCACCATGCACCACTGTGAAAAGCATGTCTCAGCTTGCTTGGTCTCACAAGTCTCACAAGCTTTCACAGGCTGCTGTCACCTCTTCTCTGTGTCTCTTTCAGACTCTCCTCACATGTCTAGTACTCAAAACCATCTTGGTTGTTCTCTGAACTTGCTCCAGTTTATGAATGCCTTATCATGGAGGCCCAAAACTGGACAGAATCCAGAAGTGATATAATTAATATCCCCTCAATCTTCTGACCGTTCTCCTGTCCACACAATGCAGTACACTGTTTTCCTTTTTCCTGCAAGGACTTACCATGAACTCCTGCTTAGTTCACACTGCCAGCCCCTCAGGCACTTCAATGAAGCTGCTCCTGTTGTGACCTGACTCTGAGCTACCCTGGGTCGAGTACAAAGGTCAGAAGGTTTGAGATCCTCTTTTGGTCAATAAAGGTGAAACCACACCAAATGATCAGTTAATATTTGTATTTCATTATGATAACTAGATCTGGACCTGTATACTTGTAATTTATTGTCGATAAGCTGTGATGATACACCTGAAAAGAGTGAGAAAAAGAGAGAAAGGTACGAAAAGAAAGATATATGCAGTCAGGCTTGTTCCTCAGGTGGTGTGTGTGCACCTGAACTTGCAGTCTTCTGCCTTTTATTTGATTGTGGTACCGCTAAGGAGTAGCTCAGTCAGTAGCTGTAAATGAGCCTGGGGTCTTGGGTGTTTGTCAGGCCCCCCTCCAAAAATGTGATCAAGATACAGTTCCTGCTCAGGCCCTGTGACTCATTCCTCCAGTTTCTTGAGGTCCATCTGGATGGCAGCTGTGGCTTTGACCTTCTTACCTGCCTCTCCCAATTTGATGCCACCTGAAAGCTGTCCATCATGCTTCTCTTCCTTCATTCATCTGAGTGAACTCATTGAAAGAGCTGTCTTTTGTATGGCTTTATGTGAGGTGCATGGCTAAAGGATCTTAGCGGGTCATTTTGTCAGAAGCCTCAGGTCTTTTCTGTTATATCACGAATGACCATTGGAGATTAAGTACCCAGTTTTATACTTTGTGGACAGACATTTGTTCTGCAATTCAGTTCTTAGCCAAATTAGTTACACTAACCAGGGTGAGAGATGGACTGTGAAAAGAATGGCTATTCAGAGGATGTAGATAGAGTGAAATATGAAGACTAGATATTTACTCCGGCTTTGCAAAGCAAAACTTTTGTAGACTCCTTCACAATTTTTTTTTTAAATCTTGAATAATTTACTGAGCAGTAAGTTCATGATGTCTTCTTATTTAAATCATTTATTTTTTATTACCCTTAACCCATGATGTTTTAACCCTGTCAAAAATTTGACCTCATTATTCAGCTGGTTTGACTAGCTAATCTGGAAGAGCAAATCTGGCAGAAAAGAAAGTGAAAAAAATCAGCCATTTTTCATTTTTTTTCGCCTCAAGCATGTAACTATGAATGATTCATAGCACTTCTTGCTCTCTGACAGAATCATTATTAAAAGTTTATTTAATTATCAATACTGTGCTCTACTCTATTAAGAAAATCATATTTTATATTGACTATTGCTTGTGAATGAAGTTATCAGTGTCATTCAATCCAGTTGAAATCATGAACATCTGTTTCATTAAGCTGATAAAATTTGTTATCGACATATTTAATGCAATATATTTTCCAAGGGCATATTGGCAGTTTTGCCATGTGTTGAGAGAACTCATTGGTGCAAGCTATCCCCATTTGTTGTTGTCTGGATACTTTGGCTTGAGCTTTAAGTGTTAAGCTTAAAAATACTGGGAGACTGTACTGCAGTGCCCACTTTAGTAGCACTAGATTAATTTATTCCATTGTTATTTTTATTGCAAATGCATGAAAAGAAACACAATAGCAGCATGTAAATTATATCTAGACGTACAGAATAAAGGGATTTATTATTTGCTGTTAATTTCAGTTGTTTCCAGTTTGTCTAAATACATTAAAAACATATTATGATATTATGGATATTAGGCAAACACTAAAATTAACATATTTTAATACACGCTTTTATTTTCTTTCTTCATTCTATTTCAGATTAAAATCCATTCCCAATACCAATGTTTTATCTCTTTTGTGCTGGAAATTGAATTCTCCATTATAGAAGGTGGATGTTTAATAGGAATATTACAAATATTCCAAAATAGAAAAGATTTTTCCCCATTTAAGATCGTTGCCATGCTCAAATGATATTTTATTCTTATTATTCTCTCTAGTTCTATGTTGAAAAATACTCATGCGAATAATTGACTTTTTCTACACTGAAGCTTCAAATATAGTCCAGAGTCTTTCTTTAAAAGCATGAGGTACGCTTACAAATTAATACGTGTATTATTTACTTATTTTAAATAAACAAAGCACGGATAAATCAATGGCCTTTTTTTTCACTTCACTGAACAAATTCTCATGATGTTTTCAGTTGCCTAAATTGTTTTCAATATAAGGAATTAATATTTTGTCGATATTTAATCTGTTATCCATGTCAAGCCAAATTTTGTACCTTACTATTAAGTACTTTTCTTTTGTGTTGTCAATGGTTTATGGGCTGGTTCAGCCCGGTTCTGTAATGATTGGCGTGGGGGACCCACAGACCCACACCCCAGGAAAGGGGAAAGGGGAAAGGGAAAAGGAAGAAAGGGAGATGGGCCTAGAAACAAAACAGTGGCAACAATCTGAGGAGGAAAACTAATTTACTAAATAAGATATTTGAAAGAAAAATAACACAATATAGTACAACATAATTGGAATTAAAGCTAATAAATCAAAGAAAATGAGCAAGAGAGAGTGTCCGATAAACCGAAGGCCTTACGCTTACGCTGAAGTTGAGATGGCGGCAAGCACCCACTGCTGGGTCAGTCCGAAAAGAAAGAGTGTCTCATGACATGCAGTTTTCATCTTTCCCTCTGAGTGGAAAAACATAAAAATACAAAGCAATGCAATGTCCTCTGGGGAACGTACTTCTTCTCTTCTGAGACAGGTATACCCATAATTTTTGATGATCCACAGAGCTGGAGCATTAACTTTTTAATCAATGCACTACTTGATGTTATGATGTGGAATACCAATACGAAAAATCATAAAACCATGACACATGTTTATTGTGTTATCATAAAGGTGATGCTATTTTAATTCAGGAAAATGCAGAAAGGTAAGTATTTATGATATTTTGAAATGATTACTCATTTCAAGTATCCTGAGTTTTGCTCTTTCAGAAAGTTTAATTTTATTCTGTCAACTTTGAAAGTATGTAAAATGGTTCATTATAGAAATACAGATAGAGAAATGTAGGTTTTGAAAATATATCAAATGGTTTCCAAACAATTAGTCTAGTAACTGACAGAAAGATAAGACTGTATTTTTACTGAACAAGTAAGTCTCATGATCAATCAAGCAAATGCCTTTAAAATACAACAAGGTAAGTTTGCAAATAGTGATAAATATATATGCAGATAGAAACACATTCAACTTAATCACAATAGCCTTGTTCAGTAAAAATCAAGCAACAGTTATAAGAACTATTTGATAGATTGTTTCCTGAATTTTCATCTTTATTCCTCTGGGCCTACTGAGGAATGAAAATATCACTTGAAGACATTTTTCATTAGAATGCTCAAATTTTTCTACTATACCCTCCCAGCCTCAGTGGATGAGATAACTCTTTCCCTCAATGACTATTTACTGTATTCCTGATCAGAAACTGGGAGAAAAATTTCCATCAGAAAGAAAATGCTTTATGGAACTGTACAAGTATGAGACATACTTTCAGAAATGTGCAGAAAGGTTGTTTAGTTATAAAAGCTTCAAGCCAAGATAACTAACAGAGTACAAAAAAAAAAACAAAAAAAGAGAATAAAAGTGATGGGAACTTGATTTCAGGACTTCTAAAAGCTAAATTAATAATATAATTCTTGCCTCTTTACTCAAGCATTGGAACAGTGACTGTTTATAGACTAATCTAGTGTCTCCCAAATAAAACTGTCAATAAATCCTCATTTTAGTTCTTACTTGAACAGAGATTTTTCTGTTTGAAGTCTCTTTCCATCCAGTATGGAGACTTCCATAAATAAGTGTTCCTGTTTGCATGTCCAAAAAAATATCTCAAATTACCATAAATTTGAAATATTGTAACAAATGCCATCACCATAAGACATGAAGCAGATATATTTTCCTGTTTCTCAATATCTTAACAGCATGTAAAAATTCAAAGCAGAAAATGAATATAAGTCAAAAAGTCCAGAACACCACAAACACTACAGCTCTAGTTTACACAAACTACAACATAAAACAATGAGAGGAATATTATTAAATGATAATCACTAAGACAGGAAAGAAACATCTCAAAATTATTTATTCCACTTGTCCCCTCAAAACAGAAAATTTTATTTCTTCTCATGTCATCTCAAGCTTACTAAGCTCATCACAAGAACCAAACATATAGGAAGCTGATGTCATCCAGATCTTATCAGAACAGCATCTGGCATCCTGACAATACCATCAATCCCTGTCTATCCCAAAGGTAACATCAAAATTCATGAATCAAACATATGCTTTCTCTCAATGGAACTTCATTTGCTATGTCTAGAGCCACATGCAGGGGAAGAAATTTGACCACTGTGCATCAAAATGGATTTGCTGGGACAACTAATAAAGCTCAGTGGGAGAATATTTTTAATAGAATAGCCATTTCCCAATCTATTCATTTTGATGCTCTAAGAAAACTACAAAGCACCTGCAAAGATAATAAGCCTTGGAATTTAAATTTTAACTCTGAAATATACTGCAAATCACAGACTAAGTTGTAATTCTGTTTTTTTCTTTTACATTGCAGATTTGTCCTGTCATTACTGGATCATACTTTTTCTCTAATACCTGTTAACTATTTTTCCCTTGCAAACCATTCAGTGTAGATCTTTAGCTTAAACTTGTTCTTTTCAGCTGTGATTTATTTTAAGTTTGTTGATTTTTATTTTTTTATTTGTTATTTTTTTAATATTGGGAAATAAATGAGTTATAAATTCTGTCTGCCAAATCTAGAGACTGCATGAGATGTTGTTACTTTTCTCTTCACAGCTTACCATACATATACCCATTATACAGAGTTTTTACAGTACTGGCAGTGATTGTGTACCACTAACAATTTGAAAAAAAGAGAAGATACCAAGAAACATCTGTTGGAGACTAACCAGTAGGTAGAGTCACAGAGTACTGGTTTTCAACATGAAGAATGATATCCAATTTCTTATCTGAAAACAGAAAGGGCTTGTATTGCAGCATTCGAATGTTTGTTCCAATAAGTAAGTTTTTGAATTTATTTATATCTTTTATTGTTGTGCAAAAAAGTTAGTAGAATCCGCATGTGGAAGAGGAATAGAGAAAAAAAGAAAGAAATTCTTACCTCATGTTATTACTGTCTGAATTAATGCATCTTCCGAGACATCTGCTCTCTCTCCCCACCATCTCCCCCTTTTGCTGCCAGTAGAAAATGCAAAATCCCTCTTTCAGCCATTCATAGTGCATGGACAGCTTTGAGATGTGAATAATCCCTGTGCCACCAAGTATTAGCCTCAACAATGGAATCATGAAACAGATGGGATGGATGGAGAGTTGCAAAAGGAAGGTGACCAAGGATTCAGCTGACAGTTAACTTTTCTCCTGACTGCAGCTCATGATTCTGTGGTCCTGTGTGCCTAATAGTTCCACTTGCTAGTTCAGAAGTTTAGAAAGTGGATGAACAATGTAACTTTCCTCCTTAGTACAGTCTGCACAGTTCTTTGATTCATCAGTTTTTCCTGGAGACAACAGTAACCCTCCAAAGCCATTATTTATTATCCATATTTCTGTGTCCTTGAAGAAGCTTTCTTAGCCCTTGCATTTTTCAATTGCAGCCTTTTTTTTTTTTTTTTTTTTTAAAGCTTTTACTAATATCAGGGCCTGGATTTGCTATCTGAAATGGATTTATGTTAAAAGTTAATTTATGTGTTATCAGAAAAAATTAACAGAAACAACATCTAAAAAACAACAAATGATATCTTTAAGTAAAGCATGTTTCAAAATGACAGAATTTACAGACAGATTTTGTTTCTTCCTTGCTTGAACTTCATGTCTTTTTTGCCTTCCTTCATAGCCATTACACAGTGGAACTCAGATGCAGTACCCTGAGAGCATTAATTGTGTTTCAAAATAACTAGGGTGCTTCGAGATGATCTTTAAAATTCTCCCAAAGAGAAAAAAATGTGATAAATAGTCTGCATCAATATAATAAAACAAATGGATACATGGCCAGATATTTTCTATCCATGACACAAAATATTGCTTACATGCTTTCATCTGTTTCTTTTGTCAACATTTAAGTAGAATCTGAGTTTTGTGAGAGTGTAATGAAAATATATAAGATATTCCCGAAACAATCTGACTTCAACATTCTGAAAATAAATTTTTCTGTTGTACCAATGCTTCTTTGAAAGTAATGACTCCTATTTCATTAGGTTGGACTATGAATTCAGAGGTGGATGTAGATGGTATGGAAGCAGAAGTTGAACCTTCCCACTTATATTCTACTACTGCATTTTGTTACTGTGTGACAGATGGCAGCAGAGGGGCACTACAACAAAATGATGTCTGACATGGAAGTGCGTATAAAGAAAAAGATGTGTCATTGAATTCCTACATACAGGAAAAAAATGAACACATTTGCATTCATCAACACTTGTCAAATGTTTTTGGAGACCCAACAGTTCATACCAGCACAGCGAGGCTGTGGTGGTGTGTTTCAGCTGTGGTGACAGTGAAGTAGAAGACAAGTCACATTCTAGATGGCCATGAAGATTTTTATGAGTGTGGTATACAGGCTCTTATACACTGGCAAAAATACGTAGCTAATATTGCTGACTGCCTTGAAAAATAGTGTTTTTTTAAGCTGAGAGGGGAGTCTATCAAATAGTATTATTATGCTCTTTCTATCTGTTGTAGTTACCATGGAAATAAATAGGAGGCATTACTTTTGCAGCAACCTATTTAGCAACATAATTAGCATAAACAAATTATATCTGTTAGCCAGTTATCACTGTTAGCCAGTGAACTCTCAATCTCTCTTTCTCTCTCTCACTTTCTCCTTTGCTCATAAAATTTTCTTTGTACTGAATATGAGTAAGTTATTGATCCTATAGGAACTGCTTTTTATTTTCTTTTTTTTTCTTTATTTTATTTGTTATATGATATTGATATGCTTTACTAGAACAATCTACAATGTAGTTTGCTGATTTAGCAGAGTGTGTAGGGTTAACCAGAACATTTACACTTATTAAACCTTCAGTTATTGCACTGCACAATTTTTGATAAATGTTTGATAGCTTCGCCACAAGGTTCTCACTGTTTTATGAAATATGCTGCTGCTTAAGTTTTTTAATTGATCAGCTGCTAAATCAGTTAGTTATGACAATTTAAAACTTTTATTCAAGTCTTTTAAATATAGTTGTTACGTTGTTTAGTATGGGTATTTAATTTGTGAATTTACTGACACTTATTTCGTAACTTATTGACTTGCTCATGTTACTTTGATAGAAATTGGGAATACAGCACTTCACCAGGAGTCTTATACAGTGAGCAATCAGTTAAACTGGGGGAAACTTAATTAAAGATTGCGCTGTGCTTTGTATGGGGAAGTGTTAAATACTGCACTTCTAAATTATTACGACAGATTAATAACCACTCTATTTGATGAACTTGTGATATGTGAATTGTAATACATGTTTCCAGGGAAAATAGATAACAGATACAATCCAGTAAGGAACATATAAATAATTTACTAATTTTACATAAAATGGAAACTTGGTTCAACATTTCCAAATAATTGCAAAGTCAGAGGTCAGGAGTTGATGGTTGGTATTGCAAGCTCTTCCAGCCAGCATCAGGGATAAAGTTATCCTAGTGGTACATTATGTGTAGCATAGTTGTGAACCTGTTAATTTCAGGAAATTCCATGAATATATTAGCAGAAGTAACTGAATCACTTTGCTTCTTTGGAGATTGTCTAACTGTATCATAAACAACAGGAATGTTACAAAGCCTTCTTGCTGAGATGTTCGAAGCTCAAGCAGTCCAGAATGCCAATTGGCAAACTGCAGAGTTAAAAACTCAGAAAGAAAATACAATCTCATTTTTAATGTTAACTAATGGGTAACTGTTGTACTTCTTATATAAATAAGTAATGATTTTTGAGAGCAGATAAAAATGGTTTAAATGCGCCTGACAAACAACAACAAAAAACAAACAACCAAACAACAAAACAAACAAAAAAACCGCAGTGTTAAAGCACGTGTAGTTCTGTGCCAATTTACTTCAACAGATCCCAAAGGAAATAAGTGGTCAGTTACATAAAGACCTAATAGAGCTGGTAGCTATAACCTATCAGAAGTATCTTAGTAGTGACATATAAACAGACTGATAGTGGTAACTTGTGCCATTAAGTCAAAATGAAAGATGACATGGATCAATAGTTTTCTCCTTCTTCCTTCCAAAACTAAAATCTTAACCACAGTTTGTTTCTTTCAATGATAATATATTAATTAATTGGGCTGTTATGAAACTGCAATTCTGATAATGGAGAACATTAGTTTGGTCAGGATTTCAGGGATCAATAATACTGAAGAAGATAACAAACTCTAGAGATATTTCTCAGGTGTTTTTCATTTGGAAATGGAGGGGAAGGGAAGGAAATGGAAATGGGAGGAGGAGGGAAGGGGAGGGGATAGGAGAGGGGATAGAAGAGGGGTTGGGAGGGGAGGTGAGGGGTGGGGAGAAGAGAAGAGGAGAGATGGAAAGAAAGTTAAAAAAAAAAGTGATGCAGAATGCAATTTTTTACCGTCAGAATTATTTTTTGAAAGTACATACATTTGTGAATAAAGATTTTCCAGGATGAAGTACAGGAAGAGTAAAATTTCATAGAAAATCTCAGATTAATACTTTCAGAATGTGCAAATGTGCAAAAACTGCAACTAATTGCATCAGTTTAACAAAAAATTCTAACTATTCTAATAAAGAATTGGAAAAAAAAATTGCTACAGTTGTTCTGATACTAATGCCTCTTATTTATTTGCATGAAAATCACAACATACAAAGAAGAGAATAACACTATTTGACAGAGCACATTCTTAGCTAGAACACATTAATTTTTAACTTAGACACCACCATTAGTTATGCATTTTCACTAATGATGAACAAGAGCCTGCATGCTGTGCTCACCGAAATCTAGATTAGCAGAGGTGACCCCCTGTTTTACAGTTCCTATGATTGCGCCATTGCTAGTAAAGAGTTCATATTTCATTGGTTCAAACAGATGGAATTCAGAAAACATCAAATCCTGACTATATGGTGGGTGCGATGGGACAGCCTGGCCAAGACTTACAATGTGCTCCAAGGTTGTCAAACTGGGATGGGCAATGTATTTGTTGTCACTGTTATCTTAAGATGATAGGATGAATGAACGTAAGTCTCTGCTGCATTCTGTGGGTTAATGCTCCTAAAAGGAAAGATGCTTTTGGCTGTTAAGTCTATTAGCAGACTAATGAGCACACTTATGCTAATAGTGTGTATTGCCAAGGGTTGAATAATCTATCGATTTCCCTTAGTGAACTACTTATTTTTCCACTTATATCGGTTACCAACTCCCTGTCCTAGTTGTTTCACTGTTGCCCACGTGAATTTCACCTGAGAGAGTGGCTTCTTAGAATGACAATGAGGTTACTGGTAAGGCAAAGGCATTGTTACTCAGACTGGGAATCTGGGTTGCTGTAGAATCCCATGGGAATTTTTCATCTCCATTTCTGGCTTATCAAGACTCTTTAAGCATTGTACACCTCATTTGTCCGTAATTCTTTTAGTGTGGAAAGAACCTCAGGAGAGCAGCACGTTGCACAGAATGTAGAGAGGGTAGAATTTACCCACAGTTGTTATAGAAAATGTTGCTTCAGTCTATGCTTCAAAACACAGGTCCTCTTATGTAGTTCCTAAATTTCTGACGCTGTGCAGATGTACCAAATTCCTGAATCCCCTGTATGACTTGTAAGGAAATACATATGTATGTGCAGAATGGAAAGTATAGAGTATGGAAATCCCAGTGGGGGGAATGAGCAGGGTCTGGGGAAAGCATATGCCTTGTAGATAAGCCAAATTACAGTGTGCTTCACTCTTTGCCACAAGGGGTTATTCATCCTTACAATTTTTGTGAGATAAGAATTTTGTAAAGAAAGCACATACATGTTAAGTAATATGCAATTGTTTCTGCACTGGCTTATCTATAGCTTTGATGCTCAGAGTAACCTCTGAAGATTATAAAATGTTGTCCTGAAATTGACATGTAATGCTTGCTTATTGGTAGCTGTATATGTAGCCAAAGTATTGGATAATTAAGTAATATCTCAATTAAATTACTTTACTGAGATTTGTCAGAAAGAGCATGCAAATATCTCAGATTTCACTGCTGTTTAGAAAGTATGAGCGATTAAACAGTTGCACAATATTGCGAAGGATAAGTCACATAGAATCATAGAATCAACAAGGCTGGAAAATATTTTTTCTGCTGTGAATTTTTTTTTGTATATGAAGATTGCTTAAGAGTTAGTGAGGCTGAGAGTGAACAGTACTCCACTGTGACATTACTTGTTTAAGGTTAGACCTTGGTGGGAGAGATTTAGTGTTTTGAAACAGATCCGAAAGAGAAAGCACAAGTAGCTGAAGGTTACTATTTCACTGAAATATTGATATTTTTTTTTTTTTGCCAATGAGGAGTATCTGTATTCTGCTGATCACTCAGCAGCTAAGACATTGCAATATCATTAATTTTCTTTAAGATTTAAAATAAAACACTATTTTATGATACAAAGCAAATGGAGTACATTTCCAAATTTAGAAAACAGTAATTCTGATCTTGATGTTCTTATTTCTTGGGAGACTTGACAGAATAACACATATGACGATCAGTTTGAGTGATTTTTTTGAGGGGCCAGACTATTATTTTTCTTATGGCATCATGAAGGGTAAGTGATTTCTCTTGTAACTGCAGGGCAGGATTTTGGAGATACATGACCCAAGATATAATAAGACTCAGTGAAGGGCATCAGTGTAGGGAATAGGGGCCTTTATTTTCCAAGTTGTGCTGTAATAGAGATAGCTGGATTAGAAACTTTTTTTCTGATGCAGTACTTACAGATGGCTTTTTTTTTTATGGAATGAAAATGATAGATTTGTGTTCTACTGTGGGACACTAAAGTGATGACATAAGTCTCAGGAGTTGTGAAATGTTTGATATTACTAAATGAAAAGTCAATGCAATGTTTTCTGTTCTTGTATTTGCAACTAAAGAAAATAAAGCAAAGCAAAGCAAAACAAAACAAAACAAAACAAACAACAGGCAACTACAACTACAACAAAACAAAACAAAAAAACAATTAGTGAAGAATTTGGACTTAAGAACTGCATCAGATGAGATATGTTTCCTCTATGATAAATGTTTCATTAGTTTCTTTCTCTCTATAGCAAAGATATATATAAATGCTTTTCTAAAAAGAACTTTTTAAAAATCTAACAATCTTTATTTTTAGGATGTTTTAAAATCTTCAGTTTATATTCTAGATATACAAAATGTTATTATTACTTCATACACTTATTTTTCTAGATGTCACTGTTTACCCTGTTATTTTTATTTTCAGATAGTCTGGTCAAGTAGTGCCATGCTTGCTAGTATAAATAAGCTCCTCACCCCTTAAAAAAAGAAGAAAAAAAAAAAGAACACAGATGAAAACTATATGATAGTGCTTATAATGAAAATAAATTATGCCTTGGGAAAAAACAGAATTTGAACAATTAGGTGGAACAATAGAATGCTCCATAATTAGGTACAATACAATACAAGTGTAACCATCCTTAATATCAGTAGTATGCAAGCCTTTCAGACTTCATTAAAGAGTTCCATCAGAACATGTGAATAATAGGATTAATATAGCCACAGGCACTGCTGGGTCAGCTGGCAATAGATCAATCCGAAATGTAGAGCATATTAAAAGGATTATAGATTAGCAATTAGATGGCTTTTTCATGAGCAAGAAATAGTTCCTCAAGCTTTGCCAAAGGTTAACAGAGATAGAACGTCGATTTTTTCAGTTTATAATCCAGTAAGTGCCTTAAGGTGAGGGAAATCATGGCATTTTCAGGATGATAAGAGTGATAGGAACAAAACGTAACAAACCTTTTTGGATCAGTGATTTGGTTTCATGGGTAAACTACTCTCACACAAATTGTAGGATGTAAATTTATGTTAATAAGTACATCTCTAAGAAAGAATTTAAGTGTAATATCCAAGAGGTCAGAGGTAATTGTTTCAATTCTTATCTTCTGCATTCAGTTGGAAAACATTTTTTTACATATCAGAGAATAAGACATTTAACAAATATCTATGCTGAACCTTATGAATGCTATACAATATTGGTGTTTTATACTTATTTTTAGTTTATCAATAGCACAGATATTTAAGAAATTTTTTCTATATCATCCCAGTGAAATACTGGATGGCAATACTGGTATGTTTTCAACTGCATAAACAGAATGTAGTATGAGAAATCAATATATATCGATTACCTGAGAAGCTGAGTCTCAACATTTCTAAAAATCAGGTCACTTTTGTGGATGCTTAAGTGTGCTCTTATTTCAGACCTCTAGCATGAAAATATGATGTTTTGTATAAAAGGAGACTGGTAATTTTCGGGAAAAGGTGAAAGGACATTGCAGTAGGAAACAAATCAAGTATACCTTCAAATAAAAGAATAATTAACAGTGAATAATTTTTTTAACAAATACAGACATTTATATCTGCTCATAAATGTGTTCAAGAAGATTAGGAATGTCTTGTTCAAATCCCTTGGCATTTTCCTTCAGAAATTTTGGGAAGGAAGTGATATAATATTTTGTTTTATATAGCTGTAATTCTGTTAGAAATGTGTTGATGAGTTTGTTGGGATTAGAGATAAGCAAACAAAACACCATAAGCAATTTTCTGAACAAGATTTTCAATAAGGAATTAAGTTTAAGTTTCAATAAACATTCTTAAGAAGCAGAAATATTTGCGAAGTTTGTGGATTTTTTTTCCTCTAGGAATTTTTCATATCCTTTTGCATAACCAAGTCTTACTGTTGTCCAGGTGATATGTAAAATATCTCTTAATGAATAAATGAGGCCAGTCACAGTTGCAAAGCTAATCAGAAATCATGTGACATCTTATGAAGCCACACTGCCATCCCTGCATCACCAGCTCTTGTAAAGATCTGTGGATCAGCTGGAAGGTCTTCCTTCTTATTCTACCCAAACCAGGTCTGTGGGGGGTGTACGTGCATCAGGCAGTTCTCTGTATCTTTTTTTTTTTTTTTCCAACGACAGTATTTTTCTGGGGGTTTATGTCTCTCAGAGGGCCTGAAAAACCGTGATGTAAAGTCAGTATCTGATTCTGAATGCCTCTCTAATAACAAGTTATTAGTTTACATAGTAAATGCCTCAACTGTAAACACAAAGAAGATGTAAGTGATAGAATGAAGACATAATAAATAATAATGAATAATAGTAAATGCAATAAATACTACATAAAATAAAATATTTAATAAACCCATTATTGTTTGCCTTTTAAGTACATTAGTTTCTAATGCTGGAGATATACAGCATTTTTTTTTCTCCAATGACTTCTTTTTTTCTTTTTTTTTTTTGTGATCACAATTGACACTTCAAAAGAAGAGGAAGGCAATATTATCTGTTAAAAAAGCTAGAAGAATGCAAATACATTTTTGACTGAAATCTCCATAATTGCTACTTTGACTTAGTAAAGTATACTGAAAATTTTATGAAGTAGGGATTTTTAATTACCCTTATTTTAATTTAGTTGAATTGTGACAGCTGCTCTGATTTTGACAGACAAGAGATAAAGTGTTTGCAGTGCAATGACAGCAATGTCCATGACACTAATTGTAACTTTTGTAAAAAAAATGTCATGAATTACAGTTCAAATAGAATCCAAACATAAGGATGGCTCATCACTCATTTTGCTTTTCAGAACTCTGGGACATTAACAGTTTTTTGATCTTCATTAGACTAATAATTCATTGTGGCAAATATAGACACTGATAGGGACAGCAGCCATAAATGAACACTGAAACAGTTCAGTTAATTCTTGCATTTTAATGAATGTTGTTTCACACTCCCTACTGTTGGTTGACCAGAAAAATGTGGTTTATGCACACATATTTTCTTTTTCGTACAGCAAAGAAAAAGAAAACAAGGAAACCTATCTTCATAATTCTTCGAAGACTCCTTAAGGCATGAGATGAGGTTGCAATCATTTCCAGAACTGAGGAATTCAAACATTTTCTCAGAATCAAAAAGTGACACATTTGATTTTCTTAAGCTCATAAATAGCATAGAAACAGAACTCCCACTGATTTTTCCAGGCTGAGCTTGTTTCTAAATTTATTTTGGCTCAGATTTTTAAGAGTATTTAACTACCTGGTGAGACTTACTTTCACATTTTATTCTTTTCATCTTAGATTTCATTATTTAATCCACCACTGAGTTGTATGTTTTTTTTTATAAATCTCGCTATGATTTTTTCCTTTCCTTAGCTGCTCACACACCCATATAAATATGACTCTCACAGAAAATCCTACATTGTCCAAGGTTCTGCCCATAGGAATTAAAAATTGAAAAGAGGCCTGAAGACTTCTCTGTTAGGACTTCTTTTCTTACACACCAGGATTTGTGAGAACTTAAGAAGCCTGGCTGAACTTCCAATAGCATCCAAATACCCTCCATGTTTAGTCCCTGGTTTTGCTAACTTAATAATTCTTAAACTGTGAAAGGTCACAATATTAGCATATTATCCATTGTAACATGGCAACTCTGTATATCCTGACTGAATCCTGTCATTCTGATTTATGTCCTCTATAATGATCCTAGATTGCCATAGCTCCTTATTGCTTATCTATCAATGCATTATATCACAGACCTTTGTCTTGTTTCATTATTTTCTTCTTGCCAGCTCACACAAATGTCTTTTTAATCTGTCACCTTCACTTTCAATCACACTATATAAAGAGTTCTGACCCGTGGAGGTAAGCACAGGAAACTCCTTTTCATCCATTTATCTGTTCTATCTCTGGCTTGAAACTGCCTATACTCTCTCCGTTTCCCAAATACAGCTGATCTGTTTTTAAAACACATTGGACTAACCCTGGACAAAGATTAGAGTCTTGCATTCCAGTATCTTAGTCTGTGCCACAGGAAATGATTAAGAAAACTATAAATTATTGTTATGAATTTCAGCTCATACAAAAGCAGAAGTGCTCCCCCCAGTAATCAGTATATTTTACTGTGAAAATAAAGCCTTCTCCCATAAACTGGCTGCATTACTCCATCATCTATGAGCTTTGCCTAATGGGAGTTACATCAGCTGGCCAATCTGTCCTCTCCCAAGTCCTCTTCTGACAGTACTTTTTTGAGGTAAGTCTCCCCTTTACAGTAGCGTCCTGCAAAACCCTATCCTCTAATTGCTGGTCTGCACCTATAAGCTTCCAACAGAGTAAATTGCTACAGCTAGCCATAAAACTCAGGATTTTACTTCTGGTTGAATTGCAAAAAAACCCTACCAGTTATTCCTGATATATGTATGTCACACTCCAATAAAGGAGGGAGACGAGGTTCTTTGATTATGTGTATACCTGGCGTGAGATTAAGACACAAAGGGGCAAATGTTAGCCCCACCAGTTTATTACAATTACTAGTTGCTTATGGATACGGGGAAGGGAAGGTGAGCGATAGAAAAGGGATAAAAAGCAAGGAGTCTTGATAGAAAGCAAGAGAGATATAATCACCACTGTGGTTCCAACGAGGTTCGTAGTCTCAGGAACACGTCTGGTCACTGCAGGGGATGGGAGATGGCAGCAAGCAGGCCTCAGGGTCTGTCTTTGGGAGTTCTCCTCAAAGATTTTCTCTTTGGGAGTTCTTCTCCAGAAATTCTTCTCTTCTCAAATCCTTGGTTCAGTGAAGGCCTTTTATCCCCATTTCTCAGGTGTTTTTTCTCTTTGTTTGTGTGACGTCTGGCCCAACAGAAAAGCCAGCAGAGGATGTTGCCTTCCTTGCCATGCATGAGCATTGTCTTTTTGTGGTGGTCAGCTTCTCCAAGCCATACCCCCCCCCCCAAAAAAAAAAAGACTATTTGCCCCTATTTCTGCTTATCTTTACGACCATAAGCAGAGACAATGAGGCATCATAACACCCATCTGGATAACCAGCAGTTATCAGTCAGAGTCTTGTCACCAGAAAAGGCCTTACGAAGCAAGCTTTGAGACAAAAGAAAGGAAAAACAGTTTCTGTCTTTCACAATATATCATATTTATTATATATTTAGATCATCTTTATAAATAAATAACAGCAATGTCTTCTGAGAATTTGCCCTGCTAATAAGAATAATCAAATTAGATTTGTGTCAGGTTTGACTTCTGCACTTTAATTCTGTTATGTTTAATAAGGTAAAAATAGCAACTGTAGCCTTCCTTCAGCCGTGAAGACGTTAAAGCTTGTAGTGGCTCTCAGCTGAATAAAATCCCAGCGTCCAGTAATTGCAGAACTGGGAAGCAGCCCTTATGTGTCAGTAACTGTTCATCTGTCAGGCATCTTGGAGACTCTTACCTTCTGTTTAGTGTGGATGAGATTAGATTTAAAAATCCGAGACACATATATGTAAGCACACCTGTATGGAGATCTGCTAAATAACTCTTTAAGAAGTATGAATTTGCGTGTAGGGATGAATGTTAATACTTTTGTTTCAAAACATTCAGAATATTTTGTTTGTATGTTTGTTTTATTTTTCCCCTCCATTATTGTTATATAGTATTCATAGGGCTGCTTTTTTTCATCCACTCACTTACATATGTCTGCTTTTGTTACTTACATTATGGAGAACATAAAATGGTGAAGAATGAGGGTCATCTCATTTTTCTTTTCCTTATTTTTAAATTTCTTATTTATTTTTATTTTTATAATGATTTAATCATTTTATAATCAAGAATAAACTAGCAGAACTACAAAAAAGACATGTATCTGTGAACTGTACTTTTTGACCTATTTCAGGAGTATAATAGAAGCGAAGTATGATCTGTAATATGCAACTCTATAATATTGTGGTGTAAAAATATCTCAAGCCAGACAGCAGTTTTTGCACTATCTTTTCTTAGCCGTGTGTATTTTTCCAATCTTTAGTGTCTTTTACTTCAATCTATTAGAAATAAGTTGTCACCTTTGCTGAGAAATTTTGATCCTCATTTTGGCTTTTAATATATAGACTAGTAATGCGTTACAAAATTTTGGCATTTGGGAAAAAATTGTATTTAATTTCATACTTGTTACATTCTTTTAAGTTAAATACAAATACATCTTTTTCTCTGACCAAATAATCTCAAGTTCAGTTACTCAAAGGGTGACATCCAGATTTCTGAGGAAGATGAGATGCCATCACTGTGAAGCCATCCTAGCCAGTACTGTTCAATGAAGTATAAGAGTTACAGGTCACAGTCCTCTTTATAGTTCTTGCTGTGAAGTACTCAAATAATTAATTGTACCTGTTTACTTCCCTTTCATCATATATATTCTTTGGGAGACTATCAATTTCATAACTTGAAAAAGAAAAAAGCAACAAAGAGCTACTACACTTTTGCAAGAAAAAAAAGCACAATCCAGGAGTGGAAGATTCCAGAGTAATGCTGTATGAAGTCTAATAGTGACTGTCTTCTTCAAAGACTAAATATTTTCACTGTTCTCTGCATTTCTAGGCTGACTACAGTGTGGTGTCTTCATGGTGTCCTTCTCCATTTTGTTAGCAAGTTTTGTTTACGTTCTCATATGTTGCAAATAGAATAAGCTCCACTATGAGAAGTAACAATAGAAAGTAAAGATCTGGACAGGGAGCAGACCAAGAAAATAACATTGTACTGTACTGTGAATAGATTGTTATCACCAGTAATTCAAGGTATGTGATTGTGTTCATGGCAGGTAGATTACAAGCAATACTGTAACATAGGATTATAAAGGGGAGGGGGGGCGGGGGGGGGGGGGAAGTGGGGTTGTTAGAGATTGTGTAAGCCTTGAGGATGAGCCTGGAAAGCAAAAAAAGTAGCATGAGGAAATTCTGTACATTGTACTGCAGCCATTTCAACTTCTTCATTATTCTCTAGCCACTCCAACTGCTTCTTAACATATTGACACTGAACACTGCTAGCATTGAGTATTGACTCCTACAGTCAACATTCCTCTCTATTATTGTCCTTGTTTCCTTTTTCCTCATCACCATTCCTGTGAAAACTGATGTTCATCCAAACTCTCCTGCCCTCTGCCTCATTCTCATACCTGTAAATTAATCATGTACAGTGCCTTCTTCTTCTTCTTCTTCTTTTTTTCTTAATCCTGAATATAGTAAGCTTGCATGTAATGTGGTGCTGAAGATCAAAGAAGAAAGAGTACAATATGAGAACATACTGGAAATTGTAGAGCCTCAGCTCCAAGGAGATCCTAGAATATGAAGAAACCATCAGTAGCACACTTTTCTAGACAAAGACGACAAAACTCTACGAGAAGGATTACTTTTCTCTGGTTTGGATAGGAGGCTGGGCAAAATGACCTTAACGGGTCTCTAAACCAACATATATGTCACTCAAAATATATTAAATAAAACTGTGAAAACAGCCATTTGAATGGCTTTCCATATTATCCTGTTTGTTTGTTTGTTCGTTTTTCCCACAGACTATTTTATTCTTTTCCCCATAGAAAGAACTTGGTAGTTTTCTGCCAAAATACTTTCTGGCACATTGTTGCTAGCAGGAAATAAGTTTTCAGTATGAAGTTGGGAAAATCGTTGAACATTTCTCAACTTTTAGGAACATCAGAGGACATGTTGTCCTGAATTTAGATGTCTTAATATTTAAATGTAAAGGACACATTTTATTTTGGCACAAGAATCAAACAAACTCTTGGAGCTTCATGTTTCTACTGTCCCCGTGGGGGAAAATAGGGCAGGGAAGAAGGCATTATGCAAGGGCTTCTCTCTCTCCCATGCCTTGACCAGGCATCAAATATACACGCTGAAGAAAGCATAGGCAGTCATGGGGAAGCAGGAGCTGAAAGCACTATTTGCTTAAGGCAGGTGAGATAGAACCTGTTGTAGTGATGTAGTGTCAAAGTGAATCCCACGCAACATAGATCCACATGGAAGACTTACGAAAATGCGAAGGCGCAGAATGGTAATGCTATGTACCAAGTTTAACAAAAACAAACAAACTAACAAACAAATGAAATAGCCAACAAAGGCTTTCTTTCTACTCTTCAGAATTTTAAAACATGATTTCTGTGTATATTTCTTCCCCATGCTATTTTAGATTGTTACAGAATGCTAAGCCAATTAGTTTTATTTTTTACCTTGGGAGTTAAAATTGAAGAACCTGGCATGTTTCTTTTAACTCCTGTAAAAACTTGAGCATTTCAACTTTTATTTCTGAAAATCTTCTGTGCCTCAAGGCTGTGAAATATACATGAAAAATTTGACTTGAGCCTTGTCAGTAGCCAGTTAAGTAAGTAAGGATATATATATATATATATATATATTTATACCTATAGCCTGACCACTGGAAATTTCAATAAGCTGTTGTTTTTTTTTTTCCCATTAAATGTTACATTTTGTGTTTCTGGCTCAGTTTGCTTAATCTCACCTTGAACTCTTTGATCCTTTATCAGAGACTTCATCCACTTAGACACTTCAAGTCTCTTCCCATTTCAAGCTTTTTGTTGACTCTGAGTGACTTTAAGCTCACCATTCTGATCTTTTTTAATTCTGAGTTGTCCACTAACCTTTGCCATTGCATTCTCCACTGTCACTGTTGTCTTGCCAGTTCCTCACTCTGATTCCTTTGGTATTATTTTGCTAATCATTCTGTATTTTCTACAACTTCAGAATTCTGCCTCACTCTTCACAGTCTTACACTCTCATTTGCTGTCAAACTTGATGTGAATCACTGCAGTGAATTTCAGTTGGGTCAAAATTAGGCCTAAGCCAGTACACAACAGTATGTTGGCCCACTATGTCAGAAGCAGACATTGGTAGTAGTACAGGTTGAACCTTCCCGCCAATATTTTACTACATTTTGTTGCTGTGAGCCAAATGGCAGCAGAGGGGCACTCTGACAAAGTCACATCTGACACAGAAGTGCATATGGAGCAAAGGCATGAAATTAAACTTCTCCATGTGGAAGAAATGGCAGCTGTTGACATTCACCTATATTTCTTGTTTATCAAGTCCAAACAGTGGATACGATTGTAGTGAGGTGGTGGGTGGTACACCACCATGGTGTAAGCAGTGATGACAGCAATGTGCAAGACAAACCATGTTCCAGACAGCCATACACAGCTGTCACACCATGAAATAAAGAATGGCTCAATAAGCTCAAATCAGCTAATGATCATGACTATGCTAAAAAGCGTGTTTTGTTACTGAGAATTTGCTCTATCAGATAGCATTACCGTGCTTTTTGTATCTGGTGCTGTTTCTAAGCAAATAAATAGGAGGTATCGCTTTCAGAACAACCTATGTATTCTGGCAGTCTCATATGTTCTTTCCTGTGTACTGCTTTTGGTAATTTCCTTATTTAATTTCATTTTGTTTATACCTATGTGCTTTTTTGAGACTAACTGCATTGCTAATAAATGTTCTTTCTGGACTGGTTAATTTCTCAGGCTGATAACAGCTATCTTAATAAAAAATGTAGCTTCCAACTAAAGCCTAGATTTCAAAGGATAAGAACAGTTATTTTTCTTCCCCACTCCTCATCCCCCTCTGGAATTAGCTACATTAGTTTAAAGACAATTTTTCCAGACTGATTAAGAAGAAAGATTGAGAAACTGAACTTCAGATTTACTCTCTTACCAGACTGATACAAGAAGCAGGTAATGAGATCAACTTGTTTTTAGTCACAAAGCGGAATCTTTGAAATGAAACTTGTCAGACATACTTATCTTTAACAGTAACAGAGCAAAATGTTTAGGCCTACTGTTTCTTCCTCAGCTGTTAAAGCAACTCACAGCTTCTCAGAGCTACTACTAAACGTCATTTTCTTTCTCTTTTAGATTTCATTTCTTAACATTCATTTGCCACCAGTATACTGTGGTGTTTTATTAGTAAAGCTTCTATTTTGTAGTACTTTCTGTAACAATGGTAGATTTTTCATCTTTTTCCTACATCATGTTATACTTCAGTTCCTAAAGGTAATTGCTTTCTATGTTTGTTAAGAGCAGAAAAAATACAAATGTAATAAGGTCCAGTAATCACAAATCACTTTTCCTGTGAGCAAATTTTAAACATGTTAATGGAATATGCTGTTTTACAAAAGAAAATTGCCCCTTCAGCAAATGACCTGACAGATTCTAAAGAAGTCATCTTTGAAATTTGCCTGAGGAGAGGGATTGAATCATACTGTATGATTTTACTAAGTTCACATAAAACCCATCGGCTTCACTAAGGGAATAAAATGCATAGAATGGAAGACAAATGAGGAGACAAGAGGATGAAAAGGGAAGACCTAGTGATCTGATGATTAATAAATTTTAATAAAAAGTCCTCTTAAGTATTTTCTTGTACTACATATCATTCAGTGCTATAAGAAGAGGGAAGACCAAGAACTAACAAAGAAAAAATGAAGAGGTTATCCACTATACATTGTGTTGGAGAGAACCAGTACTCCTCTTCTACCTCGTCCTCATTCTCTGCTCCATATATGAAAGACACTGCCAGCCCAAAGGAAAATATGCTCCTCCCTGGCTACCAAGGACAGTAATTTTCAATTTTCCACATAAAATATCTACCTTTACTAAATTTCCTTGTTTTGTTGTACCAAAGAGTCTATATTTTCCATTCACCATTAATCCCTTTTTCTCCTAAATGAAATCCCCTTTCTTACCTTTCTCATATCACAGCATCTGAATCTCCTCCAGCATGTCTGAGATCTCAGAAAATTTACCTTACTACATGCACAATTTAATTTTTTTTAATTTTTTTAAAATTTCTTCCAAAACATACCTTAGGTTTTGGCAGATGACGCACATGATCAAGAAAATTTTTAGGAATGGAGTATTCAGGAGGTAAGTTTGTATTTTTTTTCTTTCTGGGAAAGAGAGTTTGCAATTCAATAATCATCTTTACTATCAATGAATAAATAAGTTTACCTCATTCTAGCCCTAATTCTACTTTCTTAATACATGATCATTATATTTAATGAGTGACACTGCACATGATGACTACATCTGTATTTGCTGTGCTCCTACATGCGCACTCCTGCAAGAACTACCAAAGGCAGTTATACAATTCCTCCCTTTCATTGCAAAACTATAGAAATTGTGAGCTCAAGAGAAAATCAAAATCAATGAAAATATTACCTCCCCCACCTTACTTTTCACTTCTTTCTCTTTCTCTTTCTCTTTCTCTTTCTCTTTCTCTTTCTCTTTCTCTTTCTCTTTCTCTTTCTCTTTCTTTCTCTTTCTTTCTCTTTCTCTTCTTTCTCTTCTTCCTCTTCCTCTTCCTCTTCCTCTTCCTCTTCCTCTTTTTTCCTTTTCCTTTTTCTTTCTTTTTTCCTTTTTCTTTCTTTTTTCCTTTTTCTTTTCCTTTTCCTTTTCCTTTTCCTTTTCCTTTTCCTTTTCCTTTTCCTTTTCCTTTTCCTTTTCCTTTTCCTTTTCCTTTTCCTTTTCCTCTTCCTTTGTTTTAAACAGAGTATGTTTTTATTTCCACCTTTATCTGAAACACTGACTGTTTCTCTGAGGATCAGCTCTCAGCTGATTTATCCTTCCTGCAGCTCCTATAACTTATCACAGACTAAACAAAAAAAACAGAACAAGTAACTCCAAAATGAAGTAAAAATCTGCCAGCTGCTCCTACGTAGATAGGCTAACTGAGCATTTCCAGCCCCAGTCTGAAAATTCTGTTTTCAACATTTGCCAGCACTTGGCTCAGCATAGTATTCCTCCAGGAAAGTACACCTAAAATGATACAGTGCCCAGAGCACTAGTACTGTTTAGAATTGCTATGAGTAGCATAATCTGAATGTACCATTTAACCATGTTGTATTGAGGTGTGTTAATCAATACAGTAATTCTCAGTAAAGGGTAACTCTTTTCTTCTTCTTTTTCAACATACTTTTTTTTGCTGTTGTTGAAAACTTACAATGTTAGATTTTTCTCTGTGCTCTTTGAGATACTTGTGAGAAGACTCCCCCCATTTTGAACGAGAGAGAGATAGTAGAATTGTAATAGAATTAGGGAATCATAAATTTACTTGAGTGTAAGGGACCTTGAAGATCTTTTAATTCCAACTTGCCCATCTGCAATGAGCAAGGCTGCCAATCACTAAATCAGGTTCTAGATCAGGCACAAGACCAAACCTGGCCTTGAACACCTCCAGGGATGGGTCATTTATAACTCCTCTGGGCAACCTGTTCCAGTGCGTCACCACCCTCTCAGTGAAAAATTTATTCCTAACATCTAATTATCCACACTTTACATGGGTTGATAGTGACAGGACAGGGGGGAATGGTTATGAACTAAGACAGGGGAGATTTAGAATGGATATTAGGAGGAAGTTTTTCAGAGTGATGACGGACTGGAAAAGGTAGCCCCAAGTGGCTATGGATGCCCCATACCTGGAGACATTCAAGGCAAGGCTGGATGTGGCTCTGGGCAGCCTAGTCTAGTGGTTGGAAACCATGTTCATGGCAAGGGACTTGAAACTAGATGATCTTTGATGTCCTTTTCAACCCAAGTCATTCTCTGATTCGATGATTCATAGATTATTCCACCCTTAAAATTCTTATCCCTCCAATTTAGAGATAAGGATGTAGAGTAGAATCATGTCAAAGACCTTGCAGAAATCCAGGTAGACAACAACATCAGTTGCTCTTCCAGATCTCATTTGGTTTTCCATAGCAAAATCTGATTCACACTCACATGCCATAATGCATGTAGCACTTGAAGGCTAATGCAAGTAAATAATTCTCAGTAAATAACTGCTGATACATATTGGCTGATGCAAAGAAGGGAACAAATAATTCTAGTTTACACATGGGAAACTGATGAAAAGGAGAGAAACAGTGATTCACCCAAAGACGAAGAGGAAACGGCAGTCCACGCATCTTCCTCACCGCAGAGATGCTGAGCTGGCTGTAGGCAAGGGCTAGCAAGTGGTTGCTGAGGGCAGTGGAAAAATAAGAATAACCAAATGCCTGTGCTACATTCTTTACTTTAAGCCCTAGAGAACCATATCATTTTCTACAGCACTGTCAATAAGGGGATATGTGATATATGTATCTGTTTTGTAGGGTGCCATCTGTAAGTCATAAAGGAAATAACTTACTTTGGGTATTATGGAGAAGGTGGAATCAGAGTAAGGATTCAAAGAAAAGTGTAGTTAAAATGGTGGTCTGGGGAAGTCACCTATTATGTAGCATAGAGAACAGACTGCATGGGGAACTTAATTCTTATGATTAGAGAGATTACAGGTGATATATGCTGTCACTATATCTCAGGATATTCATGGAGAAAATATCTGATGTTCAAGTTAACAGAAGAATTTTATGAAGACACATTACAGTGATGTTTACAACTAGTGAACTAGTAGTTAACAGCAATCCTATTGCTTGCTTTTTGTGTTCAGATGCACTGCATATTTTAAATTCTGTTTTATCAGTTTTTCTTGTGATATTTCAAAGTTCTGCTCTTTGTAACATGAATAACTGCATAATATAGGTTAACAGATCTATAGATGTTACTCTGTAAAGATACACCTTTTTATTTAACTCAGCAGTCAACTATGACTATGTATTTAATTATTGTTATTTAAAGAATAGTAAAAAAATTTACCTTGTTCTCTTTTAACACTGGAATATTAGTAATGGCATAAAACTGTCTTGCTGTGTTGCCCCTTTGTGCTGGAGACCAGATAGAATGCCAAGATGAGCTTGCTCTTTTAAGCCTGAGGGCTTAACATTAGCAGCATATGACAACATTCTTATCAGTCTGCTTTCCAAAGTGCACAGGGAGGGGGAAGTGGACGGGATGCTGTCATGTATGGAATGGTGTGATAATTAAGCAACACTATTCAAGCACGAAGGGAGCAAAAAACAAGGGTTTCACTATTAGGCTTCTTACATGATAGCAAAACATGCCAGTGCAAAGCATTTTTGCCTGGCAATAAGGGACTTTTCATTTTTGAGAAAAAAAAGCACAGTTATTAAACTCAGCATGGAGACAATCTGAAACAGAATCTTCATCAATCAGATTAACTACTTTCCAAGATGAAAGTAGACGAGGCACAGTGTGAGCCTGAGAAGATATTTATCAAAACCCATATTAATAACCACTTTCAGCCTTCTCCTGACAGTTTCATCTTAGCTTCCATGTTTAACATTTGAGTATCATATGTTTTTGTCAGGATGAGGCTGCTAAGAGCATCAATTAATTAATTCCTCTGAAGTGTGGTTTGGAAAGGTAATAAAGTAACATTCCCTAAGGCCAGGACCAGTAATGGTAAGCAACATTCTGGTGCAGAGCCATTTGTTACTTCAGAAAGAAATTAAAAGCACAGAATCATTTCCACTTTTAAAAGCAGAATATATTTAACTTTATTTTAATAAAACTTCTAAGAGGGATCCATTTTTTAAGAAATACATTCAAAATAGATAAAGAATGTTGTTGTTTTTCATTTGTCCATGACAAAATAAAGGCAAAAAGATAGCTAGAATATGTCTCAATATTGCCATTTATTTGTTATCACTATTATAATTTGTCCTGTTATTTGGATCTTACTGCTCTGTTCTGGAATTTTCACTGCTGTAACAGAAGCTTGCAGATGGCACAGGGAAATAGTCCATCTCCTTGTTTATATTGTCATGGGCTATACATAGAGAATTTTTAATACACCAGGGTATCTCCATTCTCTTCAATGCTTAAAAAGAGAATAATTGTTGTTTCTTTTACTCTGTAAAAAAGGATAATTTTTCACTTTGTAAGTGGTGGAAGAAATTCAAGTATAAAGAGATGTTTAGCAACATAGGAAAGCAACAGGCCCTTTCTGAGTTCCGGTATTTTTAAAATTATGAGCAGATAGTGGTTGAATTCAAATACCTCACTTAAATCTTGCAAAATACACTTTTTGGTTTCTACATGCTTTTATTCCTGACACAGGCAATGTAATACTTCTACACAGAAAGACTTCTTACATATATGCACATTTTTGATGATGGCAGCTCATTTCTTGTTGCCTGTAGGGAGTGCCAGCCTATGTAATCGTTGTCCCCAAATGACTGAGTCAGATTAAAATACTCTGCTCACCAGCCACTATATAAATGCCTTTATACATATTCTACTAACATATTTCTGCTCTGTTTTATAAGCAGATGAGATCTAAGTGACCAGCTTGTATATATGGATGTGAACAGTGCATCTGTAAGTGCTCATACCTTTTCCTACCCATTCTGCTATACAGCTTTTGAGTATCTTGGAAAATCTGAACCAGTTTTAGGCAGTTCTGAAGTCACATGGGTTCAGAGGAACTGACTATTCTGCTCCCCAAGAAAACAGACTGGTATTCAACCACTGCAGAACAGACTGAGAGCAAGAAGCTTGTTAAAGTTGTTTTGACAAAGACCAGCAACATGGGGATTTTTTTCTTTCTCCCACAGGAAGAGTTCAGAAAATCACTTCCAAACTTGGAATTCGTAACCCAAATATTTTAAGTCTAAAATACTTCTGCAGCTTTATAAGAACTGTGTTGACTTGTATTCCTATACTCTACTTTGGGTCTTCATCTGAATGTCATTATTCAGGAACAGGAGACCAAGGGTGCCCTGTGTAGCATCATCTGCTTTCTCCAAGAGAGGAGGCTAGCAACCCTACAAACTAGACTTCCCACCAGATGGTGTGTATTCATTTCCTAAATCAACTTGTTTAGAAGGTATAATTTTTTTGGTTAAAAATATCTGATTTTTAAATATTGATCAATAGGATTTCATTTTATGCAGATAAGGTATAATTAGACTGTTTGACCTCTGAATTTCAAGAAAATGATATTTTTTCTCTTTCCAGAGAGGATCATCTATGAGGTTTGTTGTTCACACTGGGAGTGAGAAGGACTCATATGTCCCTTTCATGAGGAAGAACTGCTTCTCTGCTTTTGTAGTAGCTGGAAGAAAAGGCACAGCATTTGTATTTAGCTGTATTTTTTTTTCTATTATATTCTAACAGTACACATGATTGGTCACCAGCAACTTCTGGAAATCACTTCTGCAGGGATATTAGAGAGCTATTAGGATAAGCTCAAAACATGTTACATGGTCTGCAGAGAACTTAATGAGTCCTGACTCTAATAACACCTGAACAAAGCTTCCAGAGTATGCAGCAGGAACCTCAGTCTGGAACAGGTCACTTCTGGCAAGGAGGGCTTTGTAACGACTCCCTGTGACAACCTATGCTGTAGGTATTTCTTGGTCTTCTGAGAGGTATTCCCAGTTGGCCTGTGGGTCTTCAGGTTTCTGAAGTTCAACAGCTTTTCTTTTTGCTCTGGGATGCCACTCATGAGTAGATAAAAAAGAAAGGGGTGGGGAGAGGAAAGAAGGTAGGAAACAAGATTAATAGAGTGTAGAATTTTCTTACAGAAAAAGTTTGGTCTACAATGTGGACAAATTACATGAACAGTTTTCTGAATTATCGAACATCTCTTTATGTGTCTCTGAGTTGATACTACTGAAGATTTATAA
Source organism: Oreortyx pictus (assembly GCA_036925125.1). Classification (NCBI taxonomy): domain Eukaryota; kingdom Metazoa; phylum Chordata; class Aves; order Galliformes; family Odontophoridae; genus Oreortyx; species Oreortyx pictus. The sequence goes on from JAUPFR010000007.1 coordinate 24,666,333, forward strand.
CTGTTTGAAGAAAATGAAACAAAAAAGAAACATACCAAAAATCCTTGAAGTAAAATAGAAAAGTAGCCTTCAAATTTAAAACTAGATTTTTGTCCTTTTTAAAGTCAGAAATGAGGGATAGATATGAAGATGCTCTCTCGCCTATTAGATGAACTAGAATGAATCAGATTCAAATCCCTTTTGGATTCCTATTGACATGGATCTGGGTTTTTTCCAAGTATAAAAAAGGTTATGAACGTATTCAAATGAAGATAATAACATATTAAGAAAATACAAGTTTAAGGTAGTTGTAAGAGAACTAGGGAGAATTATCTGTGTAATGCAGAGGCTTTAATAATAGAGTGTTAGAAGATTGTTTAACAGCCAGACAGAACTATCAACAGAGGTTTCTTGATTTGCATTCATAGGTTACAGAGCATATAGCAAAGGGAGGATTATGGAACCAAAGGGTCTTAAGAACAGGTAAGCTGGGTTTATAAGTACTGTAAAGGAAACTAAGACAAATCTTAGGAAGTTGGGAATTGAAACAGAGCTAGTTTGTTTCATGCTTTTGTTCAGCTTCAGAAAATCAAGGATTGGTCTATTTGCTAAAACTCAGGGACTGAGGCTGAATTGTATGAGCATCAGAAGATTTATTGTTGCTGTCTTCCCTACTACGTTGATTGTTACTGCTGGATGACAAAGGTTTACTTCAAAGTAGAATTAATATGATTTAATACAATTATTCTATTCTGCAATTCTGCAAATGGAGTTATTCAGGTGTTTACAACTACTTAAAATTAACATTTAGAAAACAAACTGAAACAAACTGAAACAAACTAAACAAACTGAACTGTCCCAAAGTCCTGTGAATGTTCTGAAAAGTAACTTTTGCTAGGTGGGATCTGTGAGACACTAAAATGCACTTACTGCTTTATATCAGTAGAAAGAGTAGGCATGAATCAAGAGTAGACAGACTCTATACCTTGAGTGTGAACGTGGTTAATAACTTGCTGGGAAAAAAAAAAACAACCAACACAAAACAGCCACCCTACAATTTCTGCTATGGTATCCTGGGAATCAGAGACCTTTTTAAACAAATATTTCCTCTCTTCAAGTTTTCTTCTCTGCTCTGCAGGGTTACTGAGACAGGTCAAAAACATGCTCACAAATATCTTCTCTGATCCTTCTGCTTTGAAAACATTTCCCTGATGTTTGCTTACTATCAGTTCTGGTTACTTTGTTTTATTCCCAGATCCTGAGGAAAGAAGCTGAAGATCGGTACAGGGCTATTAAACACATGAATCCATGGAAATAAATTAGTAGAAAAAGAAGCATTTCTGCAAGTCTCTTTTAATAAAACCAAAATGTTAAGATAATATGCCTATTACATGAATGTATGTTGTTAGCAGCACAGTATTTTCTTGGGCAACCACAAAACTTCAGACACTGATAGGTCTTTTAGAAGTAGAAGTTTCTGCTCAGATTGGTCATTATTCCTGAGCACATTAACGTAACATCTTTAGAAGATTTCACTGGTGCTATTGTGATTAGTTTTGCATCCCATGGAGATTCACTAATACTGAGGAAGAGCTGTGATGTATTGCTTGTGTGCTCCCTGAGCAGTTAAGCTTCATTTGTGGTCTTTTTCAGATCAAGTTACAGGGTGTCTCTGCATAGGACTAAAATGAGATAATCTTTGAAGTTCCTCTTGTAGCAACATAGTTCCATATGTGAGAACTTGCTACCTAACACATACAACCCCAGTCATTTTCCTGAGTCAAAATTTATGCTTCCTGCTAATCAGCTCTTTCTACAAACTGTTTTAAATCCCAATTCTCGAGTAAAACAATTGGGGTAGCCATATCTTCAATAATTATTGCTTTGTTTTGCTGTCATACTGGAACATGTACTTTCTATAAGCAAGGATTCAATGACTTCAGATTATAAATGAATAACACCCATCTACATAACATCCTCAGTCTTTCCCACCATTTTAACTTTTGAAAAAACTCTCACTAATTATTTCTTGTTACTGATTCTGATGGGAACTGTAAAATGAAATGCCCCAGATGTCTCTAAGAAATTGCATTCCCATCAGTTAAAATTTTGGAATTAGATTTATCTATATAACTGTACTTTTAGACAACATGTTGGTCTCAGTTAAGCAAACTTCAAAGGTAACATGAGACCACTTACTGATATGTTTTGTCTGAAAAGATTTTGCCAGAAGGAATTAGTCCATGCTCCTTGGACCCACAATTATAATGTCATCTGGCTGATATGATTTCAACACAAAGTTCTTAAAGGGATATGTTTGAGCCAAATATGTACTCAGGGTAAAACAGAATTTAATAATCTTTTACTAATCATAGTGAACATTTACATACATCTCATGAGAAGAGTTTTCACAAGGAACTTTTCATCTTCTAGCATGGTTTACAATACTACATTACATAGCTCATTCTGAAACATTGCATTTCTATTTCTATTATTCCTATTTCTATTTATTTCGGTTTCTATTTCTATCTCTCTAATTATTTATTCATTTGGATTTTTGTACTCATCCACTGTGATTCAAATTTATACTACAACAATTATGTATTATGTAATCAAACAAATTTTAAGATCTAAGGGTAGTACTAGAGATTTAACTTTCTCTTTTCTTTCAATTTTAAATGTTGGTATTTTGAAAATTTATACTCTGAAGTCCAGTATTTCCTTTTGGTAGTCTATTTATTTTATTATTATAGGGTACAGGTTGATTGCCAAATTGTGTCTGTATGTGCACTAACACATGCATTAAAGTCAATAAACTGCTTAAACTGAAATGGCTTTTCAGTCTAGCATTACAAATATACAGTAGTTATTTTTTTGCCATACTATTCAAGCAACAGTATTATTAGCAATATATCTGATTACTCTGAATTTCTGTGTCATGATGAAAATTGAGGATAGTCTTCAGTTCAATTTGATGTGAAACAAAGCAAAGAGATTTTAAGAAAAAGATCTTTTGCAGGCATATCATGTCCATAGTCTGATGTAGCTGTAGGTGTTCTCATTATCCACAATAATGGAAAAACTGCTGTTAGGATTCATCTTGCCTTGGCTACATGTAACACATCTGTTCATGTTTGAATTAATTGTCTAAGTCCCATTATAGTCAATGGAGGACTAGCCAATACAGTCAATGACATCTAGAGAGCAGTTCATCTTGTCCTAAATTTGGTCAGATGAATTGTTCTCTAAACTCCATTACCTGTATTGATTAGCTCTCCTGGACTATAATGGAATCCAGACAGCAAGTCTGATGTCAACATTAGGCTAGATTGTGGACGCCTAGAGTAAGAATTTCACAGTCTCATCTGTTCCTCACTGCTATGAAATGTCTGAAATGCCAGTGCCTATAAGTCAATTCTGTACAAGCAAAGTATTTGGGTTATCTAAACTTCATAGAGAATTAGCACTTTCAATGTTGTCACTGCTCTGACTGCCAAAATTGAAAATAGGGTTGGAAGAATAAAACTAGTTTCAGTTTGCTGTATGGGGAGAAGCTTACAGGACCCTTTTCTGTCCATAATCCCATGTGTTGCTTCATCCTAGCGTAAGTATCCTCCAACTTGAAAGAACTTTGTCCATCTTTTGAACATTTTCTCTGCACTTTCCTTAGACCAAGTAATGTAGGATTGCAATTAATTCAGTAGATCACTCACAGAAAGCTGGAAACAAATAATCATCCTTTTATTCTGACTAGTCTCTTTGCATTTTGCTGTCTTCATAAATTCTAAACTTACAGAGTCAGAAAAAAAAAACTGTAATGACCTAATCATACCTTCAGACAGACTGGGCCTTGAGTTCTCCCTGAAAAATATCTCCCTGAACCTAGAATGGATCTTGAATTAAAATAAACAGACTTTTACTAAAAATCCTTCACTGTCATCAATAAATTGTTCTATTTAAAACTTTCCTCCTTATTACCTAGATAAATTTTTTAGCCTTTAAACTGATCAAAATAGTGTGCTAGAATGGAAAGTTTTCTGTTATCATACTTTTCTCCTATCACGTATAGCTATAGTGTGATCAAGATAAGCAAGGTGTCTCCTGACAAATAAATATGTTCAGTAGCTGTTAGAATGCAGTGACTTTTCCAAATTCTCTTATTTCCAGACTCTCTTAATGGATATTTGTCAACGGTTTACCGGGCTGGATCGGCCCGGTTTCCGTGACGATTGGTGTGGGGGACCCGCAGACCCACGCCCCAGGAAAGGGAAAGGGGGAAAGGGAAAAGGAAAAAGGGAGATGGGCCTAGAAACAAAACAGCGGCAACGATCTGAGGAGGAAAGCTAATTTACTAAATAAGATATCAGAAAGCAAAATAACACAATATAATACAATATAATTGGAATTGAAGCTAATAAATCAAATAAAATGAGCAAGAGAGAGTGTCCGATAAACCGAAGGCCTTACGCTAACGCTGAAGGCGATACGGCAGCGAGCACCCACTGCTGAGTCGATCCCGAAGGAAAGAGAGTGTCCCGTGACCGCAGAGGGTTTTTATCTTTTCCCTCTGAGTGGAAAATACGTAAAAATGTAAAGCATCGCAAAGTCCTCTGGGGAATGTAGTTCTCCTCTTCTGAGACAGGTATACCCGGAAATATCAATGATCTATGGAGTTGGAGTATTAACTCTTTAACTCTTAATGCACTACGTGTTGTTATGATGTGGAATACCAATACCAAAAAATCATAAAACCATGACAATATTTTACACATCAGGTAACTGATTAAATATTTATCACAGTGGGGGCTTAGATCACTTTCATTCTTCTCAGAGGAATACAATGGACACTGGTCAACCTTTAAATAGCTGACCCAAAGAATTATTTGAACAGAATGTCACAATGTTAACAAAAGAGTATGACAGTTCCACTTTCCATAGCCAAGATACACAGCCAGGGTGTAAAAAACTTTTCTGTCTGATCTTGGGAAAGGAGGTCTGTAAGATAAGAACCCTTATATACATGTAACTGCAGAATTACTGAGATACCTCTACATCTGCTGAGGTCTCTCTTTCTTCTGTTGTGATAAAACTTATAATGTGTACCTAAACTCTCCTTCCATTAACAACGTAATTCCTGCTGTGTTCATTTAAGCAGTTTTTATTTACGAGAGGTAGGATTTTCTCTCAATGGCCATTTACAAATTTTCAGTCTATTTCTTTAAAGCATTTGATGATAATAACAAAACCCTCTTTACATAGAAACAAATCTTTTGAGATTCTCTTATCTTCCTGGTCTTGTTTCTTCACAGGTGAGGTGCAAATCAGATTGGGTCAGAGCATTTTGTTTGTAGTTTTCCAATTACTTTTCACAGAAATTAATTTACTTCCCCCTGAATTCATTGTTCCTTATCCCAAGAAATCTAAATATTTTAGTGTCAAGACAATTATATCTTCCTTTAAAGGAATTTCAAGAGAATCACTAGGGCTTCTCTGAAAATAATGTGTCCTGTTTTATAACGTTGGCCCACAATATCAGAAGTGGATGTTGGTGGTAGAGGCTGAACTTTCCCACAAATATTCCATTACATCTTGTTGCTGTGCCACAGATGGCAGCAGAGGGAAGGTCTGACAGAATGGTGTTGGACATGGAAGTGCATATGAAGAAAGGGTGTGGCATTGAATTCCTCCATGCACAAAAAATTATACCCACTGATATTCATCGATGCTTGCTGAATGCTTTTGGAGATCAAACAGTGGATGTGGGCACAGTGAGATGATGTGTAGTGCTCTTCAACAGTGGTGAAAGCTACAGTGGGATATCTTTGCTAGTGCAATAGTTAAAGAGGGTGACTATGTTGAAAAATAGTATTATGTAGCTGAGACTTCACTCTATCAAACAGTGTTATTTTCCTTTTTGTATCTGTTGTAGTTTTCATGGAAATAAATGTGAAACATTACTTTTGGAGTGATTGATGTCTCAGCTGAATATAGAATACGAGAACTGTGATTAAAATCATAACATCAGCTTACATTATATGCAAATAATGATTTCATTATCAAAATTGTCGGTGTAATTAAGTAATATTTTCCTTTTTGAGGTGATGGTTTAATATTCAATATTCTTATTATTTTTCAATGGAAATATTTTTATATTTAAATATAAAATATATTTAAATACCATAGCTTGTACAGACACAGCACTAAGAATTGAATTTTGAATATCTATATTTACAGAGACATTTATAGCTAAAGATGACTTTTGTTTATCAAATCATTCTCTACTGGTACATAGCATAAAAATAAACCAAAAAACAAAAAACAAATCAGACAAACAAAACAAGAAAAAACACAAATAGTGTTATCTCTAAAATTTCAGTCGTTTTACTTTATCTTTCCTTTACTTTCCTCTTTTCTTACGTTCAATCTGCCTTCATTCTATAGGAATATTTGTGGATATGGTGATAGACCTTCTTAGAGCAGATATGACAGCTGCATGTCTAAGGTGATATTCTGCTTGTAATGAGGTGGTAGGGGCAGTCTGGATAAGCTAGGATCAAACAGTTTTGCTCAGTTACTTGACTTTGATGGCAAGATGTGATGATGGAACATTGGTAAAAAGGGTACATAAATACCTCAGCTCTGCAGTTGTGGAGATGAGCTTTGGGACAGAATGATTCTTAAGATTCAGTCTAATGAATGAAAAATCAACACAGAATGAAAGAAAAACATCCAGATCCTTTCAACCCATATTGATTGTGAGAACAGCTCTTGTGATCTGTTACTTTCCAGTATTTTACTTGAGTTAATAAATGATGGAGGAAGGACTTGAAGAGATGCTCTGACATGATGTTCCTATGCCAGAAAGCAATGTAAGCTGTAACCAGGATAAATAAGAAAGAGGATAAAGGAACAACAAAGAAACAGAAGAAGCTTCAGGGAATTAAAATGAAAGTGCTTGATAAAATTAAAGCAAACAGTGAGAGATCATTAATATATGGTGAAATATCGTCACAACATACTGTACAGCTAACCTTTCTGAACCACTGGAGATGTATTCTGGCTGGTTAAATTTGAACCATTTAGCAAAGCTTAGAGATCAAATAAAGAATGTTACCACTGAATACCATTTATATACATCTCATCTTATACACAACTCCAGGAGACTTAAAAGTCTTTTTGCATTTGTGACATTTTACTCTTTTGTCACTACATTTAAAATGTGTGAACATGTGTTCTTGTCTAGGAAGCATTTCTTTTCCAAGTATGCCTTACAAACTCTACTTCTGTTGATTTTACCTTCATTAGTATTTTGGTCGTCTTTGCTGCCATAACTCAAATGAATTTCAGGTACATTTTGCTTAGTCATGTATATATCTTAAACAGCAATACTAGAGTTTCACTTCAGTACATTTTAGCTACATCTAATCTGTCCTTTAAAAGTGGTGAAACTAATAAGCACATTTTTGTTATGTAAAACAGAAAATTATTTTTGATTTATTTTATTATCTATGCCCTGCTAGAACTTCAGATGAATATGCAGGCTCCGATCATAGTCAAAGGGAGATATTTTAAGGATAATAAATGGATATCACGTAAAACAAAACAAAACAAAACAAAACAAAACAAAACAAAACAAAAAACCGAAAAACAAACCTACATTGACTTGGCATGTGTACAATTATAATCTTCTGTACATGCAAAATTTCAAAATTTTTATTTTAAATATAATGTTTTGATAGAGGAAGAATCTACAACTTTCCTTTTCTGCAGACTTTGGCATGCCATGACTGTAACCATGCAGAAAGGTGATAGTAAAAGTGTTCCAGTATGGTCATATGAAGTGTTACAGCATTATAGAGATGACTATATACGGTTAGCTCATTTCAGTTCTGCAGCCATTGAAGCAGCCATTGTACATTCAAGCTAGGATTACACATTGGAAATCCTAGGCAATATTTACAAGGGATCAGGCTTTTTTTCTTATAGCAACTGTAACTGAGAGGATTACAAAAGCACTGAGTTGGTGTCAGAAGACTAGGATTTATTTCTTGCTACCTGTATCACTTTGGGCAATTCACTTAATCTCCCAGTGCTTCAATTCCTTGCTCAGAAATGGGGACAATAATGCTTCTTACTTTGCAGTTATTTCAGGATACATCAATTGCACTCCAGTCTTCCAGACAGAAGAATTGCATACAATAAATAGCTCAACTCTGTCTAGGCCCTCACCTACTTCTAGATCTTAGCTTGTCCAAATAACATTTTAGAAGTTGTTTGTAAAATATCTATATAGGTAATTTTCAGCCTCTACTGCTTTTTTTGTTTGTTTGTCTGTTTGTTTTGCATACACTTACACAACACCACAAAGCAACAATAGGAAGAGGACAGGGCACTACTCCTAAATGACTCAGATCATTTGATATAGCTGCTGCATTAGGTGTGAAGTGTTACTCTCAGTTCCTGTACACCTTCTGTTTCCACAAAGACATTCCCAGAACACCATCAGTTGTCAGGAGCTGAATAGTCTCACTGGGAGAAAGGCTCTCAGGGACGATTTGCCACTTTGAAATAGCAGTGTATTCACCTTGATTGCTGAAAGAAGAAACACAAAGTCAGATTTCTCTGAAGACCACTGTGAACTTACTGGACCAATTAAGTACTTACTTGATCAAGACCCCTACAGAAGTCAGAGTGGGTTTTACATAAACTCCTCGTATATTGGAGTTGTAATTGAAACTTGCATTGTTTATATAGTTTCCTTCAAAAATTTTTCACATTTCAATATGCCATGTTTATTTTATGCCACAAATGAATAATTTCATAATAAAAAATATTTTAATAAGGTGTAGGTGTATCTGACTTTGTGTTTCAGGGGCAACAGCCTTAGCGAAGACATCTTCAGTCTCACTGTGTTACACACGAAGGTCAAAGTGTTGTTTCACTTTAGCGAGAAGTGCTGGGGTGTCCCTGCACTACCAAGCACAGTAGCAGGTATGTTCTTTCTACTTGGGTGCTCCCAGTGAACAGATAGTTGGAGGTATCTCCTCTAAATTTTGTAACTTTTAGTTAAAAGATAAGTTGCCATAGTTTGAGGTGGCTATTGAACGTGAAAGACCTAATAAAAACAAGGAAGTTATTTGATGACCTTTAAAACTCTTTTCCATAACTCAAATGATTCTATGATTTGTTATGACTTATTTATTTACCACTCTGGTGATGCTTTGATGTTTTTTGGAATGTCATGTCATGTTAGGACACTATATTGGGATATGCCTCTCTTTATACATAGGGATACATAAAAGATAGGAAGGGTAAATTGATGAACAGGACAGAAGGTAAGAACAGACATACAGGGTCTGTATATAAGGTTCATGATATTGTCTACTGGAATGATGAGGCAGAATAGCCTCCCACAATTCCTCTGAAGTTGAATGTCCAAAGATGCTTAGCTGCCGTTTTAAGTAACGGGCAATGTAACAGTTACTACTGAGTCTGCTGTGGTTTCTGCTGTTGAATCATAGAGAGACCTAGCTTGGACAATTCTCTGTAGGTTACTTAGTCCTACAACCTGCACAATGAAGGGCTAATTTGCACTGACAATCTTTGAGTATATTCAGAGATGAACAGTTTACAGCTACTGTGGGTGACTCACCTAGTTCTTCACTGATTTCTAGGATTATAGAGGGTTCCTTGGAATATCAAGAGTTTTCACATTTTTATTGGCTATGTACAACACTGCTTAGCAGCAAATATAAATATCCATGTGTTATCTGCATTGTTTTTCACCTAGAGCCAAAATATATAATCTTTCCAGACACTCTGAAGAAAACAGTTCTGTCCCAGCTGAAAGTAAGACAGATACTTATTAAAATATTGTGTTTACATTACACCAAACATTGATGTTTAAAGATTATTAGGTCCTGGAATTTGTGACAAATGATAATCGATTGTCACTTTGCTTCTTTTGAAGGACAAGTGTTTAAGTGGAATACTATGAGGCTTTGAAATTACCATTATCCGGATGTCTTGGTCAGAGGAAAGGATAGAAAAAAAACGAGTATTGAAGTAGACCTCCTTACTACGTCCTATTCTTTTATTTTCTTTCTTTCTTTTTTTTTTTTTTCTCCAGACAATACAGTCAGATTTGGAGTCTGTTCTTAATATAAAAAGAATTTAGTGTTTTAGTTAAGTAGCTTCTGATTTGTCATTAATGAAGATGTTTTGTTCTAAATTGATTTTCTATCTGGTTTAATTTTATAAATAAATGAAGACTTGGCAGATTTTCTAGTTTATAGCACATTCTAAGTTGAAGAATGCAATGGCTTTTTCCCCATTATAGTGGGTTTGGGGAAGAGGGCTGCTTTATGAAGTTTGTTTGTTCTCTTCCTGGGGTAACAACCTACAACTGACCTACCACTGTGAGGATTTGAGAAAAAGCATTATGGTGCTGTTAAAGGATTTTTGAATCAAATGGTAAAGTGCTTTGTTTCTTCATGTCTCTATATGTCTGAAGAAGTGGGGAAGGTATGCTGGAGAGTACTTGAAGTACTGATAACTTATAGCTCCAAACACTGTTCACCACAACTTCCAATGCGAGACACCACTTTATTTACTTTCAGCTTTTGTTATCTGTCAGGACCAGTCTCTCCTTGAAAGAATTTTGTAATCATAACTGTAAAACAAACAGAAAACTTAAATTCCACCCACCAGGAGGGTTTAGTGTTAATGAAGTTATCTCAAGTTTAGGCCAATTGAACAATCATCTCTATTATGATAAAAAGGCTTGGCTGGAGAATAGAAATATGTTGAAAACACATTTCAGAATACCATATGTTTGATTTCTACATTTTATTCTGAAAGATAAATTTGTCAGAGAGTCTGAAAATGGAGTAAATTGCTCCGGGATGTATTATAATACACTAGTGTGTAGCTTCTATCATGTTGGATAAAATATTAATCCATCCTCTCTTTCATTGAAGATCAATATTTTGGGCATATGTCAGTATATCTATTAGGTTAAAGAAAAAATAAAAGCAGCACTACCAAAATCTACTGTAACTGGATGTAACTACCAAATAAGAATATATTATATAGTAACTTTTTCTGAAAACTCTTGTCAAGTCCAGTTCCTAAAAAGTATATAGTATGATGATTCATTGAACAAGAGATCAGAATAATTTTTTTTAAATCTGATCTCTAGCCAGAAAATCAAAGCAGTAGTGTTTAAATTTAAATGATATTTGACAATCACCTACTCAGGGGCCTGGGGTTAGAGGTATGAGGCATTTTGCCACATCTCTCTGAACTGCTTGATCGCATGGATTGCTCTGTCCTCCAGGTATAGTCCTTCCTTGTTATGCACCAACTGAAATGGGTGATCCTTCTTGAAATTCATATACTTGCATGGGATTTAGTGCAAGGATATAGTTTGGCAAACATAAATGTTCTTCAGATATCTATTCTTCCCATTTGAGCTCCTAGAAAATGTAGTTTTCCAGGAGAGAGTGCTCTAAGTAGCTAAGTATTGCAGGTTAAAAGGAGAAAAATTAACACCTGAATACATCAAAATACTCTGCTCCATATATTTGTTTTATCTTTCCTTGTATAAACAGAAGAGTTTAAGCATAAAACTTCATTTAATTTTCTGACCAGTAATATGTAGACAAAGCTAGTATGGTTAATATGCTCTTTAGCAAGGCCCAGGGAACTCACACTAGTTAAAATCTGTAGAGTTATTACAGTGAGATAGCGTACTGCAATGTGAGCAGTCTAAGTGCCACTAGCCATGGAATTCACAAAGCCAGTCAGGCTAGAGGATACAAGAACTGTGAACTTTTTAAAATTAGCTGTGATATACAAAAGACATCATGTACATCATGTACACAGGAAAACAAATGTAGAATGAATATCTACTTTTAATTACTATCCATATAGCTTATTTAACAGTTAAATATATTGCCAGTAGTTTATCAGGTCATAAAAAGCAAACTAATGAAGCAGTTACAGCGAAGAAAATCATAAAACTGGTTAAGCTGATTCACTGGCTACGAAGAGACTCTCATTCACTTGATGCACAGCCACTGCTCTGTGACTAACGCAAGACCAAGCTAGAATAATACGTATATACATTATTGCCATAACTTAAATCTTTCCCGTTTCTGTCACCAGTTATTTTCCTTTTATCACCTTTCTTTTTTTCCTGTTGCTAATATACTTTATCTCTCTTATCAGCTGGGCTTCAGTTATCTAATACAACTTGCTTCAAAACAGTGCTGATAGGTGCTCTAGAATTTAAAGAGTAACATAGCAGATTTATCTCTTTGTGGCATTCAGAGACTCTACATGTTACTAGGCTGGGACAAAGGAGAGCTCCCAGAATAAATTTCATAATGGAATATGACATTATGAACCACTAAGCAAGTTCAGCTCCCTTGCAGCTGTTTAACAATTTTGGCTAGCAAGCAGGTGTATACTGCAGAAGGTGATAAATGCTTTCCTTTCATACACTTTAAGTTGTATGCCCTTTGAGGCCACCAAGAAGCTGGGTTTGAAGACAGATGAACACAGCATTTTATGACCTCGGGGAATGATGAAGAGCTGCATTTCTAGTCGCCATCTGGTGGTTTTTTGTACAATGGCAAGAAATTTGGGAAAGAATCTCGATGGCAGATACAATATTATGAAATTATTTTAAGAATTGCACCAAGCACCGTAAAACTGAGACAAAAACTTATTTTCTGAATGGAAGAAAGCTTGTAACTAGATGTATAAGAATAGCATTTCCTAACTGATGCTAAAATGTCCTTTAAATACTCTTTGCAAGCATTTGAAAGCATTATGAAGACCAAGCAATTACCAGTGAAGTTCTCTTCTAGCTCACTCCATTAAGCTCCATCTGGTATTAAAAGCCAAGCCACAGCATATTTACCACTACTTGCAAACTTTGAGGCAATGGTATAAAATAATAGTCTTTTACAAAGAGGACATATTACTACGACAAGCCCTATTTTTTTTATGTAAGTTTAAAGTATTTTTACTAATACTGCTTACTAGTTTTTGTTTATCTCGTGAATATATGAACAAATAATTTTTCCAAGTTTTGATGATTGCTTAATATCACTTACCTTTGATTTGCATTTATCTTTGTGAATAAATGTGAACATTGTTTCACAGCTTTTTGTCTTTTGTCAGAGAGACTTGGAAGCAGAAGGGACACACTCTGTTGGAGATTACCTGGTCGTTCAATAAGACAACCATATTTCTAGTCTTTAATTATATGTTGAAAACAAAAGCTCACAGAAGGTTCTCTTTCGATACAGATAGTTTTATTTTTTTGTTCATTGATGTGGCTTTTGGGATGCAGAACTTTGGGTATGTCAGAGATCTTGGTAAGGAAGGGAGTACAGTCAGTCACGAGTGAGTAAGAAGAGGAAAAGACTGGTGAATCATAGCTGAATTCTTGATTTACAACCATTGCGAACAGTACAGGTGTTCTTATAGTAGCATGAAGACCATGTAAACTTGCAGGGGATTGAAAGGCCTAACCATGCAAGTTAGAGACTTAGAGCAACAGTGAGGCAGATGTCTTAGCTCCAAGTGAGATATTAATTCCAAGAACTGGGAAAGTTTAGGTAAGTTCTGATTTCACAGTAAAAGCTGAGGAATGGGAAAATAATCCTGAAAAGAATTATGCTGAACAACACTTAACCACACCTATGTAGAAAATAAAAGTAAACATGCAGAAAGCAAAACTAGACAGCTGGAGCCCGCCACAGAGAGCATAGTTTCTTCATATATTGTCAGTACTGATTTTAGGCTGAAAGCCTTTTGGACATATTGTTCTGTATCTGATTTATGTGCAAATTTCCATATGCTGATCTTCTCAGCAGTACAGAGTACTTTGACTGTGCAAAGTATCAGAATGTGAGAACAAGAGAGTTTTATAGTGTTTTAAGAGATTTTTGTTTGAAAATAGCCATGCCTGATTCTAATTATTGTATAAGCGCTTTTGCACATCATTTCTGCAGGATGTTATTAGTATAAACAATGGAACAAGCAGAAAACTGTACATGCGCATGATGGAACTCATTCCTAGGTTTTTTGATGTCTTTATCACAAATAACAAGCTTTTCAAAACAGAATCATTTAGAGTTTACTACAGAAAATGAAGGCTTTACTGAGTAGTACAGAGAGAAGACTTGGTACAGTTTCACTGGAACAAAGGCACATTATTTGATGGGTTTTATTCCTGTTCTTTTTGCATCCTAGCATAATTTTCACTTGAAATCATTTTCAGCCATAATTTATTGAGAGTCCTAATAATCTTTTGCTCTTTCACACCGATTCTAACAAGGTTCTGACCTGAATTCTCATGTGTTCCACATCATTTCCTTCTGGAGATTACCAGGCCAAGCTGAAGAGTAAATGAGTTGTAAGGTCAAGAGATTCTTGCTGTGAGACAACTGCTAAATTCTTGGTAGCTATGATTGCATCTTCCTATTACAACTTAATCACTATTTGACAAATTCCAATCAGAGATTCATAAATTAATGTGACTTATTTTAATTAAGCAATATGTTGCTTCACTACTAGAATATTAAAATTACATGAACAGTGAAAACAATAAATAAATTTTTAAAAGACAGTAAAAAGATGTTGCTTTAATCATGGGTGACTTCTACAGATATAATCTCTGATTTAAAAGTGGGTACAAATCTTCACCTAATAGTCATGGAAGAGAGAGAGTAGATTTGAAATTAATCTTTTTCTTTAATCTCCGAATGCTTCTAAGCCTTTAGAAATAAAGAAAAAATAATGGAGGAGAATTTAATGACTTCATGATCTTTAGTGTAAATATAAATGTTAAAGACAATATCTGCTGTTTGCTTTTTTACTCATATTATAGCATTGCTAACTGTTGAATATTTTTTATATGGATCATCTCTTTCGGCACTTGGAGACTTGATCAACAACTTATCTTGTGAACCAAAGAATTAGAATCATGATCAAACTATATACATATGTTGCCATCGAAGTAATGCCTCCTACTTATTTTCATGGAAACTAAAACAGATACAAAGAGCACAATAATACTATTTGATAGATCAAATTCTCAGCTACAAAACACTCTGATGTCATGGCCAACATAATAAAGTAGGAAGTATTACTTTCAGACTAGCCCTCATATGTTATTTGTTGCATCTGTACTAATCATAATCAGTACTATCAACTTCTTAATAGTAGAACCTATCTTAAAAATTGCAATCCGTGTTTTCTCTCACTAAACTCCCCTGACTTGTCTTGAAGTATTCATTGTATATAAGCAAATACCCAGAAAAGTATAAGAGGGCTGCTGTTAAAGTAATGCCTCCTCTTTGATTGATGTCTGACATAGGAGAGTGTACGAAGTGAAGGCAGATAACTGAATTCCTCCATGCAGAAAAAATTGCACCCTTTGACATTCACTGATCTTGGGGGTGCATTTATGGAGACCTTACAGTGGATGTGAACACAGTGAGGCAGTGGGTGGTAATTTTCAGCAGTGGCAACAGCGTCATGAAAAACAAGCCATGTTTTAAAAAGCCATGCGCAGCTGTCACACCATGAAATGAAGAGCGTCTTGAACAGCTCATCTGTGTAAATTGATGGGTTACAACCAGGGAACTGTGTATGAAATTGAATATTATCTCTAGTGCTTTGGAAATGATGGTGGTCTAATTAGAATATTGCAAACTTTTCCAGGTGGGTCCCAGGAACGCTCACACAGCAACAGAAAAAACACTGTCAGTAAGTTTGCCAGTATCCATTGAGCCAATATGAGGCTGAAGCGGCAGTTTCTTAGATTGTAGCATTATTGGTGATGAGATGTGTGATCATCACTATAATCCAGTGTCAAAAAGGCAGTCCATAATGTGATGACGTGAATTCTCCATTGAATGAAATCAGGATAAGCCCACAGCAGGTAAGATGATGTGCACTGTCTTTTGGGATAGGAAACTGTGATCCTTCTGGATTTCCTGGAACCCAGGCAAACTATCAACTCTGCCCGCTATGTCACAATTCCAGGTAAGGTGAAGTCTCCAACTTTCAGGAGAAAGCCAGGTAAGATGTCTGCCTTTCCCTTGCAAAATGACAACTCCAGGTCTCATGCCAGTTTGGAAGCTGTGGAGCAATGTTCTCCACCCATTATTTTGAGTATCATAACAGCAGACTCAGGATTGAGAAGGTTTCTGCTGACAGGAGTTCAAAGAAGGCTGACACACTTATCTGTGCAGCTATAAAAGTGTGCAGTCTTGGCTGGGTTGCCCTACCAGATCCAATGTATAGTCTGGATTTGGTGCCTTCTGACTTCCATGTGTTCAGGCCAATGAAAGATGGACTGTGTGGGCAAAACTTCCCTAGCAACAATAGCACCACAGGAGCTGTAAAACAGTGTGCCACCTCTACCAGTGCAGATTTTTTTGAATGTGACATACAAGCTTTTCTTCACTGTTGGTGAAAATGCATAGCCAATGGTGGTGACTATTATGAAAGTTAATGTGTTTTAGCTGAGAAGTTGCTCTATCAATTAGAGTTATTGAGCTCTTTGTGTCTGTTGTAGTTTCCATGGAAATAAGTAGGAAGAATTACTTACAGGGAGACCTACAATATTTTAAACTGCAGAGTTTCAATGAAGTGTTCTGCTAAGACTTGTCAATTTCCACAGCAGTGGAAAGGACCTTTGGTACTTGCTAGACACAAGAAATGATTAGGTATTTGTTCAGCCCTCAGGTTCAGCAGTGAAACCTGAACAAGTTTCCTATTCTCGTGTCACTTGGATGAGAGTACAATTACTCTTTCATCACAGTCATTATAGGAAATATACTTTAAAGTACTTTTATTTCCATTTGAATTTAAAAGCTATGCTTTATATTAGGAATTGTTGAGGTCTTAATATACTCAATTTTTGTAAACACTTCAGTCAAATGGAAACATTTTTGTAGTTTCTATCTTGTAGATGCAGAAATTAAAGTAAAATCTCTATCCAAATTCACACCGCAGTGAACAGGAATACAAAGAATACACTGTACTGTAATATTTTGTAAGAAAATACAGTTTCTTTTCATTGTCATTTTTTTTTCCTATCAGGATGAGGATAAATGTTACATTTTCTAGAGATTAATATAAAGCTACCATCTTCATGAAAGCTACTCACTGTACAATAAATGAAGTTGATACAAAACACAGAGCAATAAAGTTTACTGAGTTTATGATTCCATTTTACAAATGACTACAAATATTAATTTCTCAGCTAAATCCTATTTACTTTAGATGTAGACAAACAAGGGATGTATTTAACACTGTCTGTCTTCCTGAAAATCCAATGAGCCTGTGAAATAGTTCCACTGAAAATACACACTACAATATCAGTCTTCAGTCAAGCTTTCTGTAATCCATGTTTGCTTTAAAGATTATATACATAGGTGGATGTGGGAATCAAAACCCAACTATAGGTCAGATGATCATTTAAGTTACTAAAACTTTGTATCTCTCTGTCTATCAAATCCTTCAGTAATAAGTGAACTCAAACATCTATAAATTCTAGTGCAGTCGAAAATTAATCCGTAAAACAAGTGGGCCTAAGATTGACTTTGGTATAAATTACCAAGCAGGGGTTTTGTACAGATATGAATATGATTTCACTGACTGTAATTCATGGGAGATCACACTCAAGACTAATCTGAAAACTGATCATGCAGAGCATAGTTGGAGGAGGGTAGTTATTGAAACAAAATACATTTTCCAAAGTGACTAAAATTTGCTGACAGTACAAATGATAGGGGAGGGAAACGAATGGAGAAATATGAAGCCTTAGCTGAAATGTGGAGTCCAAGTAGGCAGACAACTGATACGAAAGATTTCCATTCCAAAACCAAAACTGTATGGGTCCAGAAATTATTTTAGGGATTGCAAATAAGGTCTGACAAATGGATGTAACCTATGATCCATTTCATTTGAAATAAAAGCTCAGTTCATTTTTTCACTCAAAATTCAAATCAAACCATAATATTTTCTTCAGATCTCAAGAAAGGCCTGCTGAATTCAGTAAATCATGAAATCTGTAGCGTTTCTTACTATATGGTTATGCTAGATATGTTCTTTTTCTAGATTCTATTTACATCATCTTCATAATAAAATTGATCACCCATATTACTTCTTATAATCAGGCAAAATGATTACTTGGAACTTTTAGACGCAGATTGGTACAGCCACATAGTCTGTTGCAGAGTCCATTAATCCATCATTTTTTATAGCTGCATAGATAACTTATCTATGTATGTGTCAGCCTTCTTTAAACTCCTCTCAGCAGTCGCCTTCTCAATCTAGAGTCTGCTGTTATGATACTAGTTGATGCAAATGATGGTTAATTACCAACAGTTACATGATCAGTGTGATGTAGATATTTTTGCCTTTACTTCCTGCATGTGTAGTACTATGGAAAAGGATCAATCCGGGAAGTATGGGCATGTTTCAGAGTCTGAATTTGCAGTGATTAAGGGTTAGTGACAGACTTTCTGTGGTCTTCCTTTTACCCCTCTTTCATCTACCTTGAGTGGTTTGGTTTTTTTCAGTGTTTTTTTTAAGAGAATTTTCTTCAGATATTTTGATCTCAGCTGTTCTTTTAGTTAATTATATTTATCATATAAGATATGAACAAAGAGTTCAGCATCATTAAGACGCTTGTTATAGCCTGGTATTAGCCAAGTTGGCCACAAGATGAAGGTCCTTAGTATCTTGTATCTCAATCACATATTATTGCAGTGAGACTGAAATCTTATGGGGGAGGTTTCAGCACTGCAGTGTTGAGGAGATATGGTATCTCACTGCTATTCTGGGATGTGTTTACATTGCATATATAGCTTGGATCAGAGCGCTAGCTATTTCCCTATTGGAGTGGCCTTGCAAATACACATCCCCTTGAAAGAGAGAATGCGCAGTGAAAACCAGAGGCCGGTATTTTAAGTGTTTTGCAAGCACCTGATAAAGGCTTACTGTTCTGCTACAATGTCACTGTGTTTATCATATTTGCTGTCTTAGGTGGGTTAGCCAACAAAATGCTGTGAGAACTTGTAGCCAACAAAAAACAGATGCTCAAACTGAGGAAGATAGGAAAGAGATGCAGAGATGAGACGGGAATCTTGGTTATACTATGACATTGGTTTCATAGGGAATGCTGATGCTTCTGCATTAAAGGATATCAGTCCTTTTTAGCAGTGAGTAAATTAATAAACATCACTGCTTTCTGCTATATGATATTAGTAAATATTTTAAAACCACTCAGTCGAGTGGTGAGGCAGGCTGTGTAGTGATTAACTACTTCAGAAACTCTTTTTATCAGAGGTTTGTACACTGCAGAAGGAGCACAAACCTGAATGCACTGAAATTAGTCTGACTTTTGTCTGGTAGTCTGGAATTGCCCAATTTAATGCTAAAATATATATATTGTTTGTAGGTCTGAGGTAGAATATGACTTTCTAGGTTGAATCAAGAAGCCCTGGGGTGACATATTTTAGCAAAGTTTTTTCTTTAGAGGTGCTTTAGTAGTGTTTTACTAACGCAAACTAAATTTAGAAAAGCTTGAACCCAGACACTCCACTTCTCTCCATCTTCCTCAGTTGTAAATACTGCGTCCAACAATATCGCATCCAGCATGGAATCCACACTGGATATCTAAAAAACAATATTTCAACAAAGTCAGCATTTAGACAGTTGAATCTAATCTGAGGCAGACATTTCCCAGGTATAGTTAGAAAGGATATGCTATGGTGGTTGTAGTAAAAGATGCTATTACTTTTCCTCATATAAGGTGCACAATAGAAACACCTTTAAATTCTTGAATTACTTTCCCTTTCTCTAGATGACAGAGTGCTTCACTGTGTCATAATACCAATGCATAGACAGTCTGAAATTGCATTGGCTTGCTTCTTCTGCCATATTTCAAGTTGCTGTCTAAATTGCTTTTCACTATCACTCCTATCTTGAGTGTCTAGGCTTCTTTCTGCCTGAAAAATGTGTATTCTTTTTTTTTTCCATCCATCTAAGTGTATTAACCTGAATTCTTCTTCTTTTTAAATTTTTATTTTGTTTTTTTGTTGTTGTTGTTGTTCTGTACACACTTTTAAATCTTTTGTATTCTTTTTTTTTTTTTCTTATCTCACTCCTGCTAGTTCTTTCTTCCAGTCATAGGATTGTATCTTTGGTAGAGAAAAATGCAGATGTAACACTCACAAAATTATCTCCAATAATCAAAATTTTAAGAAGTTAATTAATTAACTCTTAATTAATTAACTGAGGAAATAATTGAGAACAAAAGAGTTCATTAAGAACAGTTCATGGAAGAAAAGGCTGAGAGTGAGCAATAATGAGTTGCTTCAATACCTCTTACAGTGTTACTTAAAGAAAAATATATCTTTGTTTCAGATGTTAGAATTTCGAAGAGCAAAGACCGGGAAGATGGAGAAAATTGTAAACTAAGAACATCCAAAAATTTTGTACAAGGAGGATTCTCTGAATTACTCTACGTACAATTGAAAATGTTTTCCAGAGTACATACCTCAGACAGAAAGAAATAACCTTATGAAGGACAAAAGAAAATAAAAGTTTAAAACTTTGCAAATATTCGAAAGAAGGATACAGATAAGTATTTGGGGAACTAATAGTGAACATAGGCGTTCATTCTTGAAATCATTGAACAAAGTGGGGATATCTAAAAGCTGATGGTTTTTTCAACTAATGAGGAAATACAACAGCAATAGTAAGAGAATTTTGAGCAGCATTAATATAAAGAGAAATTGCAGGAAAATTAAGCATATGCATCACATTCCAAATGGAGTTCTTGTTCATTAGGCTAAAGAAAGTTTGTGAACAAAAAATAAATGACAGTTTATTTGAGGTTATGGTCTGAAACTTAATGCGTATGTAGACAGTGGTAGGTGACCTTGAAACACTGTGGTCAAAACAGTATTTAGAATGCCAACTGGTTAAAATTTAACCTAAAAAAAATTGGAAAAACTAAATTGTAAATCCAGTAGTAATTATTTCAATTAATTTGTTAGTTGGGGATTAAACATCAATCTATTGAAAAACCGTGGTAGGAAGATAGTCTGGAAAAAAACAACAAAACCCTTTCCAATGCAAAGACAAAGAAAATTTTGTAAAGGATACAGTAATAAATGAAAGATAAACTGAAATTCACCGCAATTTTGTCAAAGGTAATTTTTACTGGATAAAGCTAGGGACTGTTATGGTAGCTAATTTAATTTTAGAAATTAAATTCTTAATGTAGCTAGGTTTAAGAAAATGTGTCTGATTTAGTGTCCACAAGTAATCATTGAAGCAGAAACAATGGGACGGACAAAACTTATGGTGAATAAAAAGCTAATTAAAAGAGAATTAATATTAAAAGGAAGAATGGGGTTATATGACTAGTCTTTTTCTTTCTATGAAGTTTTTTTTGGATACTGACAGTTAAATATTTTCATTAATAAGTTTGACAATGTAGATGACACCAGCACAATCAGTTTGGTGGATTACAAGTTTATCATAAAATATAATTCCATGGGATTGAGTGATAGTAGTGAGATTCTAATCATACATATTAGGACAGATAACAACCTTTGTTTTAAGTAAAAGGTGTTCATTAATTTAATACGATGGAAGAAGAACGAACTTGAATGAGAAAGATGAGTCTTAAACCTCAGTAACGGAGAAAGGGAGCAGTTTTGCAGCATGAACTTTCAGTAGACATGTTACTCCAAGCACTACACAACTGTTGTAAAAGGCTGTTACTAAGAGGACAGTTAGAATATTGTAATACTGTGTTAAGCAATTTGTATTTAAAGCAAACTAAAAAAAATCCCCTGAGACTGGGAGAGACGCAGAAGATGACTACTTGTATAACTAGAGGAAATGGAGGACTTATCATATATAAAGAGATTAAAGGGAATTGGTTTGTTCAGCCTAGCAAAATAAAAGTTGAGAAGGGTATGGTTATTTTCCATAAATACATTCAGAAAATAAATGCAAAAGAATAAATATTGAAGGATAGTACTTGCAGAAAATTAAATGGGTATAAATGTTTAAATTTAAACTAGAAATTAGAAATAGTTTTCTAATAAAAAAAAGAAGATTTAGAAAAGCTTATATAGCAATGAAAGAATTTAAATTACTTCCAAACCTGATGAAGCTGGAGAGTTCATGGAGGGCATTTGTAATATGACAAGAATGATTTTGAAGTAAAAAGTAAATATTTTTAGTGTTTTTTTCTCATTAGTTTTGCTTCACTGAAAATAATTTTGTTCTACTCAATATACTTGTTGTTTTAACAAAAAAGACCCAAACAGAACCCATTTATGTAAAGCCATTTCTTGTGCTTTCTTCCAAACTGTCCTAAAAAGTCATTCTATTATTTCATCTCTGAATAGTGGATAAAGAAAATAACCACAATTCCAATTAAAAATCCCATTAAGATATGGATATGCCTGAATAACTACATGCATTGTGCTGGTTTATTTTATTTTATTTTTTTTGTTTTTAATTTTTATTCTCTTGCTTTATTCCTTAGTTATTCCTCTGTATTGCTGCTTACCTTCTGTCTTCATCTGTTGCAGACATAATGTCCTTCAGCTGGAATCAGATAAACAGACTAACAAATGTTTGAAATATAGACTGTTGAATACAGTTTAGAAAAAAGCATAAAAAGCATAGTATAGTACTTTATTGTACTTTATTGTGAGGGGAAAATTAAAGATCTGGGTAAGAAACTATAATGGTCTTTTTGACTACTGATGCAGTGATGAATCTTGATCAGGAATTCATGAGGACATAATTTAAATGAGAGGTCTACCTTTGCTGAACTCATTCGAGGGTTGTGACCATAATTTGTTTCATGAGGTCTTCCTGAGCATGTACTTCGAATGTTAAAACAATATAAGTGCAATACTTCCTTTTAAGCATATAAGTTTGACTACACTTACAAAATCATTTTGAGTCCTTATCTGCAATTCACTGCATAAAGCAATGGGTTGTCACAGAGCCTGAACCTGGTACTTTGGTACAATGCAATTTCAGAGACTTCTGTCAGATGCTGAACAGTCAGCTCCCCTGTTAGAGCCGGCAGTTCTAAATACACAAACAGCTTTTGCTCAAATCTTACTAGGGACAGGAACCCTTGCAATAATATGTACGGATAAATCCAGTCAATAAAGCAAGAACTCTTTGAGTGCAAAATAGTAGATACCCATGATACTGCCTAGTGTATGCAAATTAAGAATCAGTAGAGTGTTTGCTAAAATAAGGAACATTGTCTTATATCTTCTGAAGCAAATAAAGTTTTGCAAAGTGAAAATGAATTCTATAGTATGATTGACAAAAATATATGGAAACAAGCCAATTCATTCACAAAGTTTATAAAGGCCAGAGCACCTCTTTTATGAATAAATGTTGAAGGAGCTGTGTTTGGTCTGCTTGCAGAAAAGAAGGCTCTGGAAAGACCTCATTGTACCCTTCCAGTACTTAAAGAAGCTTATGGCCAGAGAGGAAACAGACTTATACAGGACAAGGAAAAAAGGCTTAACAGAGGGGAGATTTAGATAAGATGATAGGTGGGAAATTTTCACTACGAGTATGATGAGGCACTAGCACAGGCTGCCCAGAGAAGCTGTGGATGCCCCATCCTTGGAGGTGTTTAAGGCCCTGTGGATGCCCCATCCTTGGAGGAGTTTAAGGCCTGGATGGATAGGGCCCTGGGGAGCCTATCTAGTGTGCAACATCCCTATGTACAATGGGGGACTGAAATTAGATGGTCTTTGAGATCTTTTCCAACCCATTCTATGATTTTATGATATAGGCATCTTTGGTGGTCCTTTCTTCTTCTGCCCCTCAGAATACAGTTTTTGTTCATTTGGTAGTGACAACATAAATTTGCTAATACTTATTGGAAAATATGCTTCTGTACTTTGAATGTATTAAGTTCTTTGAAGGGATTGGAAATACATTAGAATATCTAACAACATGGGCTTAGTAATTTTGGAAGTATTAACTGTGGATGTCTTTTCAGTAAGCTGTATTGCTTTGAAACATTATGAAGCTTGGAGGTTTTGCTTTTCAGGGATATGTATAAGAATTTTATTCGACTTTGACTCACACAGAATAACATCTATGAATTTAACTGTGATTTCTCTGTAACCTTAGTAAAATTCTGTCAGAATGCAGCTTTACATGCCATCCCTGAAGAAAATACAAATTTGGTACAAGATCTGCTTTGAAAGTAATACCTCCTGTTTTATTACGTTGACCCATGGTGTCAGAGATGGATGCTGGTGGAAGAGAAGCACATATGAAGCAAAGGTGTTTAATTGAATTTCTCCATACAGGAAAAATGGCTCCCATTGACATATATGGAGGTTTTCAGGATGTTTATGAAGACCAAACAGTGGGCATGAGCACAGAGAGGTGATGGGTGATGCACTTCAACAGTGACAGTGACATGAAAGACAAGTCATATTCCAGATGGTTGTGCAGATTTTTACAAGGGCAGCACGAGGTCTCTCAGTCACTGCAGTGGCTATGTTGAAAAATAGATTTTTGTAGCTGAGAATGGGCTCTACCAACTATTGTTACTGTGCTCTTTGTATCTGCTGTAGGCATTAGTTTTGGGGAGACCTACACATATTGTAATGCATTATATGTTTCCTAGCTTCATAGATTTTTTTCACTAGATGACTGAAAGGTGAAATACATTTTAGTTTAACTTTCAGATGTGTTTTGAATCGTCGATGTAAAAAGAAAATGCCCAAGCTGGTGTGAAACAAAGACATTCAGTTATTTAGAGATAAAATTGGAACTGAACAGTGATTTTAGAGTGTAGGTAAGGTTAGGGACAAAAACTCATAAGAGGATAAGCAAATTCTTGCCCTTACATGTGAGCTATCAGCAAGAAAGCTGAACAAGACAACTAGTTACTTGCTTTGGATATCTCTACTTAAGGAATTCTTGGTAACTTACCCAACCTACAGTATTATTATCCTCTTTAGTGTACTGTCATCATCATCATAATCTCTATCCTACCTAGAGGCAAAGCCTGAAGAATTTGCCATCACACCATTGGCCATCCCATTTTCTTGATTCTTGGATTGATTTGAGACACTGTGATTCTCAGCTGCTCTTTTCCAAGGAACTTATTTAAAAAGCAGAGCACAGTAGAAGTACTCTGTTGTTGGCAACTCTCATGGCTTACACAGATGGTCTACTACACTCAGAGCCTACTGGGATTTTAAAAGTTGCTTTCAATTCTACATGCAGAAGATTAAAGCAAGAAAGTGTCAGTCACAGATGTGCAGATTGCAAAATCTGACTTGTTTCCCAGTTAGTAGCCACTCAGGTATCCAAAAGAAAAAAAAAAACAACCCCAAAGCAAATAGGCAGAGGATTTATCTGTATCATGACCACACAGATTTCAGAAAAAGAGTAAATAACGGAGACATCTAAGCTTTAGAATTGAGATGCCAGCAATCTTGGGCCCACAAGCTGCAATCCTGTGCTAAGTTAATAATAATCTAAGCATAATCTAAGAAAACAACGGTATTAACTTTTATTGTAGTTACCACAAGATGACAATGTGAAAGCACATCTAAGCTGTGTAAAGTTTGTTCTGCATATTGCTTTAGAGGAGCAACGCCTCATGCATTGTGCTATGCATGCAGTGTAAACCTGTAGCTAAGCTCTTTTATGCATGCCAAACAGCCAGTGCTCTCAAAATTCACACAACTGTCTGTGTTTACTACTACCTATACAGAAAAGTAAATATAAGGGAGCCATGAAGATTTTCACAAGTGCATCATGCAGGCTCTTGTTCATTGCTGGTGAAAATACATAGATAATGGTGGCTATGCTGCAGAATGTGCACTATAAAATAGTGTTACTGTGCTCTTTTGTATCTGTTGTGGTTTCCATAGAAATAACATACCTAAATATATAGAAATGGCAAAGCTGCTGAGTTCTGCATTTTAATCATCATTTCTAAGAAATTGTTCTCATTTGAACCTGTAATACCTGAAGGTTATATCACCTAGATTAGAAAAACAACCCCACACCCTGGAATAAGATTACCTACATATCTAATAGTTCTTTCTTTCCATGGTACGGTTTTCTGCAATTCATAGATGTTCCTTCACTGAAACAGTTCTACATTGGGAAAATGTTCATTATTTCAATAATAACATTTCTGCATCAATTTTATTGAATTTAAAAAAAAGGCTTGAAATATTTTGTTTTGATTATATTGGTTTATTGCGTGTGACTTGTACTATGAATTCTTAAGTCAGGTATGGTATTAAAAAAAATGAAAAGGTCGCCTTTGGTTTTAATTTGGAGTCCTACTGAAGGAAACATTCTACTAAAAGGAAACATATTTTGGTGTATTTGAAGGGGGAGTAATTTGCTGTTTTAATTTGTTTTAACTCAGTTTGGGGCACAATGACATCAAACTGTTTATGAGAAATTCTGCTGTGACCTGCTCTGTTACTCAAGGAGTAAAAGAACGCTCTAAGGGAATGGTAACTGTGGAGCCAGTTCTTTCAGTTTTCCTTCCTGTCTTTGTAATGTGTACTTAGCCATGTGTAACCTTGCACTTTATCAGCAACGTGTTATGTCAGTAAAAGCAGCTGACTGATTAAGCGCTACTCACTGAAGAAACTTGGGCCCTGGGCTATGATTTGTGAGGCAATAGTCATCATGGTTATATAACAATGTTTACTGTAACTTTGAGGGCATATATAACATTTCTAAAAGCAAGGAGAAGAGGAATATATGCTTCATTAATATCTACTTGGTAAAATCTCAGAATATATATAAATGTATATGCATTTGATATATCCTATCTTGTTACCTTCAAAAAGTCCATAGTTTGGATATAGCTCCAACTTCACTCTGACTTAATGGGGTAATGCTATATTTCAATGCTACAGAGTCATCAGAGAGTTGTTTAGTTCACTTGAACTGATATAAAACCACTCCAGTGTCATCTAAAATATAAAAAATATCTGGAGTGTCAAGTATTTGTTTTGAAAAAGGAACGCGGCAGTGTCTTTTAACTTGGAAACAGGCATTTTTGGATGCTATTGCTTTAAATATGTAATGCATTTCTTGGTTTGCTCAGTTACAATGGGAATTTTCAGATTATTAAAGGCATTAGTTAATTACCTCTACAATTTTCATGCGTGGATTTAACGATAAATTTAGTTTTATTGTTTGGTCTTATTCCCTGGCACGGGTTGTTGGACCAACTGGGCTAAGCAGCACTGCTGCTTTTCTGCCTCCCCAGGTGTGTCACAGCGAATCTCCTCATACAGGAAATAGGTCTATATCAGGCTCTGGTCAATCTTGTCCCACTTTCAATTTTCTGATTTCAGAGAGCCCAGTAAGCTTGCTGTTTTCATACTGCTTTGTTGAAAACTCTGTGAGACTGCAGTCATCAGGAGATGATTCCTGACTACCAAATTGTACTTTCCAGGCATATGTCCATGATTTTTCTCTCCACGTGAAAATGCTAGCTGCAACAGACCTCTGCATACTTCCTACTGTAGACCCTTTGGTATTGTCAGTGAAGGAAGGTATACAGGTCAAAGTAACAAGCCAACAAGTTTGAAACCCCTGTTGGATACTTCATATTATATTCATCCTGAAGTCTGATTTCTGGGTTCAAAACATCACAACATGGCCTTCTGTTTAAACAAACAAGCAAACAACTGTTACAGTAACACCCAGAGCTGTGGCACTTCAGAATCACTGAAGCCATGACTCAGCAGTACAAACTTCTGGGTCCAGCTCTGCTTTTGTCCTGGCTGAGTGTGGCTCATGGCAGCCAGAACGTTCTTACACTGGCAACAAATGAAAAGTCCTGTTTATAACTTGTCTGAAAAGTGAATTACACAAGAGAGTACTTAACAATAATCCTTTATATAAGAAGTGGAGTAGAAAAGTGAGAATAATGCTTTCTTAATGCTTTCATGAGTTTTGCAACAAAAGTCTCACTGATTTCAGTTGGAATTTTGTGCCCGTGTGGCATGAGTTAGCCAACAAATAAATTACAAATTCAAAGACGCTTCCTGTCAGGCAGTCCATAATGTACATACTGCCCCTCATCCTCCCTCACAGTATTTTCCTGCTTAATCCTGGAGCTTTTACATTTGTAACTTTTAGAAACATACTGTCTGAAAGAACCTTGAGAACTCATCTGTTATTCGTGTATTCATACAACTTTCT
Source organism: Oreortyx pictus (assembly GCA_036925125.1). Taxonomy (NCBI): domain Eukaryota; kingdom Metazoa; phylum Chordata; class Aves; order Galliformes; family Odontophoridae; genus Oreortyx; species Oreortyx pictus. The sequence goes on from JAUPFR010000007.1 coordinate 24,694,614, forward strand.
TCCTGGGAAAGACTGCTTGCCTTAAGAAAAGGCATGTAATGGTTTTATATATGAAATAGTTTTAGATATGAAATTTCTCTCATAAATGTGATATAATCTGATAATTAATGAATGCCAGAAGACAAGCTGGAAAGCTTGAAGTCTAACAACTTTTTTCTAAATTATTCTATCTTCTTACTTTCCATCATCTCAGACTTTGAAACAGGTCTAGCTTTTATAACTAGGTAGATATTAAAAGTCCAAATCTCTTTATATTGAAACCCTATTTCTTCTTTTACTTGTCTCTGTCCATGTAATGTAGCATCAAAATGAAATGAATGTAGCATAATTTATTTCCAATTTAATGTTCTTTCACAGTGTAAGAATGACTGAGAATGGTATGGTATTATTGCAGAATCTCACTACATAGAAATTAAATTTAGGCTGAAAATAACAGTAATAATAATACTTAAATATTCATTTACACATGTATTTATAAATGATTTTTGCTCACGTATCTGGGGGAAGTGAATTGTCGGTACTCTTAAAAATGAAACTTTTTTTATTGGCAAAGAAAGTGGTTTATTTTGTTTCAAACCATATTTTTAACAAGAAATAGGATGCTTTATTTTTTATCATTTGAAGCTAGTAATTTTAATCACATTTATAAAAATACTTTGAGTAAAAATGTTAAAATTCAAAAATCTTATGCTATATATTTTACCTCTATTGTGTTTTTTGGAATCTCATTTTATTTTATTTTATTTTAATATTTTTTTCTCTTTACCTTTCTGGACTTTTTTTTATCTACTTTTTTCTGCATGGAAACAATCATGCTACTTCTGAGGAGGTGACATCAAATAGCAAAATTATAGACACAGGTAACTGTTGGTAAAATTACCAATAAAAATATCCTTGGATAAAATAATAAACTAGCATTATTCAGGAAGATTTGCAATTGGCTGTGTATTTTTGAGTTCTCAAGACCATACATAATGAAACGATAAACTGCTAACCCATTTGTTCCATAAAAATAGAGAAATGAAGATACAAAATAATTAAAAGAATCCATGAAGGTGCTGAAGAAATAGCTTCTGAATTGAATAAACAAATGCAAGCAATTACAAGAAAAGCAGATAAAAATGTGAAAGTGATTTTGCAGCTTGTTTTCAGTAAGGTGATTTCATTATTACAATTCTATTTACTAAGTTTAATTATTTTTATCTTAAAAAGCTTGGACTACTTCTGATTTTATACTTAATTTATTATTCTTATTGGAAAGCAGAGTCCAGCTCTTTTCTTTTGACAAGCCTTCTGTATTTGAATCCAAGGAGGATATTGATTTAGTCATATTTCTTGTTTTTTTCTGTGGATTTTTTTTTTGCTGTTGTTAAATCTTTTTAAAACAGAATAATCAATGTAATTTTTTAATGATAACTTAATACTTAGATATTATAGATTTAATAACAGTGGATTCGAGTATATGTGGACATAACAAAAGATTGGTTTGTCAGACACATTTGTTAGTGTGCTTTATCCAGTACTAAAAGACAAACATTCATGACCCATTCACGTGTATTCTTTTTGAATGTGTTAGAGACAGTACTGGATTCTGGGCATATTTAATCCATATAAAGTGTATGTAAGCCTCAGATCCATATAATAAATAAATAAATAAATAAAGAGAGAAAAGAAAAATAAAACTGATGCATATAAACTATATTTAGTATATACTTAATGCAATTCTCAGTTGCTAAATTGATTTGATCTCCTTATTATGGGAAGAAATTGGACTCTGAGATATTATCAACAGCTTCTAACTTCAATCTGATTACTGCTATAATCCTGACAGTGACTGATTCTGAGTAATTATCTTAGAAGCAGAATTAGATTAAAAAACAATATTCCAGATTATAGAAGATTCCATTCCATTCACGTAATTGATTCTGCCTTAAAATGCATGATGCTATAATATTTGAATAATTTAGAATGTATTATTCACAATCAAAATATTTTACTGAATGTTAATAGGAAAACAGTTAAACAAGAAACTATAATGTTTTAAGAAATATTACAGTCATCATTAGCAGCCTCACTGCAGTCAACTTTACTTTGCCAACATTTTCAGTGTGTCGTACAACTCTTTAAATAATATTGGGTACTTGCTAGAAGCCCACTGCCACAATAATCAGTCATCAAGCATTCATAATGATGATTTATGATTACTGATGGTGTCATTATCATCATAATTATAAGCTATGAATAATTTTTTGCTATTGGCATCTGAATCATTTGCAGCAGTAGGCCTTTTCTTTCTGAGAATTGCCATAAAGAATGGACTTGTGAGATTGAACTTAAACAGAAAAGCTTATTTGAAGTTCTTTAGCAGTATTCACTTGATATTTTTATTAAATTTGTTTATAGCAGAGATTGCTTGGGCCAGAAAGGGAGGAAGCTTCATTGTTTTAACCACTTTAAAGTATATATAGCAATAATGAAATTTCTCGTAGACACAATCCCAACAAATCCTAACAGCATGTTAACAGAATATAGAGAAAAAAATGTCTTATGTGTTGTGATTTACGCAGACCAGTGTTCTCAGATGGCTTCTTCTCCCTTTGCCTTCTTTCTTCCTTTTGCTTATTATTATCAATTGAATATGTGGACTCAAAATATTCTAGTCCAGACCCATTTTGAAGATCATTATACCTGAGGCTTACTTGGAGGAAAAGAATGTGCGTTCTAGGCTCTCTCTTTTTATTGGGTAACGGATTTGAGAATGAAAATTTTGTTCTCTAAGACTATGATGTTGGACTAAAGTGATAGAGTTTTGGCAGAGATACAAGAAAAGTTGTTTTGGGTTGATTCCAGCCAAATGCAGGCAATTGTAAAGGCAGAAAGAAAAGGAAGAAGTTGTTTTAGTGATGTAAAAGAGTTCAATTATTGCACCATATATGGAAAACTCTAATCATTCCAAATATGATATGGCTTTGATACAGTGTCTCCTTTCTTTTTTTTTTTTTTTTTTAATTTCAATCTAAAAGTAATGATAACAAAAATGTATGTAATCAACTATTAATACTAGGTTGTTACAAAGTAACTCCCACTCTGATGCCTAAACCCTGCCCAAAATTAAAAAGTGTAAAGGATAAGACTCCCTGCATGAATGGATAGTACAAGATTAATGATCACTCCATTTGAACATGGCTTAGTATCAATGTCACTTCCTGTTAACTGGAGGTGAAAACTATTGCTGTGCTTTCTAAAATTGGTAAAAAAAAAAAAAGTAATGCAAACACGTAACAGATAATGAAAACAGTGATCTTCTATAAAGCACCAATGGAAACTGGCTATTTTCTTGTCCCTCTGACTATCCCACAGGGATTATATATGCTTTGGCCTTTAGTAAAGACGGTATCTATTCTTGTTTCTTGAAGATTCTTTGGAATAAAACTGCACTGATGTATTTAAGATAGGCACATGAAAGCAGTAGATAAGGTTACTGGAACAGCTTTGTCAAAAAACTTCAGATTTAAATCGCTAGAACAAGAGCATTTGTGTATTATATTCTTTATGCACTGAAAAAGCTTTCCTTTCTAAATATAGCAACATACTTCATTTTTCTATAGTACTTCAAAAGGAAGGAGTAGAGTTTTCTCTAGTAAACACCTTGACTCAGCACTAATAGTTTTCTGAATACAAAAAAGATTGCTGTAGGTCACAAGTTGAGCTAGTATGACTTCTCGTAGCTTCTTTGAGAGATCTACATGACCCAATCCAGTGGATGAATGTGCTTTCTAAAAAAAAAAAAAATCATATTCATTGTAATGACCACTGAAATTTATAATGTTGTATTACTCCCTCCACTGACACATCAGCTTTGCTACTCCCTATTTTAACCATCAGTGTAAGAATTGGTCATTTTGATTATAACTCTGTCAAGAACAATTTTCATGCTCATAATAGTGTTTTGATACTGAGTAGAAGAAGTAGAGAATACCAACTCTAAGAATAACTGAACCTTAGGCTTTTATCCTAGAATGAAATTTTCTAGTTGAAATTTTATATATAATTCATTTATGTGGTTCTTAGCACTATTTTTGGTAGTGTTGGTTATGTCAGGATATACTTAAACACTGCCTGTGGCTGAACAGATTTTGATGAAGATTATATGTTTCTGTAAAGTTAATTTTTTCATTGAAGTCTTTAGCGGTGAAAATACTACAGTAGCTAACAGAAATTGAACAATATTTGAGGACAGAAATGAGTGCTGACCTGCAGGTAAGTGAAACTTCACTTATTGCATGGATACATCAAGTCTACCACTGAAAAGTGTATGAGGCATTCTGCTGATGTTTAAGGATTTCAAACATATTTGTGCATTTCCAGTGTAATTCAGCAGCTTATTTTATTTTAAAATACCAACAGCTTTATCAGGTGAGGGAAAGAATACTGGGTCTGTATGTTAGGAACCATCATAGCTATCTGGACTACAGTGTACTTATAATTACATACAACAAGATTCAGAAGTTATTTCTGGAGTTGTTTAACCTCTTAACGCAGAGAAGCATGAAGAGAAGGGATAGACTGATGGACTCATGCTGAGAATGACAAGTATGATTTGTTTTTATATTTTCTGTGAGATTTGATTGACTTTTGGTCTATACATGTTAGGTTTGAGGTTTACAGAGCATGACATAGTTACACAGAGATCTCCAACTATCCCCCATTTTGAATGAACTACTAATTAATAATGGCAAAATCCACAAAGTGTGTTTCTCATCTATCACTTAGAATGAAGTCAGTAATACAGGCAATGGGAAACATTCACAAATATCTCAAATGAGCATTGATTGTTTCAGACTATATGCTGAGCTAGAATTTAGAAAGAATATGATTCTGTGGTATTTTAGCAAGAATATTCTAAACCCTTGAATTAATTTAAATGTTTTTTTATTTTTTTATTTTTTCTCTGCAAAATGAAATGTTACGAACTTTGGCAGAAAAGACAGAGCGTATGTAATTGATCAATAATGTTTAATGACCCTGCAATCATATCAGAAATCATGCTTACCATGATTTTATCTGGAAAGCTATTGTTCCCTCACACAGCCTGAATTAAATCTACGCTGAAACTGTATCAATTAAGAAATTTTATTTCTCAGCTTTGAAGGCCGCAGATGAAAAAGTACACACACAAAAATCAGGACTTATCAGTTACTTATGAAGTAGATTGCTTTTCTGAATACTTAGAAAGTTACCCAGAGTGCTACACCATTGTTTGGATGACACCATCATGTACTAACTAAATGACGTGGCTTGTGTGCCTTTGGCCTTGGCAGAGAGTGTTTGAATCTTTAGCATATGGTTCAGGGGAAATAGAAGAACACTCTCACCACTGAGTGGGTGATGAGAGACAGAAAACATGCAAAACATTTCACCCTCTGTGCATGGCAGCCTGAACATCTGAGCTAGCAGCCTGCTTACTGCTAATACTGGTCAGAAACAAAGTGCAAACAATTCCCTGAAGGAAATAAAGAGGCATAAAATAACTTACAGTACAGATAAGTGTTTGTGTTTCTCCCAAGGTAATGCCTTTTCTGTCATTTTCTTAGCATCCTCAGCAGCTTGGGGCTGTTCATGGGGGTATAGTGTAAAGTCTGTTCCCTCATTTCTCATGTTCAGGGTTCAGCTGCAGCAGATACCAGTATCCAAGGAAGATTATCATCTTGTTCTCTACATAAGCAGACAGGCAATTTTTTTCAGGAATGTGTCTTTTCGGATTCTACACTGATTTAAAAGACAAATAGACAAACATATTTTTTTAGATTTAGGTATATAAGAGACATAAATCTGGTTTCTTTTTTTTAAACATTTTTGTTTTCTAATACTGTTTAGGAACATTTCTTTATATTATTAAAACAAATAAATGAAACATCCAGCAGATTAACCTTCCTTCTGACCTGAAACAACTTGAAATTATTAGCCTCCCACAACTTTTTCAAATTTGTTATTCATGGAAAAAAATACAAGCTTGTTCAGGACATTTATTTTTACTGACTATCAATGTAAACACCTGTAACAAGTGCCAAATTTTGTATTTCATGTAGCTGAGTACATAGAAAAAGCAACAGAAGAACTCTTTTAATATTAAAACAGTGTATTTTGCTTTTGCCAAAGGATAAAAAGATGTGATTTTCTTATGCAGATTACCTTTTCTTGCTGGTGACAACACATGCTCTTTGGTCATCAGTGTCACTATAGTGCCACCTAAATCACTTTATAAGTATAAAAGTATCCCTTTATGAAGTAGTTCTACTATCTTTTTTTTGCTTATCTTCATTATAACTGAAGTTAATTCACTCTCCACTGAAGGATTTCTTTTTTAACAGTACTAAGGGCATACTATTTGAAATATTTCCTTTGGAAGACTAAGAAAGTAAAAAATCTAAATACTTAAATCAGCTTAATATTTGCCTCTATAATTTTGTTTTACTAAGTGGAATGAAGGCACACAGTACTGCTCTCCATTTTCAAAGCCAATTGTATGAGATAGAGCTGAACAAAAATAGAGCGCTGTGCATATATCACAATTCTTTCCTTGCTGCAGCCATTTCTGATACGTTTAGGTGAAACATCCATCCTCATTAGCTACTGTTCTTCATTATGGGCAGCCTATCTTGAGCAATCAACCATACTAGATCTTATGCAAGATAAAAAATACTCTAGATTTGTTCCTCTAGACCCTTCTACATGTTTTCTTTTCCATTCTTCCAATCAATATAATCTTTTTAAAATCTTTAGAGAATGCATATTTATTTTCCTATGCATTCATATATACCAGAATATGTTAATATGTTAAATTATATTTTGTTTGGATAAAGCTATTCACTTGCAATACAAGTACAGAGGATATGTTCTTATCTAATTTACTGGTCCAAACAAACAAATTTTGGTGTACAATCATAAAATTCATCCGTCCTAGAACCAAAAATCAAATATATTATGAATAATGTCATCTCTCCCTAATGGGATAGGCATCTTTCTATAGTGATTATCAATTGCACATAGATAAAGATTTTGTATTTTCTTTTCCTGTATTATGTGGGCTGATCAGGAAGTAATACCTCCTATTTTATTTTTTTGGTCCTGTTTTCAGAGGTGGATATTGGTGGTGTAGCAGTAGAAGCTGAACCTGCCAAACAATACTCCATTACTTTTTGTTGCCTGTGATAGCTGGCAGCAGAGGGGCAGATGAGCAGAATGGCATCTGACATGGAATTGTGTATGAAACTAAGGTGCGGAACAGAATTCCTCTGTGCAGAAAAAATGTGGCCCATTGACATTCATCAATGCTTGCTGAATGCTTATAAAGACCAAATGGTGGATCTGAGCACACTAAGGCAGTGAGTAGTGCATTTCAACAGTGGTAACAGAGATGTGAAGGACAAACCATGTTTTGGATGCATATTTTTATGAGTGCAGCATGCAGGCTCTTATTCATCAAACACATAGCTAATGGTGATTGACTACGTTGAAAAATAGCATTTTGTAGCTGAGGATGTGTTCTGTCATATAGTGTTGTGCTCTTTGTGTCTGCTGTATTTTCCATGAAAACAAAAAGGAAGCATTACTTTTGGAGTGACCTATGTATATATACATATTTAGAACTTCATAGCAAGATTTGGCAATGAAGTTAAGAAGCTGCAAACTGCAATGAATACCTGATAATCACTTATTATGAGTTGCAAAGGCAAAACTTAGTTGTACTACTTGTCTTATAAACAAAACTAGTTTTCAGAAAAACACTTAGACACAGATGCAGATAGAGAAAACAGTTGAATTAGGTACTTGCTCAGAATTTTGTTTTATTTTAGGTTTTATTTTTAGTGTATGTAACATTTTAAAAATATTTAAGTTAATTTATTTACAGTATTATCACAATTATAATAATCATTATACATCCATGCTTTGGTATTTGAAATAACTAAGCAGAATTTTCAGCAAACAAGATACAAAAAACAACAAAAAACAACAACAACAAAAAAAACCAGCATCTGCATAAGTCCAGTTTCTTAAAAAGTATACTGCTTTTTGGCACATGTGCTCAGAATTACCATTTATTTCTAAACTGAGAGTTGCTTTCAACGCACTTCATTTCTATTTCTGCCATCTGTAATTTTTCTAAAACTAAACTTAATTCTTCTACAGCTGTTTCCTTCTTTGTATGAGAGCTTTTATTATTTCTGATATTTTGAGGAAGTATCTTTCTTCTGTTTTTTGTATTTTGTGCATTGGAGTAGAAAATGGCTTTCAGTTTTGATCTCAACGCTGTCGCATCAATTTTAGAGCCAGTCTTCCATAGGTTTCTAGTGAATTTTGCATCATTCCTCATTTCCATTTTGAATATATGGTAACAGACTTTCTATATGTCTTGGAGAAAACACCTACAAATATAACAAACATTGTTATAGTAAAGTTGTCTGTAGATTTCTCTTCACCATCACAATCCTGCCTTTTAGTAAAGAAAGAATACATAAGAATAAATGTTGTTGCTGATTCTTCTTTTCCATGCATAGTTTTATACCTCATATCAAACTCCTTCAGCATATGCATGAATTTGATACTTGACAAGATTTTACCTACCCAATATTTTCTACATCTTGCTTTAATTTGCAATTGATATTCACATCAGAAAAGAATTTCTTTTTTTCTTTTTTCTTTTCTTTTCTTTTCTTTTCTTTTCTTTTCTTTTCTTTTCTTTTCTTTTCTTTTCTTTTCTTTTCTTTTCTTTTCTTTTCTTTTCTTTTCTTTTCTTTTCTTTTCTTTTCTTTTCTTTTCTTTTCTTTTCTTTTCTTTTCTTTTCTTTTCTTTTCTTTTTCTTTTCTTTTCTTTTCTTTTCTTTTCTTTTCTTTTCTTTTCTTTTCTTTTCTTCTCTTTTCTTCTCTTTTCTTCTCTTTTCTTCTCTTTTCTTCTCTTTTCTTCTCTTTTCTTCTCTTTTCTTCTCTTTTCTTCTCTTTTCTTCTCTTTTCTTCTCTTTTCTTTTCTTTTCTTTTCTTTTCTTTTCTTTTCTTTTCTTTTCTTTTCTTTTCTTTTCTTTTCTTTTCTTTTCTTTTCTTTTCTTTTCTTTTCTTTTCTTTTCTTTTCTTCCCTTCCCTTCCCTTCCCTTCCCTTCCCTTTCCCTTTCCCTTTCCCTTTCCCTTTCCCTTTCCCTTTCCCTTTCCCTTTCCCTTTCCCTTTCCCTTTCCCTTTCCCTTTCCTTTTCCCTTTCCCTTTCCCTTTCCCTTTTCCCTTTCTCTTTTTTTCCCTTTTCCCTTTCTCTTTTTTTCCCTTTCCTCTTCTCTTCTCTTCTCTTCTCTTCTCTTCTCTTCTCTTCTCTTCTCTTCTCTTCTCTTCTCTTCTCTTCTCTTCTCTTCTCTTCTCTTCTCTTCTCTTCTCTTCTCTTCTCTTCTCTTCTCTTCCCTTCCTCTCTTCTCCTCTCTTCTCCTCTCTTCTCCTCTCTTCTCCTCTCTTCTCCTCTCTTCTCCTCTCTTCTCCTCTCTTCTCCTCTCTTCTCCTCTCTTCTCCTCTCTTCCCTTCCCTTCCCTTCCCTTCCCTTCCCTTCCCTTCCCTTCCCTTCCCTTCCCTTCCCTTCCCTTCCCTTCCCTTCCCTTCCCTTCCCTTCCCTTCCCTTCCCTTCCCTTCCCTTCCCTTCCCTTCCCTTCCCTTCCCTTCCCTTCCCTTCCCTTCCCTTCCCTTCCCTTCCCTTCCCTTCCCTTCCCTTCCCTTCCCTTCCCTTCCCTTCCCTTCCCTTCCCTTCCCTTCCCTTCCCTTCCCTTCCCTTCCCTTCCCTTCCCTTCCCTTCCCTCCTCTTTCCTTTGGATCAATGTTTTGCATAAGTGCAAGAGTACTATTTGCCTGTATAGGTCCATTTTTTATCTAACAAAATGAGTTTTTGTATTGCTACTCCTGTATGATGCTCTTGAAGAATATAGTAGAAGTATATCCAGTGAGCACTTTAAAGTTAATTAGCATGGCACTGGGAGCTGTCTAGGCACAGTATCAGAGAGTATGATAGAGACTAAATTACCCTTCTCTGTAGGATGTTTTTCAGCAAAGTATGCTTCACTGCCAGTTAACTCCGCTGTTGCAGCTTCTTGGCTCTTGCATGTCTAAGCCTGTGGAAATGTAGTTTAGATTTCTCTAGTTTGCAATGTGGAGATGCTGAAAATGCCACTGACTAGCTCTAGGTCCTTGATAGGACAAATAATTTTTATTCAGAGAATTTGGAGAAGGAAATGAAGAAAAAACAAATAGCACAAATAACTTTGTGTTAAAAATCTTATACTTTGCATCTGACCTTATAAAATATCTCATATTGGTTCACTTCGGACATCTGTGGACCAGACAATATTAGGGATCTTGAAAGGATCAGTTTCTAGTCATAAATGAGAAATGAAGACTTGCACTTGCTCAAGTACAAATATGTTTCCTTTCAAAACTGTTCTATGATTTTATCATTCTATGATTTTATGATATAAAAATCCCACAAGACAATGTCCTGCCTTACTATTTTGATCCAAGTCATGTGGCAGATACGAAGAGGGAAGGTATACAGCAGGAGCATAGGAAAGACTTCAGACACTGCAAGGCAATGAATTTGGGCAGTTCTATATTTCTTATGCTGATAATACAGTAGAATCTCTCTCCTTGGTTACTTGATTACAAGTGATACAATACTATAGGATGTTAGATCAGCTAGTTATTTTACATTAAGAGAGCTTGTTCAAGTTCAAGAAGTCCACAGGTGTCATTTTCCCCCTAGACTCTTCACAAACACTTCTTTAATGGATGCATGGAATCCAGCGTATGCTGATCTCTGATCTTAACTTGCTAGTAGCAAGAATGATTTGATGCACATCAGCAAAGTGTTCCTCCTTGGAGGAAGAATGATGCTCCCATTTCTAGGCATATTGAATACTTGAATTTTTATAGGGAATGAAATTGTGCCAACTAAAGTTATGTGATTCCTGATAATAAATTTAGCTAGAGCTAAGATTAGTGAAAATTCCTACTGCGTTGTTGGTCTTCTGCAAGTAATGCTTTTTCTCACATTCTAGTATTCAATGCCTTCTCTTAATAAACTCGTAAAAATATGCAGTAAATTACACTAATTTGTTTTCCAGCTCTCCTTAGTGTCCTGGACTTGAATTTCTACACTCTGATCTCTGAGTATTAGCATTTTACTATTTTCAAACCTTTTAATAATCATTAACTGTTATCAAGATACTTTCTAATTTCTTCTCTTTTGTCCTGGTAAATCGAATTTCTGATGTAGGCAAATGTGCATTGATTTCATTTGTACAGGCTGTGCTTAAGTAATTGTTTAATATCCTTTCTGTTTTCTTATCCTGTCTCACTCTAATTCTGTAGTAATCACTCTTCCAAAGGTGACTCTTCCTCCTTTATCCATTGGTGAAAGTGAACACAGTATTCTCAGTCCCATGAAGGCCTCCAAATAACCATCCTTTATTATACATTTATTTATGGGAGATATCTTTATTCTTATGTATAATTTTCTGTTCCTATGTAATTGCTGGAAATTATGCCATTGAAAAATTTGGAAATCACAGAATGGCTGAAGTTGCAAGGGACCTCTGAGCGTTATCTGATACAATTCCTTTACTCGTGTAAGTCATAAATAATTTTGTTTGGTGTGTTTTTCAAGGTAAGAGAAGCATAATTCAAACTATGATTGTAAGTATTTCAGAAACTGTCCTTAAAATAGAGTATGAAGAAGGCTTCTATGTGATTTCTGGACTCTGTGATAGTCTTTGCCAGCACCTCAAAATTTATTTCTGACTTCTTTGAACTTCACATTGATTCTGCAGAATTAAATACAATAATATATAAAGGAGTAACAATAGCAATCAACTAATTTGGAACTCTATTGCCACATTTTCAGTTTTTCACATTTCAGAGATTGTTGCACTAACACTAGCTATTCTTCGTCTAAAAACTTCAAAGGCCAGAGCTGACTCTAACTTTCAATACACATCTCCTTTAGTGGGGCAGCAGTTGAGGTATATGATTCTGAAAGAAATGGTGGAACTGCAATAGATTTAAATAGATAGTTAATAACTTTACCAATGAGATTAGTGTGTAACAGTTAACAGTGCAACAATTAACGCTACTGGCATTTACATCATCACTTTCAGGTTTTATTGTTAACTCCTTCATTAGTAACAAAAATTCTCTCCATCTCTTCTGAATGCAGTAATTCTGGAAATATTATTTCATTATTAATGTTTTGTGAATTATAATTTCTTTGCATTAGTATGACTAATGTAGGGTAAATATGGAACTCATCTTTTACTCTGAAGTATATTTTAGGTGAGGAGGAAGCTCCCTGCACAAGGTATTAGGACCTAAGTTTCTAACAGTATAACTGCAATCATAACATATCAGAATGGCTTGGTTTGGAAAAGACCATAGAGATCATCCACTTCTGAACTACTGCTCTCCAGATCATACTATCCAGGGTACCCCATCTAACCTAGCCTTGAATGCCTCCAGAGACAGGGATTCCGGTTTCTCTGGGCATCCTGTTCTAATGCCTCACCACCCTCTGAGTAAATAATTTCTCCCTTATATGTAATCTAAATTGAATCTACTCTCTTCTGTCTTAAAACCAATAAACCAGGATCCTATCACTATCTGCCCATGTAAAAAATCACTCTCCATCATTTTTGTAAGTCCCCTTTAAGTACTGAAAGGCCATAATGAATGCTACTTGATTTGAACTCAGATTAAAAGTCCCTTTTGGGATTTCTTAAAAAAAATGTCAGGGTAGATTTCTGATAAATGCTTTTCTTAGACATTAGTGGTATGTCTTATCAGAAATATTCTAATGAAGCATTAAAAAAAAGTCTATTGCTTAAGTAGGAAAGCATATATTTCACAAAGTCTAGCTACTTTATGGAAAGCATTCATTGAACACTCAATGAGCCATAGGACAATCTTTCAATATCCACCACGATTTTTTTTCTATGATTTTTCTGGCTTCCATGACATCCAGAGCACAGGTCTGGAGTGGCCTTAATGTATGGACAAGTTGCTGCTTAGCACTTTGCTCAAATACTGAAAGCCTAAAAGTACTGACTAAGCAGGGGTACTCACCTGTCTGCTGCTAGGTCCAATGAGCCATAAGTGAAGGATTCACAAAACATGGAGAGACTGTTTTAAGTCCTTCTGGGAAGCTCATTCCCAGGGCCCATATTTTTTACTTTGGGAAAAAGAAAATAAAAAATAGATCTGAATCAGTTTCTTTGCGTTATAAGTAAATAAATAAATAAAATTTCCTTTGAACAGGAAGCCATGAAACTAAAATTTTTCATTCTCAGTTAAAGTGAAAGATTAATTTGAAAAGTTACAACTTTTCTCCAATGAAAGTCCTATATTTTGATGAACTTTTTTTGATTAGACTGTTACTATTTTTTATTTTTTTTTTATGACTGCCTTGACATAGAGTGCTATTACTGAAGTAATTAGCTATCAGGCAGTCTTCAGTCTAATAACAGCCTTTGAAAAATCTTGTGAAAGACTCTGGAATACCTTTGTGAACTACAGTTTGTTTCCATGCTTTCTCTTGTAGGTTCCTTTTCAGGATTTGTGTCAACCTAGGGGAAGAGTAGGTCAGTTGTCAGCACAAGTTTACTGCTCCTATCACTTTAACTGTTTGGAAAGCAAGACTTGAACCCCAGGAATGTGTCTAATATGCCTTCTTGTTATCTGTTAGAATACCTGTAAAATGAAAGCAGAGAGTAAAAAGATGTATATGATTAAAAGTATAATGAAAACATTAGCGACTGAAAATTACTTTTTGTTATCGGCATTTGTTATGTGTAATTTCTCTTGAATCTGACCTGAAAAGGAGACTTTGAGCTCACTATGAGCTAAGTCTGGATGTTTGAAAACTAGTGTGAAGGAAGTTGAATGTGCTTGGCAACTCCGGCATGGTGGGTTAACAGAGTCTGTGCAGTCTAGACTAGCTGTATATGCAATGCAGATTCTTCTGACTGTGTAAGGGAAATACTGTGCACATAATTAAAGTATCTGCTCATATAGAGTGGTCTTCTATTTTGTTTACTTTCTAATTCTAGATGGGGAGGTCAGCATATCCAGGACTGTTAAAACGATCCTAATATCCTAATACCAGTTGTATATTCTTATAAACAGCATGAAAATTGTTAAATAATATTATTTAATGCTAGCACAAATCCAACAGATGGCATAAGAGTTTCCATGAAATAGTTAAAAGCATGAAATAGCTTCCATGAAAAAGTTAAAAGCAGCAGCTTTCAAAAATTGTTAGGTGTTCGAAAGAAATTAGAAGGATTCTGTTTGGCTTTGTTTTCTGGTAGTGAAATGTTTGATTCTTGATTTTGTGTTGGGTGGGTAGTGAAGTCATTTCCCAAGCAGGAATTGCTTCCAGTTTATTGTTGCCATTTCAATTAAACCTAAGTCAAATTGAGTTGTCAGTAAAATTGACTGTTATTTTTTTAATTCACCTCTGGACTGTTAAATGTTATTGCTTCAGATGCAATACACTCTGGATACCATTGGGTTCTTAGAGATAGGATACATAAACAGAATGGACCAAGGTCATCCCTGGTGTAATTTACTGGAATTCAGCACTGTAGCGCCAAGAGTGAATTTGGCTCAGTGTTTTGGCATTAGCAGTAAAGGTCATTCCTGCAGTTTGCCCTCACTATAGAAAGTGTGATCAAAAAGTTTTCCATTTTATTTCTCTTTTGATGGTCACATTAAATCTTATTACACTGTTGATACTTACCTCACTGAAGTGTGTGTGAGTTTTCTTTATAGGCAAAGCTTTCATCCCTGGACATCCATAAATAACTCTATTCACCACACTTTTTTACCATAGCAGTTGAGTTATGTTTCAGAGCTGAGACAAGTGTCAATTTGCATGTTCTGCAGGTGGATTTCTCCTTCATTTATGTCCACTTCAGAGAAGTTGTCTATTAGGAAGAGCTTTCTACTCTTGGACCCTCCATTCCAAACAGTTCCATCTGCAGGTTTTTCCTCTGCACTATGCTTTTGATATGACACTTATTCAACTTCTCTGATTAAAGTGGATTCAATAGTGTAGATACTGAACTCTTAAAAACAGAGGCTGCTGCTGCTGCTGAAAACTCTGTTTTAAAGTTTATTTCTCAAACAGATGCCACAATAAAAAGGAAAAAGTGCTAACTGCATATTTTTTCAATAAAAAGGTTTTATATTTATGTACTTTGAGAAGTTATGACTGTCTTACATGATTCAGAACTTCATTGTAACTTGTGTAAGTTACGTTCTGATTAGTTATTGATTATAATCAGAACCCTTGGAGTTAAATGTTCAATATAGTCAGTAAGCAGGACTTCTGCAGATGAAGAGGATTTTTAAATACAATTTTGATGCACTCTGCACTTTCTATTTATTGAACTTTATTACAAATGAAAGAAGATTTGCAGTATTTCTTTAATCAGGGAAGTAATAGAGTCTAAAATAAAGGTCTTGTTTTTCAGTGTCTGAAGGCAAACCAATAAAAAGCCTTTCAAAGTATGCCTTGGTATCTAAGTCAAACTGAAGAAAGCTGGTTAAATCTCATGCACTGGCTGTAGAACTCTCACAGTGGGTAATTGCCTCACCGTCTCTCACAGCCATTTCTCTCCATCTCACATGGATATACACCGGCAGATGTACAACCAAGGGGAGTTCCAGGTCAAAGAACATCTCCCAGCTTCATGTGGGAGTTAGTGTTTCCCCATCAAGTCAGCTGGGCTTCACACAGGAGCCTACTAGACTAGTATACTAGACCAGGTATTTATCCAGTATGTATACCTTCTTTAGTGCTGGGAGATAAATGACTTAAGGGCTCTGCTCTGAATTCTTCAAAAGCTTTCTGCTGAATGGGTACAGGCACAAAAATGAAGATACAGAGTGATGAAAGAAAGGCACAAAGGATTCATGTTGTCTAGCTCCAACAGTCTGTGGGAAAACAGAAAGGTGGTGCAGAGTTAAACTTTATAGAATGGAATTTATACTCCTTTGAGCTATCACCTGAGTGCTTTTTAGATGTCTCCTCATGCTTAGTACCCTTTTTTCCTAACAGAAGACATAGAGGTCAGAAATGTGCACTGAATCTGCGGAGGGGCAGGGCTCTCCTGCAGTTAATGAAAATCTTTTGGTGTGTTTTGACTTAAGACATTCTGTCTCAGTGAGCTAAAAAATTTTCTACCATGAATTTTGGTCAGAAAAAAGATTTGAGAATATATTTTTGAAAAAATATTGGGAAATATCTGTAATTTAATCTTTTCCATGAAACAACATTGGATTCATATTCACCATAAATAGAATGAGCTTAGATAAACTTCAGCAAAAGCAAATCTGTTGTCTAAAGAAGCCAAGGAAAATCAAATCATGTAAATTTTTCTGTCATTAATAGCAGAAAAAAAATTAATTCCGATCAAATTTTATTAGAATCTTCTTTTTGGATGAATATAATGTTTTTCCTGCTTTTATTTTGCATTTTGAATCAATCAAAGTATGAAAAGCTGAACAGTTCAAATTACAGTGCTCTACCTAACTCGAACAAACTGTGCATCAGTAAATGAATGGGAATTTATTTGAGACAGAACACAAGTCTACTTGGAAATATGAGTTAATATTTGATTTAATTTGATCAAAATTTCTGGTAAAAAAAGCAAAACAAACAAACAAAAACAAACAAAAAAAAAAACCACATGCACACACACACAAAGCTTAAATCAGTTAACTTTAGGGGTAAAACATAGCTTAAATTTTTAAATAAAATCTATTTACTTGTCCTCCTAATAAACAAAAGCTCTAATACTGTGACAGAAGTGTACACAGTTTTACTGTACCCTCCACTGAGGCTCCCAAGCGAGAAGATTTTTAGCTGATAATTTTTACCTCTTGATTTATCTCTTTTATTTGATTCAAAATTCATGGCATGTCTTCCCTGCAACTTAGTTATGAAATCATTTGATGACGATCATAAACCCCTGACTACTAGGTATAGTACCTGCAGGAAAAGCTTTTGAAATTAACTCTTGAATATACAAGAGAAGAAAAGTATATGACAGATGAATAAACTATTTTATATACTGAAAAAACTCAAAAACATCAGAAGACAACTATTATCAACTTCAGACACCATGTTACATAAAGCTGTGAGGTAGTGTAGCAACAAGGTTAGAACGTAAACAACTGTAAAAAAAAATGTCTGGTAAATTTGATTCAGATATCACAGTGATGAACTGTGAATGAAATGGAGTTTATATGGTCTGTGAATCTTTTTTTTTTAATCCACCCTTGTCTGCAATAATCATAAGACACTAACAAGTCACCCATGATGCTGAGTTCCAGGCTAGATGAAATATTCCACATCCTCATTCTGGAAAATGCCTGCCAGACTGCCCATGCAATCAAAATAAATGAGAATTTTAGGATTTTAACTGTCATTACGGTATATGGACTTCTATTATATCTTCTATTTTGTATGAGGAGGAGAAATCATGAAGGTAAAGAAAAAATATTCTGAATATTTCAATTTAATTCAAATCTGCAGTTTATATGAGTTCCTTTATTGGATTTTGAAGGGGTCTAATTAATGGATTTGAAGCTGAGTTTTAGATTTATAGTTTCTTTTTACATTCAAAATCTTAATGTCTCCCTTCTTCATGTCACACTTTTTCATTCTAACAGAAGTGAACATGGAAAATACTCATAAGTATACAATGACTGATAGGATATATGAAGTGAAATATATATCTTTCATTTCCATGGATTCACTGGTTAGGATTCTTACCTGCATAATAAAGATAAAAGTCTTTTCCATGAATGCAGTCATTTCAATTGCCAAATGCTCTTGAGGTGACTCCACTTACATATTCACAGTTTAATGACCTTTCTCTATTATCTCTAGGCTGGTGCTTGGTTTCAGGATGAATGATTTGTAGGCTGAGTATCTTTATCCATATCCCTATCAGAGCATGTTCTTTTCTGTACTCTCTTTTTAGTGCGAATACTTTCAATATACACATCAGTGCAGAGAAAATATGACTAGATGCTTATATGATATCTAGGTCTGTCAGATCTCTCTTAGTCATTGTCCCTAGGGATGTAGTTAGCATTCTCTCACTCTACACTTTTGTATATTATATAACATAGTAAATTGAAGAAAGGTTGTATACACTTAAAATTTTAAATCCTCTGCATTATTAAACCCAAGTTAGTCTTAGAAAATCTAATTTTGAAATATGTTCATTAAAAAATATTATTTAAACACTGCTAGAAATCGATAGAGATAGATAAAAGTCTGAACATCTGCAGCTATAATGTTACATGTGCTGGTATGTGAGGTGAAAGACAAGACTATCAAAAGCTCTTCCTCAATGAGAGGGAGCCAATATATTCTTACTAATATATCCTAAAAGTCCTCAAAAAGGAAAAAAAAAGAAGAAATACACACACTGAAGATCTCCCAGAAGACATAACGGTAGTGTTACACTCAAACTACCACTTGCGGTGTCAAATATGATAGGTAAAATAATTTCTGAGCTTAATAAAGCTAGCAGAGTCCAGGTGTGATAAACAAAAGTCGTTTGTTGTCTTCATGTCTGTATTTGCATGTGAAAATTTTCTTTAATAATGCAGGGAAGAAAATTCCTTTATTAATCTTGTCTTCTTTACCCAGCACTGGCAAACTTTCTCCACAGCATTTTTTCACAGAAAACACAATGTCGTATACTGTACATACTTCTTTCTGCTAGGTATACCCATGTGTTACCAGTAGAACACTGCCAGGATGCTAATTTTAAATCCATTCTGTAAGTTATTTTAAAAGACCAGTAACTTTGATAAAGAAGAGCCATTTTCACCAGACTAGTAATAGTCAAAGCTGTATCTCCATGATTAAACTTGATGTCTCTACCTTTTCTGTAATAAGAAAAGTATATATTTTACCTCAATCATGCTAAAAGCTGCCAATTGATTATCTGGAAGACAGTAGTTAAACTTAACTACTTTTTACTTGGAAAGGAGTCATACCTTTATGACTAACTGAAGATAATCTCTTAGGAAAGGTAACATGAACTTACAAAAATATAAGTAAGATTTGATACTCTATAATGTATCTTTTTAGTGTTATACTTAAATGCTCATAATTCCCAGTTGCCTGATGCTGTGAGAAAGATTCTTTTCATGGGGAATTATATACAGTGCTAAATGAAACGTCAACACATCACAACTCTTCACTGAAACAAATGACAGTATTTGAAGTGGTATTGATATGGTTCCTCTTTCCTGGAATTCAGGTCACATGATATTTTGGAAAAAAAAATAAAAACAAGGAAGCTAAAAAAAATAAAACAAAAATAGGCTGCATGCATCTTGTAGTACTGTTTAAGACCATAGTAAATATTCTGTTTCTGTAACAAAGGAACAGAGAGAGAGAGAAGGGGAAAGAGGGAGAGAAAGAGAAAGAGGGAGTTTCAACGCCATGATAGAGAAAGTGTATGAGATTATAGTATGTAAAAATAGAGTAGTGGCATAAAAAATAGATGTAAACAATGAGAAATTAAATAAAAAAGGTTTGAAAAAGCAACTTCCATAATACTTTTCAGACACAACAAAATCTGGCAGCTTGACAGGAAATTGGTATCTCTCATATAGAGATCAGGTTCTAAAATGAGATCTCAAGGAGGATGAGGACACTACAGAAAATAAGAATGAATTATTTGACTTAGTGTTCATTGCAGAGGAGTTTATGACAATCTAGATCTTATTCTCTGAGGGGGATAGGACTGATGGACTATTGCAGCTTGTGCTGCCAACATTTAAAGTTTTAGAAAGAACTGATGCAAAGAATGTTAATATTCCATGACTAGATATTTTAGAGCTAATATTATAGAGGAATCACAGTACAAAACAGTCAAAAGAAGAGTTAAAGTTTATAATTTATCTACTGAATCAGCCTTCGCAATAGGAACAAAGAAAAATTGTGAACATAGTAACACACTAAAAAGTCTCAAGAGAAAATTTAGAGAAATTCATGACAGCGGTTATGAAGTTTATAATGAGCAAATTGGTTGAAACTACAGCAAATATTAGGTTCATGGTGCATACATAAATGGATTTGTATACTGATAGAGAATTATATGGTTTCATAGAGAATTCCTTGGAGAATTAAAAGACACACCATGATAAAATATTATTTTTTTTACATATATTCAGGAATCTTTCAAGGAGATTTTTCAGAAAGGAATTTTAACCAATCATGAAGCAAAAAGATTCATGTATTGTGGTTTAAACACAATTTAGAAAAGAAGACCTTTATTTGCTTTGGAGAAAGGAAATTATTAGAGGAATCTCAAACAGAAATAGTCACTCTCAGTCGTGTTTGTGTTATATTCATAAATGGTCTTAAAAAAAGAAAATGAATGAAGATAATTTTGTTGTTAATGTAGTTACTTTAAGTGTACAGTGCTAACATTGGACAGATGAAGATCTCATAAAGGTCTGATTGCCATTATGGGAAATTAATTTATTCTTACAAAGTGCAGAAAAGTCACTCTGAGAATGCAAAGTCTTGAAAGTGTATGAATGATGGTGGACTTCTTTATTTCTACTCAGAAAAAAAAATCGTTGTTTAGGACTGTTCATCTGGACAGGGAATTGCGTAGTAGATTTTACAAAGAAATTTAAAGAACTTGGAAAAGAAATACTTATACCTAACTAAATTAATGATGGACAGCTATCAATTGTGTAGCAGTTCAATCAATCGCCCCTCAAACACTATATAATTGGATTTGATAAATTACAGAGAAGTGCAACAAGAATAATTAGAGATATTGAATGACTTCTGTGTAAGGAATGATGAAACAGATTAGAACTCAACTTGAAAAAAAGACACAACAGGGAGTGGTATTTGATAGAATACTTATCATTAAGTTTTGAACTTTACCAAAGTATGTTTGAATGCCTAAAGGATTAAATGGAAATAAGGAGCAAACATGGGCTGTTATGCGTAGTAATGAAGATGCTCCTGTGAATTCTGTAAAGTGAGTGGATAAAAACATATAGCAGCTCTTGCCCTTTTCTTACTGAGTTTCTCTACAGAAACTGTCACTAGTCATTTTTCAACTGTGATTATAGGCTAAAAGGACATCCATTTATACTTCCAATAACAATTTTCCTGTTTTTTCTGAGCATAAAAAATGTAGAAAAACTTGTGGAGTCATTAAACTTAGACATTTTCATGTACATGTCTTAGAATTAATTGTCTTCATGGGATGTGTATATATATTCAGAAAGTTATTATGTAGTTGTCTGTTTTGTTTCTATAATATGGTACCTTGCCTATGTATTTTTAGAGACAGTTAATCTATTTTTAGACTTATCCTCTAGAGAATGAGATCATGAGATTTCTTTGTTTGCCCAGATAAATCAATAAGAAAATGCTAATGAAAAATACTTCTCGATGTAAATGTATAACAGTGTTTATGAACAATTTGACTCAGAGGGCTACTTCAGTTAGACTGTAAAAAATTCATAGCAAATGTGGGCAAAATGTGGGCAAAGTTTGTCTAAAATTTGTTGTTCAGTGTAACTTAAACAGAATGTGATAATGTCTACATTCCCAGAATCTTGTCTCATCAAATGACAACACATTCACAGTTAACGCAGTTATGTAATATAGTAATGTAAAATACAAAGACAGATTTCATTGATGACAACATTGCAGGTTTTTGTAGCTTTCTTTATACTAACAGTGCAAGATGACTATTAAAGTGCAATGGCACCGAACACCTTGTTATATATAAAAAAAAGCAGTTTACAATATTCTTGTTTATGGATGTTATTTATTGCTCTTGTATTATGGTGCACTTCTAAGTCAATTGAAAAGCAAGTGCTAATGAAACCTTTACTTTAACATATTCATTCTTTTCCACACCAAATGAGTCCACTACACGATGTAAATGACTTACATATATCTGCTGCTCAGGTTTCATTGTTTTAGGCTAATTTATTCACTGTAATATTCTTAATGAAAGTAATGACTCTTCCAGTGTTTTGTATATTCATATACTGCAGTTTTATTAAATCATGCTGTGAAAGTTTACACTCTCTGCTCTAAACATTTCTGAAGTTTCATGTTACATTTAATATATAAATGCAATCTTCTAGCAGATTATCAGTATAGTATATTTTGTTGTCCTTTGCTCTTCCTAATTTGTTTACACCAGGGTATATCTAATGTACAAGAGTACTTATACAGGCAGAACTGCAACATTCTTATGCATTTTATTATCACTGACTGTTGCAGATGGACAAAAATCTGCAAATCAGAAACAGCTCAGCATATTGTTAAATAGTTTATTGCTATGGAATCTTAAAGTATATTTACTCCTCCAAATACATACATACATGCATACATACATATACAGACATATACATACATACACATATATATATATAATGACGTATATATTTATGTAGCTTTTTAGCAGCTCAGTTATGGCTTTTATTTTAAGTGTATGACAAAATATTTTCAGGACTAGTTAAGAAATAAAAGACTAACTAAGAAATAAAAAAATCCCTTAAACTGGAATTGCAAAATTATGATAATTCTAATTAACAAGTATGCAGAATTCAAGCTATTAAATAATACAATTTAACATGATCAAAACCTAAAACTCATGAGCTTCGTAAACTAACTTATACTACTTCAGAAACACCTTGGATTTGTTTTTATTGTCATTAGGCTTGTTGTTCAGTTATCACTGGCAACTTTCACCTCTTAAAACATCATTCAAACACTGGTTAGGAAACATCATAATTCAATTAAAAAGGCAATATTACTGTGCCTAGTTTACAGAATTGAAGTCCGAAATGTCCCTGTTTCACTTGAGATAGTGTTAACTTCCTTCATAGTGTCTGGTACGATGCTGTTTTAGCTTTAGGAGTAAAACAATGTTGATAACACGCCAATGTTTAAACTGTTGATGAGCAGTGCTGCGCTGCTCAGGGATGTTTCAGTTTTTCAGTTTCTTGTACTGTCTTGTGTGTGAGGACAGCTGAGGGGACACAAGAAGCTTCAAGAAGACAGAACAAGGACATCTGATCTAAAATAGCCAAAGCAATATTACTTACCATATAGCACCAGTTGAAAAAAACTTTAAAACTGTGTGGAGTTGAACTAGGCGCAGCCTCTGCTTGGGAAATTGTTGTACATCAGTTAATGGATGGTGAATAATTGTGTTGTGGATCACTTGTTTTGTATATATGTGTATATATACACAAACATTACTATTATCATTACTAATATTTCTTTCTCTTCCTTTTCTCTCTTAGTAAATATTCATCTCAACCAATGATGTCTACTTATTTATTTTTTCCCAATTCTCTGCCCCATCCAATTGGAAGTGGAGAGTGAGCAAATGTGTGTGGTGCTTAACTGCCTGGTGGTTGAAACCAGAACAGTAAGGAAGTTAAGTGACCTGCTCAAGGGCACAGAAGGTAATAACAAAAAAAATCTTTGCTAACTGTAAACTTTCCTGGCCATTGTTTAGCACTGTCTAATTTAAAATAAAATGAAGGATTTTGAGATATAAGCCTACTGTAATTCTAGGAGAATGTTACCAGTCAGAATATCTTAGCCTGTGACCTGTCATGCATCATATAAATATTTGGTTAGAAAATAAAAAAAAATAAATAAAAACAATTTTTAAACATTCAAATAAAGAAGCCTTAATACCACATGGAAAATCATTGGGTATTAGATGATGATGTGTTACTTTTAAGTGTGAATTTTGCTTTTGTTCACATATATAAGACAAGAACTGTTCTGTGTGTTGTATGGAATTAGCGAAAGACTGAAGTTATTTATTAATACCTGCCTGTTTTGAAAAAGTTTGTAGTTTCTTTCCCACTCAACAGCTTCAGACAGTTTTATACACTGTGTGATGATGCTGAAAACAAAATTTGCCTTCCACTCAGTCTTATATAAGTGTGAAATTGGGGGAATAATGATGTGTACATCATTTCAATTCCACAAATTATTTTTTAAGATAATAATCTGTTGGAATAAACCATGTATTTTTCACTATTGACAAAAGGTGCCCTATTATGAATGATAAATTTCATTATTTTTCTTTTTTATAAGAATCTTACCATGGAATGAATAATCCTCATATAATTATAAATGTAAGTACTGCAGTGATTGTCCATAGAGCTGAAAGAAAAATTTCACAGATGGTTTGGCATTTAGACAGAAACAATTTTGTCTTTATTGCTCTTGAATTTTATTCTGATTTTCACACTTCTGTGCTGAGTGTACCTTACAGATTTGAAATTAATGTTCACATCCAAGAAGTAATCTCCTAAAAGTTTGGTAGTGCCAAACATTTGGTGGCTATCTCCAACATGGAATACAAACTGTATGAGGGTATCTCTAGAGGAGCTGAAGGAGTTAATGTGTCTATTATCTCAAAATGCAATTAAATTGTTTCATACATATAGTTATTTGTTTTATCTCTTGCCATAGAGACACATAAGTGAATTGTTGCAAATCTGAAATTAAACATTTCCCTCACCTTACTATCCTTACCTATTTTATCATAATGTAGTAGTAGTTATGTACCAGTTGAAGCATGCCATTTTTTCCAGATACAGAGGTGTAATCTGGATTGATGTTCATGAAAGATAACAAAGCAAAATTAGCCATGAAAATCTAAATCAAAGTCCAACTGACATTCATGGAAACAGCACTGATATCTTTTGTTCACATGTCCCAGCTGAGTAGAAGGTATGGTTTTGTATACTTGGGAGTGATGCTAAACTTTTGCCTGATCTGAATCACATTAGAAGTTATGGATTATCTGATAAGGGTACTTCCCCTATGGTACAGCTTTGAAACTTTAAAACAATGAACAGGCCACCTTTTTGAAATAATAATTTAATTCGAAGCAATCTCAAAGTTGAACTAACATTCTGAATATATTAAGATAAGCAATATCAAGTTTTCAGTCTGCTATAAATTAGTTTGCCTATTTTTTCTCCTTTCTTTCAATAAAAGAGAAATGAATAGCACATTCTCTCTAAAGTAAAAAAAAAACACATGGAAAATGTTTCAGTGCAAGAAATTCTCTAAATGGAATTTCTTAAAACACAACACCTATGTTCAGAATGTATTCTTCATTATTCCACCTGGATTTAATTCAGGATATTAGTTAGAGTAATGTGAAATAAATTCCCATCGTGATTTTTTTTAAGAAATATAATAAACAGGACATAGAGTCTCATTTTAAACTAAGGTCTTCCCTCTAAATTTTTTCCACAGAAAATACGACTTGATGTTCCACACCAAATGGAGCCTTTGCTTCCTTTAGTTGAATATTACTGGTTACATTTGTGTATCAAACATAGAGACAGTCTGAATCTTCCAGTGCTTTAAAAAGAAGCATGACATTTAAGAGTCTGAATATCACTGAAATCCTGACACAATAGTGCCATTAGGAATCTATCCTCTACCTGTGGAAAAAACTAGCCATGCTCTAAAAAGGCCTGGAATAAATATAAGCACTGAATATTTCTGAGATGGTATGAAAAATATTTTGATATGATTCACATTCAGTTCAGAACAAATATGTATATTTTCTGATTACTTATAACATAATAATTGCTTTACTGACTTTAATTAATCCTCACAACTACCTGAGTGATAAATTAAGGTGGATGAAGAATTCACAACAATTAATTTATCTAAGAAATACAGTTCTTTTCTACAGTGTGGAATGTTCAAGAATTGACACGGAGTTTTACTGACTTATTTGTATTTAATAATTGTATGAATGTTTTATGCAAATGAAATTCAATCAATGGATATACTGCAAAATGCTCACTGTGGCTGGGTTTTACACAGTGCTTCAGGAAATTAGCTGTCCAATTTCCACTGCTGTAGAACAAGAAACACTTTCAGGCTCCTCATGCATAACCTGTACATATTTTGTTCCCATTAATGGCCAAGGACAGAGCTACATAACAGTGTATCCTTCAAGGCTGGTTTGAGGAGTGGAGGGAACAAAACCTGCCCTTTCAGTCTGGATTGGAGCTATTAGTACAGGATTGCAGGTTGTGCATCCAGAATATGCTGTGGAGCTCAGCCTGCATCCAATTGAGATAAACAGAGCAGCACTCAATTTAACAAGTGTCAGATTTGAACTTTGTGAAAAAATCTCAGGCTGCTAATACTCAATATTAGTAGCCTCATCATAAAGATGATTTGACAAATATTAGGCTGCAATTCCTGTTACTGCCACTGGTAATACTACATAGGATCATAGAATCATAGAATCATTAATGTTGGAATAGACCTCTAAGATCATCTAGTCCAACTGTCCACCTGTTACCAATATTGTCCACTAAACTGTGTTCCTAAGCACTACACCTACTCTTTTCTTAAACACCTCCAGAAACTGTGACTCTACTGCTTCCCTGGGCAGCCTATTCCAATGCCTAACCACTCCTTCTTCCTAATATCCAACCTGATCCCTTCCTGGCACACCTTGAGGCCATTCCTTCTATCACTTGGAAGAAGTGACCAACCTCCACCTCACTACAGCCTTCAGGTTCAGCTACCTCAGGTAATTATAGAGTGATAAGGTCTCCCCAGTTCCCTCAGCTGCTCCCAACAGGGTTTGTGCTTTAGACCGTTTACCAGATTTTCTGGGTGTGCTCCACGTCTTCAGTGCCTTTCTTGTACTGAAGGGCCCAGAACTGAACACAGTACTCAAGATGTGGCCTCGCTGGAACTAAGTACATCCTCACCTCCTTGCTCCTTCTGGCAACACTTTCTGACGCAAATCAGGATGCCAGTGGCCTCCTTGGCTGCCTGGACACATTACTGGCTCATGTTCAGCTGAACAACGACAAGCACTGCCAGATCCTTTCCCTCCACTCAGCCTATTCTGCCCCAAGCCTGTAGTGTTGCATGGAATTGTTTTGACCAAAGTGCTGGACCCAGCACTTGATCTTGTTAAACTTTATCTCATTGGCCTTAGTCTATTGATTCAGCCTGACAAATTCCTCTAGGGGGCCTTCCTATGCTCAGAATCAACATTTCCTTCCAGCTTTTATGTCATCTGCAAGCCTACTGAGGGTGTAGTTATTTTCCCAATCCACATAATCTATAAATAGATTGAGCAGGATGGGCCTCAGTATCCTAGAGTAAATCATTCAAGATCAGTCACCAGCCAGATTTGACTACATTTACCACCACTCATCCAACCAGTGTTTTGCCCAGCAAAGAGTGCGCCAGTCCAACTCATGGACTGTCAGCTTCTCCAGAATAACATGGGAGGCAGTGTCACAAGCTCTGCTGAAGTCTGATCTCACATATATCTACATCAACAGTCTTTCCTTGATCCACCATATTGGTCACCTGGTCATAGCAGGAGAATAAATTAGTCAGGCAATACCTTTCTTACATGAGCTGCTGCTGCTGTCTTAACATGATACATGAAAGCCCTGGCTGAGAGTGACCTATTTAATCTATAGCTGCTTGCTTTAATTTGAGTCTGTCTATTATAGCTTGCTTGGTACTATGGTTTTAGATATTAAGGACAGCAAAACAGAGAGCAAATGTGTTGATGATAGAATAAAATAAATACATTTTTAGAGCTCTTTAAACAGTGGACAAGCTATACACAAAGTAAAGCAGGAAGAGCACATAACACAGGGGAACTTCTATGTTACTTGGCACAAAATTGTATTGTGGAAAATGAGAATATTGTGCTAAAATCTGTAATAATGCTTTGACTATGAGACACTTTGTTTAAGACAGTATTTCATTACTTAAGGAAGAGTTCACTACTCTGCAATGAAATCAAGTATCCCTTCCCTTTAAAAATACATCTCTATGATGGCAAAATATAATAAAATTTCCATTCTGAGACACAAGAATGCTAGAAAACCAAAAATGAATTCAGACAGTAAAATGACATGATATCTCCTCAGCTTTGGGATCAGTGAGTACTGAAAGGAAGGTAAAGATACAAGTAAGGACTGAAGAAAACCCTGGTCATCTACCTGAAGTGCTTAAGGTCACTATAAGGAAAGAACAATAAACCTTCATAGGAAAATTTGATTCTGTACTTTCCAGAAAACAGTTTATGTTATCTGTCTATTTTTTATTTTCTTATCCTACAGGGATTTCAGGTTGACCAGATTCCTCAGTTAGGTGCTTCTCTTGGATAGGGAGCGAAGGGCCGGAACAGCTCTCTGTGAGCCATCTCCAATTTTCTCAAACTAATCAGAAATCTAATTTCCGATGCTATAGGACTTGTCCCAGACTGCTGTGCTACAGCAATGTGTTGCTAGAGGAGAGAGCTCTTTTGTGTCTTCTTTCTTCATAGTACTCATGGTAATATGAAAAAAAAAGGTAAATAAATAAAAAATAGCTGTAAATGTACCCATTAAACAGTTCTTCATGACTTTTTCCCTACTACTTGCAAAACATATTAGAAGTTTGCAGTGAGATTCAGAAAAAGATTCTTTAAAATCTTCTCTTCAAATGAAATTCAGAATTTCTGATTAGATTTTGAGTTCTTTTTTACACGCTTCAAAGTGACCAGTGGTTGTTTTTAATATGTAATTTTCATTCCTAGAAAGAAAGATTTTCAGGCTAAAGTCGATTTGAATTTGGCTTTATGCCATGGCTGAAAGAAGAGTTTAAACCCAGAACAATGTCAGCCATGGAAAATGGAAGACAATTAAATGTTGCCTAATTGCATTATCTACTTCTTTTGAAGTTAATAAAAGCATAATCTATTTTTACCTGTCATTTGCTTTAGAAAGCAGCAGAAGATAATGAAAATATTTTACTATCTATTTTCAAATTATAAGCTGTTGTTTCCAAAGAAAGTCAAAACCCGTGTATTTTATCACATTATTGTTCTCTGGGGACTGCAGTCACTATAGTGATAGTAATTACATGGCTTCATTAACTTTCTACATTCTACCTGCTATGGGGTTTTCACATTAAGAAAATTTGCATATACAGGAAATGAATGCTGTTTGCAAAGAGCTAATGTCATTAAACATTTAAGCAGCCTCTTTCAAGTAAACACTGAAATATCCTTTTAGCAAGCCTTTAAAACCAATGCAGTCACAATTCGCACCTTAAAGGAAAACACATAAAAAGCGTTTAGGGTAAGCAACACCCATCCTTACAAAGCTCCTTTAAATTTGGAAATAATTCAGTGACTCTCACAATCATATCTATGTATAATCAGAAATTTTTATGTCACGTGAATTGTAGCTCATGGAAAGACAATGTACGTGTGTATATGATATACTGATATAACGAGTGATCCATATTTAAATAGCATATGCAGTGAGAACTTTCATTTTCTAATCAGTATTTGCCTACTTTTTCGATCAGTGTTTCATATACGAAAATAACTTACAGTTTTCACTTATGAGTTAGAAAAAGCAAAGGAAGATTCCATGAGAACAGACATTTTAAACTGTGCTTTAGAAGAAGAAACACAAATGCTTGACAGTTTATCATGTTTATGTTTCATGGTCAGAGTAGTGAACTTTTGGCTTCCTAAAGCCAAAAGGAGATCTTTTCTTATGTTTGCTCAAGCCAGTTCATACTGGGAGTATCAACCTGTTGATTTCAGTAGGCATATGTTTTTGGAAGCTGCCTGTGGTTTCCATGTTTGCCATGTCCAGAGCTCTTGTTTTAGCATTCTGTTTTGCCATAATAGCCCTTATATAACTCCTTCAGAGAAGCCCTGCAGAGAAAGACTTTTGGGTCCTAATGGAAGAGAAGCTGGACATGAGTCAGCAGTATGTGCTTGCAGCCTGGAGGGCCAACTATATCCTGGGCTGCATTAAAAAAGGGATGGCCAGCAGGGAGAGGGAGGTGATTGTCCCCCTCTACTCAGCTCTTGTGAGGCCCCATCTGGAGTACTGCATACAGACCTGGGGCCCTCAGAACAAGGACAACGCAGAGCTCTTGGAACAGGCCAGAGGAGGGCCATTAAAATGATCAGAGGGCTGGAGCATCTCTCTTACTAAGAAATGTTGAGGGAACTGGACTTCTTTAGCTTGGAGAAGAGAAGGCTCTGAGGAGATCTCATTGTGGCCTTCTAGTTCTTGAAGGGAGCATATAAACAGGAGGGTGAATGACTGTTTACATGGGTTGATAGTGACAGGACAAGGGAAAATGGCTTTAAACTACAACAGAAGACATTTAAGTAAGATATAAGGAGGAAGTTGGGCGGTGACACACTGGAACAGATTGTGGATGCCCCAGCATGGAGGTTTTCAAGTCAAGGCTGGATGTGGTCGTGGATAGCCTGGCCTAGTGGTTGGTGACCCTGTCCATGGCAGGGATGTTGAAACTCGATGATCTTTGAGGTCCATTTAAACCCAGACCATTCTATGATTCTATGATATCTTTCTTGAATTATCTAATATCGTTGTGATTGTGATTGTGATTGTGAGTGGATAAAATACTCCTTTCATAATTGTCTCTTTTGCCTTGACTCTGATGATACTTCTGAGCCTTTTCAGTCGATACAAATCCGTGAATAGTATACAGGCCCAGGGACTAGGACATTAAAACTGAGATGATAAAACTCCATAGGCATTCATGAAAGATTATTCCAATAACAGCTGGGTTGTAGTCAAGAAATACTGAGTCTGCCTCTGTTTTGAATGGTGATGAGAAAGTATAATTGTCTTCTCTAGGAAGTTTAATGCTCAGTGTTAAGGTTTTGGGGATCATTCTTCTGTTTCAAGACATTTTCTTACACAGTGTAATGTAGAATAAAATGCATTAACTGCTTTATTTTGGAGAAGAGATGGCTATGAGGATACTTGATTGTAACTTTCCAGTACATTAGGGGAGCTTAGAAACAGGAGGGAGACCAACTTTTTACACAGTCTGATATAGTGATTGGAAAACTAAAAGAGGGGGGGTTAAATTAGACATTAGGCAGAAATTCTTTACTCAGAGGGTGGTTAAGCAATAGCAAAGGCCATTGAGAAAAGAGAAGTCATGGATGCCCCATCCCTAAAGGCATCCAAGGCCAGGCTGTATGAGGCCCAGGGCAGTCTGATCTAGAAGTTTAATGTTTTAACCGATTCTGGTTCTTTCTGCTTTCTGCTTAATATCTCTCTGAACTAGACTTTATCTTCAAACTTCTTTCCCTTTCAGAGTTTGAATTGGGCAGAAATACCACAGAAAGTCTTCTCCATGTATTATAGGGCTTATATTTGTTCAGCACTTTGAGCTCCTCTGATGAAAATTGCTTTAGAAACATAATGTACAAGCAGCTGGACTTCATCCTGTCAACATGAGGATGTAAAAGAGAGGAGAAAATGCTCACAATATTCTCTTTTGTACAAGTTCTAAGCACAATATCTTGCTTTTGCTTGCTCTGAATGCAAGGATTGTATGGAACTGGCAGTCATTCATAAATGAGAGAGGGGGAAGAAAGGAAGAAGTAGATCAAAATATGAAGAAATCTGAGGTTCATTTGTGAATCTAATCCAAATGGTTAGAGAAATTATCACTCTTTTTTTTTTTTTTTTTGCTGAGGGTAATATCTACAGAGCTATACAAGGTTGTGGATTTTATGAAGACTTCCTGGTCATAAAATCTTTTTGGCATTTTACTCCAACTTAGCTACCTTACTTCAGAAAAGTGAACAATGTCCTCATAATTAGCATCCATACTTTCAAGGAACTCCTGGAATTGACGATGCTTCAATCCCTCGGACAATGTGAAATTCACAGCTTTGTTGATTATTTGTATGACATTATCTTCAGTTAAAGTTTTCATTCATAAATCTTCTTGTTGTATGTTGTAAGGATATTTCATTAAATGTGTGCTGCTTGTGGCAATTGGCTCATGTTCTGTTAATTTTATGAGCCCCACTTTTTTACCAGCCATCACCACTTTTCCATCGGGAGCTATACCAGATACAATGACAAAGGTTAAATAAAATTGCTTTAATATAAGTTTTACCACTTCATAAAAATAAAGAGAAGTAGTTGTGCCTTAAAATAGCACCGAAGAATCAATTTCTTCATGGCATTATCTTTGTTATCAATACCTTTAATAAAAATGGAAAGTTGATCAAGTAGAACCTGTACTTTCACCTGTCACCAAAATATGAAATTTGAAATTAGTAACGTCACTCTCCAAATTTCTTTTTGTAGATTTTCCTTTATTGTTATTTTGCCTGAACTTATTTTGATGATTTCCAAAATGATTTTAGAAAAAATCTATTTTTCATGAGTACTAATTGTATCTGACACGTTTTCCATACACTGCTTAATAAATCAGTATGTGATTTCAATTTTTTTGCTATCAGTTTTGCTACCACATAACTAGCTTTAATAATAGAGTCTATTTGTGTTGTAAGATTTTTAAAAAATGTGTTGAGGTGATGCACTTTTTCCAGTTCCTCTATTTTGTCTCTACAAAACATACTTTGATAAGCACTGAATTCTACAGCATGTTTTTTCATATAATGTCTTTCCAAATTGTTATCTTTGAAAAATTACATGACTTCCTTATACAGTAAGGATACCACTTCATTATTTGTGTCAACAAATCTGTTGACATGTGTCCATTTACTGTTGAGCACTCTTTCTTCATCCATGATTTTTCTTTTTTTTTTTTTTTTATGTTCAGTTTTCTTTTGAGACAGTAATATTTGTTAGTGCTACATGAATGTTCTGGGTGTTTCTTTCTGTTGACTTATTTTTTGGAATAACACAAGCCCAAGTTTATAGTGAAATAAGAAAGCCTACATGTCTACTTAATAACAAAAACAAACAAAAGAAAAATGTCTGCAGACATACATGTAGGTAGGTTGAAATATAGTTATTGGCAATCACTATATTTTATTCACAAAGTGGCACAAGTGCATGTAATGTTTAATATGCACAAAATTATGATTCAACTGGGTGTGTGTGAAGGTTTGGAGAAGTGAAGTTAACACTGCACTGCATGTTCCCCTTCACAGTGTTCCATTGTTGCCAATGCAGTCTGCACTTGAGCTATACACATTTGAATCATGAAAAAACATTGCTGGCAATCACATAATAATGTCAAATGTTTAAGATATTACACGGCAGCATTACTAGCCAACCAGAGCCATCACACCAATCACACTACCACTATACTGCTACCTGAATGTGACTTTTCTGAGTTTTCTCACTTTGGCTATTTATCTTATTCACCTCAGGATTATTATTGTTTCTTATTGTTTCTCTTTCATAATCCATTTGTTGTTGTTGTTGTTGTGACCTAAAACATTTCACTTTTTTTTCTCAGTTAACACTATCATGTTATTTTCACCGATAGATAAAATATCTTCCAAGTCAGAACGATTTTTCTTTGCAATAGTTCATGTTAATAATTTCTCTTGCCCTCTTTAAACATTCTTTCCTTTTGCAAATGTTCTTCAGTGATATTCTTTTGTATAGAAGTGACTTTCCAATTAGTTATTAAAATTACTGGGACGTTGTTTGCATAGCATTGGTTTCTTGCATTGCAACTATTGCTCTGACATTTGTAAATGGAAGAAAACCCTTCCTTCTCCATCTCAGTTAACTCTTTCTCCCCTTCATCTCTTGCTTTCACCTTCCTCCCTTCCTCCCTTCTTTTTTTCTCAGCAGTTATATTTCTTCTCCCTTCCTTCAACAGCTGCTCTTAAGGAATTTCAGTGTTTTATAGTTATTTGTGAGCTAGACTGTTTTACTCTCTTGGTACCTGCTGTCTTTACTTGAAGCCTCTAAACCAGTAATTGGTAACAAGTTTTTCTCAGCGGGTTTTACACACAGCTGCAAGACAGAAAATAAACAGTTCTTTCAAGTCTACAGTCTTAGGGTTACAGCTGTGTACTAATGACTTCCCCAGCTTGCTAATGCAAGTTTTAAAGAGCTATCATCCATTTTTATTAACATTTTAAAATATTTTATACAGTTTAGACCTTTTAATGACAATCAAAACAATATATCTACATTAAATTAATTTACTTATTAATGTAAGTTCATAACTTTTCATCAAATCACAAATCACCTTCTCTTTTAGCATACAATTTTTTAAAACCATTGTAAGAATGCATATTGTATTGTCTCTCCTAATGATTTCCAGCTCTTAAATCACAAAATAAATATCACTTTTTGATTTTTGAAATAATTTTGCTTGGATTTTCCTTTAGGAGAAAATCTCAAATAGAATAATATTTTGGTAGATTGATTTTTCTTTTATTAAAGAATAGTAGTTAATAGCATTAATTAGAAAGAAAAATAGCAGTCTTCGGTCAGTTTTCTTTTTTACTTCTTGCAGATCTTAGACAGAAAACAATGTTCTTGGAAAATGGGCTAAGGGAGAAGTAAATGTTTATTCAGGCATTCCGCTCTTAATAAGCTAGCTCATAAATTGATGCAGAAAAGGATATGTGTTTTGCTGAAAATAAAACATATGTCTGTGTGTAAATGTTGGTGCAAAGAGAAGAGAAAAAAATTAGTTGAATATGATTAATATACTTCTTGCAACTAAAGTGATTCCGTTGCATTTTTCTCTGTTTTAAATTTTGTTCTTTTATTGATATATTTACTTTTATAAATTTTACATTCTGAAGAAACATTTTCAAAGGTTTCAGAGATTTTTCTCTCAAGATATTGTAGTATTGACATTGTTTTCTTTTTTTTTTTACAAAATGAAACAGTAATAGTAGCTCTTGTTTAAGTTGTTTATGTGATTGTTTCATCTTCTAATAGTACTTCAAAAGCTTATTTAACAGATTCAGAAAGTATCTGCAATATTGTTTGTAGTTATGCAAATCAAACTATTGAAGGCTTGGGATGCTGGTGAAAGTGTATGGTCATTCCCACAGTAAATACAGTAAGAAGAAATGATTCACTTCTATTGATTTTGAATGGTAAGTATTGTAAGCATACATCATATTAGGATGACCTCCCGGCACAGGAGAGGGTAGCACTGTTGTTGCTGTTCTTGTAATTTTTCTACTTATCTACCACTGCAGTGAAATGGCAAAGTTCTCAGGGGCACAAAGAGTTGAGTTTGGATGGATGTTGTAGTTGTGTCATGCTAATTCTTGCTATGTCTATAAAGCAGAACTGTGTTGCTTAATAGAGCAATACCCTGGGTTACAGTGCTTTTTGTAAATACTTTATAAAGAACTGCAAATACTCTTTGCCTTCTGGTGTCAGGAATAGTGAGGGGAAATCAGCTAGCAGCAGCAAGGAAGCTGTGCTGCCAGCTGCAATGCACCACAGGCTAGGGGGGTAGGCAAGGGCAAGGCTCCAGAAACCCAGAGCTCCAGCAACACACCACACAGCTGGCAGCTTTGTACCAGCCTAAATCTGGATTTTCTTTCTAATTGAGGTGTGCAAATTATATTAATTTTAAAGTGGCTCTGTACAGGTAGCTGACTATATTAAAGTATGCTCTATCAAAATTGTCCCCTCTAACTCCTGTTTGTCAGAGGCACGGAAGAGTGAGGCATAAAGCAAGAATAATTACAGAAATTGAAATCTCAGATTGTTTCATAATAAGTCTTCTTTCATTTAGATAACCTACAGATTCTGTGCTTCTGTATGCGGAATACCAGGGACAATCTGGAAACAGTGGTTTACAACCTTAGAAAAGTTTTCTGTGACTAAAGACGTTATGTTAAATCTTCACCTCCCTGCTTTCTTCAGGGACAACGACTTCTTATTTAACTCATTATGTTGAAGATGTAAAGTGCATGGACCATTTGAGGTAGTAGAACTGAGATTTCCCAGAGTACTGGAAGAAAAGCATGTTCTCTACAGATCTAATTCAGAAAAGTGTTGTGAAAGGATATTACTTTGTACTCTGCTATTCGTTCCAAGCTGGAAGACTTTTTTTTTTTTTTCCTTGTTTGATTAATTTAAATAAACCAGTATTCTTGCAAGTAGAAACTTGATAAACTAACTGACAACAAATAATTGCGTGAGCACTGTGTTTTCTACATGCAAATACTAAAGGCAATGCTCATGGGAAGGTGCAGTCTCTGTTTTTCTAAATGACAAAGCATCTGAATCATGGCAAACAGATACCTGAGCATAACTGCTATAGGTGTCATTGTACCTTTGGTTCCTGAATACTGTATTCTTTTTGTTAGTATTAATTTCAAGATAAAAAGCATCTGACAGCTTACAAAATCAGAACAAATCAGCTTGACCACATTATGTGCCACTGCAAATAAGAATTCTTAATGCTGTTTAACAAATGACTTTTTTCTTTCCACTCTTCATTAGAGCCCCTTGTTGCCATCCAATCTTGATTTTAGAAATTAAAGCTAACAACCGGATTGAAAGAATCCAGAGGATGACAGCATGGGGCATAGTCTCTAAGCCACAACTAACAGCATGAGGCAAAGCGAACTTCAAGCTATTCCAGCTCTTAGAGGAGGAAAGAGGAAAAAAAGCATTTGCAGGAAAACTCAATTATAAGAACACACAGCTATAGTAAAGCACTTGAGAATGTTGACACTAAAGCTTTCTCTGCTTAATGTTTTAATTAAATACCTAGAAGCCAACTACTCTCCTCAGTCCGCATTGGAGCGGTACTACTCTATGGATAAATGTTTACAGCAAAAGCTCTGCTGAGGGTTTCAGCAAACAATTCTTAGAGAACTGAGAAGGCTTTCAGCTGAGGCACTTGAGATCAAGAAAGCACCAGTGATTAGAAACTAGCAGTACAATAACGGGACAATTTAATCCACCCAAATGTCAGTCTCTGGTTTACAAGTTGGCAATCCCATCTTCATCTGCAGACAAAAGGGCACTGGTTAGTCATCTGTTTAATTCTCTTGCTGCAGCATGTCATTTGAATGTTGAAGGAAAATCCCTTGATTCACTCTGCCATTTCTGACAGTCTCCCTCTAGACCACATTAATAAGCTTTTTA
Organism: Oreortyx pictus; assembly: GCA_036925125.1. Classification (NCBI taxonomy): domain Eukaryota; kingdom Metazoa; phylum Chordata; class Aves; order Galliformes; family Odontophoridae; genus Oreortyx; species Oreortyx pictus. The sequence goes on from JAUPFR010000007.1 coordinate 24,731,649, forward strand.
GAGAAGTGAATGCAGAATAATCAGCAGGCAGCCTGAACTCAAAATGGAGACAGAGCAGACAGTAAAAATGCCTTCTTCCCTTTGTAGTTATGGTGCATAGGTGACCCCTTCCTCACAGAACAGCAAACGATTTAAACTAAGATTGCCTTTGAAAGCCACAACGTAATTAACCATGTTATGCATGTGATGGCTGCCTAGCTTCAAAACCTGATGCTTTGCAATGGAAAAGATTCAGCTGCATTTGAGTTAGATTTATGAAATGTGCTAACAATAGAGCAGACAGATAGAAAGGCTGCCTGGCACCCTGGAATACCTGGGGAATTTCACTCAGAAAACAAACACGTTACTCTTTAATGTAGGCTCACATCTCATTATAATATCACAAGTGGAATGAGACACACTTCGCCTTTGTAACTGTGTTGCCAGGAGGCAGGTAAGTGTTGTGCTACAGACAGTCCTGCAAAGATCTGCATGATTTTAATATATTTTGAAAGCAAATAATTTGTTAGATAATGGAGGTCTTGCTGTGGATATTTCCTGTTTTTCTCTATTAAAATATTCTCTACCGCTGGCTGTAAATTGAAATTGTCAATGGCTTTGTTTAACCTATTGTGCACTGGCTGTTTCAAGATGCAAATGAAAAACAAAATGTTTCAGGGTATCCTTATTTTATTTTGGGAAGGATTTGCTAGTAAAACATTACTAAACACTGAAAATGAGTAGGCAGAAGCCTCGGAGTCCCCTAAACTCTTTTTCTTTTGCTTGCAGATGAAGGAAATAGCCACCATTTAAAATTAAGCTCAAGGTATGCACATACAGACAATACAAGTGAAAGAATGGTAAAAGGAGAAGGGAAATAATGTAATCCTGTGTGATGTGGTAAGATGTAGGTAGGACTCAAGGAGGATTTTGTCAAGCAGAAAATTGACAAAACCTGCTATTAATTATTGTGCTGATGATATCAGTAGCATTACCATAATCAAAAAGTGAGGCGTGAGAATAATTCACAAGGCTCTAGGAAGCTTGGGGGTTAAATCACTTATTCTCAAAGGAGAATTTAAGCAAAAACATAATTAACTATAAGAGAGAGTGCAAGAATACTTTCATGTAGACCATGTAGCCAATAGTATCTCAGTAACATATTCAAACATACTGGCTTGTTTGTGTGTTAAGGGATAGATAGAAGGAGTCCTTATGTATCAACAACAGCTACTGGGAAAGAGGTACACTTACCCCAGTGGTAATAGGGAAGAATCTTGGATACTTTCCTTTACATTATTTTGTTAGTAATTAAAAAAACAAAACAAAACAAAACAAGCAGCAAATGAACAATAGCGTAGACACTTTGTAGAGAAATACTATCATAAAACTCCTTCCAGAAAGAACTTAAATCTTAAAGTACCAAGGAATAAAGGAAAAGACTGTATTAAAAAAAAATATATATATATATATAGATTATTTACTTTTATGAAATATCTTTTTATCTGTTTTCCCTTTAGAGGAACAAAGAAAATAGGACACAACAGTGAGGTCCCTGACAAGTAAGTATCACTGTTTTACAATAGATGTATTCTCAACAATACGATCTTGAAGAAGAGGTAGAGAGAACAGATCACCAAGTTACCCATGTTGCTTTCTTGTAAGCAGGAGGATCAGCTTTTTACACAGGTTGGTAGTGATAGCACAAGGAGGAATGGATTTAAACTGAAAGAGGGGAGTTTTAGGATCAATGTTAGGAAGACATCCTTCACTTAGTGAGTTGTGAGGCACAGGAACAGGCTTCCCAGAGAAGCTGTAGGTGTTCCATCCCTGGATGTATTCAAGGCCAGACTTGATGTGCCTGATCTAGTGGTTGGCAACCCTGCCCATGGAAGGGAGGTTGGATCTAGATGGTCTTTGAGATCCCTCCCAATCCAAGTCATTCTATGATTCTATGAAATTTAAATTGTTGAAGAGGCTAGGACACATTCAGTATTTACAGTAGTTACATGTTATCAAGTCACGTCTATATTGTGATTCAAAAGATGAAAAATCAGTGGTAATAATTATCTGAGTGATTATATAAGAGCAACGGATTTGGTAGGATATTTATGGCAAATGACACAATTAGAATACATAAAGATTTTGTTGCTGTTGTTGTTGTTTAGTAATCTGACACAGATCGGTTGGTCCCTTTATGTCTTTAAGTGAACTACATACTTCCCCTGGAAAACCTTTTGCCTTTAGGGCTGCAGGAACAGTAGCCAAGGGAACCAATGGATATTGTTCTTGTTGGTAAGTGCTTGTTAGTGCCCTTATATGTAATAAGGTTCTGTTGGCTCAGAGTAATTTTGATAGATTGAACTGTAAATAAATTTATCCATTTGTGAGGAAATATTGGAGAAAACTTTTTAATATTCCTAGTGAGAAACAGTATTGGAAGAGAAGAGGATGAAAACTTTTCCAAGTTTATTTGGGACTGCTTATATTTTCAAGATGTCTCATATGCTCCAATGAGGGAATAAATTGATAGAAACTTGTTATAAATACCAAATCTTATGTATTTTTTTAATCCATACAGCAGTATTACTTGGTAAATAAAATATTAAAGTGATGAATCAACACTGAAGGAGAACTTTGAATAATATCAGGCAGGTCTATGTAACAAAGTTGAATATGAGTACAGAAGGAAGTAATTTATGCTTCTGATCTGCTTAAAGGAGTTTTGGGAATGATCGTTTTTGTATCAAAAGTTGGCAGATGCTGTGGCCAACATTTCAAACTGAAAATGTTTTATGCTCCTTGAAATTCAGCTATGACCTTCTGAATGTTTATAAATCACTTTTGCTACCTGTTTCAAAATGAATGCCAGTAAAGTGGCTCTGAATATTCAGTCTCCAAATTGTATTGGAAAAGTTGTATTTCTTCTTCAGTAATAAGAGGACTCCCACCCCTCTGTACATAAAAGCACCACATTCCTAAGATTGGGAAGAGTTAGTTGGAATTTGATGGTTTGGATTCAAAATGGCCAACAGCACAAGAAGGAGCTATGTAGTGTTCTGTCACGAAATCTTTATGTATACAGAAGCAGACAACAAACAGATGGTGAAAGGCGGTGAATTTGTTGACAAAAATCAAGTGTGATACATCTTATTTGTACAAACAGGGTGAAACTAACAAAACTGCGATAGGAAAGACATCTAGACAAGAAAGCCTTTTGGGGAGCCTTAGGCTGGTAGTAACATCTAGAAGAAAACATCTTGCATTTGTTGAAGCAGCGTGCTACTTCTAAAGCATCACTAGGGGACAGTTTAGAGTGGTCTGGGATATCCGGTGAAGGAGAAGCATTTGATAATTTCAGATCAAAAACATACTATCCTTCACAGGCTACTACTGAACTATTTTGGGACAAATGTTCAAGCTCAAGGTAAGTGTCAGTGTTCCTTGGGTTTTTCCTACCATTGCAGAGGTTACTGGATCTGACCCCTCTCCATAATTATGATGATGTTGCATTCTGAAGTCTCTGTAGTCAATTGAATACAGCAGTTTAGAATCATGAAAATCACTGAGACAGCTGCAAAATTAAATTTTCTTTAGAGGCATAAACCTAGTTAAATTAAATTTTTCCCACTTACCAATAATGTGAAAGACAGTACTGAAAGACAAGAGTATTGCATGACTCAAGAGCCATTTTTGACTTCAGGAAACTAAATCAGCAATGCATAAAAATTGTGTCTCTTTCTGCTTTCTTTGTCACAACCATGTTTAAATTAAAAGCCATAAATACTGTTCCTGATATAAAACTGCTCTCTCACAGAAAAAGCTTTTAAGTCCTTGTTAAATCTAATATCTTCATACAGACATGTGACTATTGGAAAGCAGATGTGAATGCCGTGAAATGAAAAACCTCTGTCTTATCGATGAAGAATATAAACTGTGCCACTCCACTTGCTAAATACTTAAAGCCATCCTTCTCTACTCTTTTCCTCATTATTTTAATTAAATATGCTCAAATTAAGATTGGCAGTCTGAAAAAAATTGAATTATTGGTATTTCTTGTACAAGATCATGCTTGAGCAATATGGCTAGCTGCTGTCCAGACAGTGACAGACACAATCTCCGAAACAACAGAGACTCCAGTTGGTTTGATCGAAAGTTCCTGAAGCAGTTTTGGTGGATTTTTACACCCAATTGGCTCATGGTCCTGTGTGATCAATTCTACATCTTCAAGAACAGTATCCACTGAATAATTGTGTGTGTTTTCCATGTACAATTTCATTAATTCTAAGGCTGGAACTATCTGGAGGATTTCTGTAATGATCAAGGTATCCACTCAGAATATTAATATATTTAAGCATGCAAATAGCCACTATCTAATGGTGTCTGTGGACAATGTACCACATACTCTACCTGCTGGAAGCTCTGAGTCACGTTGGAGGCTGGCAGAAACTGGCCAACTGCTTTGTTGTGAAGTCAACTAGGAATTTAGAGAAATGCCTTGTGCCAGTTTAGTCTTTTCTCTCAAATTACTCCACTGTTTTCTCTATGCAGATGGTAACTATGAAGTTTCTGGATCTCACAGGTAATTGAGTGTGTTGACTATACCTATAGGCACAGATCTGGTGCCAAGCTATGCAGGAATTGAAACTACAATTTCCTCTTTATTGAAGGATTATAACTTAAGTTTCAGAGCTCTTGCCTCACCATCTCTTTAATAGCGGTCTGTTGAACCCCAGCGTAGATATTGCTGGTTACATAATCTATAAACTATGAGCATTCAAGCTCATTGAAGCCCTAAATTTCAATCCTTACAGACACTGTCTTTTACTTCTACTTTTATATATTCTGCATTATGATATATTCTGGTGGAAATTATAGTTGCAGAAACTCAATACCACCACCACTCCTGAATTGGTTCTGCTGTCCCTTTCTTTAGTAATAACATTAGTTGCATCAGTCATCCAAACATGCAAGTCCTGGCTTCAGTAGTAAAGACTAAGAGTTTGTTGTAACCCTTCAACCATAAATCTAGGTTATAAGCAACCATAAATCTTGAGCAACCACAGTTTTAGTTTTGGCTTTATCAGGAATCGAACTTGAACTTTCAATGGTTTATGTGCTAGTTCAGCCTGGTTCCGTAGCTAATGGATCAGGGGACCCATGGACTTATGCCTCGGAGAAGGGGAAGAGGAAGGGGAAAAGGAAGATGGTAGGAAGATGGGCTTAAAAACAATACAGTGGTAATGATCTGAGGAGGAAAGAGAATTTACTAATTAGATATTGGAATGCAAAATAACTAAATATAATACAATATAACTGGAATTGAAGCTAATAAATCTAATAAATCAGCGAGAGAATGTCTGAAACCAAAGGCCTTTCTCTAAAGCTGATGGCGAGGTGGCTAGGAAACTCCTACTGCAGATGAGCATCAAAAAGATCTAGTCTCAGGAATTGTGTGCAGTTTTATCTTTCCCTCTGAGTGGAAAACAGGAATGCAACATCCTCTGGGAATCCTAAAAGGAAAACTCAGGTCCTCACCTGATGTTTCATTTGCTTTGATCTAGAACTCGAACTGATTTTGTTTGCAAAAATATTGTTTATCTTCCTGCATGATTCATTCATGCTCTTCTGTACTAGTAGATGAATAAAGTTGGCATATACACTCAAGTCCTAGTACTCTGCCTTAGATATGGTAAAACAAAATCAGAAATCATTTACAATCTCAAGTCCTTTATTACTCTTACTTTTCTATATGAGGGCTGCTCTGAAAGTAATACCTCCTATTTTATTATGTTGGCCCATGACTTCAGACACAGATGCTGGTGGCATGGCAGTAGAAGTCAAATCTTCCCACCAATACTCCGTTATATTTTGTTTCCATGCAACTCTGCCCTCGTAAAGCCTCACCTGGTGTACTGTGTCCAGTTCTGGGCTCTCTGGTACAAAGAAGACAGGGATCTACTTGAAAGAATCCAGCAGAGGGCCACAAAGATTATAAAGGGCCTGAAGCACTTCTCTTATGAAAAAAGGCTGATCAAACTGGGTCTGTTCAGCCACGCAGACTCTAGCTTTCCACTGTCTAAAATGAACGGCTAATAGTGAATATGTTGAAAATGAGTGTTTTGAAAACAGTTGGTTTGTAGCTGAGATTTCCTCTAATACATAGTGTTGTTGTGTTCTTTCTCACAGTTTTTATGGAAATTAAATTAAAGCATTACTTTCAGAGTTACCTAGGTACATCAGACATACTTCTTTTGAACTGCAAGTCTATGTGTTTAAGACTGCCCTATTGCTCGAGTAAAAAAAAATACTTACCTGAGCTAAACAAATTAGATTTGATCTGTGGTTCCTGAAGCATCACATGGAGGGAAATTTTCTTGTACTTACTTTTACATATTTTTTTAATTAATAGCTTAAGATCTATGAGTCTTGATCAAAACTCTCTATTTCAATATCCAGCTGAATGAAATTGATGTTCTTTGCTTAGAATAACCTGCTGCTTCAGACGAAGAACAAGAAGATGCCTCCTTCTTATTGTTATTAACTTAATTTTACATTAATCAAGCAAGGCAGTTTCTTCTGATAGTATAAAATAAAGGGATATAGTCGGTTTTTCAATTATATTGTTGTTTTGTTTATATATATTTCAAATACAAATAATACAAAACATATTTATAAATTAGTATTATTTGGTTTTATTGGAACCATTTCCAAGTATAGAAACATATGTAATGAAATTACCTTAATTCTAAAGCAGACCAATAAAATAGAAAGTAATCTTATTATGAATTACATACATTGTTTTAGGATGAGCAAACATTACTATTTTTGGAAGACTGTATTATTTTTTTGGAGTGACCTCTACATTTCCTCTGCAAGAACTTACTTGTTTTGTGTAAAAGAAACATAAAAATAGTGTGTTATGAAACTTATAGTCATTTTCTCTTGCCATTGCGTGTCTCTAATTGACTGATTACTTTAACCCCACCTTATAAATGAGGGAATAATGCTGACATAATGACAATGGCTTTCCCAAAACCTAAACTGAGAGAAAGATGACTGTGATTAATTTTACCTACTTCCCCTTTCTCACCACACACGTGCAACTGTATTTCCAAGTGATTTATATACTAAAGAGGTCCTTAATACTTACAGTTAAATGAGGTTACGAGAAGAAATCACAAAAGTGCTTGATTTTCTGTAAGAAATGTGCAGCACTACAAAATAAGTGAACAACCCAAAAACCAGTGTGTCTTGCTGAGGAAGAGATAAACCTCGGATTAGAGGCACAGGTGTACTTATTGGAATTTGAAACTTTACACAGAAACTTAACATCCTACCAAGGTGAAGATGAAACAGTTTTGTCTTCAGAAGTTTTCAAATTCTTCTTCAATTCCCAAGATGAACAAGAAGAACTAACTTCAGGAGTATGCTATATATATCCCGTGTGTGTAACTGTCAAATAAATAATAATAAAAAAAAAAAAGTGAAATTAATACTATTACTTCACAGTAAAAGAAATAAATTTATTACAAATTAGTGATCAATAAACAGTAACCTATATTTTTCAAGGAAAAACATAGATGGGATTATCAGAAATATTGTTCCTTCATGGTGTTTAGAAATAAGTGAAAGTCATGGCAATATTAGAATGTTCCTGCTGTGGGTTCTATCAAGTTGTGAGATCAATTAATGAAGAATGAATGCATATGTGCACCTCTGAGCTGCCTGGCCTTTAGAAAAGGTGAACTGCTAAGCCATGGGCTGTTGTGACTTAAAGATATTTCAGTGATTGCTTAGATGACTTCAATTGTACCTCTGATGATTCATCAGAGATAAAATAGAATCTTGAAAATAGGGAAGAAACAAAGACTGACATAATTCTTATATACCAATACAGCTTTGAAAATGCCTCAAATGACAATTAATATTAAACATTACTGTTATTTATTTTGTTCTTGGAAGATATTTATTTAAACCATACCAGTAGTAGAAATGAAATGCCTCAAGTGTGGAAGCAAAACCTTGTCAATGCTGTATATCTTCCAAATCTGCAACAAAAGAAAGTAAAACTAGAATGTTATAACTCTATCCTATGAACTACACAAGGACAGAAAATCAACTTATTGTAACTAAGGCCTATGATTTCACAGTATATTAAAAATCATAAAAAGCTGTTGATGACACTCAAGTTTTCATTCTTTACTTGAAAGTAGTTATGAAAGTAATATGAAGACAAATTTTTAATATGAAAATTTCCTTTTCCACTTTAAAGCTAACACTACATGTAATGAATAGCTGTTTACATGATGAATGAAGATGGAAATGAATATGAACAGATCCCATTTCTATTTATCTTATCATAGTATAGTATGAGGCAGATAGAGAGATGTTTAAGCAGATGACTGTTAATACAGAAGTACAATGCTTAATTTTATTAACTACAGAGTAGTACATCACATTTTATTCTGTGATCCTTCCAGTGCATACAACAACATAGCAACAAGTACATATGCAGTCAAAATAAACCAATCTATCTCAAAGAGTTGCACAGAGTGGCACAGAGTTTTATTCATTATCTGAAATGAAAAGATACAGACATTCTAACCTGGCAAATATTAGTATCAGAATATATTAGAAACAATACATATATTTTTAATTGCTCAGATCTTATATCAAGACCTAAATTGAAATTGATGTAACTGTTCTTTTCTTAAGGCATATTTCTGAGAATACAGACAAATAAATGATCAAAGGAGGAAGAACTGATTAGAGATCATTTCTAGTCAGGTATTAGAATTCTAGAATGACCTATACTTTCAAAACATTCAAGTTTCATGGCAGCAGAAAGATCATACCAGTCCAAGGGAGCATGTCATTTGCAAACAGGACAGAACTTGTATGATAGCAGAAGAGCATAGGTATAGTTCTTCATTACTGTTAAAAAGAAAAGATTGTACCTAAATAATTTTTAATTGAATTAAGTGCACTATATGATTAAGATAACTATTTCAATAAGAAATACAAATGTTGAATCTTCATATTTTGCTTTATTTTGTTTTGTCTTCGTTTTGATGCTGAAGCAAACATCTGTTACTGATCTAGTTACTCATAGTCTTACTGTTTACTCTGACAAAACAAAATGTAAATGAACAGAGTGCAAAAGAAGAACACTTTATCTAGATGTCTCTTGGTAGATATAATAACAAATAAGAATTTTAAAGGAAACGAAGGAAAAAAACACAAGCTAACCACAACTCTTTTGAAATTCAGTTGCCAGAGAATACCAAGCTGTAAATGTACTAAACTACTGAGTTTCTACCTCTGCTTGCTTAACAGAGACATATTTTGCATGGTGGAATTATATTGTCACATTAATGTCATTTAAAAGGAAGGTGAAAAGTTAATATTCATGTAACTTCATACTAGCTGGCAATTCTAGGAAGATGTATTACAAGGAAAGATTATAATAAGAAAGGAGACTGCGATCAAATGTTATGAATATATAACCAATCTCTCCTTTTTTTTGTTTTTATTTTTAATACAGACATTTTACTGGGCAAACCACATCCAACAAAATACTATAAGAGAATATTTACAGAACATTGAATTTTGGAATATGAATACCTAGGTTTGCTAAACTGACATAGTAAATGCTCCATTCCTTTCAACTGACATTTAATGGAAGCATTTTGAAAAGCTAATCAACAGTTCTTGAAATTCACTCATGCTTTCTGAGAATTACAATTACATTTATATCTATACACAATGACATATTTAACAACAGTACTTGAGAAACAAGACTACATGGAACTAACAAATGTAGAATCCAATGACAACACAAGAAATATGGCAGCTACTTTGTTTGAATAAATATACATTTTGAGGAGAATAGCAAAACATTAGTACCAAAGTCATATTTTCCTTTATTAAAACCAAAATGGTACACTTGTTTCCCAGGCCAAAGTCATATTTTCCTTTATTAAAACCAAAATGGTACACTTGTTTCCCAAGCCACTTCAAGTATCTTTGCAAAACTCTTCTGACTGTATCATGGAAAGGAAAAACCCCACAGGACTGTCAAGATTTTGTCCTTACCAAAACTAGAACAATTTTAGAAATAATGTTCCTTGTGTCCTTCTGAATTCTTGTAAGTGCATGGTAAAGATCCTAGAGAATCAAATAGTACAGGTCACACAGAATAGGAACATCATCATATTCAGGTGTCTGGAAAGAAGTGAGAAGGAAAAATCCTTATTAAAATCTTTGAGATACCATACAGCTTGTTGATTCAAAGGATTGTTTTGGAAATTTGTTTGGTATTTTAATTTTAAACTTTTCACTTTTAAGCACACACTGTCTGGTACAAGACAAAATCCATTACTAAGAAAAATGCAGTACTCAGTTTTGTGAAACGTTATATACCACAATTCTGATATCTGAAAATGTTTGTGTAAAAACACCAGTGCTTACAAAAAAATCAAGCCAAATATATGGAATCGTTACAAAGCACAGTGAGTGCAAGAAGGCCAGGGGAGCGTGCGAGGAGACTGTACATGTAGGTGTGTGATCTACAAAGGAAGAACTCATAGGAACAACTTGAAGGACACCTATAGGAAAGTGTTTAAATCCACCCTTCTATTGTTAATAACAAAATAGGAGACAAGCACTGCTGGTTATATTGACATTTATTTTTGGACTAATGTGGTATTCTATCCAAGATTCTCCCTGTAGCAACTTCCTCACCAGCTTCCAGCTAGATTCAAGTGAAGCTCAAATGCACGGAAACTGCAGGGACCTGAGTGGTTCTTTGATTTCCATCCTGTGACTCATATAGAGAAGTAAAGGTAAGGTACACATGCAGCCAATCAACAGCAAGCAGGCAGTGAGCAACTCTACTTCATAGTTTGTCTTAGAACTTCATTGCTCAGTGCTGTCAGTAAAGCAAACCCTTTCATTTTCTGAGAAACAGGAGGATGAAGGCAATATTTTTCAACTCTGATTACCTCTGATCCTATTACTTTAGAAAATACTGATCAACTTGCTTAATTTCACTTTAAATAGGCAGAATATATTTGATGAATTCATTAACGGATGTAAGCAATTCTGTATTGCACAAATTCTTACCTGAAGATATTGTGTTAGTAGAGAGATTTTACTTCAAAAATGGTTATCAACAGTAGTACTCATAGAGAAATTTTCATAGTTTAACCTGTCAGGCAACTAAGCACTACACAGCATTTTGCTCACAACCTTCAACCATCTATAATGAGAAAGAGAATTGGAAACCAAATAGAACTTGTGTGCTCTATTGCTCTGGTTCCACCTCACTCTTTCCTGCTGCACCATAAAGGCAGCAGCAGGCCTGGCACCAGGTGTACTCTAATCACCCATCAACCATCAAAACACTGGTATGATCAATACTGTTTTAACAGAAACTAGGACAATAACTCCTGAGAGATTGTACTCCTTCCCTCTGCTAACAGTCACCCAGGAGCAAATGTAAATTAAAAGCATACTACAAAAGAATCCTGAATCTCTGTATTTCCCATCTTCCCCAAGCTTGCTTCCTTATCCCTGCTCTTTAAATAGAGTTGTCCTGAGGAACCTACCATCTGCCTGACGTAAACTGCCCTGTTAATTCTTACCGGGCTACAGCTGCAAAACAGATGAGAACAAGGAGAGGGAGTTAATGAATGAGTTCTGGTAACAATCTCAGTAAGGTTCCTCTTTCAATTCAGGCCATGTTGGTAGTTAGTATGACAACAAGCTGTTACCACCTAATGATTTCAGTTCCTTCAGTAAAATTAAGCCTGTGTTCTCAGTATGCTTTAGACTGGACAACTTAAACTATATTTCTATTTCATAAACCCTCTTGTATGTTTCAAAATACCATGAAGAAAATTAACAGAATAAGGACTCAGTGTAGGACAAGTTAACCCTAATTGAAAAGTCCATTAATGACCTGTCTCTATATACTAAAGTTAAAACAAAACAGATAAGCAAGCCCTCTTTTGTTTAAATATCCAAGAGCTTCTTGATGATCTTGTTTAAAAAAAAAAGAATGAAAGATATTTGCATCAGCATTACATAACTGTTTATTTCATTTTTTACACATTTTCTTTTTAAGAATAATAAAAAATCTGGGATAATGACATTCTTGTGATACAGAGAAACTTCAAAAGATTTAATTTGAACAAAGGGATGTCATTACAAGAACTTGAATGGCTAATGAAGAATCAAGGCAAAGAAAATACTTGAAGTATATGAAGTATGAAAAAGATGAAGCAATTCAGAATGGATAAAGGTGTAGACCCCCATGTAAGGAGTAATTGGAGAAACTATGGCCATTTTCCTCTAGAAAGAAAACAGTATAGCAGGTAAAAACAAAAAAAAAAAAAACCCACGAGTATAGCAGGTAAAATAGTGTACATTATATTTTTATTTTTGAGCTTTTCTTTGCATACTTTTATTTGGGTTGCAAATGTTATCCAGAAAGTTCTATTCTAGCATACACCTCATTCAGAAGTTTGGGATGCTTCAGCCATCCTCCCAGTTATCTCAATAAGAGCTTCTGGAAAACTATGCTGTCTAGGCACTCTTGCTTGAATGAATAAATCTTTGTGAAAACTGATGATACTGAATGGGACAATTCTGTTTTAAGGCTGGAATGTCCCTGTTCTCTACCAGACAAACCTGCTATGTTGCAACTCATTATCTAGTCTCATGACGTTCTGAAAATAAATATCTTTATGAAGGGAGAACTTCCTCTCTGTTTCACATACAGAGTGTTTCTTAAATCAGTCTTCTTTTCCCTGCTGATTAAACTGAACAATAAACTCCTAATTAGGAGGTCCGTGAAAGTTTTTTTGTTTTTTTTTAATGTTGCTTCTGGAAGTTATTCACTGGAGATAATAGGGTAGTTAGGGTGTTTCTGAGTCATCCTCAGTGCCCAAGCTGTTACTCAGAATACAAAAGATGTACAGAAAAGAACTAGTCAGATTTGGAACCTACTTTTACAACACTGTTACCCCTGAGATGAACTCAATTAATTAAAAAAGTTATTTCTCAGGAAGTGTCTTAAAAGGTTGTTTGAACTTAAGGCTCAGGCTGTGTTGGTATTCAGACCATTCCTATTCTCTACATTATTTTGGGCCATGTGCTTTGAAGTTTTCCCTTTCTCCTGGGTATTCTAGCTGATATAGTTCATCGTGAAATGAAAGTGCAGGAAAATACTGTATTATCATACTATTTGTGTCAGGCTTTAAAAGTTACAGGAATATTTAAAAAAAATTATTAGAGATCAATAGAGTTGTAGATAAAATGACAGTTGTTTTGTTTAAGTTATTAGTCCTTTTATCTTGTCTTAAAATATTAGTATTTCTTTGTGTTGTTTTTGTGAAAAATCTCTTTCATTTTTCAATATTTTTCAAAAGCAGCAGAATTCGCTACTAGAAGAAAAGAGTATGTAATCAGACCTGCCATTTCTCTTTTCCATACCTATTCTGTCAAGATTCATACATGTGCATGTGCAGAATTATATATTTAATTGCAGTGCGGCAGAATATATTGATTTCTTCAGAGTTAAAAGATACTTGAATCATGACTCTGCCCTTACAAATCTCATCAACTGTAGAAGATGTGTTTCAATGACAACGGGGAGAAAGCCCAGCTCCTTAGATGAGACTGTCCTGAGTACATTATTTTTCATACTCATATCCTAGCTGGCCCTAATCACAATTGAAAATTTTAATGATCATAAAGGTCATTGCAGGCTGATAAAGTAGTTAGACATTTTAAAGAATCAGGTTTTAGTCATAAATAAATAAATAAAATTGAAAATATAGATTTGAAATTCATTTTAAAATATGACTATTTTGATACAGAACAGTTTCTATATATAGATGGTGATATTCCCCCCTCCCCCAGGAATATCAGAGCAGTCTTTCTCAGCTCAAAAACCACATGTGCAGTAGTTTGTGTTGTTTACTATTTTGCTCCATGAGAAACTTTCAGAAAACCATCCTTTTCTCTGATCTTTTACTTTACTGAGAAGTTGGGTGGAGATGTAATGAAGAAAATGCCTTTCCACTTAGACTGTACAATCATTGTTGATCTTTGGTACTCATCAGGGACCAGCCAGATCTTACTCTTCAGGTCAGTGGGCTGACTCAGGAAGGCTCAGCAGTAAACTCAGCCTTCCTCTTGTTTCAGTCTTCACTAGTCCTAACTACATTCTCCAAAAGCAGATGTGCTCAGCTACTCACAAAACTCATGCTGTCACTAGTCATATCCATGTTGCCACATTGGAAAAGTTTTATAAAAGCTCTGCTGGAGATGAAGCCTGTAGAAATGACTGCAAGGCCAAAGAGAATAGTCATGAATTGAGCTCTTAAGCTCTCAGACTTGATGACTGAAGAGTTCTGTGGCCGGTGAAAGACTATGCAAGTCAGGCAGGTGGCAGTGGTAGTAAGGAGTACTCCAAATCATCCTTCCAAGGGACAGTTTTCAGTGTCACTGTCCTAGCAATGTCTTTAAAGAACAAGTAGTCCTTTGTAGCAATTATCTGATCTGCAATGCAAATTTACATTTGGATAGAATGAGATATAATTTGAATACATTTTGCTATGTCACATCTGCCACAGTATCTGCTTCCCTGAGAAATGTTCACCACTGAAAAATATTACCTATGTCAAATCACTTAAATCATTTTTTTCTTTTTGCATATCATATAAATAATATAATATAAAATACATATATTTAGTTTTTTTGTATTTACTTACAAGCAATACTATTTTAGGATGAATCCATTTCATTAGAATTTCTAGTTTTTAAAGATTTTTCTTGACAACTCATTGTATTTTCAGGTTTAAGAAAAACTGACCTGAGGTTCTGTTTATGCATCTATAAAAATACTTATGTAGTGTGTTATGCAGTGTGTTTTGAGGGAGTTACTTAGATTGCTTCTAAAATATTTGTTATTACATTTTAAGCAATTTATATTTTATTATCGTGTGCCATAATGGCATAAGTCACAGAAGAGTGAGATGAGGTTAGAGAAATCATTAATATTTCCTGGATTCCAATCTGACACTCAAAAGTATCAACAGTGCTTCACTGGTTTAAATGTTTCAGTTCTACAACATTTTAGAAACTTCTTGCTAAAAAAAAATCTGTATCTGTTGTTCCCTATAATCTGCAATGAAAATTTGAAACTATACTAAAATAAAGTATACACATGTGTACACATGTAAGGTGATGCTCTGTAAAACCAGAATTATGAAAGATATAATAACATTACATATAATGACATTGCAATTAGTATCACGTTTGTGAGGTAGAGATGCAACTGAATATGTAGGTGTTTCTGTGTGTACAGAAGAGAAATGGAGATTACAAACTAGATTAAAAATAAGTCCACTGCCATCAGTATTGAGGAAAACTGCCAAAAATGCCAGCTTCATCATTTACTGCAGCTGTGCACCTGTAAATGCCACCTGGATTGTCTGTCACTGCAGCAGTTTCAGAAAGGTCTGAATATTCAACCACTGAATATTCTCACACTTTATCTACTAAATATTCTAATTACTTTTGCTGCTAATAAATGGCAGAGGAAATAAAATGCCACTAGGATTTGGCCCTGCAAGCAACAGGGGTTGCAGTGTTTAAGAGTAACTTCATCTACTGTGCCAATAGTTGCGTCAGTAGGTTCCATCATGCAATCAAATAGGGATTAAAGAAAAAGTCACTCTGGTTTTAATATTCTTAGTTCGACTGCTTCACATTGAAGAAAACAATTAATTCAATATTTTTCTAAAAAGAATAACCTCAGAAAGCTTAACATTTATGATAAGTCCAGCTGAAACTTGAAGTGTAAACTCCATAAAGTTTCTTTATGCTTCCTGTTACCACGAAGGAATATAATAGAATATTGTTTTCCCCATGGAAGAACTGTTAATATATATTAATCTCACACTACCTGGTTTTGAAATAAATGAACAAAAATTCAAAATAAAAGAAATGAAAATCAGAGGACTATTTTGGATATCAAGAAAAGTTTCTTTACTGAGAGGGGTTTGTGCACTGGGACAGGCTACCGGGAGAAGTGGTTGTGTCACTGAGCTTGCCAGGTTCAAGAAGCATTTGTTCAACACTCTCTGACATAAAGTCTCATTCTTGGATGTTGGACTTGATGATCCTTATGGATCCCTTCAAACTTAGAACATTCCATGATTCTATGCTTCTTCAACTATGCCTACAGTGATACAATCAGTTTTTACATTTCTCTGAGTCCATAAATCTTACTAGTTAGATCTCTTGGTAAGTCAACCTGAAATTTCTTTAAATTTCTAAGGATGAGGTGAGTCCTTCTTCTATTTTCCACTGTTTCTGTCCACTTAGGTCTCTTTTATGTTCCATGGTCATTCTTCTTGCACGTAATCACAGAAATAAACAGAAATTAACAGTCTATGGACTGGCTCCTTAGTCTGCTGCTGAAGTGATCCTAAGACTCAGCGTATGCTTAAGGAATGAGATTTGCAAACTGAAAAGGTTGAGAGATTGTTATCAAAATAGCAAAATTACTTGCAGAAGGATTTACTTTTGTGAAGGACCTTGAAGACCTCAAGAAGATTATATGTGACAGTAAGGGAAATGTATAACTGTTTGAAAAAATTAGCACTGAATACAATATAGTAAGATCATCTCAACAATTATATTTGCGGTTTGCAGTCTAACACAGAGAACCATATGGAAACCACAGGATATGCAGTACCATAATTGTAACTGACGAAGACTAGGGCATAGATAAAAATTTGACCTGCAGTTAGAGAACACAGGGCTACATTCATCTGTAAATAATGAGGGGAACAACCATAAAGTCGGACAGACGGGGGATTATGGAAAGAACATTTGTTTGTATAACAAAGTAGCAATACTTAGGTTATGCTTTAATTTATGTTTCGGACTTAGTGAAATTCTTTATAAAGATCAGAATTTTAAAATACTATGGAAGAAGTGACAAGACATACACTATGTATACTGACTGAGCAAGAAAAGGAAAGGAGGCAGATGTTTCTTATGTTATAGATCCCAGAAACAATAGGGAATTTCTTCTGTGTAACTCTTTTTTTACAGCTGTATTTAACATAGAGAACTGTACTCAGGCAGTAATGTAGACACTAAGTTTGACATGCAAAAACAACTAAGGAAACAAAGTAATTTCACACAATTGCATATTTATTATTGAATAAGAAATGTTACTAATTGACATGGATAGAGTTTTAAATAAGCCTTTGTAGGAGTATTCTGCATTGAATGCACCTTAATATTTTCTGCATATTGACATCTAGTAATTCATGCAACTAGATTTCTTTCCAGTGTGTTGCATATAAAAGTGAATTCCACTTTAAGTCGTAACTTGTAATCATTCTCTCTAATTTGCTTAGTGGAAGACTCCAGAACTGGGAAAAAACAATAATAAAACAGCTCAAGAGTGTCTTTGAAGACAAAGATTGTATCCTCTGTGCCTTCATGAAGCAACATCACATAGTATTTCCTTCACAATTAACCAAGTGATGAAGAAATCTATTTTAGAAGGTGTGATATCTTTTCTCATGGATATTTACAATAGCTCCTTATTCTCCCTTGTTGTTGTCAGGTATCTTCATGGGACCCTTTCCACTCCTAATAGAATGCAGACTACTATTTATGAAGCTAGTAGGAAGACAGAGATTTTCTTCATTTCTTGCTTGCCTAAACAGATCTGTCACAAGCTAGTAAGAAACTCAATCTAGAGCTAATAGGCATCTCACCATTAAAATTTATAAAAAGAATTTTCAGGTAAAAATCATATTCTTTACACAATCTGGATGTTCTTTTTAAACGTTTTTTAAATTTATTTATTTATTTACTGTTTTCCTAAATAAACACATAATCATCAGATTTTTTTGCTGGCTTGAACAACTAATATTGACTTGTCATGGATCAGAACATTTCTCAGATGCACTCAGTTTCAAGAGAATACTGATGTCTGAATGTCCATTTTGATGGATTTTTAAAATCTTCTAACCTCTAAACATTTCATTTTGGCTTTAAATACTTTTCTATGAATTGTGAAATGTTATTCACTGTTGTCCTGTTATCTGCCAGAACTGCTCTACTTCATGATTTCTCTTAATTTCAGGCAAAGGCAGTAAGTTATGAGGCAGATACACTTGAGGGTGAGTCCTCAATGTCTTTAAAGCATGTAAATGTTGCAAATACAATAAACTCAAAATTTTACTGTTAAATGTAAAATAACCCAAACACTGTTGATATGGAAATACATTTAAGCCCTATAATTAATGCAAAGCATTTTTTAAAATGACACAATGCAATGAAAATACAAAGAGGTATCTCGATTGTTTTTAATCCCAATTAAAAAAAATAAAAATTTAAATAACTTTTCTTACTTCTTCTTCAAACATTTTTTCTTACCTGCTTTGCCAAGAAGAATTAAAAGAATAAATACAAGTTACAAGGAGTAATATTTTGCAGAGTGACCCTGAGAACTGGCAAATGGAGAGACATCACCCTTTGAAAAGGAGTTCTGAGAGTTAATGCCTACCAAATACTTGAATGAATTCACCAAAAAGTTTAAAGAATGTGTAAAAACCTTAGATTAAATACACACACCAGCACCTACATACATTTTCATAAGTAATCAGTCATTTTGAAGCATCTCTTCCAGTTACCTATTTATACTTCTGTCTATAGCTATGCTAAAACATTGATGTCTTTATGGTCCTGACTTGGCTGGCCTTCAGTGAATGTTGTCCTCCTGATTAATTATTCAAATGAAATGACTGAAGTTGTTGCTGCTTTTCTACCACTAAAATATGAGATCTTATATTCTCCGAACACAAGAGAAATATTTTCTACTTTTCAAACACACCCTGAGGCTTTGAGTGTGTGTATCAGTCACAGTTATAGTGCAGAAGGGTGGATCTGGCTGACCGTGATTGAGTAAAATGCCAGCATAACTGAGTAAGATTGAAGATGACTACATGGATATGCTTGAATTGGCATTAGTATTAATGAACAGGACAGCAGATATCTTGACATGAGTAAGTGGTCACAGCCTGGAAGTGTGGAAGTGAAAATTAGCTCACATGACTTACTAGAACTCTGCATGGGTGTATGTGTGACATATGAGTGATTACTGGAAGTCAGTATTGGTGGGTGGGAATAGCAATGTCACTTTATACAAATGAGTATCCCTGACAAGGGGCAATTCAGTTTCTGCCTGAAGATTTCTTGTTGGTAGAGAATAACTTACCATCTACTAGTGACAGAATGTCCACACTCTTTAGGCAATTACTACTTTCTATAAGGATGTGATATTTCTTGATATTACTGGCACTACTGACACATATCACTGATTAAGGTTATGTCTGGGGATTTTATTAGAAAGAAATATTATATATATATATATGTCTTTTAAAAAATAATGAATGTGAATATAGAAGAATTTAAATTTAGATACAATATAAGCTTGATATCAGGGTAGTTGAGACTATTTAATCCAGCAGAAAATTCAGAATTGGTGATTGAGTGATTGTGAGAGTATATTATCCCTTTTAAAACTGCAATTGAATGGAAGTCCAGAATAGTGCTGTGCTTCCAACTTGTGCCCAGTCAATCCACTGACTCACAGTCATGCTGACTAAAGTATAAAATGAAATGCAGAGATTAAACAGTAAGGTTTGTTTAGCCTTGCCTAAATTTTAAATGCTCCTGAACTTCCTGCAGAAGCTCTGGGATCCAAAATACCTGATATAAACATAGGATGGGAATGCATGCTGTGGCAGTATGATCCCCTCTGCCCCCAGAATCCTCCTTCTGTCTGGCCATTATGACTAAGGCATTACTTGGGACTGATAACACTATCTTGCCAAATACTTTGACTCTAAGTCAGTTATCTTACCCCAGAAGCAAGTATCAAAATACCCCTTGAGCTCTGATCCTAACAACAAGACTGCTTTCATATAAATATTATGAAGCTTTGACTATAGTCTTGAAGTGGATTTTTGTAGAAGGTATACCAGAACTGACTTATTAAAGGGTCCACCTCTTGAGAGAAGGTAAACCTCCAGAGCAGAATGAAGTGAATAATCTGTCCCATGATAGTTCTGTAAAAAACCACAAAACCTGTAAACCTTAGATTGTTAGCAAACATCAGGGGACATTGTTGTGCTGGCATTCAGAAGAAAACAACAATGTGTGGAGCAAGATGGAGGTCCTCTGGCCCCATAATCATCCTGCAGGGATGGGGACTTAATGATACTATTGGAATTCACAAACTATCTTGTTTTCCAGAGCAAACCCTGAGCCAGCAGCTTTCTACCTTTAGGTTAAAAGATGTTCTCTCAGGGAACTTTGCGAAACAAAGGTATGTTTGACAGGAGTCAATGAAGAAAACAGTGCATAATTTAAGGAAATTTATACCAAGTATAGCTGGCTAAAATTACTTTCTGAGATATTAATAAAAAAATAGAGTTAGCCACAAACCCAGTGAGCAGTTAATTTCTTGCTTTACAATCTCTATAATGAAGAGGCATCAGCAGACTACCATAAGACATCACATAACTCCCTTTGCTTTGCTTAGTGGTTACCAAAAATTATATGCTTAGCAAAGGAACCTAATGGAATATGTATTTTTTAACACTTGAAGAGAAATAAGCATTACCCTGAATTCACTAATATTGAAAAAGTGATCGTTTTACAGAAGTGGAAGTGTTACACATTGTATTTATGTGACTTTATTACACTTAGGTGATGTACAAACTAATATAATGGTAATATTCATCAGCCATTTTAATAAGAGCCCTTCTAAGTTAGGCCCCACGTATATCATGAACACTATCATGTAGAGGAAGATGACAGATTTTATGGATTTGTCGTGGCAAAAATGGCAAATTTCACAGCATATCATGGATTAATGGAGATGGCTAGAAAAACATAAAATCGTTTATATTGATAAAAAACTGATTCAACTTATCTTTTTCACGAATATAAATCTTAAAAATATATGACGGACTGTCATTTATATTTTGAAAGGTTATGCTAAACAGGGGAAAGATGCAGAAAATAAAGGAGCACATGATTATGATGGGGTGGCTGTCAGAAAGATGATCAAAATAACACATAGAGATGGCACCACCTCAAATGAGATTCAACCTTGCAGATCACAAATGATCATGTCATTAAGATATTGACATACCTTCATTGCGCAAACCTAGAGTTTCTTTTGAAAATGTGACCATGTTTTAATATCGTAAGTACAGAAAATAATACAGCACAGTTTATAGGAAAACCTAAAGTAAGAGAGAGTTAGATAGTAATTGCATGGTTTTGGAGGCAAAATGGTTGAGCTAGTATTTCACTTGCTCTTTTATTCACTTTGCCCTCACTACCCCGCTGGTAGGTGAGTGTTGTGGTTTTATGATCTCTGTTATTGGTATTCCACATCATATCATCATGTAGTTCAGGGGAGTTAAAGAATTAATGCTCCAGTTCCATGAATTGTTGATATTTCTGGGTGCATTTCTCACTAGAGAACTCCAGCTCCCAGAAGACTTCATTGTTCCATTAGGTGGGTAGTGAGCATTGTCATTGTGTGTCACCTTCTGTATATATATATATATATATGTATGTATGTATATTTATATACATATATGTTTATCCTTGCTATCATTTCTTTCTCCCTTTCTGTCTTAGTAAATAGTTTTTTTATCTCAACATCTGACTTCTACAACTTTTCTTTTTTCTTTTTTTTTTTTAATTTATTTTTTTCCCCCGATTCTCATCACACTGGGAGGTGCAGGGGGTGAGTGGACGTCTATATTGTGTTCAGCTACTTCCTGGTTTAAAACACAGTAATATTTAAATTTAAGCTTATATTCCCACAGCAAGAAATAGATTCCACAGTATTTCCCAGAGTGGCATTTGTGATATAAATAGCTATAATATTTAAATTCGCGTGTGAGGAGAAGTAAGAATAGACCCCAGACCCAAATGTAACTTTGAAGAGTGAAATCATAAAAGTAATGAACCTAATTTTAGTGAAGAACAGACGACTATCTCTCATTCAAAGTTAAATTACTGTCACCCATATCTATTCATTGTGCCATTTTCAGTTCTCATTATGATTATTCTCAGTAGAATTAGGTACTAAAATTCCAATTCTTCATATGTTTTATAAATCATAGTAGTAGAGTTGAGTATTTTGACCTTTTTAATATTCCTTGGTTTGATTGTCTATGATGCGTATCTTTTCCATGTATCCTATTATTTTACTGCCTCTCTCACCTATGGGGAAGTAGGTGAAGTGGGTATCCAATGGAGGTGTAGGATATCGCAAAGGTCAAAGTACTAACATTATTGCAAAAAATTCTGCAGCATACTTTAAGTATTAAATCTCTGACTGCATTTTCCTGTAAATCATGTTAAGCAAAGAACAGAAAACAGTATTTTATTTAATATCTTAAGCTAGTAGAAATGAAATTAAGTATGTAGGGAAACTAACATGTTAACAAGTATACAAGTATATTACAGAATGCTGGAGCATGTTATCTCAGACTTCTGCATTTTACACATTACTTTCTGGAGGATAAGGGTATTACACTTATACCCTAGTTCATTTTCCCTGAACATAGATATTTCAGGAGTCTGTTTTCACCATACAAAGTTTCTGCAGATATGAAAGAACACTTAGGAACTAATCATCTAGGAGCTGATTCAAATAATTCTGTTGCATCTGTTTGGAGTGCTACTGAATTATTACCATTTTGAATTTCAGATTTAAGAAAATGTGTAACCTGTGTAGTCTGACTCCTAAAATTGAATTCATTGATCTGTATTTGAAACATATAGGACCATCTGCCCATTCATTTAACTAAGTTTTGGCTACATTAAATTTCAGTATAAGTTTGTCATTCTCGATTATGAAGCTGGAATTTTCATTTTTGCAACTTTATATTCAAGGGTAGTTAGAGACATAGTATAATAGAAAAGTGCTCATATTTTTCTGTCAATGATGCAATCTTGTTAACTTCAGAAACTGAATAAAATAAATAAATAAATAAACATTACCTGCCAATTTGGAACTCCTCAAAAGCCACACAACAAATAGTAAGACATTCAAGTGATTAAGGCACAAGTGAGTGAAATGTAAAATTAAGTGTAGTTAAATAAATAACTGGAACAAATAGACTTATAACAAGAGTTCTGTGCAAAAAGGGTTCCTCAGCACAGAGACAGAAACCTTGTATCTGCAGATGCTATTGAAATTATCAAGTAATTCCCAAGAAGTTCTAAGGAGGAGATATTTCTGAAGGAGAGACCAGTGTTCTTTCCATTCCATAATATCTTGGTGTCACTGCCACTTAGTTACTCATGGGAATGCAGGACAGTCAGAGCTTCGTGATGTAGTCCTTCTTCCCATGTATGCAGAGACAATTTTCAGCAGTGAGGACACAGATGTGTGTTCACATAGTGGCCTAGAGTACTTGGTCCCAGTGGTGGGTCAGAGAAAGGGAGTAGATATTGTTATTACCAAGATCAGGGCTACACTTCACTTCCTATGGATGTTCAACTAGAGACAGAAGGAGTGTTCCTTAGCATGTCTGTCTGGCAGCCAATTGTTTGAAATTTGTACAGTCCTGCTATACACCTACATCTCCCTACATACATTTAGGAGACAGTCAGAACTGTTACAGGACACATCAAGTTCAGGAACCACCAGCTAAGAGCAGGTGTTTGTGTATGTGGGTAATGTAATAATGTATATTTTTGTCATTCAGGACAGTGCCTGTCTGAATGCAACACTTTTGCTATTTCACTTTCATACTTTTATTAGATGCTATATATATAAGCATAATTTTATAATTAAGTGATGATAATGGACCTCAATTGCCACATTGCAGTGACCTTTTAATTCCCTGCATGATGATCCAGACTAAAAGGCAGTAATAGAGATGATTCAGTGTTGGAAAGTGAGGGAAATCAGCATCTAAAACCTATAGTAAAGTCCTTTGTATCAGTAAAGTAGTAAAAGGCCTTTGTTCTGAAGACTTTTCTTTCACGAAGAAACAGAATTTTCATTTAAGCCTTTACAGTGGATTCTCATGCTGTTGAAATGTCATAATCAAAGCTCCTTGACACCCTGTGTTGAATCTACTATACTTGAAATCTTTTTATTTAGTGAGAAACAGTGTTTCTATCATAAATAATACAATGACAACATTGAAAATGTCAAATGAACATTCACTAGTTAAAAATACTTTCACTTTTTACTAATACAATGGTAAGAGAGAACTGCCAGTAGGTGACTGGAATGATTA
The DNA here is from genome assembly GCA_036925125.1 of Oreortyx pictus. NCBI lineage: Eukaryota > Metazoa > Chordata > Aves > Galliformes > Odontophoridae > Oreortyx > Oreortyx pictus. The sequence continues at coordinate 24,756,011 of JAUPFR010000007.1, forward strand.
AAAAGGAATGGAGAATATACAATGGTCTCTCCAAAGGAGGGACTGTGAGAGTTCATCACACTATCAGGTGTCAGTGTTACTTTTATCCCCAATTTTCTAACAAGGATGGGGAAGCAGTTTGTTCAGGACAGGTTTGCACAGTCAGAAAAACTACAGTTTTGTTTAGAATCCATTGTCAGTAGCTTTTAGCTTCTGCTTGTCATCCTCTATTCTTACCTAAGTTAGTGTTAGCTTACAAACAGCTATTCCCCAAAGAAAATGAGTTATTACTGTACCAGTCTATGAACATGTCAGTCTATGGTCTAAACAAAAATTTTAGGAAATGGCACAGTTGAAAAAGAATAATTTGTAAGTTAAAGAAATCATTTTGTACATCTCTCCAATTTTCCTGACATCATGAGGACTTAACTGTTTGCTGAAATTACCTGAATAAAGATGGTAGCCCTGAAAGTAAGAAGAACTAGTTCCTCCCATTCAAAGCACTAATTTCTTCCCATATTCCTCTAGTGTTTTCCACTGAGACAGTAAATCTGAAATTGATTTCATGTGGTGCATAAGGGAGAAGGGGGCAAATAAATAGAAGAGAAATCAGAGAAAGGAAGAAGTCTGATGGAAAGAATGGAAGCAGAGAAGATATGACCAGTGGAATTTTAAGTGTTGCTCTGGTCACCTTGCTTCAAGATATCTTGCCTTCAGAAAATAGTTAAGTAGAACATTATCTGGGAAGAGATAACTACGTATAATCATTGATGAACTTTTAGCAGAGCTGGTGTCTGTTGTTGCACCAGCCTACACCATCATCTAGCTGTGATCTTCCTGCTAAACTGCTGATAATGTGTGTGTGTCCCCTTTATATGTGAGGGGCTATAGCACACCCAGGTCTTAACACTTCTAGAAGGGTTTCGAAGTAACAGAATCATCTAATGCCACTGCTGGAAGTCTCTTTGACCAGGGAAATGTGTTGAATACATAGGAAGACCTCAAACAATCCAGTTTGCCTGAACAGGTGTACCACCAATCACTCTTTCAACCCACTGGCAATAGTTTTGTGGGGGATCTCCTTCACCAGTGCCACTGATGTAATGCTACCTCAGTTGAATCTTTCAGAAGGCATTCCTGTTTCTGGTGAAATAAATTTTGTTTTAGCTTGATGATAGGAGAATCCTGACCCTCTAAGCCTCCAGCAACATTTTGCTCCATATATTTTCCTAAAGCATGTAGTTCTCTTTCAACCGAATGAGGTCTTAGAGATAACAACTATTTTACTAATATTGAAAAGAATTATTTTTAATGAAAACATAAAGACATAAAAACAAATAAAATTCAATGTCAAAGAGTACTGCCTGCAATATTACTGTAACTTTTACTGATGTTGCATCCAGAAAGCTGTAATTAGTCATTGCATCAGGAGGTGAAGTTTCGTATCTAAGACTATGTGCAATCATGTAAGGAGCTCAGCTTGAATCAGTGAGAGGTATAAAAGAATTGATCTTGAAGAATGCCTCATTTTAGCCAACGTGAAGAGTTTTCTAATTTCATTTAATACCTAATACAGAATAATAAAAGGAAGATTCATGGCATAGGACACCAATCACTCACTTCAGTTAATGAATAATGATACAATTTTATGAGTTTGAAAATTCCCATGATAGCCACAAAGCGTACACTTAATATGTATTCTTTGATGAACAGTATAAAAACTTGCCAAAATAATGAGGATGGTGAATATAAACTACTGAAAATAGTAGCCATATTCTTAAACAGAGGGAATCATAGTATTATGTTGTCGTCATTCAGAAACTTCAAAGTGATGAAGCATAATTACTTTAAACATGTTCTTCAGTATTACAGAAACAGGTGAAATATATCAAGCAGGGCTAGATTTGAAGTACAAGCAGCTTTTTCTTAGCTGCAGAATATAATTACCAGATATACTAAAGCTACTGATTATTGAAATACAATGCAAATAGAATTTTCTTTGAATAAATACAATTATATAATGATATTTGATATGCAATAAAACATTCCTAAACTTTTACATTTTTCTACATTTGAAAAAATTACAAGAACCTTGAATGTGTTTGTCTATGCATGAACTATAACTACAAATTTTATAGAAATCTTCTCACGAAAGGCAAGGAAGGCTTGGAAGCAATTTTTAGCTAACTAGCATTTTTTTTATAGTGGTTTAATTCTCATCTTTATTCTAAGTTTTATCAGTACAAATTATGATTCATATATTTACTTTGGTCAAGAATCTGTTATGTTCATGCTGTTGACTACTGTGTTATCTTGAGAACACTGCGGCAATGTATTTCTTAAGGAAAGAGTGGTTCGAAAGAAAGCTGGCAGAGTTTGAAAATCTGTGTTGCAGCTTTTTTCCTCCAATGAAGCTGGGTAGGCTACAGTTCTCTTCTGTCACTTTGGTATGATGACTTTACTGAATATTATGTCTGGATTTCTCCTGTAACCTACCATAAGTCACATATGTTTTGGCTTGATTATTTTTATCATAGTTATATTCTATGGTTAGCCAGGTAGTAGTTAGTTCTATTCTTACTTTGCTCTTTGTTTTACCTCAGGATTCACTGAGACTAAAATGAAATCCTGGTCTAAAGCATAGTAAATATAAGCAATAACACCTATGATTCTCCCCCAATTCTGACAGTGCTAAAGCAGACTTTTTTTTTTTTTGCAATTGTAAAAAAAACACCATCACCACCAAAAAACACAAACATCTTTCCCTATTTCTTGAAAAGGAATGTTATTTACTCTAACTGTTGCCATCTCTTGAAGTCCTTAACTGTTTTAACCTGAAAATTTGAAGTTTTACTTCCTGAGACTGATCCACAGGTTGTTCATGTTGTTTAAATAATCCACTAATTGTTGCTTCATGTTGTTTAAATAATATTGCAGTCTTAAGAACTTACTTGCATTCTACCTCTTGTGACTCACCTGTGTCCTCAAGCTGTATGTTTCCATACTACTGAGGTAATGATGGTAATCCTAGTTTAAGAACTTGCTTTATCTTCTCAGAAAGTATAGACATTTCTACTTTGCCAAAGCTGACAAGCTTTTAAGAATACTTTGAGATGTATTAAGCCATGAAAAAGTTCTACTCTTTATCCTTAGAAAGCACACAGATATTACATTTGAAAAGATTGAGAAAGGAGGTACATCTCCTGAACAAGACTAAGTGCATGCAGATTAGTAAAAACTGATATATCCACTTTAAGAATTTACATTCCATCTTGAAAATCTGAAATTAAAAACAAAGAAACAAACAAACAAAAAAAACCCAAAATAAAACAAAAACGTTCATTAGTAGGCGTAAGTTTGGTGAGTTTTGCATTTCATCATTCTTCCAAAGCTGGAATTCATTGTATTACATCAGAGTCATGATATTTCAGAATTATGTAGAGCTGTAAGTAGGAGGAAGTCTGGAAACAAAGTGGGATTAGCTCTGTTTTCTAGAGCAAATATTTCAGTTTTATGAGACATATGGCCCCCCATTTCCTTTGCTGATTTCCTGCAAATGTAGAGACATACAAGTTTTTTTTTTCAGTGTTGAAGTGCTTTTAACTTTTTAATCACTCAATTTTCATCCCAACTGAAGAAAACTTTCAAAGCTATGTAGGCAGACATCGTGACTGATTAAAGCAACAGTCCTCCATACAGCTTTGTTTACACTTTAGTATTATTAGTAGTATTACATCCTCATTATTTCATTGCACTCTCATATATCTTGGGTCAATAAATGATCATTCATATGCATTGCCCATCTTGTTAAATTTGCTTGTCTCACCACTGCCTATGTGCTTTAACTTTCATCTTCTCTTGCTGCAGTGCAGAGCGCTGGGTTTAAGGTGCACGGTAGGATTAAAGGCATCCCAGGGAGAAGCCTTTGAAGTGGCAGAGAGTAAATGCTTCTTATCAGCTGTAAGTGCTCCCCGTGTCATTGGCTTTCATGGCTGTGGCTTGTCATTTGTAAGGATCTCTTATTTCTGTGTCCTGTAGTGGAAAATAATGTCAGCTTTTTAACAGTGCAACAATTCATAAACAGAGGTTGTTCTTGGTGGATGGTAGAGCCTGATTTGTGGTAAATGAGAAATATTCCTGTAGATGCAGAACATGTACTTCAATATCATTTTAAAGTGTATTACACTCTGCTGTTGCAAACATGCCATGTTATAGTTGTGCCTTTTTTTCTATCCTCCATGTTTCACCTAGTTTAAGGAGGATTGTATTCCCAGGAGTGTGTGGCTTATTGAATTGCAAGCCCAAGTTGCAAACACTGTATTTGCATTCAGAAATAGGTTCTGCTGGGCATGCTCAATAAGGAACTTGATCAGGAAAAAGATAAATAATCAATAGATATCTACTATATACAGATCTGAATTTATCACACTTCTCTGAGATGCTGTGTTATTTCTATTTATATATAAAGCATGAATGCATGTCAAAAATTTTAATTACAAATTGCTTTTTTATTTGTACAAGTTTAATAATATTTTGTGTCCTTCATTATTTGGTGATTGAACAATATGTTTGTTGTTTTACAGCATAATGTCTGGCAGAAACTCAATTTTGTTAATGGCTATTTACACAGAACAAAATCTTGTTCAAGGAATATGTTCAAGCATTCCATGCACAAGTATAATTTTCCAGGAGGTTTTCTGCTGATATTCTTGAACAGTTGAATGTTTACAGTAAGTGAAGATGTAAGAATTCAAAGTATGACTGAATCATGGTTGAGTTGAAGCAGAAATAATTCTCCTCTGAGTTCTAGAAAATAAACAAGACACTCCAAACTTTTATATTTGAAAATAAACAGTTTTTCCTCAGGTTACTCTAGAAATGAGAGTCAGTCACTAAACTGATATTTCCTAGCACTAATCCTTTCTGGAAACAAAGAAACTACATACGCATAAACAAATTCTTTTCAGTGATTACCAGCAAATTTTAAAACCTTGAGTCCAAAAGACTTTTTATGGTGTAAAGCAGAAAACAAATGAACAAACAAAAAACCCCAAATTAAAGTGACTGAACTTTTCTTAAATTAAGTCCATCAGTTTTTGAATAACTGCGGAAAATTGCTTTAAGAAAATATTAAGCACACAAAGTGCGAAGTTTAAGTTCTATGGAAGGCAGAAACAATTGTACCGTGCCAAGACAACCACAATTTCAGAAAAACTCTTGCCTTGAACTTAGGTTCAATGCAATAAAGTTTAGGTTTAAGGCTATAAAGAAAGCAAAATCTAATTTGATTATTCTAATGTTATTTAAAGCTCATTTCAGTTCCTGTTATTTTTATGAAAATGAATGTATTTTACCTCTTTTTTTACTTTATAATTTTAATAGAATGGGCTAAAATACTACTGCTTTTCTTTTTTTTTTGTTCTGTTTATTTGTTTTTTGTTTTTATGTTATCTAACTTATCTTGCATATTTGTGAATATCTTACCGATGTAATACCTGTCCTTCCTACCTTTTACCCTTATTCATCTAAAATCCTAGCCTTCATATAATTTTGAAATCCTTCAATTTCTCTCTCTCTTTTTTTTTTTTTTTTTCCATTATTAGCAATTTTGGATGACTTAGGTTTTATAGGCTCTTAAATTTCCAACTTGGCTGATGTAGTTTCTCAACAGTGACAAACTAGCTGTGCATCAGAAGTTCTATATATGTTTGGAAAGTGTAGTACTAGCAAACCAATTAAGACTCTCCAGAGAAAGGTGTGTTGAAAATGGCTGCACAGGTGCAATACATCAATCCGTTTCTTAATGTAGCCACTTGACTTCTTCCTTGGTTCTTTCCTTTGTTTTAAAAATATATTTAAAGAATCAAGCCAGATGAATTAGTTTTATGAACTTTTTATGCAGGTTTTCTAACCTTTCTGTGCTAACGCACTGAAAAGGCAGAAACTCATGGTCACCTCTATTTGTAGTTTTGAATAACCCCCCCCTTTCGTATCTGTAGAAGCTACTGCTGGTATGGGTTAAGTCCTTTCAGGATCTGAAGATAACTGATAAGACATATTCTCGGCTTTGGTGCTAAACTGCTTAGGTCTGTCAAGCTGGCAGAACTTCTCGGCATTTATCAAAGTAAATGAGATTTATAGGAAATTTAGGGAACTACAGATGAAAATTGAGATACACACAAAATTTAGGCATCCACCTCCCAGTTCCAGAAGTGTCTTACACTATGGAAGGTATTTTTATAAAATTTTATTTGTGTATGTAAGATTTGTTTACTACCCTGAATTTTATGTTCTGAATTCAAATTATCTTTCTTAGATAAGTGTTTTCAAGAAACAGTGGACATCATTTTTTCATCTCAAAATATTCCTGTTATCCCATCACAATTGATGGATACGTTTATACTGCTATATTTGACTTTTTATTTCTCTCTAACCATGTTGTTTTATTGTATATAACATGACAACTCAGAACTAAGTTCCAATGAAGTCAATAGTCAACTTTCAAATGACTTCGGTGTTTAGGCAAGATTTTTGAGATTACAATTCTGATGAAATATGACACATACAAAAACAAGTTTATTCTTTTATTTTATAGAAAATTATTTTAACAGTAATATCTTAGAAGTCACTGTCATGATATGTAAGAATGCAAATGTTTTTTCTACTTTGTACACAAAATTATAACGCTTGGCAGAGCCATACTCAGCTTTTGGAAAACAGAAATTAACTTTTGAAAATGAGGTAACTAAATCTGCTGTTCTTGCATAATTTGTTTTCCCATCAATTCATACAAGTACAGGCAACATTTACCAATGTGATGCTGAAGGATACAAATATTTGCACCACAACAATAGGTGTACCTTTAAAGATACTAGTTATTAAAGCTCTTGAAGTTAGCTGATTAGGGCTTGTGTGCCCATAAAGGTGCAGAGATTAGAAAAAAGGCTTGAAAATGTATTAGTAATGAGAAAGGGGAAAGGGGTTGTGTTTGGGACATGATTAGCTGGTAATCAGTAAAGAACAAACTGATTATTAGCTGTTCAATTCTTGTCAGTCTTAGGGGATTCCACTCAGTGGCCTAATTAAACTGAGCTTGAAGTCCTCACATCTCCATTCAGTGCCAATTTCATTATAATATTCAGTTATTTGCATGAGCTTTGCCATCCCTCACTTTAATCATGTGTTTTACATTTGTGTAACACCTTCCTTGATTAGTTTCTGTACAGGATTAACTTAATAACTGCATAGCTTATGAAAACAAATGACATGTATGACACAGTCCAGATAGTATAATTTATTACCAGCACTGGAATTTGAAAAATCAACTGAGGTAAATATTTTTAATTGAGCTTTTCTTCAGATGGAAGACTATTATCTCTTAAAAAGATAATAATCTCTAGATGATAAAGGTGGGATTGTTTGTTCATTTATTTATTTATTTAATGTCTGGAAATATCCATGGCCACAAATATTAATGAGTTTGTTTGACTCTGATCAGATAGCTACAAAACTGAACTAAACACTTCAACACTACAGCTGAAGGGCCACATGGTGCAGTAGACAAGACTGGGTTATCACTTTTCCAGGAGAGGGCCTATAACACACATAGACAAAATACCAAGAAAGATGGACAAGGTGTTTATGATTTGACAATTAAAACTAGTACCCTATTACTAAAATTTTACTGATATTTAAGAGGCAAATTGGAATTTTACCCCTTAACATTTTGGTATTTCTGCCTTACCCACACTGTACTAAGAAATTAAGATTTGAGGATGTAGGCTTAGGATGTATGGTTTCAGATGTATTAAAACAGAAAACTGTAAGAGAGAACATGTCCACTACCTCTTAACTGAACAGTTAAAACAAACTCAACACTTACTGGTGTATTTTTATTTGTATTTTTAATTTGTCAGTTCTCCCTCTTTTTTTTTTTTTTTTTAGGTTTTTGTTTCTGAAACAAAATTTAGACAAGAAAGCATGGGGGAAAATTTAGACAAAGAAAAGAAGAAAATCACAAATCTTTGCATAGATGAACAGTCAGTGACTTAGAGGCATATGCCAGATATAAAAGATGTTTTTTTGCAATCATGATTGCTGATGCTAAGTAGATTTTTTAAATCAAAAGTAGGAATGGGGAGCATAATCTGACACAGAGCCACCACTTTGTATACTGACTATAAAATAAATGTCCTAAATTCTCCATTTCTTTAGATAAAAGCGAGAGAGAGAGAGAGAGAGTTTTACCTGAGGTAAAACAAAGAGCAAAGACTGAAGAGCCAGAAGTCCTATTTCCCTTAATTAGGTTCTATCTACTCTTTTTTTTTTCACTCTATTTCTGATATTCAGTGAAAATTTAAAATTAATGTGCTTTCAGATCTCTTTTATATACATATAACAAAATTTGTATATATTATATATGTCATAAGGTATATAAATTTGCCTACATATAATAACAATGATGTAGACAAACAATGCAAACAACTGCCACTAATTTGACAACAACAGATTGAATAACCTTTCTGCTAGGAATACCAGAAACTGGTGGTGGTTTAGCAGACAAATTATAAGGTCAAGATTGATGTTTCACTGTAAACCAGCTTTCAAAAAAATTCCTACCTACCATATCTTATATTTTCATCTGAATGAAAAAATTCTACATATGGATATGTTGCAGATCTTCTCAGATTTATTACTTTCTCTAAACAAGTAGCTATATATTTTTTTCCAGGTCCCTTATAAAACACAGCTTTGGATGCTGAATTGTTATCAATTAATTTCTTCAGGTTATTATATATAATTAAAAAGTGTTGAAAGCATATTATACAAATAAAATTGTATGCTACTACATACAGTGAAAATCTGTGTTTTTTTCACTTCTTTTTTGTAGAGTGAATCATTACATCACCAAACTGATTGAACATAATCTGGCCCACAGAACTGCTGGGGTAGATTCTCAGCTGAAGTAAATTAGTGTTGCTGTTGGCCTTTCTTTTCTGCAGATTTAGCCGGAGATAAGAATGATTTGGAATGTTAATGCTACTGTTTCTGGGAGGTTTATTGATTTGTTCTACTTTAGCTAAAATGAAAAAAAAAAAAGGAAAAATGAAAACTATCTGTCAGTAGAAGAAGACAATAAGAAAAGAAGACCTTCAGCCTTCGTTTGAACTCTCAGTCTGAATAATTTTAGTTACTGGTCATGCATTGGAAAAAAGAAAAAAAAAGCCACTATTGGTCTTGTAAGAAGAGTAATATTCAATCATCACAAAGGCCCCTCTGAAACCATTTAAACAACTTTATTGATTTTTCCCTGGTTGGCAGTGTTTAATTCAAACAACTCCCAAGGAGTACAAGCATCACTGCAGGCAAATTATCAAGTATTCTGGCCTCTATCACTCTTTGACTGTCACTGATACAATTGCTGGTGACAAAAATGAACATTTCTCCCCCTTTACACTCTAAATTGTCCTGTGTTAAACTAACAAAGATACTGGAAAGTTAAATCTAAACCTTCATTATTAACTTACAGTGCTGAGAAGAAAATAAATACCCTGTGCACAGTTTTCTCACCAATTACTGCAAAATGACATTATTTTTTAAAGAGACTGAAGCTTCTTTTATGGAAACCATCCTTGAATTACCAACCATGGCAATTCCCGGTTAACGCTTGGAAAGGACACATCTGCTCCCCTGTACATTCACAGTCATCATTCAAAATAAGTACTGACTAAGCAGTTGATCTGGCACAAGAAGTTTTAGTCTCTGCCTTGCAATTTATAGGAGCTAGTATAGTAAACAGAAAGTCTTAGGAACAAGCAAGGTTGTTCCATGCCTCTATGGATGCATTACGTGTCTATTAAGTCTAGCTGATTGCAACTAGGAATTCTCTTTTTCCCTTCACCCTGTAGAGATCTGTATACTGAGAATCTGTCTATTTTTACAGAATAATGTGCAAAATATCTTCTCCTTGGAAGCAGAAAGTCATGTTTGTTACATATATCTTCTAACCCTTAAAATAATGAACCTGAAAGACAAATAGTAAACTATCTTGCCTTGACAGTCACTTGCATAACAGAAGTTGGCATACATAGACTGTAGAAGAAATTGGTGAAATTGAGGACAGAGAATCACACTGAGGTTAGTGATTACAAAGAAAGCCCACCTAGTTCAGAAAACCTGTGAGTTGAAAAGGGCTGAATGTATTGACGGAGACAGAAATATGGTTGTCTGTTCTTCTGACTATTCACAAGCATCTTCCTCTGGCCAATACTAGGGACAACAGTATGCTTTAGAACTTTGGTTTGATTAACTTCATTGGCATTATGGAAACTATTCAAACTGATTTAAAAATCCAACTTTGAAAGCCAAAATCCCATACAGATAAGAAAATGGTTTCCTCTAGTCCCTAAGTAAATAAGTAATAGAATCATAGAATCTTTTGAGTTGGAAGGAATCACTGAAGGTCATCTAGTCCAACACCCCTGCAATGAACAGGGACATCTTCATGTAGATCAGGTTGTTCAGAGCCCTGTTCAGGCTGACCTTGAAAGTCTCCAGGGATGAGTCATCCACAACCTCTCTGGGCAAACTATGTCAGTGCCTCATCACCCTCACTGTAAAAGACTTCTCCCTTATATCCAACATAAATCTATCCTCTTTAAACTTGAAACCATTTCTCCTTCTCCTATAAAAATAGTTAACAAATATTTGAAAGGGAACAAGGAACTGAATTTCATTTGAAATTATGTATTCAGGAGATGACTTTTTATTCTGAAAATATGTTTCGCTTCAGTAAGTAATTAAGGCAGCATAAAATACAGCTGATGAATAAAGTAAGGGACATATGTGGAAAATATGAATGCATTTAAGTGACTTCTTTTCACGTGTATTCTCCATATTCATCTTACTTCTAACATAGACAGGTAGACACACTTCCCTTTTTGTTCTGTTCTCTATTTTCCTTCCACATATTTTCAATAACAATTACAACTGAGTTTCAAACAGACTACTATGAGTTTGTTTGTAGACATACTACATTACTTGTACAAGTGTAAAAATAATGGTGTCTGTTGAAACTTCAATTTTTTTTTCTAAATTAGTATAACTTCTCAAAATGACATAAGTGAACAGATTTCAAAAATATGTCTTACATTTGAAAATGAGTTAAATTCCAGAATGTAACAAAGGAAAATCCTGAAATACATTTAAGAATGGCATTGAAGATACTTCACAGAACTCAGCAACCCTGACTTTGCCTTTCAAGTTCTCTTCATGTTAGAGAAATTTTTGAGGTTTGCCTTCTTAAAATCATTGGTTAAGTTCTGTAAAGCCAAGTTCATCTGGAAGTCGGGACATAGTTTTCCAAATGTGAAAATGATAGACTGCAGCTAATGTATATTCTATGCTTGCTTTAAGCAGTGTTAACTGTTAACACCCAAGAAACTATTTTTTTTCTGTGATCATGTATAAATAATATAAAATTTTTATTCTTCTTTCAGTGCATCTTTCATTCCAACAGAAAGTTAATATAAATATGACAGACCCTGAAAGAGACTTGATTATACGACAAAAGTAATAAAATCACTAACTTCTGAAAGACAAAAGTGAGAATGGATGAGAAAAGCACTTGATCTCAAAAGATACACCAGAAACAAAAAAGTTTGTGAAATCTCCATGCAGAGGCTAAATGGGTTTATAAAAGCAAAGAGTCTTTTATTGTTCAATATGCCACCTACTTGAACTTCTTTTTCCTGGTGGGGTGGTTCAAGGGCTATATGTTGAAGGTCAGTTTTGCCTATGTTTCCTAAATTGAGGAAGCCTGAGCAAGAAATGTGGGGGTTCAACACCAGAATCTAGAGACAGTGAGAAATGTTAGAAATAAACAGAAAGCAGCTGCACTGATTTCTGTATGGGAAATATTTAAGTAGACAACTCAAGAATTATCTGGTCATTTTTAAAGGGAGAGTATTTATGTATTCCCATCTCTTAGTTGTGATCTTAACTCCAGGCTTTATTACCTTAATGTGCTTTATTTGGAGTTATCCTTGAAAGCAGCTTACAGATTGCAACTAATGTTGAATGCAGCTGCATGACTGTTCAAGGACCTATTTGCTGCAGGACTCATGCAAACTCAAATGTCTGCCTATTATTCAAAGTGTACATTCAAGGTCTTGTTGTGAGTACTTAGCATCTTAAACTCTCTCTTTCATTTTGACCTTATCTTTAGCACAAGTAAGGGTTGGAATTTGTAACTGTATCACCACCAGTATCTTTTAAGATAAATTCAATATTTCTTTCAGCAGAGAGGAGAATAACAGAAGTCTTAATTGTCTCCAATCTTGGGTGAATTGTAAAAAAATCTTGACTGGTGCTATCACATATAAAGATCTTTTTAAGGGAGGCTGGGAAAGTATTTTCCCCGTTTTTAAAAAGCATTGGAAATCCTCCCCCTCTCCTCACCCCTCTCACCTTACCTCCCCCCTACATAAAGAAAAAATGTTAAGCATACAAGCCTACTACTGGCATCACAGGAGCAAGAGTGGAATAAAATAGGAGTGCAGAGAATAAATAAATAAATAAATAAACACTTAATACCTCAGAAAATGGAGTTTCACAGAATCATAGAATCATTTGAGTTCGGAGGGATCCTTAGAGGTCATCTAGTTCAACTCCCCTGCAAATGAACAGGGATGAACATCTTACAGCTTACCCAGAGCCCCATCCAGCCTCACCTTGAATGTCTCCAGGGACAAGGCATCACTTCTCTGGACAACCTGTTCCTGTGCCTCATCATCCTTATTGTAAAATACTTTTTCCTTATATCCAGTCTAAATCTTTACCATTTTAGTTTGAAACCATTTCTTGTCCTATCACAACAGACCCTGTTAAAAAGTCTGTGTCCTTCTTTCCTATAGCCCCTTTTAGAAAACAAAAGACCACACCCAAATTTGCCCAGAGCCTTCTTTTCTCCAGACTGAGCAGCTGCAACTCTCAGCCTGTCCTTGTAGCAGAGGTGTTCCATTGCTTGAATCATTTTTGTGTACCTCCTCTGGACATGATTCAACAGATCCATGTCTCTCCTATACTGAAAACTCCACATCTGGATGCAGTACCCCAAGTTAGGCCTCACCAGTGCAGAGCAGAGGGGCAGGCTCGCCTCCCTTGATCTGCTGGCCACAATTTTTTTGATGCAGCCCAGGGTATGGTTGCTGTCTCATGCCCAGCTTGCCAACTACCAGTACCCTAAGTTCTTTCAGCAGAGCTGTGCTCAGTCATTACATCCCCCAGATTGTATTGATAGTGGGGATTGCCACAATTCAGGTGCAAAACCTTGCAGATCCTCATGAAGTTCTCCTGGGCCCACTTCTCAAGCCTGTCTTGGTCCTTCTGGATAGCATCCCATCCTGCTGGCGTATCGACTGCATAATGCAGCTTCCTGTCATCTACAAACTTGCTAAAATTGCACTTGATGAACACAGGTCCCTGTACTGACCCCGGAGAGACACGACTTGTGACTGATCTCCATCCACACATAGAACCATTGACCTCCAGTGTCTGGGTGCACTCTTGCAACTAGTTTCTCATCCATTGAACAGTCTACATATTGAATCCTTATCTTTATGGTTTAGAGAAAAGGATGCTATATGTGGCCTTGTCAAAGTCCTACCTGAAGTCCAAATAGATAATGTCAGTGTCTCTTCCCTCGTCTACTGATGTTATTACACCATCATAGACGATTACTAAGTTGTTCAGGCAGGAATTTTCCCTGGTAAAACCATGTTGATTGTCCCATATCAACTCTCACTCTTCCATGTGCCTTAGTGCATCTTTCAGAGTATCTCCTCTATGATCTTCCCTGGCACAGAGGCGAGGCTGACAAGTTGGTAGTTCCTCGGGTTTTCCTTTACTCTTAGAGCAGACGAGCACATAAATCACTACAGATTCTTTGAACATCAGCAGTATTTTAGTCATATCCTTAGTTATTAAGCAAACAATCTTTCCTCTCTCCAGATATTGCTTTACGACTTAGGTTTTTGGTATGTATTGTTTTTCCCCCTTTTAAAATTCTAAGACTACCTTTCCCATCAGGAACTGAATTTTTTTATTGAATAATCTTGATGCCATGTCTGCCTAACCTGTATACCTGGCTACATTTAAACACGTGTCAAAAAAATCCCAAAGGAACCACAATAAATAAACAACCATAGACACATACAACTACAACAACGAAAACCAGCCCAGCCTGTCAGCACACATATATTACTTGCAATGTCATGTATAGAATGTCTAGAAAGAAAAAAAAAAAAAAAAGAGGTTAAGTACCAAAATGAATGGAAGAACAATATAAGCAAAATTTAGGAAGAATAAGAATGAGATGTGTAAAATGGTAAAGAAAAGAATTCAGACTGAAGCAGTTCTTAAGGCAGACTTGTGATATGTCACCAGAGACAGGGAAACTCCCTTAAACCATCAGTTACATAAAAAATTGGATTAGCATGGAATGCAGAACTTTTTTTGTGTATAACACTTCTCAGTCCATTAGAAAAATGAAAGATTGTTTGAGTTTCCCTTTAAAAGTTAAGCACCCATGTCTCTATAATGATGGTGATTTGATGGCTAGTTAAAAAGTCTCTGCTTGTCCGTTTCCAGACAATTTCTATATTCAGATAGTGTCAGTCATATCTGATATTTCTTCAGGAAGCTTCATGAGCTGTGACAGAGATGCTGAGCATGAGCAGGTGAGCTGTGTGACAGATATCCTGCCCTTGGCTTTTCAATATGGCAATAGAAAGAGAATAAAAGATATATGCTTACAAGCCTCTTATGCTGGCCAGTTTCTACTATCAAATAGTTCCAAAGAATTGTATCAAAGTCTGTGAAAGATGAACATTAAAAACGTGTATAAAAATAAGCAGTAACTTTCCTTAAATCGCATATGAACTCTCCAATAGATATATAACTTTCTGCAGTATCACTGCAACATCACTGTCATCACTTTTGTGACACCATGTACAGATTTTCACAGAAATAAGTTTAAACAGAGCTTGCTAGTACTGTATATAGATTTCCTTGTGCAGCAGCCACAGTAGGGTCCCAAGCCTTATGGAGATTTTCAGGAACAATTGGACTATTATATCATCTTCACTTTCAGGGTTCTTATTAAATGAGAGTAGCAAAACATTTACTCTTTAAAGAGAGAAGCTCCTAGCTGGTCTCCAAAGCAAGGTAAGTACATAGATAAGAAAAATTTGCAGAGATAATTAAGATGTTTCTTTAATTTTTATGTCTTTATTTTTATCCTTTTTATCAGTTTTTCCATACTCTCTTATAAAATATGCGTATTTAATTTCATTTCAAACAGAACCACGATTATGCAAATAAGTAAATAAATAATATCAAGTACACATTACAACATTTCTAACAAATTATGGGTCCGTAAAATACAAACAATTCTCCTTCGAAAATGTAGGTGTTGCAATTGTCATTTCAATTTTATTTTGACCTCTTTCCTCCTAGCAGAAATTGTAACTGACAGCTGGTGGTAATTGTTGTGTTGATTATAGGTGAGCATTGCATTGTTTAAATCTGCTATCAATTTCATGAATACAACTCAAAACTTGACTCTCTATGCAAAATTAATAATGCCTAGCATAAAAATCTCTGCAAAGTCTGATGGTTGAGACTCACCATGAAGAACCTGGTATTACTTTACTTGCTGAGAGTGAGGTCCTACTGTTGGTACCAGGACTCAGGTAATGAGACTAACTAACTTATCATACACATTAGACAGTTTTCATGCCTAATCTGCAGCACTGTTCATTATAAACATTCATTTTATAACTGCAACAGTTGTTTTATTTCCTAACATAACAGGAAAGGGTAAAACTCTGTAGAGCTGCATACAATATGTTACTGAAGCCATGACTTGAGCATTTTTATTATATTTTCTTGCACCACCTTTTCAACTTCACGAAGCAGATTGTGCATTTGAGTCTTACTCCCAGTTACAGGCATGAATTGGTTGCCTTGATTAACTGTCATGCTGTTAGTGAAACAAAAACACATCTGCACACTACTTGTAGTTCATTCTGAGGTTTTCCAAGCTGCTGATGAGCGAACTAGTTGATGCAGTGAATCTGCTGTTCCACCGCAGCTAACACTTCCTGCCATCAGGTTTTAGTTGCTACACTGTAATGGTGAAGAGATAGCCCTTCTCAATCTATCTGGTTTATGAGGACTTGAGAATTCTAGTGTCTTCACAACTTTCTGTTGTATTTTCAAGGTAATGATGTTACTGAACTTTTTTCTCTATCTGAAATATACCCTTTTGTTTCTTCTAGGTGCTTCTTCTAGGTACTTCCCTCCACTTAACATTTAAAATTTATATACTCAGTGTCATATTTGAAGAAAAATTAGATTTTAGTTTCATGCTTTTTCACAGTATTTACTACTCACGTCTGTTCTTGGTAACAGCAATACTGAGGTTCAGTTACAGTGGACACTGTACTTCATATCTAGTGCATTTTATAATTCAATGGAAGCAGGAACCTCCTAAACTGCAAATGGCATCAACAGAGTCATATATTAACAACCCAAGAAACTAGTAGCCCTCTAATTAAGTCTTAATGCTTCACTTTCCACAGTCACAGGTCTTTTCCACATCAGCCTGCTATTATTCACTTCCCCATTATAGTCCTTCACAGCCCAACCCTGCAGTGAGTCTTTGAGAAGGTGTAAATGAGGTGTCAAAACATATCCAGAAGAGGTTTACAAAACTCCTTGCTTCCCACAAAGTTTCCTGGTTGTTTTAGGTTATTTCATTCATTTTGCTGTTGTTCACTTTGCAATTCATCCTGGTTAGAAACTTGTTAGCTCTGTGGGTGTTGTACATGAGCAATGATCATGCAAGCAGTCCATGTGGGCCCAGTCTGCTTCCAAGAAAATAACATTTGACCACTGACTTCAAAGGTAATAAGACCAAGTCCTTCATAAACAGAAGCGCAGATGAACAGGAAGATAGAGAAGCAGAGATGTCTTCACAGGAGCAGTGAGAATAGACCAGTCCGGTGATTTACACTGTTCATCTATTATCTATTATATTGTTCATCTAAAAATTATAAATTTAATCAATTTTTATCCTGAATTATGTTCTATTTTTGTTGTAGTATCCACTGCTCTCTCCTCTTATACCCAGACAATCATGACATCAGATAAGGCTACCAGACTGGTCAAATATTAATTCTCCTTGTCAGATCCATGTTGACTACTTCTGATAACCTTCTCTTCCCCTTGTTTGGAGAATAAGTGAGAGAATATTTATTTTTGTACAGCATGAGTTGTTTCATCAGTTCATTCATAGGAGTGCCTAAAGTTGAAAAAAATATTACAGAAATACAATGCAACAATGGAGGAACATGAAACTTAAGACATGATTAAAAAAAGAGCATTTTTTGAACCATTTTTCTTATTACTAAGTCATGAATCGATCCAAACACTCTGTATTTCAAATGCATTTCATTATTTTGGTTAGTCAGGTGTGGTATTCTATCATAAGACATACCAGCTAAACTACAGTTAAAAACCCACCAAAACACTGATGTTCAGGCTAGTAGGATGCCACATTTATCCAACACAGTATCTAAGCACTGAAGCCCATGGCAGCACTTAATGTTAATGAAAAGCATTTCTGTCCGACCAGAGCTGCTTTTTCCTAACTAATTTCTACTCTTTATGAATCATCTTAGAGCTGTTCTAGCTGACTTATGTTTTGCAGTGTTTTTTTTTTCCATTTGTTTCTTTCCTGTTAACGAAAATTTGTGTTATAGTCTTGAGTTCCCCATTATGTAAATAAATTGATTTTTTCTCTTCACAAAGGGATAACCTACTTTATCATATTAAAACAAGGTCTTGTTCTGTGATAGATCTTAGGCCAATAGATGTTAATAGTCTTTCTGCCATTCACTGTATTGATTTTGACATATATATATTCTTAAGACAGATATGCTAACTTAGCAATGAACTGGATTTTGCAAAGCCGTACCAAACAGGTACTCAAAGTAATGTAATTTAAAAGGTTTTTCAAACTTAAAATGTATATTTGATACTTCATATTTCCAGTTTAACAAGCTTTTAGTTGATGTCCTCAGGATTTACTTTGTATTGCAAAATTTCCGTCTTCCAGAGGGAATTGTAAACTGCTGTTGTACTTCATCTAAAGGAAAAGATCTGATAAATACTGTAATGTTAGCCTTTAGCTGTATCAACCATAATTATTGATACCAACCACAACATAATTATGATACACCCTCATCCTATGAATGTTTTACTTTCAATTCCCAAGGGCATTTAAAACTTGGAACACTCTCTCTGTTCTCTTGAAGAAGACTGTTGATAGACATTTTTACTTTCTTGGCTTTGCTCTTTCTCTGACTGCTTCCTCTCCAGACAAAGCCCTACATTTCAGTTATACCATCTTCACACCTGTGTTTCAAGCCAAGTTTCTGAGCCAAAGGAGGAGAAGAAATCACTATCAGTAGTGTCTGGGCGTAGACACTGTATTGCTTCTTTCCTTTATTTTTCTTCTTTTTTCATATGTGTGTGAATGTTCTTGCTGGTCTTTCCTTACATAGGAATCCCTTTGTTTTGGTTTCATTTGAAAGTTTCCTGTGGCCATTTTTAGATGCTGGCTATTAAGTCAATGTCGCATATGCACATCAAGCTTACAGAGTTATAAGCCTTAGGATAAATGTAGTGATGCATATAATGAGAATTCCTAATCATTTACATTATTTGAACCTTCATATCCTCCATTTTCAATACTCCATGCTATAATGAGTATTGGGCTGTGTAGAATAACAATGTGACAAGTTAGTCTCAATAGAATCTCAGGTTCAATTGCATTGGAGGAAATATAGAAGTATCAGAAATGGCATTGTAGCTTTTGAGTCACTGACTAAACAGATAGCATAAGGTAAAAGAGGCTTTATTTTTTAACAACTTTAGTTAGCTATTTTATCACTGCAGTGGATGTGTCAGACAGCATTCCAAATGTTATTAGCTGTTAAGAGGCAAATCTATGCAATCGTTCTACAAATACAAATTGCAATTTATTTATTTATTTATTGCCCATATTTTCTTTCTTAGTTTTGATGAATTTTGTTTAGTATCAGAGTTGGGACAAAAATCTAAAGTGTCAGGTGAGCAGCACTTGCTTATTAGAGGAAGTTTCTTGTCAAGCCAAAAGCCTGTTTTAGAGGCTGTTATTGATCTTCAGACTGAGAAGATATGAGATGCCTGACCTTGACCCAAAGTGGGGATAGGTCAGGTTTTTTATCTTTCATTAGAAGTGGAAAAGTGCATTTTATAATGCTGTCAATACATGTTTCATAGATCATCAATCTTACTAGCATGCTATTCTATGCTTTGTATCGTGGTCATTTTCTGTGTCCTGCCTGACAAGACACATGTGCTGTAAATTCCATTTAATATTACATATTTCTTTTGCTCTTTGTCCATAAGAAGGTCATGACATGGTGATTAGTCCTCTGTCCCAGCAACAGAATAAAATCTTTGGCCCAATACTTTTAGTGTGCCTAGACTGTATATTTCAGTTTTTAAATACCTACTCATATTTATCCAACATGCCTTTTTTTCCCCCTTTTTTTTTTAAGAACTTTGTGGGTCTTTTGTTCTCGAATGCTAATGTCAGAAAGAGAAGGGAGAAACAGAAGGTACAAACTAACGAAGATAACAAAAACAGAGATTGAAGATAGGGGCGTTGATAATGTAATATTTAATATTATTTTGAAGAAACAGTAACAAATTGCATAAAAATTAAAAGTTTGTTTTCCCCCAAAGTCTAGAGCAAATCAACTGCAAGATTTAATTAGCAATATACAGTAACACAGTCTACATAAAGCGTCTTTGTTGATAACTGGAATGAATTAATATCTTTCACATTGTAAGTCAAAACTGCACAAGCTTTCTCTTTCTGATAATGTGGCAAAGGTAGTTTCACTTCCATCTATTAATGTCATCTCTAGAGTGTCTGCAAAATTTGCCAGAACTGATTAGAGCAGATATTAAATGATAATTGGACATTTAGTGCTCGTCAAACAGAAAGTGACAGATGGGCCACTAATTAAATTATAGTTCTGACATTATTCACAATGGTTTATGAATCTTCAGTAGTGACCTTCATGCATCTCTTCTCTCTTTTGGGGGATAAAAGAATGATAAGAAAAAAAAAAAGACACTGAAAAATGTTAACAAATACACAGAAATTGAAAAAAAACGTTTTGTTTTGTTTTGTTTTTTCTCTTATCAATCCTTTCACAGAACTAAATAATCATAAAACAGTGCAACAAATAATTTCATTCATATAAAGCAGCTTGAGTGGCTGGAGATGGGAAGAGATATGAATGGTGTATGTTTATTTTGATCAGTCTTTCACTGGGAAAACAAGAAATGTGTCTACCCTGATGCAGATCCTAGAAAGGGAAATCCAGTGCTTCTTGTAGTATGCTTTTCATTCATATTAACTCAAGATTACACCATCAACTATCTCTACCAGCTAAAAGAAAAGACTTCACTTAATAAAATAAAGGTGAAAGCCTGAAAGAGTCATAGCTGCTGAATCAGAGCTACATTTTCACTTCCAGTTAAAAACAGAAAATTAATTACATTGTAAATTTTGTTTCAAAAATATTACTTTATTATTTAGTCAATAGTTTTAAAAAGTAGTACCCACAGTACACAGTTATCATCAGTCTCCATGTTTGTGCAATTTATCCTCCAATATCTCCTTAAATAATATTCATATAAATAAAATTCAAAGAAACATATACTGAAATTTTAGTGTATTCAGATGGTTCTATACATTTACAACATTGTACAGAAATTATTTTATTGCAGATATTAGTATACATATGTATTTTGAGCATGTTTATATTGTTCTTTAAAGATAAACATTTACTGGAAAAACACAGTAGAAAAGTCCACGGACTTTTTTCTGTGATAAAAAGTGAGTACATCTTATTTAGGTAAGTAGTGTTACGCTGAGAGGGGACTTGTCCCAAGGAAAAAATTGATTCTATATGTTGTTGGAAATGTACTTGTTAATACTAGGAAATTTAGTCATGTTTTCAAGTTTCATAACAAATTACAAATCTGTTTGTTTGTTTGTTTTTTTAATTGCTGTAAATACAGGTATCATTCATAAAATCATTATGCACCTGTACCTTTCTACGTTTAATTTTTCCCTAGGTATTTTCTGATGGGCAGAAGTTATAATAAATATAGAAGTTGGGTCAGAAAAACAGACTAACAAAATCCTCTGAAAGAACAAACTTTTTTAAGGGTTGAAAATTCAAACACTATTCTGGACATATTTTATTAGCATATTTCATCTCTACACTATAGAAAATCTTTATATGCTGTCTGAACTGTGATTTTGAGAAATAATATTTTTTCTTCATGTGAATCTTGCTTTTTGGTGAGATGACTTAACTTTCAGTGATGCAATGAGAAGATATTGTTATCTTTAAATTTCCTGAGGTAACACACTTACTCTTGTTCATAAACATGCAAAACACATAATACTTAAATCCATATAAATTTCACAATAAAATAAGAACTCATACCAAACAAACCAAACAACCAAACAAAGAAAAAAAAGACATAAAAATCTAGGACTATGTACACATTTACAAAAAATACAGCTTATTTTTTAATTCTGAAATCTAATTGCCATTAAGTGCAGCTAATGTTAATAATGTGACATATCCTGAATGAGTTTTAAAGCAGCATCCAACACGAAAGATTAAAATTCTGAGGAAAAGTGGATTGTTACAGTTCTAAAAGAACTGTGCTCTGAGTTTCCAGGAGCCTCCTGTGGTGAAAGTCATTTCAGCTTAATGGAAAACTCCTTGATTCAATTATACTCAATGGACCTTTTTCTTCTCTCTACTAAACTGATATAAATGTGGAGTAACTGTCTTCAGTAGTTACTCTGAATTTATGCCCTGGCCCTCCTTAACTTCTGCTTCTGTTCCATAATGGGTAAGTAGTTTTGCTGAATATTTTTCTCCATATTTATTCTTATATCTTCAAGTTATTAACATGAAAAATTCCACAAATTGCTGCTCATCAGATCTGTCTTATACTTGCTAATTTCTGTTGTAGAATGCCCTTAAATTCATTACAATTCATTATAATTCATAACATGTTTAATACCCCAAAACTTTATTGTGCTTTAGAAATATTAAGGAGATGCAAACTCCTATCCAGTATTCAGTTTGAATTTAACCTACACTGTCAAAACTGTGTATCAGTCAGCATCCTCAGAATAGATCGATTCATTTGCACCTCAAAATACAGTGATTTAATATGTCCACAAAGTGACACAATATAACAAGTAGTACAGAACTTCCCTAATCAAAGCAGACCCCAAACTATTAGCAGGACACACCTCCTGGTTCAAATTTTTTTATACTAGAATAATGTCTGGCACTGTGTGGAAAGCAGAACATGAACAAATACCGCTACTTGAGTAGCTATACCGTGCTGTACTTGAGGCTAATATGACAGAGTTAATGTTCACTTCCCCTGTGTCTATCTTGTACTGATCTTAACTGATTTTAAAGAATTAAGCTTAAATTTGTGTCTTTGTGTTTGTACGTTGTGAAATAATTGCTATTCTACTCCCTACATCCATCCAGCCCAGTTGGCACATTTAAGGCTATATATCTAAGTCTGTGTTTAACACCCAGTGATCTTTAACCCACTTTTCCAGCTGATGTTACCATACATGCATTTACTATTAGCTTGCATCATCATATCAAGGTATGGAAAGATCATAAGAGCATGGAACAGGAAGGAAGAGGAAGCATGTCAGTCCTCAGACCTTGGTTTAACTGTAAATTTATCACTCCTATCACTCCTGTTAAAAGAGATGCAAGGTACATCAGTTATCACCTGCTATTATTCAGCACAAAATATCTCACTGTTTCTAGAAACAATCTCTCTTACAAATGTTCTAAGAATGGAGGCACTTCCATTTCAATCTTAAATAATTTTTCATGTCTAGATCTGATTTTCATGGTTTTTCAAGAGTGCCTTCAATCACAAGAGTACTGATGATTATGCAAAATAATGACTCAAAATTAAAGATGATGCATTTTTAATCTTTCTTCCTATATTCTCTGCACTTCTTAATTAATTTTCTCTAGTCACAACTGATAATATTTTCAATTTGTTCAGCAAGAGGGATTCATTTGATCAGCTTCTGAGAAAATTAGAAAGAATTTGGGAGTGAAGTGATGCTGTAAGTTCAAATTGACAATGGCAATTCATTGTTATCTGCAGGACTACTGATTTAAAAAAGTTATACAGTTGACCCAATAAGGTAACTTTCAGGAACAAAAAACTTAATCTTTTTCCTTTGCTTTTATATATATGTATATATTTTATATGGTAGATAAAAGTGTAATTAAAATGGGGAAAAATTGTTTTAATCATTAATACGTTTAGGCTTAAAAATGTCACAAAATTATTTTCTTCTGTCAAGGGGATACAGGCACAAACTGACATGACTTTCTCCTTTACTCCTGATGGGTCTAGCCCCATGAAGAGGGTAGATCAGAAATAAGATATAATGAGACTTATACACCTGTTTATAAGGCCTTTGTGAAAACGATCTGAAATTATAGCCTGTAATTTTTTGAGGTCGATCAACTTGACTTAAACCCTTTTGCTGACATCTTGTTTTATCCTGTATCTTGTAGCTGGTAGACTGCTAATTGAAATGTGGGTCTCTACTTCGTAAAAAACAGTGAAAGTGTCAGTTACATTTTTTCATCTATTTTTAAGACATCTTAGAAAAATCAATGTTCAATCTAGACTCTAATAGAATAAGTCAAGATCTCTATCCAATTTAACTATTCCTTTGTTAAATGCCAGGATTTTTGAAAATTACAATGTGTGTACCAAATAATATATAGCTCCAGCACTGAATTAGCATCAAAGACACTGGAGTATTTTTCATTTGTTGACTAGAAAAATGGATATATCTTTTTCAGAGGTCAGGTAGCACTTCTGTGGAAATGACCACTGTAGTGTCCTATACATTAAATAATCATATATATTAATAGACTGAGCTTCACAGTGACGTGAATTTGAACTTTAACATATTAGATTCTCCAAGATTACTAACTAAAAGTACTCAGAGTTGAGAGTAACTTTGGGTTGTTTTTTTTTTTTTTCTTTTTTTTTTTTTTTTAATAATGAAATACACCTCCATGACCAAGAATACTGGAATAATGTATTTTTCACTTATGTCTTCTTGGTAGGAAAACTGTAGACTGGAAGTGGACAAAGGAGATAAGCCAACAGACTGTGTGGTAAAGACATAAGGTGAGTGAAACATACTGAGGCACAGGAGAACCTGACCAAAAGAAAAATAACAAAACTGGGTTAATAAGAACTGCCAGTAGATATTCCACTGCTTCAGTAGTTTCCCTGAAACACCTTTATTTTGGAACATTAATAGCAATTTAATAGAAGTACATGAAGCAACAGTGTAAATACATGTGTTAGGAGAAAATGCATTAGTTAGGAGAAGATTCAAAACAGTACAAAATGAGAGATGTGAATAAGAAATTTTCAACATATAAAATTACAATAAATTTTATTAAAGGCAGAATTTGGGAGCTGGAAGTGATTACTGGAATTCTTCAAAAAATGTTTTTGTATGACCTCATGTATTATTTTGATTAGTTACCTTATCTTAAAGTGAATTATGTTAGGTAAAATGCTCAGGCACGGCACAGACCTGTAAGACATGATCAGTATAGAGGAGAAGCAGGGTGTCCCACTAAAAAAACAAACAAAAAAGGAATGTGCAGACTGAGATATGTAGCAGTAAAATAGGATTTTATAGGACCAAACAACATCCAAGTTCAGTATTATCAGGGAATTGATCGATTAGAAATGAAGAAAGAGAACTTTTTATATTAGTGATAGGGTGGTAATAAGCTCTCAATGTGCTATAAAAGTGTATAAATAAAGTATAAATAAATAAATAAAGTGTATAAATAATAAAGTATAAATATCATAGCACAATTCTGACTATTGATAATAGAAGAATAGTATTAATGACACTGAGATAATAAAGTCATAGAAAATCTGAATGAAATATGAATTCAAGTGGGTTAGTAACACAGCATGTACCGAGAGGTTCTGTTTAAATGTAGGAAAGTACATTGGGACTGTCTACAACATTTTGACTTGTTTAGAGATCATATATAGGGAAAGATAAATCAAAAAGTTGTAATGGTGTAAATAATATGATGACTGACTAACAAAAGAGGGATGAAATGCTTTTTGAGAAGAAAGACCTTAAAGAAGTGTGAAATGTCCCACATAATATGAATGATTTAAATGTCAGATACAATCAGAGATTGTTATTAGGTTCTTGAATAAGCTTCTGCTATTTCAATCTGAAACAATAGAGAATAAAGTTTTTAATCTACCTAAAGAATGATATTGATCCAATAAACTTCCACAAGCTTCTTATCCTGCCACATATGTGCAGAAAAGTTAGACAATAATGTCAAGGACAGAAAGAATGTGGATGGTAATATTGGCATATATAATAGGAACTAATTGGACTCTTAGAATTTTAGCCTCACATCAACCTTCAATCTTTTTCTTCCTCCAGGTTAGGTTATGTACAGCCCATTTTAATATACCAACTTCTTTATTGTAATTCTGTGAGTTCTAATTACTTTTGTAGGAAGATGTTGAAATAAAAGTTCCTACTCTGAATCTTGAATTTATCATGCTCACTGAGATCATTATTAAAGATTTTTTTTCTTAGAAAAGAGTGTATGTTATGAATTGTGTTTCCATAATAATATATGAGTCTGTTTCCAGGGATAACCTATGGCATACACATATGGATTAACAGAAGCAATTATCTTGGATATAATGAATCACTGTCATTGTAAGAAATAAATAAACATCACCCAAAAATTCTTAGACTTTTTACTCTGATATCTCGGGATATTTGTGATATTTGTCATTTTATATTATATTCTTCGAAATCTAAAATTCTTGAAGTAGTTTACTCTCTCAAGCAGTAAATGTTGATAAGTATAAAAAAAGAAAAGGAGAGGTATATGGAAAACTGAAGTAAATTGAGCATTTTTAATAACCAAACATACAAAGAAGAAATCAGGCTAAAATGTAACTGTGATTCTGCAATGTTTAGTAAACGCCAAGGAAAAAGTTTTACAGGAATTCATGTAAGTCTTGTCATGTCACCTAGGGCTGATATTGCAAGGTAGTATTTTTTCTAACACATTGCTCCTCCAGAGCTTAATGCAATGTGTTTATGCAGTTTCGTATTGTGAAGAAAATCAGTAAAGAATTTGTTCCTTCTCTTCAGTTTAGCAACATACTGACAGTATACCCAACTGCCATAATACCTACAATGCAAAGGCACAATATATAATCCCTCTGTTTAGATATCATATATTTTGGTCTTCTGTTCATCAAGAGAAGACTCATCCACTAAATTTTCCTGTTCTTTTTGAACAAACTTTTTTTAATTACCAGTACCTTGAGCTGTGGCAAAAAGAGAAATATATGGCTTTCCAGATATACACAAAATGGAATAATTCAAAGCATTAGGCTAAAAAAAGTCTTATCTTTGTAATGCTTCAAAGTATTCAAGGTAATGAAAGAAATTATGATAAACATTTCCCTTAGTCAGAGCCTGGATCAAACTGACTCTAGTCAACAGTAACCAAAGGAAAGACCCTAATCCTTATTCAAGACCGTAAAATTTCTGTATGATAAATTCAGAAAAAAAAGTAATTGACTTCAAGTTCTGCAATTTCATTCAAATATAAAAGGTGATTTCATAATGGATCATAACTTTCTCAAAAAAATTATGATCCTTGTGATCCAATAATATCCAGGAAATAAAACACTGAGAAATCATTATTTTATAATTTTTAATTCCACACTAAATTCTTTTTCAAAGGATCAGTTATAAAATTACAAAACTGATGTAGAAGGCTATAATACATTTAGTTTGTTCCCGGTTTCAACCTGCACAGTGCATCTCTTAAGCATTAAATGTTAGTGGTAAATTGCAAGTAGTGTGTCTCTCTTTTTTATTTTTTTAAGTGATAGAAACATGGGAAGTGTTACTGGGAAATAGTTATGCAAGCGTATTGCCTTTTTAGAACTAATTACACCAGACATGTTATAGCAAAAGAGATGTCAGTGCTATTTTCGGAAAAGTCTGTAAAATAACTATATTGCTTCATGAAGAGCAAATCTTGCCTAACCAACCTGTTGGCCTTCTATGATGGAGTGATGGCAACAGTGAATAGGGGAAGGGTGACAAATGTCATCTACCTGGACGTCTGCAAAGCCTTTGCATTGGTCCCTCACCACATCCTTTTCTCTAAATTGGAGAGGTATGGATTTGAAGGATGGACTCTTCAGTGTATAAAGAACTGGTTGGCTGGTTGCAGCAAAAAGGCTGTGATCAATGGTTCTATGTCTGGGCGGAGGCTGCTCCCTAAAGGTCAGTCGTGGGATGGGTCACATTGTGGCCTTCCAGTACTTGAAGGGAGCATATAAACAGGAGGGAAAATATTTACATGGGTAGATAGTTACATGACAAGGGGGAATGGTTTTAAACTAAAACGGGAGATTTATGTAAGACATTGGGCAGAAGTTTTTCACTCAGAGGGTGATGATGCACTGGAACAGGTTGTCCAGAAAGGTTGTGGATGTCCCATCCCTGAAGGCATTCAAGGCAAGGCTGGATGTGGCTCTGGGCTGCCTGGCCTAGGGGTTGTCAACTCTGCCCATGGCAAGGGGGTTGAAACTCAATGATCTTTGAGGTTCTTTCCAACTCAGGCCATTCTAGGATTCTATGATTCTAGACCAGTAACTTCTAAGCACTGTGGAACAAACTGATTTATTTCCTGCTTTTTCCTTTATTACTTTTTCCCACTGTACTGAAAATACTTTACTAGCACTCTGTTTAGGAATGTCAATGGTTTGTGCAAATAATATTCTATGAAAAAAATTGTGATTATTGGTTTAGAGGTAAGGTAGTAAGAGGATCAAAAAAGAATTATAATCCAAAAGGATTCTCCAAGATTATGAGGAGTCAACTACTAAGCTTAGTGCTGTGCCATTTCTTCATTTGATTACATGAACTTTGTTGATTTATTTCCATTTTATTTATAGCATTAATTGTTTCTCGATTTTTTATAACTACTCCGTAAGAGTGAATAAGATAAAAGCAGGTTATGAGGTTTTACAGATAAAACCTCCTCTGAAATAATTTAAAACTCAGTTGATATTGAGATTTGTGGTTGAAAAAATTAATAAGGCTCTTAATTTTCACAACTGTACTTGATTCAATTGGACTTCACGTTTATAAATACTTGTCATGCTACAATATTTACCCCATAGAAGACTTGAGTCTTCCCTCTTTAAACTGAACAAAGCTTTCTTGAGCACTGATAAGAATACACTGAATTGAACCTTATTACAGTTTTATTCTTTCTTTTCCCTGAAAAACAACCTTTCTTTTTTGTATTTCTTTTCATGTGCAGATTCTGGATTTTTATTACCTTTATGTATCTATCTATCTATCTATCTATCTATCTATCTATCTATCTATCTATCTATCTATCTATCTATCTATATCTATCTGTCTATCATCTATCTAATCTATATCCCATTTCTCTTCAATTAGAAAATAAACAAACAATTTATCTAAATCTCATCTGTATAAGGATACTGAAGCAGAAAAGGTACTTCAGTCTTATCAGATCCAAATGCTATGTAACTGCTGTTAAGGAATGCTTTGCAGTAATTCTTTCTGGAAAGCAGGCATGTACAAGCAGTTGAGAGGATATTTAAAACACAATTCAATTTGAAAATAATTGAGCAACTTTCACTGTACATAATGCTCTATGCTTACAGTCCCTGATCATTTGATACCAAACTAAATTTGCTATTACTGTCTCACATTCACTGTTGTTTTGGTTTGGGGTTATGCACTCATGGGTTTTACCACTTTCTCTGATGGCATGCAATCCACACAAATATGCAGGTTATATGAACTACTTATAAAAGATTGCCACAAATTATTTAGGAAACATAGGCTAGTACTCATATCTGAATTGCTTTTTGAGTATTAGTGCTATAAAACATAAAACCTTCAGTGCCTGATCTGAAAAGCAGAGAGGCTGGATTTCAGATTGGGAAATAAGAGAAAATTAGGAGGTTAAAGCGATCCAAACAGAGTGAATTGCACCTTTTAAATTTTCCTGCTGGATTCAGTTCCAATTTCATTCTTGTTTTTATTTATTAATTAATTTATTTTTGTGTGTATGTCTTATGCTCTTAGCCCCATAGACAGTTTTCTGTTTTATTGGTAGTAGGGAAAAATTGCATCTCTGTTTCCCTGAGGGATATTTCTTAAAACTTATATGAGTAAATTTCAAGTAATACACAGTTTTCTTGAAAGTTGTTGCAATTTGATATTTGTATTTGAATTTTAAGAGAGCTTAGAAAGAGCCATTTGGACCTTAGGCATATATTACTGTCTATTTCTGTGATAATGAGATATCCTGTGTTTTCCCCACTCAGAATACAGATCTTGCTGAGAGGTCTCTTATTTGTACTTATTTTTCTTGCAGCTACTCAAGTTCACAGAATAAATAACATTTACAAATTATAATTTCTTTTAGACTTTGTGCACATGGTAGCTGCAGAATAGAAATGACTGGCTATTTATTTTATTCCATCAGAATATAAAAAGAGCAACTGAACCAACAACAGGCTACATTACTTCAGTCAGTGTTCTTGACACTGCTAGGCACATCACCTAGCACAGGTGCAAGGTCAAGGGAGCAGAAAGAGTTGTATGTTTGAATTTACAAAGAAAGAAGAAATGTTTTAGCGATCTTTAAAAAAGTAGTTATTAGAACTCATTAAAATTTTTTGGTACTATAAATTATGTCTATGTCATCAATGACTTCAGTCCATTTACTTCCACGTGTCCATTAGAGTTTGACTTACAAGAAATTCACTCTCATAATCCTTCTTAGAGTTTAGAGATAGGGATTATGACAATAAAGAATACCTGGATATTTATACAGCAGCAAGACTAAATATGAGAACTAACGAAGACAGTTAAGAGGTGTTAGATTTGTGGACTGAATTGGTACAACATTAAAAGGCCATAAGAAAAATGATTTTAGGGGAATGGAAAAAGAAACGATCACCTTTGCCATTATTGGAAAAAAAAAAAAAAAACTAAAAACAAAATCCAACACAAAACATAGATAAAATTTCCTTTTGTTTCATGCTCATAATGGTATGAATTACAGTTGCACACATATTTGAAAATAGCCCCTGCATACAGAAAAAACATGTACTTTCCAAGAGCACAAAGGAGACGAAATATAAAGGTAAATCTGTTAAAATATAGATACAGACAAAGGTATATTTATTTAAGTGGTATGCTGCATGTAAAACTGAGCTCAAGCAACTTGTTTATAAAGGCAACATATTCCTCTTGCACTGAGCTAACAATTCCAACATCCCATTCATTTAATTCCTGAACATAAGATACTGTACTGGAGGCTAAGGCAGGGCTGTGGTCAGCCACGTGAAATCAGTCGCATATGGTTCAAAAATTCTCTGTATCAAATGATGTTATAGCTGATAAAAACATTGATATATTTAAAACAAATATTGCAGAAGGAAATTTCTGTTCCAGTCTCTCATGATAGGAGTAATTATATATCCAGAATTTAAGTAAATACTATGAAATAATCACCTAGGCATTAGGTGTTGTATATGAAAGACAAAACCAGCATAAGAATGATTCATCTCTGTGTATCTCAACTACGTATCTGCGGATCCAGTTGTACACCCATAATTTAAACTAGACATCTCTTTCCTACAATTGTACTTTGCTGAGGAAGATATACAGGCATGCTGGTGCATCTGGGCTCCCCGGTTCAAAAAAGATTGGGATCTCCTAGAAGGAGTCCTTTGGAGGCCCAAAAAGATGAAAAAGGCATGAACCAACTCCTGAATGTGGAAAGACTGAGTAACTTGAGTCTATTCAGCCTGAGGAAAAGAAGACTGAGAGGGAATCTGATAAATATTTATAAGTATCTAAAGGGAGGTAGGAGGCAAATGGATGAGGCCAGGTTCTTCTTGGTGGTTTGTAGTGATAGAACAAGGAGTAACATCCTAAAAATTAAACATAGAAAGTTATGATCTAGCATGTGAAATACCTTCTTTATGGTAAAGGTGATGGAGCGCAGGAACAGGCTGTGGAGTCTCATTCTATGGAGATATTGAAGAACTTTTTGGATGCCTGCCTTTGCCCTATCATAGGGAACCTGTGTTGGCAGCAGAGTTGGACTCTAAGGTCTCTTAGGTTCCCTTCCCATTCCTGCATTTCCGTGATTCTGTGACAAAATAATTTCACTATTATGCACACTATCACCAAAAACAAAAACATACTTTGTTCTTTGTCATTAGCTTTCTCTCCTCAAATATCTGACTTACAGTCAATATATGAAAAGGCAGGGCACTATGATGGGACTGATGTTATAAAAAGGATGGAAATATTCTTCCAAGAACTAACTCACATCCTTCCATAATGTCATAACCAAAACTGCTGTCTACGTTTTCACAATTTCAAGATTATTGTTTCAGGATAGATGTTTTCCTGACAATATTAAGAAAGAAGTGCAAAAAAGCCTTCAAATAATACTTTGCAGTGAGTTCTGTGCTTTGAACTTACTTGGCAAATGGGGTAATTACTTACATTGCAAATGGGGTGATGTTCTCTTTGTCAGAAACAGCTGAGATAACTTTTAGGAGATTTTAGGTGAAGAATTTTTTAATTCGCAATTGCACAATTACAGCTTTTGCACCTTTGTCTCCCCCAAACTAATCTGTATTGTTTTCCCATTGGCGTTGTACTCCATGTTCACAGTCTTATCAGATTTACATTTGTTAATTACATTCTGACACTTGCTGTTTCATATTCTACCTTGTCACCAGCGAAGGTTTACATTTGTAAATTACATTCTGATTCTTATTCTTTTTTGCCACCAGACTGTCACCATCCTGTTGTTTCCAAGATGTCACAGAACTGTTCTTATTGTATTAGCATGGTGTTTCTCTCTCAGGCCTCTTCCCTTCTCTCCAAAGGACACTTTGGTTTCTGATGCCTCTTCAGACTGGCAAGATCCAATTTGCCCTCAGTTCTTTTGGCATTACGTGCAACAAAATGTTACGTATATGTTCTTACTGTATAAGCATAAATGTTACTAGTTATACTTATATATTGCTAATCATTTTCCAGTCTTTATTTCTAATTTCTGTGATGCTAGATGGCCGCAGAGACCATGCAACAAAATTCTTATCTTGTTCTTATGCAGAATCAGCATTCTATTCCCACATCTTTTCTACATTCCGCACTTACACAGTGTTTTTATATAGAGACAAAATATTGCTACAGGATCCTTTTGATCATTCACTATTTATGTCAAATATAAGTGCATTTTTTTCATCATTTGAAAAAAATGTCACTTGACCATTTCAAAGCTGAGAGGTCCCCTGGACTCTTACTACCCTTCGTACTGATGGATGTCAATGAGATGTTCAGGAAACATGGTTTAATGAAAAGCAATTGGCTTTAAGAGATTTTTCTCCTGTTGTTCTATCTACTGAATAATAGCAAGGCTTCAGACATTCCAGTATAAACCAGAGCAGGCCATATACTTTGTTGCACAGAAACATCTTTTACAGCTTTGTTCCGAAAGCAATTAGGGTATGATCAAAGAAAAATTGTACTATGAAATGTATATACTTTTAAAAATCTGTTTTTCTTCTTTAACTGTGTGAGAAGCTATAAAACCATAGAATGGCTTAGGTTGAAAGCAACCTTAAAGATTATTGAGTTCCCACACCCTGACATGGTCAGGGCTGCCATCCACCAGATCAGGATGCCCAGAGGTCCATCCATCCTGATCTTGAATACCTCTAGGAATGGGGTATCCACAGCTTCTCTGGGCAGCCTGTAAGAGCACCTCACTACCTTCTGAGTAAAGGATTTCATCCTAACATCCAATAAAATTCCCTTGAATGAATATTTCTCTTGAATTGCTCCTACTATCCAAGTCTTTGCTCAAACTGTAAATAATGTAATATGTTAAGAATGTCTTCGAAGTAAACATAACAAATAAATGCAGATGTTTAAAAAGAAATGTTAAACAGGCTGGTTTTTTTTATTCTCCAAGTTAAGGTACGTTTTTAAAAATAATGTTGCTTACTTGTTGGGAAAAAGTATCAAATATAATTCTGGATTTATTCTTTCATAACATCTTCAATTTAATATTTTTTTTTATTTCTATCGAGGGCTTGCTAATGGACACAAAAGGATTGAAATAAAATGGCCTGTTTTATACTACAGTTTAGACTAAATTAAGCAATGGTGTGGTTTTTTACACAACTCTAGAAAAAAAGCAGAAAACCAAACCAAAACAAAAAAAATACCCTCATTTCCTGGTGAATCAAGAGTTTTGAAATTATCTAGAAATAATCCATACTCTCTGTCCAGCGTTTGTATGATTAAATATAAGCCAGTTGCTTCTTTGCAAGGTATATGACTGTGCCACTTTGTCCAAGGTGTTATTCCCCATCTCTCAGCATTAAATTACTTAATCTGGTTGTTTCTGAGCCAGTATGTTGGTTTAAGCACATTACTGCATACTAACAAGGCAATTTGCCTTTTGGACAGGCTTGACTCTGAGCTACTGGAGTACAAGAAAAAGCAGCGAGGTTTTTACATGGATACCAAAGTTGGTTTTTTTTGTTTTTGTTTTAGTTTGTAATGTTGGTTGGTCGGTTTGATTGTTTGTTTACTTTGTGATTGAAATAGATCAAAACCATGAAACAATTTCTTCTTCAGCTATCACCAGCGCCACAGCTGTAGTTTGCAGATCTTCAGAGGTACTCCACAAGGCCAAGTTAGTCCATGTGTTTTCCCTTGGAGATTAATTATTTCAGAGGAACTGTGCGATGTATTCTTGATAAAATGATTGGAAATGATGAGCCTAGCACCCATTCTTCCCAGCAGCATATAAATCTTGTTAATGAAACTTAGTTGTAACCAGCAGAATGAGTTTGGGTACTCCAGAGCTTTGTTCCTTTTTCTGTATTTACTAAGTTTGCAGCTCAGTGAGCAAAGGGAAAGGGAAAAAAACAATAGTTTTTAACATTTCATTGTTTTTTGCTAGTGTGAAAATTAAATGACTTACTGATTGAGAAGGATCATGAGATTTCCTATGTAGTACATTTTCAAATTAGTTTCTTAATCCTGAAGTAAATAATACGGACAGGTATATTCTGTATATTGTAAAATATTGCTAAAGGCAGTTAGGCAAATGGAAGGAAATATGATATACTTTGAGGCAATTGTAATTTAATATGCTTATAATAAATTTACATAGCTACTGAAGAATCAATATTCTAGTCTACAGAAAAATACTGTATTCAGTATCTACTGATTTGATAACAACTCTGAAGTAAAGAAATTAATCTCTACATATCTGGTTTTGTTTTGTTTTGCTTTGGTTTTTTTTGAGTTTCCTCTGAGATTAGAGCAAGTATAAATATGTAAAGTAAAATAAGCTAAAGCTAAAAAACTTCTAAAACATCTACAGCTATGAAACAAAATACCCTACAAAACAATCAGCATAATTTCAGAGCTGTTAAAATCTAATAAAAATCTTTGATTCTAAATCCTTTGTGATTACAAGATTTTCATTAAAATAAGTTTTAACCTATTTGATTCAACAAAACAGTCACAGGTAGGCTGGGGACAAATTTGCTCCAGATTTCCTAAAATTAGTAGAAAATATTAAAAGTCTAGAATTATTTTAAAGCTGAAGAAAATTCACTACATAAATAAAATTAAAAAAAAAAATGGGATGGTAGGACAAGGATTTTTCACACCAAAGAGAAAAAAAATTGAGATACATTAATCAATGAATGTTTAGCTGTCACTTTCTATGGAGTCACTATTTAACTCGGTATTTCAAATTCAGTCAACAAATGCCTACTTATGAATTCTGAGTCAACTAAAATCTATTAGAACTTCGTATTTTCTAGAAACAGTTTTTTCTACCATTTTTGAAATAAGCCAGTGACCACAATTTTTTTCCCGATAAATGTTGTATATGTAAATTAATACACAATTTATTTTTCTTTCATTCATAAAGTCTGATATTAAAATAGGATTAAATAAATATTTTCATTTCATGTTAGCTCTATACAGGTTATTTGCATCAACAGCAATGACAATGGCATAAACCCTGATAATGTGAATTTTTAAATCTTGACTTACTAATTGAAGGCCAAAATCTCTTGAAGAAGAGATTTGAGGATTAATTTTTAAATCAGTTTTTAATCTGCTTATTCAGTTTTCATTACTCTGCAGTAAAAATTTAAAATGAAATGTATAGTACTTAACTTTAATAATTTTCCAGTTTTCAATACATCAAATCCCAAAGAGCCAAAAGTCACTACATTTCTCAAGCATATTATGTGGAAAAGAACACAGTTTACATCACTTTACATATATTTTGTTTGAAAGTCAGTCTGTCAGACTTTTAAAAACTTCATTGCTTAAAAAAATAGAAACTCACTGATTCTGTAAACAAGAAATCTAAGTTTACAGTGTGACGTGACAGAAAATATTTCTCTAGTAGACTACTCTTCTATTTGTTCTATACCACAAATCAAGGAGAAACGTCTCACATTTAATCATTACTATTATTTTTTAAGACTTGTTTGCATAGTTTCATTGGTAAGAATTGAATGCTATCCATCTGAATCAGTCAAGTACTTTATCCTGTTGTTTCCAAGATGTATCGGAACTCTTCTTATTGTATTGACATGGTAATTCTGTCTAAAGTCTCCTCTCTTCTGTCCAAAAGACATTTTTTTTGTTAAGCAAAGAGAACCGGAGGTGTCAAGTCTTCATGATGCTTCTTCAGACAAGCGAGTTCCAACTTGCCCTCAGTTCCTTTGTCATGTCATGCGACAAAATACTACGTATATATTCATACTGTCTAAGCATAAATCGTTATTAGCTATACCTGTATACTGCTAATCAGTTTCCAGTCTTTATTTCTAATTTCTGTGATTCTAGATGGCTGCAGAGACCATGCAGTAAAATGCCTATATTAGTCAGAAACAACATTCTATTCCCACAGAAGGGACCTTGAAGATAACATTCCAACAACCCCATTGTGGACAGTGTTGCCATTCTCTATATTAGGCTGTCCAGGGCCGCATCCAAACTGGCCTTAAACACCTGAAGAGATGGAGAGTTCACAACTTCTCTAGGCAACCTGTTCCAGTGCCTCAGTGCTCTCTGAATGAAAAATTTCCTCCTACTACCTTATCTAAATCCCTCTTCTTTTAGTTTAGGAATTTATATTACTGAGTGAACAGATAAAAAATGTTTTTAATATATTAGATTCTCATAGCCAGCAAGTTCCATGAAATTATGATCTTCAGCTTTTATGAATCAACAGAAACTGGAAGAGACTTTTCTCTGTGTGTAATATTTAAAGAGTGTCATTGGTTTTCCAAATTGTTTCTCTCCTCTCTGAATGGCCCTGTTGCAACTGCTTCCGATTAGGGAGTTGGCCTTTTCAAGATATATTGCTCTGTTCACAGATCTTTTTCTGAAAGCAAAGAACTTTCTTTTCTTAACCTTAGACTGTCCTTGCTTTTATGATGCACAGTGTTAAATTGAAAGTAGCTGAGATGTATGAGCAAGGGTGACTTTTTTTTGAGGGGAAACTACTGAAAGCCAAAATTCACTGAAGTCACAAAAAGTCCTTTCCATGTAGTTCTTTCCTTACATATTTTCTTTGTCTTTGAACTGAAAATAGCAATATTACTCTAATTCCAAAGTTTTGCAGTTCACTGACACCAAGAAATATCATTCAAATTACACAGAAGAGGCAAGCAATTATCTTGCTTGCTAAAACAGGATCTACATCTATTTTCTTCAGAGTCTATGTGCATAATTGCATTTAACCACTTCATTACCAGTTCTCACTTTGAGCACCCTTTTCCATGAAATCATGATGGGTTTTTTTAGTTGTTTTAGCTTTTTGTTGTTATTGTTTTTGTTTTTGATTTTTTCTTTTTACTTTTTTTTTTTTCTGTCCTATTTTCTGTCACGTTTGAAACACAGTTGCTTAGATCCACTGGTGATTTTGTTACATCATTTCTATGCTGGTAGCAGCTTGAATTAACTGTTTTTTGAAGAAAGGTGACTTCAGGCATGATTGTCTTTTATTGTTACCTTAACATGTCATCATCTCTTTGAGAAATGGCTTACTTGCTATTTTTGTACCTTCTTGGGTGCATCCCAGGCATGCATGTGTGTATCATTTCTACAAGGTTTTGCTTCATTATTCTGACTAGTTATGAAAAAGTTCACTTTTTACAAAATACTGTGTTTCCTGCTTTCTACTTCTACCTGGACCTCTTGTTCTTGATGTTATGATCTCTCTCCCTGTGTTACCATGTTACTGAATGTTATGCCTTGTGCCTAAACAACTGCAGTAAGAATAAACTGCCGACACTGCTATTTCTGTCAGTTCCTAATTTCATCAGGTAAACAAAACAGAAAAGCAAATATTCACAGAAAAATCTTCCCCAAGATCTGCCTAGATGAGAAGAGTTGAAAAAATGTAAAATTTCTAGGCAAAACACAAACAAAACTAAGTGGGAATAGTGGTGAAACCAGTATGCTCTACAGGGAGTGAAAGAGACAGAAATATATTGTGAAGGCAATTTCCACAATGTCTCACAGAGATAATTTGTCCTTAAACTGTATAAACATTCTACCTACTACACTGAGAACTCACCATCCACACACAAAGTGATTTGTTTACTTATTTATTTTTAGAAGAGCTGTGTAAAATTTCTGTTGGAATGTTTCCTTCATAGTATCATGCAACTGGCTTGTTTTAGGTACCTTTTCTAAAATGTGATGAATTCTACCCAAGATGCCTTTAGCTATTGTGGCTAAATCTCTATGATCTTTAAAGTAACTCTGATCTTAGTCAACTAAATCTTTGCCTGATTCTGAAAGACCTGTATGCTACTAAAAAACTGGGAGGATCAGAGGAAGGAGGGGAAGGAATCTTTCTGAGACACAG
The DNA here is from genome assembly GCA_036925125.1 of Oreortyx pictus. Taxonomy (NCBI): domain Eukaryota; kingdom Metazoa; phylum Chordata; class Aves; order Galliformes; family Odontophoridae; genus Oreortyx; species Oreortyx pictus. The sequence continues at coordinate 24,794,302 of JAUPFR010000007.1, forward strand.
CCTCCAATGAGCTTTGTTTTAATTCGCAATGTGTGAAAATCTTTCTTTTGACTCATTTGGCATTTTTGTTTTGTTTTGTTTTGTTTTGTTTTCTTAAGCAAGATATGTTCTTACTTGAACAGGAAAAAGTGAAAAATTGAGTCTAAGAAAATATATTTGCCTATTTCCAGGTCTTATTCATCTGTGTATATATTTGTTGTTTTTGTTCTTGTTTTGGGTTTGATTGTGCCTCATTTAGTTTTGCCTGTGTGTGAGATCTCAGGAATAATGGTTCAAAGAATAAACCTGGTTTCAGTTGAACCTAATGAGAATCCTATCTTTTAAAACAGTGTATTCCTTGTGTCATTTATTGTCTCGGGGAAAAGTAGAAAAATTAAGCACATGCATGCACGCACACAAAGGAGGTTTTTTTGTGGTTGCCTGCTTGCTGAAAAGGGATAGGAGTAATTTTTTAAGGATTTAACAACTGAAATATTTGGGACCACATTTCTTCTCAAAACCATTCAGATTTGTCATTGTCAACATGTGAATGGTTTGGGAAAAGAATGAGATTCAGCAGCTCTGTTCTAAATGTATTGCACCTGAGGAGTGGTTTATCTGTGTTCATAACTGACTGTGCATTTCACAGCAGTCAGCAAAGTTTTTTATGTGTAGAGTATGTAAGTGGTTTCAGAATCAGGTTCCTTGAAGCCCTGTTATTCACAGTTTGAAGGCTTCTAAGATTTCTTTGTATGGAGGGAAAAGGTAGAGAATGTTTTAAAATAGTACTTATTTATTACCATTTGCAACAATGTTTTTATTGATTTGAGAGTTTTAATTAAAAATCAAAAGATTAAAAATTGATGTTGATATCTTAAAGATTTTTTCTAACAATGAATTTAGACAGTATTTTGGAAATCAAAATTAGAGTTTTGATTTTAATTAAGCCTTAGTTCTGAATTTTGAACTGTGTTGCAGGATCCCCTACAAAAAGTGTGGTAGTTTATATACTTTTTAGAATATGTCACAGCTCCTTCTGTCAGTAGCATGACTCCTACTTTTTATGCACTTTCTAAGCCTCCTTTGCGTTCTCAACCTTCTTTATGCAAGTCTTCCTACTGCAGGTACAATTTTGAACTTTGTTTCTGATTCATTCTTAAAAGCACCTTAAACAAACTAAGTGATCTTAAATGGGCCATTCAGCCCAAGTAGTCAAAAGTAGTTCAGTTTTATTGTACCTACCTTGCTTCTTCTACAGTGTTGACTGCAGTGCATAATGTTTGCCTACAAAAGTTTCCAGGCTTTTAACAAAGTCTGGGAGTAGGAATGTCATCTCACCTAACACAGACCTTTGGGCAACCAGTTCTCAGGACTAAATCCATATGTCATCCATCAGTGATACGTGAAGGTAGTGTGATCTCTAAGCCATTTTCCATCTTAATAGCTGAGGTGAGAAACTCTCCATTTTACATGTAGGAAAATGTGGTTCACAATATGAATTCTCAGATACTCAAAGGCACTGAGAATCATAAGTCCCCTAGCAAATCCCTCTGCTGGTGAGTAATCTAAAATCAACTGAAAAATCCAGGAAAGAACTCAACAATGTCCTTCTTGAAGATTCCAAATTATTTTCTGTGAGTATTGAAATATGTTGGTTAATGTATTGGTGGTAGCCTTGTTCCAAAACTGAATGTCTACTTGAGGCACACAGCCAAGGGTTTTAAAACACTAATCACACACTACCAGCTGCAGGCAATCATTCAGATTTCCCCATCTCTCTGAAATGATAACCACAGTGTGGTGCATGCGTGTCTATTTTTGTCTGTAGAGATACACAAGATTGGTTTAAGAAATGCTTCTTTCATATGTATTTTTTTGTTGTTGTTCAATTAAGTTTTTCATGTTGCTATCTTTTCTGTTCAAAAAGAACAAACGAAACAGAATGCTTTGAATAAGTTTTTAATTCACTTTTATTGAAGGCTCAGTGACTGGACACAATATTTGCACGGTGAAAAACCCATATACTTATATAACATTGGATTGGTGTTAGACTGTGTGATTAGCTGTGCTACATTCAATCCTTTTTTTCTTTTTTTCTTTTTTCTTTTTTCACTAACTGGAAGAGGAAAAGAAGGATGAGGAGACAGGAAACAGCTAGAGGAAAAAGCAGGAGACTGATCAGTTGTAAATAAAATAAAATAGCTATTACAGAAAATCACCACTTCTGGGACAAGAGAATGGCTTAGAAATCATACCTGTCAGAATTACTGTTAAGAGGGATCTTTTCAATAAAGCATCTTTACATGAGCATACCCTTCAAGACCCACAACCGCAAGTTTGCCCAGAAGTGCTCTAATTAACTCTACCAAATGGTCTACTATGCCGTCAAGTTAATGCCTTCTATCTGGCTGTTTACTGGCCATCATGTATCATTGTTTGGCAAATGACAGCAGTCAGGTTATTAAAGGTGTAGATATTAAATTAACAACAGTGGTAAACATTGTAGCTGTACTTTACATCTCAGCAGAGCCAATGAAGTGGATGACACTGAATCCATGTTGATACGCTGCAATGACAGATGGGCATCATTTAACACAATACATCAGTGGGCAACCCACGTACCACAGCTGTCCTCTACTAAATGAATTAGATCAGGGTAATTAATCTAAGGCAGAAAGTATTCCTAATGTGGCTTCTAAGTGGAACTAGAAATGAGTAAAATATCCTGTTAAAACTGAGAAGGAACAATAAAAAAATAAAAAATAAGGACTTAATGCTTAGGGTTTATGAGTCTAGAAAATAATTGTCAAGTATTTTAACATCATCCACAAAAGACTATGCTTATGTCCTTGTGTGATGGAATGTATAAAGAATACTCCATTGTTATCCAGTATTTTAACATAATCTCTTTTGTCACTGCGTAAAACAAGGGAGGAAATAACCAAAAGGGTTAGGGGTAATTACTAAGATGTTATATGGGACACAATATTTTAATTTTAAAAAATCACTTTTATTAGTTATATGAACTATTGCTGGAATTATTGTTTGCTTTTATGGATCCTCTGCTGCTGGTGATTGAGATATTAAAATCCTGTGGCATTTATCTAAATGATTTTTTATCTGTATTTGGCCAGGTAGATATCTGCAGAATAAATGTATGTAATTCCTTTTCCTTTGCAGACAATTTGTAGTGTTTCTATATAATTCTTACATACATTCTTTTTCCCCTACCCTCTCTACCCTGTACTCTCATATTAGGTGGAAAAAGAGCACGAAGATTTGAAACAAAAAGTTTGTCTTGTTACCGTATCAGTTTGCAGCAAAAACTTTGCAATATTCTTTGTTGTACACTGATATCGATGTTCCATGTAAATACATTGCAACATGTTCTATGATTAGAAATAAATCAATGTTGTCATGACTGCCTGAGATTACAAGCAGTTTAAATACTAAAAGCTTAAAGCTGGAGCCTGCCAATTCATCCCTAAATTAGACAATTTAAAGAATAGTTGTAGATGGGAAAGAGCAACAAAAAACTGCAGCACTTAAAACCTCGTTGTTTTGCATCTCCTGTATTAATTCTGTTCCACTTCATTTGGTATATGACACCTTCATTGGAAAATTTCCCTAAAGAACAACTCTGAAAATGGCAAGCATTGATCAAGTATCATGTACTCTCCTGACTCGGTCAGCTCATTTGGATCTTCCTCCTTATTCTTTTTGCCTTCTCTAAGACAGTTTATTTTCTTCATACTGTCTGGTATGATGCTGTGTTTTGTCTTCAGGAGATGAACAACGTTGATAATGCACTGATGTTTTAGTTGTTTCTGTGAAGTGCTGTACAGAGATAAGGATGTTTCAGTTTTTCAGCTCCTTGTACTCTCCTGCCAGTTGGGCTGGGAGGACACAAGGATCTGGGAGGGGAAAGTTGATCTAATTGGACAAAGGGATATTCCATAACAAAACATCTTGTGGAAAAACTATAAAACAGTGGGGAGTTGGCCAGAGGGGCAGTTGTTGCTTGGGGACTGGCTGGGTGTTAGTCAGTGAGTGGCAAGCAATTGTTTTGTGCATTACTTCTTTTGTAAAAAAAAATGATATGTGAAGGGATATATAAAATGTATATCTTATGATCATTACTGATATTTCTCTTTTCCTTTCCTGTCTTAGTACATAGTTTTCATCTCAATCAATGAGTTCTACGTTTCTTTTTTTTTCAGGATTTTCCCTCCCATCCCACTGGGATGGGGCTGTGTGCTGCTTAGCTGCCTGGTAGGTTAAGCCAGAAGAGACAACTATGATCCTTTTAAACTCTTCTTTGGGTGTAACGACTGAGGCTTACTATTTCTTTAAACTGATGGAGAAAAGAGAGACGGGGAAAAATAATTACTTTGGGAATAAGTATTATAATAGTGATTATTTCATTCTGGTGTAATGAAAACATATGGTGGAGCAAACCTACAGGCAATTCCTGAAAAATATTTTTATCATAAAGAGTTACAAACACTAGCCAAACTATGCGTGGGAATTCTTTAGTGTACATTAAAATCCTGTGACATTGTGCACCCCCCTGCACCCAACTTTCTCTTTCGGCCTGGACATTATACCAGAGGATTTGCACAGGACTGACAACAATGTCTTGCTAAACACTATGACCATGTATTATCATCTTACCCCACAGATAGTGAGAAGCCCAAGAGCCAACAGCTCTGATCTTCATAAAAAGATTGCATGTGATTTCCTCAGCTCCTTCTAAATATTGCGAAGCTTGAGTGACTATTGTTTTGGCTTTTGTTATTGCATCTTCCTCTTCATGTTCCTTGAAAAATATTTTACTGCCATGCATGAAACCTAACTCTCACGATCAGCCTGCAGCCTTAGGCATGTAATGGATTTCCTTGAGTTTAAGTTTCCTCTTTTCTGTCTGCTTTTATGCTGGTGGATTTTACTTTACAAGGGTAATGACAATTTACATGGGTTGATAGCAATAGGACAAGGGGGAATTGTTTGAAACCATTAAATCCATTAAATGGATTTAGATGAGGAAGTCTGTCTCTCAGAGGGTGGTGATGCACTGGAACAGGTTGCCCAGAGAGGTTGTGGATGCCCCATCCCTGGAGGCAGTCAAGGCAAGGCTGGATGTGGCTCTGGGCAGCCTGCTCTAGTGTTTGTCAACTGTCCATAGCAGGGGTGGTTGAAACTCAATGATCTTTGAGGTTCTTTTCAACCTAGGCCATTCTATGATTGTATGTAATAACAACATACCTTTCCTGACTAAAAGTAAACTCCTGGCTTCTTGTCTTCAGGTTTTATTTCCCTTCTAATTTCCACCAAATAGCATTGTTTGAATCAAATGGTATCTACAGTTTTATAAAACATGAGATCTTACCTCTGTGTAGTATTTAAATGTTCTCAACCGATTCACATGTGTATTCTATGATACATTTTTTTTCTTGTAGACTTTTGCAGTGGAATTGCCAGGTCATAGCCTGAACCTGTAAATGAACACCTACATGTCCAGAGCAGGGTAGCCCAGATCCCCCTGTCCTTCCTTTCTCCCTCTCCATGGTGCTTCCAGACATGTTTCTGTAAGCATGTATGCACTCAGAGCCTGCATGGTTTGCCCTCCCTTTCCTTTTCAGTACACCAGAATTAGAATTGGAGAGGGCTGCATTTCTGAGCAAACCTTTTTTTCCAAACGGTTGCTGGGAGGGGTGAATTAACTCCTCTTTCTTTGATATCTTGTTTTTCAGCACCTGTATATCAAATAAAGGGTCTGTCATCACCTTTGTTTGCTTTACAACTTTCTATCATCATCATGTTGTTTGTCAGCCCTATGTAAAAATCTAAAGAAGAGATCAGAAATCATACACACAAAGGGTTTCAGATATAGTCATTTTTATGATTCTACACATATCCAAAGTGTCTACAATCATATACATTAAATGTACAAAGTATGCATTCTGATAAATGTTTTCAGTTTTTCTCTGTTACATACAGCATGAGACCTTCATGCCTATGCCTTTCCCTTAAGTTTCTGCCATCAACAAGACAAGAAGCATGCATAGGTTTCTCTATTATTAGAGGTACTGCTTACAGGGAACTGAAAGGAGACAATAAATACACTCTGTGTAGACAATCAAAAAACTTAAATTGTCACAACTTCAATTTCTTCTGATTTAAACCTAAGCTGAATGGGTAGTTTTTATGTAAAAGGCTACAAATATCATTTTAATAACGTCTACTATGTCTCTACAAGACACTTTTCGCAAACTTTTGAAAATTAGTCTCCCTTATAAAGTATAAACAGCTACTCAGAAAAAAAGGAAACATACATAAATTAAGTTAGAAATAAGTGATGATTTATGTCAAGTGTCATGTAGTGATGGATGAACCACAGAGATGTAATGGTTCAGCTCACTGAAATGTTGCATCTTTATCAGCAATGTATTCCTATTGTCTTCTTCTGAAAATAGACTGAAAATCTTAGAAGAAACAATTGCCACTTCACATGACCCTCAGTCTCCCAGAACCCAAACTCACTGATGCAAATTACCTCTCAGAAGTTTTCGGACATGTCTAGTGAGAGAGGTTTTGTATTCTACAGGTATGAGGAAGATGGTGACAGTTATATGAACTTTTAGATGTTCATTAATTATTCAGCAAAAAGGACCCATCATCACTGTAACTTTCCTGTGCTTTTACAGCACAATAAATAATAATGAATAGAATAGTGAATTGGTGTGAATACTAACGTGTATGCTTCTAATATATTCAGTAGCTTTTTTTTATAACACAGAGTTACAGTGCTCAGGCTATAAGTGCTAGAAAACACAAGGATGTGCCATTTTGGTACAGAAGGAAGCCTGTATACAGATGAAATAATACAGTATGACATTTTTTCCCATATCAAAGAAATAATGATACTGTACTGGTAAAAGCAGCTATATAGGAAATCTAAGCATTGAGTTCTCCTATGCGACTACAAAACCACTTCATCCAAGAAAAAAGCAACTTTTTCAAAAGATTCATCAGACCCATGGGGAATTACTACAAAATATAGAATGCATCAATCATTCCACACTAACGCATAATTCTACAGACAGTTTGCTGAATCACCCAACCCAAAAAAGTAGCAATATGATAAGTGATGGTGTTTTTGGGTTTTTTTTTCATGATGGGAGAATTGATCCATGGGAAAAGGAAGGACTAATCAGAATATGATCACACGAGATGTCACAATCAGAAGATGATGACGTCTCACAAGTACTGACTTCAAAGAAGGAAAAATGATTTCAAGTGGCATGCTAAAATTCCAGTGCAATCTATCTAGCTTTTGAAAATGCACTTTAACTTTTCTTTTTTGTCTTCTTCATCATATTCACTATTCATATGTATTTTATATTGTGTTTTTCTTATGGAATTATGGATGGTTTTTGAGCCTAGAATTCCATAAGAAGAATAATTTTTAACCTAACAATAACAAAGAATCTCATGATGAATAATTTCTAGTCTACATTTTGGAGACACATTGTTTACCAACATTTTTTAAAAAAGCTAAGAACAAAGAGAAGATTTTCATTAAATGTAGTTGTAAACTTATAAGTTCAATTAGCTATGGGGAAACAATGAGAATTAGTTTTATAGGATATCATGATACAATGGAAATTCTCACTTTTTGGTTTCCATTTTCAGTGTGTGTTATCTGACATTATCTTTCAGGCATCTAAAATAGTTCCCTATACATGCATAATTTCTTGAAATGCCTGCTTTGATAAAACATATAAAAGGGAACCAAACCAAATCACTGACACTATTTCAGAACTTTCAAGGGCTGTCTCTTATTGAATCTGTATTTTATTTCTGGACAAGTAGTCCCATAATAGCACCCAATAATAGCACCCCATGTAAAGCTTATGTTAAATCTCTAGTAATAACTAAACAATATTTCCCTGGCTTCCAGGCAACAGTGAAGATAATAAAAGGGATTTATTTGGCCCTAAATGTCTTATTAGAAGTTGTCAGGTTAAGCGGTCATAACCGTTTTCTTTTTCTGACCCAGTCTGATGAGAATAATTAATGTCAGCATTACCTCCCAGAAGCCTTTGCTATCTTAACAACTCTAAGTATGGTAATACTGCTGCAAGGCAAGTGCAGAGGCATGACCTTTTTTGTCCTTTCGTTTCCTTATGTACAAGTGTAGAGTTAGTTTCAATAAATCTGTGTGATATATTTTATCATCCTTGACAAAAGAAATGGGAAAGTGGGAGTTTCCCTGAAAGAGAATATTTAATTCCTATTGGAGATGCATGTGTTTTTATTCTGGGAGGTCTGGTCCACACATTTTAGTCCCTGTGGAGAGTAATCTATTTTATTATAGGGGGTGTGAATAAAGCTCACCTAATTTTCTGGTGCAGTGCATCCTTCCTGTTGCTATGATTGTCCAAACTAAAAGGCTGCCTGCTGGGCAAGTTCAGCTCCAGTGTTCTGAAGCTTGAGGAGAGAGGCTCATTAGAAAACAAGACATAAAAATATTCTTAAAAAACAAAAGTCAGGAAAGATGAATAAACTAGTCAGTACTTTAATCACCAATGTAAGTAACCCTAAATTTATTCTACTCAGAAAGGAAGCCCGTAACTCACTGTTTTTGTCTGTCAGCAATTATGAGACTTTCTTCTTCAAACCTATAATACTTTGCATCTCAGATCTATGTCTTCAATATGAAGTAAAGAAATAAAACACATTGTCAGAACAGAAATACAAGGACACTAACTGGACTTAAATCTTACATTTTCAAGATAAAACCTAGCATTAATTCGAAACCATGTTATATATTGCAGGGCTATCCATAGTCTTCCATGGGGTTTGAATCAGGGCCCTGAAAAGTGACTTCTTTCTTAAGGAAGAATTTTCCCAGTCTCTTTCCTCTTTTATTCCTCATTCTGTCTCTATTTTCTTTAAAAATTATATTTCACTATTTTTTGACTGTGTTCTTACTGTTCCACAGCAATCCAAGACTGGTATAAGAATACAGAGTTGATAAATATTTCATTGATTGAAGTAAAACTGATACACATATTTGTTCTCTTACTTTCAATATCGTTGTAGAACTGGTTCAGTACATTTCATCAGAAACAATTCAGCAAGAATATTTAACTGAAGTGAAACTCAAGTATGTATCTCTTGAAGTTCTTAAAACCAAAAATAAGAACAGTGGAAAAAAATCAAACATCATAGTTTATGTCAAAAGTGAAATATACTTCTGAAAAGACCCTTAGCAAAATCCAGAATACTAACAATACAATTCTCAGTTAACCCAAGAAACTGGCTTTAATTTCTCTTCTCAGATCTCCTACATTGCTGAAACCACAATGGCCTTACATTTTCCGCAGTTTATCTTGTTGTTATTCATACTACTGTAACAATATTTTAACCATGCAGTACTATTTTCCATTCAGATTTGAATAATACAAAGTGACAACATGAGCTACAAAGCAGCTGAGTTCTTGAAGTAAACTTTGCCATAATTGCTTTTGATTTATATTATTGCAAAAGAAGAAAAATAACCTCAGTGTTTATTTCCATAAGCTGAGAAGTTCAGACAATATGCAGAAGTTTAATGAAAGGCTGTCAGGTTGAGTTGATTATAAATGTAGAGCACATGTATATAAAAAAAATAGAGAATTCAACTTTCGTAGAGTAAGCTTATCCTACAAAACAGTACACTTTAGATATCTCTGTTTCAGACAACAGCTTGCATTTCTTTCAAATCAGTCACTAGGTTCCAGCAGGAATTTTACTGTGTTAGTGCTACATAAAAGATGTGAAACTTCATTATCTGAGTTAAATAAATTAGTCTAAAATTCTAAAGTAAAATAATAATAATAGAAAACAAACAATGCAAAGACAAGGAAAAGAGAAAAGGAAAAAAAAAAAGCAGTCTCTCATCCCAGCAGTTGTCTAGGAAAGAAGCAAGATATATTGCCTCAGCTAAGTGAATGCATCATGTTATACATGACAAATTATTTTATTTAGTTTGACCATAAAATACCCCTCATACAACATTATTTGACCTTTTCTCATTTTTCTACAGTGATTTACACTTGCAGTTTAATGGATAAAATTTTGCTTCCATAGTTATCAATGAGAATTGTTCAATGAGTAAATGAATAATTGGGATTCTAGTTGGCGTTTTATGCCCTTTTATACCATTAGTTCATGTCCTCTGATCCGCATGAGCAATTCTCTTTGGAGATAAATAAATTAAGCTGATGAGAGTCTATTCACTTCTATTCATTGGTTCTCAGACTTGAAATCATCAGAGTATAAGACCACCTGGCAGAAATACAGGCACAGCCATCTATAGCTCCTGAACCAAATATTTCCATACACAGTGGGATGAAGGCTCATACTGATTGTCTTTTTGAGCTGTGAATGACAAGGCAGTTTGAGTTTCCAAATGCATAAGGAAGTGGCTGGAGCAGAGGTGATATAATAGTCTGGTTATACCAGATCACCCAAGAACAGCTCCAGTCCTCTCCCATTGAGGGATTGTAAGCTTGCTGCTGAACTGATGCTGTATATCCACCTAAAAGCTATCCCAAGAGCTCTCCATTCTCTCAGCTATCTGCAGTATGTCTTGTAGGCAGTCAATCATTTAAAGACTTAGATGTGAGCCTTACAGGGAAAGTTGCCCACCCCTTTGTATTAAATGACACTGCTAGCATCTCCTTCAAATGTCTTTTACTTATTCTTCAGGGGAGAATTGTGTGCATTAAAGCATTCAGCTGTGCTAGGTATTTGGTATTGTTTTCCAGCGTGCACACTGTTATTTTTTTATGTTAGAGTTGGCAAGGTTGAAGAAGTGTATGTTGACCTGGTCACTTCCTTGCAGATAACACAAGAGAAGCATTTTTTTTCAGGAAACAATTACACAAGGAAAGGTCAATGGCTTTTCTGAACTAGCCTCGTAGGGTACTTCATTCATATTGATTATGGGAAGAAAGCTTTACAGCATTTGTGAGGTAGCAGGACTTGAATCATTGGTAAAGATGTGGTGTGAAGCGATAAGAGAGTGGATGAAATTGATTCAAAGGAAAAATCATCAAAACAGACTTTCAAACAGAGCTCTTAACAGTATTTTTCCTGTATTCCCTTTTATAATTAACATCTAGTTTCTATCTGACTTCTTTCTGAAGTCTAAATAAATGCCCCTGTTGTGTGGCTTCTGGCTTATATCTTACAGAAGACACAGGTTCTAGTTCATCATTAAAAACAAATCCTAGTTTTACGAGCCTTATAAAGAATACAGCTGCCCATGGCTATAATTGAGTTACTGTTTTTTATCTCACTACAGTCTGTTGAATGTCTCTCTAGCTGTAAAACAAGCAATTTTACAAAGACCCTGCGGTGAATAGAGCAAGACTTTTGGCTTTCTGGTTATTTAGCTCCCTGTTTTCGCTGCTTTTTTCCAGAGGTATCAGATGCAAATTAAGTTTCTAGTTTCTCTTATCTCTTTGTTCCTTCCAAAGCTGAGATTGATAGCTTTAAGGAGATCAAAGTCAACTTTCAAATGTATCCCAAATTGATAATCTCCAGACCATCATACACCTTGTACTCAGAACAAAAAACTAAAATCTGTAATGACATGAGCATGGTAAATGTGGTTCTCCTGCTAGACTAAGTAAAAGTAGATTATACATGTTTTTTAGACTTCAAAGGCCTGTCCTTTCTGTTGGGTTTCTTTAAGATCTCAAAAGTACTGTGCACTCCTTTTTGTATAAGACTAATAAAAGACTTTGCAGCAAAAAACCTGAGAGGATCTTTTTCTGCTAACATTGCAGTTTCAAAGATAAATGGACAAAACATCTTAAGAAAAGAAAAGCATGGGCATTTCCAGGCTATTGAATGTAAACATAGAAGTATTATGTTCATCAAAGCTAATTAGAGTTTCATACCTGAGTGTATAAACTATGCTTTGTTTTAGATAAGCTGCCTGAACAAAGAGACTAAAATGAGGGATCCTTGTAGTTTCTTTCTATGCCAAGAATAATGAAGGAGAAAAATGTACATCTCCAATAGAGTGTACATTTTGCAGGTTGAATCCAAAAGCAATTTCCATTGACAATATTGAACAACGACAATATTTCCCGATGTCGAAACTTTGGACAGAGTTACCTGGTACAGATGAGATGAAACTTGGGGCCCACAGTAAGCTGCATAAACAGGCATGTCAAAATCATTGGTGCAGATGATGCACATCCGTGCTGTCTCTGCAGAGCAGCCTTGGTGTTGGCAGGACAGCTGGCAGAAAGCCACCTTTCTTGCTGGCTGGCAGCCAGTGGCTTCACTCTGTGACTCTGTGAGCAGACAGTAGGAACTGATCTCATGCTTAGGAGGAGTTTTTACAGTGTATTTTATGGGGAAAAATTGTCAGGAAGAGCTGCCTCTTCCCTGCCAGGTACATCTCTGATTTTTCTCTTTCACCCAACAATATTTTGGAGAGCTCAGAGAAAGTTGTTTGGGGAAAAAATGAAAGTTTTGATCCTTACAGCTGTTCATCCATCCTTGTCCAAAACACAAGGATTCTTGTGTGTATATGTGTGTGAGAAGAGGAAAATAATTCTATTCAGTATGAATAAATACTTCTGTGGTTCATGTAGAAAATTATTTGTGTGGGATAGCATGTAGTAATCTGTTTATGGGCTAAGAAATATATTCTTACCAAAAACCCATCTTCCTGGTATAGTACTGGGTGATTAATAAGATACTACATATGCTTAGAAAATATATATTTTGTTCTTCCCTGTGCAGTGTTGGAGGCAGCTGTGTTTTTCACTTGTGGGAAGTCTATTGTGAGGCAACAGAGCTGAATACAGGTGTATCCATGACAGACTGTAATGAAAATAGTCACCTGGAGAAATTAGTAAACATGCTTTACCTCTGGAATATCACTAGGCTTTAAAGAAAAGTTTAAAGATGAAGAGAGAATAATTTTACTTTCAGTTGACAGGTGCATATAATTAACAAAAGAGTGGAAGGAAGGAAGAAAAAACTTACAGGAAAATACAGTGTAAGGAGTCATTTTCTCACTCTCCACTGCTTTGACAAGAAGAAATACCTGCTCTCTGCTCAGTCCTGTAGTCCGAAACACTACTTTCATGTCTTAGAGCTCTATAGGACCAAAGGGGATGAAAAAAGTGGCTACCTGAGCTCTTATTTTCTCGTTCCAGGTCTGCAGACAACAGCTACATGGGTGGGAAAAAGGGACCATATCTTGGATCTTGCCAAAATGACCCTAAACATCATCAATGGGTTTGCTCTACTGATTCCATCTGTCTGTGCCTCAGTTCAGATGCAAGATATTTTTAAGCCACCTGCTACTAATACAGTAGTTTCTTTCTTGTCTGGCTGGCATTCAGACTCACAAGATCAAAGTATTGATCAGAATTCAATTGAAAGTTTAATAAAATCCCTACACCTCAACTTATCTATCTAGATTCCTGTAATACTAACCTCTGATTGACTGGAATGTTCATTGAACTACTTACTTTTCACCACTGTGACAGTACTTTTATAAATATGTACATTATCTTGAAACTTAGTCTCAGTCAAGACTCAGACCAAGGTAAAATAAGGAAGGTTGAACTTAAAAACACTCTTAGTTGTACAAAACAAACAACAACAACAAAACTCAGGATGCTGATGCTTTCATAACAGGATTTATGGAGTGTGTTATCAAATATTGAGTGTTTCCAGTAAAAAGAAAAGAGGAATATGTCTGGGAAAGTTGTAAATGTTCAGTCCCTCCTATCCGTTGTTGCATAAACTGAGAACTTACTCAGTTCTAGAAAATGCTTGAGAGAAATGAGGATCCAATGATGAATAAGACACAGAAATTAACTTTATTTACTTTTTTTTTTAACAAGATTTCATTTTTGTAAGGATAGGTAAGACCTCAGTGGTGGAGGAAGAGCTTCAAAAAGCAATTGTAAGGTTGTAATCCTTTCTGCCTTTCTGTATTCTTTTTATTTGAGGCACCACTAATCATTTAGATCAATGTTTTGAAATTGATTACTATGGAAAAAGGACTTCCACCACATTGAGATTCTTCATTTAATCAATTTTTCTCCATGTTGCAGGAGTAAACCTAGAATGTCAGTTTGAATGGTAAATATATGATTTATGACTACGGAACCGAGAGTTTTATAAATTTCACTACTTTCCTCTGAATATATTATTCAAAATTTTTAAACAATTGTCAATTCCAGAAAAAAAAAGATGCAATAACTTTTCAGTCTCAAAAAGAAAACATCCATCCAGTAAACCTAAATCATTTGTGAAGTCAGGGTATGCTTTGCGAATTCTCTGTTCTTTGTAATATACACATAATGTTGGGAGGATGTAGATGCTTGACTATGAATGCATAACTGTCTGTGTAAACTTTCTGAGAAAGAAAATATAAAAATAGAATTATTGCTATTTTAATATTTTAAAAATGAAGTTATTTTCTTCAGAAGTATTTTTATTACCATTTATTTAGTTTTAAGTTAAGAAATGAGAAAATAATCAATCCTGGGGGATTGATGGCACAATTATATATGAAAATATAGATATGAAATATGACTTTGCAATGAGAGATATTTAATTGCGGAAAGAAAATAATGAAAATTTCTGAACACAATTAAAGTGAAAATAAAATTTTATGTGGGGACACTTTATTTGGAAAGTTGCTATTACTTACCCCAAAACTCTCTGTAAGAAGACAAAGTAAATTATACAATTAAACACTGTTTTGGCAAGACAAACTGCTGTCAGTAACATTTTGAATTTACATCACACATTAACCTACAGGATTGTCACTGCTTCTAACCACATGGAAACCAGCCAAGAAGAATTGTTTCTTAGAGCTGTCTTCCTCAGTAGTTTTCAGCTTCTTCCAGCTTTGCTCTGTCACTCAGCTGTGAATCTAGCACCTGGATCTCTGTGAGGGCACCTACATAAAACAAAGGACTGCTGGTTTAGTGAGAACTACTAGTGTCACAGGCCTGGTTCACTGACCTTGCAGTAAGTAATCAACCAACCATTTAACCTAAAGAGATTAGAGAACATGAGTCATTCTAACTTCAGGTCATCTATTCTTCCTGATCATAATAGGTTATTTATGTCTTTGGATCTCCCCTAGCACTTTGTTAGTACATGAAATTGTTAGGTAGCTTAACAGTAGCGAGACTCCAGAGAAAAGAAACTGTTCCTGTGGTAAGCATTACAGTATAGACATTGCTAATTATTTATTTCCTGCTGTTAAGTAGAAAACAGGCTTGACTGCCCTCACAACAGCTGCAGCATTACAACGTGTGAAACGCTGTGAACTTTATGTGCTAACTCTCCCGAAGAGCTCTGGGGGCAATGGGTATTACAGGCAGGTAGACTAGTTGTCAGAAGAGGTTCTGAAGAGTCCTAGTGCATCAGCAGCAATTAATGCAGGTGGTATTTCAGACAAGGGAGCTAATGAGCTTTAATATGCATGCAGGTGAGGGAGTGCTGAATCAGTAGAGCCATTAATGAACCTATGACAGCCTAATTAGCTACAATTTAAAATCTATGGATTCTAATCAGAAGAGCTGAACACTACTGCAAATCTGTGTATGAATGAGTCTTTCTAAATACTCCAATCTGTTGCTTAGTCACTGATTGATAGTAATTGCTTTTTTTCCCTCTATTGTGTATAGGAAAATGCTCAATTTTGTTCTGATAGAGGAGGACACAACATTGAAGTTAAATGCCTGAGATGTTTGACTGCCTAAGTTTTAATCAGGAGATGTTTAAAAAAAATCAAAGTAAAATTAATTTCTAGCTCTGAATATAGATGATTAAAAATACACCACCAACTTTTCATGTATTTGGCTGATGGAGATTATATGCTAGTTAATCAACTCCAAATAGCTTATATGAAATTAAACATAGAACTAAGCTGAAGAGGCATAAAATACACACATTAATATAAGAACTTCTTTATATAGGAATCTTATTAAACTTCTTAGATAAATGATTCTTAATATATCTGAAAAAGAATTTTCCTTTAAAGGGAGAACAATAATATCTCCTGAAAGCTGTTATTAAAAAATTGAACAATGAGCAACTTACTATGGACTATTACATTTTCCTTTTCCAAAATCACTGTGGTAAAGAGTATTCAGTACAGCACAAAGCAGGGGAGATATACAGCAAAACTGAAACATATGTCCAGTATTTTCAGTGAGATATAGACTGTTATAAAGGAAGTTGGAATTACCTGAGACAGTATGCCTTTTTCCTTCTCTTAATGTTTCAGATTTTAGTATTTCATGCAGATGATATCTATACAAATATTACTTCAGTAATCAGCTACTAATTTCTTGCAATAATACAATAGGCAGATATATATTCAATTTGTGAGTACTGAGGAGGTCTTTTCTGACTGAATCCACCTAATTCTATTTATAACGACTTTTAGTATCCTCAGTAAAAGTTACAGTGATGAATTCTCATATTAAAATAAGTCTACAAGAAGAAAAGATCCATAGCTAATATTGTCAGTGTTCAGTGTAACCACAAACATTTTACAATAGACACAAAGTCTTTGAAACCAAAATTCATGAGCAATGAGAAATAGTTTTCAGAAATCATGGTTGCCTACAAATTTGGAATTGCTATTTATTGAAGCCTTTGCATACAGCAGGTTAACTGAGAAGAAAGGGGAAAAAAAAGGACTTTAAAGATAGTTTACACCATCTCAATGATTTCTTCACTCTTCGTGTGATGTTGTCATAATTCAGATCATCTTATGGCCTGAAGATCCTAACTACAATTCAATTAGGATGTACCTTGTAAAATAGTATTTTTAAGGAGATGTTATCAACTCTGCTGCTGTTTTCTACAATGCCTCTATGTGACTGATTTTCCA
Source organism: Oreortyx pictus (assembly GCA_036925125.1). Taxonomy (NCBI): domain Eukaryota; kingdom Metazoa; phylum Chordata; class Aves; order Galliformes; family Odontophoridae; genus Oreortyx; species Oreortyx pictus. The sequence continues at coordinate 24,811,226 of JAUPFR010000007.1, forward strand.
GAAAAAACTGTTCATGAAAACTTTGTTGAAGTTCTTATCTCCCCATAACTGATGCTATGCCTCTGCTTCCCAGAATTAGACTCAAGAACTTCACTTCCAGAAAGGCAGCCTTTATTTGAAAAATCACATTTTCTCCAAGATGATCTACAAAGAGAAGGCTCTATTGAGACATCTGTTACTTGATAAACTCTTGGAGGCATTCACAGGCTTCAGGCAAGGTGTGAGCTTTGAATGTGTTTGTGAATTTCTTTTGAAGCAACATATGTGGGTCACTCTGAAAGTAGTACCTCTTAGTCATCTCCATGGAAGCTACAATGGGTAGAAAGAGCTTGTGCTGTTTCATAGAGCCCATTCTTAACTACAAAACACTATTTTTCAACACAGTCACCACCATAAAATAGCTATGCATTTTCACTGGTGATTGACAAGAGCTGTGCTTGTAAAAATCTGAACCAGCGGAGGTAAACCACTGTTTCACAGCTGCTATAACAATGCTAGGAAAATATTGCCCACAAAGTTCATCAAATTTTGCTGCATGGAGGAATTCAGTTCCACCCCTTTGCTTCATATGCATTTCCATTACAAATGCCATTTTGTCAGATTGTCCCTATGCAGTAATCTGCCACATAGCAACAATATGTCATGGGATGTTGGAGGGGCCAACATTGACACTGGAGTCTTCTTGCAAACCAGAGATGAATTTTGTGTGCAGTCATTCCCTAAAAAGTTCATTGTATTTATTCAGCTGTCTATAAAGTCATTCAAGATTTAATTTGATGTACATATGTTATAATAACCACAGCATGAGATTTGTTTTTCTTATAGTTTCTTTGCTCTTTATATGTATGTATATACACATACATCTATTTATGTTCATGGAGGTACTGTATAATGGGAGGTTTTTTTTCTTAATTACAATAACGCCACTTACTAGGCTCAGCTTATAATTATTGCTAAGTCCATAAATTCATTTAAGGACATTTTTCCAGCAGAAAAACAGACATGAGCTCTTTATTGTTGTGATCAAAATTGTCTGGGTCACATTAAGAATGAGAGGCCAGAGCTTGCTTCCTCCTGATCCAAACAAGCAAACCTAGAAGTAACATAAGAGAAAGATGTCCTGGCTTCTCTTACTATCACATGAGGATTGGCAGATATTGGAGTAGAAGTGAGGACAACTGGAAGATATTATGAAGTCTATCTTTTCTGCTTTTAAGGCAGCAGGAACTGATTTAGGTCTGCTGGAAAACAGCAGAAATAGTGCATCACTTACTACTGCATTTCTTAATGCAGAGGAGACTCCAGGCAATAGAGATAATGCAGGAATTATCTAGGCTGAAAAACCTATTTCCCACTGGTGGGACAAAAATCTTAGTGAGAAACATAGAGCTGGAGTATTCATAAAGATGAGGCTCACTTTCTGTGTGCATGAAGAAATGTCCTCTAATGTAGATCCTAAATGCTTAATTTTCATATGGTGAAATTGTAGCTTGCTGTTGCGTAATTGTAAAAATCAGTAAAGCATGTGGTATTAGGGTAACATATATATCCAAGCTTGCAGTCAGTGATAAAGCTAGGTTTGTAAGGAAAAAGTTGATTCAACTGTCACATCTACCACCATGTATCAGTACCAGCCTCACTGAAGTCAGTAAGATAACACAGTACTGTAACAGCATCGGGTCCTGGCATACTCCTATCTGATCATTAGGCAGTCATTGGCTTCTTTAAAAGCAATGTTACATTCAGCATACGGTATCACACTCAGAGACAACAAAAACATTGTAGAAACATTGTATCCCAGTAGAAATCATAACTGCTGGGTCCAGTCTTGTTCAACATCTTCATCAATGACCCTGATGAGGGGATAGAGTCCACCCTCAGTAAGGTTGCTGACGATACAAAGCTGGGAGGAATGGCTGACATATCAGAAGGCTGTGATGGTATTTAGGACACAGGGAGGAATAAATGCATACACTGGTACAGGTTGGGGGATGACCTGCTGGAGAAGAACTCTGAGGGTAAGGACCTGAGTGTCCTGGTGGATAACAGGTTGGCCATGAGCCAGCAGTGTGTCCTGGTGGCCAAGGCCAATGGTATCCTGCGGTACATTAAAAAGAGCGTGGCCAGCAGGTCGAAGGAGGTGATCCTCCCCCTCTACTCTGCCCTGATGCAGCCACACATGGAGTATTGTGTCCAGTTTTGGGCTCCTCGGTACAAAAAAACCCCCAAAAAACTGGGATCACCTTGAAAGAGTCCAGCAGAGGGCTACAAAGGTGATAAAGGACATGGAACACCTCTCCTATAAGGAAAGGCCAAGAGACCCGTTCAGCCTTAAGAAAAGAAGCCTCAGAGGGGATCTGATCCATGTCTAAAAATATCTAAAGAGCGGGAGGGAACGGGATGAAGCTGAACTCAGCAGCGTGTAGCAATAGGACAAGGGGAAATGGATATGAACTGAGGCATAGAAAGTTCTGCACAAATGTGCATGGGAACTTCTTCTTAGTGAGGGTGACGGAGCACTGGCACAGGCTGCACAGAGAGGTTTTGGAGTTCCCTTCTCTGGTGACATTCAAGACCCACCTGGACGCCTTCCTGTGCAACCTGGGCTAGGGATCTGCTTTGGCAGGGGAGTTGAACTTGATGATCTCTAGAGGTCCTTCCCAACCCCTGCAATTCCGTGGTTCTGTGATTCTGTGTGATTCTGTGATATACTTATAAGAAATATTGTAAGATAAATTAGAATACCATGTAGAGAGATCAGTTATGAAAGGTGGTGTGACTGCTGAAGTTTAAATGTGATGTAGCAGGGATCTCTGATATGTTTTTGCTTAAATGCCAGCCAGACATGGCTGTTAAGTGGGACAGTAGAAATTGTGCATTATGAAGCCTTTGGTGAATAACATTGTTATCACTACACAATGTAAGCTTTGTAAAATCTTTTTAAAAGGCCTTATTTTACCTTGTTTTAAAACATCTTTATTTATTTATTTTTGCACAGCATTATAGTGATTAGAGCATTTCCTGCTGGGACATAGTTGGATAAATATATTTTAAGATGTTTGGGAAACTGTTTTATTTCTGTACATCTCCAGTGATGCATTTTTTAATAAATCATTTTTAAGGCTGCTGTTTCAGTATTTTTCTTTTTGTTTCCTGCTGTGGAGATGAAGGCTTTAATAAACAAATTTTTGAAGTGGCTATTTTTAGTTTTCTTCTATATCCTGCTGTTATAGTGCTGTAAGCTTGTTACATGTTCATTTGTTTTATATAGCTGCTGTTCCTTGCTTTTTGAGAAATTATTATTGTACATTAGCCTTCATTTTGAGAATTTCCTTCTCTCATCTAAATGAAACTGAAAAGAAAAAGGCAGCGAAATGGACTTCTAATAATGTTAACATTACAAGTCATAGAAATATCCAATCTGAGAACTCAGTTGTAGTCATATGTATATACTCCTTATCGAAGTACAGTACTGAGATGTGTTAATCACTAGTAGATCCAGGTTCATCACATTTTAGTTAATTTTACCAAGTTTAAGCTCATTGTAATTACCTTTGTAAAGTTTACCACAGATGAGTACTTGCATAGAACTATGAGGATTCACCAGATTAATAGTAAAGTTTCTGAAAGTGCTAACAGCTATGGGTTTATCTAGGTATCTAGCAAATAATAAATACAACCACAGAGAAATTATTCTTCAGATTTAGTTCCATTGATAACTTTCTTGTTCATAAAATCCAGTTTGTAGAAATGCCAGTATATTTCATGCTGATTTAAAAAGCATTCTGGAACACTTGATCAATTTAGTATTTATTTTTGCAGTGAATGTTGGTACTTTCACACAGAATCTATGAATCACAAAATCAAATCAAAGAACTGTAGAGGTTGGAAAGGACCTCTAAGGATCATCTAGTCTCACTCCCCTGCGAAAGCAGATTCCATAGACCAGGTTACAGAGGTAGGTGTCCAGGCGGGTCTTGAACATCTCCAGAGAAGGAGACTCCACCACCTCTCTGGACAGCCTGCGCCAGTGCTCCATCACCCTCACTGTGAAGAAATTCCCATGCACATTTGTGCAGAACTTCCTATGCATCAGTTTGTGGCCATTTTCCCTTGTCCTATTGCCTGGCCTCATCTCTCTCCCTCCTGCTCTTTAGATATTTTTAGACATGGATCAGATCCCCTCTGAGTCTTCTTTTCTCAAGGCTGAACAGACCCAGGTCTCTCAGCCTTTCCTCATTAGAAAGGTGTTCTGTGTCCATTTATTATTTTTATAGCCTTCCACTGGACTCTTTCAAGGAGATATCTGTCTTTTTTATACCGAGGAGCCAAGAACTGGACATAATACTCCATGTGAGGCCTCACCAGGGCAGAGTAGATGGGGGGGACCACCTCCCTTGACCTTCTAGCCACACTCTTTTCAATACACCCAGGATGCCTTTGGCTTTCTTGGCCACCAGGACACACTGCTGGCTCATGGCCAACCTGTTATCCACCAGAACACTCAGGTCCTTACTCTCAGAGTTCTTCTCCAGCAGGTCATCCCCCAACCTGCACCAGTGTATGCATTTATTCCTCCCTGGGTGGAAGACTCTACACTTGCTCTTGTTAAGCTTATTCTGGTTCCTCTCTGCCCAACTCTCCAGCCTGTTCAGGTCTCGCTAAATGGCAGCATAGCCTTCTGATGTGTCAGCCATGCTTCCCAGCTTCATATCATAAGCAAACTTAATGAGGGTGGGCTCTATCCCCTCATCAAGGCCATTGATGAAGATGTTGAACAAGACTGGACCCAGCACAGACCTCTGAGGAACACGGCTAAATACAGGCCTCCAGCTGGACTCTGCACCACCAGTCACAACCCTGTGAGTTCTGCCAGTCAGCCAGTTCTCAACTTAATTCACCATCCACTCATCTATTCCACACTTCCTCAGCTTTGTTCTAAGGATGCTGTGGGAGACGGTGTGTAACACCTTGAGGAAATCAAGGTAGACTGCATCTGTTTTGAAATACAATTCAGTATTGCATGTGAGGTTGGCAACCTCTTAACATAATTATGTGAATTTGGTGACTTTTCACGAGAAAGCAGAACAGTTAAAGTGACTAGTGAGGCATACCATCTTTATATAGAGTGTGTTGTCTAAGACTACATCTTAGATTAGTAATTAGGTCAACTAATGTAGTTCTATTTTCTGTGTTGTTATTATACAGATTCACTGATTATGGATGATTTTCTGGCAATACTCAGTTGAAGAAATCTTCAATGTAGTTAGCATTATTAATTATTTTAGATGGCTCGCCTTCCTGCCAGGTACCAAAGGCAACTTGACTTCTGCTTTACTGTTGAAAAACAGCTTTTGATAGACCATCATTTACCTTTTGGAAGTATATTGTCCATTTTTAGCCCCATATAAATAGCTATACTGTAATATATAAACCAGTCCTTGATCAGATGTGATCCTAAACTTTACAGTGATCTGAGCTAACAAGAAGTTAGTTTTCTGGCAGTATCTCTGATCAGAGAAGATTAAGATGGAAAGGAAACCCTCACTGCTTGCCAGACATTTCACTAAATTTGAATCAGAAAACCATCAATACTCTCTATCTCAAGGGTACTCCCTTGTGAGCTAAAATATTGAAAGACTGCAGTTCAGTTTATTGACCTATGTACTAGCTTGGCACTATGTTTTGTCTCTCTAAAATATATTTACCTATAGATTAAACCATACAGACCACTGAAGTGGAGATACCTATTCAAATACTCCTATCTTTGTCTGTTTGGACTTCACTACAGTGAAGTTTCAGTATCTTAATATAGTGCAGAGAGTTGAAAGTTTTATTTTCAAAACAGAGTATGTTGTGCTAAATCCTGATCACAGAACTTTAACGGAGTGTCTTGCTTTTCATACAGAAAACTCTCTTCATAATTACTACTTTGTATTTGCAAATATGTTGAAAAGTTTGTGAAAATAAAATACTTCTAGAAGACTTTATTAGCTTTATTTTCTATTTTAGTTCCTACCCTCATCACATTAACTACTCAAACTCATTTAATGCTGCATGGTCTGTAGGTAAACAAAACACATTTGCTGTGTATCTAGGCACCCTCATCAACACAAAAAATGTTTAGTGATGCAGTGCATTCTGGCATCAAGTTAATGCAGACAGAAAATTGTCTTCATTTACTGCCCAAATCCTGAGAAGATTTAAGTCAAATTCTAATTCAAGTTTTGAGCAGTTATTTTCATTATAAACAGTATGAATATTTTTTGCTTCTCAGTCAATAAAAGAGAAACATTTCTACTGACAACTGAAAAATAGAACAGCTGGAAGGGAAAAGGAGTGAGAAAGAGATAGCAATAAGGCTGTTCCATCAGAAGATCCACATCTTCAGGAAAAAAAGTGGAAGCAACAATTTTGAAAGTCAAATCATCTGACAGAAAATTACACAGAATTACAGAATCATGGAATTGTAGGGGTTGGGAAAGACCTCTAGAGATCATCTAGTCCAACCCCCCTGCCAAGGCAGGCTCCCCAGACCAGGTTGCACAGGTAGGGGTCCAAGAAGGACACCTACATCCTTCATCTCCAGAGAAGGAGTCTCCAAAACCTCTCTGGGCAGCCTGCTCCAGTGCTCCATCAACCTCACTGTGAAGAAGTTCCCATGCATACCTGTGCGGAACTTCCTATGGGTCAGTTTGTATCCATTTCCCCTTGTCTTATTGCCACACACTCCTCAGAGCTCCTCTCCAGCAGGTCTTCCCTCGCCTTTTCCCCACAAGAGAAGATTAAATATTTTTGCAAAGCTAAACTTACTGCTCAGGATGAATTCTTCCTGATAGTTTCTTTTCACCTTAAACTGAAGTGCTTTGACTTCTTCTGTGTGCCTCTTTCCAACACTAATTCCTACATTTTGGTCTATAAAATATTTCAGTACTTCATTACACCCCTTGGGAAAATATATGGCTTTTACTATGAGTCTACTGGCAAAATTCCTCTTGTGTTTAGACTGTCTCCTTTCACTTCTTATGAAATGAAGTGCTAATTACTAATCAGAATTAGGGGCTCCACTCATTGTTATATTTCACTATGATATCAAAAACTGGACATATATAGAGCATGAATGCCTATGTTTTGAATCTAGAGGATAGAAAGACTTTTACTTATTTATTTAACTAGTGGAAAATATGTACTCATTCACTGGAAAAAGCTAGGTGCTTGAATATCACTCTGATAAGTTGTGCTACAAAATGCTGATTGCTGAAAAGTTGGATATGTACTGAGATGTTTCAAATTTGTTTAGTTTTTATGCATTCTGAGCTACTTGCTTGTTTGGGACAATTTGATATAGTTTATAACTGTTAAGAAATGCTTTCTAAGCTCTTCAAATATGCATCAAAATATTAAAAATGTTATGAATTTACTGAAATACTGAATATGTGACTACTGCCAGAGATATGTTTAAAAATCAGTTTTTTTAAAGACTGGGACTTTCACAGCAAAGCAAATGAATTTCAGTCACTAATAATATCAGGCATTAACTTCTCTTGCTGTTTTTTTATTTTTTTTCTCTTGAATATGAAGATATCCTGTGTGATTGAATTATCGAGTAGATAACAGTCATCACTTCTGTTGCATCTGAAAGAGCTACATTGAGAACTTCTATTTTGTTCATCTGAGAAACAAAATCAGTAATTGCAAACAACTTACAGGACAGCTGAATGTAGTTAAATCATTTACTTGTAATACACTCTCAATCTTAAAATGCTTTAATATATAAAAGCAGCTGCAGAGATTTTATCTGACAGCCACTCAGTATTGAGCTTATGGAAACACGGTATCTTTTTCTTCTTTTTTTTTTTTTTTTATTTTAAGAAAAATGTATGTGTTCCTTCATAAGATATCCACATGTGAAAGGACATCTGTTTGATCTGTTTGCTTGGTAATTCACTGAAGCTACTTTGGTCATGACCAATAGAGTAGAGAACTGCATAAAATAATGCAGCCAGTGTTCCTGACATCACCTCACTAATCATTCTAGAAATTGTCTTTGTGAACTTAAACAAGGGGAACAGTAAGTCTGTTGTGCCATAATAAATGTATTGTTATTAATGAATGTGCGAAGTCTGGAGATACAGAGATAACCATAGATGCATAGGCATCTGTACACATCTTGTTAGGTGTATGCATCTCTAATTATCTCCTCCTTTCTCTCATCCATTAATAGTAGCATGCTCATTCATTTTTGTAATTTTAATGAGCTGGAATATTACAAGCCAGAAGAACTGGAATACTGACATGCCTTTTGCATGGAAAATAGTAAGGTGGAAGAAAAAATAGGAAAGCTTTTCTTTGAAGAGATGTTGACTCTTATTTCAAGTTCTAATGACATTTTTTTCCATATTATATGCTTGAACCTTCTCTGAGGATTTTTTATTTCTGTTTTGAAGTCAAGTCTTTCAGCTCTTCAAAATGTGGGGTCATGTAGGAAGAAATCTACTAGTGGCTTTGAGTCTTAAAGTCCATTACCTTTGGAGAACCAACATTTGCCTTTCAGTTAACAATGTATTCTAGAGTAAAACAGGACTAGAGAAGCATTAGAAGCTTTAAATTCAGTCTCACTGTAGTTAGCCACTCTTATCTTCTCCACTAGTAATTAGTCCATGGGAAAATTATTTAAATAGAAACTTATTAAGAAATTTAAAATCTTATATTTAAATGGACCCAACACTGATCCCTGAGGAACACTGCTAAATTCAGGCCTCCAACTAGACTCTGCGCCAATAATCACATACCCCTGAGCTCTGCTCTGAGCACTGCCAGTCAGCCAGTTCTCAACCTATCTCACCGTCCACTCACCTATTTCACACCTCCTCAGCTTCATTATACATTCAAATGATAAAAATTCAAAACTTTTGATACCACAGACAGGAAGTTACTTGTTTTTAATTACATTTCATGATTAAAAATTGTTTTTGAAAGAATGCACAGATTAAAAAAAAAAGTGATTAATGGAATGAAAAATGAGATGGTAAATATGATCAATATCTACTTTCTGAGAAATGTGCGCCTTTGTTGAGTTATTCGTCATATTACTGCCTTTCTATAATTTCAAAACATAGGAAAGGTTATGGCAGCATAACTGTGATTTTAATCTTCTTCCATTTGTGTCAGATTACTGAATTTAATGTACTAGTTTTTGGTTTATACCATTGTAGATGGAGAATACTTGATCTTTTTTTTTCCAATCTTATAGTGGTAAAATGCATTAACTGTAACTAGAACTTTCTGTAACATTCTAGTAGGAAAAAAAATAATTTCACATGCAATAAACAAACCAACAAAAACTTGAGGAATGGGTATAATCATCAACTGTTTCTAAAAATTACTGTTTGTCCACAATGATAGGTCATTTTCTATTCATCTATAATGGCACAGAGTATCAGATTGAAAACAAGAACAAAAACACAAGTTAAATGTAAGTACAGTATGAAATAAAACACTGAGCAGCTGCTCTGTGGAAAGCATAACATACAATACTATTATCAGTAAAAGGTCATAGGTTTGACTCTTTGACATACCAGTCTGATCAGACCCATCTGTGTCAAATCCTCCCGGCAAGGATGTTCAGTTGTTGAATGGCATTTGTCCAGTCAGCAGTGAAATGGGTACCAGCAAGAGCCAAATAAAGCAACAGGAGATCATTCCTCAGACATTCTGGAAGCCTTCTGCCTTAGGGGCTTTCCCTAATTTCACCACATGCCTGTCATAACACAGCATGCATGGGTCCATTTGTAAAATAAACACATTCGTTGCAAAAAGTACTTGGACTGAAGATGCTTTCATTTATTTTGGTAGAGAATCATCAAAAACAGCACTGTTCAAGCAGAGTTTCAAGGGAATAGGGCTATATAGGTTATATGTAAAAAATTTATCTGCATAGAGGCTCAACCAAAGTTTGTGACAATCAAAATGAGATACTATTTAACGGCAGTACTGAAGTCACGAAAACTTCAAACCTCCTGAATGTACTCCAATTTTACTATTCGGTATAGATGAATACAGGATGTGGAGATGATCCTGTTTGATGTAACTTGGTACTGTACTCCAGTATTTTGTAATAGATTTTTTTCAAGAGAGTTAACTGCAGATGAAAACTATTTCTGTTTCTCTCAAACAAGTGTTTAACACATCCACAAAGATGTTAAACAGAGAGACTTTTATGCTCACACTCTTAATGCTGAATTAGTGTTTGAGCATATATTTAATTTTTAGCACACAGCAAATGAGTTTTGTATTAGGTGGGTGATCATTCCTCATTGTGGCCTAAACTTGTTCTTCATTTCTTTGAAGAAATGTACAAATCATTCCAAAATAAGATTTCAAATAGGAAGAAAAAAAGCAAAGCAAAGCAAAGAAAAAAGAAAAGAAAAGAAAAGAAAAGAAAAGAAAAGAAAAGAAAAGAAAAGAAAAGAAAAGAAAAGAAAAGAAAAGAAAAGAAAAGAAAGGAAAAGAAAGGAAAAGAAAGGAAAAGAAAGGAAAAGAAAGGAAAAGAAAGGAAAAGAAAAGAAAAGAAAAGAAAAGAAAAGAAAAGAAAAGAAAAGAAAAGAAAAGAAAAGAAAAGAAAAGAAAAGAAAAGAAAAGAAAAGAAAAGAAAAGAAAAGAAAAGAAAAGAAAAGAAAAGAAAAGAAAAGAAAAGAAAAGAAAAGTTTGGATTAGAACTATGAAAAACTATGGAAAAAACTAAAAAATTGAAACAGCTATTACAATTCAATTAAGGTTGATTATCTTATCTGGAATGACTAGTTGTTAAAATATTTCCTTGATAATAAGTAAGAAAAGTAGAAAGTAAATAAGAGTTAAATGAGCTGAAGTTTGGGTCCGTGTGTAGTTTACTTTTTTAAAAATACGAATGCATTAGTACAGTAAAGGACTAATACTCAACTTAAAACCTTCTAATTACAAAAAAGGCTTCCATGTCATATTTAGCTATTTAATACTTTCATCCATTTAAAAAGTTCAAATGGTTGGTTAACAAAGTTCTAAACAAGAGTTCCTTAGTATACCACAGAGAACCAAAGTCATCTCACAACTTTTTAATAATCAAAATATTTTGTATTCAAAGCTGGAGAAAAAAAGTATGATTCTTTTGAAAAAGAATGAAGTGTGCTATTATTCTACAGTACTTTCCTTTCTTATCCTGGAAGCACTGAAATTAGGCTAAGGATCAAAATAACTTACTGAAAGTACAGCTGGGAAAACAATTTATTTCTTTAGCTGAAATTTCTCTGTAGATCACACACAAATATAAAGAGGGAACTTGACAATCATACTAAAAACGGGGCTGAAATTTAAAATTTATGAACTGACATAAACAGAATCATTTGAAAGGATATACACCACAAGTTTTTACAGTGAAAGAGCTGTTGTTCACTGTGAGTTTATTAGGGTATCGAGTAATGAAAACGTTAACTAAATCATTGTTTCCATTATAACTGAATGCACTGCTTCTAGCATTCTAATAATAGACCAGCCTTGTAAATCTTAAAAAATATATATAATAATAATATAAAAATATCTAAATTATCCACATAATTATTTATCTCTTTAAATAAGAACATGGTAGAAGTAGTTGATAAAATGAAATATATACATGTATATGTATGTATGTATGTATATATATATGTCAAAGGCAGATAGTCTGAATGTATTTTCATTTGTTATACTGAGGGACATGGTTTAATGAGGAAACATTGGTGGTAGCGGTAGGTGGAAGTTTGGACTGGATGATCTTGGAGGTCTTTTCTGACCTTGGTGATTCTGATTCTATGATTCAGTGGTACATTATAAACCATGATCCCCTCAAGTGATTTTTCTTTTGACTTATATGTTTAGCTCTCTTAGCTAGGTATCACAGCATACCTACATGAATGCTAATACTAATAAACCTTCCTTCCTACAATAGTCCCAGCTATGGATTTCCTCTGTCCCTACTATTAAGTACAGAAATATATTGGCTGCTATCCCAGAAAAGGTAGTTTCCCATCCTACTTAACTAATATTTAATTGAGCTCATATAAGGACTGTAGTTGCTCTTTAGAATGACTATAAAAGCATTAAGTACTGATAAAGTTTGACACATTTTACTGAATTTCATATAAGTCTTTTAATGGATATAGAAAAGGCATTTGTGTGGTTTGAGAGGATATGCTTATTCTGAAAGCACAATATGAATGTCATATTTCTTGTGCTCCACTGGTAGAAAATACATGTTGATTTCCTTGCTTTTTCCCTCCTCAGTTCATTATGAGTCTCAGTAATTTCTAAGGCTACAGACCCCAAAAAACTGTTATCTAGATTCAGTACAGTCATGGGTAAGAGACATCCAAAATGGCTTCAGGAGCCTGAGTGAGTGAGATGTGTTGGCTCCAAAGAGAATCTATGGGGAAATTGTAGCATCTGTATATGGGAGCACAGTGTAGAAAGTGCCAAATTAAGATAGCTTAGTATGTGATTATTTAAAACTATTGAAGGAGAATGGGAATGCATTTTTAATCACAACCACCCTCTTAAGACTGCCATTAAGTAATCTTGATCTCCTCTTAATCAACTTTCAAGAACCTTTTCTGGATGTCAGACATCAGAAAGCTTTCAAATGTGCATAAACCCATGATTTAAAAAAACCAACAAAATATATTTTTGAAGGACGCAAATTAATTTTACACACACACACACATATATGTATATCTATATATATGTAAAACGGATATATATATATAATAATCTGGTATTGAACATTAACTAAAATACAATTCAAAACCTGAGACATCATAGATCTAATGAGATTTAGACCACATCACTCACTTCATGATGAAGTCCCTCCAGAGTATTAAGTATAGCACTTTCGACTCATATTTGAAATGATCTGGCAAGGGAAAAGATATGGACTGGATAAGACAGTGAGCTCCAGGCAATTTTTAACTACCATTTTCACTATGAGGGTGGACAAGCACTGAAAAATGTTAACTAGTGATGATTAAATTTACACATTTGAAGATATTCAAGATTGAACCAGGCAGCCTGCTCTAACTGAACCCTTATCAAGGAGAAGGATTTGGGTTGGGAGGAGAAGCCTACATGACCTCCAGAGGACCATTCCAATTCAAATTGTTCTGTAATTGTAAGAACAAACATGACTTTGTTGCCCAGTGATTAAGATACTTAGTTCTAATCACTGCCCTCCAGTTTATATTGTAATTAAAATATATAAATATAAAATATACACGGAAACACATCAGAAGTTTTTTCCATATCGGTGGAGTGGCTTGAAATTTTTATTTTAATTGCTTTTACATAATAAATTGAGAAGTATGATACTTCCAGTGGGGTTGAAGAACTCAGTTTCAAATTTCCTTAAAGAGACCTGGTTATTCATTTGTTAACTGTTTAAGACAGTGGCTATGAAGCAAAAGCCAAAAAGCAAATTGTCCGCTATTCTGTAAAGCCTCATTCTATATATCATTTCTAAAAAAAAATCTGCTGTATTTTGACATGCACGAAAAGCAGTTAGTGTAAAAATAACATTAGTAATTCTGATAGAATTAATACAAAACAATTTCCAGCTAGACACTATCAATTCTTAAGCATTTACAGAAGCAGAATTTAATAGAAGTAAAACTCATGACTTGTTTCTGTCACTTGGTTCAACAAGGTCACTCAGATTTTCCTGTATTTTATTTTCCTGTACTGAAGATATGACCAAACAATTAACCATTAACAAGTTTTAATAATTTTTCAAAAAATTTTTAGTCCCAGATCTCTTCCTTTTTTTATCCAGATTCTTGTTCAGCTTATTATTCTCATTTTAATCCTCATCTTTGCTATCCTTTTTCCCACTTAGCCACTGTGAAGTGATAGGCTGAAGATATATTTGGCCATCATATCCGCTGTGGAAAGTAAGTAACTTGCACAGAAAAGTTACTGACTCAGCCTGTCATAATCTCTCTCTAGTAAATAAGTGTTCTTCTTCTATTTATCTTTAATGTATGTGATCCTTTCCTGTACAATTCTAATAACTTGCACCGAAGTATGCAAAACAGATGACTTCACTGTATTTCTTAAATATGGGTAGTATATTGTCATTCCGTTGTAGTACAAAGGTACTGCTGAGAACCATTTAAAACTGTAATACTGGATTGTTGTTTTCATGGAAGTTATTTCAGAATTCTAATCTGGTCATCACTTTATGTCTGTATTTCAGTAAATTAAATATTTTAAAATTTCTTTGATTAGATTATGAGAATTTCTATTTCATTAAACCTATTCCTTCTAGCCATCTCATGATCTCTCCACAAAAACTATGAAAAAGATTACTTTTTTTTTAATTACAATACAATATTCTCTTTGTATGCCTCACTTCTTCAGGCTCATTACTTATCATTCATGTCTAACTTTCTGTTTGCTTTAATATATTTTAAATCTATACATCAGACTTTTTATTATTATTATTAATTCTACACCCCATGACTTCATGACTTCATGACTTTATGAAACTGATTTCTTTGCTGATGGTGAATTTTCCATTCGTTAGAGATGAGAAAGTTCACAAGGAATTTAAAGGATAAACAAGTTGTGATTTAAAGTATAGCGTAGTTACTCTGATTAGATGAAATCTGATAAGTATATAGCCTTTCGAACCACTGAAAAGGGCACTGAATATTTCTAACTGAAATTAATATCCAATAGGCAAGATTTATATAACCAGAGTTTTATCTTTGGAAAAATCACTGGGGAATTTCTTGGTGTTACATGGTTTTCCTCTTAGGTTGGAATGTTAATGTTGAATATGAAAAAGAATATGACAGTTCCATTCCAAAAGAAATTTGAAAAATATGTTTTATTCCTCTCTAGAACAAAACCATATCTTTGGAAATGTGAGAAAATAGAATTCTCTTAAAGCAAAGCCACACTGATGGAGGAGAATGCAAGCAAGAGCAGGAATGTGATAGATGCAGGTCAAGTTTTGGCTCAGTCTCATTTCCATTACAATTTTTCACACCAATTTTCTCTAAAACAGATTGAGAAGGGACTTGAATGTGTTTTCTTAACTCCAAGAAAGGGCCTGCACATAATACCTAATTTAAATTTCAAATAGAAAGTAGTTTATTCACTCCAAATGAAACAGAACTGTTTATGCAACATACTCATCAGATTTAACTCAAATTATGTACTGAGATTTTTTTTCACTGAACCCAATAAGGAAATTATTAACAACAGAATTTCTCAGCTTATCTGTTTCCATTAACTTTTTTGCTGTCATTTGAGCATGTCTGTATTTTTCCTCACTTAGTAACATTTGTATTACAGCATTGTCTACAGCTTTCTAAGTGAACCCAGAGTTGCATTGAGCTGAAAACTACTTCTGCATAAAAAGAATATTGAGTTTGTCAAGTTACATTTTACACAACAAAGACAAAAGATGGGTAGAAAAGTAGGCACAAAAGACCTAATAATCACCTGCAGAGCCTGTGGCAATAGTAGGCAGATTAACCAGGTCAGAATTCTAGTCATATATAGACAACTCTGCAAATTGTACTGCTATTTCTTAGCATGATAATGTGCAGCACCACTGGACTACTTGCTGCTCCTTAGCTACCAGTGAAGTGTCCAGCCATGGTTGAATTAGTTCTTCCCAACCTTGCTTCCAAAGCAGAAACTTTTGCCTTTTTTGAAAAAAAAAAAAAAAAAAGGGAAAGACCTCAATTAGAAGGAAAAGAAAACATGTTTCTATTCCTATGTTTGAGTCTTAGGCCATTTCTCCTTGTCCTGTTGCTACGCACTACAGAGAAGAACCAGGCCACATCCATCCTTTGGCCTCTCACCTTCCCTTAGATATTTATAAAAATTAATCAGATCTGACCTCAGTTTTCTTTTCTCCAGGGTGAACAGACATAGGTTATCCGGGTTACACCCTCATCAATATTTTAGAAATGAGAGATACTTATTTGTAAAGCTTTCTTGAGTTATACAGTCTTTATTATTATAGCAATAGTAAAAGTGTAAAAATCTGTTCCTAGCATTCACTACATTTTTGGTAGTCATGAACTCAGATGGATTGTAAATTTTAAAGTAAATAGATTATCAAGGCATCTGGGCAGCCAAAATCTCTGAATTTGTAAATTGCACCCTGCTCTTCCTAATCTTTTTGTTACCCCTTTCATTTGCTACTGTATTTTTGAGGGAAGAGTAACTGTTTTCATCAACTTGGACTTCTGCAAGGCTTTTGACATGTTTCTGTATGGCATCCTTCTCTCTAAACTGGGGAGGTAGGGATTCAAATGGACTACTTGATGGGTAATGAGTAGATTGGATGGTCACATATTCAGTTGAAGGCCAATGACAAGTGCTGTCCCACAGGAGTCAGTAATGGACCAGTACTCCTTAACATATTTGTTGATGACATAGACAGCGGGTTCAAGTGCACCTTCAGCAAGTTTGTAGATAACACCAAGATGAGTGGCGCAGTTGATAAAACAGAAGCAAGGGGCACCATCCAGAAGGACCTGGACTGTCTTGAAAAGTGAGCCTACATGAATATAAAGAGGTTAAACAACACCGAGTGTAAGGTGTTGCACTTCTGTTCTAGGAATGGTTTTATACTAAGACAAGAGAGATTATGGTTAGATGTTAGGAGGAATTTTTTCACTCATAGGGTGGTAGCACACTGGAACAGCATGCACAGAGAGGTTGAAGATTCCTCATTCCCGGATGCATTCAAGACAGCACTGGATGTGGCTCTGGATAGCCAGGTCTAGTGGTTGGTGACCCTGCTCATGGCAGGGGGTTTGAAACTAGATGACCCTTGAGGTTCTTTTCAGCCCAGGCCATTCTATGATATGATATGATAATACATACTGGGGCAAGCACACATACATGTTTAGACTGGGAGAAGAGCTCCTTAAGAGCAGCCTTGCCAAGAAGGATTTAGGTGTCCTGGTAGACAAAATAAATGTGATCCAGCACTGCCCACTTGCAGCCTGGAGGGAAAACTGTACCCTGGGCTGCATCAAAAGAAAGGTGGCTGGTAGGGTGAGAGGGTGGTGATTGTCCCTCTCTACTCCGCTCTCACAAAGCCCCTTCTGGAATACTGCATCCAGATCTGCAGCTCCTACCTTGAGAAATACATGGAGATTTTGGAACAGGTCCAGAGAAGGGCTACAGAGATGATCAGAGGGCTGGAGTACATCTTCCATGAAGAAAGGCAGAGGGAGCTGGGTTTGTTCAGCCTGGAGAAGGAACAGGGGAGATCAGATAGCAGACTTCAAAAATTTGAAGGGTGCTGGTAATCAGGAAGAAAGTAAATTTGCTATGGTCTGACAGAGTAAGGACAAGGAGAAACAATTTTAAACTAAAGGAGGGGAGATTTAGACTTTACAGGGAATTTTTTTACTCAGAAGGTAATCAGGTGTTAGAACAGGCTGCCCAGAGAAGTTGTGGACACCCCATCGTTGGAGGATTTCAAGACCAGGTAGGATGGAGCCTTATGCAACCTGATCTAGTGCCTGATTTACTGGTCACTGCAGTAGGGGGGCTGGAACAAGATGATCTTTGAGGTCCTTTCCAACTCAAGCCATTCTATGATGCTGTGATTCTAAATATTGGTCACACCAGCATATTTACTCTGCATCCTCTTCTCATGCCTTCATAAGGAAAGTATAATATAGAAATCTACTGTTGGTGTGCTTGGTTGTGACCTACTATATTGCATATGTCCGTCCGAAAGCAATACTCCTGCCCAAATGGCTTTTCTAAGAGCAGTTTGAATATCCCTGTATAACACTGCAGCCAGCAACATGAAATAGTTCATAAACTTAGCTGAGTTATATTTAATCTAATTAGCTCAGTTATTGATAGCCTAAGGAAGATGAGCTTTGGTAAGCAAATATTCTAAGCAAGTCTTGATCTGGAGTCCAGGAAGAGGTTTTCTTCTTGAAGCCTGCCTCAGCATAACCCTGTTGATTTATTACTGTCGGTACCACTTTTGTAGAATTTGAGTACTGACTAGTATCTGAGCATCTATAACAGAGTTACAGACCATAGTCAATTGATAATTGAATTATCTTCTCCAATTTTTAAGCTGATGTAGCAGAGAACACATACACACAACTGTCTTCAACCTATTATTATGAGACAGAAAAGAAAAAAGATTAGCAAGGGAAGTAACCAAACATTTATGGTTTGACTTTTATTAAAAGTACTTTATGAAGCTTGACTATCTTCTTGAATTCAGAAGGTCATTGTTTTATGTAAACAAAGAGTTATGAAAAGCAATGATACTGAAACATACTCATTCAGTTAATCATCTGTGAAAAGTGCTATTTTGTGAAGTTTAGATTTCTTGATTGTCAAAAATATGTCTTTGTCATTGCTCCTACAAATATGAAAATCTAAAAGTAAATACTTAATTTTGGAACAAATTAATTCTCTTAATTATCTATGAGCATCTTAGAAAAAAATAGTATATATCATTGAAACTATGATGTCTATATATGGAAAAGCTTTTAAAAAGTGTAAGTCATTTGAGTACAAATATACTAAGACTACTATTGTTCACAAAGATTCCAATCATACGTATATAAAAAAAATTCTCATATTAAAAAAGAAGTTGATAGAAATGTAGCATGAAATAATTAACTTACATTTTAATTCAAAGTGGACAAATGGTTACTAAAATATAAAGAAATGAAATGGCAGTCAATTTGCTGTAAGGTCCAGTGTGGCTCTTGAAGTAGTCTAGATCATCACAAAGTTGGCTGAAATAGTTTCTTTGAAAATTACTAGCTAAATACAAACTAAATAAGCCCTTCTTTCCTTGAGATATGAATTATAACTGATGTTAGACCGTAGGATTTCATGTCTCTGCTTATTATTTAGCTGAAACAAGATGATAATTAATGGCAAATCCACAGACAGCAATTGAGACAAATAACAATGTAGACTTTTTAGGTTTGCAGCTCTACTGATTTGTGCTTAAAGATTTTGTCATTTTAAGGGGAAATTTTTCTCTTCATAGCTAAAGCTAGAAACTTACATTTATGAAATTAAGCTCTTCTAATGTCATTATAGCATGCTTCTGAAAATTAGCTATTTGATATGGTTTGTGTATTAAATTGAGAAACTAATAAAACACTGGACTATTTCCTTTTTAAATTTCTAAAAGCTGTATGCTTGCATTGTGCATTTCATACATGAGGTAATTTTTTTTCTCTTGAAAACAATGTCAAGTAGCCAAAGTAGGAAGCATCAGATCTTCTAGATTTTAGTATTGTTTTTAATGGAAGAAATATATTTTCCAGGTAAGTCATGTGTGGAGTCTTGCACATGGGTAAAATTTCACTCTAAGGTAGTAATAAAATATTTTCCGTAGAGAAGATTCTTTTTAAATCCTGATAGTATTATACACAATATGTCAGAAGATTTAGCATCTCCTTCTTCTTCTTTTCTTCTTATTGTTTATGACTATAGGAAGCATAGAAAACAGTGTTATAAAAATTGAAGTTAAATATTTAGTTAATATCAAAATATAGAAAAATAGCAAATGATAGGGCTGCAGTATGTCTGCTTAATTCATTAGCCGTGTGCATACGTTAAGTTCATGAGACTATAATAGTTACATTTTATAAGAAAAAAATAAAATACCTACTTTAAAAATAGAATTGAAATTTTAAATTTGAAAATGTCAACAAATAAAATTTCAGCTATATGTTTTATATTAACTGGAAGTGAAAAATAGATTGTGTTAATAAAAACTGAATACACTAAAATTCTTCAAAATCTCCAAGGTTTTACTATATCATGATATGGAGTGATGATTAAAGCCTACATTTTCTCACTCCGATTGTTAAACAACACTTTTTATATTCTGATCTAGTCTTTAATCTAGATTTTGAATTTGAAAACTCCGACTTTTTTTAATATTTTTTTTATTTTGCATGAAACAATAAATATTTACATTCCAATATTAATAATGGAAGTGGGGTATATGATGAACAGTATAATGATTTCGCTATGTTATGACACCATATGTATTAGGTTTTACCACTTTAATACATTCTATGGGGTTGTTGGTCAAGGGCTTCCTGTGAGAGAGATTGAACTCAGTTTATTTCACAAGGTGGGTGAAGTACAAATGTATTTTATCACCAGGTTCTAATCATTCTTTCAATACATTCAAAAGAAATGTTTGTTACTTCATATATTTTATTAGTTGATAAAAAATTTGTCAAATTTTGTTTTGTTCATATGATTAGTATTTTACATTTTTCACTTCTTTTTTTTCTGACCTAAGATATGTAGCTTAGATTCTTATAGTGGCTACTGTCAGCTGTTGTGATTCATCTGAAAAATAAATAAATACGAGCTCATTTCAAGGTTTCTTTGAAAGAGATTATTAACAGAGATACAGGGAAATGTGTAGAGGTTTGGCCACAGAGAAATGTAAAGGCAGTAAATTCACTCTGCGTTTGCACTTGGAAAGACAGTGAAACAGAAATAAATTTTGAATCTTGGCAAAGGTTTCAGATCTTTCACATCTTTCAGTGACTTCCATGCTATGTCACTTTCTACTACTCCTGGTCTGCAGAATGTAATATCACCTTGAGAGATACAAGTCAGTGAGAATAAATAACATCTATGGAGTGAAGGAAAAATTACCCTTCAAAGCTACTAGAAAGGGTATCAGTGAAACACTTCAAAAGAAGACCCAAAGGGTTAAACTTTTCACTTAATTAAGTTTAAGCTGTTCCCTGCCTGAAACCTTGCAAATTTCTGATAAGAGTTGTAAAAACCAGGTGTTTGTTCTAAAACTACCCTACCATAGCAGTGAATATTTCCTAGATAAAAATTAATGAAGGGAAAACTCATAAATGTGTCAGAAGAAGATAATTATTATTTCAAATATAAGCCAGATGCTCCTCATTGCAAAGTATGTTAATATTCATAAGTAGGAGTCTCATTTTATGATAAACTTCTCCAATCATGAAAAGGAAGAATCTTTACAGGGGACTCAATTCTGGGTAGTAAAAATCTAATGAAGAAAGATCTCAAGAGTTCTAGAATGTTAAGTTGTGACATCAAATGATTTACTGGTACTTGATTCACGCGAATATGCTGACATGGTACACACAGTCTCAGTTCCTTAACTTACCAGCCTTAAGAGCCTTCAACAGCTCCTAACTTAATTTCCATTATAAAAAGGAGAAAATTCAATTTTATTTACAGAGCTTTGATCCAAGCAATGTGCATACTGACCGCATTGTATTTTTTTATTAGTGTTACTAAAATTTTCAGAAAGAAAAGTTTATGCAGTGAACTGTGAGCACAGATTGTAGAATTTATTTATCACTATGGCACTAGAAAGCTGCTTCATGATGAACCTCTTCAGTGTCCCACCCAATCTGTCTATACACGAGATTTTTAAACTTGAAGGACATGTAAATGCAAATATCAAAAGAAAGCAAAGCTTTTTGTGAGTGAAAAGGTAGCTTGACTTTCTCTCTACATCATTACAGATACAAAACCTGTACTGGAAACCTTTTATTTGTTTGTTTATTTGTTTTTTTTTTTACCATTGGCTAATTGTTAATGAATATTTTAAAAGAAGTTCATTTGAAAGCTTCTGATGGAAATCTAAATAAAAGATGTTTTGTCCCTCCTCTACTCCATGATTATGTGCTGAGAATGTAGTTAAGTGCTCTCCAAAATTTGCTTTTGTGATTTGTTGACTGGCAGAACTTTATTCTTGCAATGGGATATCACAGAATCAAGTGTTCATTTGGAAATATTTTTTTTAGTTATGTGTGCACATACTAAATATTTTGCTGTATTTGTGTATAAATAGATAACAATATATTTAAACCTATTTGAACACTTACAGTTCTTTGTACGTACACATTGTATGTACTATATATCCGTTTATATATTCATATGTGTGTACTTCCTGGGCCAAAGCAAGTGGCATCCATTAAAAAGGCTGTATAAGAACACCTGGGTATGGCAGCCATCAGCCAATCATACAACAGTATGACTTTTAACAGAATAGCAGGTCCTTACCATAAAATGGAGATCCACTCTGTATGTAGGGGGAAGGACCTTCATGGTCTGATATACTCATGATTAAAGCTATAGAGATGTCTAGTATGGTCAGGAAATCACTACAGGACTGGTATGAGGGTGTAACTTCCTGATCAAATGGCTGCTGGGGTTGTATTGGCCCAGCCACCCCTGATTTTGCCATGCATGCTGAACAAGAGCAGCAGACCTGTCCCATCACCTTCACTGGAAGCAAGTGATGTCTCTTCTGACTGTAAATGAAAGTCAGGTTGTTCTTGTCTGCATCCTAAAACTGTACGTAATGTCGGTGTTACCTTGTGTCCCTCTAAGGAGATATGGCCTATATAGATTTCAGATCAAGCAGGTAAAGAAAGCAGTGTTTGCACTGGTTGTGTTGATGCTTTATCATCCATGGAGATGTGGATTCCAATCTTGAGAGTTTTTGACATGTTTTTGTGAACACTATTGTCAGTTAAATACGGCAAAAAGGAATATCAATCAACTGAAAAACAGTGAGGGAGACATAGCTTCCATTTCTTTGGATTTCTGAAATGCTGCCAGGGAGATTTTTTCTTTCCAGAGTATATTAGCTCAAAATAATATTTTTGAATTGGTTGTGATTGGATTTAGTTTTTATACCTGCAATTCTTCTATTGACATTAAAGGGAATTTGCATGGGTAAGATAGAATAAGATAGGGTCTTGTATTCTGCTCTCCTAGATTTTATTTTTTATTTATCTTCAGAATAAAGAAATATTTTTTACTGCAGATTTACATTACTAGTGTTGTTAAGCAGTATACAGAACGTATAAGAGACAAAAAAAATTTTTTTGAAGACATTTACTTTTAAATTATTTTTCAGGCATTATATGGCTGGTGATTAAATGTTATGATGGATTCTGTTTATCTATGACCACATCTGAACAAAAAAAAATAAAAAAATCATCAGGTTTATTCTTGTCCTCAGTGGAAAATAATGTTCTACAATTTTTGGAAGTACACAAAGCCTCAGTAGAGCAAACACAAGACACTCACATCGCTGTTTAAAAGGCCACAAAGTAAAGATTGTGCATGGATTTATCTTGTTAAAGAATAACTATTACATTCAGAGGGTTTTTTTTCACAGTTGTCCTTTGCTTAGATGTAATTAATACCTTACCTTTCTGTCTGTCCTCTCCTTGTTTGGTTGAGAACAACTATTTTATCAACACGATTTTACTTTTTCATTGTGTGCAACATTAAATACTTCAAGAGAATTGTCAATAGCCATTATATCTCTTGTTGTCACAGCCATTAATCAATAGCTTTTTCTGTGCAATTCCATCCTTTCTACACAGTCTTATGGAAGGCTTGTATTAAATTCTTTAAAGATTTATGGCATACCTCCTAAATGAAGGAAGCTAAGGTTTTGACTCAGGTTTTATCCTAATTCAGTATGCAAAAGAGAGCAGAAGGACTACTACTTACCAAGCTAATAGAATATTTTCTTGATGCAGGATTAGTTTAGTTTAATTTAATTTGATTTATAACCTGGTCACCAGCTGTCAGTGCACAATAGACTCAGTACTGAGGTTTTTAGACTTCCTGCTCACGTACTACCTCGCTGATCTGTAAATGAGAAATGAGTTCAACATGCTAGGCTGAGATAACATCAAGTCCCCTGTACAAGTCCATCAAGTCTATTGAGTCACGCTTGCTCCTTGTCAGCAAAATCATCAGTATTTTCCTAATTTTTAAGACTTGGCAAGACCAAACTCCCTGTATGATAGAATGGATTTGAGATTTTTTCCACTAAGTAATAAATGTTGTCTTCCCCTATTTATTGTAAGGGTTGTTTTAATTAGTATTAAAACTTCTCACTAATTTTCTTTTAAATATTACCACATGAAAGTGCTGGGTTTCAGTCAGATTTCAGTCAGTATGATTATCTCACATTTCTTCACATAGTGGTGTTTTGGTTAGAGGTGACAAGGTTTTTGATACGGGGCTACAGGATTATCCATTTGTGAGAAGAGACCAGAGGCCGCCACATGCAGGACATGTTCAATTCCAGCCAGTTGCAGTGGGTCCACCACAGGACACACCTGATACTGATTCAGGGAAAACAGATTTTAGTAGTAGAAAATTTAGATTCACTGAAGGAGGTAGAAACTGCACCAGAATTTACTGTACTGTTTGTTAAATCTTGTTATGCTTGTTCAGCTTCTACAGCAGAAATAAAAATGGGTACATTAAAACTTCAAGAAGGTATGGGAAACCTACATGAGCTAATCTGAATAACGGTGTGGTTAGCATAATGTGTTAGCTGGACAATATTACTAACATGGCTTTTCTTTGTTTTTATTCGTCTGCTCTCAAATGGACTGACATTACTGTTTCTATTCTGTTCTGTTTCTCTGAAGGTCTGTCACTACTTTTTTTCCCTCCTTTTTGTCTGAGTATAGAAATAAAAAATGCCTTTGCTTGTAGCAGTCAATTGATAGGTATAGAAAACGAGAACAGAAAAGAACCATTTTGAAAAATGTCACAAATAATTCATAAAGACGATATTTTAAGAAGCTCACAATATTTGCTTCCAAATGAATATATGTGACATTAATAGACTTCCTTTGTTTCACACTTTCCTCATAATTTTTTAAGAACAAATATGTGATTGTAGCCTGGCAAATTCTGTTAATGTTTGACTTTTTTTGGCTTGATTAATTGCCTTTAACAAACTTATTTGCACATTAAAAAATGACATAACAATTCAAAAAAATTGTTTGTCAGATTTGGTGACGTGATGGATCTATTAGTTAATTTGAACTATGTTAAATGAAAGTTCATCCAGTTCTGTCAGTTGCAAGAAGAAATCATAAATACATACCCAGAGAATAATCAAAATAGAATACTGCACAATTTTCACTGATTTGCCATAGAGTCCTGTATCCTGTTAATGAAGTAATTAAAGAAAATCTGTAGATGGCATAAAGCTAACAGAGCTGAATTTTTATAGAATGTCAAATATGATCAGAATGTCACCTGCAAATGGAGACTGACGAATGTATGAACATCGTCATTTAAGACACTGTTGTATTGTTTACTCTCATATTAAGTCTGACTTACGAAGGCTAAAAACATATAAAGAGTTAGAATATATTGTGATACAATTTAAAAGGAACTTGATTTTTTTTTCTTGATTTAGTTTTGTCTGTAACATAGCGACCTCATATTCATTCTAAACTTTAATGTCATGTACCATAAAGAAATATCAGATGTGAGCAAAGTGACAAGCTTATCCGACCACATGAAGTACCTACAGATAATGAAAAATAAAAATTAACTATTTATTTCTAAAATATACTAAGCCCTATACACTAACTTCTTCTAGATTTCAGCACAGACTTTGGGTCCACATGAATTGTTGGGGTCAAGGAAATGACCCCAACAAGAGTCTCCATTTTCCCCTTTTTCTATTCAAGCAGATTTCTGATTTCAGTAGAATTAATTTAAATGGATAAGGATTTATACCCATAGCCAGTTCTCAGTGATTTGGATATTCTCTTGAATAATATTAGCAGCCAAATCGTATGCACAATAGTGGGATGTACATGTGCTTCCCAGGGAAGACAAGAAGGAAAATTTCTAGGCACTATTTATTGCCCTCCAATTCATCTTACAGATAAGAAAAGAGTAGTTCTTGCTTTTTTTTCCCAATTTACATAAATTATTCTGGAATCCATCCTGAATTTTTTTTCCTCTTTCCTTTACAGATGCAGTTGCCCCCTGAAAAGTAGGGAAAAAAAATAAAACTGAGAGAATAAATTCCCTCTGCAATTATTATGGGAGAACATTCAGGAAAAGCAGGTAAGCAGAATTCTGGAGATGAGAAACAGGTGACACATAACAATTTGCTAACAAGGACAACATGAAATCAAATTACCTTATTCTACTAATTAATTGTCCATCAAATCTTCCTTTGAGCTTATATTCCCATTTTGTTTGAGTATCAAAGGAATATGAACTATCACATCAACAACTGAACTGCATTCAGAGAACCAAATTGCATACTATATGTAGTTTGCAGATACTATATAAAATTAGCAGCTTAGTATTTATTTTTGTACTAACATTTAAGCTCTCTAGAATTTACCTAACTCACAAAAATTATGGTGGCTCATTGAGATGGATTTTGAATCCTTATTAGTGTCAGTTTTAAGTGTTTTGAGGTAAGTGTGAAACTTGTCAAACAAAATTAAATAAGGAATAAAATGTCCTTAGCTCAACTGTCTAGTTTGTTGATTGCAGTGGAAAAAAAATAATAATTAAGTGGCACTGAAGGTTCTGAAACCGAGGGGAAAGTCTGCTGCCACATAGGATACAATGACTGCTATCAGTAGAATTATTCTATTTTTATTTTTAATTTGTAGCATCATTCTTTTGCTTTTAACAG
This sequence comes from Oreortyx pictus, assembly GCA_036925125.1. Classification (NCBI taxonomy): domain Eukaryota; kingdom Metazoa; phylum Chordata; class Aves; order Galliformes; family Odontophoridae; genus Oreortyx; species Oreortyx pictus. The sequence continues at coordinate 24,837,765 of JAUPFR010000007.1, forward strand.
GACATCACATTTTACATGAAGAATGTTACTTAGGTAAATAAGAGAGAGATTTCATTTCCTATATCAGTGACTTAGTCACTTCTTGCAGAGGAGAGCATGTGAGCTGATCAAGTAGGAAAAAAGAGACTAACAGGTGAATTTTTACAGAGTTTTTTGGAATGCTTTGCTATAAAGCTCAAACTAGAATCATGGTTCTAACAATTATTCATGTAGTTCTAACAAATATTCACTTAGTTCTAACAATTAACAAAAGTTAACAGGCTATATAATTAAGCACAGTGGTTCTAATAGAATGAATTACATATTTTCTTTAAATTTATATGTAATGAACTCACGGGGTTACATTTAAATATGGATGAACTTAATATCTGTTTATTTAAGATACATTCTTATGTCTTATGTCTTGACAAAGTAAGGATGATCAGGTTAAAATTCAGTATTTGTGACACCTCCTTTAAGATGTAAATTTATTGGCATGTCTTGTATGACATTTCTTTAGATTTTCTTCTGTAGCTGATAAACTGCACTCTTCAATGAAGTCTTTTTGTAACCTTTTGAAGGGCATGGGGGGTTATCTCATTATGTCATTGTGGTCTTTGACACTGCCATAACTATCCAAACACAGTGATGTTAATGAATTTCCTTCTCATAAATAGGATTCCTTATTCCAGAAAACGTGAAGGCTGTATGTGGCCTGGTTTCTTGGTTAAATTCAGCCAGCTTTACAACAGAAAATTCTGTAAGACAGATTCCTTCTTAATTGTTTTTAGGTAATGATGGATAAAATATCTATTGCATTAAAATTTACCTCCTGTTAGAGTCACAAGACAAGTTCAGATTGTCACTATTTTTAAAGGGAACTTGGATACAAAAGTTTATGTTGCTAGAATCTTTGTCAGTCCAAGAACAGAAAGGCTTATTTCCAGTTTCAATTTTGCTCTCTTTTAAGTTGTTACTTTATTTTTTTCAGTACGAAGAACATCCTCTTGTACATTTCTTGCTCATTAAAAGATTTGAAAGATCAGGCAAGTAGGTGTTTTGGAAAGTTGTCAATCTTCTATCTAAAACTGCATCAATGACCTTTTATTTTTGTATAAATGAGCAGTCACTGTTTTGATTAAGAGCCTCGCATTGCTGGAGATGTAAGTTCCTTATCGATCCATGGGTCAAAGCTTCATTGCTTTGTTCCATGTAACTCTTAAAAATAATTCAATTTGTGTGATGCATGAATCCTAGGTGTTAACAGAGACTGTTTTCATCACTGGGTAATGATCCACTACGTTTAAGAATCCTTTGACACTGGCTATTTCTAATGGAGAGATTATGGTGAATACTTCAAGCTCATTGCAGATATTGTTACAGAAATGAATGATTTTGAAAAGGAAGATATCTACAGTGAAATTACAGATATGAATCTCACAGTTATTCCACCCCAAAGGTAGGTGTGCCGTAACACTTGTTCGAAGAAATCGCTGTTTACAATACTAGCTATGCTGAAGAGGGTAAGAGTGGTAAGAGACCACTGATGAACGAGTACTTTGAACTACAGTCCAAAACCTTGGCAACATTTAGCAACAATTTCAGGCAGTTCCTTCCACTCATAAACACAATGAACATAAAACAGCGTGGGTTTAACAGCAATATTTTATTAAATAAGAAAAAGAAAAGAACAACATATAATAATAGAATATTTTTCCTGTTAGATTAATTCTGACAGTATGTTTCTAGAACAGCTAGTTCTAGTTTCTCCCACTCATGGTTCAGGAATGGCAGGTGACCTGTTTCCGCTCTCACGGTCTCTCCTTTGGATTACTTATTGCTCTGCTCTGTAACCATCACTAGCCTCTCCCCAAGACTCCTACTTCTAGTTGCTCCTTGATGTGCCTTCTTTCATTAGATGCTCCTGCTAGTCACTACTGTCAGCTTCCCTTTCTGTTGATACCAAGTTGCGTGCAGCTCTTCCCACAGATCTTCATTCTGCTCTTTGCCAGGTGGCACTTAAGCCAGCCACTGCATTTGCTAACACTTTCTCTCTTTTCATCTCCTGACAAGGGTCTGCGTATCACAAAAGGACTAAGCATGGCAGTGCACCACACAATTAAACAGGTGAATCTTAAACATATAGTCATCAGATCAAACTGAGGAGAAATCTTTATTGTTACAGGTCTTCTGGGGATGGGAGGAAACTGCTATATTTGGCTTCATGCCCTTCTCATCCACACTGAATCTTTCACACGAAACGTTTAGACAATTCAAACATGTGTAATAGCATTTTCTTATAGTTTTATTGTACTGTTGCCATGCTCATATCAATAAATATTTCTAAGTTATTTGAAGATTTTCAGCCTTTTAAATGGGCTAGTGTAGGAAGCTGAAATCCAAGTTCAATTAACATGCTATGAATCTGGGAACGAGCACACAAAGGAATATGGGTAAGAATTTAAAAATTATTTGCTTTGCAGTTGCCTGCTCAGGATGGTCTAAATCATAACAACCACCAGGCAAAGTATCCCAGAACTTTCTAAACCACTTAAGCCACCTGCTGTTTTATCAGAAGCAGAAGTTTTCACTTACACCATGGAGAGAAAGCTCAACATTTTGTCTACATTTGGATCCACATCTTTGTTTTTCATAAAGGAAAAACAAAACAAAAAACCTGAAAACTAAACAGGAGAATTAAAATCTCAGCATTCTAATGTTATGCCCCCCCACCCCTGAAAAAACAAACAAACAAACAAACAAACAAACAAAAAAAACCCAAAAATGATGCTAATATGAATAAAATACTCTTTAATCTCCTTGCAGTATGTTTTTCATTTTCCACAAAATTGGAGCTTATATTTTGAAATAACTGAATTAATGGTGAAACATTATAATGAATAATATAATCCAGGAAGTCAACCCTAAGAAGATGCAGGCTACTATTAAGAAAGAGGTATATCTTCACATTTCTGGATTTCTTGTCAAGTCAGTTCTTTGTACTGCTTTTATGTTCCGCAGTCCCTGAGTACATTGTTGCAGTGATGGATACCAGGCAGCATCTGAATTCTCTTAAATTTGCAGCAGAAAAAAGTGCAGAAGAAATGATATGAAAGAAAAACTTCTTGTGTTTTACTCTAGAGCTAATACTTCTGAGTTTACTGAAATAATCTGTAAGTTTACACTCTCTTTTTTTGGGGGGGGAATAATCAATCAGCTTATTCCTGACATATTCCCACTCTTGAGCCACATAGAAACAGGAAATTCAGGAGATGTTTCCCATTGCACCAGAAAAGTGAAGTTGTTGATATAAGGTTGTGATAAGGAGCTGAATCAGACTGTTAAAGTTAAAAGGAACTTCCATATTTGAGGTTTGATTATTACTAACTGGAAACCATTTTCAGAAGGAATTGCTAGCATCAACAAGATGTAGCTGAAATATGACTACTGATTAGTCAACTGAATGTATAATAGTATTAAAGGGAATGACAAATTCATAGGTTTTCACTGTATGTCAGACATGTTTACTGAGATAAACAGATGATTGATAGAACAAATTATATTCTTCTTGCACTTTTAACTGCCCTGTATCACCCTGTATCCATTAATCTTAATTAAAGTGTTGTAGAACATGAAATCTTCAAGCAATTGACAAATAAATCTTGTTATATTTTCCTTAAAATACTCACATTGCTTCTTTAAATACTTAGGATAGAAAACAATGAAGGTATCTAGAATTCAGGAAAAATAGATAATTTTTTTTTTTAATATTTTCACTCTTTCCCCCGTTTTATCTTTTTTTAATTTTTTCTACTTGTAAACTTTTTCTGACATTCTGGAAACTTGATTCTTTCTGTTACACCTATGTATCCCACTTTACACTTCAGATAAGAGCCAAAATGTGAACTTCTGTCCCATACCCTATAAGCCATGGAACACAAAGTGACAGATATCAGCAGCAGATGGAAATAATGTCTTCTTTCCTTATATTCAAAATGAACAATATTACATGTTTTTGTGTGAAGTTTTTAGAAATTTTCCTCTGCAATGAGTTATATCAATCATGAGTATGGAGTATGGTATTTTAATTGATTTATTATTTTTATTATTTTGTTTGTATGATATATTTTTCTCCTGGAAATACTAAGAAAAACAGTTGTAGGAAGATGAAAAAAATATAAAATATAAGCCATATTATACACACTCATTTATTTATTTATTTATTTATTTGTGTAAGGTTTGATAGGGAAGAGGAATAATGGGAGCAGGACAAGAATTAATGGAAGGTTTCAAAATGAGGGTTAGTGTTCAGAGTGTGATAAAGCCTATATCTCCAGGAAGAATGGGAAAAGTGTGCCAAAGATTTTGTACTCCATGGCTTTCTCTTCTGGACTTCTCAGAGACAAGGGTACCTCTCAACTTTGGCTCAACCCAACTCTACCATTAGGATTAGGGCTCAGAGTGACAAAGCCTGGAGTTCAAAGGGAAAACATATGCAAAGAGAATCATAGGACTGGCAACAAGATATTGTCCTCCACAGCTTTCTTTTCTGTACTGGACATATATTCTTTGAGCTCTGTTTTGTACTGAGAAATAAATTTAAGATATATAGTAATATATAAGATGCATATTTTGTCCAATCTAACCCAAACATTTGTGTAATATCACGCACCCAGAAAGAATTACAGAATCATAGAATTGTTTGTACTGGGAGGGACATTAAAAGGTTATGAACAGGGATGCCTGCACCTAGATCAGGTTGCTCAGAGCCCTTTCCAGCCTCATATTGAATGCCACGAGGGATGGGACATTCTCCACCTCTCTGGCAATCTGTTCCAGTGTTTCATTATCTTTATTGTAACAAACTTTCCTCATATATCCAATAAATATATCCAATTATACCCTCTTTTAGTTTGAAACCATTTCCACTTCTCTTCGGTCAACAGACACAGCTAAAGAGTCTGACTGCCCCCTTTATCATTTAAAAATAATTCATATACCTTACTGAAAAGATCATTAATATTTTATTGCATAACAGTGAATTTAAGCTGTAGATAGACTGTAATACTTGATTAAAGGGGAAGCCTTTATGTCAAAAGTTTTTTTCAAAGGTTGATTTTTTTTTGTTTACCTTTGTTTTTTCTTTTTTTATTTATTGCATTTTATTTCTTCTGCACCATTAAAAATGTATGTACTAATTTGTTTGCCCACTTCTATTTCTTTGGGTTTGTTTCTGAGTAATTATGATATGATATTTTTATATCATAAATCAACTTCACAGTTGAATAAATATATCTGATATAATCCATAACTTCTACGTCATTTGGACTACAATACTCCATCTTAGACAGTGAGTTAGTGCAAAAAACATGGATATTTAAAAGGTTCTATCATCACAGGAGATGGAATTAATTTGTAAAATAATTTACATAACATTTTAATTCTACATAATACATAAGATAATTAATGTTTCAGACATCTTTGGGCTTCATTTTTTCTTTGAAAAATAACTTTTGTCATAACTTCTGGAGCTAATAAATCAAAACTAGATCTCAAATGGAATTTGGGATATTAAGGAGACACAACAAGACAAAGGAAATGAAATAATCTGAAATAAAATCTAACTTTGAATGCAATAGCAACTACTGATTTTTAGAAATGAACTTTACACCATCCTTACTAAAAATATTTTTCTTTGTTTATTCATTGATTTATTTTCTAATACCATATTAGTCATTACCACTTCTATATGTTTCTTTTTTTGGAAGTACTGTTTAGTACATATATATCTGTGTAAACAGAAATCTGAATTTACTGATTACCTTATGTAAAGACACAGGGAAAGTGCAATACAAAACTTGATACACTTTGACTATGTACTCAGCTGTGATAAGCAAAAACCATTGGATAGCATCAGGAAAACCTAACAGCTATAAACGTGAAAGTATAGCACCACTGCAGATGTCCAGATTGAAAAATTATAATTTTCTGGACCCTAGAAAAAATAGGAAATAGCAGTCCAAGGCTGTTAAGCACCAAATCCCTATGCTACCTGTAACTACCCCTCCCCTCTGTGGAGCACTAACTGAAATGGTAATAATGCAACCTGAGAAAAATGTTTGTAGTTCTTTAACTGACAGAGAAGTCAACTAATACTAAGCATGAAAATTCTTGTGAAGAGCTAACAGCTGTGAGGACAGACAAAAAAAAAAAATGAAGAGAGTGAGTAAAGGAACAATGTCTACAGTTAGCTAAGCTAGCCCATGTTACAGAATGTGATATATCTGGATACAAAGAGAAATGAGTCTGGCTAGAAGATCTTGCAGGTTAAAGGAGGAGGAAACATAAGGTCAAAGAAGGCAATAATACTATGTATCCTGTGTCTTTGTGGATACAGATTTTTATGGTAGCCTCAGAGAATAAACATTATTAACTGTTCTATGGCAAATCCATTCATATAACCAATAATCAGAATTGTTCAGGCAATGATCTGCCCCAATGCTGATCAAAATTGAACTGATCAAAACCGAACTGAGAATGAGGTGTCTGGATCCCAAAAATAGTGAATATTAGAGAATGCCGGGGCAACGCTTTGTTTCAAAAAATAGATGACAAGATAGGCAATAGATTGTAAGCCTCCAGATCCAGCCAATTACATTCAGAATTTAGACACCTAAATCCCACTGACACCAGTCTCAGGTGTGAAACTAAGCTTTACCTTAGAAGTCTTCCCACTGAGTTAAAGAGATTTTCAAACAATAGGATTTTCAAAAGTGGTAGGTATTGATCTAAACACTATTGAAATCCATGGAAAATCTCCTAAGAAAGTCAGTGGAAGACATGCTAGATAAATGCTGAAGCATTCCAAAATCATGTGCCAAAGTTTTTTTCACTGTATTTCCACCACTTATATGTCTTCCATCAGCACTTGAATATGGTGCTATTTCTCATGTTAAAAGATGTATTATTTTACTACACAAGTGCTGCAGAGTAAGAAGGATGAATTTCTGCAATCAAATAGCAGCAGCAAGTGTAACCTAAAAAAGCTTTTCGTTTAAATAATTTTCAAACTCTAGGAATTCAGCAAAAATAAATCATTTAGCACTTCATGGTATTTCACAGCAAGAAAGCATTTCTAATGTCAATCAAGTAAATAAACTTAGACTATAGAATATAGTCTAAAGTGTAGTGAAGATGCATGCCAGTACCACAGGTTGCATGCAAGTAGCTTTCCAGAAACCATTATATGCACTATAAATGCCAATGGGAAAAGCTGTACCTTCTCTTCTGTACTGTAAAGTCTGTTTCCTTTTCATCTGTGAGAGTACTGATTGAATCATTCAAATGGTGATTTCAGTGTGTATCAGTTGGTACATAATCAACAGAAACACTTCTCCAGACAATTCCAGACAATGATCAGACAACTTCTCTGGTTACTAGTTTCTATATCAAAGCTTCAACAATTCCTGTGGCTAAAAGTACTAGCTCCATTTTATGGGAAAAGTCAACTATCCCAGTATAACACATTTTATCTTGTGTAACACTTAGCAAAGCACAATCCTTGTATCTGGCTGTGATAATAGACTTGCATCTGAAAATAATACCCAGATATGGATTTTAGAAACATCAAATATTTATAAGATAGGGTCATATGCTAGATCCAGAGTTCATTGAAACATTGTTTATTTCAAATATTACAGCTTGTATATATTTAAACTTACAATTTATGAATGGTGAATTTATAAATATAAATTTAACTCCATGAACAGAAAAAAAGAAAGCAAAAAAAAAAGCAACACATTTTCTTCAGCCTCCTCTTTTTTTTTTTTTTTTAAACATTCTTACTGGAAAAGGCAACTGTGTACAAATCAGTCTTCCACTGTTTTAGACTTTATCCATAAAATAAGGTGCAAAAGTAAAGTCTAATCAGAATTGTCAGCTGCCAGTGTGTTCCTTCTCTAATCTAAGAACCTAAATTGATTCATATTTTTAAGTGGCATAGAAGAAAAATATATATATATATATAGGAAAGGTTTGGACAGAGTTAGCAAAAAATTACCAACACGGACCATTGTGAAGAGGGCTGTGAAATGTTAGCTTTTCTAACAGTGCAGTTAACAGATGAAAAAAAGAACTGTTTTTTACAAGCCTTTATGATATTGAATTGAAAAAAGAAAAAAATGAAGGAAATGAAAATCATTTGACTTGATTATACTGAAACATTAAGCTCTAACTTAATACTTTTTACTTCTCTGAAAGAGTGGTCAGGCACTGGAATAGGCTACACAGGGAGGTGGTGGAGTCAACAACCCTGAAGGTGTTCAAGGAACGTTTAGACACTCTGTTGAGGGACATGGTCTACTAAGAACTAATGGTGATGGGTAGATGGTTGGATTGGGCGATCCTGTGGGTCTTTCCCAGCCTTGTTGATTCCATGATGCTACAATTCTATGAACTCTAATAATTTATCTCACAACTGAAAAAAAAAACAAAATATCATAGCAAATACCTTAAAAAAATTAGCATTCTGAAAAGTCACAATGATCTAAGAAGATCAGCTAGAACATTATTACTTTCATGGAAATTTTTTCAGAGTCCTTCAAAAAAAAAGTTATTAAAATCTATTTGTTTAATTTTGATGAAATCTCATTCTTTAATGAAGAAAACATCAACATCTTAGATTTTAAATACTATTTTTCACCCTGTCTGCACCTTGTCTGATGTGTAGGTTCGCTTGGCATGGATATTCTAAAATGGGAAGCACAAAAGCTTTTAACATTGACCCAACTTTGTTTCTAAGGAGTGAAAGGAAGTGGAGGGGCAGTATGTTACTGGGTCTTTATGAGCTATGTGTGTGGCTCCTTCATCAAAAAACTTGTAGCAAGCAGTGTCCTGGGACAGTAATAGTGAATTTGTTCCTGTTTCAGACCATATCTTATTATTGTCAATTAAATCTTACTTTTCCCAAATCCAAAATATAAAACAGAGAATAATAGGGACACCTTGGATAAGACCCTGCTTAACACTCTATTGTCTGTATAAATTATACACAGAAGAGCTTTACAAGTTTATCTCGTCTTTTAAGAACATCCCACCATGAAAATATTTTGAAACTAGAAGTGAATTAAATCCATTGTACTTCCCAGTGACACTGATGAAGGAATTGTGTGCTATGTTTTCCTGACAAACACATCATTAGTGTACATACATTTAAACTGATTATTTCATTCAGTACAAGGGACATTAGGGTTAGAATGATACAAAAGCACAAATCACACTTGATGTTTGCCAAATACCAAGCTTTGTGTGATCTAATCAAGATTTCATCGAATGTTTTATTAAACTCAGTCACGCAAGCTTAGCTGAAGCCAGATGATCTCCTATTATCAACTAGCAGTAAATTACATACATTTTTGAACTGAATTTCAATGAAACTCTTCTTAAAATGCCTGGAAGCTACAAGAGGGTTAACTTACACAAACACAAATTTCTACTATGCTTTACCCTAGAAATTAAGAAGTGAATAGAGAAAATCAGGGTTATAAAAACTATTGATCACAAAAAAATAAAGTGAGTATTATGATCCTATCAAAATGCAGTATGATGTTAATGACAAAAAAAAAAAAAAAAGGCTCATTCTTGTTGCAGTGGTAAAACTCAGAATATGATGTAAGCACTTCTCACTTGTATTTTAAGAAGGATCCTCTTCATTACAAGACAAATGGTAAGACAAATTTTCTGAGTTGAGCAATAAACTGCATGCTAGTAAAGAGCACAAAATGCACCATAAGCATAAGTTCACCTAATTCAGGGGATGAGAAAGAATCATAGACTCATAGACTCATAGACTCATCATAGAATCATAGAATCATAGAATTGCCTGGGTTGGAAAAGACCTTCAAGATCATTGAGTCCAACCACAACCAAACCATTTTACCCTAACAACCCACTGCTAAATCATGTTCCTGAGCACAGCTTCAGGCCATTTCCTCTTGTTTTGTCACCTGTCACCCTTCTCTCACTGCAATCACCTTTCAGGTATTGAGAGCAATATGATCTCTCCTCAGCTTCCTCTTCCCAGACTAAGCAACCCCAGCTCTTTTAGTTGCTCCTCAAAGGACATATTCTCCATGCCCTTCACAAGCCTTGTTGCCCTTCTTTGGACCTGCTCCAGCGCCTCAGTGTTCTTTCTGTATTGAGGTGGCTTTCAGTATCAATACGGGGGCTATAAGAAATAAGGGGATGGTCTCTTTAGCAGAGTCTGTTGTGATAGAACAAGAAGAAATGGTTTCAGACTAAAAGAGGGAATGTTTAGATAGGATGTAAGAGAAAAGGTTTTTTACAATATGGGTGGTGAGAAACTGGAACAGATTGCCAAGACAGGTGGTGGATATCCAATCTTTGGAGACAGTGAAGTTTAGACTGGATGGGACTCTGAGCAACCTGATTTAACTGTGGGTGTCCCTGTTCACTGTTGGGGAGTTGGACTAGATGACCTTTTAATTTGCCTTGCAACTCAAATGATTCTATGATTCTTTAAAATTGCCTGATCCAATAAACGCTTTCAGTTCAGCTTAACCCAAACATAATGAAAACATTTAGTTGGAAAATGACAAGATGAAAAAGTAATTGCTCTTTTGAAGAATTAAACATCATTTAGCTAATTCCAACTGCATGTATAAATATTTTAAATGCTTAACTCTAGAGCTTGATATTTAAAATTTTTCTTATTAATTTTAGCAGAAAGAAAATAAAATTCAGGGCAGATATTAACAAGGAATTTTTTCCATTGTCATTTCCTAAAACTAAGGACCTTGGTTCTAAAATCACCATATCTGAATAGAAGCCTCATTTATGTGTAGTGGGGCACACATCAGAGCTGATTCAGATGTAACCTGAAGTAGTGCAAATGCTGTCTGTGCTTCAATAAATAATACACATATTATTAAGAACATTTCAGTTATTTTGGTTATTTTTCAATGTTCAATTTCAGTACATTATAATCTCTTTTATAACTCATATAACCTTGCCACCTTATGATGATGAGACTTTTAATCTCTTGCATTCTTGAGGATACAGAAAATTTAACAAAATATGTGCAGCTTTTTGGTTGCTGTTAACTGAAAAACAAAACCTGCTCTGAAGGTATTACTTTTAAGTATAAGTATATGAAATGTATGAGATAACTGATTTATTTTATTTCATTTGATGAAATTGTATCAGTGGAAACAGCAAATTAAGTCATGAGGAAGCAAAATACCCTGAGGGGTCAGAGAGAAGGATGGTTATTAGGCAAGAAGAAGCACCATGAAGTGACCTCTATTTAAACAGTAAGACCATATTCACAGGTGAATCCTTTCACTGAAAAGTAGCATTTCAAAATGCATTCAGATCTTTTTGTCTTATACTGTTCTTGTAAACCAACCAACAAATAGCTTTTGGCTTCTAAACCTAACAAAACCTTTTATGAATTATAAAACTATTTAGTTTTCTGTGTGTAGGCTTGATGCAGATGCTATTGATACTAGCAGGAGTTTAGCAATTAAATTTTAGTGGGAAGAAGATTAGATTCATTAAGGAATGGACATTAATAAAAACAGACCTTTATTACTGTGGTTTAAAATTAGGCAAGCAATCTGTTTTGGTGATAAATCCTGAGGAAAATTACTTGGGTGAGTTCTCTATGATTTCAATTCTTCTGTTTCATAAAGTAGATATGTTTATTCTTTGTTTGGTTTCAACAGAAGATTGCTGTAATAATTCTGTTGTTTTAAAATAAATAACTAGATAAAGAGATACCCCACGTTATACATAATACTCCTACATTAAAATCAATACAAATTTGTTCTAATGTGGAGAATGTAACAGAGAAAGTGAAAACCGGGTATCTTACTAGTAGAATATATCTTAGAAAGAAGACAGTACTTTTTTATTTAGACAAGAATGTACTCATTTGTATTGGATAAAGGAAGTTCTGACTGACAAGACCATCTCTTTACTATGAAAGCATATATTAATGGTAGGCAAGAACTTATCACAAAATCACAGAATTGCAGAATCACGGCAATTGGAAGGGACCTCTGAAGATCATCTAGTCCAATCCCCTGTTAAAGCAGGTTCCCTATGTTATTTTGCACAGGCTGGTTTTGAATATCTCCAGAGAAGGGAACTCCAAAACATGTATGGGCAGCCTGTTCCAGTGCTCTGTCACTCTCTCACATACGATACTTGCCTCTTTGGAGAGCTAAGTTTCTAACTTTATTTATGAAAATGATCCAAGTAAGAAGGTGATAAATTGAAATCCTAGATTTTGTGTTACTCCACGGCATGCACTTGCAGAAAAGGGGGGGTAGTTATAACTCTGGTTCACCTAAAGGAATTGCATTGCCAAAACTTCACAATGCAGTCAGCATACATGAGAAAATCTGACTGAGACATTCTTAGAAAAGGTCTCAGTTCTTTGAAAAACATTATCTCCACTGGAGTATTTTATATCTCCAAAATAAGAGGTAAAGTATGATATTCTCAGTGGGGTTTTTTTTGTTTGTTTTTAATGCATTGTAGTTATATTTAATGCTATGTGGCACCAAACTTGATATTTCATCGTGTTTGTTTTTTGGTAATTTCAATCTCATGAAAATTTGTCTTACAACTTGGATTTTAAGCACAGAGCTTCAGAATCATTTAAAGTAAAGTAGAATGCCACATGGTGGACCTTATTTTCTCCCAGCTTGATAGCTAAAGGTCTCCTTATTCTATGCCTGCTGCATCTTTTACACATCTTACACTTAACCTGCTGCTAAATAGGTTTTCAAAGTCAAGAGGTTTAACTTTTTCTGAATTACATTCTCACTAATTTTGAAGAAACATATCTCAAGCTAGTAAATTTGTTTTAAATACATCAGCTGATGATTCGACCTATGCCTGGTGAGCCTTACACTAATACACAATACCACTGAAAACAAAACAAAACAAAACAAAACTGCTGCAGGTTTGATTTTTCTATATAATTTTAAAGAGGACAGGTAAGGCTGAAATTAATGGAATGAATGCTGCTGTACAACTGGTGGCAGAAGAGTACTGAAACATGAACATTTCCATTCCCTTTAACCTTATTATTATTATTATTATTATTATTATTATTATTATTATTTCTATTTAACAGGATACTATGGGAAAGAGGCATAGGACCTGATAATGTCATGCCAACTGGCTGGAGATATGCTTATGTCATTGAAGATGTAATGTCAATTGCAATAAAATATCTCAGCAGCAGCAGGAAATTACTGTATCATTCTCTATTGGAAAGAGAAGAAATTAGCAAAAAAATTTTACAGTGTGCATTATTATGACTGTTAATGTGTGGAAAGAACTAAAATGAAATTAAAATAGGGTTAAAAGGATTGTGGGGTTAAAATATTGTATTGTTACAAAGGAGTTGGTTTCCAGAACACCAGTCTTAGCAAGTAAAATTAAGAAATCTTATGTTCGGAAAAGGCCCACTCTCAAAAATATTCAGTACTTGTCAGTGAAGACAATGCATCCTGCTGTGATAAAGATTGGCAGGCTCATATCTATGGAGACTGAAGTAAGAAACATTCTGAGTCAAAAACTGAGCTCAACTCTAGGAGCTGATAATTACCAAAAGTTAAGTAGTATCTGTCCAAAGACTCATTTGCCATTGTCAATCGTGAGGAACCCCAGAGCTGTAATTAGGACCCAACTACCAACATCCTTTATCTTGTGATGTGCATCTTATTACTTGTGCAATGCAAGTGTGTGAATATGAATGCATAAAAATAACTTGGATAAAATTTTATAAATTAATAAAAACTTTTCCATCCACAAAATTATCTAGCTTTATGATGATATTTTATATAAATATATTTGAGACTGGTGGTGTTTATCTTAAATTAGTGTAATACCTTACTACTCATCTATTTACATACTGAACTACTGAAATAGTTATGCCTCGACATATAAAAACAAAAATGACTCAAAAATTTAAAGGATTTTTCAGTACATTGGCTACACAGTTAAATTTGTATCATTCCTATAGCAGCACTGTTTCTGTGGTTACATTTTTATTACAATGTGGCCTTGTAGGAATCTTGCAAAAGCACTTCCAATGGAAATATCCTTGTTACTCAATTTAATATAGTCCAGGGAATACCTATAGTAGTTGTTCAGTGCAGATCAGAAAAACTATTGAAGTAAATTCTCCAAACTATGCTTTCATTCATATAGCAAAGCAATATATGAGGTAGACACAGATGAAGTTGAACCAGGAGATGCACTCAGAGCACACCTATTGTTCCCCATCTCCTAAAAGGGATTTGTCTCATAAGAAAATCTGTATCAATTTCAAAGTAAAAGAATTCATGAAAGGCACGTGCCATAGTTGCTGGTTCGCCAGCAGAGGCAATATCTATCTCTAATATATATCACTACTAGTTTATGAAGATTGTGACAAATAGCCTTCCCTTTGTCTGATGAGGTATATACTTATACCTCTGTTTTGACAGCTTTACACTCAGCTTTCTGCTTGTTGAAGAGAGTAAAACCCTTCTGTACTGCTTTATAAATACAGATTTCTATCAGAATTCCTACATATCCGTATTCCTACACATTCTTCCCTATTAGTCCTTCTGGTGATTTTTTTTTCTTGATCTTTCTTTCTGTGAAAAGCATACTATAACTGTGTTCTAAGGAAGATACTGGAAATCTTTACCTGAAAAACAAACAAACAAACAAACAAACATGGTCTCCAATTTCAAGTCAGTGGACTTTGTAAGAAAAAAGGAGCTGGGAAGGAAAAGAGAAGGAGGTGTGATAACACTGAGGAGAGATGTTGGTCCTTTTAATTTAGCAGAACTATATTTTCCTTGTCAAGTGAATCAATGGAAGATTTATCAAATTATGAATACAAAGGTCTCCAGAAGACCTACTTCAGAAATTTCATATATTTCCTTCCCAACATTTATTCTTGAGGAGAAAACCTTTTATTTGAATGTCATCACAAGAATCAACTTAATATACTTCTACTTAGATCCTGCAGAATTATGTTCTATACTAGTCTTCTGAATACTCTGTCTAGCTTAGTGACAGAAATGTGTTTCTTTTTGTTGGTATTGGCAAATCTATATAGTTGTCTTCTATTTCGTTCATCATCAACAGAGTTGCCAGCTTGATCCTCACTCAAGAGTCTTCTTGATATTTAAACATTTATTTTATTTCATTTTATAATCCAGATCTCAATCGGTAAACTCTGGTAAGTATGAAAAATTATTAATGGTAGAGGAAATTGATCAAATGAAGTATTTCTAAAGATAATGAGTCAGAGGGCTGAATAGAGAAGAAAAAGAGCCACATCTCATTCAGTTCCTTGTAGAGTATGAATACATTAAAGCTACATGTTTAGATGATTATTCTTCATTTTGGCACAAGTAAGGAGAACAGGTGCTGCAAGGGGCTAGGTGTTGTGAAGTTGGTTTCCATAGGAATAAAGGGACACTTTACAAATTATCTTTAGGGCATATATATTAATTAACTTATAATCCTCCAGTACTCAGTTGCATTAGCCAAACCCCTCTGCCTGAATTCTTTTTAAGTCCATCTTCACTGTTGGCACTGGAAATACACACTTCAGAGATACATGTGTTCCATTGCATCTGCAACTCTGTGAACTGTCAGTGGGGTAAGACAATCTATTTATTTACAGAAAAGTTTTCTCCTTTATCTCTTACAGCGAAATGACACTGCATGAGATCAAATCAGGAAGAAGTATAGCTCTTGATGTCTATGATTCTATGTCCTACAAAAAAAAGGGAAAATATATTTTTATGGCTAGATAGTAAATTATGTATTAAATGAGCTACTTTTGTTGGGCAGGATAAAACTTGCATACTAATTAATCATGAAAATGATGACTCAGGTTCTATTATACCCAACAGAATTGAAGGGCGTTACTTTCAAAACAATTATTTGACAATTTAATGTGAACCTTAATATTTAAGTGCTAATTTTCCATAAAAAAGTATCTTCTGCTATTGGCCCATTGCCAAACTAGACATGCTCTTAAGTACAAAGTATTCCTTGACTAATTGACAAAATGAGGCTTAAACTCACAAAAACAAGACAAAACAAAACACCAGCAACAAAAACAATCCCAAAAAACAGCCACAAACAAAACTAAAACTGATGTAGCTATGTGGGTTAAACAATCTTGATTTACCCAGACAAAAGTAGGAATTATGGGTGTGTCAAGTGAATAAGTCCTGAAGAGTCTGAAGAGACAAAGGTTTCCCATTTGTATTCATGCCAACTCACACATTACTGAAGATTTAAGACCTGTTTTGTTGCTGTTGTTTTGTTTTTTTATTATTTATTTCTTTATTATATATATAATATATGCATATTATATATATGTGCTTGAGACAATAGAACAATTTCCTCAAGAATATAAAGAATAAACATTTTTTACATGAAAACCACTAGTCATTCATTATAATTAAATAAGTTCATTATCAGTTTCAGTGCAAGATTAACAAGATTCATTATAAGTGAATTATGTCAGAGATGCAAAATAAAGGGATGATTTTAAAATTATTAGATTATAGTTGAGAAAAACTGGAATGAGGTCTGCTTTTACTTAGCAAATTTCTTGATATGTGCAAGTGAAGTTTAACTACAGTCTATTCAACGTGTTCTGTATGGACTCTGTTGCCATGCTGTATCATGGGGTAAGGAGGTATACTCAAGATGGAACCTGTCTAACAACAAAGAGGATGTAAACATACTACTTGGCTTTATAATATTATACCTTTTAGCTCTTCCACCAGCAATAATTTGTGAATTAAATTCCTACAAATATTTTGCAAAATACTGTCAATTCAACAGGCTTTTGGTTTGACAGGTTTTCTTTTTTGTAAGAGTGAATTTGGGGTGGCTAACCATACTGGTCCAACTATCTTGGTCATAACAAGGAGGAATAAGAATATGGAAGAGATTAATTGATTGTCATTGATTAATTCTGTTTTGCAATAAACTATTAATATTGATACTGTTGTAAAATAAACAGATTCCTTAAAAAAAAAGGGGAAAAAAATGAAAGATAGAGAAAGAATGGGTTAAAAAAATTATTTGTGAAAAATATCAGATGAGAAAATAATGTACTGAAGAATTAGGAGTTGCTTAGCCAAGTCAGAAACATCAATGTCTTAACAGAATTGAGGGTTGGTGAATGAACATAAACTAAAAAAAAAAAAACCAAACAACACAAGAATACTGTAAATAGATAATCTGAGTGTTTATCCAAAACTCACTGGGATAATTTAGTCATGAAAATTAAATTTTAAACTGTTAGAAATCCAGGAATTCTCATATTATTTCTCTGATGATACTGGTTTTACTGAGCCTAATAAATTTTATGAATGAAACTGTGATAGTTTAGTTTCTAACTTACAGAAGGGAAAAGTGGATGGGTAGCTAAGATACTTGCATACTTCTAAAGAAGGCACCTCTGTCTGCCTTAGTCAGGGTCTTGTATAGATAAAAAGACTCAAGGACTGGATGGTCATAATGTCTGAAATGGCACCTGGGGCTAGCATATTATCTTCAATGACCTTTGATTCAGCATTATGTGTGATTGCTAGTGTTCAGGAACTTTTTTTTTTTTTTGATAATAAAATTCTGCATTGTTTTAGGGCTTTGGGGACAATAACAGGCCTTACTAGCCATAGAGAGTCTTTTGTGGCTACCTTGCCAGCACTCCATGACCTTGTTTCCACCTAGCCTAGGGCCACCAATCCCTGCCCCAGCAATTCAGGGCCAATCTCCAGATCCCTACAGCCTTGCACTGCCTAGACCCATTCACAAACTGTCATCGGAGCCTGACCTCTTACCTTCCTTGTACCTGCACCCTCGCTGGGGCTTATTTTGACTATCAGCACCTTCAGGATGATGCTTAATCTTAGTCGCTCTCCATGTATGTGCCTGATACCTTGGGGGAACTGCCTCATCTGCTCTCCAGCTTACCTTGCCCCTTTGGAAGAGGGAGTAATACAATCCCTGACTGGAGTGACTCATGGCCTGCCAACTGCACTGTCACTCCTGGCTCCCGGTTTTTTGGAGAGACGCCGTGTTTCATTGTTCATTGACAAAATCCTTGGATCCAGTTTTGCACAATTTTTCAAAACCTGATTTACAGTCATATCTTAAAATGAATCATAGGAGATAATTAGAGTCATCTGGGAATCTTAAATATGTAAATTTATTCTAAATGTATTGTCAAAATATATATATTAAAATAAATTAAAAAAAAAGCAACAGAGCTAAGAAAAAAATATTATCAAGACATAGGGTTAGATTGTAGTTTAAATCTGTATGATTTGTAGCTATGTATTGTAGTGGTTGAATTTTAACATTATTGTGGTATATAAAATATTTTCCATGTCATGTAAGACTAGGAGGATTCTGTCTGGATTATGGTCATAATTGGCCTTGGTTTTCAAACTTACAGGGACTCAGTTAACAGGTTTCAAACACATGTAAAAAAGAAAATCTATAACCAGCATTACAGGATGAAACCCTAACAAGCCTGCAGGGATCTCCCATGCCAAAAGACTTCTTCACCTATTTCAGTAGTACTGAGTTTTCTCTAGTCAGTCTTAAACAAACATACAGGCACTTATGAAGTATTTTTGTAAATAAATATACACCCATCAGTCTGACAGTATCTTTCCCTAACAGTTCTATATGTCAAAATTGGAGATTATTAAATCTCTTTCTCTCTTGTTTCAACTCAACTACCTTATAAAATAAAAAATATCTTTCTGTGGAATAGTGCTAGTGATTATTTAGCTAACAATTATGTAGCCAAACACTTTCAATTTTTTCATAAATTTGTTTGGAAGACTTTGATATGGAGAAGTGTGCTCAAAAACACTGTGACATTTGCAGAATATGTGCTGTTAGAGCAGAGTATTACTCCATTCTTCGGTAATTTCATATCCAACTCTACATTAGAAAGAAATTGAATGTCATTATTCAACTAATTCCATCAGTCTGATGTTTCTATACAAAAGAGTCATTATAAGCTGTGATGCTTTCTGTTCAACAACTTATTTTCTAAGTTAAAAATGTTAATAAGCTTGGTGAACAGCATAAAACAAACCTATATTATGAGCATTAAAATTACAGATGCTCTCATTTGTACACATTCTTTGTAGATACCAGCCACACTAAGTTTAACAGTAATGAGCCAAACTAAACCGAAGACATCTTTGAAGAATGAAGCATTTACCACAGTATAGACAAAAGTGGGTGTTGATCAAAGAAACAGGAAGGTGGAAACATTCATATTCTTTTATAGTGGGGGAAATACTGCCCTATCAAATAAAACAGGAAGATCTGTTAAGAAGACACATTCCCACGTCCTTTCTTCCCTTCTTTATTATTAGAGAATGAAAATGAGTAAATGGAGGACATTTTGCAGATCCAGAACAAAGAAAAGGGATGCTGTGTTCTCTTTTCAAGAGATAAACTGAAACTATGTTTTGTAATGTTTCCAAATCAGCTGCCTGCATGACAATTCTGGTGATGAGATGTTACGCTTTGTCTCTGTTTCTTCAAACTCTACTAGAAAATTAAATCTTGGCCCATATGATTTCCCTAGATTTCTTAACGTTATAGATCTTTTCCCAAGCAATATAGTTAAATTTATGGTTTCCAAAGATAAATCCTCTGTCTTTACAATTGTTGGTAGAATTACTTTTCTCTGGTACTTTCTAATTCTCTGTGACTTCTAAAAATAATTATACTCCTAAGTGGTTGAGTAAGTTCATTAGCTCATACTCTGAATACCTTTGGAAGCATGTTCAGTCATAACTACCTACTAATTGTACAAAGCTATTTTTTTTTTTGTATAATACTAATACTTTCTTCTTTTTGAAAGACAATCTCAGTAGTAGTAGTTCACTTACTTTACATTATAGTATTTTATTTGTTTCTGAGTATTATTTATTTGAGTACTATTCAATATTATTTATGTTACTGGTTATTTATTAATGAGTTAAATCTCTTTTCTTTTTCTTTGTCCATGTATTAGCTCTGAATATATCTTTCCTACTCCTTTGACTCTATTTTGTTAGCATAAATTCTGTTTTGTTGATTTCATTTAACAAATAGATCTTGTTAGTCCATTAGAGATTTACTTTACTGCTTATATTCTGAACACATACCTTTAATTTTCATAATACTTTTACATTGTCTTACATCTTATATAACTTGCTTGCTTTAATGCATGTTTTAACAAATACTTTTTGGGTTTAAGCTTCTGAAATAGTCTACAGATCAACCTACTACTGTTATGACCTCTGCATATCTTAAAGATTTACCACTTATCATCTCATTTACTTTGTTTTGTTCCATAAATATATGATATTTTTATCTTACTCTATGCAGAGAAAATATTTCTTTGTTATATTGAAGAACCTTGTGGTCACAGGGTTCTGAATGTCACTATTTTTCAAAATTCCTACTAATGTTTCTCAGGCAGAATCAGAAATTGACCTTCACTGATGATGCATGCTTTTTCAGTTGTGTTTTTATCTAACAGATATCTTGGTTTATCTTGTCTTCCATGACAGATGTGGTTGGGACCTTGAGGAATGATCCAGACTTATTTTTGTTTCATCCAGTCCTGAGACAGTTTTGCAGATGTTCAGTGTAAGAGTATCTCCATACTATTTTTCTGATATTGTTCTGTCAAAAGGATTTCATTAAGTATATATGTATTAAATAGCATTTGTTGTATTTCTTCCTCAGTCAATTCACATTTGCATATACATTAGTATTGAGGCTAATGTGGATTAACTTAAAACTGTTTGTAAGTAGCAGTTATGCACCTTTATACACAGCATAAGCAGGAATGCACTTTGCTACCTTGTAGAAACTGACATTCTGTGTTTACTTACCTTCAATTTACATTATGCCCTCTCATGTCAGTTTACACAGTAAAATATGGTACTTCGATTTCTGTTTATTAGGTTATTGACCAGACCTTCAAGAAAAATATTTTGCCATCATTTTATCTTTTATTTACCCCCTGCCCACACTTCATCTGCTCCTCATCATCCAGAAGTTCTCACTTGTAGTTTCAACCTGGAATTTTTTCAGAATTACCTTGAAAACACGCAATGATTTTTTTAATATCTGCTTGTATTAAAATAATACCAGTGACTTCGTATCCTTAGCTGGGATTAAAAAATACTTGTGTAAAGACCAGAAAACATAACCAAATGAAATCAGTTTATTTTCTGAAGACAGGGAACTTTTCAGAATCATGTCATTCAAAATTTGGCAGAACAGAAGTACTGATATATTATTTCACAGATAAAGAGCTGAATTATAGAGATTAAGGTCAGATATGGAGGCTGCAGCAAGTCAAGGAACTAGTTGCAGTATATTTCTTAATCATAAAACTCATCTTCATTCTGAAAGATTTTATTTTTTATTCTTCAGACATCTTCAGTGTATCTGAAAGAGAAGCAGTATTTTGATTAATCATTATATTGATAATATGGATAACTTTGCTGTTTGACTCCAGGACAGGGCCTCTACTGAAGTATGTAAATTCTTAGAAATGCAGTTCTTACCAGTTTCTGGAGATCTAGGGAGAAAGAGATTTCAGACCTGAATAGTTAAAATCAGATCAGATTGTTTTTGCACATCTAATTCCCATTGATTTTATTAAGAGTTATATGCCCAGTTCCTTCTGTCAGTATTCCTAAACTTGATAAGCTTGTGTGTTTTCTAGATTTGGCTGATCTTTACAAAGAAGGAAAGAAAGAAAATATAGTGTTTTTAACTTTCTTCTTCGCATTAATTTGCAACAACAAAGATATCTTTAAGATGTTCCTGTGGTATTACTCTGTAAATGGAAAGCTACTGATTCAGAAGGGTTTAATTTAACTACTGACTTTATTTTAACAGTTTTTGGACTCCAAGATGTATTAATATACAGCAAAGAAAGGCTTTTCAGATTTGTCCTGGTCATCTGTCACCAGGGACTTTCACTGTGTCAGCAACTATGTTTTGTATTTTGCTAATGGCTTTAAAATGGAACAATAAATGCCAGCAAGCAAAATGGCCAAAAAACTGAGAGAACTGATGTGCACTAACAGATTTTTTGTCGGATAGTTGTATTCATCTCAGTTCTTCCTTTCCACAGGCATTTTCACAATAAACGATATAAAATCGAAAAGTAAGATAAATGTTAATTTATTTTTTTTGTCACTGTTTAGTTCAGCAAACAATGGATAATTGAAAATAGAATCTAAAATGCCTCAGACTTCAAATTCAAATCTCAACCAGTTTTAACAAATGTGTTTTTATAACTTGAAGTATTGTGAATTCTGTGTCTCCTGTAGATTATACAAAAAAGTATAAAATGTGCTGTTTTATTTTTAAAGAAAAACAATAAAATAACTGTAAAAGTATTTTGTTACAAGAATTATTTGTGTTGTGAATTATACATACTTTTTATAGAAATTTATGTAATTAGTTTCTTTTCTACTTCAGTCATTTATTCTGTGAAGCTTATTTCTTATAGAAAAACATCAACAATGACGACAAAACCAGAAGAAATTCCACAAGATCTAGATACTGAATTTTTTTTCCAGTTATTATAGCCTCATAGCACATCTGCTAATTACTGATCTTCTGTTTTATTTTAGTGATTATTGAACTATTTTACTTTCATAGCATAATATTTAAAGTAGTCTTAGAAAAAAACAATAAATATCATCTATTTGACCTTATTTTGCTTTTTTTCAATTGTGCCTAAAGATTTCTTTGCATGTGTACAATTCCTACCAATAGAAATGAATACAAGATTTAAAATTTTAAAAAATTCTGAAAGGTTCCTAAAGGTACATCATGCCTGCTTTGATGAGAAGTCAGAGTAATAAATTATAATTTACCATACCATTATTATACCAAATTATACCATGACATGTATAAACAACTGATGAGGTTTAATTTTCTTTGCTGTTTGCATTCTCTGAAAATAAAGCATTTGTCCAGCTGTGCTTAATTTCAACGGAAAACTTTTCCATGAGACAGTCCTGCAGAACACAGCTCTATTTGTTTTTTGAATAACAGTGAAAATAAGAGATAGTACCCCTTATGGGCAACTATGGGTATTTCTCCTACATGTATATGAGAAAACCAACTTACATATACATATATATTAATGTTTTTTATTAAAACAAAAAAGACAGCAAATAATCCCATAAAACTAGTGGGATATTTGACCTTGTTTTTGTGAAACTAATGTATTAGTCTAGTTCAGTGCCACTACTTGCAATTCTCATTGAGTTCTCAAGCTGTTTTTTGGCGACTTCTGATGAAATTTTACTCTTCCTGTGCTTCATCCTTGACAATATCTATTCACATATGTACCAACAGAAAATAATGACATGAATAAGGTTATTGTGAATTGAGAGATATTTTTCTCTTTAAATACAGGACTTATAAAAGTCTGGGAAAGAGATCTTATCAAAATGTGTGTTGAATATCTCATCACAACTCTGTAAATTCCATTTGAAAATTCATGGGGACTGAAAATGAAGTCACAAGTATATAAAAATAAAAAAGATGATTTTTTCAGGAATCATGAAATCATAGGAGTTGGAAGGGAACTATGGAAATCATCGAGTCCAACCCCACAGATAAAGCAGGTTTCCTGCTTTTAGGGTTACAGAGTAAAGTTTGTAACCCTAACATAGGTTTTATTTACTTTAGAGTATTTAAAGTAAGTAATTGTATGCAGTAGGTTACACAGGAAAGCATACAGACGTGTCTCAAATGTATCCAGAGAAGGAGACTCCACAATGTCACTTGTCAGCCTGTTCCTGTGCTCTGTTATTTTCACAGTAAATAAGTTCTTCCACATATTTGCATGGAACTTCCCATGTTCCAATTTTTGCCCATTGCATTTTGTCCTGTCACTGCACACCACCCAGCCTCATCTATTTGGCTCCTGCACTTAGCATCTATCCTGAAACTTATGCTCATATTCCTTTATCAAAACAGAAAGCAGGACTGCATTTTTTTGCCGCTCACAGGTTTGTGTTTAGTCAATGCATAAAAATTCATAAAATTATTTGCCAAAACTTGAGCTCACCATAATTTAAGTTTCATTTTGAATGTTGTTGCACTTTGAAACATAGTGCACATAAGTTGATTCTCACCTTGAAGATATATGCTTAATTCATTTAAATGAGTGGTCAAGTCCACTAAAAATGATAAACACGTGAACTGATTTTCATCATCCTCTTATGGCACAATTTTTTAATTTTGCTTCCATAAATGACTTGATTTCATATAGCAAATCATAAAATCTCTTTAGCATTTTAACCCAAATGAGCCTCCTTACTTAAGAAAAATAAATGATCTGCCCATTATCAGCATTTATTATTTTATGCGACTCCTGGAATTGGCAATTATACAATCCCTTTGACTTTATGAAATTCACAGATTTGATGACAGTTTGCATGACATTATTAATTTTTAAAAGCTTTCGTACAAAAATAGTTCTTCAAGTATGCTGCAGTGCTATTTCAGAAAACATGAGTTGCAGATGGCAATTGCATTTTATTTTGCCAATTTTATAAGCCCCCTTTTTTACCACCCATCACCAAGATTCTGTCAGTAGTTATACCAGATATGTTGACAAAGGTTGAAGAAAATCAACATAATGCATTTTTTTATTACTTCAGACAAATCAAGAGATGTAACTGCGTCTTTTAATAGCACCAAAGAAACAATTTATTCATTGACATTATCCTTATTATCAATACCTCTTAAAAAAATGGCAAGTGGGATCCATATCTGTAGCATCAGTACTTTCATCTATTACCAAAGCACTGAATTCAAATTTAGCAACTTTACTCTCAAATTTCTTTTGATATATTTTCCTGTTTCCTCAACTCACCTGTGCTATAGTCTGATGAGAAAAACTAGTTTAATAAAAGTCATTTTTTATCGGGACAAATTATATCTGATCTGCTTTCCATATGTTGCTTAATAAATTCACCATTGGTAAATGGCTCTGATTTCTTTGCTACTGTAAAACTATATAATAGAGTCTGAGTTGTAACTTAAAAAAAAAAAAAAAACAGTTGAGATAACAGAGTTTTTTTCAGTTCCCCTGTTTTGTCTTTACAAAACATTCTTTGATATGCATAGAACTTGGCAGCATATTTTTGTATACAATTTTTTTTCAAATTGTACTCTGAAACCTACTATGATTTCCTTACAAATTAAGTACAGTGGCATATCATTTGGTTTTGACAGAAAGGTACTCATCTGTTCATTTTTCAGTGAATAGTTTTCTTTCATCCATAATTTTTCTTTTTTTTGGGGGGGAGGGAGTTCCGTTTTCTTTTGAGAAAATATTAAGGGGCTTGAAAGATTATTGTTGATAATCACAGTGTTTAACTCTCTGAGCAGTACGAATACATGTAATGTGTAATATGCATGGGTTTTCGTTTGTCTGAGGGGATATGGCAGGTGCAACAGGTGGAGTTGGAGTTGTTCAGTGGCCTCCCCTTGAGGCACTATTAATATCACCAGGGCTAGACTGGGCCACTCAGCAGGGACAAGCCACCATCATGGTGCATGTTACTATACTGGGCTCCTTGTGGCCCCTAGACTGAAGGCTGGAGATGTCTGTCTAGGGACTGGCTTGAGTGATCTTCTTGTTCAAGGCAAGGCTTACCTTAAAAAGTAGAAATTTCTTGCATGGTAAAGTCCACTGGTCTGTTCGTTTAATTTTTCCCTTCCTTCTTTCTCATCAAGAAGTCATGTTTCTCACCAGTGCCTACATTGAGGCTCCACTACAAGATCCAGAACTTTCTCGCAGTCTGTTCTGTTTTCCTGTAGAAGAATCTAGACGAATGAGGTAAAGAGGAATTGTTTGGGTAGACTGGATTAAATAGCTCAGAGAGTAATGTTTGCAGTACTGTTTACAGATGCTGTTTTTGAAGTCTCTGGGGAGTAAGCCTGAAGCCATGACATTTATTATAATTTTTGGGAGTTTCATATGTCTTTCTCAGATAACCATATTTTCTGTTTCTACTATTTGTACTGCAATCCTCTTTTTTTGCACGATAACCACATAGCAAGTGAAACTGTGAAACACATAGAGAATAGGCAGAGATTAGTTATATTAAACTTGAAAGGTGATTTTCTTATGCTTTGAGTTATATATCTTAGCCTGGGTGGATGGCTTCCAAGAAACAAAAAGGGCAGTGAAGGAAGCTTTGTAAATGAAATTGTGAATAGCAAATTTGCATAGTCAGCAAATTTAACACCTACTGAACTAGCTACTCATCCACGAAGGCTTTGGCTTATAGGTCTGAATACAAGCTAGGCTTGTTAAGCATATCTTAAGTCTTTGTATCTATTACAGTTATTATCTTTCTCCTAGTGCTCTGAATCATGAAAGACAGGCTCCTCCTCTGTGTACTTTCCAGTGGAGATAGAGAACCTTAGAAGAACAGGACATTTACTGATGTTTTATTGTTATAGTAAATACTGTTCTGGCAACTAATAGCACTTTCACAAATAAACAACCTTTTGTAGAGGCTCAAGCAATGGAATAAGGAAAACTAATAAGCATCTTATCTGGACTGTCTGTCGTGCCACCTACATAAGGGACAAAATAAAGAAGATTAATTTTCCTATTTGGATATGATTGATGAGAACTTTTGTCCTAAAATTTAGCGCATAGACTGTAAATACATTCCAGAGACTGAGCTTGGACCTATTTACACTCTGAAAACTTATTTTATCAGTGCTACTTAACGGTATCTTTCAAAAACCTAATTCTTCCTTTGCATCATCCACAGAATGTGTTTCATGTTAGTCTTCTGAAGCGTAAAGATATCATGATGTTCCCAACTAAACAGTGAGAAGATCAGGTGGATTCAATATAGGGCTCAGAATATCTGACCATCTACTAAGCATCAATCCTTTAGAATTGTTATGGTTTTGCATCATAACATGAGTGCGTATAGGTAGCTAGTTTTTAGAGGGACAGTGCTTCCATAACTCACATCTGCACCCACTGGGACTTGGTCAACACAAAATATTTTCTGTGACCATCATCCTTGCTCATAAACCACAGGAAGGAACAAAATGCTTCTTTTAAGTAGAGATGATTCAGCTATGCCAAGCAGTGCATTAGTTTTGCTTCACCTAAATTCAATTAGAGCCTCTGTACAATGTTTTTAAAATGCAATATTTGTTTCTTTCACTGAATTAGGTATGGCTAGGTCTAATAGTCCCAGTCAGGATTTTCTGTTCTAGAAGGTGTTCACTCTGTGCTTCTCGTATCCTTTACCTGATGGCATGCTGGATTTCTCATAATACGATTATTCTGTAATAGTATTCCTTTCCTATAGACATGCAATGAAAATAAAATTCTAGGTACTTTAGAACAGATATTACCCTGCCTGACATTTTCAGGAAGGATGATGGAGGAGTGAAGATTGTCTTTGTTTTTGTTAGAACATGAAATGAAGCAACTGAGCATCTTTCAGTCTATAAACTGCAGTGCTTGGACAAAACAAGAACACTGCTAGCTAAAAGTGGATTTTACTCCGGCATAAATTAGATATTTCTACTGATACCAAATTTTCCCTCCGTTCCTACTTTAGTGCATGAAAGCCTTTCACAGTGGCTCTACATATAGAAGATAGGTTTTCTTCATGTATTTTCAAGTGCCAGGTGTCAATAGTTTATGGGCTGGTTCAGCCCAGTTCTGTGACTAATAGGGCGGGGGACCCATGGATTTGCATTGCTTTGCACTTTTCCATTTTCTGCTAAGAGGGAAAGACAAAAAATGTCCATGTGTCGTGAGAGTGGATGCTCTGAAGCAGTCTGAGCTTCAGCGTTAACATAGGCCTTTGGTTTCAGACACTCCCTCATTTTATTTGAGTTATTATCTTTAATTCCAATTACATTTCATTACATTGTGTGATTTTGTATTCTGATATCTCATTTAGTAAATTAGCATTCCTCCTCAGATCATTGCTGCTGTTTTGTTTTTAGGCCCATCTCCCTTTTCCTTTTTTTTTCCCATTTCCTCTTCCCCTTTACGGGGTGTAGGTTCATGGGTCCCCCCCCCCCACCTCATTTGTCATGGAACCAGTCCAAACCAGCTCTGTAAACTGTTGACAATGACATCATGACATTTCAGGCAATTTGACTGCTTGAACTTAGTAACCCTGATATTGTTCTTCTAGTGTAGAACTTCGCACTGTAGAAGATTTTCTCTAAATGAGAAGAAAATCTGCAGTTCTGCTACAGAATATTCTACTGACACCCATTTGTTCATCTCCATTGTCTGGAACATTTTAAACATCCTACAGATATTATCACTATTTTTTACTAATTCTCATTGTCTATTTCTTACAATTGGCAGTATTTGCTTAAATTATAAGCTGTTTGAAACAAAAAGTGTATTTTACAATATGTACCATGCCTAGTACTTTCAGCTCTGAGAATTTTTTATCTTTCTGTACTCATGAAAATGACTGCACTGAAATTTACAATTTTTTACATTTGTCTCAAATCTTCTGGTCCAATCCCATTTCACCATTTGTTTCCTATTTCATCACTTGACAGTCAATCAATTCCATTAAATAATATCCAACTCTAAAGGTATATAGACTATTCAGAAATGCTAATAGAAGTATTTCTCAATAAAAACATCCTTTTCATCTGATTTCTTGTTCTATAATCTCCATGTTGCATAGTTTTAATTTTGCATTATTGTTTTGGATGATTTATTTAAGAAAATCATAACGATAGTTTGAGAAGGAAGGTGAAAATACTAATGAGCTTCATATAAAACAAATTGCTGGAATGTAAGTCAATCTTATTGGTGTTAATGGTAATATATTAGCACAAATTAGGCTAATTGAAAAAACAGTGAAATATTTGCATGAATCTGAAGGCATGATGGATATTTCAGATTATTATGGATATGCAGTTATTTTTACCCATGCATAGAGCCTTTTCTGCCCTCATTTATATGAAAATTGGAATGGAAAAATATGGAATAAGTGGAAAATATGGAATAGAAATAAGCAGAATAAATATAAATTATCCTTCCAGTAGGATAAGATAAATAATTTTTGGAATGTGGACCTAATTTCTATGTTTTATGTGAAAAAAAAAATATATGTCCTTGGGTGATGAAGTTTATGGAGATTCTTGAAGCAACTGTACTGTTATGAAATGACAATTAAAGAACTGAATTAATTTTATATTTTCACAGAAGTGAAATTTCATTAAACTGTTAGGAATAAAAACCACATTATTTTAAAAGTTGAAAAAAAAATGCAATATGTATAAACTTTAGAATAAAAAAAAATTGGTTTGGGTTTTCTTCCTTGTTAAAATTGTTCCTTTACTTGCAAAGACCCCTGTGGTTCAAATAACCCAGCCAGTGTGCACTAATAAAGATCCCATTAAATTAAATGGCCACTAGGCATATAGAATGTCTTGCTGCAATTTCATGAGATAGTCTGTTACAAGACACCCTGCTATGTACCTTTTATTTTATCAAGGAAATAGAAAATGTTGCAAAATGTGTTTATTTCTATAAAAATTGTATTTCCAGTGTACTAGAAATAAATAACTTCTCTATTGCCCTTCCTTTTCCTTCCTTCCTTCCTTCCTTCCTTCCTTCCTTCCTTCCTTCCTTCCTTCCTTCCTTCCTTCCTTCCTTCCTTCCTTCCTTCCTTCCTTCCTTCCTTCCTTCCTTCCTTCCTTCCTTCCTTCCTTCCTTCCTTCCTTCCTTCCTTCCTTCCTTCCTTCCTTCCTTCCTTCCTTCCTTCCTTCCTTCCTTCCTTCCTTCCTTCCTTCCTTCCTTCCTTCCTTCCTTCCTTCCTTCCTTCCTTCCTTCCTTCCTTCCTTCCTTCCTTCCTTCCTTCCTTCCTTCCTTCCTTCCTTCCTTCCTTCCTTCCTTCCTTCCTTCCTTCCTTCCTTCCTCCCTCCCTCCCTCCCTCCCTCCCTCCCTCCCTCCCTCCCTCCCTCCCTCCCTCCCTCCCTTCCTTCATAATATAAGAGTTGGGTTATTCCTTGTTGGGTACACCTATAGAACAACTTACAATAAATACATATAATCAGAAGACTTTGTCACGGATTTTCATCCTCTGAACTATTATGCATTTCTTTTAGAAACTGTCAATTCACAATGTAAGTTAGTATACATTGTGTTAAACTTTTAGAGCACGCACAGTGCTTGTTTGCCAGCAAACATTATTTCTGAAATGGGGACAGTTTTTCTTGCAAATGTTTTTCTTTATTTCCCTTTTTCTCTTTGAGAAAAAAAAAAAAAAAAGCAATCAACCAACCAACAACAACAAGAACAAACAAAAAACTGTGGGTACACTGAACACTTGTGAAAACAAGTATTCATACTGAGATGAAAAATATCGTACTGAGATGAGTTTAATACCTGTGGTTCTCAGCATACATTCCCCTCAATGCTGTCTATCCAAGCAGTGTTGGTGATATATTTTTGGATTAGAAAGCAAGAAATAGGATAGATTATTAAATTAATTTAATCTTGTCAGGAATAACTAGAAGTTTCAAAAAGCTGCAAAACTTCTTATCTTGCTTTTCCATATCTGCTCCATACTCACAGAAATAAAAATGCTGAAATTCATAATTGTTTGCATTTGTCTCATATCTTCTGTTTCAATCCTGTTTCACTACTTGTTTGCTGCTTCATCACTTCACACTAGACCAATCCCATTCAATAATATCTGATTCTGAAAAAGATGTAAGTTCCACAGAAGCATGAAACCTAATTAGTACCTCTACCATTGAAAAAGCATATATGCAATTAATGTCTAGAAAATGTTATATAACAGATATGCATTTCTTAAAAAAAAAAAAAATCAATTTGCCATTATTTTATATAAAGATGTAGAGCTCCCACTGTTATTTTAGTATTTGGCCTCTGTATAAGCAATACAAAATATGGAAGCTTAAAAGAAGGAAACATAGCATAGCCTTGACATAGCCAGGTGAATATTATCTCCGATCAGATGTGTTTGTATTACATAGAGGTATTCTGTAAGAATTTTGCACTTGGAATATCTTCTTCAGATTCAAACCAAGAACTTACAAATGTAAGATTTATATAACTGCTCATTTCTGAAATCATAGAATTGTAGAATCCTTAGAATTGGAAAAGACCTCAGAAGACCGTCTAATCCAACTCCCTGGCAATGAACAGGGACAACCACGGTTAGATCAGATTGTCCAGGGCCTCATCCAACTCCACCTTGAATGTCTCCAGGGATGGGACATTAACCACATCATTGGGCAACATGTTCCAGTACCTCACCACCCTCACTGTAAAATATTTTTTCTTTGTATCTAACACAAATCTACCCTGTTTGAGCTTGAAACCATTTCTCCTTGTTCTGTCACCACAGACCCTGCTAAAGAGTCTGTTGCCCTCTCTCCTGTAGCTCCTCTTTAGATACTGAAAGACTGCTATCAGGTCACCTTGCAGCCTTCTCTTCTCAAATCTGAAGAGTCACAGCTCTCTCAGCTTGTCCTTAAAGGAGAGAAATTCCATTCCACGGATCATTTATGTGGCCCTTCACTGGCATGCTCCGATAGATCTATGTCTCTCCTGTACTGAAGACTGCACATCTGGATGCAGTACCTCAGGTGAAACCTCACCAGGATAGAGTAGAGGGGCAGGATCACCTCCCTCTACCTTCTGGCAACGCTTCTAATGCAAATATTGTTGCACAAGAGCTCTTCTGAAAATAATGCCTCCTGTTTTGTTCTGTTGGCCCATGGTGTCAAAAGCATATGTTGACCAGGGAACTGTGTATGGAGCAGAATATTGCTTTCAGTGCATTGGAAACAATGGTGGCAATGCTGAAATATTGTAGAGGTTGCACAAAGTGGATTTCAGGAATGCTCATAGAGAAACAGAAGGAACAATATATGCATGTTTGTCAGTTAACTACTGAACCAATATGACTTGGCAATATGACCAACCAATATGACAATGACAAACTGACTGAAGGTGTCAGTTTCCAGGATCACATGATTACTACTTATGAAATGTGGTTTCACCACTACAAACTGAGTTAAGGAGGAAGTCCAGGGAGTGGTGACATGAATTCCCAACTGAAAAAAAATCAAGATGTGTCCCACAGTGGGTAAAATGATGTGCACTGTCTTTTGAAATAGGAAAGGGGTTATCTTTCTTGATTTCCTAAAACCTAGACAAAATATCAATGCTGGCATCTATGTTACAATGCTGACTAAGCAGAATGCTCAAGCTTCCAGAGTCAGACCAGAGAAGACAATCTTTACTTTGCAACATGATAACACCAGATCCCATATCAGTTTGAAGAATGCAAAGCACATTGCCAGTCTTGACTGTGCTGTTTTACCATATCCCCCAGATAGTCCAGATTTACTGCTTTCTGACTTCCATCTTTTCAAGCCAATGAAAGATGGACTGTATTAGCAACATCTTCCTAGCAATTACCTCATCACAGCAGCTGTGAAACAATGGGTCACTACTTCTGGTGCAAATTTTCACAAGCAGGGCATGTAGTCTCTTATTTATCACTGGTGAAAATGCACAGCTAATGATGATGACTATGCTGAAAAAGAAGTGTTTTGCATCTGAGAATGTTCTATCAAATAGTGTTATTGTCCTCTTTGTGGTTGTTGTTGTTTCCATGGAAATAAATTGGAGGCCTTACTTTCAGAGAGGCTTGCATAGTTTGCTATGTTCTCAGTGCTCTGGTCTGTTACTTGTAGGCAATAAATCACATTAATCTCTCTTCCATGAGTCTGTTTTTCCCATGATGGTAATTGATGAGCAGTCTCCCTGTCCTTATCTCAACCCACAAGCATTTTTAGAATATTTTTTTTCAATTTTTTTTCCTCCTGTTCTCTTGAGAAAGAGAAGAGAGAGAGCAGCATGGTAAAGATGAACTGTCTATCGGTGTGAAACCACCCCATGAGATTCAACAGTGTGTTTCTGGCAAAATAGGATCCTCATTCAAGTTACATGGTTTATTCTAGGCCATGTTCCACTTAACAGTTTTTGTTAAGTTTCACTTTACAGAAATCGAATGACAAAGCAACATTTCTACGGGAAGCTGCAAAGTATAAGCTTTTCAAGCTCTTAGGAAAATACGATCATAATTCAAAATGATCTTGGCTAATTAGAAAGAAATGAAGAACTTGACAAGAGAAGATTAAATGAAAGTATGAGCAAAAATCTACTCTTCAAAGAGAGTATTTAAATGCACTCATACAAAAAGGGACCTGCACAGGAGTATAGAAAAAAATCTAAGTGTTATAATGTCTTTGAAATTAAATGTGAGTCAGCTACATGTTTCCATTAAAAAAACATTATATTTGGCAAAGCAAATCAGATCTTTGGCAGCAGAGTTATCACATGAAAGACATGAGAAATATTTATTCTGTTGAGACAGATCTAAACTGATATACGCTCATTTTTAAGTAAATAAGAAAACACCAAAACCAAACCATACCAACCATGGATGCTTTTTAAAATTGTTTAGATGATAAAACACTGGAACAGCCTAATATGGGCATTTCTGAAGTATCTCTTCTTCTGCCTATTTGTTACATTTGAATTGAAGAAGGAAGAAAATAATAGATTTGTTCTACTGTTTGTTTGATCCACAGAATGTTGGATTCATCACTTCTAAAATTAGTTTCTAATTGCACTCCATGGATATTATAACCTATTATTATTGAAATAAAAAAAGAGACATGGAAATTAGATATAAGGAAGATTTTTTACAGTAATGATGGTGAGGCATGGGAACATGTTGCCCAGAGTGGTGGTGGATGTCCCATCCTTTGGAGACATTCAAGGTCAGGCTGGAAAGGTCTCTGAGCAACCTATCTAGCTGTAGGTGTCCCTGCTCATTACAGGGGAGTTGGACTAGATGATCTTTTAAGGTCCCTCTCAACTCAAACCATTCTATGATTCTACGATGCTATGATTATCGACAATGAGTTTAACAGAAATGCTTTTCAGTCGTGGACTCTTTAGGCTACTTGGGCTTTCTGTGTAAGCATACAGCTTTTTTTTTTCCCACAAAGCTTCCTTAACCATCCCTAGATTTTACTCTTTTACAATTCTACCAGCTTAATAAGCATAAGCTTTCCTTATATAAACATACATGTAAACATACATAATATTCTTTCTGTAGGTTTCTTCTGCTTGTTTGTTCATTTGTTTGCTTATTTTGTGTATGTTTTCATGGCTTTGTAAAAGTGAAAATGTTCATAACATTTGTAATGAAGTATACTAACTCAAGAAATCTGTGCAAAATAAGAATCTTTTTGTGGTCTTAATAAAGTAACTGCATAAAATTTAGATAATGCTGTATAACAGAGCTTTTCAACCCTTCTAGATTCCCACCCTAGGCCCAATCCATCAGGATACCATATAACAAAATTAAATGAAGATTAAATATTGTAGCAGTGTGCCTTATGAGGTAAATGTCTTACTCTTCCAAAGGTTTCATCTGAAATTCAATTAGCTGGATAATGGCTTCCAGCAAAAAGAGAGATTATGTATGTTTTTATTTTAATTTCTGGTTGAGACTTGAATGTTTGTAATATTGGAGTGTTCAGGTAGCAGGGATGGACTAGAACAAAACTGTAGTGCAAATTACAGTACAAGCAAGTATTATTAAAACACTGGATATTCCAGGTCTATTGCATTCTCAATATCATGTATATTATATTTATAATATTATTATAAATAAGGAAGTAAGGTAACTGATCTTCAGGTGATAAATGTGGTATTCAGATGATGAAACCCAAGTGTTGACATGGATTTTATTCAACATTTTAAAAGCATTTTCTGATACAGTCTGCATTTAGAGACAAAGTAAGGGGCCTCCTTACATTACATCTTTGTGTGGCTATGTGTTATTAGAAAAGATGTTTTTCAATAAGTTTATATATTATTAATTAATCATAGAAATATACAGATATTTCAACTGTAACATCCCAACTTGTTTAATTATTAGGTAGTTGTGAAATCTCTATGCATTCATTCAGATTTGAACTGTTATTTATCTAGCATAAAATCATAACTGTATCCAGTCTGAATTAAAAATGCATTGAAATGCACTGAAGATACTTTATTTAAAGTGTTACCAAATACGTTACAGGATGTAAAGCTGTGTAATTACTTACGGGATCACATTTATAGCACTGAAGTGTACCAAGCGTTAAATGGCTTCTGTAGTGGATTAAATGTTGAAACGATGCTGAATTAAAACAGCCAATGCTGCCAATGTGCAACCTATACATGTAGTACACGTACTGGAGACTGGAAGATTACCAGTGTCACTCCAATCTTCAAGAAGGGCACAAAGAAGGATCCAAGTAAGTACAAGTCAGTCAGTCTGACCTCCATCTCTGGAAAAGTGATGGAGCAGCTTATAATGGACATTGTCTTCAAGCAATTGGAAGAAAAACTTGGAAGAAAATCTGTGATTTTGTGATTCTGTGAAAAAGATGTTATCAGGAGTAGTCAACATGTACTTGACCAAACTGGTAGCCTTCTATGATGTCATGACTGGCTTGGTAGATGAAGGGAGAGCAGTGGCTGTTGTGTACCTTGACTTCAGCAAGGCTTTTGACATAGTCTCTCACAACATCCTTGTAATGAAACTTACTAAGTATGGGATAGATGATGAACTGGCTGGCAGAGCTCAGAGTGTTGTTCACTCAGTGGCACAGAGTATAGTTGGCAGCCTGTAACTACTGGTGCTCCCCAGGGGGAAGTAGTGGGTCTAGTCTTGTTCAACATCTTCATCAATGATCTGGATGAAAGGGTAGAATCCCTCCTCAGCGGGTTTGCTGATTATACGAATATAGGAGGAGTGGCTGACACACAGAAAGTTGTGCTGGCACTCAAAAGACCTGGACAGGCTTTAGAGTTGGACTTCAAGGAACCTAATGAGGTTCAGTTTGAACAAATTTAGAGTTCTGTACATGGGAAAGAATAACCACGTGTATTGAGACCAGGTTGTGGGATGATTTTTTGGAATGAGCTCTGCAGAGAACTTTAGTGTCATGGTGGACAATGAGCTGATCATAAGACAACAGTATGCCCTTGTAGCCAAGAAGGCCAGTGAGATTTTGGCATGCATTAAAAAGAGAGTGGTCAGCAGGTTGAGGGACTTTAACCTCCCCCTCTACTCTGCCCTGGTGAGGCCACATCTGGAGTACTGTGTCTAGTTCTGGGCTCTCTCTCTCTTCTGTAGAAACTTCTACAGAATGTCTAGTGGAGAGCCACAAAGATTCATTCATTCAAAGAGTCCTGGAGTATCTCCCTTCTCAGGAAAAGCTGAGAGAAATCAGCTCTTCTCATCCTGGAGAAGAGAAAACTGAGTGAGGAACTCATCACTGTTTATAAATATCTAAAGTGTGGGAGTCAAATGGATGGGGCCAAGATCTTTTCCATGGTGTGCTGTAATGGGACAAAGGGTAACAGGCAAAAATTCAAATGTAGGAAGTTCCATAAATACATGAGAACTTCTGGAACAGATTGCCCAGAAAGGCTGTGGAATCTCCTTCTCTGGAGATGTTCAAGACCCACCTGGAAGCTTTCCTGTGCAACCTACATACAGGGAATCTGCTTTAGTAGGGGGATCCCTAGATGTCCCTTCCAAATTATATGATTCTGTGAATATGTTAAGTAGGTATGACCAATTTTGTTTTTCTTTAAAGGTACATTGGTCAGTCTGAAAGTATTGCCACCATTTGATAACCATGGAAATTACAACAGATACAAAGAGCATTACAACACTATTAGAGCAAATTATCAGCTACAAAACACTATTCTTCAACATAAACACCACCTTTAGCTATGCATTTTTGCCAGTGATAGACAAGAACCTGCATGTTGCACTAGTAAAAATCTGCATCTGCAGAGGTCACACACTCATTGTTGCCACTGTTGAAATGCACCACCCACTGACTCACTGTAACATCTTCTGTATTGTCTCCATAAACATTCAGCTAGTGCTGGTGAATGTCAGTGTGCTCCATTTTTTCTCAAGTTTTGATTCTTCTTCTTGTTCTACCAAGCATAGTACATTTACTTTCATTTAGTACTTTGAGGGAACACTGAAGATTTATAGATTGCTTCAGAAAAGTATTCAAATGTGAATTTCATAAGGACCTGACAATTCATACTTTCCTATCTCCCTTATTTTCCAGTCTCTTTTTATTTATATGATGTTCCTACCATCTGTATAAACTCACGTAGCTGGTCCCATTTTATTGTTTTGTTGAAAAGCAGAGAAACTGAATATTTCAGTTTTTAATCTGTCATCTATTATTTCCTGTGCTTCTCATATAGTAATGAATTACTCTTCCTTTTGTTTTCCTCTTTTTTATAGTGTTTACAGAACTATTGTTCCTCACTAATTCATACTCAGTTTGTGTCTCTAACCTTTTTGTTTTTATTTCAACATACCTGAGCATTTTTCAGGAAGTATGTGAATTCAGGTTCGATATTATTTTCTCCTTGAACTTTTGTAATTATTATTATTATTTTTTTAATTCAGGTAGTGCCATTTGAAAATCTCTATTTTAAATGTAGTATTTATCCAGAGGATACCCATCTTATGCATTTTGCATAGAAATTTACTGAGATGATAAGGAATAGGCATCATTTATTTCTTCAGTCATGCTTATTTTTCTTTCGTCCTTATCTTTGTTCTTGTTTAATATTTCTAGCCCTTATCTATAGTATTCTCAAAGTGGCATGCATTACTAATATAGTAACTCCAAATATTTCACTGTTATTTTTCACATCTGTCTTATTTTTATCAGATACAGTATAACAGTGCAAGTGAACACTGAGGCTCCCTGAGAGTAACAAGAGCTAAGGATGTTTGTTACTTCCTTTAGTTTGTTTAATTAAAAATTCTCCTTCACTAGAATTTCAGTAATGAACTTATTTTTGAAATTTTTCTTAGGTTTAATGGAAATTGTAATGTACCATGGTCCCTTTTCTCCCTCATGTAATTTGTTTACGGATGTTAGTAGTTCATTCCCACTGTAATGATAATTTGGATAATATATTTATTGTTATTGTTTTTAATATTTCCATTACAATACAATTCACTAGAACAAAGTATAATTACATTGGTCCTTATTATGTTCATCATCTCCCAACAAGATATGCTCCTCAAAGCTACAGCAAACAGAAGTGTGAAAGCAATTGCTGTCAGCTGAAACTGTGCTCAATGCTTCTTGCAAGGTCAAATATTACAGTAGGACAGAGAAGATAAGATGTAAAGAGTTGTACTGGAAGCTTCCATCATTCCAGTCAAGATAATTTTTCCATTGAATATGGGTTAATATATAACAATTTATCAACTATGCTGTACCAAGACATGTTTGAGGTAATTATTGAAAAGGCAAAGGCAGTTTGCATATAAAAGTTTCATCTTATTTCTTAACAGTCTTCTTGCTGATTTTTGACTTACTGAACGTTGTTTCCAAAATAAATATAATATACTACTGAGTTAATCTATTTAATGAAAACTACAGACACATGATTCTTAAGGGCTCCTACCAAAGTAAAATCTTCCACTCCTGACATTTTTAGACATACAGAAGGAAAACCTCACAGAGATTATAAACAAATGGATGAGTCATGTTTTTAGGAGACTAAGATTAGACATTTTAAATTCTTCTATTCTTTATTTCCTCCTGGAAATAAAAAGGTTAGCTGTCTAGAAATGGAGGCAACCAAAACCAGTCATTGTTAATGTCTTGTCCTTTTTTCTTTTGTGATTCCTTCTGTGTTTCCATTTTCCCTTATGTCTATTTTTATTTTCTCCCATTAGGGAAAGGGCATCATGTTCTATCTGACAATATTTCATGGAGAAAATTGCATACTGGTTGCAATAATCAATTCTGATTTTTCTTTATGTGTATACTCATTTGCTCTGACATCCAAATGAGAAGATGAAGTTAAGCAGAGCCCATGTAGGGGCTATAGAGAGACAATTTATAGTATAAACTATATAGATCAGAATAAATAAATTGTTTTTGAAACCTGTTTTACCTGTTGCACCATCTGATACACTGAAAAAAGTCAACTATAACTTCAACATGACATATAATGGTGGTAATTATACACTGATGTTTAAATAGGCTCATAAGGATAAGAATTTAATAAATGTGAAATCCACCAATGTGAAAAATTGAAGAAGTTTCATGAGGCTAGATTGTCTCTTTGATCTGCAAACACAAAATCAAAATGAGAACATTAGCAAGCATAGCTTTCAAGGAAATTGCTTCTCTGATAGCAAGTCCACAAGTAGACTTAGTAGTGAAAAAAGATAAATTACGTATTAACACAATTGCTCTCCTCTTGAATATTTATATGACTTATTTTACTGTTCTCCTGTCACTGATGGTGTCAGAGAACTGGACAACTCAGAATGTTGTAATGTTTGTCCTATAAAATAGAGGTTATTTTTTTCCTAAAAAAATGCTGCCCAAGAATGCCAAAGCAAAACAGTTTGACCCTTATTTTACTGGTCATTGCAACAGAGTAATTCAGACATTTAAATCAAAACAGTCTCTTGGAAAGTGTCAGTGTATATTTTTGCTCAGATTTTCACTTGCAGTGTAAAGATTCAGTAATTCATTGGAAATTATTGTGTTTTCCTTTTGCAAGCATTTACAGTGCTTTTTGAACTTCTCTGAAATACAAGTAAAGGTTTTTCTCCTGTGTCAAGTTTTTGATAGATATACTACACAAAAGTGCCAGGTAGTGCAAAAAGATGTTTACATTCATTTACAAATTTCAGCATTAAAATCTCAGCATTACATCTTATATTTCTTATTGCCTTTATTAATCAAATTTTAATAATGTACAAATATACATTTCTACTGTATCACCTGGTATAAAAAAATAAAGGCTTTTGTTAAAATATTCTGATTATAAATCATATTTTCTTGTCTGTTTAGAACACACCTTTTCAGGAAGTTCTAACTGAAGTAGACAAGAACTGCTAGAACTATCATTATTTAGTTTTTCTGGTTCTGTAGAAATAGTATCTGTAGAAATATACTGTTTTTTTCCTTCTCCATAAAAAGTTGAAGTAGATGGATTCTCTTACATCAAGAATTAGATTAATATTTCATATAGCAAAAAGACCAAAAGCATTTAAGAAAGCAAAACTTCTCAGGGATTTCATGGAGAAGAACATGGAGTTTTGAACAGATATAATGAAAGCCAAGCTCATTCATACAGCACTGGAGAGTGAAAGAGGGAAAGGACAACTAATGTTCAAGAAGATTTTCATGCTGGTCAGTGAAAGAAGAGGACCTACCACTTCATGAAAATGTGAGTTTAGGAAAATCTTGGTCTTGTTTGGAGCTTAATATTCATCTGCCAAATTTTCAGGAAACCAATATGGAAAATGTGCTTGAAAAATTTCAGATGGCAACGATGATAATTGTCATGGTTTAGTTGATTATATCATCAGTGATGGAGGGGGGGTGGGGAGGGGGTGGGAGCGGAATAAATATGAAGATGTGACCAAGATAAAGAGGGATAACTGATTCAGTACAAATAAGAAAATAAAGTGAAATATGATATGAAAAGGAGTTATAGGAAACAAAACAAACAAATGGGAGAGAGAGAGAGCAGTTCCAACCATGTTTCTCACTGTGTTACCAGAAGTGGAAGAGAGCTTTCTCCCCTGCCCCTGTTACTACTCTATTTTACCTCATTTACCTGGAATTGGAAAACATGTGGAGAGTATCAGAGACTTCTGGGAAATGTAGTCTGTCTCTTCTCCATGTCTCTTCCTCTTGGAGAGCTGGAACTCACATAACAAGTATGCAAGGTTGCCAGGAACCAAGAAGTACAAATAGCTGAGTCTGCTAGCAGCTGACCCAGGCAAGTGAGTACCCTGGCAATATGTCCAGCACTAAACAGCTTGACACATTGTGTCAAGATATGTAATACTGATAAA
The DNA here is from genome assembly GCA_036925125.1 of Oreortyx pictus. Classification (NCBI taxonomy): domain Eukaryota; kingdom Metazoa; phylum Chordata; class Aves; order Galliformes; family Odontophoridae; genus Oreortyx; species Oreortyx pictus. The sequence goes on from JAUPFR010000007.1 coordinate 24,878,873, forward strand.
ATAACAACAATAACCTAAATATTGATGCAGTTAACTTCTAAAGTGTTCTTTGCTTTGCCTTTTCCAGGAGAGGATCACCTCACTCTATATATGTCATCAAATACTTTGGCAGGACTGCTTTTTCAGTCCATCAGACTTCACAGATTTTCAATGTTAAGACAAACTATACAATTCTGCCTGAGCTCTGTCAAAATCACCTTGGGGCTTGGCTACATGTCTATTACCTAATCCTCTAAATACTCTCAGCCTCTACACTTGCTGCAGATTGCCTATCTCCTTTCTACTCTGCCATTTTTATTAAAGCTATCCACAATATTTTCCCAAGTGTGTATATTCATTTGCTTTAGGGAAGAGAAACAGCTTCTACCTGTCTTTCTATAAAAGCCAAAATGATGAAAATCCATTGCTCTCTGTGATACTCAGTCATAATCTTATCAATAGATAATACTATAACCAAGTGGTACTATGGTGCAACCCCTGCCCCCCCCCCCCCCCCCAAAAAAAAAAAGAAAACAGAAAACAAAAAACAAAACAAAAACAAAACAAAACAAAACAAAACAAAAACCAGTAGTGCGCCATAATAATGATGACAAATACTTTCATCATATTCCCTATGAAAATTCGAACTCCTGCTGAGATATTTTTGAATTTTAAACAAGGGACAGGAAGGTAAAGAAATACAGAGAATTGAATATTCCTCTGCCTACAACAAAGTTTCATATTTTCCAGACAGGCAGGGTGAAAGAGTAATCAAGGTAGCATTACAGCATTACGTGCTGTCCAGTGAATATCACCAGAGGATAATGTTCATGACATCTCCATCAAATTCCAAAGGGAATAAAATGTGCTAGTGTATTTGTCTACTTGGAAAGTGAATTATAAATAAAATGAAAAATAACGCCATAAAAAGATGATTGAAATTTCCAATATACAAATATTGGGGAGAACAAAAGCCATTAATATTACAATTGTTTCCCACGTTCAGCTAATATAGGAGAGTATCTTGTGTTGTACTGAATGAATGTATTGAATTTGGCTGTAATTAAGAAAAATTAATGTATTCTTATCAAGAAGACAATTTGAATAATAATAAACCATGACTTTCAACCTCATTTATGTACCATGGATTAGCGCTCCTCCAGAATTTTAAAAATAAAAACGTGGGTTTCCTTGTTTGTGGCCTGTAACTATCTTCAAAATAGATAAATGTAAATTCTTGACCTAAACTTTCCAGGCATATATGTGTTCTTCCTCATTTATTTAGACATACTAAATAAAATATTAATTCTTGAGTATTCAAATCTTGAGTTAGAGAAGTTCTTGAATAATCAAAAATAAAAAATTATTGGATAATCAAAGAGTAAATACACCTAAGCTTTGAAAGACACAAAATCTACATTAAATCTAACACAGTTATTTACCATTTTGATAAGGAGACTGCAGTAATATTTGCAGCTATTTCCTACAGCAACGTTTAAAAAAACTTCATGCTTCACCACAGATCAAAATCTCAAATGTAACTTTTTATTTTAAAGAGAATTTTGTTAATATGAGAAAGATAAACAAAAACAGACATTACCAAAATACGATATTGTATACTGAGATAAAATTGTAAAGAAATTCTACTAATACCTTCCCAATATATATATTCTAATTTATTTAAGTTTCTTAAACATTTGTTAGATGACTATGTGTCATGGCGGAAGCAACTGAGAAAATACATTTCATATTCCACTGGGTGTTCCTACTTCTGCTGAGTCTCAAAGACATAGCTGAATACAAGGTTTGTAGTTTGCAATGTTTATAGACTTTAGAAGATAAATTGACATTTAAATATTTGACAGCTGTATGAGGGAACTATTTCCTTTTGTCTGTATTATACTATTTCCATAAATAAACTGCACCCTACATATGATCAGAGTTTTTACAATGAGCCATGAGGTAGTTCACTTACATCGTGTTCAAAATAACTGAAAGGTCAAGTAGATGTACATTAAATTGAATTTAAATTTGTATGCAGAATATTCATTTTAGTGTTTTTCTGCATTGTTGGAGATCTTTTTACATGGCTAAAGGAGATAGCAAATTATTACTCAGGAAAAATGGGATCTTTTTGAACATAGGTCGTCTGCAGACATAATTTTAACCTGTTTATTCTAATAGATGTGGCTTATAAAGACTGCTGTTTTTGGTAAGAATAGAGCACAATTTTTGTCAATAATCTTAAGAAGCTTAATGAAGAATTCTTGATTCTACCAGTTTCACTCCAAGAGATTCATGTTTGCATATTTCCTACAAACTATATTCCTTATAATTAAACTCATTTTTTCTCAGAGCAGAATAATGACATACGACCCAACTACATCTCCTTTCTATAGTCAGAAATATAAAATATTCATATCAAAATTGGCACAGTGTATTGAGGGTTTTTTTTTTTTTTTGCTTTATGCTGATTTTAATCATAAACTATGATTATATTAGGACAGATATTAAGCCAATGGGAAGAAATTATATCACTTCATTGTATTTCTCAGCAAAAGCAAAAAGAATGAGAGACCAGTAAATATTTGTTTTAGCTTCACTGATTATAAACTTAGTGACTAGATAACGTTAGGATTTTTTGGTGAAAATAGCAAGGAAGTGAGTTCACAGACAACAATTTAGTGCCTGATTCTTTGAGGCTGTGAGTAGTTTGGCCCCACATGCCTAAAGTGCTTTGCTGGGGATGAGAAATAATGCTCAGTAGTTTGTAGGACTGCTACTCCAGTGGGTAATTCCAAATAAATTCATCAGTGAAAGCTCGTCAGATTAGTTTCTGGATTCAAAGTGCTTATTTTCAAGTGCTCCATTTCCTTGCTCCCTCTGAGAGGAAAATGGGAGATTTACTTGAGCTTCTCTTTAAAACATGGACTCATGGCTGAGCAATGGTGCAATACATTTCCTGAAAATTTTCAATCACTACTTTGAAGACAACAGAAATGTTTGTCTGGGGCATTTGCAATTCAGCTTCCACCACCTCAGTTTTCATTATCAAGAATTTTTTGAGTTGTTTGTGATTCAGATAAGGATACCTCTATTTACCTGAGAGAAGCTTTAGATTTGGATTGTTTTCCTCTATTCCAAAAGTTACGTACTGAAAAAAGCTAAAAGCTAAATGTCTGAAGAGTATTATAATTAATGTGCAAGAGATGAATGACTGTTGAATTAATCTCATAATATTTAGTTTAAGGTTACACAATAACTTAATTGAATCTACTAGTTCATCATAGTGGAAAATTATCTATACTATAAGAACAATCTATATATCATTTTTTAAACTGTTCATTTAACAGTATCCTAACTGGGCTATAATATCTTCTCAGCAAGAAATCATGAGTCCAGTCTCACAACAATTCACTTTTCATTGACATATGTCCACAAAAGCACAGAGGAACCATTTGAGAATACCTGTAATAAGTTGCCATCTGTTCATGAAGCAGGAAAAATCTTTGCTTAATTTTAATACAAAGATGGACTCAATCACTATGTGTCCACATGAGCTCTGTGGGTGAAATTGGAGATGATGGCAAAAATAAACATATATTGTAAAGAGTTGCTGTTAAAATTGGAATCCTCCTTTATCAGAAGTTATTTCTGCAATGTGCAACATTCAGCTACTTGTTTTGATGTGTAAATAAATCTAGTTCCTTGCAGATATCACTTTCCTGAGCATAAGGATGAGAAATAACCTTTATGAAGTGGAATAAACTAAACTATTAAAGAAGAATTGTGGTGATATTGGCTTCTCAAACTGTCCCTGTGTTAATAAGCTCTTAGTGTAAAATATATTTGGCTTAAAACCAACTTGCTATGGTTAACTCAGTAAACCTAGTTAATTTTAGTTCAAACAAAATTATTTACAAAGAAAAGCATGGTCTATTAAACACCTTCAATGGCTTAGTACAGCCATTTTGCATTTGGAAATGAAGGTGGAGCAAATTGCACAAGAGATTAGAATTGTGTTTTCTTAAATGATTTTCAGCAAAGACAATGTTCTTATGATAAGCCTTCCGTCCTGAAACTCTGTCGTGTCCTGTTCAATTTCTTGTCACATAAGACATGCACTATTGGTTTACAGAAGGTCATGTTACACAACTTGACAGGTATAGCCAGATATGCTATGTCAAATAATGATATTTCAGCCCAAAAAAATTTTAAAAAGTCTGTATTGAAAAGTAATGAATAACAAAATCTGTTTATATTTTATCTATAATAGGAAAATTAATTTTATATTCTCTTTTATCAAGAAACAAATGAAGCATGTATATTCAAATTCAATTTGTAGAGTTTACTATCTCTGAAAACAAATCTAAATCAACAAGAAATCCCTACTGTAATCATGTTTTCTCACTTACATGCACAAAAAAATATTTCTTTTTAAAAATGTTTGCTGCCAGACACATTCATCAGCCCTTCCTTTTTCTTCTCCTTTCCTGTTTCCCTTCTTCTCCTCCTAACGTTTTGCACATTGGTTTCATCATTACAGAACATGAAAAATATTATGGGTCTTTAATAGAAGTGAAGATGCATGTTCTTCCTGTCTGCCTGTGTTTTTAGGGTAACTATTATGCTAGAAATTTATGAAAATAGAAAAATAGAATTTTTATATTATTATGCTAGAAATCCACTAAAACAAGGGCAGTGAGAGAAGTGCCAAACTACATTTTTCTTGCTCACATTAAGAGTGTGTATTAGAATATCATTAAAAATGCAGAGATACTGTTTTTCAGAAGCTGAAGACATTCATGACAAGGCTATCAGCAATTTCTTATTATTTTGCAAGAGTTTTCTTCAGACAGAGAACTCAACATCTGTATTTTTTTCTCTCCTGTATGTCTTCATCAAGCTGCCACAGCTGCTGGGATCATACAGTCCTTGTTTGCATCACTGTAAATTTCTGATCCTGTGATTTTGATTGTTGACCTCTGGTAACTAAACAGCCTGGTAAAGTGAATGTCTGAGATGTGATTCAAAAAGATAAAACCGGTCCTCTGATGAAGGCTATGATTTTCAGAGGGTACTGAATACTCCTATGTTTCTCCTATTCATATAATTTCAAGCACAGCAAGTAAAACACCAAAACTCCCAGTCACATCAGCAAATTTCCATGAATATTTTGTTATTACCAATAATAATTTTAACATTGCTAACAATAATTTCAGCATAGCTGAAGTTTTATTCCTACTCTTGTCTCCTAGGAAACATAAACAAATGGGTTTGGTTTTCTCTTTTCTTTTCAGTTGTAACAATCTAAATTAGTTGCATGTCAGTCTTCCTGGCATCAAATCTATCTGTGTAACATCTAGTCAGAGACTGTAATGGCAATCTGAAAAAGTAGCCAAAATTGCATTTCAAATTCACCTGAATATTAAATCTAAGCATCTCAGTTCTCAAAATCTGCTTTGCAGATTCAAAACAGAGCTCCTTATCAATATAAATTGTTATCCATTTGTTCCTAAAATTTAAACATAGTAAATTATGCATATGTCCCTTGTAAGTCAGTTCTAATTTTTGCTGAGGAAGTACTTTGGTATATTAAATTCAATCTAATCTGTAAGCACTACCATCTTTCACTGGAGGATCACTATAAGCACAGACAATCACTCATTCTCTTTGCTGGAGGAAAGGTGCAACTCAATGATACCATGAAAGCTGATAATCCACTCATGTTTACACTTTGGATATTTCCCACAGAGCGGTCTGGAATCAGGGATGCAAATGATGGTTTGACAAATGCTGTGCTTTCATATAAATTCCCTGGATGCAGTTGGACCAATGCATCAGAGCTTTTTTCTCCTGCTATTCATTTCAGTAATTAGATTTAGAAGGAGCAGTACTACATGCTTGTAATCACTATTAACCCAAATGGTGATCCTTTTCCTTCCCCCACCTCTCAGTTCCCACTTGAATTCACTACACCCTGCCACAGCATTTGCCAATAAATGAACCAAAATAGACAAACCTTCCACCTAAAAAAAGCAAAATATCAAGCATTTTTCTGTTTCCAAAGACAAAAAACAAAATAAAGATAGAATGGGAAAGGATAGCAAAAAAAAAAAAAATGTATGTAGAATTTTGAAATGAATAGTAATCTTTAAAAAAACTGAAAAAAAAATTGTTAACTCGGTAAATTTAATGAAATAGAATTCTGAAGAAGAAAGTATATGTAAAGTATAATGGAATACAAAGAACTGATATCCTTTTTTATTTTTTGCTTTTTTTTTTTTGCATTTAAGCTGTTTACATCTTTATTTTCATTAGGGACAAAGAAAAGATGATAAAACATAGCATAAGCTTGATACCAAATCTGCAGAAAATCAGCTTAAACTCTTTTCATGTTTTGAAGATGAAAGAGTGATACAAATTAAGTATACTTAGATATTTTCCATAAAGACTTCTCTTTGTATTTCAACATAAACGATAATGTATATCCCTCCTTCTCGCACTCTTACATATCACCCAGTAATGACTTGTGCCGCACTCAGGACACTTAGCTAAAAGAAAAGGTCATATATTTCTAACAATGCCCTTATTCATAAGTAATATATTTTTAACAGGTGAAGGGAAAAAAATCCTGTAAAGTCTTTATAATTGCTGACTACAGAACAGGACTACTCCCACAATCAGTTTTATTATTTGAGATTCCTGACATTTTAGGTTCTGCAGATGAAATTTCACAGTCTACTCTTTTTATTAGAACCTGAAAGCCATGAACCTGTTTAAAAATATTTTCTCTCACTCTCTCTCTTTATTATTTTTTTTTTTTGTCCAGATTTAAATGAACTGAGCAGGAAAATGACCAGCTGCTTAGATTACCACTCCAATCCTCTCATGAATTTTTAAAGGTAGGGATTTTCTGGGAACCAACATCAAATAAAGGATCAAATGCCTTCTATTACAGAATACAAATGTGCTGTTCAAAATCCCTAGAAATTACAGTCTTTGAGAACCATCTGGACCCACATGTTCTATAGAAGAGGAGAAACACGAAAGAAGTATTGATTAATTTTAACGTAGATTGAAAAGACTTACAATTAAATGCAGCTTTATTGTTAGTATTGTTTATATTTAAAACCTTCAAGACCAGTGTCACAGTCTATATTTCTCTAAAGTAAATTTTTTTTCTCACTTTTGAAACTTACAAACATACAGAATATTTACATTATAAGAGTAAGCTCGTGGATAAGGCACTACTTTATATAACTGACATCCCTTCTTAGGAACATATTGTAAAAGTTTAGAAATTTTTTCTCTGAAAGATCTCCTATTAATGACTTCTAACTCTTAATCTTTATATAAATGTATATATACTCTGTTTATGGCAACTTAAAAAGAAAAAGTAAGCATTTTTTGATTTTTTGATAGAAAAACAGAGTTTTTATTGGCATTCACTTAACACATTTTCACCTACAAATTAAGACTATCAATTTTTATCTGGTTTGCTTGTAAGTAAAAAACTGCTTGCAAATCTGAAATGAGCTGACAGTATTGAGATCTACAACTTTAGCCTAGCTCTATGATTCTTTTTGTTGCCAGAACAGAACAGTGAATATGCAGAGGATTTCATAAAATATAATCCACCAGTTTCTTTATTGCTTTTCATAGGTCATACTTTGCACACTTCTCTCTCTCAGATCATTTGGACAAAAGATTTATATAAGAGACAACTTTAGCTAAAAGAAAGAAGTAGGATTCAGTCTGAGTAAAGACGATTTCACTAAATAGTAAATAGCCTCAGCACTGCTACAGAAATAAGTTTTATCCCAGAATAACTCTTCAGCCAGTAAAAGGACTACTCTTGTTTCAATTTGGTAGTTTTACTGCAAATAGAAATGCTAGGAGTCTTTTTCCAATGCTTACTCTTACATTACGATAGAAAATGACATATGAACAGATTTCTCATTTTAGATATAATGGAAAACAGAAAAATGAAAACTTGTGAGGAATAACAAAAAAAGAAGTAACCAGGAAAAATGAGAAAATCTAAAACCATGGATCATCAAAATGATTATTCTTCCAGAATTTCTTATAATAAAATCATTGGTATGAAAGAAAAATAATTAATATTTTCATTTTTGCTTGGGAAGCATCCTTGTTTAGAATAAGTCAGTTAGGAAACATAGCATTCGATATACAATGTCAAAAAAAAAAAAAAAAAAAAGAAATTACCAGTAAACCAGGATAATATAGAAAATCATTAACAAAGAGTCTCAAAAAGAATTTATAATCTCCTTTCACTTACCACTACATAGGGTATTGCATATTATTCCCAAAAGGTGTTAGTCTGTTTTTAATAAAGTTGAAGACTCCATAGACTTTTCAGGCAAATTGGCTTTGTACTTCATTATCCATTACTACAAGTTTTTATTTTAAAATTTACTCTTAACTGTTAATGCAATTGGAGCTCATTACTCATGATCTCATCCACCCATGCATGGAGAACAGATATTTTCTTTATCACTTCACCAATATTTCAAAATCTTGTTAGGTACATTGATGAAAATTAGCTTCAGTTTAGAAAGTCTGTGAGTTTAAAACTTGAAGATTGAGAAAATTTTGGCTGTATCATTTTTTATTCTCCAGTTCTTAACTTTCTTTGAGCTTGTGTTTCTGGCCATTAATAGAAACATAATAGGCAAGGTGGAACTTTGGGTTGATAATTTTTTTTCCATTCTGATTTTCTGCAACTCTTAATGTGCTACAGATCCCCTCGCAGCCTTCTTTTACCAGGCTTGAATTATCTTGGTCATGTTCTGTAGAACTTTATCACCCTTCACTCCCTCATGGGCTTACTGACTAGTTCACAACAGAATATCACAGATCTCAGAAAAAAAGTCTGTGCTGAGCTCAGCTGAGCTGAGCAGAGTGGAAAGATTTCGCCTGTTACTAATGGTGAACTACCTTTGTATTAAATCATTATTCTACTCAGTTTACTATACCTTCAATTGTGTGGTCTTGTGTTCAGTTTGTTTCACAAAAGCCCATTATCCTTAACTGAAGAAACGCAGTTGATTATCTTGCTTTAAAGAAATTCTCAGATTTCCTGGTTGTCTCTCAAAATTTTTTAGTGTCTTCCAATTTTAATCCTGCTCCCAACAAATCCCCATTCAGTTTGGTGTCATTTGCAGGTATAATAAGGTCATTTTGTATTTCATTATCAAAACTGCTAATAAAAATACCAGAGTATCATAATATTCAAAATACTACTTGACACATCTCTCTACATAAGCAGTGAATAATTCATAACTATTTTCTGAATTGAGTTGCAATAGAATAGAAGATTCCCCAAAAGTCTTTCCCCAGGTTGCTTAGGGGAATGTTTCAGGAGACATGAGTTAATAGATTAAATTCACAGATTTTGTGACTTTCTCCCACTTGTTCTTCTGTCAGGAAGGATTTTTTGATTAATTTAGTTCTTGGTTATTATTCATTTCCTTTTTATAATCCATATTTGTGCAAATAAACACTTTGATTTTGTTATATGGATTGATTTTATTTTTCCCTCAAAAGGGAAGGTGTCTGATCTCTGTTCCTTTTGTCCTCTCTTACCAGCACTGGGGTTTTGCTCCAACTCTCCAGTACCTCATTTTTTTGCAAAAGTAATTCAGCTCTGAAGCTGTTTTAATAACTTCTTTTTTTTTCATTTTTCCTGGGAGTAAGCTACAGAAACTATGTCTGCCCAAATCTCCAAAAGGATCCCTAAATGTCTACTTGATTTAGAGATCTTTCACTTCGAAAACAAGTTTATTTTTTAATTTATTTTTATTTTTTCTTAAACTACATGACGTGAAAGATCTGGAAGGTAACTTTTTATCTCACTCTCAAAATGAATCATATTTCCTAGCTGTGAGCATTGTGATAACCTTCCAAAAATGCTTTTTAATTAATTAATTAATCCTGAATCTGTAGAATATATGAAGGAATAAATATTCACTTAAGAACTCTAAAGCATTATTCAACTCAACTGACTACCTAAGACAGGTAATGCTGCTCCTCCAAACCTCCTCCAAACCCAGAAGTATCTGGGCACTTTGCAAGCTTCATTTAAGACTTCATGTTCCTTTGTAAACTTTATATTTAAGATTGCAACTTGGTAAAATATGATGTGATGAAACCTAGATAGATTCTGGAAATGAAAAAGTGTGTATTCAACGAATTAGAAAAATATTGTCAAGGTGATCAGAAAAACAGGTAAAAATGAACTGTTTGCTATGATTTTGTTTTATTCAGTACTGCTGTAATCATATTACTATTAAGAAGAACACTGAAAATCCAAATATTTTGGGATTAGAGGCAAACTACTGTTAAGGATTGGATGCTAACAAAATAAATAGTGTTTTCTCAACAGGGAAATATAAAATAGTTTGTTAAACTACACCAGTTAGAACTGCTTTTGGTCTTAATAAATGATATGGGAACAGGATGAATGGTGGAAAAGAATGAAGCAAGAGAAAATAAACATCAGTTGCATTTACAGACACTAATATTTGAGAGATTTTTTAAGTTCAGTCAATACATTAGCCATTTTTTGTGCTTCAATCTCAAAGATCATAAAAACTACACATTTAAATAACTGTCTCCTATCAAGTACAGTTCTATTATTTCTTCTCATAAACATTTTTTTGTACACATACTGAATGTATAAATTGGTTTAGAATAACTAGAACTACTTAATCAGTCATTGTAGTGTTGACTCCTGAAGCATCTACAGTCAGTTTGTCTTTTTTTTCACCAGGACTCTTGCTTCATAAAGGCATATATATATACACAGAATATGCATGCACATTAATTCATGCTAAGATTTCTATGGTGGTTTGCTATGGTGGACTTTATCGTAGAAGTTGAGGCATCTTAGTGGAAGAGGAATGTCTTAGGTGGTTAATGCCAGTCATGTAATTGTGCATGTGTACTCACTAAGCCTTTGAAATCTCAAAGCATCAAGCTACTATAGTGAGTGGCAGCCAGTACAGTCTAGTTGCAAACTGGTGTAACAGTCTGATCAGACAGAAGTCACACATATGAGACTCTTCTAACTTAGAGAGATACAAACTATATATTGTGCAGAAGAATCTGGGAAGCTGATTGACACTTTTTGCTTCTGCAAATGGAGAATTCAGGCTGGGAAAGCCAAATCAAGTAGGAGATACACTTTGAAATGCACCAAAAATTGACTGAAGAGGCCTACAGATGTGCCCCTGCAAATAGCTGGATCACATGACAACAGCTGGACTTTCAGTTTCATGCTTCCAGGCTACCAGCAATCTCCTCAAAGGCAAAAAATGCAAAAGTGAGTGATGGGGAAGAGGTGTGTGTGGGGGGGAGTAGGTTGTGAACAGAGTGCATAAATAATCAAATAGAATATAAGCACTAATCTTGTTGGAACTTAAATAAATCCCAGTGTTCAAATTGCTATGGATTGCTTTTAATCTATTTCTCCTGCGACAGACATGACTCAGAGGACAGCTCATAGTCTCTGTGTGTATTAAAGACACAAACAGCGAGGATCTCAATATTAATCCCTGAACATCCTTATTCTGCTTTATACAGGGCCAGTCTTCAGGTAACAACATCTGAAGAATGCTCAGACTTCTGATGCACCTAGTTTTTCATAAGAATCTAAAAATACTTAGAGATTGGCATAGAAACATGACATTCTGGCAGATTTATTTATTTATTTATTTATTTATTGGTGTCTGGTTAAAGTAGCTTTGAGAAAATATTATACTTCCTATAGGCTGTAGTATACTGTAGAGCTAAGTAAAACACAGTCGTTCTAAAGAGCTCTGTATCCCCTAAAATTATATTCATATAGTTTGGCTTCAAATGACATTCATAATTTTTGCAAGGTTATGGAAATGTGAGTAGAAAAATCTGATGTTTTCTTTCTTTCTATACATTACTTATACCCCTCTTCAATCATTTCACCATGCAAATCTCTTTCACACCAATGTAGAAACTAGGGTGACTTTGTATAAGGTCAGTAGTAAGATATTTCCTTGATTTCACTGGAAACTTTCACTGCAAAATGATACATAGCTATGAGTAAGAATGGCTATATACACATGCTCACCTCTCTCTTGCAGACATTTTGAATTTTGGTGCTAAAACAGCACTAGAAATTACTACTGTCTCAGATATTGTGTCTTCTATATATTGCCAGATACTTTTAGTATACATTATTGTAAAGCATGTGTCTTCTCTAGATCTGTGCTTTCCTTTATTCAATATTCTTAAACAGAAGTATTATTTGCTGTCACTTAAAGGTTTTATTTATCTGAAGAGTTTAGTGGGAGCTATTGCATGAGGAGAAAATACTGTTGAGTTCTAAGGACCACATACTGTTTTTTCTTCCTAATGTATCCATAACAGCCAATGACAGGAATTGGCAGAATTAAGTTTTTCAGCTACCTTGTCTCTTAATAGTAGATGACGTCTCATATTGATCTAGCTGGCCGTATTTCTGTCATCAGACTTAGCACAGATGTCTGAATAAGTCTTATCAGGTGCCCTTAAAGTAGCATATTGCCCATGATCGTGAAAAGTAACACGGTATCCATAGTGTTCAGCTTTCATCTTTCACCTAAACTGTGGTAAAAGCTGAGGTAAAAAGAGACTTTCCAATTTTCAAGCCTGCAAGCTGCATCTGCATGAAACATGCTTAGAGTGTGTTGATTTTTTTTTAATTTATTTATTGTTTATTTAATTGTGTTGATTTTTTTTATTAATTTAATTAATTTACTTTAGTATCACAGGTGATCATTTTTTTGAGGCTATCACACACGGGTTATAATTTTTGGTCTCTTCTTTAAATACATTACTCCTGATCTATGTCTGTCATAACTATATAAATTTATTATGTCATTTGGCATTACACAGGAAACACCAAGCTTTGATAAACTGTCAGAGCAAAGTACACGTTGGGGTTATTGATTTTACATACTCTTTTAATTGACCTGTATAAAACAACTTTTAGCATTTGACTAGACTGTGATTTTCCTTCCCTCATTCTTCATGTATTAAATTTTAATTTAAAATTAATGTAATTTAATTTAGAAATCATAAAAGAGATGGTATACATTTCAAACAATGGCAAAACTCAAAATAATAATAAAAATAAAAGTATGAGAAGTGCCTAGGCTCTGGGATATTTTCCTAGGTCTCATACTGAGAGTTAAAGTGGATTTCTAATTTTTATTCCACTCATTACTAAACAGGAACACTGAGGTCACAGCAAATAAAGCAGTATGAGTTAATGAGAACAGCTTTAGCAAAAAGAGGAGGTGTTTCTCAAAGTACATCAAGTGCTTCACATATATTAAGAAACCCCAGCTGAATCGATTTAATAATGTTGGGATTTACACAATTATTACAGAACCTTCATTATTCATCCAGCCTGCACATACCACAGCACAAATGAACATTTCAGTCTGGTGGTATTAACATTGCCATTTTCTAACCCATTCCCAGGCCATCTGCTACATGCTGATCATTCACTGCTTTAACATTTAACAGTTACCCAACTGCAACTTAGCAGATTTGTGTACTTTTGAAAACAGCTGGTTTAATAACTGCTTCAGAGCTTTTGGATAAAGAAATTATTTTGTAGTGCTTTACAATAGAATGTTTTTAAACTCTGTGCCTCTGAGGAAGGAGAATAACAGTTGTTTCCACAAATTTATGAATTTGCAACTTTTGGTTATATTTCATGTCACTTAAAGATAAGCACTGTGACGATTTATAAAATAATAATTCAAGAAATCTCTTTTACCATTCCTAGTTTGTTTCTTTGTTCTCTCTCTACTAATGAAGATATATTTATGCCCTGGAATAATAAAAGAGCTTAATGTGTCAATCTGTCAGAAAGAGTTCAAATTGGAACTCGTCATACAAAACAACAGACGTAACTTGAAATCTAAAATAATAACATAGCAGTAACTATTAACTTAAATTAAAAGTGAGCTTTGTACATGATTTAGTTGTAACTCTGACCAACCAAACTTTATGAGAATATGAAAATAGTATTCATTCTTCCAGCGTTCCTGATACCATAATTTACTATAAACATTAGCTGCGACTATCCGGAATTTTTGCTGTGTTCTTTATATTGTCAATTCATGTAGTTTTAAAAAATATTTATAATTACAAGTGTAAAAAGCCTTTATATTTTTTGAAAGAGTCTGTCTGTCTGTCTGTCTGTCTATCTATCTATCTATCTATCTATCCATCTATCTATGAATTTAAATACTGTTCAATACTCAATTGGCTTGCTTATTCTAAGCACTCTCTAAAAACTCATTTAATCTTACCTTTTAAACATTCAGGTTGTTGTTCCTGGATGATGTCTTTAATTTTTACATTAAAGATATATAATATGATAGCATAACGCAACACAACGCAACACAACACAACACAACACAACACAACACAACACAACACAACACAACATAACATAACATAACATAACATAACATAACATAACAGTAGTCACTAAGAAGGCAGGAACTTCGTATAAATGTACTGTAAAAGTGACATTTTTTTTTTTAAAGCATCTCTTCTCAGACATCAGTCAAACTGATGGAATGCTTTGGATTAAGTTAGATTCTCTGTCGCAAATTAATTAATCTGTCCAGTACTTCCAATCTCACTATTTCAATCAAACAACAAATAAAGTCCATCAAGATTTCAATTCTTTCCTGATTAGCCAATAAACTATGACAGCAGATTTGTGTCAGTACTTCTGGAATTCTTGCAGAAACATATTCGTAGCAAGAATCACGATCAGTCTTCACAGAAACAAATGGGTGCTACATTTTATTATCTTTTGAAATTAGCTTTGTATTAAAAAATGCAAAAATAGAACAGTAGAAAAACAAAAGAGAAAAACTGTCTAAAGCAGAACTAAACATAGAAAGCATCTTTGAAATCACAGAAAGCAAAAGTGCTTTGGTACCATGTAATAATCAATTTCAGCACCTGTCACTGAAATCAGACCCTCAAGTAGTATGAAACTGAGATTTGCAATAATCTTCCCACAGATGGCCAGCAGGTAGGTTACACTGTGGAAATGCCCCAGCGTAGGAAAAAACAGTCATGTGCAGTCACTTCAAGGACTTTCCCTGCTATACTAGAACTACTATACAGGGGCTGCTCTGAAAGTAATGACTCCTATTTATTGTGCTGACCCACAATGTCAGAAGCAGATGTTGTTTGCTGCTGTGCAATAGATGAAAGCAGAGGGGCAGTATGACAGAATAGTGGCTGAGCTGGAGTGGTGTATGTAGCAAATTCATGGAACTGAATTCCTCCATGCAGAAAAATGAGAGCCATTGACTTTCATCAACACTTGCTGAGTATTTATGGAGACCAAAGAGGATATTTGCACAGTGAGGTGATTGGTGGTGAATTTCAGCCACAACAACAGTGAGTGTGGATCACCTTCACTGGTGCAGATTATTTCTTGTGAATAATGCAGGCTTTTTTTCATCACTGTAGAAAATGCATTCTGGTGACTATGCTGAAATATAGCTTTTTGTATGTGAGAATGTTCTTTATCAAATAGTGCTATTGTACTTTTTGTATCTGTTACAGTTTCCACAGAAATAAACAAAAGGCACCACTTTCAGAGAGATCTCTGTACATATTATCCATGTAAGAAAGAGTGGAACACAAAGTTCTCCAGGATTTTTTTGAGAGGTTAGGAAAGAATGATGTGCCCTTGGCATGTGTCTCAATTCATTCTAATCTGGTTTGGATTCTTACAACTTGTTCTCTTCTAAGACAAAGATGATACCCAGTGCTGAGAACAGTTCATTCCAGATTCTCTGACCAAAATCAGGAGTTCAAGAGATTACATGAGTCTTAACCCTTCCAGTCAAGTATACTGTTCTGCCAACTCCATCCCAGTAGACTTTTCATAGCTTACATTGATCTCTAGCTTAATGCAAACTTCCTGGCCATAGTACATGTTCCAGTTCACAAAGTCACCAACTGATAACGTACAATGTGGTGGCATCTAAAACACTTCAAGATGAAAAAATATAGTAGTGATGACTTCTGTCCCAAGGCCAAAGTAGATCAAGAATAATAAAATCCAAAAAAGGACAATGTGTTTTAGAGGGAACTTGTTTGTGTATGTCATATTAATATGTAACACTTGAACTTGGGGTTGAGGATTGTATCTTTGACTTCTTTTATTTAGCTGTTAAAGGATACCCTTCTCTTACACATCCTAACATGACCCATAAAGCTCAGTAACACCTACACTACTTTTGATTTTAAGCAAATACTATTATCTAATCTACATTCCAGACTGAATATTTCGTGAAAAACTCAGCACAGCATTCTGAGTTCCTCACTATAGCATGATTTTTCTTGTCTACAGAGGGATTATCTTCCTTTTCTTGGACCATTTTCAGAGAAGAAATGTAAGATGTTATATTAATATATATGAACTCAGCCTAGATCTATGTCCATCATCATCAAAGTCATGTCAGTTTGCTATCAAAGGAGTTCTTCATAACTGATGTAAAGTAGAATAAGATTTTGCTACTGGAGACCAAAATGTATTTTTGAATCTCCTGTAAAGGTCTCATTCAAGCTACATTATACTCAGTTCCAAAACTTAGAGGTAGAAAGATCAGATATTAATACAATAAAAGTCTGGCTATCTTTTAATATAAAAATATAGAATTATTTAATATAATAATATAGAAGTGTCTACAAATGTAATTTAAAGAGTAGTGTAAAGAGATAACTGAGTAACTACAAATAGAACCTTACCAAATACACAGGCGGAGATTCTGTGATAAAACTACTGAGGCTAATAGAAACATAAACCATTTTACTTTTGAAGAGTTAGGAAATCAGGTTACATTCAGTGTTCCATCACCATGAGCATAAAATTAATTTGTAATCAAATTCCTAAGTAAAATTATAGTACCTTAAATGACTAAAAAACAACATCAAAACAACAAAGTATGAATGAGTAATATTACATTTCAAATTATTTTCATTTCCATTATCATAGTTCTGAAAATAATATGCCAAGTAGTATTAAAATGCCTTTTTCATTTCAACAGTTCTGTGTGATAAAGTTTATATAATTAGATACATTAAAATTTTCTAGATGTTGAAAAGTAGATAGGTGATGAAGCATAAAATATTTAATGTAACTCTGGGTAAGAAATTACACAGAAATTATTTTACAAGATAAGCACAGTTGGTTTTAGAATGGTTTATTTAAGATAAATTTTTCAGCCACAACCTAATAATAGCTGTAACTGTCAGCAAACTTATTGTTTACATAAATACAAATGAATAAAAAGCTATGTGTTCCTGATACATGAACATTTTTGTTTTATTCTGTCATTTATCTTACTGCTCAATATGGACTTGAAACAACTGATAAGGTGTTGTCTGATTTTCTTTCAATGGCTCACTGAGGAATATGATTGATATTGAGTGTATTCCCTGTTCTTTATCTAGAAGAAGGAACTTGTAGCATTTGAAATTATTGCCAGATTTTCTGGACTTCTGTGTGTTTGGTTTTTTTGTTCTTCTGTGTCTCAGTAGAAGCAATGGATAATGTGTTGTAAACACAAAAATATCAGTTTTAGGCACCATTATGTAATTTTAAGTGATTCCTACTGCAGGCCATTTTGCTGCAGGAAGAGTAGAGAATGTTTGGTCTTACCAGCCCAGCAAGCACCACCTTGAGTTGTTACTGTCATGAGAATTTAGGACAGCTTTAGGAATATATATAGGACTCTTACAGATTTTCCAAACCTTGACAATCGGCAATACTCAGAAGCAAGATCTTTTCTCTCAGTAGCAGAATCTCATATATCTTACTAGTAACAGCATTAATCAAGTCTCATAAATTGCATTTTTCTATCTGCAAGAGTTAAAGAGTTCTGATCTGTCGGAATACTTTATCGAAGAGATGAAGGAAACAGTTGTGCCTGGGTCGAAAAAGTCCCTATGAATTTTGCTGACCAGATGGAGACCTTGTCTTTCTTGCAGCCTCTGGTTACCCAAGTCTGTGAACCAGGAATCACATTTATTCTATGAGATAATTTCTTTTCTTTTTCTTTTTTTATATTTTTTTCCCAGCTTCTGCATCTTTCAGCACCCACTGAATTCAGAAATTACAGACAGAAACAACAATAATCTAATGGAAAAAAAAATAGCTCAATTGCCATAATCTTGAAAATGCTTCTCAGCCACTGCAGAGTGACTGTGGGATCTCCTGTGCTGCTATAAAATTCTAAAATAATTTTGAGTTATTTTCTCTATTATAGTAATCATTAAATTCAAGATAATTGTAACAAAAACTTCGAGAATAAGAACTGAATAAATGAATTCATTAAATTTTGTTGTTATGTTTATTGGGAAGGATGAAAAGTTTGCAGACAATAACTTAAATGTGAGAAGAATATGGGGGAAAAAAGAACAGTACAAGTAAAAAGGAGATGAAGTGAAAGAAGTGGTTCTTGCATATAAAGAAAATGTAGCAAATAGCGTATCTGAACAACAACAAAAAAGATAGAAATCTTTTCTAAATCATGGAAAGGTGAGATTCTCCTTATTTGTGCTTTAGCTGTAATCTCTTACTCCTTTGTTCATACACATCAAAACAATAAAAGATGAATTTCAATCATTACATTTCAATATTAAATTTAACTTCACTAAATGTCTAGTTACTGGAGATACGGTCTGAACAAATTTTTATTACCGAATGGTTTAAATAGTTTGGAACTCAAAACATCCATGTCTGCAAATTCCCTATTTCACAGTGCATAAGACTTTCAACTTTAGTGCTATTCAATTTGATATGGGTAGATAGGAAGATTTGTGATGGAAACTGAGTGCTTTGAGCCAAAGGCTAAATTCTCATCTCAGTGGACTGGGACTTAGGTGCCTATCTGCTTTGAATGCTGTCAAGAAAGTTATCATACACGTGAAAATCCTTGAGCATCAAAATACAACTGCATCCTCAGTCTTGGAAAGAAGCATTAATGTAAGTACTGAAAAGTGCATTTAAGTAATCTTTTTTAAAATATATAGCTGGTACAGATTATATTCAATCCCAGTATCTCTCATGTTTCATAAACTCTTTTGGATTTACTAGTTTGTGAAAGTTGTGGAAACTAAATGTTGCCATTCATTAAACGTAAGCTTTGTTCCAAGCCAAGAATCAGGTATTATGTTTACCAGTAATTTATTATTTCTCATTTGCGACTCTACTGATTTTTCCACATTCGTTGAAGATGTTCATTTAACTAAACAACTCAGTTTTTAATAACTGACTATTTTTAGAAGTTCCTATTGTTTTCAGCTATTTTGAGGCCATGTAATTTCACTACCAGTGAATGATTTGAGTAATACAGTTCTTATATCAATAAACCATATTCCACAGTTCAAAAATTTGTGTTGTATAATTTTGGATAAAATTTTCTGTATGTGGGGTTTGAATATAAAAGAAAGACAAATCACAAAGTTAAGTATTCACATAATTTAATAAGAGAATTTGCTAATAATTCTGGTATCTTGGTTGTAGAGTTAAAAATACTATGTAATTTAGAGTGCAAGTTACTTCAGCTTCTTAGGAAAATTGAAATAATATATTTCTATAATTCTTGTCTCTTTAAAACAGTATATTTGAGAACACAGAAAAACGGAAAGATTTCCCTGATTTTACAACAAGGACTAAAATATGCTTGAATATATGTTCATTAGCTTTGGAAAGACTTCCAGACTTAAATGACCTCATTAAAGCTTTAAGTAGGTAAATATGCAAAGTTCTGCTTATCATGAATTCCTTTCAATGTTCCATGTAGTACAAATACATACGTGCACATTCATGATTTTTTGTTTTTGTTTTCATTTTGCATAATTTGTGTTACATTTAGTTCAGAAGATAAAGTATTTACATTTATATATTTTACATTTTACATAAATACATTTATATATTAATCTCTTTTTCTTTTGATCTTTTCAAAAAAAAAATCCAGTTCCAATCCACTACCAAGGGCAGGGTTGCCAACCACTAAATCAGGCTGCCCAGTGTTCTTTAAGATTATTGATAAACTTCATATTTCAGGATTAAATCAAGAAACAATATAAACAACTAAAGGTTGTTCAGTAACTGTTCAGTAAAGTTCAGTAACTGACCCCACAAGTTAGATTACAACTTGTCCATGCCTTTCCCTTAATTGTAGGCAGAAAGTTGACAATTTAGAGCTGCAGTTCAAAGCAACCTTGAAACAAACAAGGAGCGGTTTGAAGCTTAATAATTATTGAAATAATAATAATGGTTGAAAGCTTAGCAATAGAAGTAACATGTTCCTCTAGTAGCACAATTGACATTTTTCTGAGTAACAGCCTGTAGTTTGTTCTCAGTCTTCTCAAGGCTCATAGGATAAAATAAAGACTCGTTCTTCATCTTTGGTCAGGATCTGGATCACAATCCAAAAATATGGCATTTCCTGTTTGTTTTTCCGACATAATTTTTCATTCTCCCTATCATATTTTCCCCAGCAGAAAACTTTCTACATATAATGAAGAACGTTCTCTTGCACGCTGGAGCACAGCACACTCCAACGCCCTTGAGTCACAAAGTGACAGAATCAATTTGTATTTCTGGGGTAAATGGGGGTTCTCAAGAATTGACTGCGTTGGAAGCCTAAGTAAGCCTCTCTGGTAAACACTGGCAAAGCATCCTATTCTTACTAGCCAGGTATTTGTTACCTCAGAAGGGCGTACTTTAAGGGCTGCTGAACTGCAGAAAGACATTGCTGTCTGAATAAAGAAGATGGTTGTAAGAGTGCATCATGCAGATGCTCATGTGCCCAGAAGTAGGGCTACTGAGGAAGAACAAAATAACCATAAGGTAGATCAAGCTGACAAAACTGAAGTGGCTCAAGTAGACCTGAACTGGCAATACAAGGGTGGATTATTTCTAGCTGGGTTAGTCCATGAAACCTCGGGCCGTTAAGGAATAGATACAATAAATAAGTAGTCTGGAGACCCAGGGGTGGACTTTACTATGGACACTGTTGCACAGGTTATTTATGACTGTGACATATGTGCAACAATTAAACAAGACAAGAAGATGAAAACAGTCTGGGAGTAAGGGTGATGGCAGAAGTATAAATATGGGGAGGTGTGTCAGGTTGATTATTTCACCTTGACACAAACCTTCGATGCTATGTGCTTACCATGGTGGAAGCAAACACTGGATGGCTTGAAACATATGCAGTACTCCATGCTACTGCTTAAAACACCATATTAGGACTCAAGAAACAAGTCCTGTTGTGATGTTATACTCCAGAAAGAACTGAGTAAGATAATGGAATTAATTTCAAAAATTCTCTTATAAACACATGGGCCAAAGATCATGGCACTGAGTGGATATATCATATCTCCTATCATGCACCAGCTTCTGGTAAAATTGAAAGATACCATGGATTGCCAAAAATGATGTTGAACAAATGGGTGGCAAGCACTGTGAGAAGCAATTGGCAGAAGCCACCTTACTGGTCAACACTCAAGGATCTGTCAATTATGATGGTCCTGCTCAATCCAGCTCCCTACATACTGTAGAGGAAGACAAGGTCCCTGCATAGGGACATGGATACACTTGGTGGGTTACGCAGAAGAATAGGGATGTTCATTGTGTACCACAAAGGAGTTTGATGATGGGGGAGAGCAGTCAGTAATTCCATGTATATATATGTACATAGATATGTGTGTGTGTAAAACAATTGTTTGTTTGTATATATATATGAAGCTTGACATAATGGTGTGGAATAGGGGGGTGGAATGTCATGGCTTTATGATTACTTCTTATTGGTATTCCACATCATAACATCATTTCAGGCACTGGAAGTTAAAGAGTTAATGTTCCAGTTCTATGGACTGCTGAATTTCCAGTTACCTTGCTCTCAGAAGAGAAGAACTACATACCCCAGAGGACTTTGCATTCCTGTTTTCCACTCAGAGGGAAAGATTAAACTGCACGCAAGTCCAGAGACTTCCTCTTTTTGTTGTGCATCTTGGCAATTTGTGCTGCTTAGCCATCTCACCTTCAGCTTCACAGTAAGACCTTCAGATTTTGGACACTCTCTCTCTCACTTTATTTATTTGCCTCAGTTCCAATTATATTGTATTATATTGTGTTATTTTGCATTTTGATATCATGTTTAGTAAATTAGCTTTCGTCTTCAAGTCATTGCCACTGTTTTTGTTTTTAGGCTCATCTACCTACCAGTTCCCTTTTCCCCTTTTCCATACCCTGAGGCATGGGTCCCTGGGTCTCCCTGCTTCATTCATAACAGAACCAGGCCAAATCAGCCCGTAAACCATTGACACATCCATATAATTTTAATGCTATATTATTGTTGGAGGATTGGAACTTCAAAGAAATTTAATTGATTAAAGTGCTTTGCTAAAACCCTCTTAATACCACCAAAACTTCTAATTCTGGAATCAGTTTATAGCATCACAATTATCAGAAGGTTTGAAATAAAAACTTAAGTGACACATTCTATATTATAAAACTCAGATTTTTTTCTTGTTAACTTCAGAGCTATGTTTGTTACATACTTGGTCAATTCAGTAATAAAGGTCAATTCAGTAATAAAACTGTTCGTTTGATCTCATTTTTTCAACTAAGAACTGTTTGTCTCAGAAAATGCAATATCTACTATTCTTTATCTACGCCAAATAGCAACATGCTTTTTAGAGAAATATGAAAACTACTGAGTGGTACTTCAGATACTTAGATAATAGCAAAGCAATAAAAACTATAGAAAATATCTCCTATTCATGCCCAGAAATCTTTTAGAGGAATATGATTTTTCCAGAAGGTGGAATGTATTTTTATGGTCTCCATCTACCGTCTAACGATACTGTTATATTATTTTACATTGCACTGTATTATATATTTCACAGAGAAAGTACTGAAGGTTGAAAACATCAGGATATGAAGTCTCCAAAATTGAAAGAATTAATATATACATATCTTCCCAGAAGCTTGAATACCACTTCTACATCAGCTCTGCACATTCTGATGAATTTTACTCCCAGTAGCAAAGTACTTACTCATTTCTCAATTTTACTAATATCAACATGTTTTTGTTACTACTAATATAAATTATCAAGGCTTATTTTGGCTTCACAGGTAATTTCCTTCCAGCTCATTTAATAATTTAGAATAATCAGCAGTGTTTAAAACCTCAGCAATTTCAAAGTTGTCTTACAATCAAAAGACATTTCTATTACATGCAATTCAACCTTACAAATCACCAGCCAATCAGCACCCCCGATGTTGTGGAGCACTCTTATTTTGCTTTAAGTGTTATCTCATGCTGCTCTTAACACATTTGGAAATTGAGAACACTGACTGCCTTTGGTGCCTGCCTCTATTCAGTGTGTTCAGCGTTGGAGATTTCATTGCTATTCAGTTCAATTTGGTATGGCATTTTAGCCATTGCTATCTATTCAACAGTCCTTTTCAGTTCAAGAAAATGTAGATTCAATCACATATTACAGAGAAATAAATTATGAAATGAATACATTTTGAAATGTATGAATCAACATTGTGTCTTTTTGACTTCACGGAGATTATGGACATCAGGATAGTTTTACATCTTTTTTGATTTCTAAAGCTCACTGATCACTGCAGTGCCTGAGAAGATGGGAAATGGCTGTTTCCTGCTTCCTTCATCCTGGGGTAAGCATGGAAAGAGCAGAAATGAATTTTGCAGTTTTCAGAATTACTCCTGCCTTTCGTTTTATGAACCCTGGAATATATGAAGGCGGAGGGGGAGACTTTATCGCAACCTCCCAGAGCTGGAAAGGAGCCTACAGGAAAGCTGGGGAAGGGCGTTTTATTAAAAGCATGTAGCAGCAGGAGAAGGGGAAATTGTTTTAAACTTTCAGAGGGTAGATTTAGACTAGATATTAGGAAGAAATTATCTGTAGAGAAGTTGGTGAGACACCAGAACAATTTGCCCAGCAAGATTGTGAATACCCTCTCCCTGAAAGCATTCAAGAATCATAGAATCATAGGGGCTGGAAGAGACCTCAAGAGATCATTGCGTTCGGCCCCCCTGCCAAAGCAGGTTCCCTACACCAGGTAGGGAAGGCTAGTCTGGATGGGGCTTTGTGCAACATGGTCTAGAGGGAGGCATCCCTCCTTGCCTATAGATGGATGGGTCAAACTCGATGATTTTACAGGTCCCTTCCAATCCAAATCACTCTGATGAGTGTTAGTTTATTCAATTTTGCTTTCAAAATGTCTCACTTTGGTTGTCTGAGTAGGGGCAATGTGTGAACCTATGAAACTTGGTCTGCAAATAATGCTCTCAGCACTGTATTTAAAGAAGATAAAGGTAGGTATACTTCTAAATACTAAAACATTACTTGTTTTAGATCACTAACATCTTTAATGCGATTTGCTTAAATAAAAGCTTGTTGTATTTACTCTTCTGAATGAAATCTCAATTTTGCAGAAGACAAAAAGTAAGACGTTAATTAAGTACACAGAATTGCTTCAAATGCCAGTATGATAAGAAAACATAAAATAAAAATAAAAAAGCCAACACCTCAAGAACTATTTTTATTGTTATTATTATCATTATTTTTAAATTATTTTTATGCAGCCTTTGCTTTGTTACTAGCTGTTCACAAACGTCATGGCAAGTGTTCTGATGTCACAGAATGTAACACCTTGGATAAACTCATTGAATGATTTTAGTGTATAAAAAACATCAAAATATCAAACAAAATTCTAAACCCTTCTTCTCTAAAGTAAACCTGGTTAGTGTGTATGTTCTCAATTTCACATCATCTTGGATTTCTTTCTTTATTTATTTACTCATAGTTTTAGCTAAGCACTTTCAGTATTTTCATTCTATTATCAAAGCTTAAAAAATGTTAGATAAATTTATTTCATACTTAACTATTTGTTCCTGTTAAAGGGATAGAACTATCATTTTGCAACTTGATTGCTAAGGAGACTGCCAACATTAAAATACAAGAAGGAAGTTAAGGTTGGCTTGTGATAATACAGAAGCACAGAATGCACAAGCCTGCAGATATTATTTTTTAACATATATGCTAGAAGTGATAGCTAATGTATCTCTAGATTTTTTGTATGGTGCTGTGGAATTCAGTTTTAGATATATATTTTTTTCTCCAGTTCTACGTACCTCACCCATGCAGGTATATTTTATCTTTATCTAGCTCTTGAGCTGTTGAAACATCCAAATCTCAACCTCTATAAATGGCCTCAACCTGTATCTTCTCTGTTTCTGAGCTCATCTCAGTTATGTGTTTTATCATGACTCTTGTCTATGTCACCTTATCCAAACTGCACTTCCTGAGAGAACCCCTTCCAGGTTCTCTCACCTCCTGTTCATCTATTTCATCAGGCACTTAAACCCCCCATTCTTACTCTTTACTCTCGGCCTGCTCTCTCTCTCTCTAGTCACCACTAGTCCTTCCACACCCTTGCCTGGACAGCAATTACTATTGGTCCTGGCACAGTTCAATTCCAAGCTCCAGTTTCCCTGTAGATCTATACAGGAAAATGTTTCTCAGCATTGTTTGGATGAGAATGGAAGAGCATCCACAGCACTTGAGACACAATCTTTCTGTGCTTGTAGATCAGGCACCAGGATCTTACGCTCATCACAGAGCATGAAAAAGTCCCATTCATCCTTAAGATGGGGCATATTTACCAAGTACAGAATTCAAGAATTACAGCTAATAAAACATTTTCACTCAGCATTTACAAACTATGATGCTTTAAGATTTGCTGTCGAATTAAATTCAGGGACATAACCACAAAGATGGTAAAATACACAGTTTCAGTGAACTTCAAGGTTCTGCTTCAGGGATTTTTACTGCTTCAGCTTGCTACAGATGGAAGTGTCACAGTTTTACAATATATTAAAACAAAGTGAAAAAAAAAATGGAAAAAATGTACTAGTCTGTTTACTTAGTTGTCAGAGAGAAAATAAAAAATTTTAGTTAAAACATGTCAACCTAAACTAAAGCACACAGTTACAATTCTCCTTTGAAAATTTCATCTTGTTTGGCTAAATTTTGGCAGAACTAATAGCAACTGAAACAATGTTTATAGTGGGAACTTGTGCAGTTCTGACAGGTATGAATATGTGCTTGAAAAATATGCACTCATACATATATATATATATTCCATACACATCTGTTATGGTATAATGTGGCATGGTGTAATTTCTGACATAACATGTTTCCTATAAACTCAAAAGTATTCTTCCTATGTCATCTCTTTATGAGAAAAAATAAGTTAAAATTCTTAGAATTCAAATCTCTCAGAGTTACATAAAACAGATTAAAATACTGTGCAAGATCTTTCTAGTGTAAAAACCTAATTTAAGAGAAGTTCTGAAGATGAACATATTATTTCTGCTGTGTGGATCACTCTTGCTGCGCATGTGATTTTATTAGCTACTCAGTTAAACATAGCAGCAACTGTCCTCTTTTACACCTCTGGGGAGAAAAAAATCAGAATGGATTATTCAAAAGATTTAAATTCCTTTGAGACATGGCCCTTCCAGCAATACTATAAATTCTTTTTCACTCCAAGGTTAGATGCTATTTTGGCCTTGATTTAAAACTCAGGATTCTGTGGAAAACGGCAATGATATCGAGCTCTGACAAATTGAATTGGTCTCAAGGTATTGAAGGATGACTTATAAATCTGAGACTTGATTCTGAAACTTTTCTACACGTGAAGGGTCTTTTTCTTCTCAAGACATCTGAGGTACTGTCAAATATGAAAGTCGTGTCATACCAGTGATCTATTTAATAGACTTAATCCACAACTACAATTTTCCTTTGGGGTAGAACTGGAAACTGTAATGAAGTTTGAGTGAACGTATCTTGCATGCGTGTTAGTAGCAACTACAGTTTGCTTTGAGTCAATACATCTAAGCATTTCATCCAACATATTATTTTTTATGTGTGTGTAGATAAAGATCATATGATACAATCTGCTGACATATCTCTAATGTCAGAGAACTATTTGTTTCTAAAGGAATCTTAATATAATCAGAATCCAAAACAGAAAAAGTTCAACTAACTGAAAACAAAAATTGCATGACATATTTTGTCATCACACAAAATCAGATTGCAGAATTTTTAGAAGTATAGGTTGGTTATACTGCATTCTTTGTAAGCCATCAGGAAGAATATCATAACAAACTGATTTTGCAAAGAGGTGAAGATCCCTAAATTGATATAGCTGATTTGTGAGTTTCAACTTGATACTTGTGAAAATATAAATTCAAATTTTTTCTTTCTTCCATTTCTAATTTCATTTTACAGTGGACTTCCCATAAAAGGACTCATTATCTTCCTTGTGAATTTTCCTTTGATCAAATAATATGTAGGAACTACTGTACTAATTGTGAATGCTGGAGAATATCCAAAAATGGAGAAACAATTGCACAACAACCACTAGTCTTCCTATCTATCAGAACAACATTTGAATGTATATTTTTTAAAAAACTGAAAAGAAAGTTAAAAAGATTTTTCCTACATATTTAGTCACAGAATCACACAGAATTACAGAACTGTAGGGGTTGCAAAGGACCTCAAGAGATCATCTAGTTCAACCCCCCTGCCCAAGCAGGCTCCTTAGACCAGTGTCAACGGTTTACCGGGCTGGATCGGCCCGGTTCCGTGACGATTGGTGTGGGGGACCCACAGACCCACGCCCCAGGAAAGGGGAAGGGGGAAAAGGGAAAAGGAAAAAGGGAGATGGGCCTAGAAACAAAACAGCGGCAACGATCTGAGGAGGAAAGCTAATTTACTAAATAAGATATCAGAAAGCAAAATAACACAATATAATACAATATAATTGGAATTGAAGCTAATAAATCAAATAAAAGGAGCAAGAGAGAGAGTCCGATAAACCAAAGGCCTTACGCTAACGCTGAAGGCGATACGGCAGCGAGCACCCACTGCTGAGTCGATCCCGAAGGAAAGAGAGTGTCCCGTGACCGCAGAGGGTTTTTATCTTTTCCCTCTGAGCGGAAAATACGTAAAAATGCAAAGCATCGCAAAGTCTTCTGGGGAATGTAGTTCTTCTCTTCTGAGACAGGTATACTCGGAAATATCAATGATCTATGGAGTTGGAGTATTAACTCTTTAACTCTTAATGCACTACATGTTGTTATGATGTGGAATACCAATACCAAAAATCATAAAACCATGACAACCAGGTTGCACAGGTAGGCATCCAGGCAGGTCTTAAACATCTCCAGAGAAAGAGACTACACAACCTTTCTGGGCAGCCTGTTCAAATGCTCCATAACTCTCACTGCGAAGAAGTTCCCATGCACATTTGTGTGGAACTGCCTGTGCTTCAGTTTGTGGCCATTTCCCCTTGTGCTATCGTCACACACTGCTGAGAAGAGTCCAGCCTTGTCTCTTTGCCTCCTGCTCCTTAGATATTTATAGACATGGATCCGATCTCCTCTGAGTCTACTTTTCTCAAGGCTGAACAGACTAAGTCACGTAGCCTATCCTCACAGGAGAGGTGCTCCAGGCCCTTTATCATCTTTATAGCCCCCTTTCCAGGAGATCACTGTATTTTTTGAACTGGAGAGCCAAGAACTTGACACAGTACTCAAGGTGGGGTCTCACCAGGGAAGAAGAGAGGGGGAAGATCATCTCCCTCGACCTGCTGGCCACACTCTTTTAAATGCACCCGTGGATGCCATTGGCATTCTTGGCTACCAGGGCACACTGCTGGCTCACGGCCAACTTGTCCACCAGGACCCCAGATCTCTCTCCTCAGAGCTCTTTTCCAGTAAGTCATCCCCCAGCCTTTACTGGCACATGCTGTTAATTCTTCCCTAGATGCAAGACTCTACACTCACTCTTGTTAAACCTCATTTGGTTCTTTTCTGCCCAACTCTCCAGCCTGTTCAGGTCTTCCTGAATGGCAGCACAGCCTTCCATCGTGTCAGAAGTTCCTCCCAGCTTCATATCGGCAAACTTACTGAGGGTGGGCTCTATCCCTTCAGGAAGGTCATTGATGAAGATGTTGAACAGGACCAGATTCAGCACTGACCCCTGAGGAGCACTGCTAAGTGCAGGCCTCCAAATGGACTCTGAACAGCCAATCACAACCCTCTGAGCTCTGCCAGTCAGCCTGTTCTCAATCCAGCTCACCATCTATTCCACACTTCCTCAGTTTTGTTGTAAGGATGCTTTGGGAGACAATGTCTACTGCCTTGCTGAAATCAGGGTAGACTACATCCACTGTTCTCCCCCCATCCACCCAGCTGGTAATGTCATCATAGAAGGCTACCAGGTGGGTTGAGCATGACCTTCTCCTCGTGAATCCATGCTGAGTACTCCTGATTACCTTCTTTTCTTCCATTGCATAGAGATGGCATCCAGAACAAGCTGTTCCATCACGTTTCCAATGACAGAGGTAAGGCTGACTGGTCTGTAGTTCCCCAGATCCACCTTCTTTCCCTTCTCAAGACTGGATTGACATTGGCTATTCTCTAGTCTTCAGGCACCTCTCCCATTCTCCAAGACCTGTCAAAGATGATAGAGAGTGGTTTAGCAAACATTTCTGCCAACTCCCTCAGCACATGTGGATGCATCCCATCTTGGCCCATGGTTTCACATACACTGATGTTGCATAGATGCTCTTGGACCTTTGCCTCCCTCACTGAAGAGGAGCTTTCCATTCCCCAGACCTGCTTATGTGCAATGATCCTGTGCACTGTAAATAATGTCTAGAGTATTAATTGAGGGGGAAAATAAAACAAACAAACAAGAGCATATTTGAATAAATGAAAAAAGGAATATTTTCTTAACTTAAATAAATGTTGCTATTAATCAAATCAGAAATAAAATTCAGTTTTAAAAAACAATAAGTATTGCTTTAGTTCTGTTAATTTGTCTCAGACTATGCAACACATTAATCAGGTCTGTGGCTTTGTTAAAGAAAGGCACTGGAACGGGCTTTCCAGAGAGGTAATTGAGTCACCACCCATGGAAGTGTTCAAAAAATGTTTAGATGTTGTACTGAGGGACATGGTTTATTGGGGAAATATTGGAGGTAGGTGGACTGGATGATCTTGGAGGTCTTTTCCAAACTTGGTGATTCTATGATTTCTGATTCTGTTTTGCTTACTCAGTCTGCTAAATTTAGTGTTATTGCTTGCTCTTTGTTTAGTAAAATTGGGTAAGTCATATAAAACACAGAATAACTGATTGGCAATATTAATATATTCTGCTAGTAACAGACAGATAGATTCTTTTGAAATGAATGTATGGTAATTGAGAAATTAGTAATTGTAGCAAGATCACTCCAGCATTTTTCTAGGCTGAATTTGCTGCTCCCTCCTGTAATTTCAGAGCTTTCATATAGTACCTATCAAAATGTGATTCATTAAAGAGATCTAGTTTAAAGAGGTTAAGAGTGGAGGTAGCCTGAACTGTAGTAACCATGTCCTGGTCAAGCTTGTGATTTCAAGGAATGTGGGCCTGACAAAGCATGGAGACAAGATCCTGAACTTCAGGAGAGGAAACTTCCAGCTGTTCAGTGTATTATTGGATGAGATCAGCTGGGAAACTGTAGTTAGGGACACAGGGAAGAACAGAGTTGGCAGTACTTTAAGGAAACCTTTCTGAGAGAGCAAGAGCTATCCACCCCCTGGCATAAAAGATCAAGCAGAGGAGGAAAGAAACAAACACAGTTGAGCAAGGTCCTAAGGGGAAAGAAAGAAAAGTGTAAGTGGTGAAAATAGGAACAAATGGCCCAGAAAGAATATGAGGGTGCTGCCTGGACATGCAGAGATAGCATCAGGAAGGCCAAGGTGCAGGTGGAATCAAACTTAGCAAGGTATGTTAAGGTTTCTTCCAACTTAAGCCATTCTATGATTCTATGATTCTATGATTCTTTGATTCTATGATTCTATGTTTCCACAATTCTATGACTCTATGAATCAAAATATGCCAAAATCTCTTTCTAGTGCAACTGATACTATGAAACTGAAACAGCTCCTGGAGACTGATTTGTAGTTCTGAAATAGTCACTGGACAGCTAGCTAATGCATGTATGTCCATGTTCAAAGCTCAAGTTTATCTGAATTTTACAAAGGAAGAATTTAAATTCATACTTCCCAGTTATTCCTCATATAGAACTTGATAAAAAAAGACAAAAGTGTCATAAATATTGGTAGGACACGAAAAAGTTTTTACAGAAACATAGTTAATTATTCTACTCTATGAATATATTAGTCTAATTGATCCGTAAAATATGTCACTGCTAATTGCTAAATCTGTACTCTTCCGCACATCTCAGAAACTTCTGTTTTCCTGCTTTCCTATCCAAATCTCGGTCTGATCATCTGTTCTGAATTTTGAAAAAGTTTGCTTTATTTCAGGACCTGTGTTGTGGTTTAACCCAGCAGACTGCTAAGTTCAATACAGTCCTTCACTCACTCCTTGCACTGGGTTGAGGAAGAAGAATCAGAAAAACTCATGGGTAGAGATAAAGACAATTTAATAGGACAGAAAAGGAAGGGAGAACAATATTAATAATAATACACATATATACAGAAAATAGGTGATTCACAATGTGATTGCTCACTGTCTGCCAACCCATACCCAGCTGATCCCTGGAAGTGGCTTGTCCCCCATACTGCAGCCAGCTCCCTGATTTCAATTGTTCAGCATGATGCCATATGATATGGAATACCCCTTTGGATATTCATCTTGGGTCAGGTGCCCTGGTTGTTTCTTCCCTTCTTCTTGTGCACCCTGTTGGCAGGGCATTACAAGAAGTTGGAAAATCCTTGTCTCTTTGTAAACACTTCTCAGAAACAGAATATTTGTGCAATTAACGATGTTTTTCTTCTAAATCGATAATACAGCCATTATCAAGAAAATTAACCTCAGCTGAAATCAGGAAGTCTGTCTGATTGAAGATTTGCATGTGACAAATTAAAAAATGAACCATTAGAAAATGTATTTTCAGGAAGAAACACTTCAGAGAATTTCAACTCATAAAAATAAAATAAATGGAAACTTCTCCTTCCTGCCATCCCCAAAGATCTAAAGATTTCTCAGAACTTCGGAACATTCCCCTCCAGATCTTGTATCCCCAAAAAGCACAGTGACTACTGAAAAAACAGTAAATACATCCAATTTGGATGATTTTAATCATCCAAAGTAGTGGTTCTGTAATACAAATCAAGGAATTAGCAGCAACTGATTTTTCATAGAAGTGCCTTTGGGCAAATCAATAGACAGTCTGCACTTCTGTAAAACTATGAGGACGAGTTCTATTCAGGAAACAACCTAAACATACTTTTCTCAGTAATTCCATGTGTAACATTCCTTTATTATTGTTATTTTTGATTTAGAATAAATCAAAATACAGGCATTAAGTCTTGTGAAAGGCTAAACTCAGCAGGTCTCTCTTTTCCTTCTTTTTATGTTATATATCTATGGTATCAAAAAAGTGTCTCTTTTGATACCAATGATTTTTTTGTATTCTTTCAAGCGATCCTTTTTCTATCCAGTATGAACACTGAACTCACATTTTTTCTATTACTTGTGAGTTCTGCTGGAAGCTCAGGAGATGTGTATAGGGACAGATAGAAATTGGGAAAAGAAGGGAAAAGGGGAAAGAAAAAGATCCCAAAAATTACAAACATTGTACAAGGGTGCATGTTGTTATGAAGGAAGAAATAAATATTTATTTATTTATTTATTTCCATATATCAATGGAATATTTATTTTTTTCCATATTCCATCAGTGTCTATCCTGGGCAAATTATATCTCTCTAGATTGTTCTAGCAGGATTTTCAATCTGAATGTGAACACTGTCTAAATTAAAACACACAGTAATCATGCTGTCAGTAGTTTTAGAGTAGGTACTTCTTTGCTCAAAAGGGATTTTGAGGTCAATGAAAATCAGATCTAGTGCCTTGAAGGATACAATCACATCTAGCACATCTAGCTTGTGTGCTCACAATCCCAAACTGAAAAAAAAAAAAAAAGGAATTACCAAGTAGAACAAAAGGATAAACAAGCATGCAGTATCTACACATGCAAATACTTCTACATCCAAATACAACCCAAATGTGGGCTGTTGTTCAGAAGACTACTCGGAGCAAGATATTATGATTCAGGACCTAGAGTCTGGAGTTAAAATATGTCATTTTCTGAAAGCATAAAATCTCAATAGTGGCAAAAACAATATCAATCTCTATCCTATGAGCTGGTAGGAAAGATACAAATGACAAAAATTATCAAGTAAATAATTTATGATACACCTTTATTTTAATATTGTAAAAATCTGTTTATGCCATGCCAGGAACTACGTGGTACAGTTAGGAAAGACTCAGACAGAAATAATGATAAAGAGCACAGAAGTTATTTTGTCTGTGGAATTAACTGAGAATGCTTAAGCTGGGAAAGACACAACTCGGAGAGAACATCACAGCATCTGTAATTGTGGGTGGCAAGGGGAGTAATTGTTCACAATACAAGACAGAAGGGGCATGAAATGAAATTACTGTTTGACAGAAAAAAGAAATATCCTTGTATTTATCTCACATTCTTCTCTGTACAACTTCTTTGACCACCTCCGGAGGGTGATACGGCATCAAACTGATATTCAGTTCTTCTCAGAAGTGTTGTTCTTATGGTGATGTTTTCCAGTAATCATTCTATGTAAGTTTTTGTAATAAATGTCTGTTACAGAAATTTCTCTCATCTTAAACCATAACAATAGCATTTCAAAAGTGTGTTAAATGCAAAACAACATGGGATATCTTTACATAATATCTTTTGCATGCTTGCCATACTGTTCTAAGGAAAGGACAGCCTACTATGTTTTTGTACATGGGAAAAATAGATAATGAATGGTTTCTAAAATCCTTTCATTTTCACAATGGCAATTACAAAAGCAACAGTGAAATTCAAGTTTTATGGTATAAGTGAGTACTACAACAATATTTTCAAACATGTGCATTCTCTCCTATAAAGCAAATCTTCTAAATTCCCTTGTATATTAATGCTAATCTCTAAGTTTTAAGAATCATTATATAGGACAATTTAAAAATATCCACACATCTGAGAACCTAAATCTAAATGCCTATAAGTTTTACTAATTTTGCCTACTGTTTTGTTGTTCTGGTGGTGATGCTTTGTTTGTTTAGTTAAAGTTTACATATTGGCACATCTTCATTTATGTAAAAAAATGGACAAAAGTTGGAAGCGTTTATGTGTGCACTTCCTATCCTTTTCACATTAATGGTCAGCTTATCCTTTGAAGAATCTGACTAGTACATTAAAATTAAGTCTATATACTGCTCTACTCTTTCCTCATTACATAACATCTGGAGTACTGGGTTCTCCAGTTCAAGAAAGATGATGGATTTCTAGAGAATGTCCAGCTGAGGGCTACAGAGATCATGAGGGGCATGGAGAATCTATTATGAGAAAATGCTAAGACCTGGGACTGTTCATACTGGAGAAGAGAAGGTAGAGGGTCATGGTTTAGTGAGAGCTATTGGTGATGGGTGAATGGTTGGATTGGATGATCTTACAGGTCTTTTCCAACCTTGGTGATTCTGTGATTCTGTGAGGGAATCTTATCAAAATGTTGGGTGTCAGTAGGATGTGGTTAGGTTTTCTTTCTTGGTTGTTCCCAGTGACAGGGCAAGGGGAAACAGACATAAACTGGAAGACAGGAGGTTCCATCTGAACATGAGAAGAAGCTTCTTTACTTTGAAGTTCACAGCATTGGAGCTTCCCAAAGAGGTTGTGATGTCTCCATTCAAAGCCAACCACAGAGTAACTTCCAACCTTTACAATTCTGCGATTTTGAGAAGCATCTATGGTGGCTGTACTCTGTGCTCAGAACAGAGACAAATTATAACATCTAGCAGATTAAACTCTTCCATGGACTTAGATAATGTTTGTGCTTTCTACATTATCTGGCACTTAACTTTAGAGTCCTGATGAACTTAGTTTTCCACTTCAGAAATCTCAACTGAGTACAGTATCTCATCATTTACGTGCTCCTCATTACCATAGAAATCTCTAGGTCTTTGATGCTTTGACGTGGAGTGAATTGTGAATTATATACAATTTTACAGTCTTTTACTTGCTATAAGGCTTTCTGTATGTTGAGTTTGATAGAAGTAAAGGAAAATTAATGACATCTACTGAAACACATACAATGTAATTATTTCTTTTCTCTGACATTCAGTATAGTACTTTCAGTTTGCTTCTTCACTTCTTGTGATAGCAAACATTGGAAATTCCCATAAATAATTACTTCAAAATAATCAGAGTCAACAGAGCATTAACAAGTGATTAAGGTGAATTAAATTTCCTTGTATACTGCAGTCCTAAACAAATTTCATATTCCACCTGAGTTTGTTTCACAGCAAATCAATAATACTAAAGACTTTATTTGAACAGACAACAAGTATTTTCCTATTCCTGACTAGTTAACGTATGAAACTATCCAATTTAATGAGATTTTTTTCATAAACATTGATGTGTGGAAAGAGTTTATTTTCTTTTGGTGACTTTGCTATCATGCATCTGCCATCAAATAAAGAATTTCAAGAGGCACTGTCCAGCATCTGAGAAAAGTTAGGTAGGTCCTTTCTTGTCTTTCAGTGGTCTTTAGGGCAAACATTCAATGATTCACTATAAATTAAAATATCAATCTGTTTTCAGCAGGGGAAGCAGGGATGTATGGCTTGGAAAGAACACAAGGATGCTGTCCGGATGTATAGAGATGGAATCAGACAAGGCAGGACAGAGACGGAACTGAACTTAGGAAGAGACATGAAAAATAATAAGTAGGTATTCAAAAGGTACATTGGTCAAAAGAGAAAGGCCTATGAGACTGTACCCTCTCTGATAAATGAGAAGGGAGAAATGGCAACAACATACATGGAGAAGGCTGAGGTACTCAACAAACACTTTTCTTCAGTCTCCATGGGAAGTCAGGCTTCTCACACTTCTCGAGTCCCTGAATTTCTAGACAAATGCTGGGAAAGCAAAGTCCCTCTAACTGTAAATAAAGAGCAAGTTTGAGACCATCCGATAAAACTGAATGCGTAAAAAGCTCTGGGGCTCTATGATACGCATCTCAGTATTGTGAAGGGACTGGCTGATGTGGTTACCAAGACACTCTCCACATTCTTATGTCTAAATTTGAAAGCTATGGGTTCAAAGAGTAGATTATTCAACGGATAAAAAACTAGTTGAAAAGTTGCAGTATCTAATGGATCAGTGTCCACTTGGAGGCCAGTAACAAGTGGTATCCCCCAGGGATCTAGTGGGACCTTAGTGCTCTTCAACATCTTTGTCAATAACATAGTGGGACTGAGGGCAGCCTCAGCAAGTTTGATGACACTAGTAAGCCAAGTGGTGCAGTAGATATGACAGAAGAAAGGGGTGTCAACCAAAGGGGCATGGACAAGCTCAAAAAGTAGGCCCACGAGAATGACAAGCTTGAAGAGTAGGCCCGTGAGAACCTAACAAAGGACTCTACAAGACCAAATGCAAGGTGATGCTCTTGGATCAATGTAATCCTGGATGCGTGTACAGACTGGGAAAAGAACTCCTTGAGAGCATCCCTGCTGAGAAGGACTTGGAAATTCTGGTAGACCAAAACCTTGAAAGCATATGCTTGCCAACAGTGTTCTGGGCTGTATGAAAAGAACTGTAGCCAGCAGGGCAAGGGAGCTGATTATCTTTCTCTCTTCTTTTGTGTGGTTCTACCTAGAGTATTACATCCAGGTCTGGGATCCCCAGCACAGGAAGGTTGTGGAACTTTTTGAGTTTGTCCAGAGGAGGATCACAAAGATGGTCAGAGGCTAGAGCACCTCTCCTATGAAAACAAGCTGAGGGAGCAAGGCTTGTTCAGACAGAAGAAGAATAATTAAAGCTTATAAACAGGAGGAAAATAGACTTTTCAGATGAGTAGATATTTATTTATAAGACAAGGGGGAATATTTTTAAATGCAAGGAAGGAACATTTAGATTTGATGTCATGGGAAAATTTTTCCCTGAGAATGTGATGCTACACTAGCACAGGTTGCTTAGGAGAAGCTGCAGATGCCCCATCCCTGGACATGTTCAGGCGAGGTTGAATGGGGCCTCAGGCAACCTGATCAAGTGCCTGATCAGTTGCAATATTTAGTCAATACCTGTTTTGGATTTTCCTTATTTCACAGTTGTTTACCTGTTTCTGTTCATATTTGAAATTTACAATGAAAAACTATTACTCTGACAGCTTTTTTTCCTTAAAAAAAGCATATTTTTAAATATATGTCAAATTTACACAAACATACATATATTTATATACTCAAGATGTAGATGTAGAAGCAATATCAGATATGAATATTTACAAACATGGGCAAAAAAAAAATAGTGTATAATCAGAATAAAATTTCACTGGAGTGGAATGAATAGAGGAAAAAAAGACAAAAAAATCCTTTTTTGTTTTTTATCACAAGCTAAGTTTGCTGTAAAGTACTTAATAATGAAAAATTATGTGCTGCTTTTGTCTTTTATATTCTTTCTCGTCATAGGGTAAATATGGTAAAAATTGGACAGCTAGACTAACTGAAGATGACAACAAGGGAAAGGACAAAGAAAAAGTCTGTTGTAATTTAATCCGAAGAGGTACCAAAATTTATTTTCAGTTGGCATTCAATTTTCAACACACTCATTTTAAAATGTATTACTGTATAGTTTTGAATCTTATCGTAATTTGGGAATTGACTTTGCTCTTCTCAGAGTTACAGATATGAGGCGTATTAATGAACATGAGCTTCAGATGACAAATTATGCTTGAAGTTCTCATGTCTTTTAATTCATTTTTTATGAGAACATGGATGTTTTCTGAAATATAGATGGCATTTGCCAGACAAAATGGTCATCTGATTTCAACATACAATGTAATGCTTCAGTGAAGTTTGAACTTTAGACTGATTTAAAATTCATTGGTAATAGTTCAATAAGGGCTGTTCCGTGGCTCCGAATGGTATAATGTTCCGGTTAGTGTCTTCTATTCAGCCACTCTGAAGTTTCATTTATGGCTTTTTTTTTTTTTTTAATGAATGAATGCTGCGCTAACCTATGAATTTCAGACATGCTTCATTTTGCTTACAGTGGCAGAAACAGGTGCTGATGCATAAGGACTTTTATTAAGAGAAGGAATGTCAGTGGCACAAACTGAATTGTATTGTTTAGAACACAATATTCTTATGCTAAGTTATTAAAAAAATTGACACATGCAGATTAAAATGAATTCTGGGGAAGAGAAATCCATTGTACTATATATTTGCAAACCCAAATTTATGCTTGTAATAACCAAACTGAATCAATTAACATGAAATGATTGGAAACAAAACACTAAAAAAACCACTATCTAGATTTCCAACATCAGCATTCATTAGAAATCAAAGAACACTATTTGATAACTCCATCCATTTTTTTTTTTTTTCCAAGAAGTACAAAAGGTAAGTCCTAAACATTTCCACAAGGCAAAGTCAATTACCATATTCACATTTAAAATACTTTTTTTATACTGTTTTTCATCAGTTGTCAGTAAATACAGCTAGTCCATTTTTTCCACTTTTTTGGGGGTATATAAATTAACTCCTTATCTGTCATACTACACGATGCTCTGTGACTGTACTTTGTTTAAATCTTCACATGAATTCTGTCCTTGCCAATTAGTTACTGTAAAAATATTAATCCCTCTCAGGCTCTAGGTGAGTCTTAAGCCATCTGTGAAAATGCAGCTTCAAATGTATACTCCAGGGAGTTGTATGTCAATCCTACTCTAGATGAAGATCAGGCTGACAAGTCTAAAGACGGAGGCCAAAGCCTATCTAAGGTTGCATGTATATACCTCCAACACAGAGCAAAGATCTCTAGGGCCTGAAACAAGGTTGGTGACAAGCAGAGAAACATAGAATTGTAGAATCATAGAATGGTTCTCCAGGCTGAACAATGTCATTGATAAAGATGTTAAAGATTATAGGTCCCAATACAGGCCTCTGGGAAACACGACTTGTTACTGTCCTCCATGTGGACATAGCACCATTGACAACAATCCTCTGACTGCAACCTTCCAACCAACCATCCTTTGGACGCATATCTCTCAAATTCAGATTTGAGAATGTGGTGTGGAGCTATATCAAAGGCTTTGCACAAGTCCAGGTAGACAATATCAGCTGCTCTTCCTTCGTCTGTGAATGAAGCGTTCCATCATAGAAAGCCACCAGATTGGTCAGACACAATTTGCCTCTGGTGAAGCCATGCTGGCTGACTTGGGTCTCCTCATCCCACGTGGACATTAACATGCCTTCCTGGAGGATCTGTTCTATGACATTCACAGGCACTGACAGACAAACATACAGAAACAACATCTCTGACAATAACATTTAGTAACTTGAGAATTACATTCTTAATTCTAGGAGAGTAAGAAATGTAGACAAGTTTTTTAAATTAATTTGATACAGATACATAGATGTATAGATCTATGAAGTTGTAATAGGTTGGTTTTCTCTAATTTTGAATAATTATAGAAGACGTTTCAGTTTGGTTTTATTTTTAACTCGCAAAATGCCTAGCACAGAATAACTCTCACTACTGCTTCCTATCCATAAGCTGTAGTCAGCAAAGCATTCAATGAGTAAAAAAGAACTTTCTTGCTTATTGTTTACAGAAGATCATTTTAGTGAATCTCATTCTTTACATGTTCTTCAGCTACTGTTAACATTTCTATTTCCACATAATGCATATACTCTTATCCTACAAGACAGGCAGGTGTACTTTCCTTAGTGCTATCCTGGAACATTTATCAATTCAGATTAATTTGGTGCTTTAACTTTGAATATCTTTCCTTATTTACAGTCTTCCTTTTTACATCGTGGCCTACATTTTAAAATGCAATTTCTACTTTTGTGCTGACAATCAATTCAATTACATGTGCAAGTACTTGGAGCATTTAGATGCCCAAACACCTGATTGCAGGCCCAATTTATATTGTTAAACTCTAAATAATATTAATTTTGATCATAAAATGGGTAGTTTGGTTGACGTTTTCTCTATATTTTTGAAGCAAAACATGGAGATGCTGTTTAAAATAAATAGAAGAATATTATTTCTTATTTTTAAAATCTGTGATATGCTAGAATATCACGAAGATTTTAATGTTCTGAAAATATGATTGTAGCACTTTCTTCACTGTGAACCCAGGTGACAAAAACTACAGATCCAGTCAAGCAAATTATCTATAGATAAAAATCGTTCTCTTCTTTATGAGGGTAGTACCAGAAAAAAGAAAATGGACTGCAGAGGCTTTTTAATAAAATGTAATTGAAGTAAATTATGTGTGTATTAGGAAATTACGTTTTTTTATTTTTGTTTTTCTTCTACCTTTCTCCCAAAGAGTATTTACTGTGCATGAACAGGAATTTGAATTGTATCCTGTTCCTTCAGATGGTGTAATGCTTTTCTGAACAGAGGCTACCAGTAATGCTAAATTATGTGAGTGAGTAACTGTTGCAGTGTATGAACATCTACTAAGAAATACATTGAGACTGACATTCCCCTCATCAACTCAAATGAATTATTTGAACCCAGACCACTAGAAGGGAAAGACTTTAAGTGCACTACCCCACTGGATCACTGTAAGACTGAAGCAAATTATTATTCTATGGTTATTATACCATATTAACAATAGAAAATGGTAAGCATACGTCTTTTTCGGTGTGCATAGTGACCATTATGAAAGGACTATCTTGTGTGTCATTGATAGACAAATATTAATGGGGAGATGAGTCCCCAGGTCAACATTTACAGGCAGGAAAAAGGTATTTCTCCAATTACAGACTTACTGTAATGTCTTTGGTCTTATAATGCATGCCCTGGGAAAGAGTTACTGGATCACCACAATAGAATATTCTAAATGTTGGTTTCTGTATCTTATTTTAACAATCAAAAGACAGTGGTATTCCGCTACTGTCCCAGTGCATTGCTACACATTCTCTAATTCTAAAATGGTTACTTCAGCTCAAGTGTCCTAGGAATTCTCCTTCCTGGTGATTACTGCAAAAATAGGACTTCAAATGTTACAGCTGAATTTTAGTCTGAGATTTACAGCTTCATCAATATTTTTGGGAAGAGATAATTTGAACTTTGTATCTTACCCTATGTAATCATAAAGAAAACATAATGAACATTGTATTCATTTTAAGAACAATAAAAAACATAGTTTTTTGGAGTTTGTTTTGGTTTTAAATACAATAAATATTGCTTAGATGATGCAGCAGTATCTCACAAGAACTCCAATCAAAATAATCTTTATCTCTCTTTCAAACTTCTGAGCTTCAAGAATGCAGGTTTTCATTCACAATCTTTCAAGTGATAATAACTATCCCAATTATTAAAGATAATAAATTAAACTCATTAATTTTTTACTTCAATTTTTATAAAAGGTCTTGACTACTGCCTAGAAAAGTCTGATGTCCAGGCAAAATTTCTTTTTGCATTCTAGGAAGCTCATAATGAAGATAACAAAAGATAAAAAGCAACCAACATAGACCAAAAAGTACAAGTCCAATGGCATATTATACTGCTTGAAATGAAAACATGTTCTTTCTGTCAAAATCCCAGCATAACTTTATAGGTAATTAGGGCCAATGTAGACCATGAATCACTGCATTTGCAAGCTAATCCCAATATGGACTGGGAACAAGAGCTCAAATAAGTGTTAATTCTTTGCTAAATCTCATAGTATAATGTCTCAGACTTCATAAAGATATTTGCATATTTAATTTCAAGAGTATTAATTCTCTTTTGAAGTGGTGTCTGGTTTTTTTTTTAGCTTATTTGTTTTACTTAGTTTTGCTTTTTTGTTTGTTTTGTTTTTTAAAAGTAATCTACATATGCAAACAAGAGGGCAGTATTTCCTTCTCACTTCTAAGCTTAACAGCAGCTCTCTAAATCTATCACATAGATGGACAAACATTACTGAAGAGCCCAGCACATTATTTCAGCTCTTATGCACATATTGCTACAGAAGTATTTAAGTGGATGGAATAGATATTTTGTCTTGGACCTCCTCAACTCCACCATTCAAACTTATCCAATATTATCTTGTTAGCTTCCAGCTAATAAACAATCTTAGGCTATTTTCATGTGCGAAACAAAGGCTTAAATAGCTTCTTTGACACATCCAAAGAGTTTTCCTTGTGATATAGCAAATCCACTCTGATTCTCAATTGAGAAAATAAAATAATTCATTAGTATCCATTCTCAGAATGATCTTTTAGCTTAATCTTTTCTTCTTTCTTAACAAACAGATAGCTCCATTTTTTTAAGTGCATCTTTGCAGCTTTTGGTTATGCCATTTCAAGTGAATCCAATTAAAACACTAATCATTCGTCAGCAGCTTAAGGGATGGTATGGCCCAGCTCTTTGACAACTGGGGCAGGGAGCCCGTGGACCCATGCTATGGCAAAGGGGAAGGGGGAAAGGGAATAGGGAAAAAAGGGAAAAGGGAGATGGGCCTAGAAACAAAACAGTGGCAACAATCTG
This sequence comes from Oreortyx pictus, assembly GCA_036925125.1. Classification (NCBI taxonomy): domain Eukaryota; kingdom Metazoa; phylum Chordata; class Aves; order Galliformes; family Odontophoridae; genus Oreortyx; species Oreortyx pictus. The sequence continues at coordinate 24,921,582 of JAUPFR010000007.1, forward strand.
AGGAGGAAAGCTAATTTACTAAATAACATACTGGAATGCAAAATAACACAATATAATACAATATAATTGGAATTAAAGCTAATAAATCAAATAAAATGAGAGACTGTCTGATAAAATGAAGGTCTTTCACTAAACACTGAAGGCAAGACGGCAGTGAGCACTCACTGTTGGGTTGATCTCCGAGGGATAGGGAGCATTTCATGACATGTAAACAGTTTTTATCTTTCCCTCTGAATGGAAAACGTAAAAATGCAAAGCGACGCAAAGTCCCCTGGGGTACATTGTTTTTCTTCTCTTCTGAGACAGGTATACCCATAACTATTGATGATCCAGGGAACTAGAGCCTTAACTCTTTAACTCCCAATGTACTACATGATGTTATAATGTGGAAAACCAATAACAAAAATCATAAAACCAATACATCATTTTTTATTTCAGAAATAGTTAACAAAGATGAATTTAAGATAAAATGAATACAATCATACCTCACAGAAAATATAACAGTTGTGTCAGATGGAGTTCTTTCTGTATCTTTAAGATGACAAACAATTTGAACAGAAATCTTCTGATTGATTCACAAACACGTGCTGAATGGAAGCGTTGAAACATTTAAAAATCTAAGTCCAAACTAATTCTATTACACATATTAATTGAAGTCCAAAATTATCAAAGAATAAGTCAGAAGAAAATGCAAACTCCTTTTTCAATACTTGCTTCCATGCTACTTAACTCTATAGTTACCACATTCCAAAGTATTGATCTATAAAGCAACACAGGAAAAATAAAAAAGAAACAAAAATGAAAAATTATTAGTTGAAAGGAAGTTCCATGCTTCCAAATGTAACTCTTGCTTCTTTTTCAAACTTTACGTATAAAAATGTAAACGTTAATGTATAATTTTGGATAATTTTGTGGACAAGTAATATTCATTATTATATTCATTATTATTCAGCTATTGCTAAAGTTCACTTAAGTAGGTAATCACAATAATTAAATTACATTCCCGGAAGTCCCTGTACTAGACTATGTTTAACAGTATTTACTTAGGTCATATTATCTGCATGAATATCAATGACTACATCTCTTGAAGTATCTTTTTTTTTTTTTTTTTTAATCAAAAAGAGACACCAGTTGTTTTCAAATTGCAATGCCTACATAGCTACCAGATGATGGATATTCACTTAGCTGCAGATAGGGCCTAGATAGATTCACCTATGTGAAATTTACTGTGCATGAAGATAGCAGCCTCCTGATGGTGCAGTTACAGCGCCTACATTAGTGACGATTTTCTGCATGAAGATTTTAATCCAAACCAATCTGAAAGAAGAGATTATCAGGAAAATACAATTTGAAAAAGACAAAAATACACACAGTTGTAGCGGTGCTAACAATGTACGCACTTACAGGAGCTGGCAAGGACTCCTATTTTATTCCATATAAGAAGAGCAAAATAAAGTGTCTTCTAAATGTAACATAAAGGAAGATTTAAAAACAAATTTCCCAAATCAGAGCCATATATGATCACAAAAAGTCTTTCTTTTTGCAATGCCTTAAAACCTACATTTTCACTTAAAATATTGCTGTTGATTCCAACTGTTTTACAGGACTTCTGTAGTGTGAACTAGGATTTAAAAATCAGGATGCAGCCTATACACCCATGTCCTGATTTTGTCAATATTCCACATCATATCATGTGGCAGGCTGTTTGATACTGGAGCACAGTGCACCATGGAGCAGCACTTCCTAGGTCCTCTGATTCTGGCAGTCTTAGTTTTTCCCATTCTTGGAGGGGAAACTTACTGAGTTACAGCTCTCCAAGAGGAAGATACACTGAGAAGGGACAGACTACAGTTTCCAGGAGTCTCCAGTACTCCCTATTAACTTTACAAACTTAAGTAGAACTTTTCAAATGAATGTGTTTAAACCACCTCACTCTTACATGTTTGTGTTAATTTCAATTTTTTTACAGTTTGTAATAGTATTAATTCCATTATCAGGTGTTTTCCACTTCAGAGTGTCAACATATCTGACTGTAATGGTTACCAGCATTCCAGGAATTCAAATTTATCATATTTAAATGCCTGTTTGGATTAAAATCAAGGCAATTTCCCTATCAACCTGACAAAAATAGCATGTTGGCCTTGAGCACTTGATTCTCAGTATTCAGGATTTGAAGGAAACCTACTGTCAGTTGAAGAAATCAACAGGAAATTCTTGCAGTGTACATAAGAAATAGAACTAGAATTGACAGATTGTATATTTTAAAGATGCAAACTATATACAAATATATCACTGATAAATATCTCGAGTTTTCAGAAAATTAAATATTTAGTCTCGGGTAGTGAACAAACTTATTTTTGTTTAAGGAGTAAAAAATAAATAAATAGTAATGCAATTAATATTACTAATGTACAAAATAGAAGTTCTAAAGCAAAAAGTAAATGAGTATATTTAAGGAAAGAGGAACAAGAAATATAATCCTATTCATAATGTCCTATAAGGAAGGGAAAATAAAAAAGAAATTTCAAGAAAGCAAAACATTTGCCTAATAAAATGGACAACTCTCTGAAAGCTATGTCAGAAGAATAGAAATCAAATGAGGAAGAATTATCCTTTATAAAACTGAATGATTATATCTACATCAAAAGCAATACTCACAAGCACAAACTAAAGTAATATACTACACTGGAAGAACTTTAAATGTCCACATCATAGTGGACTGTGATAAAGATCATATTTTACAATTGAATGGTGTTTTCCAAACTGCCTCATGTTTTAGAGGAATGTCATATTAATGCACCAGGTGGCTTCCAGATTACACGCCTTCAGCCACTTATTTCTGATAACTGTGAAGATGAAAAAAAAAAAAAGAAAAACATTAACATTGATTTTTCTAGTACTGAAGTATACCGGTCTCATTAACACGATAGCAATAACTTGAAAAGATTAATTATAAAAACTTTTCATACAAATGATTTTTAAAAGCATATGAATAAACTCAAGCAATAGAAAACTTTTGCTCCTGTGTGATCTAAGTTCTAAAAAGTAGACATGAGGTAGAATATGTTAAGACTGCACATGCTCACTAAAACAATTTCCAGTAGGGCAGTACTGACAGGATACCTTTGGAAACCATGGCTACAAGGCTAACTAACTGAAGATAAACAACAAAAGATGGATTGAAATTGTTTGAAAACAGTGGTAGTTTTGACTGCAAAATATAGTGCAACCTCCTGCAATAGTCATTGCCAATACATTAGCTTTTTCTGCTTACTTCATATCCACGCCTCATTTAGTCCCTGAAGGACAAAATAAACAGAAGATTCAATAATAGATGTTCAAAAAATCAAACTTTTTTGCTTAAGAGTGATAACCATTATCTCTTTTTCTGTGTTATCCTTATAGTTAACACAGCCTTTAACCTGCTTCCTCATCCTCATTTTATCTAGAGGCTGGAGCATTGTGAAGAATTCTTTTTAGGAAAGGACATGACTGCGACTTTATTTACCTTTTTATTGTGTGTGCTTTTTGTTTTTTCTTCTTTTGTGTGTGCTTGAGCTTGCAGATGGTTAAATGTTTTCTCTCTTTTATTTTTTTTTCTCTTCAGTACCAGATTCATTATTCTGCATTAAGCTGCACAGAACTACATTTGTCATCTATTAGTCCTGTTACTGTCCACATTGTTCCTCATTATTTACTGTTCCTCCTAATTCAAAATCACATGGAAATCTTGCTTTCAAAAGCATTATCCAATTTATATGAATAAAAATAGTAGAGGACAAAGCACTAGTGCTTGCAATACCAGCATCTCACTAATAACTTCTGATTTAGCAAAGAACAGCTTCTACTTCTCCTTTTGTCCTCTTGCAGAAATTCACATTACTGAGTTTTTGTGCTGTATTTCTAGTACGTTTTTGAGGTTAACCATTGAAAAATAGCTCACGCAACTGTGTTCTAAACCAGATTCTCTTTTTTTTCTCATATGTACCCAGAGAACTGTATTCTTTCAGCACTACAGGAAAAGAAAAATTTCCAGAATCTTTCTTAATCATAATGTAGACATTGAAATAAAGAGGAAAGAAAATCCAGTGATTCAGAGAACAGAAAAATAATTATTCTTTTGGCACTATACAGTTTATTCATAATATCAAACATTGTACTTGTCTGATGAAACAGACAGCACTTTCCATTGTTTATTCTTACTAGCTTCACCTGTACTAACAGCATGAAATGACCATTCTTCTTCATGTAAATCCTGAAAGTTATACCTGTGTTAGATGAACAGAGTAACAATTTTTGACCTTTTTATTTATGTATTATACTGTATCATGTAGATCTGTAAATTTTCCATGTAACAGATTTCCCAACCCAAACAACTGACTTGTTTCACAGGGTTTGAACTCCAATGTGCTTTGACCCTCATTTACTTTAAAACAATGCTGTTTTAATTTAATTGGTCGCTAAACTTTCTATTCCCTTCTCTCTTTTTTAGATGAGATAGAGGTTATGTAGTAACTTTTAAGAAGGAAGAATCTCTTAGCCAGCTTTAGCTTTTACCTTCCTCATGAAATAGGACTAGGTTCTGTTTCAGAGTAAGATAAAGAATCCTAATATATGCTATGAAATTAAATTTTAAATATAAACGTAAAATATTCTGTACTGTCTGAAAAATATTATAGATTTTAAAGCTGACCTGCTATTTGTTAGTAGCTTTTATTGGACTTACTGCTTGTGGTAAATAACAAATTCATATTAATAAACAAGAATACAAAGTGCTTTGCTTTCTAGGAATTTTTAATTTGCAAACTCATTTCATTAAATTTTAAGCGTTTAAAAATATCTGTGTCTGCTAAACCAGCAGCATCCCAAAATAATTCTGTACATGGTTTCTTCACTCATACGAATTTTATACTAACATTTTTTCATGTTTATTTCAGTTTTTACTTTCTGCAGGTTTTTGTTTGTTTGTTTGTTTGTTTGTTTGTTTGTTTGTTTTTAAGCAAGAAACAACATAGGGAACAGAACATTCCATTTATTATATAGTTGTTACATAATACACCCTTACAAATACATATGTGACACATGATTGACAGGAAAAACTAAGTCAGCCAACAAAGTCAAAAGGGATTTCTGATAAATGTGTGTGAACTGGGAAACAATTTCTGTAGTCAAAAAAGATAACTCTTTTAGGTCGTAACAATGACTTAAACACCAATTAAACAAATAACTAATATGGCTTTCAATAAAAGTTGTATTGAAAAAATCTGAGTAGGAACAACTTTCTCTTTGAGGTCTTTTAAGTTATTTGAAATTCATAGTCTTTAAAAACAGAATTCAATTTATATTATAAAGTGTCAGAGAAAAAGTAGATTTCAATGCTAGGCCTTGATCTTTGTTTTTAATAAATATGTTTACTAACCAGAAAACCAGGATCTTTACTCTCCTTAACTTTAATTTATAAGCAATGCTGGGTATGGGCAACGCGAGCAGATAAGATTTATTCACGCAACTATTTAAACATAACTAACAAACAGAAAAGAAGCAAAACAGAATGTCAGATAAACAAGAAAAATACATTTGCAACATAAGAGTAAACTGGCAATTATGGATATAATACATAGGTCACTGTTACATTCATATTTTTCCCCTTCAGACTGAAAGACATACTAATTCAAGTTGAAGACAAAACTCTGTCTTGGTGATGGCTAATCATAGAAAATTTCCAAAATTATAACTCTCTCCCAGTCCAATTCCCGAATTATGAGGAAAATCTCTATTAAAAGGACCGATCTTTCTGTCCAGGTGTCTCTGAAAAATTAGTAACTACACTAGTGGTTTCTTCATGCCTCAGGTTCCCTGCAGCAAAATGGAAATAAATGCACCTCTCTAGGAATGCTGAAAAAATGACACTCTTCCCTGCTTTTAGGACTGTAAGAACTGTCCTGATAATGGAGAGTCAAATCTCTCCTTATCTGAAATTCCTGGCATCATGAAGAACAGAAGTTTTAAAGATGGTTAAGATGTCTGCTGCCACACAGTATAGAAGTTTATTCACATTAAATGATATACTTTAGTCAGTATCTCAGTTGCTTTATTATCAGACAGTTCCAATATGAAGACTATTTTTACTCTTCTCTCCTTACTTCAGTTTCTGACAGTTGCATTCTTATTTCCTGAAAAGATGAAAAGGGAAAGCATTTTTCTAGTGGTGTGGTTAGACAGGTACAAAGAAATTATCAGGCTTCAGCTTGACAGAGTCCTTATCAGATGTAATAGTACACTCCATTTTGTGGTGCTGGACCAACAAAGAAAAAATATAAATGCATGTATATATATATTTATAAATATATATATATTTAGGGTCTCTATCTCTGCTACTTGAGACTTGCGTGAGTTTTTCAAAGTGCAGGTATGCATCTGAAGCTGGTGACTGGATTATCCCACAAAGTCCCTTTCCAGGGTTTGAAGGGGTGCCCCCTAGAGAAACTATGCAGCCTGCAAAAATTTTGACTAATCTATCTGCACCCAGATATTTGATTCCCTATTGCATACAGAAATTAGAACCAAACAAATATTACTTATGAATGATAATGAAATGAACAACTTCTCATTTCTATGGGCAAATAATACTCTCTTCCATTCCCAATCTAAATCAAACTGCTGAGTTACTAATAAAACTAAGTCATGACTCACAAAGTTAAGTTCTTTTGCATTAATCTTAAACTCTTTAGGAGTTATTGGAGTCTCACATCATTAAAACTAATGTCAGTGGTATAGTCTGCAGTAGCAATTAAATTTACAGCAAGACACATTACTTTATAACCATAATAAAGAGAAAAATATGTAGATACTGTTTACATTGAACTGCTGAAGCAAATAAATGGTTTACTGGGATACCCTCCTTGCTATAGGAAATCCATTCTCTGAACATTCCTGGGGTTTCTTTTGTTTGTTTGTTTTTGTTTATTTTTAAATAGTGACATTAGATCATAAAATAACTGTGTGTCTGGGGAGGTGCGATGTCAAATAATTCTGCAGAAGGCCAAATTATATTAAAAGCATCTTTCTGTGCAAAATTTCAGTGTTTGTTACCCATTTTATTACCACTGTTTGCAGCATAAATCTTGCATATATTCATTTAACAGCATATAGCATACTTAATAGTGTACCACCAGACTAACCTAAATAAAACAGCTAAATTACAGCAGGTGTGAAATCTGCCCCATTTATATCATCAAAGTACAGGTAATGAAGTATTGACCACACCTTTACTATAGCTCAGGAACAACAACATTCTAAGAAAGGCAAAAAAATCCATCCAGGAACATACTCATCCGATCATCTGAAATCACTGTAGGGAAGGATGCCAAAGAAACTTTCAGGAATGTTAGAATCAGGGTATTAATATTTATTCTTTTTCTAATTAGAGTGGTTTTTTTTTAATTAATAAGGAGGAAAAATCTTTCCTTTTTATGTAAAAATTAGAAAAGGATTTTGTACACCAATTCTGCAAGCACAGAATATCTCACTTTGAGTGTGTCCACATTGGCTGACTAGGAGCTACTGCTCTAAGGCCTTCAGTTTCTCTTAAGTAATAAAAACACATCAAAGATTTAAGAAGTAATAGTAAGATGAAACAGCTTTGCTTTTGTGTTAGTTGCAATGTCTCAAATCCATCATGCTGCAGCTGGGCTGTTAAATCTATATATTAGGAGTTTATATGGCTTAAACAGTTACTGTCTCAGAAATCTGAGGTTAGACTTCATCTCTGCAGGCTCTTTCATTAAACTTTTTGGGTTGTTTATTTATTTTTATTTTTTTTTTCATTCCAATGGAATATTTACAAAACCAAACTATTTGTTTAACCTAACATTGTTAATTTAAATTTGTGAGTTTTAGCTATGACTTCTCAGATGATTAGAATAGTAGATACACAACAAGGAAGCATGCAGAGGGTGAAAACAAGGGCAGGTAAATAGGGAAGAATACAGGGAGATTGTCCAAGAAACTAGGGATCAGGTGAGGAAAGCTAAAGTCTTGATAGAATTAAATCTGCTTAGGGACATCAAGAGTATTGGGAAAAGTTTCTATAGGTATGTTGGTGATAAAAGGACGACTGGAGAAAAAGTGGGCTTTTTCTAGAACAAAACAGGAAATAGAGAAGGCTGAGGTACTCAACAACTATTTTGCCTCAGACTTTACCAATTGCTCTGGCCACACTGCCAACACTGCAAGAATAGGTAAAGGCAGGGACTGCAAGAACGAAAAACTGTCCACTGTAGGAGATCATGTTCAAGACCACCTAAGGAACCTCAAGTTGCATGGATGTATGGGAATAATGAGGTACACTTGCAGGTCCTGAAGAAAACGGCAAATGAAGCTGCTAAGACAAAGGGGCAATAATTTTGAACTAAAAGACAGTGGATTTGTATTAGATATTGTAAGAGACTATTCTAATACCATCCCTTCCCCATCACCCTTTACAGTGTCCGCCTTCCCCTTCCCCGTGTCCCTGGTCAATATTGGTAATAAACTGGTCAGACCAACATTTGAACCGTTGTTTCTTAATCTCACACTGGGTATACACATAATCTTAAAGAACCTCGTCTCCCTCCTTTATATTGGAGCGTGACAGATATAAAGAACAAATTATTCACTGTGAGGGTGGTGAGGCACTGGAATAAACTGTCCAGACAAATTGTGGGTGCTCCACACATGGAAGTATTCAAAAGCAGACTGGATGAAGTTTTGAACAGCCTGATCTACTAGAAGGTGTCCATGAACATAGCAGGGGAACTGGAAGAGATAATCTTTAATGTCCAATCCAACCTAAACCATTCTATGATTCTATATACAAGGGAATAAAAAAACATGTGGGTGAACATTTTAAGAGAAATTTGTAATATTTTCTAGTAAATATTTTTTCAGATAACATTATTTTATTTTGATACCAAAGCAGACATATAAACAGAAATATCCATAATTTTTTTATATACTCTATGTGTCAACTCAAAGGAGATTAGTTTTTAAAAGGACTTTTGAGTAGAAAACTGATTTAAGCTAAAATAAGATAAACTGTTATTCCTGTAAGTAGAATGTAACTTTACTAATCAGACCTTAAAGTTTTCCTGTAGAAGCAAAGAGGGAAATATAAACTTCTAGATAATTCCCTTTCAGTTGTTTTCTAATGCTTAATGAAAGCATCATACTGTAAACCACAGAGAAAATGTGTGAGCATATATATGTATATTTCTAGAAACAGTTTAAAAGTAGCATGTATAATGACTGCTAAAAGCTTGACAAAATGTTTATCTGAAACACATCCATATGTTCAATCTAGGGAAACAAAGTCTTTAAAGATTTGATTCAATTTAGCTGTACAAGAGGGAGCAGTTATTCTTTTATGAGTATGAGTGAGTGTATAAACAAATAAACAAACTCCTTTAAAGAAGTCTTTATGCTATATCTGTATCAGAATGACAAGAAAACTAGAAAACAATTCCTCTGTGTTTTTAGCTTTGTCACTGTTGAAAAAGAAAATTCCACTAAAATGGCAATGATCTATGGAGGAATGCTGCACAAAGCAGTATCTCATTGATGAGGACACTTAGGAATAGATAAGAGAATTCACTTCCCATTTAACTTTCCTCTTTGAGGCCAAAATATTATTACCATCCTCAAAAAAAGAAAAGGAAATAAAAAGAATGACATCTTTGAACTGTTTACTTTTACTGAAAGGTTGGCATTACTGTAATTACTATGGGAGATAAAATATTATTTCTGTTTGTACAACTACTTATGCATGTCTGATTTATGACAGTTTAAATTAAATGTATGCACATTCTTTTAGGAGCTTATCACCACTGCTAACGTACTTACTTCATTTAATATAAAATAAAAATATACATATTTTCTAATTTGAAGTGCTCCCAAAAATGTGAGTCTTAAATATTTGAAACAGATGATACTGTTTGAAGAAAATACTATGAGAAAAATCATTTTTAGGTATAATGGGGCTAAAACTGTTTAGGAATATGGTAAAATACAGAGTAAACCTTACTTTGAATTTAATTATTTTTTATTCCCTATAAGTATGGACTCCGGTAGGTATAAAATGTCTTACTTTGAACTAAAGTTTCAAAATTATGTTTAAGGTCTCTTGGCAAGTAGTCATGTATGTATAAGTTGATATCACCCAGAAGAAACTAAAATTTCAGCGTAGGTCACAAAGTTAAATTCTGTAATAGTACTTGCAGCTCTTTATGAAGGTTACAATCAAGGAGAAAGTGCAAGAAGAAGTCTAAAATTGTATTTGGCTTTGTAAGTCCCTCTAGGAGGCTAACAGTTCAAAATTCCTACTTTTTTTCTTATTCCTTGTCTCATAGATCATACAAATGTATTGCAGTTTGTCTCACCAGGGCACTACTTGTTCTAAAATGTGATAAAATTCAGATTTTATAATGAGTGAATTAAATATTTCATTAAATATTTTAAAGGTCTCCAAAAAAACTATTCTAAGTTTACCTAGACTTAAGTAGACATTAAGAAGAATACTTTAGCTTAAGCTAAAGAGAAAAAGGAAGTTTCTTGGATTTCAGTAATCACTATAAATATAGTCAAGGCTTATATTTTGTTTTTAAGAAGGCATTCTATAAAACCGCTATAAAGAGTTATATAAAAGACAAAATTTGTCAGTTTCTAAAGTTACTTTTTTTCCTGCTTAGAAGTTAAAGAGGGGAAATAAACAGTTATTCAGAACATTAATTTTTTCAATCTATTGTTTAATGGAAACTTACATTAATAATCACCTGCTTGCTGGAAAACAAACTTTAAAGATCTAAAGGACATAGAAAAATGCAAGCCATATAGTACTGCATTTTATTGAGCTCAGAGTAATCTAAAAGTATGGAGCGTGGAGCACTGACAGCATTTGGTACAAGTTGACAATGACATGCAGAGCATCTTAAGCAATAGTGTTTATCTCATAGAGCATCTGAAATATTCATAGATTCCAACAGTAGAATAAATTTATTGTCTGCTGTAAGAGATATAAGAGGTTGATAAACTGCTTTTCTGACCTTGGAGAACTTTGTTGGCACATTAAGGGACTTTGATACATAGCAAGGTGCAGACATTCACTATGATTTGTTAAGTGCATTCTGCTGGTACTGCACTATTAGGCGAATTGAAAACAAAAGACATCTCTCAAGAAAGTAGCATGAAAAACAACAACAAAAAAAAAACCACCCAGCATATTCTCTGCTACTGGCCCCGTGGCAATCATCATCAAAAATCCCTAAGGGGGAAAAATGCTAAAATACATTTCTTTATAACAGTAACATTTGAAGGTAGGGAGATATGTTTCGTGCTCCAGTTTTCTGATTTTCATAGAATATAGAATATCCCAAATTGAAACAGATCTACAAGGATCATCAGTTCCAACTCCTGGCTCCACACAGTGAAACACAGACCATTCATCAGAAAGCAGTATCCAAATTTGTCTTGAATTCAAGTCTTGGTGCCATGACTTTCTTGAAGAGACTGTTCCAGCACCTGACCACAGTCTTGGTGAAAATTTTTTTCCTTAACAACCAGTCTGAACCTCCCTTGCTGTTCCCTCAGTTCCTATCAGTCACTGAAGAAAAGAGATCAACACCTGCCTTTCTCCTCTCAAGAGGAAGATGTGGGCTGACATGACCCTCATTTTAGTCTCTTCTCTAGGCTGAGCCAAGCAAGAGACTTCAGCTCCTCACACCTTTTGCTCTCTACAACATTCACCATCTTTGTAGCCCTCCTTTGTATTCTCTTTAACAGTTTTATGTCCTTCCTATATTGTAACGCTAAAAACTGCACAGTGCTCAAGGTGAGACCACACAACACTGAGCAGAGTGGGGCAACCTCTTCCCTCAAGCACCTAACATTGTTGCGTCTGACATACAATAGGGCTCACCACATTGGCCCCTTTGACTTCCAGGGCACACTGCTGGCTCATATGCAACTTGTTGACAACTTGCTGTTTGTGTACTTCTTGCTCTGATAATAAAGTGTCTGACTCAGGCTGCTTTGCCTACTAAGTACTGAATACTGGGGTTGTAATTAACTGCATATGGGCCTCAAAGATGCCATAGGTGTGGAAGCAAGGGCTTAATTTTCTACTGTTACAAATACTCCTCACACGTTGAGAACTGGAAAAACTTGGTGGAGGATAAAATGTGTCACAACTTGAAGGTGAAGCTCAACAGATATGGAGAAAAACTGGCATTATAGGAAGGTTTTAATTTCTTATTTTTAGGAGAATATTATTCCACAATTGGGGTACCTGAATACGGAAACAAATATTTTGTTTCACATTAACAGACAGTGGCTTAGAAAGACATCCTTTAATCAGTAATACATAATCTTTTTCACTAAGTTTCTATACCATGAAGGATGGTAACCTCCTATTTTATGATGATTCATAAATACAAAGAAGGACAGAAGTAAATTCAAAGGAGCAAAAGACAAAGGATTCTGAAAACTATGATTAATGTGATGATCCTCTACAAAAGCAGAATTCAGAAGGAATAATTTACCTCTAGAAATGGTACCTGTCTTGCTTCCACTGAGATTCAGAAGTCGGTCTGAAAATTACTGAACACAAAGGAACACTTGCCCTTATGTTGTGATGCATGTGTGGCCTAGATCAGCTGGTACAACACCCTTTGGGAGGTCCCATAAACTACCAGTCATGTTGGAGGCTGCTGAGAAAGCTGACAACGTCATCACTGAAAGCCTCACATTCTGGTGACTGTCACACTTCTGGACAGCCTCTAGAGCATTTTCTCAAAACGCCTGTGAGTGAAGAGTTGATGGCAAGGACTGGAAACCTGCTCCTCCTCCCAGAGAAGTCTTTTGGTAATTTCTCACAGGATTGGAAACGTGTTCCTCCTCCCAGAGAAGTCTTTTGGTAACTTCTCACAGCTGTTCACTGAGGAAGGGCACCATAACACAGGTCAGTTAAGAGCGTTCATTTTAATATCCTCTCTTCTAGCTCTCAGATTACCTTATTATCAGAATCTTCTCATTCTGTCCTGTCTTGATAGACCAATACAGGTTATAGAAGTGGTTAAATTACCTGTTTTTCTCAACCTCAGAAACTCAAGACTTGAAACTACAGAGGCAGTGGCATCAGCACATAGGGCCTCCAGAGATCAGCAGTTTGCTTCACGAAATTGCCATCTGTAACTCTGAATAATTAAATATAACTGATAATCAATCAGAAGCATATGGTTAGCATAACAGAAATTGAACTGTCGCTGAAGTCAGGGAAAAAGCTGCTTCACTGAGGATTAAGAAGATTGGATTTTAGTTACCTGCTCACTGTACTGCATGTGAATAAAAAGAGGATTTTAGTTTTCAGTATAAGTAGTCTATTAATCCTAATAAATGCAACCATCTTTTCTACAGAAACATTTAACATGAGTTTAGTGCTTTTACCTCACTCTAATATTCCTGTCATAAAATAAAATGCAAAAAAATTTATCTTAAATAAAAGCTACAGGACCATCTTGTATATTTTACTGATAAAGACTTACTGGTTTTAGCTTGAAAATAGCAAGAAAAGACATAAAGGGTAAGGGCTGAACTGTGTTTGCTAATTCAAGCAAACAAAAGCAAAAACAGGCAAAATGATTCTGCTTCCATGGTTTATGAGAAACTGTGTACATATGAGCAAGACAGCTCTGTTTCCTTTAAGACAATACATAAGCAGCAGATCTGGGACTCCAGGATGCAGCATACTGGATAGTTACTGAAAACAAGGAAGAATCTAATTGCTGCCAAGGGCCACAATCCCATTCCTCCTTTACGAGATGCTTGTATTTCCAGAAGTCATTGACTTCTGATGAAATGCCTACATTTTTGTGCTACTAACACATAGAGGCTCAGATTTATATAAATACTTCTTCCATTTTCCTGCTTTCTGCAGGAAGAGCGTACTTGAGTATTGAAAGAAGCCACTTGGTCTTTCAGCCCACAACTGTTAATCCCTGTAGGAGTACACACATAAATAACACACATTCTAAACAAAGAACTTTTCAGCTGGCAGATCTGGTTAGCCCAACAGGCAGCTAATAAGGACTAGTATGCCACTGGTATGTGAATATACACATACAGAACTACACAAAATGAGGGTTTATTCACTTAATGTGTTCACAGGCACTGCCCTAGTAACACTGCATGCTTGAGTCTAAGCAACTGACAGTGCCAAAGGGCTCATTACGAATGCCTCTGACAATGAATAATCAGCAAGGGATTGACAGTAAGCATAGGTAATTTTGATTGAATAGACACTCTGGGTTCACATGGACAATTCAGAAGCCCATTATACTTGTTTAATGAACATGAGTAGAGTAATAGAGATCATTCATTAATTCACTACATTAATTGAAGGCAGATTTGTTACCTTTCGTCTTTGTTTAATTTTGCCATTATCTGACCCAGCTTTATATTGTTGATATACTTAATACTGTGTGAACTATTTCATGTTGACTCTTCGATATATTATAAAAAATTCAATACAAATTAATTAAGGACAAGACTGAAGTGGGATAAACACTAAGTCCAGTTTTAGAGTTATCTATATTTTAATTTTCAATGTAAAATGTTCTTTCTGACCTTTTAGAAATCTCTATTATATTAAATCAGAATGCTCTATTACAATTGGTCTATGTTCACATTGGTATTTCTAATAAATCTTGGAAAAGGAAAATATTTATAATTTAAGCTTGTCCATCACCATATTCATTCAGCAACAGCAGGCACTTTATATAGAAGAATATATATCTTTCATGTTCAAACAAGAAAAATGATTCACCTGTCTGCACAGCCTTTCATAAAAGTTTTTTTTTGAGCCATTAAGATCTTTTATAGATTTCTTGCTTCCTCTGACAGTTTTGATTACAAACTTGAATTTTGGTGACTATTGGGATAGCATATGAGCTTGCACATTTACTCATTTTTGGATAGTTTTGAGCCCTGTCTTTGCTTTAGCTGAAAAGACTGATAGCATGTTAACACTTCTGAGGTTACTTGTTCTTAAGTACATCTTCTGGGTTATATGTCATAATGACAAGCAGCCAGCATTGTAGGTGGTGGAAACATTACCGCCCTGTTGCAGGGTTACAGTTCATAGACTGAATCAGCTCAAAAGATGTATGGGTGGTCCAATGATTGCTGAGTGCTCGGTCCAAGAGTTTAAAAGAGAGAATCAATGAGCCACAACTGTGTAAAATAGGGGTCAAATATGTACAGATGAGGCTCCACATTTTTCAGATAAGGCAATGTTTTATTTTCTGTTATGTAACATTTGTTACATGGCTCAGCAGCAGTTTATTAAAAGTAGATTGGTATTAATTAATTCAGATAATTGTCTGCTCTAGAGGACAGGAGAATAGCAGTACGGCTCTGAGCCACCTTTTGCATATTGTGATCTATATTAAAATCTAAGTCTCAACTCAGAATTCCTGAACAGATATTCAATCAAAGCTCTCTCCTATACAGACTGCCCTTTGGTTTTGTATCACTGATTTTCTACAAGCACAATCTGCTCCTCCAGTCATGACTTCCTTACTTTTTCATCTTGCTGTCTTTCTATTCTGTGTTCCTCTGGACTGTCACATCTATTTCAGGTCTTTATAAAATATTTCTGGATGTATAAATAATATTCTCTCTGTGATTTTAAGTCACTTTCTTCAACATGAAAGGAAGCCGTGAAGTAACTTAGACAAAATCCCAAAATCAAGTGAACCACGGAAAATTCAGACAGTCTCATCAGCTCAGGATTGAGCACGTTTGGAGAAACACAGAAGTCAGTTAAGACCATTGGATGCTTTAATTCTTACTCTCTGACAGCTGATCTCATTTTATGAAAGTCGACAGGATTCTTACAGTGACCCTTTGTGTGCTTCCATCATCCACTTCTAGAACAACATAATCTACAGCAGTATTCTTAAAACTGAGTTGCTATTTTCTCTGCCCCAAGCTGGAGGTGATTTCACAAATGGAATTTCATTGCAGACCTACTTTTAACATACAAAAGCCATAGCCCACATTGTTAATACATTTTTAATGCGGAATACAGATTCCCTGTGAGAGCTCTTTGGAATGGGTTTGCTGGAGGTTGTGATGGTGAGAGAAGTGCTTTAAGGATGAAGAATTGCTGTAATAAGGGAACTAGACCATGTCTGATCCTCCCATTCATGAAAGGAAGACTGTTCTGTTCCTCTGAGCATTTGTAAAGTTGAAGTTTCTGAACTGACATTTGGGAAACTGAGATAAGAAGAAATTTGAACTATGGGCTGAAGGAAAAGGAATTCTGAGTGGTTCGTATGCTAGCTGCATCAGGTTAAATCAGAGAAAGAAATCTAAATGAATGTGAATACAGAATTAAATAAAGCAATACCATCTATGTAGGAAAATAACAGCTAAAAGGTTTTGGTATATTGGTATAGATATATTGATAAGAATAATAGTAAAGTTAGACCACGTACTTCTGAAAATATTATCTTTAGTTTTGTAAGGACATTGGATATGACCATTAAAACTGTTGTAAGCAGCTCAAAGTTAAAAAGAAAGTATACTGATCAAATAATTTTCCAAAAAGATGGTAGTGAAAGTTTCTTAACTGACTTTAAGAAAGACCTGGTTAATTTCATGAAAATAATTGTGACTATGATATGGTTAATATGAGAGGGAATAGATGCCAACATCTATTCTAGCCCTAATTTTAATACTTAAAAAAAAAAAAAAAACTTGATTAGCATATGGAAGAAAAATTTACATTTAATTTTCTCCAGTTTTGTTTATAAACAAGTTTTGTAATTAGTCAAAACCGCAAATATTTTGTTGAAGATCTCTGTATTCAGTTTCATCTTCCATTTTATTAAATCAAATGAAACAACCTGTTGAGATTTGAATTTTATAGTTCTCAATAATTTTTCAAATTTTCATTATAATAGTTATTTCATTATAATGACA
The DNA here is from genome assembly GCA_036925125.1 of Oreortyx pictus. Classification (NCBI taxonomy): domain Eukaryota; kingdom Metazoa; phylum Chordata; class Aves; order Galliformes; family Odontophoridae; genus Oreortyx; species Oreortyx pictus. The sequence continues at coordinate 24,938,598 of JAUPFR010000007.1, forward strand.
GGATTATGTAAGTGGAATGATTTTTGTTTTGTTTCTTTCTTTCAGACAAACAATAAATCTGATATATTGTATTATAAAGCAATACAAGTGAGAGTGATAGTATTATCCTACCTCCTATCTGGTATTATCCTACCTCCTAGAATAACAAAAACAATAATTAAAAAAAAAAAAAGAAAGAAAACAGGAAAAACTTTCCCAGTCTTTAAAAATAACATCCGATTAAAACATCTTCCACTGGCTGTTTTAAGAGTGTACCCCTTGCCTTCATTAATGGTATTAGTACTCTCCTTAGTTCTTAAAAGCTGTATTCCTATTTACAGTACTGGCAGAATGAGCAGTAGTAAAAGTACCTTTTCATCTATAGTTAAGCTTGCTCTATTAGAGTGAGGATTCCATTAAACTGGGTCTGCAAAATAATTTTTAAGTATTGGAGATGAATTTTATTTTTGATATGGACCTTAGGATTTGAGAAAATTGGATAGATAATAATCGCATTTTAGTACCCTAGCTACTAATGGCAGTTTATTAATATGCAGCTTTCAGCATAACATAGTGAAATATGCATTTTATCATGAGGTAAACAGGCTTTCAGATTTAAGGGAAAAAAAAAAAAAACAAAACAACTTTTTTTATTAAGACAGAAAAGTCTGCCAAACAGGTCTGACTGAATGTCAGTATCCTAATGTTATTTCAACAAGTTTACGCCTGTCATGGGAGAAGAATGAAGTATTCTATAAAGTGACTGGGGATCAGGCTCTGGCCCTTCATTTTCCTTCCACTGGTGTGTCTCAAAAATTTAATATACTTCATGAGATTTTCTCTCACTGATGAAAGTATTTCTTGTGATGAACCTTAAATACATTGTGAGATTTTTAAGTTCTGCTCCTATTCCATAAATGGTTATTAGGGCAGAGCTAGTCCAATTTGTCACATGTAGCTAATTGTTTAATAGTTAACCACAGAGTCTAAGATAATCATTTGGGCTTCCTCTGTCTCAAATGAAAATGAAAGGTATCCATCCCAGAGAACAGTATACTTTAATTATTCTAAATACAAATTTTAGGATCAAGAGTTTCTGAAGAGTCTCTCTCAATAGACTTGGAGAAGACTAAATCTAAACTAGTCAGTTCAGTCTGACAAGATGGCTAACAGTAGATTAATCTCACCCAGAGGAACTAAAGCCACGAGCTTTTAAGGTATTTAAGTCCCATCAATAAAATATAATGGGATGAAAGAAATGCTGATTGTTTCTGGACGACAGACCCCTGCTTATACCAGCAGTGGGAATAGAAGAGTGGTTAGGAAAACTGAAGTGCATCTTTCCAGGACACAACTGGTAAAGTACTAACTGAACTTTTTTTCTATAGATCTTGTAATAGAAATCACACATAACTATATATGGGAAAAAAAAAAGGTTATAGTATTCTTATTTTTTTTTTCACCTGATTAGGAAAAAGGTCTTTCGATAGACTAAAACAAAAGCAAGACCTTTCTCCAGAAAATCATCTGAATACATCATGGCACTTAAGAATATGTGCATTCATATTCAGTATGTTTCCATCCTTTCCCTGAGTATGGAGCACATTGAGATCCATTTGAATCAACCCTAATAACAGGCTATATTTATGCATAAGATGTTAAAAGAAAAGCAGTGTACAGGAGATGAACCCTGAAGAAAATCTACCTAAATAAAGATTCAATACATTTAATAATTGTATTTTCATTACAGCAAATAACCCAAATATATTTGATAAAATAGGAGAATTAAATGTAGTTTATTTATTTCCTGTGTTAAAAAAGAACCCCTCATTTTTGCCTTTAACTATAGCTGCCTTGTTTTACTGTTAACTTTTAACAGTTATTCAGTCCTGTTCCCAGTTGAATCAATTATTTCAGCATAGGAGCAAGGCCGAGCCCAGATGCTTAAATTCCTGCCATTTTCACTTGATCTTAACTCTGACAAATTTCTACTGTTGCAATTTAGAAGTACTAAATTGATTAAAATATTTTGAGCAGGATCTTTGAAAAGGACCTTGGAATCTGGCTCAAGGATATTCGAGCTTATTACAAGGCACTCAGCCCAACAGGCCAGAAGTTAAATGAAAGTGTCTAATTTTCATACAAACTAACAAATGAAAAGGATTATTTTCAGATCCAAAGCAAAGATACTCATTTTAAATGAGCCTACTTTTCTGATAACTCACAGAACATATGAAACTCATTGGAATCTTTTCCAGAAACACTGAAAATTAAACTGCTATTATTCAGCTTAAATATCAAATCACATTTTATGCTTGGCAGAAGTTTGAACTTGATCATAACAGCTTATTCAGTATAAAAGTGATGAGAAAGAGAGACAAACTCTAATACCCTAAAATGTTTTATAGCATAGTCCAATTTAAAAGATTCAGAATCAGTACTTCAGCTAAAGACTAAGTTTTATGTGACAAAGGAATTTCTTTATTCAGATGAATAGCAGTGAGTAAAGACCATCCAATTCTGCATTTCTTTTTTATAGTAACCCTAAAAATCCACTTCAGGCCTGTAAACATGCTTTTTTGGTCATGCATACTTAAGGTGGAATTCACATCTCTAATGTACAAGAATGTGGAGGACTTAAAATCATTTCCACAGTTATTCAGAAGGAGGGAGATCTAGCTCAAGAGTCAATTCAGAATAAAGATACTAAGACTCAGGTGAGTCTGAGGGGTGTGGCGGAGAGAAAGGCCCTTCTCTGGGTGCTTGCAGATAGAGTTGCTCTATCAGAGTCCCTATCTTGTCTGCAGGACCAGAGACCCACTCTTCTTAGAGGGATGGCCATTGAATTCATATAAATCGACTGTCTGTGCTTCAGTGTGCATGTTCTGTGTGAGCTGCGTTTTGCAAGACATGGTAAATACGATCATCCCATACAACATCAGTTCCTTTGAATCCTGTAATTTGCTTTGCTGCAATTATTTTGTTTACAAACAAATGTTCTAGTATACAGGAGACATGCATTTTATCATGCAGGTTTATACAAATGTTAATAGAAGTGACGATCAGGCAGGTATTCACAAAAACACAAAACAAAGTGAAAGAAATAAGCTACTTTCAATATATGGAATTAAGGAATCACTAGTGTAGTGTTCCAAGGGGGATTCACAAAGGTATTCCTGCTATTCATTTTCTGAAGCTGAAGGGACAAGACAATTCTAATGCCTCCATTGACTGCCATCTAGGGGCCCTAAGAATTTTATAGTGGATATCTTTCATATCATCAGCTGTATTCTTTTTTTATGTAGAAAACAGAGACAGGAAATTTCCCTTTCCTGTGATCCTAATGGTCACTTTTCCAGCAGATGTCTGCAGCAGAAGCCTCGTAATTTTAAAACTAACCCTGGCAAATAAAAACAGAGTACTTTGAAAGACTTATTTATTCTTAATTGTGTATCATGTATAAATACAGAATAAGTGTGGTTATTATTACTGATCATGATTTATATAGTATATTTATAGCACTGATAGTAAATTTGTACTACTAAAGCATTAGCAATCAAAGAAAAGGACAGATTTTTCCAGACTCTGAACACTGGCTTGGCCAGAAGTTCTGGGTAGCTGCCTCCTCAGAAAATCCTGGTTAACATTCACTAATCACTCACTCACCTCCCCCTACAACAAAAGTCGAAAACAACCACAAAGAATCCACAAGGCTGGGCTATCATTTTTCACTTCCATCAATAATGATACTATTTTGTTTTGAGAAGATCCTGGGCTTTTCTTGAAAATTAGCAATATTGCCTCTTGCTTTCTGAAGATTACTGTGTATGAACTATCACAGCTCACTGAGTTACACCTGACGTAATTTCTCTAGACAATGAAGAGTGTGTACACTGCTATCAGTTTTAGCCAACACAAAAGGAAATACTTTCTTTTTTCTTCTGTGTGACATGTACATGTCCACTCGCATGCTTACGTATCTTGTATGTAGTGTTCTTTCTCTTAGGGAATGGTCTATTTGTCATGGACTATGAACTTCAAGTTAGTAGAAAATGATGGAAGTTACACTTTAAAAATGGCAACTTAAAAATTTCAGAATAACCTTCCACGTACTCAGAGCACCTAAATGTGTTTGACATGGTACCATTATTTTATATAAACTACCTAGGATTACAGTGGTGAAATCCTTATTAGATCTATTTGTCTGATCTCTTTTTCCTTTTATTTATTTATTTATTTATTATTCTAAAGAATAATATATGCCTAAAACATTGGGGTGCAGAATTCCCGCACTGTGTTTTGCCTTAAATTTTCCATGTCCTCATTCCAAGTTCTCTCAGCAAACATTCTGTGTATCACTTAGCACTTGTACTGAGAACTGAGGGTATACAGCATTAATTTTAATTGGTGGTTACATTGCAATTCTACTGTGGCCACCCAGAGATCTTTGTAAATAACATGTTACATCACAATATTATTCTCATTTCAGCTACCAAATGGAATTTTAATGGAGTCTGTTTATTTATTTTATTTCATTTTGGAGAAAAAAGGTATGGAAAGAAAACAAAGAAAACAATGACGGCAATTTAAATATCTCATTAAAGCATAAGCATTTCTATTCTACTCACCTCTGTGACATAGAAGACAACGTATTTTGAGCAAAAAACTCATCATTGCATTCATTATCAATCAAAGCTCCCAAAGAGGAGTCTCAAATATACAGAAAACTTCAGTCAAGACCTAAGTGCACATCTTCTATTTGTTCCCAAACAAAGAATGTTGCAATTTATTTTAAAGTCATCCAGATATGCTTACCCCTAAATATCACTGCATTGGCAAATAAATTCTGGAGGGAAAAAGTTTTCACTTATGCTACTTTGACCCAGGAAGACTGGTGGAAGAAAGAAAAATCACCTATCCCAGAATTAGTGTGGCCCAAGGATATTAATTCCATTTCTTCTGATTTTTAATCTTGCAGGATGCAAAACCACATTAGAAATAAAGTAGGTATTCGTGGTACAAAATTCACTGTGACTGAGGATGACAGAATGAAGTGAGTGCTTTTAAATAGGGCTGTATAGGGCTTAATACACGGCTCGAAGATTGTTTTCAGTGAGTTCTCAGTACAAGTGCTAAGTGATACACAGAATGTTTGCTGAGAGAACTTGGAATGAGGACATGGAAAATTTAAGGCAAAACACAGTGCGGGAATTCTGCACCCCAATGTTTTAGGCATATATTATACACAAATGTTTATTGCTTACATTAGAATAAAAGGAATTTACTTGTAATTTCTGAGTGACTACTAATTTTTTTTATGTGGCTTCAGACTAGTACCTAATCACAGAATCACAGATTGTAGGGGTTGGGAGGGACCTCTCATAGGTCCTCATCTAGTCCAAACTCCCTGCCAAAGCAGCTCCCTAGCCCAGGTTGCACAGGTAGGCGTCCAGGTGGGTCTTGAATATCTCCAGAGAAGGAGACTCCACCACCTCTCTGTGCAGCCTGTGCCAGTGCTCCGTCACTGCGCTGTGAAGAAGTTCCCAATTGCATCTGTGCAGAACTTCCTCTGTCTCAGTTTGTGGCCATTTCCCCTTGTCCTATTGTCACACACTGCTGAGAAGGGTCCAGCCTCATCCCCTTGCCTCCTGCTTCTTAAATATTTATAGACTATTATGTAACAACAGTATAAAGAAAGAGCATTCTTTCACTGCAGTATTAAACTGTAACTAAAAATGATTATGTCCCTGCAGGGCTACAAATTCTGTTGTTGATTTAGGTGAGACGCCCAAGTTTCTGTCTTCAGCTAACTACATATAAAATTGAACTAATCATACTTTTTTATAATACCTCATTCTCTTCCTGACTTTTCAAGAACAGGAACCATTCCATGTTATGTACCTGCACTTGACAGAACAAAACTCAGTATATTTCTTGGAACACGTAAATGGTATCATACTAAGTACAGTTATATTGAAAAGTTGGTCTGCATAAATTTCATTCAAAAGAGTACAAAATTAAGCAATCAAAATTACAGAAAACTTCACTTCCTGCTTCATACTTCAGTGTACTAGGGATAACTTTAGGTAACCTTGACCAAAACCATAATTGTTTTGGCACATTCTATAAGCAACTTTGTGTTTGTGCGTATGTGTGTGCATACATGCGTGAGAAGGAGGGACTACCTGCTCAATGCAAAATTCAGTCATTCAGGCTAAGAGAAAATGCAGTGCTCTTCCCCTGGCAAGTTGGACAAGCAACAAATGGCCTGTCCCCTGAGGACCTGCTGACAAGCTGCACTCTGCTTGTTTTTCTGGGCCATTTCACTTAAATAAAACTTTAAGCAGGTGATTTAGTTTCTTAAGTGAGTCTCAGAGAGAGATTATTCTGGCAGGTGGTCCTCATTGCCAGCATGCTTGATTGGTACGGTAAGCCAATTCACTTATACTCATGGACAACTTTCCAGTACCATCCTCCCTAGAGTTCTGCTCTTTCAAGCACCACTTTTACACTCTTATGTAGATAACATTAAAGCTGGCTAGGACTCCTGCATTTCTTGTATTCAATTTTGACTGCAGTGTAAATATGTGAACAATATCACACACAATGATGAATGCAAATATTCCACTCTCAGCTGGCTAAGTGTTCTTCACATCAGCGAAAGACAGCAGATGGGCCTGTTTGGCTGTTTTAAGGAGAAAGGGGCAGATATTTTTGTCGTATTTTATCCCATACTGTGAGGCTTTTCTGGGACAGAGGTCTAAGCTAAGATTACTTCAGATCTCTGCTTCCTTGCTTTTCCTTGCTTTCCTTCCTTGCTTTTCTTCTATCTGTGTGTAAGGAATTTTCACATGTGGAATATTCCCTTTCCAGTATTATATTTCTAGATGAGTCCTTGCACCCATCTGTAATTCAAGTAAAACGTCTTTTGTGTAGTTTGTTAAGCTCTTAAAATATTCTGATCCATTCTGTGGTGGCCACAGATTTTTTCAGATAATCATAATCTGGTCCACATTTATATATACATATATATAAGCACACCTCCATATGTTGAGGTATGGCTTACCTTGAGAGAGAGGAACAGACATCCCTCAGTGCAATTGAACAAGTATTGCTGTGCAAGAGCTGGCAAAGGTTTGGCATGACTCTGGATTCTGCTCCTTGCTTACTGATATTTGCTTTGTGTGGCGATAGTAATATTAACTCTTGCAGCATAAGAAAATTTCTGTTGGGATTTACTATTAGACAAAGCATAAAACTATTGCAGTTTTGCTTGCTGATGCAGCGGATGTTTGCAGAAAATGATTTTATTTCTTTGTCAATGAAAAATACTGGATGGTCTGTGTTATTCTATTCCATGTATTTTATCTTGATCCTGGAGGTACTCAAACATAGAATCACTTTTTTTGTCTGCTGCACTCCATTTTCTCAGTCATTTCCATTATTAAAGGTCAAAGGCTAAATAAGTAGTAACAACAAAATAATCGTGCCTATCTTTCCGCTGAAAACCTAAATATGTATTTAACTCACAGCCAAATTCTAAAGGTGCTAGAAGAAGTTAGTTATCAGCTTGATTACTGTTTGTCCAACATTTTCTGCCATCTTTTATGCACAGTATTTCCGTATTTATAATGTAGATTTTCTATCTAAAGTTATGATGTACAAAGACCTGTGAGAAACTACAAATCACAGCAAAAGTCCCTTGTGCCGAAGCTGGTAACTGCTCTCTTGTCTCTTTCTCTATAAAAATGTCACCCTCATATTCATGGTCCATTATTTTTCTTACAGACATGAAAGAGAGGAAGACTTCTCCATTCACAAATGTTCAGAATGCCTTGAGCCTGGAGATCAAAGATAGGAGAAAAGGAGGAGCAGATATAATGAAAGGAAGATACAGGAAGACCATGAGGTCATGACTGATAAATTTGAGTTTTTTTCTATGAAATTATTTGACTTCACATTTTAATTGAGAAAAAAGTTTTTACTAAAAAGTAGCTTTCTACTTCTTTTTTAACAAGAAAAAAGAACAAAGAGTAATTTTTCTCTACTGTGTGGGATTAATTTCTACAAGAAGATATTTCAGTTAAAATGAACCTCTACACAGCAAAGAATTTTGATATAAAATCAGTTGCATGCCACAGACACACTGTATCCTGTACTTCTCTCCTTCTGCTCTAAGTTATTCCCATCTGTTGAAATTTCAGCCTGTCACTATTGTAGACTTCTCAGGGATTTGCCTAATGTCAGACAGGAGATATGCGTCAGACCCAGCAAGAGGAGGCAATTTTCCCACTCCCAATTTTGGTAACTTTGTCTTTTTCTTCCTATTTTCGCTGACTACTTTTCTACTAGCAATTCACTCCTGCCTCTGCACTACTTTTAAATGGAAAACTGTAATTTCAAATATCTTTGCCCACACTTTAAAGACTTCGCAATGAGTGTTGCTCCAAAAGTAGTGCCTCTTATTTTATTATGTTAGCCCACAATATCAGAGGGAGATGTTGGAGGTACAGCAGTAGAGACTGAACTTTCTCAACAATAATCCATTACATTTTATTGCTGTGTTACAGATGGCAGCAGAGGGGCATTCTGACAAAGTGGCATCTGACATGGGAGTATATGTGAAGCAAAGTTGACTCACTGAATTCCTTCATGAGGAATAAATGGCATCCATTAACATTCATGGACAGTTGCTGTACATTTATGGAGACAAAAAAATGTATATGGGTATGGTGAGGCATTAGGTGTTGAGTTTCAGCAGTTGCAAGAGAGGTAGTCTGTCAACCTCCACTACTGCTTTTTAGTAGTGCAGCATTCAGAATTCGTTCATCTCTGGAAAAAAAAGCATAGGTAATTTAATGCCTATGTTGTAAAATAGCGTTTCGTAGATGAGAATCTGCTCTATCAAATAGGGTTATTGTGCTCTTTGTTGTAGTTTCCATGGAAATAAATAGGAAGCATTACTTTTGGAGGAACCTACACACCTTTTGTGGTACTCAAACTGATTACTTTTATCCTTCAGAGTGGACAGTTTTCAACAGCTTCTTATTCATCATGTAGAGTGTAATCTTCTCCTTAAAGGCAGATGGATGCCTTTCTTGAGGTATGTTTCTCACTGGTTTGCAGTGTGTGCTGAATAATAACCAACACAGATCCTCTAAACTGCACCAGCCAAGCCACAGACACTTACTATGCAATCAGGCAAAAAAAACAACTGACCAAACTGTTTGTTCTTCCAAAGCACTCTTTCTCCCTCTCTCTCATGCCTCATCTCCACAGTTGCTTAATGTACTCCATCTTTATGCTTAGTGGCTCTTTTACTAACGCTCCATGGATATTGTTTAAATGGGTTCAGTAAGTCATTGTTTTCACAAATCTACCTCTGTTCCCTCAGCTGACACCATTTCTACAAAAGCAGCAGACTGCACTGCTGCTGCTGCTGGTTGATTCTGAGAAGCAATTTCACAGTGAAGATTTGCTTCTTTTTCTCTACAGGCTGCTTGACAGTGATGCATGAGAAGGCTCATATGAGCAAGTACTGGGCTCCTTTCTTTCCCTCCTGACACAGCCATTGCTTTGAGCTTTGACACAGCTTACAGAAGATCATACTGGAATTGAGGATTTTGCTCTGGTCACCAGTTTCTCTCTGACACTCTGCTGTAAATGGGATCATTGAACCCTACATTCCTCTGGTAGTGTTATGGATTTCTTTAAGTTGTCCTGCAAATCACTGTTCAATCTTCTGCTTGGATGGTTATGTACGTGAGGTCTAAATACGTAGACATGGAGGAAAAGCTGAAGCATGAGCATCTTACTCTGATATCCAGAGAACAGCCTGTCCTGAGGCTGTTGAGACTATCTTGTGATGAGTACCACCCTCTTTTAACCTGTAGCTATGCAGGAAATAGGATTTTCTGAAAAATAAAAATTCTCATATTTACTACTAGTCTGTCACCACATCTATGATGTACAAAAAGGCAAACTCTTGCCTTCTGTATTCAGCAACATTTGCTTTATACAGCAACTCTAATGGAATGACTACTATGCATTTTTACTGCCATCTATTTAATACTAACATCCAATAAATAACGATTGCATATAATAAAGGTAGAATTGTAATGGAAGCAAATGCCACTCCTACTGAAATATAAATGATGTGTTTATGAGGAAACTGTAATGCCCTATGGGACAAGTTATTGCGTGCAATACACTGGAGAGTAAGAACATAAGCTCCTTGGGGGAAAAAGTGACAGCATGTCTGCAGATTTGAAAAGCAGGGAACAGAAATATTCGTCCAGAACTTGCTATTAATGTGTTTATTTTGCAAGTGCTTCTTCAGATTTTCTATTCTTTCAAGACTCATCTGTGTATTCTCACTGTGTGTGATTATTCAGGCTTTTAAAAATACATATTTATTTGTTCACTTGTCTGTTTAGGTGTAGTTGGAAGAATCTGAGAATTCAGCTTACTAAACTGGGTGGTCATTCTTCCAACAAATTAGTAAAATAATGGATTTTAAATTTAAAAACATTCAAGATGAGCAATCTATTGCAACGTAAGCATCACATCCAGTTTTACAAATCTGTACTTAATTATTTTCATTTCTTCTGTCCATTGAGTCACATAGACTCTCACAACAAAATCTGAGATCCAGTTGAGAGCAGAAGAGGAAATACTTTTACCTCTGTGGGACACATTATCAAATTGTTGTGATATGTGTCTTTTTTTCTCAAGAGTTTTCAACTCTGCTTGAGTATCAATTTAGCTTTTGTCTGGATTACTCATTATGGCATATAATTGTAAGATTATGACATTAATGGGGATAATGGCATACACTAATAAATTACATACCTGAAAGAATCAAGCTTTAGCTACTATTGATGTTTGTAAATATATTCTTACTATAAAGAGCAGAAAGGATTTTCCCAATTTTTCCCAATCCAAAAAACAGCATTATTTTTTCCTTTTCATGCCTGAAAAGAATTGTACAGTAATAAAAAATTTGAATAAAAAAGTATAATCACATGAGATCTGCCAAAAATATATAATTTAAAAAATTATCTATATAGTTGGATTGAATGAAATTATAAACAAAGTAGGAACATACATAAAATGCAACAATTTTACATATTGTGAACTAAGTATATTTTCATCATGACTTTAAATGGTGATTTTTTTTCATTTGTTTCATTTGTTACTGGGAAATGTGAACTGAATGAGATTTCATGTGTTCATAAATAATACTGTCTCTATTGGATGTTCCTAAAAGCAAAAACAAAATACATACTAATGTGAGTGTGAGTTAAAATATTTTCATTCAACTTATTAAGAAATTCAGAAGTACACAGCACTCTAAAAGACTTCCTTAATACCACGTTCTGTAGCTGAATTACTGCAAAAGGACCACGTGATAAAACTGCAGTTTCCATGGTAACCTTGATTGTTTTTAATAGCGAGGAACTAAGAAATATAAAATATTACTTGACTGGCAGCTGTCATTAGACTGAATCAGTTCTTCTAATATATCCAAAATGAATTTTACTAAGTAACAAGCTATCTTCTTTGATTTTTGTTGTTGTTGTTGCTGCTGATGATTGACACTACTAGATTTTCAATATCTAGTGTTTTGTAATAATTTCTAAAACAGTACAGATATTTCATATGGCAAAACTTAGAACACTTCTGAGATATAATAGTAGAAACGTTAACAGGTTTTGTCTGTGTTTGAAGAAGTTTAAACAAACCTGTCCTGGTATTCCTTCTGTGTTATTAATTACAGTTTTCTTGCTCAAGATTCACCGTCTTCAACATCTTTAGACACAGAAGTGAATTTTTGTCCTCTTTACAGTACAACATTAACTTATGCTTATCACTTCTTGTTAGTCACTCTCTTTTTCTGTTTGATCCAAATTTCTCTGTTGTCCATATGGTGCTATTTGATTACAATTTCTTCTCCATTCATACCAAAGAGAAACCAGCTTCTTTAACAACTGCCAATTAATTGTAAGACTGCATTATTAAGAACTCTAAATTTGCTGGATTCTTCAGCAGCTAGATATATGAAAGGAATGCTACCCATATATATAAAAAAAATAATAATAAAAGACACAGGAGTTATAAATGAACAAAATCATCTATATACTATCTATGCAGTTAAAAATGCACCTTGTAGAATATTTTGTGATAGTTGCATTATATTTATAATATTTCTGGATGTCTTGATTCTGAGAGTATGCATATCTGAACAGTCCCCAAAGTGCTATTGTTGTGCTGAAATGGAATTCCAACAAGCATCAATTCTTACATGCATTTTGAGAAGACTTGTGTGTATCACTCAGAATCACAGAATTGTAGGGGCTGGAAGGGACCTCTAGAGAACATCTAGTCCAAACTCCCTGCCAAAGCAGCTCTCTAGCCCAGGTTGCACAGGTAGGCGTCCAGGTGGGTCTTGAACATCTCCAGAGAAGGAGACTCCACCACCTCTCTGTGCAGCCTGTGCCAGTGCTCCATCACCCTCACTGTGAAGATGTTACCAATCACATTTGTGCAGAACTTCCTATGCATCAGTTTGTAGCCATTTCCCCTTGTCCTATCACCATAACTGCTGAAAAGAGACCAGCCTTGTTCCTTTTCCTCCTGCTTCTTAGATATTTATAGATGTGGATCAGATTCACTCTGAGTCTTTTTTTGTCAAGGCTGAACATACCCAGGTCTCTCAGCCTTTCCTCATACGAAATGTGCTCCAGGCTCTTTATAATCTTTGTGTGGCCCTTCACTGGACTCTTTCAAGGAAATCTCTGTTCTTTTTGTACTGGGTAGTCCAGTACTGTGTATGTGTTGAGACAAAACTATGTATATTCTTCAATGTGAATAATAACTTCCCTTTCTTCTTTATAGATGAAGAAAGCTCTGGCTGTCAGAGTCCCCTCCATGAGGTTTACATGTGTATGTTGTAAGAGACTATTATTATACCATTGCCTCAAAGTCTGCTGATAAACATGTCCAAGCAAGTCCTGGGCAAGGGTTGTGAAATCCTTTGTCTAAGGGACCAGCAGATGGGCATTTCCTGGGGCAACGAAACAGAGATAAGCTGCATCTCAATGGCCGCTGAACGCTCTTTTGTGTGGTACTCATCTCCGTGGGAAGACAGCCACCTCAGGAGACGCTTGCCTGACACACAAGCATGGAGTTTGTCACGTAGACTGGAGAAATCGGGAAGATAAATAGAGGGGTCCTGCAGCCACGAAGTTGGGGGGTTTCTCTCTGGAGAGACTTCCCGAGCTGATCACTGCTGCTGCCTGGAGAGGCCTTCTCTTAGGAGAGGCCTCACGAGCTGATCACTGTTCGCTGCCGCCCCTCTCGGGGTTGCCTCCCTCGCTGCTTCTCCGGTGCGGACCCGGTGCGGACCCCTCGCTGTTTCTCCGGCCGACTGCTTGCTGCTCAAGGCTGCCCGTCGCTGCTGCTGTTCTCCCCGCTTCTGCCACCGCTGCCCTTCTGCCTCGGACCGTCAGATCCGCTTGCAACCGGACCGCCCCTAGGATCCTGGCTGGTGACTTTCCCTGCGTTGTACAAACCCTTTGCTTCTTTCCTTTCTTTCCTATCGCTCGCCTTCCCTTCCCCATCACCCTTTACAGTGTCCGCCTTCCCCTTCCCCATGTCCCTGGTCAATATTGGTAATAAACTGGTCGGACCAACATTTGAACCGTTGTTTCTTAATCTCACGCTGGGTATACACATAATCTTAAGAACCTCGTCTCCCTCCTTCATATTGGAGCGTGACATATGTACACCATCTGGTTGTGATCTGCAAACTGCTAGTTTGAGATTTAGATATAAAAACATATAATGGATTGTATTATCCAAACTTGAAAAGCAGAAAAATATGGAGAATAGTGAATTCAAGAAAATTTTATCGAGGTTACTGGTCTAAATACAAATTCAAAAATAGTGCAAAAATATTTTAACTGATTAAAATATCACTTTATTATTGGCAAAGTAGTTCCACTGCCTTGCCATTAACTTTGCAGTGTGTTATGATAACAAACTATTGTTAAGTAAGAACTCTGTTGCCTGGGAAGTGTATAGAGTCTAGCCTTTCTAAACAAAACTAGCCTGCAGTTAAAATATCAAAGGCTGAGAAAGTGTATTTCTTTGATGTGTGGCTAGTAACATGCTGAGGATTACACTTGTCTTTTCAGCACATTTGAGTACATATATACATACTATGTATATTCACTGTGTAAATACATTCCTAAGTATATGTCACCATGTGTGGGTGTGTGATCCAAATGCAGGATCAGACACTTGGCCCTACTGAAACTCATACAGTTTACCTTGGCAAATTGATCCAGTCTATCCAGATCCCTCTGTAGTGCCTTGTTATCCTCCAGCAGATCTACCCCAACTTGGTGCTGCCTGTAAACTCACTGAGGGTGCACTCAATCCCCTTACCAAGATCTTTGATAAAGATGATGGAGTACTGAGCCCTGGGGGACACCACTCAACACTGGCCACCAAATGGACTTAACTCCATTGACCACAACTCTTTCGGACCAGCCATCCAGCCAGTGTTTCACCCAACAGAGAGCATGCCCAACCAAACCATGGGCAGACAGATGCTCCATGAGGATGTTGTGAGGGACAGTGTCAAAGGCTTTACTGAAGTCCAGGTAGACCACATTGAATAAAATCAGGTTTGTCAAACAAGATCTACCATTCATGAACTCATGCTGACTGGGCCCAATACTTTGATTGACCTTTAATTGATCCAGGATGGCTCCTGAGATTATCCATTCCATAACCTTATCATATCCAGTTGAGTTCTGAACATTTGATGGTATTTGTGTAATTACTGCAAGACTGATTTCACAAACAAGGCTCACCATTCTACTATTTGGTTTTGTTTCCTCCATTTTAGCACACATAAAGCATCCGTAATATCTTCCTTCGGCACACACAACAACAAACAAACAAACAAACAAACAAACAAACAAACAAACACACCAGAAAAAAACCTAGAGGCTGTTTTCTCATTACTGGGCCACTGTTTATTTATACACTAGAATGTATATAGCACTTGGGTAATGTGATGATGCTACATGATATTAATATTAGGCTGCCCAGTGAGCTACAGAACTGGCCGTAGCCCATCGGCCAGATAATTAATGAAAGAAAAAATTGAGAAGAAGTAGGTACTCCATTTTGGTAATGTAAAAAGAAAATAAAAAGGGATTAACGGAAAAGAAAAATAAAAGCTCAAATTTATACAAAAGTTTTCTGAAGATGTTTGAAAATGCACTTTTATATCCCAGCCCCAATTTATAAAAATAACTGTGTTGAGAAGACAGATACTGAACTTAATTTTGTCTTTTTCCCTTACTGCACTGCATTATATTGCAAAGTTATATAACATACTAAAATGTACCCAGAGACAGGAGTGAGACATAAAAACTCTGAAAAAAATCAGTGATTACATATTTTCCTTCTTATGCTATTCAGATGTAATTTCCCCCCACTCAAGCAAGATACGAATCTGCTCGGCTTGCATGTTGGATTGTTGGACTCTTACAGACCTACAGTAATCCCAGAAGTTTTTCAAAAATGTAAAATTGTCCTCACAAGGATCTTTTGGCTCTTCCCACGCTTTTTCATTTTAAGAGAACTCCTGGCTGTTGCAGGAATCAGAGGAACTTGGAGCTGTTTTACATTTTTAAGGAAATAGAAAAACACTAAGTTGGGTAGTAAATATAGTTTCCAGGTCCATCCTCATAATGACTTTTTGAGGTTTCTCCCCAAAGAGCAGGCTCAAATATTTCTTCTTCCACGTGCCTTTGGCTTCTAAGGACTTTGTTTGTAATTGAAAAAAATATCACTTTAATATCATATTTTCCTATGAAATAGTGAAATAACTTTGGATAGCTGGCAGCTCAATGTGATCCAACATTCTCACAAGAGGACATATTTAGGTCCTTAACTTTACCTGACTAATTTTTCACCTTTGTAAGTATTATCTAGTCACTGAGAGTCTCACTGTGATTTTGTTTAGTTGCATGTAAGCACACAGTTAAACTGAAGAAGAGTTGGAAAGCTCAGACTTATAGTAATATTGGATATAGAAGTTATCACAGGCTTTCACACAATTTTCACAGGCTTTCACACAACTTTTTCAATACCTAGGCCTGAAGAATGTCACAGTGTACATTTTTAATGCATTTGATTTATATAAATACATTAGTAATGTTCTGTTATTGATAATTATTCTATTTTGTTGTTGTTGTTGTTAATAATATGATTTCCTGCTACACAACCACTTTTACAACTGAATTATTGTCTTTCATTTTTACGTAGGCTGGTTTATTACTGGGTCAGGCTCAAAAACTCAATTTCATTAAATAAACCTTGGTCTCCTCCCCTCCCCTCCCCTCACCGCCCCTACCAAAATTTTGGTATTTATTTATTGTTCTTTATCTTGTTAGGAAATCATATGACTATTCATTTGTGACTTGCTAAAGCACAATCATAGCAAGGGATGGAAAGAGGCTGCATTGTACAGCAGTAGCTGCAGACATGGAATGTGGAAGCTTTTTGTTTCTGCTAAAAAAAAAAAGACTCCCCTGAGAAACTCACTTTTAAAAAAGCTCTGCTTTTCTAAAGCATTAAAGATTTTGTACTGTTCTATAAATGGACATCTGTTCTATAAGCTATACCTCTAAAGGATGACAATGGTTGTCATGTCAAATCTCAACAGGCCACCTTTACTCATGTTCTCCTCAGTTAAGAAATGCCTCTGTAGCAGAATGAAACATAACCTTTAATATTGCATGTAAGAAATCCCTTCCTCTCAGTGGATTTGGTTTAAGTCAGCCTCTCTCCTTTACAGTTACTGTCAGATGGGAGTTCTTCCAAGATGAAAGAGATGGTATTTTGTGTTCCTCCTTCAATCTTTCTCAGATGAACAAAGACAAAATTGCATTAATATATCTACATGTTTGTTTTGCTCCTGTAGAAGGATAGATCTACTGCTACAAATCTTTCATCATATTTAATCTTCTTGGCTCAGATACAAGCATGCATGCATTTTGTATACATTACTCAGTGGCTGTTCTTTGAGTCTCTGAGCTTGCATTACCCATAGAATTTCTGCAGAAGCTTTGGTTACTGTACAGAAAACACAAATCTACTTATTTGGCTCACAGGTAACTTGAAACTGTGTACTGAATTTTGATCAACACCTCAATTCTGTGGTCTCCTTGTTTAACAAACTATTTTTCTTTGCACAGTTTCAGATACTCAGTTTCTGAAAATGTATGTGAAAATTTATGATCTCTGTTAGTAGTTTGAAAACCAGTTTCAGCCTGTTTGGTTTGACCATCTTACTTTTCTGTTCTTTCTCATGAGTATGATAGCTCCCTCTTACTACTTGACAGAGTTTTTCATGAATGAAAACATGGAAACATGAAAAATGACAGGAAAAAACTGTAAATATTGATGGTGGAACAGAAGAGGGCTACAGGCCTTCCTAGCATTCACGAAGTTTCTCTTTTGCCAACAAAATATGTGTCCTCAGAACAAATGCTTTAAATCCTATAGGTTATGAAGAACAGTTTTGTCCTCATCCTTCTATGACTACAAGGACTACAGAAATTAAGGAGAAAGGGGAGAACTAATCAAGCCATTCAACCAATTTTTTCTATTAAAAAAGAACTGTTTCTTTTTTTTTTTTTCCTTTATTTTCTGTTTTTTTTTTTTTTTAATTCAAGACTATTTTCCAAAGAACAGAAGCATAATATTTTGATGTAACAAAGAAATGACTCCTGGTCAATGAAGATCAGATGACTCCTATTCATATTTCTCAGTCATTAAGTATTTGCAAAGTACCCATGATATGCAAATCCTAACTCTGGGTGCCCTGTTCCAGATGTAAATGGTAGAATGCTCCCCAAGAACTGTGTCACTCTCTGTGCACTACAGAACAGCTTTACTCTGTCATGCTTACAGCATGTATATTCAGAAGCAGGCACATGAGACAAGTTGTGGCTCTATCTGCTCAGCATGTTATGAAAGCTTTCATGTGTGTAATAAAATCGATACTTTGGCTTTTTCAGGAGGAATAAAGGGATCAATTTATTTTTTTCTGTTTATAACTTTTCTCCTTTTTTTTTTTTATTTTTATTCCCCCTCACATGGATTTATAGATAACATGTAGCGTTCACAAGGCATGACTTGCAAATGTAATTACCAGCATGAAGAAAAGTTAAAATACTCAGTAATGTTGGGGTCTGCTACTTTGGCAAATAGAATTTACATTGTTCACTGAGCAGAAAGAAGAGGAAAGGGTTTTGTTGCACTGAAGGAAAGTACTGTTCATTCTTCAAACTGATGGTAAGGGTAAGAGCTGTATTAGAGAAGTGAGTGGACTTTGGTTGTATACAATTAAATATGAATGAAAGGGACTCTTCTGTTCATCTTGTTATTTAATATGCTTAATTCTTAATTTCTGCAGCTAGTTACAGATTGGTATTTGTGGTTAATTTGATACCTAGTATGCAGCTAGAACATAAGGTCTCCCATCATATAATATATTGTTTATTGTGCTCTGGAGAAACATTCTTGTAATTCACTGGGCACTTCTGGGAAGTGAAAGCATTGTAATTGCTACAGAAAAGACACATGCAAACATGTTTCCTTTTATTTAATTTACTGTATGACAGACAGACACCTCAATATATTTGTAACTGAGTTAGGCAATGCAAAAGAAGAATCCAAAGCTGTGCAGTTCATATTTTAATGGTAACATAAATCAATGTCACTCTTCTGATGTTAATATATTCTCATCAATCCAAGTAAGCTAAGAATCTGTCCCACAAACTGTCACAACCAATTCTTTGAAAATCCAGTGGATATTTGACACTGAACGTCCAGTTTACTTTAAATTATATTTGAAGACATTAATTCATCTTTTACAGACCATAGATTTACTGAAACTGTGACCAAATTGTAATGCTTCTTATAGGACTGTTCTTTCCAACAATTCAGATTTTTTGATTATGATGAATACCTGATCCAGAAGGAAAATAAAAGAACATGCTTCAGTTGATCAAATCTTTTCATTTAAAATTCAGAAAGAAGGATAAGATATTGTATGTCTTCCACACAATTTGTTTACATTCTTTAAAAGGTGGTATTTAAGTAGTATTCCAAAATATTCACATAAAATGATAAAGTTCATAAGCCATAATGTTACATATAAATCTTGCTTCTCCTATCATCCAGTGTTTTTAATCCTTTTATTATAAAATTATGTTTTGAACTAAGTTCAATCTATATGTATTTGAAACTAGCTGATAGTTTTAGTTATTACTGATAGTTTTTCATACTTTGTAATATATAGAAAATATTTTCTAACAAATCCATGTATATTTACAATGTTGTGTGGATAAAACTCCTTAAACTTTTTAAGCTTTTTCTTTTTACAACACAATCTAAAAATTAAAAATCATACAATTTTATTTATGTATTTACTAAAAATATTTCTACTATTTAATACAATATTGCTTATGCAAACATCTTTAAAGTCTTTTAATCATTTTAACAGCATGAAAATTCATAAACATCAGAAACTTATTGTTTGAAACACGATCCTTTTATTTATTTTCTTTTTTTAAGTTGCTGTTCAGTGCATTACAGGCAGAAAATGTGCATTTTGTTTTGCTTTCCTCTTCTTTTTTCTTTTTCTTTTAAATTACATTTATTTCCTGAGTCCCAAAAATTGAATATCCAATGATTCTCACTTGGGATTTAAAGAATTCCAAACGAAACTCAACCAATGCTGCTTTAAAATACTCCAATATTTATAAAATCCAGATAAAATATCTGAGATTCTAAATTTATGATCTAGAGGTACTATGGGAGTGTCATATATATATATGGCAGGTGCCAGTATTCTGTTAATATCAGTGACATCAAAATCAGAAATTTAGGTCAGGAAGATGAAAACTAACTGCAGATCAGTGGAGATTCAAGGGCATCTGATACATCCCTAATATGTTTGACAATCTCCAGAAACATTAGGAATCTGATATTCAGGATTTCACAGGAATCATAGCAGCTCATCCTCTGTCATTCTCTAAGACAGACAAAAGTCAATGATGAAGAAGGAAAAAATAGCACTTCTGTTTATTCACAGTGATTCATGAACATCTCAGTTGAATGAACTACAAGAATCATTCCCTGGAAGAAGATGTAAGATAAACTACGTGTTGTGAGTCAGTGACTCCTGAAAAGTTGGTTTGGAGCACCTTGACCTGGTCAAAGATATCTCAAGGATCTATACAAACAACACTGTGGTGCATGTAAAGATAACTGCAAAGGCCATTGATCACTGAAGTGGGAATAAAGCAACAAATTTTGGCCAGGATGTAATTAAGAGAGCTATTGCTTGTGAGGTGTATCTGGGCCAAAGTGAGTCATTGTTGATTCAGTCATGTTTGACACACTATGAACTCTGCAAACAGCAGTTGTTACACTCCACTCACATTTACTCATTTGCTCTCAGGAATGTTGTGTCTAACCAACCTGATTACACAATGATTAAAAGGTCATTAAGCCCACTGAAGAATCTATGCTGTGAAAACAGATGGAGAGAAAAGAAGGAAATCAGGCAAAAATTGCAAAAGATTGTTTACTATCAATATAAATGGAGAAAGAGAACAGAAATAGAGATTAAAGGAAATAATGCAATTTTCTGCCAGCTAGCACTGCCTTCCATGAGAGAAATCACCAACACCAAAAGTGTGTCCTCACATAGACAACAGGGTGACAGGGAAGAAATTGCTTGTAGTAAAGGAATTGAAGGAAAGATGTTGATGCAGAAAAAGAATTCTATAAGCTGTTAGAAATGTAGGGTTTTCACACGCCATTTCAGTTCTTATAAAGCAGTCTCAGATCAACAAAACAAAGAGAAACAATCAGAACTTCTTCAAGTGAAATTTTATTATTAAATAATAAAGCAATGGTAGGGAAAAAAAAAAAAGACTACCACAGAAAAATGTTTAATGCTCTATGAATTTGAGGTTTATTTTAGGAGAACTTGGAAGTTGTGTGTAAAAAAATGCAGTTCAGTGTAGCTAAGCAATTCTGAGTTGTTGTGAGTATGACAGTCTTTAATAAATCTTTGAGCTGAGCATAAGGTTATAGACTGGCATTGCATGTAATGTATTAAATATTCCAGGTCCCTCTAGTCCTATACTGTCCAAACTCCAGTTTCTACAAATTAGACTTCTAGTGCCAAACTCAAATCAGCACAAGGTGAGAGAGGGGAGTCATGCAGCTGGAATTACAGACTGCTTACTGAAAAGCAACTGGGAATGTCAACTTTTGCCTGCTTCCCAAGACAATAAATCTTTGAATTAACTGTGCTCATGTGCACTGTATTGACAAAAACAGCCCCAATTCTTGTCAGCTGCTTAAGCAAAATGAAGAATATGAACGAAAAAATGATAAAAGGGTAGGAACGCAGAAAAAGCTGAACAGGTATATAGACTTCAGTGCAAACAAAATTAAAACATTGAAAAAATTGTATTCACTCAGAAGCAAGCCAAACTGTTCAGAATAAACTCTGTTCAGCAACAAAGATAATGACACTCCACATAGATATCTAATGACTTCAATATGAGGAACTAACTATAATGAACCTCCATCTTAAAATATAAAAATACACTGCTGGAAGATGCAGCTGAAGTCACTGTTATTTAGAAAACTCTAATGTCTAAAGAATCTTTCTGAATTTAGGTAAACACTTAAAAGATCTATGAAACATATTCTAATATCAAAAATAATGCCTTCCAAAGTTTTCAATGCAACACATACACATTGAAAATAATTTCAAAATTTATCCTTAGATTTTGTTTTTTTTAATCATCACAGATTATAGTTTCAAGTTTGCTTCATATTCAAATATTTGTGACTGAAACAAGGATGCAAGACTCTCAGATTTGTAATATAAATATCAGCTGAAGAAATCACAATAGAATACTATAACATGAGTACAGATGTTGTTTCAAGTGTACATGAAGCCAATGTGGGTGTTTAGCAGTTATAAAGTAACACAACAATAGAAACTGAGAAATTTATGAAAATATAACTAAATTATTTGATCACAATCTTATTGTCATTTAAAAAATTATTTGCCTTATCATGATAGGAAAATTAAGACATGAATCAACTCACTGTTCAGGAATGAATAGTTTAATGTTCTTTAGTTTCACTGATGCCATTACTCATTTAAAAATGCATATAACTCAGATATTTTACCACTAGATTTCAAGGAAATTTCAAGGAATTATTCACATGGGATTTTATACTTACCTAAGAACATGAATTTAATGAAGTAATGTAGCAAGGCAGAAGCACCATAGTCTAGAGAAAAAGTAGATTAATTCCTTCCTACAGTGAGAGGTTAATCTTGCCTAGGTAGGAAGTGAAGATCAAATAATTCACTTGACAAAGTATCATATATCTCAAATTCAACGTTCCTTCACATTACATAGATGAAGATATGCAAAAGCTGACATAGTGGATGAAGAACAATGAAAGGACAAAGGAGCTGCACCAATACTAGCACATTTTCTCCCTTAGAAACTGTATCATGAAGGTGTGAACAGCAAAAAAACCCAACAGGGAGAAAGAAAATAAGGTCTAGCCTTCCTGTTTTGTACTGATTCTTACTCCACTGTGGGAAATAATCCCCTTGTCTGTGACCACTTTTACTGTTCAATCACTGTCAACAGAACATGTAGAGCGTGATGAGTTGCAGTTTAAGATTGATAGTAATACATGAATTGGTGTTCTAGTTTCAAATGACACAATGTTAATAGCACAACCAATGCTTTAGTTACTGAAATGCTTTAGTTGCTGCTGAATGATGACAGCATACCTAAAACCAAATCAGTAGGGAAGAGCCACTGCCTTTATGGCGCAGCATCTTCAGGTAGAGTGAAGCCAGCAGAGCTGGTCTGAAGTAGGTAAGAGGTTATTCCATACCACATAACATGAAGAAGACAATAAAGCTGTGGGATGTTGACTAGGGGATAGGTCACTGCTTGGGGGATTGACTTGGCATTGGTGATGGTAGGTAAGATGCTGTGTTGCTAGTAGAGTGTGGGTTAACAAGCAGTTCTGTTGCTAGCCAAGTGTGGGTTGACAGTTGGTGAATAATTACTGGCCCACGATGGAAGAAGCATTCTGACAAAATGTCATCTGACATGGAAATGCATATTAAGCAAAGGTGTGGAACTGAATTCCTCCATTTGGAAAAATAGTACCAACTGACATTCATTAATGATTGCTGAATGTTTATGGAGAACAAATAGTGGATGTGAGCTCAGTGAGCTAGTGGGTGATGTGTGTTTCAGCAATGTTAATAGAGATGTGAAAGACAAGTCACGTTCTGGATGGCAATGTAGATTTTTGCAAGTGTTGCACGCAGACGCTTGTTAATCACTGGCAAAAATGCATAGCTAATGGTGATGACTATGTTGAAAAATAGTGTTTCATAGCTGAGAATGCGCTTTAGCAAATGATGTTATTGTGCTCTTTGTACCTTTTGTAGTTTCCATGGAAACAGATATAAGGCATCGTTTTTGGAGTGACCTACATGTAAATATTGTTATAATTGCATTTTTATTTCTATTTTCCTTTTCAGTTTTTAATTTCAACCCAAGAGTACTATTTTATTTCCAATTCTCTCCCCACTGGGAGGGGATTGAGAAAATGGCTATGCGGTGCTTAGTTGTCTGTTGGATAAAATCACAAGAGTTGAGCATAGGATGGAAGTACCATTTAATGAGGGATTTTAAGAGTCTGAAGGTTCTTTTCATTCTCACTAAGAATAAGTGGTCCAAAAAAAAAAAAAAATAATAATAATAATCTAGGGATCAATGAAAACTATTTTGGACTGAATAAAATGGCAATACAATCAAAATATGCTAGTGATTTCTTTCTCTACAAAAACATTTTAGCTTCTTGCCAAAACTGATATTTTTACCTTTTCAGAAATCCTTCAACAGAAAAATTTCTTACATAGTCCTCTTTACTCAAAAAGTAATTCTAAGTGATCCACATGTACCAGTGAATCAAATATTTTCAAATGGACAAAAAAAAAAAAAAAAAGGATTTTTATTCAAATGAATAAAACTGCTTCAAAATGAGGAGGATACGGGCAAATAGTTATGGTTTTGTGACTTAAAACACCAGTATTGGAGCTCATAATTTCCAGTCCTTTTTCCCTCTGCTGCCACCACAGTAGACTAAACAGTGTATGATAAAAGTTTTCTACCTGCAGTTTCATTTCTTTAGATATTTTCTCTGTTAATGTAAGTTGAAGTGTCCATCAGGTCATTCTGATTCACCACTGTAATATTCAACTTGGTTACAGTGGAAGCACAGTTAGAAAAGTGCAGAAGAAAATTGGAGAACAGGGACATTATTTGCATTGTTTGTAGCTTAACTATTACCAGTAGGTCCAATGCCTTTGTGATGTCAGTTGTTCCAGAGTGTACTGTCTGCCCTATTTTTCTCACAGCCTCCCTGCAACCTCTTTTTTATTATACAGCTCTTAATTTTATAGCACATGTAAAGAACTTGATAATCTTAATGTGATTAAACAATGTATAAAAACAGTCAGGGAAAGCAGCATAGTCTCCTAGTGTTGGTTGATCCAAAAGCATACTTTATGCTTATTCTTCTGTAATATGAAGGCATTTAAAAATATCCAGGAATGTTTATTAGGTATGCAATAGTAGTTCCTTTTTTTTTTTTTTTTTCTTCTGCATTTATCTTACCCCATGTGATCTCTAGTAATAAGATGCAGTTTAGGACGACTCTGTGAATGCATTTATCCTTGGGAGATGAGATTCCAAGAGCTGGAACGCCTAATGAAAAATTGTCAAATTTCCTGGCATCCATATAAAGATTTACTTTTCATACCAATATGACATGAAAGCTATACTCTGACCTTCATTCATGTAATTCAGTTAAAGTACATCAATCATATTTTCTTTTCTTGGTTGAGTGGAGATCATATTGTTTCATTTTGGGAACAATTTGCCCACGGTGTATTAAGTACCATATTATGCCTCAATGAAAGTGATATTGTGAAGAAATAGGAACACCAGCAGGAAATGTACCTTGTTAAAAAAAGCTATAAATGATCTTGTCTGTGCTCTGAAAGTTGATTGCCTTTGCACCCAAAGACAGTATCATGTAATCAGTTTTTACTTCGAATTTTATGTCTCTCCACTCCAAGAAAGAAATAGAGACCAGTTAAAAAATGATGGGTGAGATTAAAAGGAAATATCAGGTGCCAAAGGCAAAACTGAGGAAGACTGAACTGTCTAAATCAGAAAATGGAATCTAAAATCTCTGGTACAGAATCTGCTTGGGTTTCCTAGGCATTATTCTTCTGAACAGTGTTCATGCTCAGATGTTAGCGACTAGAAACCTAACTATGGTGTACTGTTATTTGGGACTTACAAATAAGATGGAGAGATATCTATTCTACTTAAAGACACTGACCCTTTTAAATAATATGAATGTGCTATTAATCAATGCCTTCCACTACTACTTAGTTTTCCATGGTAGACAACTACAGAGAAAAATTCTCTCCTCAGACTAAGAGGATTCAAGACCATATTTCTTATTTACTAGGTAACGGCGCTATCAATGAGGCAGCAGATAAGAGTGTGTGCCCAAGTCTCTGCATGAGACACATACAAATACCGTGTTTATTCCCTGTCTTCCCCTTCCCCCCCTCCCTGTCATCACCTCCCTCTTCAGAATAAAATCAGAAAGTTCTATTAGTTTGCAATAAAAATATATCTAACCTTGCAATATTACTTGCACTGCTTGCATGATCTCTCTGCTATTAATTTTTTTTGTACAGTTCTGTGTTCTTGACAGTTGTAGTCTATCTTTTTTAATTATTAACTGAACTATGACAACTGTAGATATATATTTTAAACAAAAATATCTTAAATTGATATTCCATGCTTTAGGTATTTTGTATCTAGTTTGGTTAGCAAAAGACTCTGATTTACTTTTTTATTAATAATTTAGGAATACTTTTGGAGTAGTATGGTCAGACAAATGACACCAAGTTCTGTGGTTTCATTTGCATAAAAACCTTGCAGATTATGTCAAGTAATAGAACTTGGACTATGATTCTTTAGAATGCAGGACTTCTATCGGGTGAAAACTTCTGTATCACTGTCCCTGTACCCTCTAAAATGCCTCTATCATGGCACCAAAAATAAGGTTACCCTTTGACCTGTTTTAGATATTAGATATCCATAAAATAAATGTTTAAAGAAAGTCATCCCAGTATCATTATTCTAGTAGGCTCTCATGACCTTAAGTTGAATTCTAGGTTGTAATGGAGGTAATTTTTGTATCAAATAATTTATTTCCAAATGTGATTATATTGTTAATTCAAAGAGAAGCACAGAAAATCCTCTCTAGCCAGACAAATCCTTTGCACAGATTCATACAAATCTAGCTGTTCATCTTCTAGACAAATGTAAAGACAAATAACACTAAAATCATAAGTTTGGATACCCAACCCCACCATACTATTTTGTATGGAGTATGACCAATGCCCATGCCTCTACAGTAATCTCCAGTGGGAAAGCTTTACTGTGTTTACTGGTGCTGAACTGATTTCAGACAGTAGGATGCAGTAGACTATTGAGGAGTTAGTCACGTACAATGTTTTTGTTTTTTACGTCCACAACTCAGCACATAGTTCCGTATTATTTATGTCTGTAAAGACAGCCACAGTAAGGTTTCGAACTTCTCTGTCTTTGTTATCCCTAATGGAGTTTGTGCTTCCTGTGCATAGCTGATGATCTCCACAAAGGTTCCTATCTTAAACCTATGTAGAATAGTGTGTGGTGGTCTTTCACAAAGAAAGCACACCTCAAACAGTAGTGAAGTTATTTATACATAGCTATTCACCAAACTACTTCATTTTGAAGTTTCTAATTTGTTTATCTCTTTCAACTTCTGTGGGCATACTCATTATTTGGCTAGAAGATTCGAGCTTTGGGAGGGGATAGAGGCATTAATGAACCAAAAGATCACTTACAGGACACTTTCTCATCCTTTCTTGTTGACACGAGATTTGTTATTACTTTTGGCATACTTCTGGCAAAACTGTTTATCTTAATACTTTTTTTTTTTTTGTATATCTAGTGTTTATTTTCTTGTCCTTGGTGACCTACATCTTTACTATCCTTACTAGAATATATGCTAAGATTAATATACTTTCTTAAACTTCTATGTGATAACTAAATATGGATTGAAGTATACAAGTATCAGGCTATTATTTAACAGTTTTCTTTGTTGTCTACATTTTCTGAATAGTTACTCAATGTGGGAGGTGGATTACTGATTTTTGCTAAGAAAAATTGCTTTGCAGTTGTGTTTTACACTTGTTGATCGAATTTTCAAGAAAGAAGTTAGACAAATCATAGACAAATCATAGACATTAATTCAAAAAGAAGAAATGTAAGTAAGTAAGTAAGAAATGTAATAGCTGTGAGAACTGTAATAAGAATCTTTAAAAGTCAGATGTCTTACAGTTCCTTAGCTGGGAATATTCTTTCTTTTTGAAGATATTAAAATTAATCTTTTACTGATTTGGTAAGATACACTGCTAGCTTTTCTCAGTTTTTCTTTCTGCATTTTAAGAGCTTATTATTACTGCATTTGATTCCAATAAATGTGTCAATGCTCATTAAAAACATTAATGCTGTACCGAGATCCTTATGGTGTTTCTCTGTCTCCTGTGTGCTGTAAATTTTACTCAGAAGGTCTGCATGGAGCTATGAAACAGCCCAAAAGGGAGATATCTATTCTAGTTATATCCTTATAACCCGTACTTGTGAGATATTTAAAATACAGTGCCAAAAACACTTAAAAGATTGGCACTAGTCCCTTGGTAGCAGGCACTCTCTCAGGCACAGACCAGGAAAAAACTGGGGGTTTCTGTGTGTTTTACTTCCACAACGAACTGTCCCTCTCCCTGCCTTTCCTTATCTGATGATCATTATAAGCCAATAATGATACTATGAATTACACTGTAAATGTATTTAGGAGTAGCTGAAATAATCTATGACAGTAACAAAATCTTTTGAAGAGTTTACTCTGTTTCTGTTTATGCTAAATGACCATATGTTATTCTTTGTCCGACAAAGCAGGATTATGTAAAAGAGATGTCTTAGTAAGAGGTCACATACATTGATATCATAGAGTTAGAAAACCATTAGACACAGACAAGTACATATTAAATGTCACAAATAAACAATGATGCCTGTTATTTCAGTGAAATAATCTCAGTATGTGCATTTTTAATGAGCACCTATGTTTTATCGGATCAGTGCCACCAAGATATGTGAACTCTAAAGCAATACAGAAAAGCTTCTAGTCATTGCAGCTTAGAACTGTTGCTCATTTACTTGATCTACTTGTTAAACAAATGTCACAAAAATAAAAGAAAAATAAAAAGGGTAAGTTTATTTTAGTGTCATTTTTTTGCAGGAAGAAAATCAGCCATTTAAAATTTTCAGCAACTGCTTTGTACCTTGCAGATGATTTCTAAGCTCTTGTCAAATATTCTGGGAAGATAAAGGATATTAAAACTAGACAATGGTAAGAGATGAAATAGGGCACTGAATCCTCTGTTACACAGATTTAGTGGTTATGGACTTCAACAGAAGGGCAGCAGCATTTATTCTGGGAAAGTCTGTCTCTGAAAAACAAAAGGCAGTTCTACAGAAGATAAACTTTTATTTTGCTGTAAATGAAAAGCTATGTCACTGTGAATTGACTAACTTTCTCTGTAGGGATGAATATGTTCACTAATACATGTTTCTAGCTATTTCCTTGGTACTAAATCATTTCCATGGTGAAAGAGAAAACTCAGTTTTGGTTATTACTTGCACATACATTTTCCCTTTATCTTGGGTATTATTTGTTATTACAATTTATATATTATGTTACTATTTTATATAGGTATGTGATATATATACACACACACATATATATACATATATATATGTATATATAAAAAAATCAAGCATTCTTCCTGGAGGTTGGGACTCAGGAGACTCGAGATTGATAAACTCTGCTAACTTTGTTTCCTGACTTTTCTTCTGAAAGAAACTGTTGCCATTCAGTGGCTACATAGAAGGGAAAAGTTGTCAAATCTCTTACAGTTGTTTCATTCTCCCTGCCCATATCTTTGTAATGTTTGCATTCACCTCACTGCTGAATTTCACATACAAAATGTTTAGAGATCTACTTTCTTTCAAATAAAAACTGAATACAAGAGCAACCTATAATAGCTTCAGGGACATAAGGAAATCGTCTGTCAGTAAATACTGGGAAGAAACAAACTGCTGTTACAACTGAAAGGTTTATACAATTCAGCAAAATGCTACTCTAGAATGACTAGATCTCCACTGACTAAAACGAGAACTTAAACATATCTGAAATGCAGTCAGTTTATTTGAAGATTTGTAAAGCTAGGGTGTGAAAGTTGTAAGAGTTCTTTCATCATGTTCACCTAACCTTTTAACCTGTCTGTAGTAACACTGACATATGTTGCTCTGTATGTAATGCCTCCTATTTGTTTCAATGGAATTTACAAAGTGTACAAAGAGCACAATATTGCTACTTGGTAGAGCAAAATTTCAGATACAAAACACTATTTTTAAACGTAGCCACCACCATTAGCTATGCATTGTTGCCAGTGATGAACAAGAGTCTACATGCTGCACTCATAAAATTCTGCATGACTGTCTAGAGTGTGGCTTGTCTTTCACATCGTTGCCACCACTGCTGAAATGCATCACCCACTGCCTCACTGTGCTCACATCCTCTATTTGACCTCCATAAACATTTAGCAAGCATTGATGAATGTGCTTTTTTTTTTTCCACATGGAAGATTTCCATACCTTTGTTTCATACACACTTCTGTGTCAGATGATGTTCTGCCCCTCTGATGTAAGACAGCAAAGTGTAATGGAATATTGGTGGGAAGGGTTCAACCTCTACTGACACATCACCAACATCTGCCTCTGGCATCAAGGTCAACATAAAAAAATTGGAGCATTACTTTTGGAGCAGCCCTGGTATAACAGGTGCTTTGGAAAAAGTATAGAAACAGAGATTAAATCTGGTGATAGTTCCTGAGAATATTCTCCCTGTCATTCAGTGATTTATAGTTATCAATATTATTTTCGTTCATAATACATCATCAATAAAGAGTGCCTTGCTCTGCTCCTCCCAGTGGATCTAGAAAAACAAACAGTCCTGCTAGAATTAAAGGAACAGGAATGAGATGTCAAATTATATATCCTGCAGATTCCTTTTGATATTAAGCCATACAATCAAAGGTGGGCTTTTGTTGTTACATTTGTTGTTGTTTGTTGTTGTTGTTGTTGTTGTTGCTGTTGTTGCTGTTGTTGCTAATAACTATGCCTGTATTATATGTTTTGCTAGCTTAACTTTTACAGATGAAAAATGCAAAAAGCAGAACAGTAATTGTCACATTCAGGCCAGCTTTTAATCTGGCTATCTTCCAGCAGATTGTCTTGACTATTAACTTGTTCTCTTGAATTTTCTGTTTGTTGCAAGTAATTTGCCAAGGGTCACCACAGATACTCACTTTCAACAGAAGAAAAAAAGTCCTATTTCTTACTCTCACACTTGTACACCTGTGTTATGAAAATTCCTTCATTCCGCAGTTGCCTCTAGAATTATTCCAACCAATTATCTTAAACAAAACAGATCTAAAATTAGGTAAAACATACTTTTTTTGTTAGTGCAATAAAATGCTTCCTAGGATTGCTGAGTTGCAGAGGGATTGTAGTGTCCAACTCCTGTACATTTTACCTTTTCTACAGAATTTTTCAGCTAGAAATGAATAATTCCTGAATTCTTAGATTTGTGTAAGATGCTTGGAGTTACATGAAAAAACAAGGCTGTAATTTTTGAAATCCTTTTCATGTGTAATCTTAGAGTTGATGCAAATGAGCATTTGCAAATGAAAAATATCTTAATCATTATTTGAAGACAAAAATGTTCTGCAATGCTTGTTTGCATTGTTGTTTTACATAAATGAATTCACTTCCTGCAAATCAACATTATAGTGGATTAAACAATATATTTTCTGGATTCTGTGATTCCTAAATCACAAGATTAATTTGTGTGTGCAGTTTTAGAAAAAAAAGGTAATATACCTGGGAAAGTTTGCTTGAAAAATCAGGGTAAAAAGAAACACATTTATGCTCTAAACAAGACAGATATGGAGACATCTGAAGCATATATATATATATATATATATATATATATATATACAACTCTCTCCTTAGTCTTAATTAAGCATTACATAATTTTGTATATGATATACTGCAAGCACCATATAAATACACATAATGAGAACATATTCACATACTGCTGCTATACCTTTGATAAAATTTTATTGGAAAGCTGAACATAAAAACTTCAATTTCTTGGAATGCAATTTCAAGTAACAGCATATAGTCATGTTTTTTAATGTAAAATTAGAGATTGCCTTGTAAAAAGTAACTACTTTTTAATGTATAATAATATTTCATTTAAAACTTTCTACAATATGTTGTGGTAGAATTTAAATAAAGATTAAAAGTTATTACCCAGCTACTCCAGTGCTTTACAGTTTTAAAATAAATTGTCTTCTGATTAAATATGTGAAATACTTTTGCACAGTGTTTAAAACTAATGGAGTACAGCTGTTGAAAGTTAGCTAAGAAAAAAGTAACAAAATTGCCTTGCCTCTGAATTTCTGGTGAGTCTAGTACAGAACAGCATTTTGTATCTTCAGTCTTGAAATGAAAGTGATTAGACATTACCAGTCTCACTCAACATAAAATTTGTTTGTTTTCATTAATATTACACTTCCTTTAATCTAATAATAAGTAGAATACTTGTTGGTTTGTTTTTGTCATGTATTAAATCAATAAAATAGCAATAATATATCTGTCCCGATTAAAAAATAAATACTCGAATATTATGTACAGTTTTGGGACTACTAATCATACACATGGTGAACAATAGGTGTGAAATACAGTTTTGAATCCATCCAGTAATATTGCTAAACTTACTGAACTTTTCTGATTGTTTCCAAAGAGCTGTCACTGGTCTTGCAGCAAAAGAAAGTGGTGTGTTCACATTCAGAGTGTCTTTCCTACAGATGATGCTTTAATGTACATGAAATAGACAATGGTATATATACACAGTCTGAAATGGCAGCTATAGTAAATAGGATCACTTTCAGGCCATAGTGTGAGTGCAATCACATTTTTATCTCATTTTTAGTAAAATTACCTTAGGCTTTCTTTGTTTCCATTCTAGATTAAGTATTTGCCTAATATAACAGCAGTAATGATAAGTTTATGACTATTCAATCTGTCCTGAGTAATTAGTAACATGGAACTGGAGCTTCTGAAGGATGATAGCCAGAAAAGCTCTGGTAACAGAATTTCAAATTCCGTAGATGGAATTATTACTTTGATCTGCTTAACCACAGTTTCTTTTATTCTTCCTTTTGTCTTTTTGCCCCTGAATTTCTGTTTGTGTAAGAGTCAGACAATTGCTGATAATTCAAGATTAAATACATCACTGTACAATTAACCATGCAGGAAAGGTTACAGATGCTGGAGCAGGCTTAATTTGAATCAGTATCAACTCAGTGAGAAGACTGCAGTTTCTCATATGGTCAGCATAAAGTGTGGGTGGCTGCTAAATGCAGAAAATTATCTCAGCTTGAACTGCTCATCAGTTTTCTGGGGGAAAAAAAGAAGGATAAAAAAAAGATAAAAGCACCACAAAGAGTTTCATGGTAATTCATCTGTCTACTCTTTTCAAAATGAATTAAAGATAGAAATTTTCTATCTCATAAAATCAACTGTATTTATTTATTTATTATAATATCTAAATCCCATCAAAAAGCAACAAGTAATAAGAAATAGTTTAATGATGTATGTACTAACTCTGAAATGTGCATTAGTGGAACACCAGCAAGTCTGACAAAATGTCGTGGCATAATTATTTCCTAATTAGCTAGTGTAGTCAAACATGTAGGGTTTACTGCTATTTACATGACTTTTCATTATAGAACGCAGAAAAGAAAATAACAACTACATGTTGTAAAAAAAATTTTCTAGTGCAGTTTCAAAATGGCACCATACTCTGAAGTATCTCATGCTTACTGTCATCTTTTATTTTGTTTTGAAATCTTTCCAGGGTATATATGTATAAAAGACAAAGGCACTAAATTAAGTAATAAGTGTTTGTTGCACCTGTATGTTACTATGTCCTAGGCCAAGATACTGATGCCAAATCTTTATTGTAAATTACTTTGATTTATAATTATTATTAACTGGTTGGTTTTTGTATTCAGAGTCTTTGAAATGAATTGCTGCATCACTCACCATTAGTATCAAACATGTGGTATGGAAAAATAATTTTACCAGAAGTTGTAACCTAAAGAGATAATTCTGAATTCCCACAGAGCTTTTCCTACTTACAAGCAAAGACAATAAATGTTATTACATGTTTTTTAATGACTGAAAATGTTTGTATAAGCATTAGTTAAAACTTTTTAGGTTTTTTTTTAGTTTTCCTTGAACTCTCAGAGGAGTGATCTGATGAACTGTATTTTTCAGCTCTCAGAGCAATGCCTACAATTTCAACTCAGCTGATTCACAGGGGTCAATCAGGTGAAACGATGGCATTTTGAAAGCTGTATGTGCTCTCAAAGTAATATAATACACAAATATGTTGAGTGAATAATACATTCAAATGCTACTGTAACTTTTTGATGGA
Source organism: Oreortyx pictus (assembly GCA_036925125.1). NCBI lineage: Eukaryota > Metazoa > Chordata > Aves > Galliformes > Odontophoridae > Oreortyx > Oreortyx pictus. The sequence continues at coordinate 24,972,501 of JAUPFR010000007.1, forward strand.
TATCAGAAAAGTGTTTTACCAGCAAGTAGGTTTTGGATTTGTTCTAGCATGGGAGAAAGGAACAGGTAGAAAGAGATTTCACCACACCTGTGTACATCTGCTTTCTGCAGCTCACAGCATTAATAAAATGTTGGTTAAGACAAGAGAGACATAATGCATCTAAAGAAACAAGGTAACATAAAAGCAAACAGGCTGCATGTTTGAGTGGGAAATTGTTTAAAATGGTAACAACTTTACCTTAAGGATCACTATCATCTCCACTTCAACACCTCTCCTTTTAATGTATACTGAGCACTACCATATCTAATCAGTCTGACCTCTGTTGAGGAGCAGGAAAAATATTTTTAATGTAAACTATCTAGGAAATAAAAAACATTAATTTTGTTCTTAAAATCACAAATACATATTGCTGAGAAATACTGGCATTTCTAAAACACTTTGAAAGTTTTTTGAGAGTTGTAAATTAAAGCGTGCTGTTCAAGCAAATTATAATTTATGTTTCCATTTTTCTTATTTTCAAAGCAGACAGAGGATAGAGTAAATAAAACACAGACATTTCCCTATTTAATAAAAATATTTAAAAATAATTTTATACTATGTAAGGAAGGAATTGAGATTAAATCATTCTTATTTCTTTACTCAATTTTAGAAAAATACATGCAGTCCTGTGCACACAACCTTAGTGAAAGTGAAGGAAAGAAGATCATGGAAATATTTGCACTTCATTCCATGATTTTTCCATAATGGAAGCAGCCTCTTTATTACTGAAATAACTGTTGTACAAGCATATAATGAACTCAAGTCAGGCATTCCTCATTCAACAGTAGTGAAAATAAGCCAAGAAGACTTAGAGAACTCATCCAGAAAAATTTTCAGCATGCCCGCTTCTGTTGCTTAGTAATCCAGAGGTCTGAGTTCAGTGGCAAACTGAATACATTCAGGGATGAACAGTACTTATAAGTGGTATTCATACACATCACATACACAAAACGGAACGATCAACTCCTCAAAGCAGCTCACAAAACTGAAAGTCATATTTGGAAAGTGTACCCCCTTTTTTTCTTTTGGTCTACTTTCTGAGCCTTCCCTCAAATGTTTGTAAAGCATGGCTGTGTTCTCAGAGGTGCATAGTATTTATAGCTGAGTGAAGGGTATGAAAATGACAGTACTTGATGGAACTTGCAGTGGAAGATAACCTACTGTTTGTAGTACAGTACAATAAGAGCCTTTATAAAAATGACCAAGTCAGGGCAAAATTTTGCTGAAATGTATGTGTGCATGACTTTCTTTTAAATCATACCTCCATCAGTACCTGTCCCTATAAACAGAACCATCTATATATTTCCATTTTAGTTTTAATTCTTTGTAATGACTTTTTCTTTATTTAATAAACCCAGACTATACAATTTGTTAAAATAATAATATAGTGCCTATTTCTTCTACAGTGCTGTTCATCACCATAGATAAATATTAAAATTCTCTATTAAAAAAAACCAACCCAGTTGCACCAAAAATTCTCAGAAGAAGAAAAAAGAATAGGTGCTTTTTATTTTCCTCAACATTCCCTTATTTTTATTTCTTCCCAAACACTATATTCCTAATCAAAACAGTGCATAAGTCTTTCCTTTAATTGAAAAGTTCTTCTTCCAAAAGGCCCCAGTTGACATTAGGTGTACTGTTGTCTCTTGAATGGGCAGATTATGGAATCATAGAATGGTTTGGGTTAGAAAGGACCTTTAAGATAATCTAGTTCCAACCCCTGCTATAGGCAGGAACACCTCCCTCTAGACCAAATTGCTCAAAGTCCCATCCAGCCTGGCCTCGAATGTTTCCACAGAGGAGGCATCCACAACCTTGCTGAGCAGCCTGTTTCAGCATCTCACCATCCTCACAGTAAAGAAATTCTTCCTAATATCTACTCTAAATCTACCCTCTTCCAGTTTAAAGCCATTTCCCCCATACTGTCACTACATGCCCTTGTAAAATGTCCCTCCCCAGCTTTCCTGTATGCCCCCTTCAGGTACTGGAAGGCTGCTATAAGGTCTCCTCGCAACTTTCTCTTTAGCATGCTGAAGACCCCAGCTCTCTCAGCCTGTTGTCATGGGGAAGGTACTCCAGCCCTCTTATTATCTTCATGGCCCTCCCACTGGACCTGCTTCAACAACTTGTTTTGGGAACCCCAGACCTGTACACAGTACGTCAGGTGGAGTCTCTCAAGAGCAGAGTAGATGGGCAGAATCACCTCCCTTGTCACACTTCTGTTGATGCAACCCAGGATACAGTTGGCTTTCTGGGCTGCAAGTGCACACTGCCACCTCATGTTGAATCTTTCATCAACCAACACTCCCAAATCCTTCTCACAAGCCATTCTCTGCCCAACCTGTATGTGGGCTTGGGATTGCTCTGACTCAGGTGCAAGACCTTGCATGTGGCCTTGTTGAACTTCATGAAATTGGCATAGGCCTACCTCTCATAACTGTCCAGGATGCAATAGATGGCATTCCTTCCCTCTAGTGTGTCAATTACACCACTGAACTTGATGTCATCTGCAAATTTGCTGGGGGTGCAATTGATCCCACTGTTCTTGTCACATCTAAAGATGTTAAATAACATCAGTCCCAATACCATTCCCTGAGGAATGCCACTGATACTGTTCTACACCTGTACACTGAACTGTTGATTGCAGCTCTCTGAGTATGGCCAATCAACCAATTCCTTATCCAGTGAGTGGTCCATACATCAAATCCATCTTTCTTCCATTTGGCCACCAGGATGTACCTGGTGTAGTCATTTCTTGACTACATTATCTGTGAAAGTTAATGTAGTTCTTAAATTTAGACAAAATGACTTGCCACTGTGTGTGAAATTTCCCTCATTAAACAGCAAGCTGGTTTTAAGTCTCACTACTCTGTAGACGGGTACACACATATATACTGACAATCGTATCCGAAGGAAATATACATTTCTCCAGCAGTATGGACAAAAATAGATAGGAAGCTAGCAAACCAACAGCATTTAGGGCAACTGTCTTCTAATTTGACCTGCTGTCTACAAAGACACGGTGACATATACCCTCAGAAGGTAAAATTTCTATACTCTATCTGTCGTGCGGACAGATCCTTAGAATAGCAGACTGCATATATTATACTGACTGTCAAAGAAATTAGGACTTGAAACCAATCATCAGGCTGTAGGTATCTACAGCTTAAGCATGAGGTATAGGATGTCTGCATAGATAATGTAGAAACAATTAAGAACCAAATCTACCCCCACGGATTTAAAATGAGAAAAGAAATAATCAAAAAACAAAACACAGGGAATTTCATTGTGTAGAGATGTTCTCTTTTCCTGTGTAATGGGCACAATTACACAGACTGCAAGTCTCTGCATCAGGTACTTACTTATTCTTACATAAATTAAGTCACATTTTAAGTGTCTTGATTTTGAGAAGCCTCTTTTAATATTCCTCAGAAATGTCCACTAAAAATATTACTCCGTTGTTTCATGATGAAACCTTAGAAATCTGTATTCTGTAGCACTGGACTTAAATACATATTGCTTTAATTATAAAACTGCATTTTAGTTTTATTAGAACAAAATCTGGAGAGTCAGTACTAAATTGTTTTAAATGCACTGAACTCAATAATTTTAAAATAAAACTGTTAAATACCTTTGAAAGAAACAGTGAAGAAAAGATTTTCTGCTGTAGATCTGGTCACCATCCTTGGCTTTCTAAACTCTCCAAAACATAAAGGACAGTTCTGCTATTTAACGTGTCCACATTAGCCACAGCATGAAAATATAGTTTCCCATTTATAAACTTAGACAGTTCTAGAAGAGTTGCCATAACCTCCTCATGCAAGTGAAAACTTATTTCTTTGTGCTCACAAGGGCTTATTTCCTGATGCACATGGAAGGACATTGTAAATAACATTTTAACACTCACACCCCAGCTCATACTGAACAAGCACAATGTATGGCTCCAGCCCATGAAAAGAAAAAAAAAATAGTAAATATAAAAGAAATATTAGTTATGTCTGAAATATCTCTGACTAATATGCAATCTGTCATGTACAGAAACAAGAACCATCTAGAAAAGATGTGAGGTAAAAAATCGATATGACAGGTCTTACTTTAGCCACATTATTCCATGTGTCATGGTAGTTTTACTAACTATAAAAAAAAAAATTACCTAGTTATTCTGTACTTTTCTATGCTTCCTACTTCTACCTTTACTACAAAGTTAGCACTGTAAGCAATACATTGATCCTGACCATAGAGGACAAGGCACTCAAGATGCAATCTGTAGGTTTCACTTAGGTCTGCTGTGAAACATATGATTTATTACAGATAACGTGTTTCATGAGATCAGTCACAGGTAAATCTAGTAAAGAAATGTGGAAGAGTGAGATCGAGGTTAGAGGATGGGTCAAATTAACCACCTCTGCTGCTTAGCATTCCAAGGGCAGAGAGGTAAAATTACAGATACATTTTGTGATGCTTGAGTACCAATGCCAGTATTGATAATGGCTTTAGTTATAAGTCTTTTAAACTTTTATATTAATGACATAGATCTACCACTTGAATTCATGTTCTTCATAGCAGTTCTCCATGGACATCAGAAATGGTAATGCCTAAATGAAATTTCTTGATAATCAGGAGATGAAGTAAGTATTGAAAGCTTAACTTTCACACTGGCTTTGAGCTTGACCTAATCTCCAGGCCTCGCTGATGCTTTACTTCTCTTTTCTTTTTTCTTTTTTCTTTTCTCCCTTTAGGTCAAAAATAATGCCTATTAAATAATTCCTGCTTATATATTTCATATCATCAAACAAAATATGAGTGTTTTGTTTGCAGCTATTAATATGTTGTAGACATCTTTTTGTTCCCTTGAACTGAAGTAAATAAAAGTTAGGCTAGCACACCCATTGTTAAGTACCAAGAAAGCGTTTTAAAGTATAGCTGGCCTGGAAACAATATAAATTACATACAAAATGTGATTATAAAAACTTCAAAGAAAAATGAAATAAAATCATAGCTATTACATGAGATTTTCTATCCACAAGAGAACTGACTCTATACAAAACAGTTTATTTTTTATATCAAAGCATTTCAATTGCAACTTACTGTAATAGATCGCTTCTGTGACTGTATTTGTGATGGCGGAAATCTCAAAGAACACACTGTACCACTGCTGTAGCTCATGAAGAAGCAAATGCAGTGTAGTGTATCATGACAGACTGAAATGGAATTCCAGCCATGTGAAGGTAAATTTTCCAGCTGTGCTAGCACAGATTGGAATAACTCACTCATGACTGCTGCAGAATAAAGTGTCAGTCCATATCTCAAACTGTAGCTATCAACCACTTTGTATCATTGTCTGTAACAGATAGAGAAAGATTCTAGAGTAACAAGGTGAGATTAATACATTTCTAGGAAGAAAATTACGGTTTTATAATATATTTTGTAATGTTCATTTTTTCTTTCAAGAGATTTTGCATTGGCTTCTGAATATTTATTACTTTTGTTTTTTAAATGAACTTAGCACTTCTTGTATGTTACTCATTGATATTTTTTTTCTTAGAGAGGAAATTCTTTTTTTTTTCTTGTGCTGTTTCATAAATGACAGACATACAAGTGAAGACTGTGCTACTACCATGACCAATTAACAAAGGTAGTGAGGCCCATACGAAAGTTAATACTGGGAAAATAAGTAGATCAAGAACATTAATATGGGAGGATGCCACAGGATGAGTGTAGGGAGGAGTGACAATTTCAGAGTACACTCTTACAAAATGTCAGCCACTAAAATAAAATGTATTATGTTTTCACTTTGAAAAACAAAAGGTGAATTTTGTGGAAGAGAACTTGTAGAAACAACAACATTGATTTAAACTCAGAACGCTTTTTTCTTATTCACTAGTCTCTCAGCTCATATTTCTGTGATGAAGTTTAACCAGACCTTCAGCTGCTTGGCTTGTTATTACAGGGTGGGCTTCCTATCTAATACGAGATTAGAGCAGTTTGAATCCAAGATCAGACAAATACTAGTCTTTGAACTGAAAGATGTACAGAAATATCAACAGACTTCAGATAATGCTTCCCCTTTTCCCATATTCCTGGATTTATGATATGTTACAATGTAAAGAGTATGAGATATTATCTTCTGAAATAAAATCAAGCATAAATACAAATGAACTGAAGAGAGACAGGATGAAGAACATCAAAAATGTGCAGCTTACAACAACAGAAGTAGGAGCTGTATTAGGGCACACACCCTATTATTTTTTGCAAGAGTATCAACAGAAATACTTTTCAGAAGAAACAGTTCAATTTCCTCAGCTGTATCAGTGCAAACTCCTTCCTGACTTAGACATTCTAAGCTCAGAATGTCTTTGCATATTTCTGATTTCATGCCAGCTCAGAAAAGGCCAGCTTAATTTTAATTGGTATCTAGTCTTTACATCACTTATATCAGCTGTAAAATTCTTCCTCTCCTCTTATGCAAGAAATACATAAAAACTCAGATTGGACAGACCCTCTGTCTCACAGCTACTCCTATTTCTCTCCTTTCTATATTCACATATGTACATTTAATATAATTTACCTTATAGAGTTACACAGTATAAACATATAGTATCTCAGTTCATCAAAAATTAAAAGAACATGGCTCTCGTCCTTTTTCCAGCATGCATTTTACACTTGACCAATAATTTCTGACTTTCTTCTGGTCTCAGAGCTTCTTTCTGTCATTTAAATAGCATCAGGAAAAACAGATCACCCACTCAAAAATGTCACTCATTTCTAATCCAACAAACCTTTTTAGGTACATATAAGAGGCCACAAAATTAGTGAACACTGAACCTCTAAAAAGCTGGAATCTGAACTTATCTTTGCAATAGCACATAAAATCATTGAAATATATGTTTAAACAACATTTATTTCAGTGAAAATCTTCATTAACTGTTTGGCAAATTCACTCAACTTCTCCCAGCTGCAGGACTGGATAGAAAATGAACTCTAATTGGACTTCGAGGTAGCAAATTTGACACTCTACAGAAAAAAAGCTATCTGATAAATCTGCAGCTGGGGTTGAAGTTTGTTTTGGTTTGTTTAATTTTGATATTTCTTTCACCACAGATGTCAAAATCTTGTGAAGGTTTGAGACACATGAAAATGATTTATTCCAGACTCAACCAGCTTTTCACCAGCTGTAGAAAAATCAAACAGGGTGGAAGAGAAGTTACTCATTTTAGTTCTTCTCAATATACATTTGACTCGAGCATTTATGATAGATATTAGGGTTCATTCTCAGACTATTTATAAAATATAGAAGAAGGAAAAATAAACTATCAGAAAGAAGGTGCAAAACTACAGAACTCAAAGCAATAATATAAGAGTATGTTACAGTTCCTAGTGACTACCTCCTGTTTCACTCCTCTGTATTCCCACTTATAATCAGGAACAAAAAATGCAGAGGAAAGCAGTTCTCATAAGACTCACCACATCAATGGGTTGATGTGACTGCTGTGCAGCCATGTTAAAGTAGCCTAGCAGTCTCCTGTGAGGAAACATTAGGAAACCTGATGTTAAATTGCAGATTCCTAATGAGATGCTACAGATCAGCACCCAACATGAAAAATAATTGATTGTAGAAGAAACTACATGTCCAGGAAATTATCTGGATAAAAGTATGCATGTTTTCACACTAAGTATATAGACAATAACAAGAATTAAAAAATTCAATTTATAAAGTTCTTACATCTGACGAATTTCTAGAACTGAAATGCTTTTTTAATTTTTTTTTCCTATACAACTGATAATCATTTTTGTCCTCTGTACAATTTTTTTTTTAAGTTTTATCTTAACACTCTTGAAATGGGAATGAAGAGACCTGAGTGAAACACTAAGAATATGGGTATGCTGTAATAAGTACTGCATGCAGTGGCAAATAAAATACTTATTGCTTTTTCTTTTTCCTCTTTTTCCTCAAACATTTTGAATGTGTTTCATAGAACTCCCACAATGATACTATAATATCTTATACTGAAACAACTTATTTGGTGCACTATACTGAATATATTTAATACTCTGGAGATAGTTACTTTTCATCTGGCCTTAGTTTGGGCCTCCCCCATGGAAGATACTGACATAGTGGAATGACCAAAGGGTTGAAACACATGGCTTGTAAAAGAAGTTGAGGTAATTGGTTTTATTCATCCTAATCAAGAAATGTGTCAACGGTTTTCCGTGATGATTGGTGTGGGGGACCCGCAGACCCACGCCCCAGGAAAGGAGAAGGGGGAAAGGGAGAAGGAAAAAGGGAGATGGGCCTAGAAACAAAACAGCGGCAACGATCTGAGGAGGAAAGCTAATTTACTAAATAAGATATCAAAAAGCAAAATAACAAAATATAATACAATATAATTGGAATTGAAGCTAATAAATCAAATAAAATGAGCAAGAGAGTGTCCGATAAACCGAAGGCCTTACGCTAACGCTGAAGGTGATACGGCAGCGATCACCCACTGCTGAGTCGATCCCGAAGGAAAGAGCCTGTCCCGTGACCGCAGACAGTTCTTATCTTTTGCCTCTGAGAGGAAATAACGTAAAAAGACAAAATATCGCAAAGTCCTCTGGGGAATGTAGTTCTTCTCTTCTGTGACAGGTATACCCATAACTATCAATGATCCACAGAGCTGGAGTATCAACTCTTTAACTCTTAATGCACTACATGATGTTATGATGTGGAATGCCAATGCCAAAAATCATAAAACCATGACAAATGATAAAAGGAGATCTGATTAATGTCTACAGGTGTCTATCTAATATGAAAATATTGAGAACATGGAGACAGAAGGTTCACTGTGATCTGAAAAGAGACAATGAGCAGAAGCTTCAAAAGAAAAAAAATTCAGGCAACTCTCAGAGAGATTTTTAGAGAGAGAAGCTGTGTAATCTCCATCCTTGGAAAACAGTTCTGGACACAGCCCTGGGAAAATTCATCTAATGGCCCTGCTCAGAACAATGGATTGAACTAAATGACTCTCACCCCTTCCACCTGTACTGTATTAAGAATAAATGAATTGAGCAATAATAATAATGTGTTAAGCTATTCTGCAGTTCTGGGAGAATATCCATAACTTTGTGTATTCATTTGACCATACTATGGATTCAAAAGAAATGGAGATAAGATTATTTATTTAAAGTTGACCAAACTCAGTTTATCAGTGCACTAGTTCTGCTAAAGGGAAAGTACAGAGAGAAGCATATAGACAGGTAATTTACATCTAATTAGTTGATTATTGTTGTTGATTATTAGTTGAATATTATTTATTTCAGTTACTACCTTTCTGGTATGAAATAATCTGTAGTCTGGCTTGCAATTAGTAGCATGCATTATACAGCAGGTATCTATCCTCAGTTTAACCTCCGTATGTCTTTCTAAATCACTGGAGACTTTTGGATCAGTGTGGAGTTGATGCAAGGTTGCATTCATTTCTGTTTAAGCATGCTGTCACTTGAGCACAATATCAACCTTCACTGTCATGTGCTGGACTGGTTCTCACATTTTCTTAATGGCTCAGCCTCCCTGCTGTCATGTCATAACAATGCTTATGTAGGTAAATAATGAAGATAACATACATTAGTAACACCAGAGCCTTCCATGATGGTTAGACAGGAGAACACTATTATTACTGTTACTGCATTTGTTACTTCAGATGAAAGAATAGCTGGTGTTTTAATGGCCCTTAAAAAACATGGTGGAGGAAGTAATTTCTGTAAAATAATCTGACTTTTCTGTGTTCTTCCTTTCCCCCCCCCCCCCTTTTTTTTTTCCCTGATGTTTGGAATTTTTTCCTGTATTAAGCTTGATTGAACAATCAACATTCTGATAAATCCCTGTTTCTCTCTTTTCCTTCTCATTTTATTACAACCCATAAATAGAGACAAGCCAGGAAGGGAAGATAAGTATATATCTATAATTATAACAGTATAAAAACAACTCTTGAAACATATTAATCACTGACTAATCTTCCATACTAATTTATGCCACTTGTCTAACAGCAGCACTTTCCTTCTCTGATCTTTCCTATTCTGATTCTACAACTTCATGATCACATTCCTGACTAGCTGATGCAGCAAACTGGACTACAACTTCCTGATTCCCAATATAGGACAACTGTTAGCTTTATGCTTAATCAGAAAAATAAACATTTTCATTTAGGAAGGGGAAGGAGAGGAGAATTTTTCCTAAATGTAGTAATAAAAACAAAATGAAATTGTTGTATTATTATATTCTATGAAAAATTAGAAAGAGATAAAAGATAAATGTGATGGGAGATGAAAAGAGAAACAGTCTTGGGTGTGATTATCACTTTCAACACAACTAAGAACTTAGAAGATAAAATCCTTGAATCTCTATCCAGTTTTACTTCTGGCAGATGTATGGATTCTCTAGTTAAGTAAAATTTGGTGGGTTCCCTTCAGAAGGAGATAAGAAATAAATAAGTGCTGACTATCTCCTGCTCCTGTTGAACCTATGAGTTTAGGTAAATGAATTAAGCTTTTTAGGTGAATACCAGCTGTCAGTAGAAGATGAAAGTCTCTGTTATAGCTGGATCTTAGCTTTTCAGTTATCTGTCTTGTTTCTTATTGTCAGTGGTTTATGGGCTGGTTCAACCCAGTTCTGTCATGACTGGGGTGAACCCATGCCCCAAGGAAGGGGAAGGGGGAAAGGGAAAAGGGAAAAAGGGAAAAGGGAGACGGGGCTAACAAAAAAACCAGCGGCAACAATCTGAGAAGAAAAGCTAATTAACTAAATAAGATATCAGAATGCAAAATAACACAATATAATACCTTATAATCGGAATTGAAACAAAAAAATCAAACAAAATGACCAAGAGACAGTGTCCAATAAACCGAAGGCCTTACACTAAATGCTGAAGGCAAGATGGCTAGAGAGCACCTACTACTGGGTTGATCCTAAAGGGAAGAGGCTGTGTCTCGTGACACACAGAACAGTTTTTATCTTTCCCTCTGAGTGGAAAATGGAAAAAAGCAAAGTAATGCAAACTCCTCTGGGGTACATAGGTCTTCTTCTGTTCTGAGACAGGTATACCCAGAGCTATTGATGATCCACAGAGCTGCAGCACCAACTCTTTAACTCCCAATGCATTACATGATGTTATGATGTGGAATACTAATACCAAAAATCATAAAACCATGACACTTATTTTGCAATTGGGGAAACACTAATCCTATGTAGTTTCCACTTGGTAGCATCAGAAACAAAAGCAAAAATTGTGTGATCCACTGTTGCCCCTGATGGCCTGTAAGTCAAAAGGATTTGACCATTCTCCACTGCTTCTTGTTTTATTGTTCATTTATGTTGGTTTTCACAGCTTTGTATTTCTTGGTGATGATGTGAAATGTGAAAATGCTGTTGTTACTTTTTATTTTCTAAGGAAAAATAGATTAAATCCCCAGATTCTTTGGGAGGTTAGGGAGGTGGGGCGGGGGACAGCGGGTTAAGAACGGGAACAAGTGTGTGTTTTTTTTTCTAATCTTTTCCACAAAATAAACTCAAAACCAAAGAGCAATAACAACAAAAACTTAGAAAAATTACAATTAAAATAGCTAACGTATAATAAACATAACATGTTCAACTTGCTAGTACTGAGTACTGTAAATACATTAGACTATTGAAATGTGCTGCTGTACCGTATTTATTTCAAAGTAAAATATTGCCCTCAGTATACATAATTTCTGCTTTTTTGTGTGGATTATTATTTTTTAATAAATAGTTTGTGCTACCATGTTAGTTCCATGTTAAAAGTAGTTCATTAAACAATTCTAGCTGCATGACAGCAATTGGGACTATTGTTCTGTCTCACATATTTTAGGAAAACTATTTAAAGATCAGATTTTATCATTGCATAGTATTTTCTTTCTGGATGTTATGGTTTTGTGATTCTTGTTGTGTTGTTGATATTCTACGTCATGACATCATGTAGTATATTGGGAGTTGAAGAGTTAATGCTCCAGCTCTGTGGATATTCAATAGTTACGAACATGCCTGTCTCAGAAGAGAAGAAGAACTACATTCCCCAGAGGACTGTGCGATGCTTTGTATTTTTACGTGTTTCTGCCCAGAGGGAAAGATAAAAACTGTCTGTGGTCACGGGACTGTCTCTCTTCCCTTCAGGATCGAGCTCAGCAGTGGGTGATTGTTGCAGCTGTCCACCTTCAGCGTTAGTGTAAGGCCTTCAGTTTATTGGACACTCTCTCTTGCTCAATTTATTTATTAGCCTCAATTCCAATTATATTGTATTATATTGTGTTATTTTGCTTTCTGATATCTTATTTAGTAAAGTAGCTTTCCTCCTCAGATCGTTGATCGTTTTGTTCCTAGGCCTATCTCCCTTCTCCCTTTTTCCCTTTCGCCCTTCCCCTTCCCTGGGGTGTGGGCCTGTTGGTCCCCTGTCTCAATTGTCACGGTACCGGGTCAAACCGTCCCGCAAACCGGTGACAATGGAAGATCAAGTATTACTTGTTACTTCCAAGGAAGAAAAAAAAAGAGTTTATCAAATTATTTGCTAGCATTCAATGAGTTAAATATATTTCAGTACACATTTTAGACAGTTGGTGGATGTTGAAATTTCATTCAGAGAAGTAGCGTGAATTTTTGACTCAGAAATGAAAAATATCTTGGTAGTCAGCTGTACAAAGTTAATAGACCAAATTATAGCCTCATTTAAGTTATTATAAATCCAAAGACACTGCTAGTAAATTTAAATTTAGACTAAGCTTAATGACAGGAAAATTTGAGTAATACAGCAAGGGGAGATGCAGTTCACATGTTAATCAACGGAGCAGGAATATTCTGATTGTTGCTGGCTTCATGAAGAATCTGATATATATAAAAGACACAAGATCCATCAAAACAAAATCCAAATTATGTGCACACCTCCAACTACTGAAACCTTGCCTCAGTCTTATGAATTGTGAAATCTGCTCTGGGTGTGATTCGTGGAAGACCCCTCTTTATCATATAGAATTCCTACATTGCACTAACTATGTCAATATTGTCTATCAATCATAATTTAGACATTGCAGTACAAGTTTATGATACTTCAAATTGAGAACTCTGTTTTTTTCCACTAGCTTTATTCACACATATTCCAGAATTTTAATGGTGGTGGATGAACTGCTAATGAGTGCTTTGAGTGAGGTCAGTGTAGAGTCAAAAGGCAGATATTATTGCTGTGAAATAATGAAGTCAGCAGCCACAGAATGGAGATCAGTCCAATTTTAGAACCTTTCCCTGATCCTGATATTTTGATTGCCCTGCCAGAAACTCAGTGTGTGGATTTGTATATATGATACAATTAATAAACCATAAATGGCCCCCGGAAGTTGAGAATAAAAATAACTTTCATTCCAAATGACTCCACCAATTTAGAGGGAAAATTTTCACCAGAAGTTAAAGAACCAAAGGATTCTTATAAGAATAATCCTGCTAAACATGATGGAAATGAAAAAATAGCACATTTCCACTGCATTGGGAAGATATAAAGAAATACAAGTTAGCTTAGCTTTTGAAGCAGTTGCCTTTATCATCATTTCAGTATGAAATTTCAATGAATGATTTTGTTTTCTGTAAAATATGTAAATCATATTCCTATCTTCAAATATCCGTATCAGAAGACAGGAATATTTCTATTTGAAGAAGATATAAGCATTCATATGCACTTATATTTAAACCAAGTCAAAATATACAATGAATTATGAAAATAATTTTATTGTTACAAATAAGCTCTTGAATAATTGGTAACAAATGTTTTCAACCAGTTTTAAACACAGTATCATCATACAATTTGATAAATACATCTGAATTCTAGTAGAAGAAACAATTATGGAAGGACTACCCATGATATATCAAGAACTGAATATGCTGAATTAGTGTTTGTAACAACCAGGTTACTCTTTTTAATTTTAATGATTTTGAGTAAGCCTAGATTGTAATAATATGAACTTTCACAATATAGAACATGGGCTTGTTATCTTTAATTCTATAACACTGATGACTGATTTGGGAACTTACACTAACCCGTATTAAAATCTTGATATGGCTAGCTCAGTGATCAGCTAATTTATCTGCCTTATGTTTGTCTGGTGAATGTTCAGTTGATTATGTGCTCATGTTTTCAGTGAGTTGCTTACACCATTCTCCCTTCTACAAAATTATACCATGTTAAGAAATATTAACATTAATTCATCCGACTGAAGGGATTTGCAAACCTAGTTACAGCTTCCCCCCATCACAGGCAAGACATGACCCTACCTTTCTATCTAAACTCTAACTTCTCTAACTTATACAGTTTCTTTTAATGATGTATTTCTCTCAACATATCTCACTGTAGTGATAATGGAATAAAAATTCTGAGTTTACTTTGAGAGCAACAGAGCACTGAAACAAGTTGCCTGGAGATCTTGTGGCTCTCTGTCTCTGGAGATATCCCAAACCTGCCTGCAACCTACTGTAGGGAATCTGCTTTACCAGAAGGACTAGATTATCTGCATAGGTTCCTTCCAAACCCTATGATTCTGTGATTCCTATGCTTCATATCTCATGACACTAAATACACTGAACAATTTTTTTTTAATTTTCTCTTTTGAACACTTTCTTTATGGGAAATAGAAAGCATGAAAATAAACTGTGCAACAGTTTTATGAGACATGTATATTCATAGCCAAACTAAGGAATGCAAGAGACTGAGACAGCAATGCAAAAACCCCATTTAAATTGTAAGGACACTGATATTTCTTCATGTGGATTTTATTAATTTTCTGTAAAGTTTTTTGTCAGTTCAACAGGCACAATACAAAAACTCATCAATCCTTTTTCTGTTCTTTTCAGTCAGGTGAGTTCAATAAACTCATTTTCAAATGGAGCAGGTGGGTGTACATACACTGTGTAAACAACACATTCTTGGCAGGGTTGTGCATTGCCATTATCTCTTCTAGACAACAGACAGAGAAGGAAACCAACTCCTGCCTCTCTTAGTGCCAGACACCTGTTCATTTTTCTTCCATTGCATCTGCTTCACCTTCTGTTGCTCTGTCAATTGGTTTTGGGCTGCGGCATAATTCTCTTCAGTGTGAAGCATTCCTAAGAGTGAGGACTTTTGGTGTGTCACAAGATTTCTCTAGGATTCTGATAAAATGTTCCCATGTTATAAGAGTGATCTTCAAGTAAGATCACCATAAGATGCCCAGGAAAAAATATCCTTGCTGACATTTTAAAAACAACACTGTTTAAACTGCAGTCGAAAAAAAAAAAAAAAAAAAAAAAAAAAAAAGGGAACTCTAAGCCATGTGAAGGACTGAAATTGCTAAAGCTAAAAAAAGAAAAAAAAACAACTTTTTTTTTTTTATTACCTTTAATAAAGCAGCTATATGTAGGTCACTCCAAAAGTAATGCCTCCTATTGATTTCCGTGGAAACTACAACAGATGCAAAGGGCAGGATAACACTGTTTGATAGAGAACATTCTCTGCTACAAAACACTATTTTTCAATATAGTCATTGCAATTAGCTCTGCATTTTCACCAGTGATGAACAAGAGCCTATATGTAAAAATCTTGTACAAGTGGAGGTGACACATTCTCACTATCACCACTGCTGAAACACACCACCAACTATTTCACTGTGCACATGCTCACTGTTTGGGCTCTATAAATGTTCAGCAAGTATCGGTGAATGTCAGTAGGTGTCATTTTTCCATGTGAAATAATTCAGTTCTACATTGTTTCTTCATACGCACTTCCATGTCAGATGCCATTCTGTCAGACCGTCCCTCTGCTGCCAGCTGTCACACAGCAACAAAATGTAACAGAATATTGGTGGGAAAGTTCATCCTCCATGGTTATACCACCAGCATCTGCCTCTGATGTCATGGGCCAACATAATCAGATAAGTGGCACACTTTCGAAACAGCCCTCATCTGTAATTTAATCAGCCCATTGGCAGAATCCTTGATCTTAGCTTATGACAATCCAAAATCTCAAATTTTCAACAGATGGTGACAACTTGTTGAAGTTATAGTGGTGCTGGTAAAAATAATTTTAATATTTCAGTTTTGTTCTTTACAAAAATATAGCTTTACATAATTAGACACTCACTTAAATTCTTAAGAAAATCATCCTTTCAAATTGGCATTTATATATGCCTTTAATGTGTTGCTTAAGTAGTTTAAACAGAATTAATTTAACATGAGTTCTACTTCATGTTTGCTGATATTTCTTAATATTTCCTGAGCTACACAAAATATTTAAGATTTTTCTTTATCAACTGATAAGTGATATATTTTCTACCCACAACCAATACACAATTGCTTCACAGTTTAAGTAAAAAAAAACAAAAAAACAAAAAAACTTTCATATAAAACAAAAATTGTCATTTGTGAGATGTCTATTATGAACAAGATTTAAGAATATCTGGTAAGTCATGAGGGTACTAGAAAATAAGAGTGGAAAGATGGGGATAGGTTTGTCTGTGCTCACTCTAACCACATTTTATGTTTGCCTCCAAGCAATTTAGTGATCTCAGTAAAACAGCTTGTAAAAAAAGGTTATGCTTGTTTAATAAGAACATCAAAAATAAGTCTGTCTACTTACTTCCCTTTTGCAATAGTACTTGATTTTCTTACTATGAAAGCTTTCATATTTCATGTGCTTTAAGCCATTTTAAAATAGTTGTTAACAAAGATTGCATCAAGTCTCTGGAGGAAAAAAATCATGCAATTTGTACTTGACAAAATGGAAATTTTTATCATGTTTGTGTTTTTCCAATGCAATGAAATAGTCTTTTAAAAGAGATCTATTTTTAATTCTCCTTTCTTGTGTGTTCTTGTGGATGTACAGCTGTTAGACTGATAACTCTTCTTTTTTTAAACTGGCTTTTGTTTGATGTTTTCGTTTTCAAAGAAAAGAAATCTTCCAGATAATATGCCTAAGTATACCCAAGCCCTCCATTGGGGAAAAAAAATAGCACCAGTAAAAAAGCAATCCTGCACAGACTAACTGGACTCACTTTGTCTTGTGGTATGTGGACTCCAGATGCTGTTGCATCTGCAAGTACTCACTCTTGTTAGCAGAAGCCACTGCATCATCAATTGAAGTTGACATTGAGTATCATAATCAAAGACACATCATTCACTGCATTCTTTCCCTTCATCCTTCTGTTTTTTTTTGTTTTTTTTTGTTTTTTTTTGTTTTTTTGTTTTTTTGTTTTTTGTTGTTGTTGTTTTTTTCCTGTTTTCTCAAAACATGTTTACACCACAGCCTATGCAGTCAAGAAGAGGGAAAAGTTTACTGCTGGTTTTGAGGTCCCAAATACAGTACCTAGGGTAGTTATACATAGAGCAGGGTGTGGAACAGTATAACAATAACATAATTTTTGGTCTTAGCCTTGAACTCAGGAGAGGCCACAAGATGAGAGCTGTGTCAGTGGAAGTAGATTTTAGTACCTATTCTGCTGACAGCTCATGGATGTGATAGAAAGCACAGTGAACAAGAGATGCACAGGGCACTCTTTTAAGGACTACATTCATGCTCTGAACTAGAACGCTAACACAGATGTAACTGGAAGCTCTACAAGCATTGTTAGCATGGAATGAAGCCCATGTAACAGCCTTCACAATCAGCAGGCAATATTAGCACAGGTTCTGGCTCAATACTATGCTAATCACATCTACCTGGTCTCTGGCCAGCAAAAAGTGCAGACAGAAGTCACTTGCCTCTGCCTAAAATGTACTTAAGTATGCTTTTCTCCTTCCTACAGCACAATTATGTTTATTGCATTACTGACTGATAATTTTGCAAGAGTTTAATGTTGTCTGAAGGATGACGGTCCGATTTTACATCAGTTGTGGAAGGTTTAAATGTATTTGTTTTTCTGCAATAAAATGAAATTTGTTTAAATATCTGCTTTGAGTTTGAGAACAGGAGGTAAAATATTTCAATGTGACAGACTGAGTTAAATTGCGAATATGAATGTCAAAGGTCCCCAGCCTCCTGTATGGAAAGCCACCTTGCCAATTAGGCAGTGATATTTCTTGGACTTGATTCTTCCACATTTCATAAGCAAAACAGACAGCATTTATAAGGGTTTGCCATTTTTCAATCTCTACACTGCAAAATATAATTGAAATGTTTTTTTGTTGTTGGTGGTGTTTTTTTTTAACTTTAAATAGCAGTAAAAACCTTACTAAATTTAATGAAATCTATTCTCCATAATCCTAAACACAGATACGTACTGGACTTGAGAACAGCCCTGAGGAGAAGGATTTAAGGGTGTCAACTGATGAAAGATTCAACATGAGGTGGCAGTGTGCACTTGCAGCCCAGAAAGCCAACTGTATCCTGGGTTGCATCAACAGAAGTGTGACAAGGGAGGTGATTCTGCCCATCTACTCTGCTCTTGAGAGACTCCACCTGACGTACTGTGTACAGGTCTGGGGTTCCCAAAACAAGTTGTTGAAGCAGGTCCAGTGGGAGGGCCATGAAGATAATAAGAGGGCTGGAGTACCTTCCCCATGACAACAGGCTGAGAGAGCTGGGGCTCTTCAGCATGCTAAAGAGAAAGTTGCGAGGAGACCTTATAGCAGCCTTCCAGCACCTGAAGGGGGCATACAGGAAAGCTGGGGAGGGACATTTTACAAGGGCATGTAGTGACAGTATGAGGGGAAATGGCTTTAAACTGGAAGAGGGTAGATTTAGAGTAGATATTAGGAAGAATTTCTTTACTGTGAGGATGGTGAGATGCTGAAACAGGTTGCTCAGCAAGGCTGTGGATGCCCCCTCTGTGGAAACATTCAAGGCCAGGCTGGATGGGACTTTGAGCAATTTGGTCTAGAGGGAGGTGTTCCTGCCTATAGCAGGGGTTGGAACTAGATTATCTTAAAGGTCCTTTCCAACCCAAACCATTCTATGATTATATGAAAAACATTTGGTTTAAACAGTCCCAATCAGTTTCAAAATAATTCACCTTTAATAGGCAACATACTGTTTTAATGCACTGCCCAAAACCATCTCCAAAATGCTGAAAACTGTACTGTTCTAGCTTCATTAACTGAGAACATATGTTAGCAGCCAATTTCTTAGTAGCTCCCTTGAGTAGTCCTGCAAGTCAGATTTCACAGATAATTGCTTTAATAAAATCTATTTTAACATAAAGAACTTGATTTCAGATGTTGCCTACATTTTCTCTGTGTTCAGCTTTATGTATGTAAATGTCTGTTCAGACACTCTGTACCTTAATGGGACTGCCCTCCTGGTTAAGCACTTGCTTAAGTGCTTTACAGGGTCAAGGTCTAAAATCTGGGTATACTGGTAAAAGACTTTAAACATGATAAAATTCTGCACATGAGTAAAAGAATGAGTTATTACATACATTTTCAGAAATCATCTACCTTATTGAACTAGGATTACCTACTTATTCTGCACACCCCAAAATGGCACAGAAATGCTGTTGGGGGCACTTGACTTGGTCTTCAGAATGAGAAACGAATATTTTCTTCAGTTTATGTCAATGCCATTGGGAAGGATAATCTTAATTAAACTTCTGATGGGAGCTGGACGTAACTGAGGAAAAAATACAGGTAGTGTCCATCAGTTTTCATGGTTTAAACATGTGCCTGTAGTCTACATTTCAAACCTTACATGGTTTCTCACTCTCTGTATACTCATCCCAAGTTAATACAGCAGTCTTCTATCTATAAAAACTTAAATGAACTCTGAAGTAAGATTGTGATACACCAGCAATGTGGGAATTAATCACTGACAAACAATGACCTGTGTCTTGCTGAGTTCTAACTAGATAAATTGTGAGATGGCAAGTAAAAGATAAGTGACTATGGCTGTTCACTTGATGAATAAATAAGCTTTTAATATTTCTGTCTGCTAAAATATTTTAAAAGATGTAAACAAACAAGTTTAATATTAAAATGTGTCTATAATTGTTGTTTAATAATTTTTTAATAGATTACTATGTTTTTGTTTAGGAGCTAGGAAGTTACCTTAAAATTAAGATGAAGGTTCTCTATCAGCTCACACCATTTTGTAAGAATGAACAAAAACATGCTCTGTTTTCCTCTATATCATGGCCATTGAAGGAGCTGATAGCTTTTCTACCATAACTGGTAGTTGACAGGTAGAAGAAAATAGTTTTAATTTCTAAACCTTAGATGGAACAGATAAAACTGTAGAATGCTAGATATTCCTATGACAACATAGAAAAGATGTCTCTAGACCCTCATGTGGTGACATGATCGAGGTGGGACATGATCAGACCACTGAGCCTGAGATAAAGAAGGAGGAATTAGAACAGTTGCTCAACAGAGGAGCACATCAGCATTACAATTCACTAACCAAATGGACAAGATAAAGAGCTTGACCAAAGACAGTCCTCCTTCTTGATACAAATGAAATATTTTATAATCCTATTTTCTTCTGAAGCATTTTAAAGCTACATCTACTAACATGACCAGGTTTGTTCCTGAAGAAAGCCTTCTGTTAATTGCAAAGGCTTCATCATTAAAAGAAGTAAGTAGCTCATGTATATTATTGCTTACTTTTCTTCCCTGTTATTCAGAAACTATTGCCTTTTACTTCCTTCTACTCTTTTCTTCTCATTATGTATTTTCTCCCAGCCAAATATGGTTAAATAACCTGTTCCATGCCAAGTAACCCCTTTGGCAAGAATAATGTTGGCCTGTAATTTGTTTAAAAGTGGTGGATTGCTGAGATCCTTTCAAGAAAGCTGCATGAAAATCTCCACAAATGAGTCTATGCCATTAGCAACAAGAGCCCAAACGGAGTCATTCTAATGTCTGAATGTATATTATAGATCTCTCTCTGTAATTTAATTCTGGAACTGGGAATCTTAGGTAGCACATGAAGAGCTGAAAAATGGCCCCACCATCCCTGTGTCTCTCACTCATGCTCAGAGATAGAGGGAAATCAATGGGAGAAATGTCCCTGCATTAGTGAATATATGTGCACATTGGCATTTATAAAAACTTTAGCCCTCTGTGGGATGTAGAACTTGGCTTAGAGAAAATTAGAACAATCTGACATGGGTGCAATCTCCCATCCTGCAATACAGGTCATGATTGACAGGGCCCTTGTAAATAGAGGATTCAAGAAAGAGGAGCCTTTTAAAATTACATATAAGATGACTGAAATGACATTCAAAATGTCAGTTTAAGCAAGAATGCATTTTCTGAATTATTCACATCACTATGTGCCTTTACATCTCTGCTTCATTTCCAGCACATTCATTATAAACCTCATCCCATGGATCTTTTAAGGAAATCTGCAGAAATTGAGTACTTAATATATATAATGTATTTGCATACATAAGAACAGTCTTTCTACGATGTACTGAACTGCACAACAAATTTATGTGAATGCTGGATGGAATAATTGTAGAATACTTTATATGTAAATGTTACTGCAATTTAAAGCTTCCTGCACAAGAAGACAAAAGAGAAAATATTATTTCACATATGTGTGAAACTAATATGCAGAAGTTTCCAGTGTTTAAAATGTAGGCATCCTAAAATATGAAATTATGGCAGAAACAAATTAAATGTATAATAATAAATGAAGTTAATTACAACAAAGATGTTAGGTATTCAGTGTGAGAAATACCTAACTACTATTTATGGACTCCTCTGGGCTGACTTTTTTGTTTGTTTGTCTGCGTTAATTACAGCAAGAGCTGAAAAAAACAATTTTGATTTGTCTTAGAGGTCAGTTACCTAATTCTTACGAACCAAAAAAGTCCTGCATTTACATTTGCATAGCACTCAATGAAACAATATCAAATTTGCAGATAATATGTTATAGCTTTCATACCAGTAATGCTTCAAAAGGTAATTTTTCAGCTCAATCTGTAGGGGTTTAAAATTCTAATGTATCTCACAGAGCATGTTTTTCTTCACTTGTCCCCAGTGAACAAGCATCTCCCTAGAGGATGCAGCTTTGTAGCTATATAGATGCTAGCAATTTTGTTTGGAATAAATTATATATTAGTAGGATTATTTCTTAAAGGAATTCTTTTCACTGTAGAACCCTCAGATGAAGTAGTTGGGAGGATGTTTTTAAACTAAAATTCTTGTTTTGTGCTGGGAGCATACAGGTGAAGAAACTATGGTCTTCAATACAGCAAGGCTAAGAAGAAACCTAGTAGAGTTATTTTTTTCATGTTTTCGCCCTGCAAAATTCATGTAGCCTTCAGTTTTGTGTGCCCCAGTTGATGTGAGGCACTTCAGATTTGGATACTTTTCCATAATAAAGCTGTTTGAAGGAAAGAAAACATTTAAGTTCTGGCCACAAAAATTGAACATAACCCAAAAGAACATACTCAGAGCCAACATGTAGCCAGCTGGATGTCTCTTGGCTGGACTTCACAGTATTCAGTCTGATCCCTCAATCCCCAAGATGTAATCAGCAATGAAAGATCCTCCAGAGTTTCTTTGCTGACCTTCTATGTCACTTCTCTCTCTTATTCTTGATGTAGCTGGCACATCGTGTTGCACAGATGCCTCTACTCTGATTCCCCATAGCAGGCTGACACATGTACAGTATATGGGAAACAGAGGAGAGGCACTGAAAAAGCAATGGGCCTGACAGTTTTGGAATGAACAGCCAAAGAGCACAATTGGAGAGGTCGCTGCCATCTACATCAAGCAAATATTTTGGAAGCAAAGGCAGGGGGCAGACAAAAGCTGTCAACTTATACACAAAGACATTTGAGATTAGTAACTCATTTGCTTGCTGTTTTCAGTTTAAAAGCCCTGTATGTCAAGTTTTGACAGTACTTTTGAAAGTAGTTTACATATCACTAGTGTCTTTCAGCCTTTTTATCTTCCACACTAGAGTGAATGGAAATATCTGAACCTCATATGAAAAACAAAGACACAGAGTAAAATTATCTATGTAAGATACACAGAAAGTGAAGTGTGACTTCCCATGAAGACAATATCAGCAAACTCTCTTATGGTTGATTTGTAAAGAGTTTTCACTTTAGCATGTGCCTTTCGAGCAAGATCAAGGTTTCTGTCTGGTGCTAAATCTGATCACTGACAACGGATGTAAAATCAACTGAATATCTTATCTCCAGCAGCTGGAAAAAGATCATTTTTTACTTATTACTATTCCAAGATTTATGAATAGAGTCCTATTTCATGATAAATGTGTCTAATTAATTGCCTAATTAAAGCTCAACTATCTTATTGCAACATTTAGATTAATATATTAATAATAACTAAAGAAGATTAGTATAGTTATTGGTTTTACTGTTTTTTTCTTTTGCTGTACTGCACACATTCATCCTGAGATTTCTAAAGACTACTTTATTGATTAGTACATAGGTCACTCCAAAAGTAATGCCAGCTATTTATTTCCATAGAAACTCCAACATGTGCAAAGAGCACAGTAACACCATTTCATAAAGTACTCAGCTACAAAATACTATTTTTTATACTGTTGTCACTGCTGAAATGTACCACCCACCAACTCAGTGTGCTCACACTTACTGTTTGGTCTCCATAAATGTTTGGCGAGCATCAGTGAATATCAATGAGTGTCATTTTTTCTGCATAGAGAAATTCAGTTCTGCACCTTTACTTCATATACACTTCCACCCCAGATGCTATTCTGTCAGGTTGCCCCTCTGCTGCCACGTCTCATGACATCAACATATTGGTGGGAAGGTTCAGCCTCTACAGTCATACTACCTCTAATATTCTGAGCTAACATGAGAAAATGAGAAACATTACTTCTGGAGCAGGCTTCATATTTTAATATCAACTTCATAATCAGTGGATTGGATTAGGATAAAAGCTCTCTTGTGACATGCACTATGAACATTCATGAAAGCATGTATTTTTTCACTGTATAGAGATAATTAAGAAGAAGTAATAATAAATTTCATAAAAAATCATAATTATTTTTATTTTTCTTCATATAATTATGTTCGTCAGCTCAAAATTTTTGTATTAAAATTTCACTTGATTCTTCTAGAAAACATTTATGAACTGGTGGTTTATTTATTTATTTGAATATGTGGTTTTTCAGGGTTGAATCATCACCTTTTAGAGTAACTTCAGAGATTTTGTTTTATATTACATGGCATTTATCCAGTTGCAATTTTCTAAGTTAAACTCAGTTCTCAAAAAAAACAGAAAAACAATCAAACAAAAAAAACCCAACAACACACTTGATGCATTGTATTATTCCTAGAAGCAGCCTCTTAGTAAGTGTAGACATGCTGCAAATCAGCAATTCACATCTTTTTTTCCAGTTATATCAGACAAGAGTGCCAATGTTACACTTTGGTGTAGGTGAATGGAGGGAATGCTAGAAAGGTTAGCTCATGCATTTTCTGCTAGCATTCATCTACGGAAGAAATTCTGAAAAACATACATATTAACCAGTCCCAAACTCATCTGCTTCTCATAATCCCTGCTGTGAGTCAAGGATTGATCAGTGAGCAGTGCTAGGAAAAGGAGAATAATCAGAAGTAACTGGCAAACTACTGCTGTGGAAGTCCTGTCATGACAATAGACAGTAATAAAAAATGAGTGCTTGGGAAAAGTTTGATCAGAATTGAAATTAGCAGATTGAAATTCAATAGAAAGTGGTCTAACAAAAGGAAGCTCTGGAACTTAAATAGTTGGCATTGTGCAACTCTGTATGCTTAATGGAACATCAAAAAAGAAGGAAAATACAATCTAAAAAGTAAGAACAAGAAAAATAGTATTGATTATTTCACCCTATATCTGACATAAAATGAACATTTAGGCCAAGTGCTAAGTGAAAAGCGTTTTGGAACTCTGACAAGGAAATTGCTGCCTGTTTAAATGTAATCTAGTCAGGATGTGGATCTTCCTAAATAAACAGGAATAATTTACCTGAAGATCTATTACAATTTTTACCAAAATGGCCTACATGCTATCTTCCTATGACAAGAAGACATAAGAGGGCTTAAAGTTACCTTTGTGTTCAGTCATAGTTTTAGGCTATCTCCCATTGAATTACATTACAAATTGCCATCATTTGACGTAAAAACAGTTTGAGTTGCAACATATCATCACATTTCTTTGCACATTTCCTTCTCAGTAAAAGATTATATTGTTGTTCATTCTTTATTTCATTAAAGTATCCAAAAATATCCTAAACTGTGTTTCTTCTAGGTCATTAAAAAAATGTATCAGCTAGGTGGTGATGTTAATTGAAATTGATGGTCAAAATCTGTGAAATTTCTGTCTATTCCATCTCATTGTTGATTAAGTTAGAAATTGTATGATATTTGCCCAAGCCAAACAGATTTGCTTGGTGCTCTTAAAAGTGACTCATGACTGTTCTGATTTTCTTGCCTTCTTATTTCCTCGTAGGTGGTTGGTTTCCAAAAATTTTTGGACAACCTGACTGGATTTTTTCCCCACATAGAGAAATACTGACTAGTACATTTTTTCCAGATCAACGTAATTTTTTCATTTAGATTTTTTTATTTTATTTATTTTGGAAATGTTTTTTCTATACCAGCGAGTTCCCTGGTATAACTAACTGATTTTGTTTAAACAGTTTCATCTTTTACTTCTTGATATTTTCCCCCGGTTCATCTTCTCCATGCAACTCACTATATAAAAAACTGTTTCTTATTCTCCTCAGCTGTCTGTTGCTCAAACTGAAGATGATAGGTCAATTTAACCTCTCCTCTGATAGAGATTAAATCAATCCCATAATCAATCCCTACACTTCATTATCTTTGTTGTCTTTCCTTTCACCTTTTTTAGTTCTACTCCCTTTTTGAACTTTTCACCTGCACAGATGTTTGAACTCTTTATGCTATAGTTATGCTTTCAGTTTTTCCTGTTAATCTCTATCGTATTGTTATTTTTTTAATTACTGGTGAGCACTGAAATAAAGTGTTAAGGAAATCAGTTTGAATAAATACAAGATATCTTTTTGGTATATAAAAGTCAGTAACTAGGAACACTGCACTCTGTAAACAGAAATTGTTCTTCTTCCACGCACAATGTTTTGAACAAACTTACATTGATTGTTTATGCAATTTTATTGCTTAACATTATTCCCAGAAGAATTTTTAGTAAGTTAAAGCTTCTGCTAATATTTTAAGTGATTGAAAGCCAATTGAAAGGAAGGGAGAGGCAGAAATTTTATTACCTGGGCAGAGTTCTTGAATTGTGATGCAAAGTAGAAGCCATTAAATATATCTAGACCAATAAAACACACGGATTTAAAGATCTTTTTTAGGAAAGGCTGCAATACAGTAAAGCTTCTGTGGCATCACTGAAAGTTAAGAGCAAAATGCAAGTCATCACATAACAGACAAGGGGAAATGGCAACAAACTGAATCATAGAAAGTTCTGCACAAATATGAGTGGGAACTTCTTCACAGTAAGGGTGATGGAGCACTGGCACAGACTGCCCAGAGAGGTTGTGGAGTCTCCTCTGGAGACGTTCAAGTTCCACCTGGATGCCTACCTGTGGAACCTGGTCTAGGGAGCCTGCTTTGGCTGGGGTGTTGAACTAGATGATCTGTAGAGGTCTATTCCAACCCCTACAGTTCTGAGATTCTGAACAGTTACCTCAAGTCTATGCTGCTGAGTTTATTTACAAAATCAGACAGAATATATATTTATACATATAATATCTATATGTATACATATATTCTTTATGAACAATTCATAAACATCTCAGTCTTCAAAGCCAATCTCAGTCTTTGACTGAGAGAGACAAATCACCAGTATTTCTTGCCTCATTTGTGATTTTTACTTCAGTTCAAGTTACACACATCCACAGATTCACTGTCTATAGTGACAGAAGAAGATAGGCAGGTCTGTGGAAACCCCAGACATAATGTATCTAATAAGTAGTTTATTTTCTAAAAGCCAACAACATGATATTTAATGACTTTCTTCACATCTTTCTCCTGTTTTTTTCTTTTCTGTGTGTATGTGTGCGCTCTTTAACCACAGATCTAACACAGATCAAATCTGTCATTCATTTTTCAGACTTCATAGTAAGTCAGTCACATTTAGTGCTCAGTTTCTGGCTCTGAAACATAGATGAAAGACTGAAATAAGATGCAGAAGCTATAACATTTCTGCTTAGTCCTGTCCAAAAAAATAAATTATAAAATATTAAAAAATAGAGAGACTATGCTTCCAAAATTTGCCACATGCTTCTATATTTCTGTATAAGTATTTTGAAAAAAATATTTTTCATACTGAAAAATTTAAATGTCTTACAAAAAAAAAAGAAAAAGAAAAAAGAATGCACTCAGAAGACAAATAAATCAACAAAATAGCAACAAAATAGGCTTTTAAAATTATATAAATATAATACATACAGAAATGCAGCAACAATCCACTCAGTGTCCTCCAGTTTTTCCAGAGAATCGTGGAATCATATAATCATAGATTGGCTTGGGTTGGAAAGAGATCTCAAGGATGATCAAGTTCCAGCCCTGCTGCCACAGGAAGACCTGCCAGTTACCAGATAAAGTTATAGATCAATTTGCACGGGGTCTCATTCAGTCTGTCCTTAAACACATCCGGGGATGGGGCGTCTACATCTCTGGGCAACCTGTTCCAACACCTCACCACCCAATAACATCTACTGTAATCACTGGAACTGTAAATGGTTGAGTCAGACCATTATTTTCTAATATAATAGTCAAATATTAAATCATGATCACACTCTGTGAAGTTGAGATGCTGACTCAACTCTTTCCACAGTGCTCTACTTGTGGGAATCAGAATCTACATGCTGGTAGATTCACTAAGGCTACAAGTGCTCTATTGGCAGCATTACCAAAAAGTGATGGAAAAAAAACATAATATTGGCAAAGTTAGGCTAAGACTGCAGTATATTTTTAAATACTCAAGGACTACACACTGAACTACTGTGAGAAACATCTGTAACCCTTACACTGATTATTTTCAAATAAAGGAACAATATAAAAATGCAATTTTTTCATTTTCTTTCCAAACAATTTGTTCTTTATTGTTCCAGCTTTTACACTGTAGCTCTGTCAGATCTTTCCATAGTTTCTGAGTCTCATAAGAGTTTCTTAATTCTCAGCTAATCTTGCCTACATGTCTACCAGGTGCTGTAGCCTCATTTATCTTCTTTCTGTCTGAAGCAGTGCAACCAGAAACTGTCACACCCACCAATAAATCTAGCCATAATTATGTTAGAAAAAAAAAAAAACCTGGAACACAACTCCTTACTTAGAAATAGTCTTGGTCTATTCATTTTCTTTCTTCATTCTTTCCTCCTCCTCTTTCCACTATCTTTTTTCCCTTTGGAAAACATTACTGTCAAGATTCTCCAGAAAATAGTATGAAGATGAGCAACGTGTCATTTCTCCCTCAAAGCCCACAGATCTCTCAAAAGGTTTGCAATGAAGTTTAAACCTACTTATGCATGTGATTAGAAATTAGAGATTAATAAGGATTGACATGAACATTTCACAAAGAATCTGTAATTACAGCTGTGAAAATGAACAGAGAAAAAAATACAAAAGAACTATAATGCCATTTGGACCATTTTTTTAATGAATGTTTCCAATTTCATTTTCCAGGGCTAATCAGAAAAGTATTCTGCTGGAAACAAACCAAACAGTGGCAAATATGCAGGAATTGAAATATAATATTTGCAATTTTAGAATCACATTCTCCATTCTGATTCTGTGCATTATTTTTTTCTTTTGTATATAATTTGGGTCAAAAGAAGATGTTATTAAATGTGAAAAGGCCCAAATGCATGAATAATAGCTATTTAATCAATGCAATTCATTATTTGAAGAGAGGAAGAAGAAATCTTGATAAATCTGTGATACAAATACAGAGGACAACATTATATGTACATGTAACAAATAAATCATTTTTTATTTCTGAATATATCTTCATATTCATTGTTCTGCACAAGACTTTCATCAGACTTCAATTCAGCTGTGGTTGTTAGACCTCAAACATTTATCACATAATATCCAAGCAGTAAATGTCAATGTGAATACAAGTAGTCCTTCACATCCCTAAACACAATCTATCAATTGACTGCAAGAATAGGATGTCAGTGAGAATTAGCATGGTAAACAGCATTTTTTCTTTACCCCACTGATTTCAAAGTGAATTACAAAAGTAGATGGAAGAAGAAATTAGTCTAGTCTAAATCTAGTATAAATTCACCTGAAGAAAATATTATACAGGGTTGACCATAAACATTCAGTGACTTTTCAGGAAGAATTGGCAAATATTTTTATTTATTTATTTTAATTCAGTCCTGGCTATTTTTTCTTAGAAGAATCTCAGTTCACTCATTTAATTATTTATTTATTTTCTGAAATTAGCAGATGTCAGAAGAAGCTAGTTTGATTCAAATGACTTTCAAGGTGAACCCCAAACATAACAGAGCTCCTGGAAGCTGAGTTTATTCAGTTCTTATACTCAATGCATTCATTTTCAAAGTGACTTACCATTTTGTACCCTCTAAGAAAATGACTTTGGTTAACAATCTCTGCAATTTACTTATCTTAGTCTTTTGACGTTTGCTTTTGTGTGTGGCTAAAACTGTGAATTTAGAGAAGAATTGACGTTAGTTCCAAAACCTTGTTTTTCTCCACAGGATGTCTAGGACAAGGGTCTCATGTTCAAACTGGATAAAAGCACTGTGATTTAAGTAATGGGCAGTACATTTCTTTTACTGGAAAATACTTTGGGTGCCTATTGCCTTGGGAAACAAGCAGACAATACTGCTGTGAAGAAAAATATGTTTTGTGCATCCTTTTTTCTTTCTCAAGGCTACTAGAGAGATGAAGCTTTTCACAAATGATGTGCATCAGTCTTAGCAAGAGTTGTAAGATTTTATTGTAAACCTTTGTTACTTGAGATGTGAAACACAAGAGTTAACAATCAAGTTTTATGTTAATACCTCAAAACAATGCTAGAATTGTAAGCAGAGAGACTTAAATAATAAATAATAAAGTGAAAAGATCTTTTAACAGATTGGTGCTAGAAATTATAGCAGATACATTTGTTAAAAAAATTAAGTGATTAGCAATTATTATTTATTTTCTTTAGTTTTCTTTTTTTAAGGTACAGAATATGCAATTGAGCTTTTGCTGGTTTCTGAATGAATTCTTTCTTCTTTTTTTATCAAGTCTATCTCCTACTTACAAACTCCCCCAGAGTGACGGAAGGCCACAATGAGTTCTTGCCAGAGCCTTCTCAACAACAAGCACATCTCCCTCAGTCTTTTGTCATAGCAGAGGAACTCCAGCCCTCTGATTGTCTTCATAGGCCTCCTCTGGACCTGTTCCAAATTCTCTACATCTTTTTTGTGCTTGGAGCTCCAGATCTGGATGCAGTAATCCAGAGGGGTGGCTCACAAGGGCAGAGTAGAGAAAAACGACCACCACCTTCTCCCTGCTGATTACCCCTCTTTTAATGCAACCCAAGATACAGTTGGCTGTCTGAGTTGCAAGAGTACACTACTTTCTCATGTCCAGATTTTCATCCACCAGAACCCCCAAGTCCTGCTGCTCTCCCAGTCTGTACATATCTCTGAGGCTGCCTGACCCAAGTGCAACAGTCTGCACTTGGCCTTGTTGAACCTCATTAGGTTCACATGGTCCCACTTTTCTAGCTTGTTTCTCTGGATGGCATCCCTTTCTTCTATTGTGTCAACAGCACCACTCACGTTGTTGAGAGTATACACAATCCCACTGCTCATGACACTGATAAATATGTTAAAGAGCACTGGTCCCAAGATCTCTCCTGGGGATCACCACTCATCACTGGCCTCTACCTGGACGTATCTCTGTTGACCACAGCCCTCTGGCTGTGACCTTCCTATCAATTATTTATCCACTGAATAGTCCACCCTTCAAAGCTGTATTTCTCCAATTTAGAGGTAAATATCTGGTGTGGGACCATGTCAAATGTCTTCCATAGGCCCAGGTAGCAGTTGTCCTTTCTTTGTCCACTGATCAAACGCTGTCACTCCATCATAGAAGCCCAATGTGTATTGGAGATACATGCATTTGACAGGTGGACCATTCAGTAAATAAGGAATTGGATGGATTCCTTAAGTGTTGCAGTCAACAGCTCAATGTCCAGGTAGAGATCAGTGTCAAGAGGTATTCCTCAGTGGTCCGTATAATGATGAGTACTATTTAGCATCTTTGCTGGTAACATGAGAAGTGGGATTGAGTGCACCCTCAATAAGTTTATGGTTGACACCAAGCTGTGTGATGTGTTCAACACTCTGGAGGTAAGGGATACCTGGCCAGCCCAAGAAGCGGGCCTGCAAGAAATACATACAGACCAACAAGGCCCAATTCAAGAGCCTGCACATGGGTCAGGGCAATTCCAAGCATGAATACAGGCTGAGTAACACATAGGAAGAGAGCAGCCATGTGGAGAAGGATATTGTGGTACTGGTGAATGAAAAGCTTGATGTGAGCTGGCATTGTGCACTTGCAGCCCAAAAACCAAATCATTTCCTTGGCTGAATTAAAAAAAATGTAGCTGGCACGTTAAAGGAGGTGATTGATTCCGTACTCATGAGATCCTACTTGCCATATTGCATTCATGTATCAGGCTCCCAGCATAACCTCTTAGAGTGGCTCCAGAGGGGGGCCATGAAGATTACAGGGACTGAAGCACTTCTCCAGTGAAGACAGAAGTTTGGAATATCTAGTCCAGAGAGAATAAGATACTGAGGAGACATTATTGCAGCCTTTCAATACTTGAAGGGAGCCTACAGGAAAGATGTGGAGAGACGTTTTATCAGGGAGGGCAATGAGGATAACAGATTTAAACAGAAAGAATAGGTGTATTTTACAAATAGCAAAAGAGAAACAATGTCTAGTAAGGGACGACTCTGCTATGTTGGCACTGAATATATTCAGAGTATAAGTGAGTTACTCAAGCTATCTGGTTTATCTATGCCTCAGTTAAACACTTGGTTGTGTAAAATAATCTACAGAGAGCTTTATAGTACTTTGTTTACTGCACTTGGCTACACTGCGTGTCCTGAGTCAAACAATATATGTAGTAGATGAAAATTTATACCTGATTTCTGTGTAAGGTTCAGCAGGTTGCTTTTTTGGTTGTAGAGGAAGAAACATCTCATTCTGAGGGAATTATTGAAAAAATAAATGCAGTCTTAAGTAGTAGGTACTGTTTGAACATTTTAGCAATAATAATTAGATGTAGCTGTATATTTATTTATCTATAAAAACTTGTGATGCACTCTTCAAATGTGAATGGCGCAGCTCATTAGTTTGTTTGCCTTGTATTTGCTCTTTCTGACAACTGCAGATGTTTTGTTATTTTTTTCTCGTGACTTATAAATTTGCAAACATAAAACCCACTCCCTTTTAGACAACTGCTTATTTTTAAGTTAGTAAATAAACTGATGTTTAGCCCTACAATTTAGCTTGTAACAACTTAAATAATTCTAAGCCATTTTCTCTTGGGATTTCTACTCTGAGTGAAGCCTGAATTAAATCAGTTGCTAATAAAATTGCCTAGGAGGAGAGGATCCAAGGATGGTGCTTTTGGGTACTTCCTCGTCAGTAGCACTGCTTAGTTTTATTTATTTTATTTTCATTTTTTATTTATTTTATTATTGTCTATGAATGTCTAAAATGACCCATCTGGTGAAGAATTTGAGTTACATGACCCAGAACTCTTTGAAGGCTCAGGCAACGTTCCTGTTAATTTGATGTGCCATTATGAGGCTTATTTAAGACAAAACAAAAATTTGTGGCTTCTGGAGTGGCTGCTGTAGGTCTAGGAAAGAGTAATTCTTTTCTATAACACTCTGTTGGGGACATTTAAATGTAATGTATACCTGTCTGTCATGGTGGTGGATTTGCTACATT
The DNA here is from genome assembly GCA_036925125.1 of Oreortyx pictus. Classification (NCBI taxonomy): domain Eukaryota; kingdom Metazoa; phylum Chordata; class Aves; order Galliformes; family Odontophoridae; genus Oreortyx; species Oreortyx pictus. The sequence continues at coordinate 25,005,495 of JAUPFR010000007.1, forward strand.
GATACATACTCACTGAAGCATAGTTTTTATTACCAGAATTTGTTAATCCCAAGCAAACAGAAACCAGCAACAGTCATAGCAAATTTCATTCATTACACATCTTTGTCTTGTCAGTGACAGTGACCTCAACTATAAACCTTTTTTCAATCTCATTTCTTCATCTCAGATTTTGCACATATTTAATACATTGTAAGAAGTTAGATTTGTCTTATTTCTGAAATTACTGCTTGTTATTTTTATGAGGTTATTTTACAGTATTACCATGTGCACTTTTGATTCTAATAAACATTGATTTTTAAAAGTAGGCATTATGCTTTAAGCTGTGTGTTGTTGGATTATCCCTAGCTACTGTATATGAACGTTTTGACACCAATTATAGACTAAGTTACTGAAAAAATGAAGGGAAAAGTAAAATCTAATTATTTCTTCAGTTAAGTTGTAACCTTTGCTGGAAAGAAATCCTTACAAATATTTGAGCTCGAGTCCACTGATCCCTGTTATCTGGGCCAGTGACTTGGACAGTTACCAGCATTCAGATGTGGAGTCAAATTCTTGACTTAGTGTTCCAGAAGTGTTAGAGTGTTAGTTGTTTTTTTTTTTTTTTTTTTTTTTTTTTTGGTTGATTGGTTTTGGTGGGGTTTTCTTTGTGTTGGTTTGTTGTTGTTTTTTTTTGTTGTGTTTTGTTTTGGTTTTTTTCACCTATGTGCTATGCAGGCATCAGTCACAAAGGGGCCCACACACAAAAGCAGAATGATTAAAAACATAAAGGATGTGGAGGTTTATTATGAGAAAATTGAATATTTCACATAAAGAAAGCCAGTGCTTGATGATATACTCAATTCTTTTGCATCTCTATTCATTCATGTGGCATAAAATTGAGAACAAAAGAGACTACTTGATTAATGACCTCTGCTAATCATTCCAGTAGAATACACAGAGACACTTCTTATTTGATTCCACTACCAAATTAAGTTTGTGTTGATCATAAATGTCACTTGCACACAAATCACACATAAATATTCAGAATGATCTATACTTTATCAGTTATAAAAGAATGCTTGGCAGCCAGAATGAGTTTAAACAAGCAATTAGTGCAAAAGTTATTAAACATTTTAAAGAAATGTGCTGCATGAAACTCAAATTAGAGGAGGCCTTGTGTCTTGAATACACAGGTACCTGAGTTGGAGGGGGATTTGCCATCTATGAAAAAAATAAAATTATGGGAACTACAGTCTAATGTGTCATAGAATTTTCTTTCCTTAATTTCTTTATATATTTCTATACTTTATTATAGACTTCTAGGAACTTCCCTTGGTAAATTCCACAAAAGCAGCTACTAAGGGTCATCTCCTTAGATTTGAATTCATATTAACTTTCTTCATGACACCTCTTTTTGTGTTGCTCTAAATTGCCAATCAGGTATTCCTACATATGATCACACAAGACCATAGAAAATGAGTTTAAAATGGTCTGGAGAAAAACTTTTTAATGGAGTAGCTATTCACTTATATACGAGGGTTGCTCTGATAGAAATGCCTCCTGTTTCACTACGTTGGCCCACAGTGTCAGAGGTCGGTGCTGGTGATATGACTGTAGAAGCTGAAACTTCCTGCCAATATTCTGTTACATTTTGTTGCCATGTGACAGATGTCAGCAGAGAGACAGTCTGACAAAATGGAGTCTGACATGGAAGTGCATATGATGCAACGGCACAGAACTGAACTCCTCCATGCAGAAAAAATGTAATCCATTGACATTCATTGATGCTTGTTGAACATTTAAGGAGATCAAACAGTGTACGTGAACACAGTGAAGTGGTGGATGGTGTGTTTCAGCAGTGGTGACAGCATCAGTGGGTCACCTGTGCTGGTGCAGATTTTTACAAGCATGGCATGCAGGCTTTTGTTCATTGTAAATATGCACAAGTGAAAGTGGTGACTGTGTTGAAAAATACTGTTTTGTAGCTCAGAATTTGCTCAATCAAATAACGTTACTGTGCTGTTTGTATCAGTTGTAGTTTCTATGGAAACAAATAGGAAACATTACTTTCAGAGTGACTTATGTATATATATATGTAACACATGTGTATTTAATTGCAAGTTTTGATATTTACATGAAAAGTACTTTCATGTAATTGCAGTGAGGCATTCTCTAAACAATGGAGGATTAGATTTTCATATTCTGATTTCCCCTGGGTAACCTCTGTTGTTTTATTTTATGTAGATTCTCCAGTAGACTTCATTAAGTCTGTTGTTACATAGTGTGTATAGTGGAGGCAAAGCCTAATGCTTCGTCTGTTATCTGTAGAAAGTAAATAAATAAATAAATAAATAAGACCATGTGTAAATTGATAGAAATCGACTCTGGAAGTGTAAAATGGAAACAAGAGTTCACTAGGTAGGACCTCAGTCCTGAGGAGTTGCAATCAGTACAGTAGTGTACATCAGAAAAAGCCTCCTATGTGACAAGGCACGCATGTCAAGAGGAATACTGAACAGATACTAAACTGTGAAATACTTCATGACTTAACTATATCAAGACTTTTTAGAAAATATTAGAAATTAATTGTTAAAGAGGAGATTGGAGAGAAAATAATGAATTACCTTTTTATAGAAAGAGGAAGGGAGAGCATGAAAAAGTGAATATGCTGTTTTGATACATTTATAGGAAAAATATAATAATTAAACTTTTGTTTATTTTAGTCATTGTGCAGTTCTAATATCAATATAAATTCGGACTGTCCATGAAAGAAATCCTGGGAATAACAAGGAGGCTACTGAAAGGTTCATTAGCTCCATCTTACACAGTAGTAATGTACATGGTTCATGGCTTGTTATGTATATTGGAAGAACATAATTGATGTTGCTCCTGTCAACAAACCTTGAAAACTCTCAATCAGGATGTGGATAATAAAAAAGTAATAACAGCACAGGCATCGTTAAAATAATATATCAAAATTTCCTTCATTTATCAGTTTAACATAATGAAATTAAATTTTAAGTAATTATCTCCCACATATACTTAGCTTAAAGACTTGAAAATGGCTTGTTTGCTTGTTAGTTAGCCTATAAAATTTTATCTCTCCCACAAATCTTGCTTCATTTTAAAATGAAACTTTCAGTGATCATTAAGCTAAAATATATCTCAAAGAATATTAACTCTGGTTCAATCTGGAATTAGTATTAAACATTTATGAATAAGAGAAGAAAAGCAAGCTTTAATGTGGCAAACTCCAGGCTTTTTTTTTTTTCATATATCTTTTTGTACAATAAAAAAATCCTTATCCACTTATAGTTGTAAAGGCACAATCCACAGAAGACTTTCTTCTACAGTGACAATACACGTTCCTCTGTAGAATGTTTTGTTTGGTTATGAATGTTTTGCCTGGATTTGAAGGCCAATAATATCATCATGAAGGCATTCTGGACTATCTCTAAACACTTTTGCATACAAAACTTTAGTTGCTAGATGAATGCAAGAATGAACAGTTAGTATGTAAAACTATCTGTGCAGACTTTTTAACCAACACTACTAATGTGAACACAAAACTGGGAGACAGTCTCAAATAATTATGAATATGTGGTAATCTTATTGTTTTTTTGTATGGAAGCCTTACATTTTACTAGAGCTGTACCTGACTTACATAACTGTGGGGAAATAAACAAATAAATGATCAAACCAATAGCTTAACAAGTAGTTTTCATTATTATATTACAGGACTTAAGTATTTTTGCTGATGAATCCACATTGTTAGTTTGAAACAATCAAATTATTTCAATTGCAGCAATATCTAGCGTTCTGATATTTTTCAGGAGTTGTACAGGGATCACAATAAAGAAATACAAAGAGATGGCTTTACTTAACTGGACACTATAAATTCTTATTACATGTAAATTCGGAGAGACTTCTACATTGAATTTCAACATAATGATTAAATTGAAAGCTCGAGCCTTGAGTGCCTTTGAAGAACACATTTCAGAGAAACGGAGAACTTTGTATCAACCCGCCACTCAGAATCTTCAGAGCCTGACAATTTTAGGCAAGGTAGATTTGATTCCACTTTTTTTTCCACTTTTTTTTTTTAGGCAGTACAAAGCCTCCTTTAGATGCATGTACATATATTTTAACAGAATAAAGAGCAAACTAAAGGCAAGAAAGATACTGGATACATAATCCAGAATTAAATAAATATGACACAGAGGAAATAATGTGCAGCATTTTCTCACTGCTTGAACTGATGTTCTCCATTGTTTTCCAATAGTTTTTGCAATTTATTTTATGGTTGTCACTTACAAAATCTTACGGAGCTAATCTAGACAGAGTTATAGCTAAGCTTTTCTTACCCTAAGGCACTTTAGTCTTTGCAGTCTCCTGCTGTTTGCTATCAATGTTCAACCTATTTTACTTTTGTAGCCTGCGAGAAGATCATCTTAGTATTCAATATTGTGCTTTTTTATTCCATCTTCAAGAGGCCTTTCACTCCACTTTATGTAGTTAGGCTGTACTGTTACCGCCACTTTCCTAGTCTCAGATCTTTTCATTTTCTATGTGGAATAGAGCATCACCCACCAGCACCACAGTAACTAATATCTGCTAATTTTTCCATATTAAACTCCTATGCACAGATTTAATAAAAATCACACAGCTACAAAAATCTCACAGTTTAAAGCTGGCACTGAAGATGAGTGAATATGAATGAAAAAGCTAAAGGTTATCTGAAAATTATATGCATTATATTCAATGACATTCTACAGGCTGATACATTTTGGTTTCCTGAATGCTCTTTTTGCTTACGTGTATCTGGTAAAGTTTACAATCAAACTGTCCCTTGGCTTTATGAGTATTGCAGAATCTATTTTTAAATTGTGTTGAACTCCTGAATTAGATTTAATATCAGTAGATTATTCATATTTTGTTGTCTAAACGGAATGAAACATGATCAGTCATGATAATTATAAATATATAATTTAGCATATTAAACATTAATAGTTTCACATATAAATGAGATCTTATAACTAAGTGCTCTGTTTGTGTACAGCACACATAAATACAATATGCTGGTCTTTATAACAAGTTAGCAATTATAACATGTAGTTGCATCACAATAACATAGGAACACAAGTAAGTTGTTTAAATAAAAGGAAATACAATGGTATCTTAAAAGCCCTGGGATAACATTCTGTAAGCAGTAAATTTCCAGTGGTGATTTCTATACAGTCTGTTAAAGAGATCAAAATTAAAGAATACGAAAATAAAAGGAGATCTGAATATACTGAGGAATGCAAGGGATATGCCTTTTTCTTATATCTGACTATTCATTTAGGTTTAGGTTGACTATAGCAATCTGTGAGAATAAGTAGCTTCAGCTCAATTTTAATATTTTAATTAAAATAGGCATACAAGCTCTAATCAAAATCCAGATTGATAAGAACTAAATGTAAAGGTAGTTAAATAAAGGATGCTTCTTTGTATTAGTCAATACAGCAGTGAGATATTTCTCTTCATCTGCACCTTCTTCTCTTGGTCTGTTAAGTGTTTCAAAGTAAAATTTTCTGCAGACCCTCCAAGAAATTAAGTTTCCAGGCTCACCTATTGACATAAATCACAAAGAAGCACTTCGAGAGACTTCATTATAATACCCAATGATTTCATTTTCATTTCCAATTGTTAAGTGAAGGACTGATATTAAGTAGATAAATGAAACATTTATTGAATAACATTGTTTTCAACCTTAGGAGAATCTGTCTTTCATGGCTAGTTGGTGCTTATGTTTTAGGATTCATAAAAGAGAATTAAAGAGGCAGATGTCACTTCTAAACCAAAATTAAATACAAAGATTTCAAACTTCAGTTCTTGCCAACTTCACATCATGTTTTTCGTAGTCTTTATTAACGAGGGTCAGACAGTGAAAAATTGACTGGACTCCAGTAAAGGTATATTAGATAAAAATTTTCTAATAATCTCAAACAACACATTTGCTCCAGGAGTATATTAGTTTGATGATGATTGCTTCAGTACTTTCAGCCCCACCCAAAGTTATCTCAGCAACTTTAACAAACAAGATTATGCAATTAGGAACTTGGTTTTAGTGGTGATTTTTTGTTGTTGTTCTTGTTTTTGTTAATTTTATTTGGTTTTGTTTTCAGAATAAAATTAGAAAATTTGAAACATTTCTGGTAAAGGTATGCTTTTATTCAATCTTTTTTTAATTTCATTTTCATGCAAAGGTTCTTATCTCAGAAGTATATGTAATATGTACATCAGAGATCTAGAATTCCAAAAAGATTTTAATTCTACGTATAAAACACCAAATGGAGGAAAATGTTTTATTCAACCCCCGTAATTCTGTGATTCTGTGATTATTTTTTAACATCCATTCAGTTTAAGGTTTGGGGGTATTAACTACTTCTTTATACGTCATTGAATAGTTATCTAATTTAAAAAAAATGGAAAAGACTTAATTTAAATAAATTGACATGAAACAGTTGTAGATAGATTTATTATTTGCTTACTTGTTTAAAATTGGCAAATTGACTTCAATTATTTTATTCCATTAGCTTTCCCTAGCCCTTTTTTTTTTTTTTTGGTAAACATTCCTCTAACATTGTTTCCATATAAATATATCTATGCTATAAATCATATAAAAAATGGAATGGCCAATCATTAAACAGAGAATTTCTTTATTCTGAAAATGTCAGAGCAGTAAACTTTAATGTTACTGAATTAATATTTCTACCCGTATGTTTCTTTCCAACAACATTCTGGTATGCTGGCAGTTACAGACTATTTTGTTTATGCTATGATCACAGACTTGCGGTGAATATGCTTCCACTAAAGTGTTACTGGCTGGATTCATTCCAAATACAGTGATTTCAGAAGAGGAGGCTCTACTGGGACCCTGCATGAGGCTGCAGCTAAGTGCCAATCCTTAGCCCACAGGGTCGGATAATGTGATTTTGATACAGATTCTGCAGGATCTGAAAGAAACTGGATGTGTGATTGACTTATTGGGTTCCTATGGTCTACTAAGGGATTCTTCATGTCTTTTCCTAAATCTTTGACGTAATTGAGCACTGAGCTGTCTTCGATCTGTAATTCTGCAGTTATATTTTGGAACTTGATTTCTAATGCTAAATGAAGTCACAAAATATGAAAAGATGGGTTAATTTCATGTTCACATTTTTGTTTTAACAAACTGAGATTTTTTTATTTATATGAACAGCAACTTGGACTACTCCTTCATGTGTTCTTGATTGCTTTAGTTTTGAAAATTTTTCAACTCCAGATAAAATGTGTTCAAAACAAGGGTGAGTCAGAGGCTCACATCTGAAAGGACACAATAATGCTAACAGCCTATCAGGAACCTAACCACATGACAGCTCAGAAAGCAAATGCAAAGCTGCCAATAGCATCTGGGGAATCAGCCAAGAAGCCAGATGCTACCAAAAAAACACATATCCTCTACTATTTGGTGTTTTGGACTCCTGTGGGTGCCATTGGAAGACAAAAGGATGTAGTGCACTTCATAGAACAATATGCTAAGTATCAAATGCCTCTACTACTGTTGAGGACAATTTCCTGATGAATAGTGATAGAGAAAATAATGAGCTACCAACATGACAAAGAACATAAAAAGGAGAAATGGTTTGCTAACTATGTTTCTTTGGAAGAAAAGGGGAACTAAACAACTCCAGGCTCCCAGTCCAGAAGGAAATAGTGATGTGATAGGTATAGCAAATAGATTGACTACATTTTCCCATGAAAACCATAGCTTAGAAGATCATTTTCTGTGCTCATAATGATTCTGCTGACAAGTTGCAGGAAAGGAACAGGTTAGGAGGAGAAAACACTCTTGACCACGATGCAGGCTTGGATATGCATGTAGTGTGAATCGTACTATGGAATTTCTATAAATCTGGGAGTAGCAATGTTGGCTGCACAACTGTTTCAAATACCAAGGCAATTTTATTATGACCTTCCAAATATAAGGTACAGTGTGCTGCTCTTCTTAATGTTATAATGTTCTTAACACACTAATTCCAACTGCTTATTAAAATTACAGGCACCGAAGGTGGAAAATTTAATATATGATTTATTTTCTCAGCTTTCATTCTGGCTGGGAAACAACAATTAAATCAAGGTTTAATTTGGCTTCTTGTGTTTATTTAATGAATGGGAAGAGAACGTTTCCTCAGCTTTGATGAGCACTGAAGCCTTTCTTGTAGGACGGAATTTTAAACAGTATATAGCTATCTACTGTTTTATAGAGATTTATGTATGCTCATATGTCTTTCAGAGCTGGAAAAGAAAAAAATAGAAAGGAAAGAAAATAGCATGAGTAAAGAAAGAACTTGAAAATTCTGGAAGGGGCATGGATTTAGTACTTCACATTGCATGATTCAACTTTAAAGACATAGCCTTGCAATTAATTGAAATTAATGTAACTAAGGCAAAGTTGGTAAGCATAGAAAAATGGAGGAAGCTGTGGAATTTTATTTAAGAAGTAAATAAATACTTGCCTAAGAGTGCAGAATCTAAAGAGCTGGTTACTGTTCAAGAATTCGTCTTAATTGCGTCTTTGAAGAAATACTGCTTTCCTGACCTGGCTGTATATATTTAGAAATCCATAGTATTTTAATATTCCCTGAGATCTCAGAAAACTGACAGTTCAGAGTTGTTAAAAAAAGTGTTTATGACCAATATGAGAATACAGTCTCTGCATGCTTTTCAGTGCTCAAAACATATTCAAATGTAAAAATCCAACAATTTAATTGCAATAACAAAGTCACTGATGTGTGTTTATCTTTCTTTTACACACAGGGATTTACTAAAAATCACCTTATGGTAAAGTAGTTCTGTGTACTAAAATCCAAACTCAATGGAGCACTGCACATAAAAGTTATTAAAATCAAATGGTTTCTTTAAACTTTAAATTCAAACTTAGAGCACCAGATAATTCAAAAGGAAATTAAGTGAAATGTTCCTCTGGGAACACTCTGCATAAAAGTTGAACGATGAACCAAAATAAGAACAATGAATTTCCTTGGAAATAATGTATTTTCAAAATATGTATATGTACATATGTGCACACATTCTAACAATAAACAAATTGTTTGATTTTTGCAAAAGATAAAAAACATCCTAAAGGCAAGTGTCTTTTATCCTCTCCTTTTTTATTAGCTTGTCTAAATTCAAAGAGAGACAGAGAACTCCTTTAAAGTTTTGGTTTTGATATTTTCTCTTTGCACAAAATATAAATGTCAAATGTTTAAGAGAACAATCATATTATCAATATATAATTTGGATATATCTTCTCTAAGGCCAAGGTCAAATGTCAGGCGAAATCATCTGGTCTCTGACAACCTTTGTAGATTCTTCACTCAATCAAAGTCACTTTGTTCATTTATATGTCATAATGATTAGTCCATATATTTTTCATATAATTTAAGATTAAATCAAATCTTCACAACATTCATTATTACTAGCTAAAAAGCAGATACTTGTTGTTCAGTAAAAACAACTGAAAACACGTAAGGAAATATGTTATTGTAAAGGATTTCAGTAGACTTCCTGGTCATTGTGGGCAGTATTCATAAGTTCATTTATTAGCTGTGAAAATCAGACTAAATACAGTTATTGATTTCAGTGAATACGACTAGACCTGTAAATAGACCCCAAAGTTTGTTGTGTGTGGCTTAGCTATCAGCTATATAGGTACTCCTTCTTCACCTGAAAGCTTGTTTTTCCAAACAGCGTCAGATGGTCTAAAGAACAATATGCCCTTCTCTACAAAGCATTTTCACTTTTGCTTCCCCAGTCTAGGTGAAACAGCATATTTTTTTGTATTTATAATGATTTTATTATTTGCTGTAAGTAGACACTTCTTAGGATGCAAGCTTCACACCAAAAGTAAAGAACATTTCTTAGCCTCACTCTTCACTGATATAATTAGATTTCCTATGTCTCTCATGTCCTTGAAACTCTAGGCAGAGTGTTGGGGTGCAAAATCACTCCCACCATAAGAACAGACCAAGTTTGAAGCCAGCTGATGAGGCTGAATACAAGTCAATGGGGCCCATAACAGGAACTGGCTGATGTGGGTTCCAAGCCACTCTATCATATTTGAAAAGTGTCTGTTATGTGATGTCCCTGCTGATTGGAAAAAGGGAAACATCACTCTGAATTTTAAGAAGGGCAGAAAGGAAGACCTGGGAAACTACAGTCTAGTGATCTTCACTTTTAAGCCTGGGAAAATTGTTGAATATATCCTGTTTTAATCTTGTATGTCAAGGCACATGCAAAATAAGACAGACAGAATGACTTCACCAAGAGTAGATTGTGCCTCGCTAATCTAAAGCCATCTATGAGGGAGTGACAGCTTCAACAGACAAAGGAAAAGCAACAGAAGTCATCTACCTAGACTTGTGCATGGCTTTTGATATGGGCCCTCAACACATCCTTATCCTTAAGTTGGAAAAATATGGATTTGAAGAGCGGACTATTCAATAGAAGAGGAACTGACTGAATGCTTACAGGGTTTTGGTCAATAAATCTGTGCCTAGGTGGAGGACAATGAAAAGTGGTGTCCACCAGGGATCTGTCTTGGAGTTAGTGCTCTTCAACATCTTTATAAATAACAGTCTGGATAAGAGGAGGTTCAGAGGAGATGTTATTGCTCTCTTTATCTTGAAGGGAGTTTGTAGTGAGCTGGGGGTCATCCTCTTCTCTCTTGCAACTTGTGATAGGACTAGAGGGAATGGCTTAAAGTTGTGCCAGGGGAGATTCAAACTGCATGTTAGGAAATAATACTTCTCCAAAAGAGTGATCAGGTGCTGGAATGGGCTGCCTGGGAGGTGATGGAGTCACCAACTATTGAGGTATTCAAGGAACATTTAGACATTGTGTTGAGGGACATGGTTTAGTGAGAACTATTGTTGATAGGTGGATGGTTGGACTGGATGATCTTGTGGGTCTTTTCCAACCTTGGTGATTCTATGATTCTATGTTTCTAGACAGTGAGTTCAATTGCACCTCAGTAAGTTGCGGATGACACTAATATAAGTAAAGGATGCCATGCAAAGGGATCTGGACAATGGGCTTCTGTGAATCCCATGAGATTCAACAAGGTCAAATGCAAGATATGTATACAGACTGGGAGAAGAACTCCACGTGAAGAGCCCTTTTGAGAATGACATGGTGATTCTGGTGGATCAAAAGATAAATGCAAGCCAGTGGTGAGGTCTGAAAGTGTCTTTATTACACCCCCCATCTGGAGTACTGCATTCAGGCTTGCAGCTCTTTGCACAACAAAGACATGGAGTTATTAGAGTGGATCCAGAGGAGGGTTACAAAGAAGGTCAGAGGGCTGGAGAACTTCCCTTATAAAGAAAGGTCGAGGGAGCTGTGCTTATTTAGCCGGAGGAAGAGAAAGCTTCAGGGAGATATTGTGGCTTCCAGTACTTGAAGGAAGATTAAAAACAGGAGGAAGACAAAATTTTTACACAGTCTGATTCTACACATATATATTTTCATTAAATATATATATATATAACAGTTCTACTTATTTTTCTCTATTAGGAAGTTCTCCTCTGTTTTCCCAAAACTGACTTTTTCCCTTTCAGGTAACTCTTAGCTATACAAAAACATTGCACAGGTAATTTTTCCAAGGAGTAAAAGTATGTGAATTTAAGGACCAATACACTGTTTCTTTAATGGAACTTGATAAATGCCAGTGTTTCTAAAGTCCTGCAAAGTACATCTAAAGCTCCCAATAAAATCAATCCTGTACGACAATTAATTGAGTAATTAGTGCTTAAGCCAGAAGTTCTACTTCTTATTAGTCATCTTGATGATCTGACTACATATGCTAAACTGATTGCTTAGGGAGGCACAAATAACATATCACAAATTTTATAGTTTTATGTAGAATGTTATGAAAAAAAAAAGTCTCATTGTCTACAACATGAAACAAGATTACTATTCCCTAAGCAATACAGTAGAAGGTACATAAAATCAAATATGTGAAATCATTGGTTCCCTAATGCCAATCTTCTCAGTAGAGATAATTCCTTTAATTAGTTCATAAATTCTCTTGCTTGTTTGCATTTGTAGCTCTCACAAAGAAATTCACTCCACTGATCTGAAGTTATATATTGGTCTAGTTTTTTTTATTTCTGTTTGAAATATAGTAAGTTGGCAGTAGATAAAGAAGGATCCAAAACTTTTACTACTGGCTTTTGCACATTAAGATCCAAAAGAGTTTCAGTAATTTACTTGTTCCTTGATAACGTCTTAATACATACTTAGTATTTGATAGGTCGTATTTGATTTCTTACCAGGAGAAGAAATTTCTATCTTTATATATTTCTTTACAAATGGTAGAGAATTCACTTAATGTGAAGGAAGGAATGGTTAAAAATTGGAAGAGTTAGTCATTTACTGTCATATACAACATGTTTATATAATGATCATATAGGAAGCCCAAACTATATCACTGTCCAAAGCAGAAGATAATGACAAAGGTACAAGTGCACCATAAAAAGAGGGAACTTGGAACATGCTGTATGTATAATTTTGATTTACAGCCATTCTCCTAACAAGTAATTACCCATCAGCTATTCTAGAGAAAGGACTAACTCTACCTTTGTATTCCATCAATTTTCTGCATTTAATTACTTTGAACACAAGAGAGATCAGTATTAATGAATACCTTGAACTTATTCTTCTTTGACTTCCTACTAACGAAAGTATGTACATCAGCTATCCAGAATTTTGAAGGCCATCCAGAACCTTGGTTATTTCCTTCTGTATTTCCCTTCTGCTGTGCTCTTATACACATATTAGAATAGCCATACTGAAAGAAGACTTATTTGAAGTCACTAAGCCTTGTTTTTCCCAACTTTTTGTAACTTATAATAATTTTGAAAATAACCCAATTCACTTTTTTATTATCAAACTATAATCAAAGTAATTGTTATTACTTTTTTTCTTTTTTTTAACATTTTTTGAATCAAAATGTTTACAGCTTAAGTTAAACTTCCATATGTCAAAACCTCTAATCAATCCATGACAAAAAAATTCTTCAGCAATCTCCTGTTATTTTGGGAATTGCAACAATTTTGTTAAACTTGACCTTTTTACCATGTTATAACATAGATATATCAAGATTGTGATCATTTAGATCATTCTAAGTAAAAAAAAAAACAAACAAACCATATTTTCATAATCTTTGTGTCATCAAGAATTGCACAATGTTTTTGGCTCATAAGGGAAAAAATGGTCGTAATATTCTCTTCTCTTGTATTCTTTCTTGTATGGATAAAATAAGTAAAATCAGAAAACAATGCTACAGATAACTAGTTTTCATATCTCTCTTCTACATAAATTCTGAAGCTTTCCTTATTAGCAAGTCAGGTTCAAAGTCAATAAAATCCTATTCAATGAAGTTCTTCAGTTTAGTGAAGATTCTTCCTTTTCTTTTTTTTTCAATTTTTATTTTTATTTTTTTCTCCCCACAATAAACAGTAAGGTATTACTATGGTAATTTATAGTAACTTACAAGTTTCTTTACATTACGATGCGTTCTAACTTGCTTCTGTCCCAAAGGGTACTCAGTTTATTTCACCATAAGATATATACAATTTCATATAGGTAGTCCTAAGAATGTCTTGGATGTTACCATGCCCTCATCACTTTCCATGATTTCATTTACTAATTTAGATAGTTGTTTTTACTTTTGTTCATTCTTGATAAATGATGGTTTTCACCAAAACTGCAGGGCTCATCATTCAAAGGCATAGCCTTTTAGAAAGATTTCATCAAAGTCAAATATCTAGTCCAGCAAATCACAAGTGTAGGCCCTTGTGATTTTTCTTCTACTTTCACTTTATTACACTGTGACACACTCAGAACAGCCTGCCCTATAGCACTAAAGGGAAAAGCACTCCTCTGGTCAGTACTATCTCACCAAGTTTGCATGGAACTATTCAGAATGACAGGTACAAGCATGGCTGTGTTTCTTAAAAAACTGTATTTTGTATTTCTCTAAATACTCTAATTCGGAAACAAAACAAAAAAAAGAAAGAAAAGAAAAGAAAAGAAAAGAAAGAAAAAAAAGAAAGAAAGAAAGAAAGAAAGAAAGAAAGAAAGAAAGAAAGAAAGAAAGAAAGAAAGAAAGAAAGAAAGAAAGAAAGAAAGAAAGAAAGAAAGAAAGAAAGAAAGAAAGAAAGAAAGAAAGAAAGAAAGAAAGAAAGAAAGAAAGAAAGAAAGAAAGAAAGAAAGAAAGAAAGAAAGAAAGAAAGAAAGAAAGAAAGAAAGAAAGAAAAAAAAAAAGGTGTGATTAATACAGTCATGTAGAACTCATGGAATGGTTTCCAACTGAAAGTGTTATTTTCATGCCATTTAAGTCGTAATATTTTGATCTTAGTTTTAATTTGGATCAAACATTTACCTTACTCAAATGTCAAAAACTAAAAAAAAAAATAAAAACCTACAAAAGAGAATGAACTTGGTCAGCTTGGATGAAAAGTTTTTCAAAGGTTGTGTTTGTTTAATTATTCTAAGTGTTTTGATTTTTTTTTACTGTTTGTTTATTTTCCAGGTAAAATAATTATTCCACATTTGTGGAACTAAATATCCATTGATTTGAACATATCTACTTTCAAATCTTTCTGATTTTTCTTTTTGAATCTTCTCTTCTACTTTTTCAATCTTCTTTATCTAAGGTAACTATCTGAACTGACACTTAAATGTCAGCTCTGCAAGATGTTGAACCTTCATTTGCTGAACATGAGGTTTCAACACAGTTGACTTTTTGGGTTTTGGTTAAGTTTTGTATTAGTATAGTGACTAAATATTCTCCAGATTTCTTTATCTATTCTTATGACTTTGCTTTTGGTAATTTCTAACCGAAATTACAATTGCTTTATAAATTTGAAGAACAAATATCCAAATTGGATCTTTTAAAAAATAACAGAATTTTAAATCATAGAATCATAGAATCATAGAATTATAGGGGTTGGAAGGGACCTCAAGAGATCATCAAGTCCAACCCACAATCATAGAATGGCTTAGGTTGGAATGGACCTTAAAGATCATACAGTTCCAGTTAATCAACGCGTTCTGGTGAAATAGATACAGATATTTTTGGGAAAAAATAGTTTTCAAGTGAAAACTACAGAGGGTTATCATCAAAGAGAGCAGCATATGGGCTCCCATGCACGTGCTGGGTGTTTGTGATGCCTCAGTGTTTGACCAGATCGCTTTAAGAAAGAGTTGCACAAAACAGTACAGCTCCAGAGCAACAGCTCTGCAGAGCCCAAAGGTTGGGAAGGACTATAAACGGCAACATAAACCAAATTGCAATAGAATCTGTCCATCTTAGAATCACAGAATCAACAAGGTTGGGAAAGACCTACAAGATCGTCCAGACTAACTGTTCACCTATCACCAGTAGTTCTCACTAAACTATGTCCCTCAACACAGCGTCTAAATTTTCTTGAATACCTCCAGGGTCGGTGACTCCATCACCTCCCAGGGCTGCCCATTCCAGCACCTGACCACTCTTTCGGAGGAGTATTTCCTAACATCCAGTCTGAATTTACCCTGGCACAACTTAAAGCCATTCCCTCTAGTTCTAATCTAGTGTCACATATTTCTTGGAATAATAATGTTTATTAAACTCCTCTGATAGAGGCTATGACATGCAGCCTGAAAGTGAGAGTAGCCCCAACACTGGCATGCCCTTTTGAAAATGAGTACAGTGCATAATCAAATAGGCTCTGGATTTCCTTTCTATACAGCGCCATCTTGAGAGCAATATATCATGTCAGTATCTTCTTGTGATGAAATATTACTCAAACACATCATCAGTCTGAACAGTGTTTCAAATGATTTATAGGTCTAGTAAATTATTAGAATGAGGCATACTGATGATGTATTATTCAAAGACAGTACCATTTGGGTAAGAATGTTTTAAGAATAACAGAAGAAAAAGCATGAAACATGAATTCATACCATGCATAAGGTGGCTGCCCTGAGATTGTGTAAGAATGTTTATTTAAAATGATGATGTGGACTCTGCTCCTCCTCTTTCATGACTCCATCTGGATGCTACTGGGTCATGAGAAATATGCATGATAAGAATACTGAGCAGAATTATGGGCAGTAGGATCCTTGCACTTATCTTTGCTAAACTTTGTGTAGACTTTTGCATCTTAAACACTAATCAGGAACAGAAGTGGGAGTATATGTGTATGTAAAAATATATGGATGGGAAAGAGTGCATGAAGAGAGTAATAATGAACTGGTTTTTGTTAATTTAAAATGTAGTTCTGGATCATTTTTTCAAACTGCAGCAAATTTAGCAGAGTAAGAAAATATCTCAATCCCGCTTACAGTTACACAAACAAGCCAAAGACTTTCAATACAGTGCACAATATAAATGTTTCTGATAAAGAATTTGGCCATATGAACTTGACAGTAGCTATGAAAGCCAGAATTAAGTGTAAGGAAATATTTATAGCCTTTTATTTCTTGCTATTGTAAATTACTTCTTAGCCTACAACATACAGACAATACAGACCTAGATCTCTTATAAAAAATACTGTAAAGAACAATGAGAAAGTCTGGTATGACTAATGCTGACATTTTAGTTATGTTTGAGATGTAGCAATTTATGGATATACAGCAATGCGCTATTAGGTGTTTCAAAAGTTCTCATACAATACAGTATATAACTAGATTAATACAGCTGAAATGTGTATTTCTGGAATGAGTGAGCCTACTTCTTCCTAAGTCTTTTATTTCAGATCACTGAAGGGCCTGAAAGTTTGCTTTCAAGTGTCTTGTCAAAGCTCTAACTATGGTCCCGTATTGTATAAAGATATTGGATAATAACAAGAGATTTGTTCAGGCACACATATCTTAAACTTTCTGGTGGCACTCAGTGTATTATTTCTGCAGAAAATACAGTAACTAAAAGCAAGAAAATGATCAAGTTCAAATGTCTGCAGTGTTAGAAACCAAGTAAGGTCCAAAATTTTAAGGAAAGGAAAATTCTAATTCATCAGAACAACAAATCCAAAATTCCCAGAAACAACCAGTTGAAGGGCTTTAATTTTACAGCACAATAAACCAAAACAAAATTTATAGTATGTTTGGGTTTTATTTATTTATTTATTTGTTTAAGTATATAGCTCAATGTTCTAGGAAGGGAAGCTGCTTTTCTAGTCTTGCTTGTATTTGGGAAACTTTAATTTTCTGGGACAAGTTTTCAACTGAGTCCAGACCTTTTAGTTTTGAATCTCCTTTCTTTTTGCTGACTTTTAGACACAAAGAATATATTAGGAAGTAGGGAATAAAAGCACAGAAATAGAGACAGGTCCCATGAAATTTATATGCAACAATTAACAGGACTTTCCTGTAATAAATAAACAATATGGAATATAAAGCGTTAGTATCATCATAACTGGTGAAATGATCATTTTGGGGGGATACATTGATATTTCTGTTAGAATATTAAGCTATTAATTGAACTTACAATAATGTATTGTATCTACATATATAACATATATTTCCTTCAGTACATAAACATATAGTATGATCACATGCAACTGGACAAAGAGTCTTGAAAAAGAATTGAGGCAGATGTACAGATAGTATCAGGTAGTGTTTACACAACTCATGCTTGAAAATCTTTTTCCAGAGGAGCAGAGGAATATCTGTAAGCATTAAGAAATGAAACAAACTGATCCTCAGTGGGAACTCAGGGCTTTTTTTGTGTGTGTGTGTTTTTTGTTTCCCCCCTCTGGTGTTTCCTTTTAGGAATTCATTAATTAGTGACACAGTATAAGCAAACCTCCTTACCCAACTATGTTAACTTTATGTAAAGTAGGCCAAATTCATATTCAAAGACCCAGAATCTTTGAGCGTTTGCTGCATAGCACTTGAATATATATTTCCATCTACAAAATCTTGGAAAGATGTATTTGCTAGGACAAAGTCATGATCATGTTGTGGTATAGGCTCTTTATAAAATGGGAAGGAGAAAAGAGAACTTAAATGTGACATATAAAAAGGAAATAAAGCTATTACGGCATGTCCAAAGGAGGATGATTATGAAAATAGTGAAGTGCCTAGAGAACAAGATGTGTGAGGAGCAGCTGAGGTCCCAGGATTTGTTCAGCCCAGAGCAGAGGTGCTGAGGGGAGGCATCATGGCAGCTGCAGCTCCTCACAGTGCTGAGCAGTGCTCTCTGTGACAATGACAGGGTCTGAGGGAATGGCATGGAGCTGTGTTAGGGGAGGGGCAGCTGGGGGTCAGGGACAGGGTCTGTACCAGGGAACAGTGGGCATGAAACAGGCTTTCCACAGAAAGTAAGTGGTCATGGCACTTTGCCTGAGGAATTCAAGAAGGATTTGGACACATCTCTCAGGAAAATGGCTTGTGTAGTCCTGTGGGCAGCCAGGAGTTGGACTAGATGATCCTTGTGAGTACCTTCCAACATGAGATATTGTACTGTGATAACTTACAGTGCTATTTGAATAACCATTGGGATGGGTAATGTATAGATTTTAAATATGTTACTATTTGAAAACGTGACCTATATTCAATTGCTAGATTTAATTACTATAAGAACAAAATGTAGTTTTCTTTTGAATCTCTGTATTTATTTCATTCACGACATTTGCAAGAGACAGAGAATTTTTATAGGAAATATTGAAAAGCAAGTTTGTTTTTCCTTCTAAACATGAAAAACAAGAGTCCTATTTTGATTTAGAGAGGAAAGTGAAATAAAGATATAATCTAATATCAATCCATAATTTTCCTAATTTTTTTGAATTTACTAGATCAAAATAATTTGTTTCTTCTATTAACAACACAACTGGAAGCACTTCCATTTCTAAAAATCTGAGTTTTATTTGCTTCTCAACTGCAGCAGCTTTCAGCACCATTACACTGATTAAGTGTCATTGTATAACTAATAATGCCTTAAAATATATTGATCCCAAACAAAGAATTTGAAGTAGCTGAGTTTATCTGGAGCTACACACATTCTGAGTTACAAAATCTGCCTGCTTAGCTGGCTCAGGAATTTTCAAAATGTGGACATGTATATATCTTTAAGTATGTTATTATTTAATCTCAGCAAAGATAATTTAAAACTTTAGTCTCACCATCTATCTTGTTCACATATATGTGACAAAATTAACAGAAACAAAAGTATTGTACTTTCACATTTAAAGCTTTTATGCCATCTGTAGATACTTATCTATAGATACTGTAGATACTATATCTATAGATAGCAAGGATGACTTCATATTGCATATGTGAACTTTCAAATGAATTTCTGAAAATATCAGTATATTTTTAATTGTTTTCATTGGATGAGATGTTGGGTTTTTGTTTTTCTGTTTTGTTTTAATGTATTAACAATGGCTGCATAAAAGGTAAAATAATTTAAATCCAGGGATATTTGGTCCTCATGTACAGCAGAGCTATAATTTAATGTCTATGATATATGTGTAAAGAGAGAAAAACAAATAGAAACAGAGAGCTATCTGTAAACTCTATTTTCTTTTTTATTTCCCTTTTTTCCCTCTATTCCCTTTGCTATGTATTTTAGATGATACTGAGCAGAAAGAAAAATAATTCTGTGAATATTCAAGATCAGGATCTTTTAATCTTTCCTAGGAAAACCGTAAGTTATCAGAGAACTTATAGAACCTCCTCTATATTCAGTGCGAACATGCAAAATAAATCAGAATCAAATGATTCTAAATGTTTACATCTTCTAAATTGATTACATCTGTGTTTTACTGACACGTTATCTACTTCACTAGAGAAGGAGGTCTAAAATTATTTACACTACTGTTAGTGGAGCTCTACTCTCAACTGCATGTTCTTGCTAGATCAGAAACATATTCGTATTAAAGCAGATCTCCAAAACAGGTCAGATAAATGCTGTAATCGTCTACGCTATTCTTTATAGAAGGATAGTTTAGGGGAAAAAAAAGTATAACAGTCAAGCTTGATGAACATGTTGGATGTCTGCATATTAACACTGGAATAATGGAGAATGTGGAGATAAAAATCCTTGTGACTTAAGAAAGCAGTTTCACCTGGCTGGATTATTGATACAGAAAATATTAACTGTTGAAGAAGATCAAGAAGGTTTAAAAATATATATATGTAAACATATTTGAGATCTGAAATGGAGTGGAGATAGAACAGCACTAAAATTCTTCAACATTTTAAAGAGAAAGTAGGTAAGAGTGTTAACAGTGAAAAAAGAGGAGTGGATTATAACCAGAAGTGAAGATCCAAAAGGGTCAGTGGAGAGGAAACTGTACTAATAAGGAATTTTAACAAGGTTGAAACGATACAGGAGAAAACAGGCTATCCAGAAAGCTTTTTGACTGTATTGATAATTGCTCTTAAGAGAAAGCTCTGGAAGAAGTAGATGAAATGTTATAAACTTAATGCATAAGAAAATCAAAAGGGAAAAAAAATTGGAAGAATATAACAGGCATGGAGGTATCATGAATTGTAAACTACAGTGCATCAGAGAAATAAGAAATGTAATGCACTACTAAGCTGTATACATAGGAATTCTAATTTTCTGAAGGCTAAAAAGGAAGAAATTAGAAAAAAATATTGGGATAAATATGAAGTAGAAGACTGGAGTCAAAAGCATACAGTACAAGAAGAAAATAAATTACATTTGTTAAGTGGCAGAAGAAGTAAGAAATAATCGTTTCATAAGAAGTTTAATAACTGGAGAAAAACTTGAAGAGCTGCTGTAGTGAAGCAGTACTGAAATGTTTAATTATTTTATGCTTCACTGTTCCCTGAAATGTTAGCAGATCATCAGTTAATAACAACAGCATGGAAATGTGACCAAGAATAAGTAGTAATAAGGCGTGTAAGGTTTCAGATTTCTCAGTTTCTGAGAAATTTGTGCTGACATGTTTAGCAGTCTGTCTGAATCTCAGAACCCTTAATAGTTATTTCTGAAAACTAGCAGTGTTATAAAACTCTAAAGAATAGTCAAATGCTGAATCTGCTACTGATGAGAAAAAAAAATGTGAAAGAGAATTTTAGACCAGAATATCTATTGTATTCAGAAAACAAACAAACAAAAAAACAAAAAAGCTTGACTAATTGAAGGCACAAACTGTTGTTATGAACGTAAATGGAACAAAGACATGAGTAACAGCCAAAGCAGAACAGTCAGAAATAAGTAATGTCATGTAAAATGGACTAATTTTCATTTCCAGTACGTAATGAATCATGAAACACACTCATAGGCAAATTGACAAGACAGACTTGATGAAATTTAACTTAAATGAGGAAGAAAGAAGTTGGGAAATGGTAGTCAGAGAATGCTTGTGAATGGCTCACTGTCTAAGATGTGTTGAAAGATGAATTGGAACAGGAGTGGTTCAGGGTAGATGGAAGTACGCTCACTTTCTCTCAACTGTGAGCAACATGGAGCAGCCTTATATTGAAACAAATATATGGAACCACATGCCGCAATGACCAGGATGAGGCAGAAACCCCAACTGGGGGTCACAACAAATGTCTGGGTGCAAATGTATGCACCCAGACAGACCTCCGGAGGAGTGAAAGATTTGCACAGATTTTTGGTTTCAGGGAATTCTAGAATTTCAAAATCTCCATTGTGCCTGAGGGCAGATGGGGGTGTCATAGGTGTAAAGAGTGCTCAGCTCGATTAACTTTTTGAGCAAGTGGCCAGGTCACAAGAGAGAATCACCAAGCAATTCAGTATCTGGGAATCAGAGAGAGAGACTGAGGCATAGTACTGTGAACTGATACAAGCTGAACCACAGATCTGTCTTAAGACCCTGCAAAAATAAGCTAGCATCCAACCCTAAGGACACAGACTGCAATAACACATTAGACAGTGGAAACTGAACCCTTGATTCTGCTCAGAGGAAAAGGAATCTCTCAGTTGCACTGATTGTCCACATGCACCATAAATGACACTGTGGGGCTAGAAAAAGGAGAGAACATGGCTAACAATCAAGACCTAGGAATGCATAACTAAACACATATATCGGTGCTACCAAAAAAAAGGTGAAGAGTGTTTGTAACTGGGGACTCCTTGCTAAGAGGCACTGAAGCGTGCATTTGCCACCCAGATGATTTCTCTAGAGACATTTGCTGCCTGCCAGGTACACACATTACTGTCATCAAGACGAGACTAAAATAACTGGTAAAGCTGGAGGACTGCTATCATTCCTACTCTTTCAAGCTGGTCCATATGAGGCTACAATGTGGAGACTATATTAAATATCACAAGAGATTTTATGTCCCTCAGAAAGATGTTGAAGATATCAAGAGTGATGATAGAGTTCTGCTGTCTTCATGGTTGGAGACTGGGACCCAGGAAGAAGAAGGCAAACAGATCGGGTGAATGATTGACTGCATGAATGATGACTCACTCAGGGTTTTGGATCATGGCTGTCAGGTGAACTTCCTGGTGTCTGGAACAAGGAAAACATCACTCCCATTTTAAAGAAAGGGAGAAAGAAAAAAACAAGAAACTACAGGCTAGCAAGCCTCATGTCTCTTCCTGGGAGGACTGGGGAATTGATCCTCCTATAAGCTTGTGTGTTAAGGCATATGCAAGATGAGGAGGAGATACAAGACAGCCAGCTTGGGTTCACCAAGGCCAAATGATGCCTGACCAATCTGATAGCTTTCTGTGACAGAATGACAGCTTTAGTATATAAAGGAAAACAATCGATCTTGTCTATCTGGACTTCTACAAGGCTTTTGACAAGGTGCGATGCAACATCGCTATCCCTAGTTGAAGAGATATGGATTTGAAGGGTGGGCTATTCAATGGATAAGGAATTGGTTGAATGGTATCCTGGTTTCAGTTAAGAAAGTGTTAATAGCTAAAAGATATTCTGACGGTTGCTGAGTGATGAATATGCACTGTGGGGGTTCAAGACAACGTTCAGCCCTGTGCAATCTGATTTCGTGGCTGGCAACCCTATCCATGGCACAAGGGCTGAAACTAAATGATTATTAGGATCCCTTCCAATCCAAGCCATTCTATGATTCTGTACCTATAAGAGTCACTGGAAAACAATCCATTGGTCTCTGCAAGGATTTGATGTTATTCAAAAATTACATCTATAATTTAATTTATTATCTTTATTATTTGAGGACAGTATTAAGCTGGGATGAGGAAATATTGGTTTGAGGGCATTACTGGATTTAGAATGTTATATAACTTTTAGATGAAGGTGAGAAAAGGAAGTGAAAAACTCTGTTAGGTTAGAATTACTAGAAGTAAAATAGAACCTTGTTAAATACTTGTACTGTAGAAAAGTATTCAGGGATTTTAAGAAATCACAGGCTAAGTGTGAATTAATCTACCTCACAGAGCTATGAAAGGGCAGACATTACGCTGTAATACATAAAGAAAACTCTTTAAAAGCACAGTTTTCAGGTTTAAGTATAAAAAGTCCAGGTTCTTAAACCCCAAGGTTGAAAGCAAGAACTCATGAATATTTGTCAGTATATAACACATTTTATGACAAACATGTCACATTTCCTACAAATTTAACACAAAGCCAATCTGCAGATAATTAGTCCAGCAAGTACTGTGTATCACACTAGCTGTCAAGCTCAAGCTGTACTCACGGTGTTCTGAATTGTGAGGGCAGCTTATCTGGTAAGACTCTGAAAGTATCCTACAATTGTAAGGCCTCAGCTGGAGTACTTGCACTCAAATACTGGCAGTATATCTCATAATCAAATGAAAAGTAACAAAAGAATTAGTAGAAGAACAGCAATATTTAGAATCTTAGAAAGCATTGCTCAAAAGGGAGACATCAGGGTCTTAGAGCTTTGTCTAAAGAGGAAATTATTGTGGGGAAACAGTAGCCTTCAAATAAGTGAAAGACTTCTGAAAAATTGTCTACTACACATAGAAGAAAACTTAATGGTTTTTAAATTTAACAAGGGAGCTTTAAGTCATACATTAAAAAATATTCTAATAGGAAGGACAGATAAGGTTGCCTAGGGAGATTCTAGAATCTCTGTCATTAGCCACATAATTATTGGGAATAATTTAGATATAGATGATCGTCCCCTGCAGCAAGCTAACAGATGAAATGCTTACTTCAGGTTCCATATTGTATTTTCTCCTTGATTGTGCTTCTTTCTTCACCCCACAGTATGTATGTATATACATTTTATGTCTGCTGCATTCCTCACCCTGCTTCCAGCTCTATCCTTTTTTGACTATAAGGCTTATCATAAAATTTAAATATACTGGTAAAAAGAAATAATGAAAATAGGAAAAAATTAGAGAATAACACCTAAACTATAGAAAACCAGAGGAGTTTCACAGGTTCTCTCTATTCTCTCTATAGTTATTTAGCTTCATATCAGCACAGATGAAAAACAAAATCATATTATTACTTGCTATAGTAAGAAAAGAATAAATGTAGAGATTTATTTGCAGTATGTTATTGTTTTTCTTCTTCTCTACAAATGAAGTATGTCAAAATATACACAGAACAGCACAGGGGGGAACACTACTTTACCATAGCTCTCCATCTGATATTCATATGCAAGATGTGTTATTTTAGCTTACTTTCCAAAAGTGCACTTCTATCTAGAGCCTCAGTCAAGTGTTTTAGGGAGATGCACTTTCGATAATTTCCCATGTTCCTCACATTTTCATCATATTCTCTAATGTGCTGATGAAATCAGGCATGATATCATGTATTTTTAGTGCATGAGATCCAAGAACTCCTAAAAAATACACTTTTTAAAATACCCTTAAAAATAGAAATTAACTTATTTAAATTATTTAAATAATTAAAAATAAAGGGTATGCCTCGCTTTATTAAAGAAGGCCACAGGAATCGTCTTCCTTATTTTTTTCCTTACTGACTGCCCTTCCCTTCTATGTTTCAAAATGAAATCCTGAAGAACATATTCAGCATTGAAAGAGATAAGAAAATGGCTCATTCATTCAAACTGACTTTGTATAGAAGACAAATGATACCTTGTAGAACAAGAAAAAAATACATATTGTAATATGAAATATGGAGTAATATCTGTTAAAGCAAAATTTATAATATTATCTACATATTTTCTTGGTTTTAAGGTACAGACTCCTTCAGGGACTGCTCTTGGAATAACATTTTAAGCACAGTTGAGTCTTTGTTGGTATATAGTCAAATAGAAGACCTTTTTCTCTATACCTTCAGGTTTTTTTTTAATTAAAAAAGTATTCTGACACAAACTAAAGCAATACTAGGATTTTACAATACGTATGGATTTACTAGTGACTTTTTATTTTTTTACACAAACAAATATATTCGCTTCAAAAGTTCAGGTGTAGACATAAAGGTTTGGGGGATGAATGAGATAAAGCATTTTTTAGAGATAGACTATTTGAATACTTTGAAATATTACAGGCTTTTAGGAAGAATTCATTGAATTTAGTAAATGAGGGAGACAACAAGGTGAGAAAGGGAAATTAGTAATTTCAACATTTTCAAATGTTTCAGCTTTTCAATATATTTGTTAAATTTGTATGTGAACATTTTGTTTTATGTTTGGCAAGCTTTTAAATACCTTCTAAACTTGCCATTAATATTCAGTGAAAACTCAACACACTGAATATAAATAAGATAAATAAGATACATTTCTACTACACTCTCTTTTCCTCAGCATCAGTTCGACTCTTAGCTTAAATCATGTATTTGCAGTGGATGTAACAGTTTTTTTAAGAAGGAAAAGGTGGAAGACCTGTTAGATGAAACATTATCTTCAAAAGAAGGCAGATTTTGAAGTTGCATTATGAAACACCAGATTTGGTTCTGATCTTTCCCAAGTATTAGGATGGGATGTTGTGTTTAGTTAAAGAGATGTAATAATAAAGAGAACAAAGAACTTCTCTGAAACATGAGAAAATGTACAGATTAGAGGAAAAGAGGGAAGGTTGCTTACAGGAGTGTTGGAAGAGTCATAAAAGTTATCATAAATTGAGGTTATTTATTTACCATAGATATTAAGGTGTTGTAATCGGAAGGCACTGAGATTTTCAACATGAATTATAATGCACCCAGGAAATCTGTTCCATTGCTTCAGTATATCCCAGAAATGTGTACAGACTGGGAGAAGAATTCCTTGAGAGCAGCCCTACTGAGAAGGTTCTGGTAGATGAAAAGATGGATGTGTGCAAATGGTGTGTACATGCAGCCTGAAAGGCCAACAGCATCCTGGGCTCCATCAAAAGAAGGGTGAAGAGCAGGGAAAGGGAGGTGATTGACTCTCTGTTCCACCATTGTGAGTCCACACCAGGAGTACTGTGTTCAGACCTGGGGCCCTGAGCACAAAGAAAGGCATAGAGGTTTTGGAGCAGATCCAGAGGAGGGCTGCAAAGATGATCAGAGGGCTGGAGCACCTCTTCTATGAAGAAAGACTAGGGGATCTGGCCTTGTTCAAGCTCAGTAAGTGAAGGCTCTGGAGAGATTTCATTATGATCTTCCAGTACTTCAAGGAAGCTTTAACAGTAGGAAAACCAACTTTTTACGCAGTATAATAGCAGTAGGACAAGGCGAATGGTTTAAAACCCAAAGAGGGGGAGATCTAGGTTAAATATTAGGGGGAAATGTTTTACTCAGTGGATAGTGAGGCACTGACACAGGCTACCCAGGGAAGCTGTGGATGCCCTGTCCCTGGACATGTTCAAGGCCAGGTTGGATGGAGCCCTGATCAGCCTATCTAGTGCTTGATCTAGTGGGTGGCAATGCAATAATGGGTTTGGAACAAGATCCTTATGGTTCCTTCCAACTTAAGCCATTCTAAAGTACCTTGCTTCATTACATTTTGCATCAGACTATTATTTGGCTTTTGATTCATTTTTTGTTTTAAATGAACTTAGTTTGATCTTCCTTATGTTATGATGGAGTCTAAGATCTGAACATTAAAAATGTTTTTTTAATGAAGATTTATCTAGTCTATTTGTAAAGTTCCATGAATACCCTTAAGAAGAGTAAATATTCTTATAGAGAAATTATTAGATGTGCAAAAGCTCATACCTATGAGGACCAAAAAAAATAGAACACAGTAATGAAACTGAAGAAAATGTCAAATATGAGCCTTGTAAAGATGTATGTTCCAGTAGAGGTTGCTAAATAGGATCTTGATGAAGACAGGAAATACTTAAAGACCTGCACTCATCAGTTGTGTTCCTTTTTAGTTCTAAGCAAATCTGCAATATCCACATGTAACAGGATGGCTTACTATTCTCTTACAGTGAACATATGAAGTTTTTCTACTGATACAACAGTTTTAAATATAAATAAAAATGGATCTTATCCTTCCTTTAATCCCACCTTTGTGTTAGTTCTTTAGATATGACTCATTGAATCATATCCACTGCACACCTTCATAAAATGTATTATGCACTGATGACCCATTCCACTTTGAAATGTAATGACCATGGTAGGGAGCATGGAGGATCTTTGCAGCAAAAAATTATTCTCTGTGGCCTACTTCAACAGTTCAACCATGTAAGTTCCATGGTAGTAATAAATAAAGTTGATGCTGTGGTCAAGAGATAGAAATAAACTTGTTCCCATGGAATTTCTAGCTTCCAGTGCCGCAGTTTTGGCTTTTGGAGTAAAAATAAAAATAAAAATAAAATCACTTTTTTGATTATAGATGTCATAATAACATTCCTAATATGAGTAACAGGGAGGATAATATCATATCATCACCATTATCTCCTGCTTTGAAGTCTTAAGAGAGGGAAGCAGTAATTTCTGTGTACATGTTTCTGAGCACATTTGGGGCTTTGTGTGCATGTCTTAGGATATGCAATCATGTCTGAGCTTAAAAACCCATTATTATGTTCTTTATTTGAAATAAACTTCAGTCAGCAGATGAATTCTCATTCTTTAGCAGAAAGGTTTCTCTCGCAGGTTATCGTTGTTTCTGAAAATGCATTCTCTCTCATACCTCTCTGAATACTGCTTCCTTCTCTCTGACATGCTTCTTTCATTCAAGGATAGACTGCTGTCTAGTAATGTGCCACAAAAGGCTCATTACCATTGAAGAGTAAAAGGTTTTCATTTTACACTTTCATATTACAGCACTTTTCCCACTCCCATCTGCTCACATAAATCTCCTGATAAATTATTATCTCTGCCATAGAAAAGTTATTTACTTGATGTTTGGTTATGGTCTTTGGTTCTTTTTGGTACAGAAATTGTAGCCTCACTGTATCACTTCCATTGTTTTCTCTCACAAACCGTATTTCTCATCTAGCTTGAGTTATTGCTTTCAGGTGTCTGTGGCAACTGAAGTGCTGCCTGAAATAAATAAATAAATAAAAATAAGAATATGGAAAAAAAAAAGAAGCTGCTTTTAAATCTATGAAATGACTCAGTGGAGTTAGAATACAACTTCTGTACAAAATCTCTTAGCTTCGGTAGCATTCAGTTGCCTCAATTTTCAACGGGATATCTAAAAGAGAAAAGATCTTTCCTTATTTCACCTGACCTAGAAATAACCAAAACGTCTAGGGAAACATGCATTTAATCAACTTGCAGCATTTCTTCTGTTGGAATGAAGTGTGACTGGAAAGGATAAAGTTGATTACAAAGACAACTAGTTAATTCATGTAAGGTACTAAAGAGCATTAAGGGGTACTGTAGCATAAACCCTGAGCTCTCCAGGGAAGTTACATGAAAAAATATAACACTTTTCATAGATGTGCACTGTAATTGTGTGTCATTTGCAATTATTACCATGTCTGCCCTTCACAAAATCACAGAGAGCTTGTAAAATTAACAAGTAATGATATTAACATAAATACTATCTTTTTTTTTTTTAATGAAAGCACTAAAAAGTCTAACTATAAGTTCTAGGTTTTATGCCCACTTCAGAGTGAAATGTTTAGTTATAATCCTGGACTTAAACTTTTCTGTCTGGTTTATTTAGGTAGTGAGCTTATTTATGTATCTTACATATCTTACAGTAATTATTTCATTCATAATGCCAATTTATTAAACACTCCCCAAAAGCTTGCTTAGTACTATCACAGAAGCTTAACAGAATTACTAACAGAAAACTAAACCTCAGAGGTGAGAACTCAGGCTGTATCTGCTTTTGACTGGAATATTTTGTTAACCCTTTATTCTTCTAATTAGTAAGAATAAAAATGTTGATTTCCTATTAAATTCTAAAACTATCAGCTTAGAGGTTAGTAAGTAGTCTCTTCGAAATTTGTCTGAAACATAAAATGCGCAATGAACTGAAGATCAGAAAGTCATTACAGATTCGCTTTGTGTAAAGTCTTGCAATATACAACGGTAACTAATGAATGTTTAACTAAGACAAATTATAGTGGCTTTCTTATATAAGTCAACATGACAGATTTATACCAAATGAACTCACTGTGGTCACTGAAACAATTTTTCGTGAATTTGGAATTGAAGATATGTTAAAATCTGTAGGGAAATATCCAAGTAAATTCATGCAGAGATTATATGTTAAATGCAAATCAAATGAAAAAAAGACAAACAGGCTAAGCAGACAAAATACACTGTTGATTCCTTGAGAGGCAATACACATAAGGGAAAGAAGAGTCCTTTGGAATTACTTGATACATACACAATTGAATAAGATGAATAAGATAGATAGCCTTTCTTTACAGGAAGTATGAAGAGGAAGAAAGGGGGCAGCTGATGTCTTTTGATTTTAAGATAAGAAATAACAAACCATTTGTGAGCCTTGGTCTTAGAAAAGATTAAATGTAAGTAAAAGATCTGTGACTGGGCTCTCAAAGGTCAGATTTTAACTTTGGGAATCCAGTATGATTATTTGCTAAAGATCTCTATAGACGTGTCAGCTCAGACCAGCAGATAGAAAAGGAGATTAAAAGTTCCTTTTCTTTCCGAAGTATTGCAGATGGGATACAAAAACAGGACCGATGTTTTAAGTGAAACTGTAGCACGCTGTTTCACACTGTTGAGGCAGAACATTATATGTGTCAGTTTGTGATAATGAATTTACTGAATAAGCAAAATAACAAGCAGATATGAAAACTGTACGTATGAAAATACAGAAATACAGAAAAAATTAAACTCAGTCTAAAAAATTAAGGCGGAAAAAATATTCATCGTACACACCGTACAAAAAAATTGCATTAATTCCAAGATGAATTTGCAAAACTGCAAACTAAGTCAAAAAGTAAGACTATTCCCTTCATTCCTGGCTTTAAGTGATTGCAACTAGATGACCCTTCAGTTGAAAATATTAGTGTCTCAATACTGACCAATCAAATTCAGGGCTGAGATGAAACACTAGCAATTAATACATCTACACTCTAAAACTGATTATTCAGAATGTAAATATTTTTCATGGTAAATTTGGTATTTTTTTTTTTTCAGGGAGGGGGGGTATGAACACATTTAATGAAAATGTAAACATTACAAATTATTAAAACATATGACTGTCTCAAAATCAGAGCATAATTTTCCAGTAAACATAAAATGTTTTGATCAATCTTCACATTTGAGCAGATTCAGACCATTGCTCTTGGTATGACTAACTTTCTCCTACCTTTCTGTCACAGTTTATTTGACTTTTCTTTTATTCAGTTGTTATCATACCTCCAAAAATCCTTTAGTTTATGCTTGTGGAAAAAAAATAAAAAAAAAATGCATGCCTTGCAGAAGATTGAAAAGCATGGTTTCGAAAAATAATTATTAAAAAAATAATTAAAATTAAGAATATTCCACAGATGCCAATCACTTCTGATTGGTAAGAAAACTATATAAATATTTCAAAAACTTTAATGTTAACACGCCTCTAGTAATTATCTAGATCACATCAAATAGTAAAATTTAATTTACCATCACATGCTTTTTAAAACAGGATAAGTGGTAACTTTAAATTTCTAATTTCTTCTATTAAAACAAAGAATAGTTCTACTGTAACTTGCAATGTCTATGTCTATGGTAGTAGCAGTCTTCTAATTTTCATTGTATTCTACCTAAGAAGTGAAAACAATAATGGTCAGCACAACAATACTGTTTATCCATTTCAGGAGTCTCAGATAAACTTGCTGATGGTTGTGGCATTTCTTGGACTGAAATTCATTACCTTGTCACAACAGTTCAATAAATCAAAAGAAACATGTAGACCCCAAAGGGTAGAGAAGGTTCTTTTGAATACCCTCTTAGCTGCACTCCATGCAACAGAGTAATAGAGTTGACTGCTTTCCCCCACCCCCCAACCCTGTCTTTGCTCAAATGTTAAAACTTGACTCTTCATTTGAAATGTGCAATGAAAAGCCATGAACAGTGAGAATGCAACAAGACACCATACCAACAGAATTTTGAGAACACAGGAAAAAGTACTTCAGATACTTTAGATCTGGAAATGCCCCAGCAGAATAGAGAGGGAATTTTGTGGTTCCCTATATAACATAAAACACTTCCAGAGATACTAGCCATTACAGTGGATCCAGTTGTTCATTTTTCAACTTTGGTATCTTGTGTCATTCTTCACATACAAGGAAACCAAGATACGTTAAGATACTCAAAATGCCCGCTGTAGTTAAATCTTTAATGACTAGGCATTTTTACAGTGAAAATATAGCTCTCTCCACTTCAAATCCCTAGAAATGATGCATTTCAAAATACAATTAAAATAAATTAAAGTAGCAAATATAAGTACACTTGGGGAAGAAATCGAAACATCTTCCTTGAATAACTGAATGAAGCTCGTAGAACTTCATGTATTTTGATTGTTTTGATAATTTCAAGATCTGAAGCAATACATCTGATGTAAACAAAAAAACTTCAAGTTATCTAATCATAGTTGTCTGCATCTGAATATTCCATCAGCATGGCACAGATAAGAACATGTGAAATGCAGATAGTTCTCAGGGTGTTGGGTTTATGAGAACTGAATGTTGCAGAATCATAGTGGAAAGAGCTCTCAGAGACTAAAGTAGATACCTAGTTGAATACACTGAATGAAAATTTAAAGTATCCAGGAGTTATCAAAATTCACGTAGGTCTTTCAGACAAATGGATGGTAAACTACTTATAGTCCTATCAAGTATATTTAAAAAAAATATATATGAAAGGATTTTCTAACTAAAGACTTGTCAGATTTTTTCTGATATAATTTCTTCAGTCTCATATTTGGAAACAATTGATTTATCAAGTTGCTTTTCTTTAAAAAAAATGAAAAGGAAAAATAAGCCTGAGCCACACACTCCTGATCAAAACCTGACAAAGATAACAAGAAAAAAGCAAACTAATAGCAAGATTTTGTAATTAACAGTGTATGTCAATTTTAATTATATATGTTGTAATTGACTCCACCTATAATTTATAGTATTTCATTCTGATGCTCATCTGCTTATCTTTTTCCCACATCTATCTAGAATGAGTTATATATGAGTAAAAAGATATCAGTTTTTTCAAAGCACTGGTTTTATGCATGAAGGCAGAGGCCTCCGTATTTCCCCAAAACGAAATACCTAATTTTGAAATGGAATGAATACTTTCTCAGCTGTCTGTACTGAATTTATCAATTATCAGCTGACTATTAAGACTGGTCTGAAATATATGTAACCTCTGACAAGTTAGGAAGGATTACGGAGGGATAAAAGTGCTTATCTGAACTTCTCTTGAGGGCATAAAACTGCACTTACTATATAAGCCAGGAGTTGATGTGTATTACTGAATCCAGCTGATAAAATACATGAGCTCTAAATTTCATATGGTTACCTGAACCTTGTATTCAGGACAGGTGTAGAAGTTTGTGATTGCATTTGTTGAACTCTGTGAGATTTCTGTCCAATAATTTCTCCATTCTGTTGACTTTTCCCAGAATGCCCACCATCCTCTCCAGGATTTCATCTTGACTCCAAATCTGGTAACACTAATGAAATTTGCCAATGGTGCATTCCATTCTATCATCCAGATTATTAATAGGAATATTAAAGAGTACGAGCTTTGCATGCCACTGGCAACTAGTTACCAGCTAGACTTAATAGTATTAAAAGTCAGATTGGACATTTTAAGGAATACAAGACATAGGTAGACATCCATCTTCAACAGCTTGCTGAGGGGAATTTCTGAATCCCACTTTACATGAACTTGTGCACTGGTAGCCTGATGTTGATCCAATTAACCTCAGAAATAGGGCCTGAAATAAGCTTGCCGAAAGTGCGCTAGCCTATATTCTTTTTTCCACGTCCTATTCCTGCATGGATATTCTTCAACCACTGCAACAATGTACTGTGAAAGAATGTCTTTTACAATTAATAAGAAGATACTCAAAGGCCCAGTAAGGCAGAATTCTCAGAATTCTTAAATTGGTAGACTCCCATTTATATCCTCTCTTTAATTCACTACAAAGAGTAGCGGGATAGCAAAATGGACTTCCCTGCACACAGACAAATTCGTCACTTCTCAGCTTGTTCATAAATACAGACGTTGAGAGGTTTTCTGATTTATGAAGTTCTATTTTCTGTAATATATCCCGAAAACATACAACATTTAAGATTCTGTTCTGCTCTATTTTACAAAAAATTAAAGAATTTAGTAGGTACTACACTATTATATTGAACATTTTTCTTCATTTATCGTTCTAGGGTGAATGTAAAGCTGGAATGTAAGATAAAAAATAATACACTGGAATTTACTTAGTATGTTTTGAAACTTTCAATTAGCCTCTTTTGTACATATCATTTATTTTTCCTTCACTGCTTGTAGTTAAAATCATGTTGATTTCTCTATATAAATTTATCTGGAAACTTTAATTATGCTTTACCATCTTACCTTTGAGGAGGGTATAATCATCTGAATAATATCCTGCATAAAAAATTATGCAACTCACTTGGTTATTCAGCATTTACTACTTAAAACACATAACTAATGTGTAATAAATCTTGAGTTTCTAGAAATTTTTGTGACATCATCAGTAATTGTAATGATGTGATTATACATCATATACCAGAATTATAACTGCATTCTAATTATGCAAGAAGAATTATTTATACTAAAACAGGCAATTAGGTTTAATTATACTAATGATGTTAATGTGCAGGAATTAACTGAAATGGATTTGAAAAGGAACTAGGGAGATGTATACAAATAAAGCACATTTGATTGCTGAAAAAAAAAAAAAAAGCAAACTTCTCTTTGTTAAATGTTAAGTCTTAATTATGTATTAGAAACATAATGCAATGAAATGCCCCGAGGTCATTTTTCATCCCAGAGCTGCTGCTAACTGCTGCTATTCTCTGGCCTATAAGTAGCGTAAAAGGTTTTTTATTCTTCAGAGCTGTTAAGCCAGATGGAGAAGGAATCTCTTAAGAATGCTCTCCGGGAGAAGAATCTGAGGTTAGTTACTACATAGTGAAAATAAATTCACACTTGTGTTTTTCATATTTTCCTCAAAATAACTAGTTGTTGCATGCAGGTACCTCTTACTTCATTTCTGATTTTCTTTGTCAGAATTTGCCTTCTTGCCAGATCACATTTTTGTTCTTACACCTCTGCCTTATATCCTTCTATCCTATCTAATTACGTTTGGAGAAAATCCTTGTCTAGAGTGACATACTCATGCACCAGATTACGATCTGTTGTAAAGCCTGTAATTTGGATTCATATAAAAAAAAATCTTATTTTTTTTAGCACAGCATTCTTTATGCAATTCACAGTTTAAACCGAAAGCTTTTTAAGAAAGCAAAGGAATACTCAACATTACAGTCTATAAACAGAATAAATGTCATATGGGCAAATTATTCAGTGTTTCACAACTGAGTAAACTGCCTATTTAATGTACACATTGATAATTTCCTGCCACGATAAAATAAACTAGTATATCACATCTATATGTTTGTGGATGTCTGTATACATTGCATGTATGTATGTATACGTATATGCATATATGTATGTAGATTTTTTGACATGCATATTTCATACTCATATATATGAACATCATTCTAAATTACGGAAGCTGTTGATTTCATTCTATGATTGTAAATGAGATTTTTTCTCATTGTTGCCAGTATATCTGGATTGGGAAGAAATACTGGTTATGAGTCTTATCTTATGGGAACATCATCTCTGTCATCCTTTTGTGCTTCTGGTCAGATTGGAATAATGAAATATTATGAAATGCTTCAGAGAAAAATAACATTTTGTTTTCATAGTTTTACTTTATTCCAGATACACAAAAAAATATTATAAAGTCATGATATGATCATGAAAAAGAACTTATAAATCTCATCATGAAACTTTACCAGGTACTACTCTAGAAAAGCGTGATTTCATTTGTTTTGGAAAAGTGTAACACTGTGTAATCTCTCAGCACACAAAGAGATATCTTAGCTCCGTTCTCAGATCTTGACTCAAGCTCTCCTGACGAAAAACTGAGAACTTAGGTTATTAGTTCTGCCTTGATCTTCTTCACTGTATTCTAGAAACAACAAATATGCAATGGTAGATAGATGGCTGACCCCTCTTCTGCACTTCTGCATTTATCTTGCGAGCTTGTACTGCATCATAGATCTTACAGTTGTAGTACAAGCTTTATTCTGGGTAGGTAGCTAAATCTCATGCAAGAAAAAGTGGTTTGTTTTCAGCTCAAAACTTTTCTCCAACTTTTAAAATGCAGAGGTTCAAAACATGGTAATTTGGTATTTGCTTAACATAATATCTGCTGCAAGCAAAGCTGAACTTATAGGGCTCAGCAGCACTTGCATAGCGTCAAAAGTCCAGTTTTTGAAGGAAACTGTCTGTTATTTATTGTCCACCTGTAAGCCCTTTCTATCAACTTCTGAGAATAACAACCAATTTCAATCAAATTGAAAATGGGAAGGAAGCGACAAAGGAAATCAACTTCTCCCAAAAGTTCTGTCAGCTGAGCTGATGCAAACATTAAAACCTCTCCCTGCTGAAATAAAGGCAGACAGTAACTCCTCCTTTACATTTGCAGCCATGAACTCATCAGTAAGTACCAGTTATTCTCAGAACAAATGGCTTCTATACGGTCCTTAAAAATAAAAGGGAACAAGAAGGGTAAGTAGGGAAAGTTCACAGTCATAGAAAGCCAGGCTACCTCAATGTCTGTAATGTTTCACATTTGTTTGTAAACTTTCCTACTCAAGTTAGTTTCTTCTTACTTATACAGGATTGTCAAGTTTCACCTGAATAGATATCAGATATGCAAACATGCATCTTTTGGGTAAGGTTTCAGTTTTAGGGTAACAAGTTTTCTGCATGCATAAGAAAGCTGAATTTAAGCCTACAGCTGAAATTTAGAGGCTAAGTTAACAGTGCAAGTTAAGACACACATGGGATTATGAAAGCAAAACTAATTTCCCAACACATTTCTAGAACTTGTAACAGTGACTTGGTTCAAACTGATTCAGAAGTATTTTTTGTAACTATAGTTTTCAATTTTTGATTTAAGATTGATTAAGAAAGGTATTCTTGTCTACTTCTGCTTTAATATCATCAATAAAATTATGTTTGTCAGAAGTCACCCCCAAGCAGAGGAAAGTAGCAATAATTTTTTTTAAAGAGATCGTTATATTTTACACTCTTAAGTTCAGAGATACTACTTAGCAGTAGAGAAATGGAAAGCAATTGTTAGAGCAGATTATGGAGATGCAAAGAACATTTGATGAGGAATCAGGGATGTGTGGAAATTAAGAATTGAGAAGTGTTCTGTTTTGCCATACATGCCTCATGTTCTTGGAGCCTGTAGTGCTGAGAGGAATTGACTACACTGTGACTCAGCCAAATTGTAATGGACCAGGCAGTTGCTTCTCACTCCAGACAGCTCTTACTAATTTTTAAACTAAGCTGATGTAATGTTAAGGCTGCGACACAAACTGACGAATGAACTTTAAAAGGTACAGTAAGAATCTGTCCCTCAGCCTTTTACTCTCTGGGGTTAGTGCTGCCTTCTGACCTTCAAGCACAATTTACAGTATAGTTACTAAAATAAGTGGTTTTTACCATAAATGGAGTGTTAAATCACTGTTACGTTTCTTAGAAGGACACGAGTGCTCATTCTGATAGCCATTTTATCACATGGGCTGAATTGTCTGGTAGGTCAGTTCTGTACCTAAGTTTGTGTAAGGCAGCACAGTTAAGGCTTAACTTTCATCACCATTTTCAATGAGGTAGTTTGTGCAGTCTCCTTCTATTCTCCAACTATACCACATTCTAAACATTCTAAACATGAAGAGGCCCCAAAGTCTTTTACATTGGGTCCTGCGAGATGCTGAGAAGCTGAAAAGCTGAAATACAGCATTTTGTCACTTATTTCTCCCTTTCATATGCTGAGACCCACTGTTTAAATATTATAAAAACTCTTTATTTTTCTTTTTTTTTTCTTTCTTTTTTCTTTTTTTTTTCCTTTTTCCTTTTTCTTTTTTCCTCTTTCTTTTTTCTATTTTTTTTTTGTTGTTGTTTTTTCCTTTTTCTTTTTTTTCTTTTTTCTTTTCCCCAGAAACATATTGGCTGCAGGGCAAATTTCTCTCTCAACATCTGTTCACATACTCAGATTTTCCTGCTCATTCAGCATGTTATAGATCATTACAGTGTATTAAATCTTCTTCTGGATAAAACTGGGGATTTGGGCAGAGAGGAACCAGATGAGGTTTAACAAGAGTAATTGTAGAGTCTCGCACCTAGGGAGGAATAACTGCATGCACTAGTACAGCTGGGAGAGTACAGTGAGGCCATGGGTGTCACATTTCAGCAGAGACAACAGTGACAGTGCATCACCTCTGCTGATGCAAATTTTTACAAGTATGACATGCAAGCTCTTGTTCACTGCTGACAAAAAATGCATAGCTACCAGTGGTGACTATGTTGAAACATGATGTTTTGCTACTGACAGTTTGCTCTTTCAAATAGTTATTGTATTCTTTGTATCTTTTGTGGTATCCAGGGAAACACATCAGGCATTACTTTGGGAGTGTCATACACATAATATTCAAGATGACAGAATGGTTATTTAAAAAAAAAAATTTGGAACAATGTGAGAGTGATTTCCACATATTCTCAGTTGGGTTACACTATAAGTCAATCTTTATCTAGACATTTCTTATCTCCTTTTTCTGTGTCTAAGGTAAGCTATTGGTCGGCTTTGATCCACTATTTAAAGAATGGTTTGAAAGTTAAGTTCTTATGAGTAGCATGAAGTTGAAAAACAGTCATGTGAAATTTTTTGCTTGTTTGTTTTGTAGAAACAGCCATCAGATTTCTGCTTGTCACTTAGCTAACACAATTCACCCATTATGAGCCACACTACATGGTAAGAAAGTACGTAGTTATGTAAGTCACTGAATGCCAAGAACTCTTGTCCTCTGTTACCTTTACTAGGAGTATTCAAAAATATTCCAGAAGGTGGATTATCTTTACATATATAACTGTAAAACAATGACAGAACCTATCAATTTCTATGTAACCTGGAAGTAACCTCACAGAATAAAGTCTGAAAAGTAAACAGTAATTTTCCTGTGATTTACACTTAATAAACATGTAATTTTACTGGACGTGAAAAAAAAAAAAAAAAGGCACATCTTTATTTTGCATATAAGAGAGTAGGTTTACAGAAGTATTCTGGTACCTACCTGAAGTGAAACTCTTTATCTAAAATAATTAGTGATATAGTATAAAATGGGGATCTGTGGGGGAAAAATGTTCTTTGAATAGCAGAAATGATGAAATTAATCAACCTTTTCCTAACAGTCCACATAATTTCTTCACTAGGATAAAGACTGAAGTAAAGGGTTTAAAAGGCATAAAAAACACACGGGCCAAGAGCACTAGCTATGGTCAAATGATTTACTCATCATCATTAGACTACATATGCAAAGCTTTTGGCCATTGTGTTCCCAGCTGGCAGCTACCACTAACATCTGGGCCATTAACATCAGAATTAGCAATCTAGAGAATTGTTCCTTCTATCACTTCCAGCTAATACTGGACTCCAATTAGAGCTCTTCCAGGCCCACCTGCAAAAATGTCTAACAGATTCAAAAATCCAAATGTTAAAGCCAAAGGAAGGTTACATGAATAGAAGACAAGACTACAACTACTCGGCATACTATAGGTAAAAGGATTGTTCTATTAATTCTTTAGCAAAGGACTGTGGTGACCATTTCCTTAGATAAAGAGCTAAAATAATTTTATCAGGTGTATGTTCCTTAAGTGCAGGTCAGCTGATAAAATCACAAGTTCTTAAAGGTAAACAAAAATCTTATTTCTTTGTAAAGTGATTTCCCTCTGCAAGAACCATTTCTACTCAGGACCTAACACTTAAGCAGCAAGTGTAGAAATGAGAGATAAGTGAATATTTATTTATTTATTTATGATTTTGCTTTTATTTAGCTAACATTAACATAAAAATCTTAAAACTTGCAGGTGACAAGGGTTTCCACCACTTTTCCTACAAAAATGAACACAATGCTGCTACCTTTCCTCGTCCTCTTACATGTATATTTTTTTAAATTCAATACATCCTTGACGTTTAGTTTTAATCTAAAAGTGAGCATCCTGAAACTGCAGTTTTGAATTTTATAACATCAGCGTCTCAAGCTATTGTTTCTCTCAATGAATAAGCTGAAGTAATAGCAGAAGAGATCCTTGGCTCTTTTTGTTTGAGAAGTTTGATATAAGCGCACATTTACAGATATGTTAATCTCCATGATAAGAGGGAATGAAAACATTTTGTTCTAGAAGGTGCTGCATCTGTATTTACTGTTCCTTTGAGATTTTGAAGCTTTATGCCTCATTTCTTCTTTATAATTCTAACCTTCACCATTTCAAACATACAGGTATCAGAAGGAAGTAGACAGAAGTCAGTTGTGACTTAGGGTTTATTTGAATGAGATTTCTTCTCTGTGTTTTTTGTTGGCCAGTAGACCAGTAGACAGTTATGCATGAGGGTTGTAAGTCACTGGACTTCTCATGATTTTGTGTTAACTTATAAGTATCCTAATGTTATACTGATATTAAAGTTGCCAAATGCTTATCAGCCATTAATGAATTCAAGAGAAACTTACAACATGTGGGAGATATGGACCAAAACTGGATAAACTTATTATTATTTCTCTTTTTGCATTAGAGATTCTTCATTATGTCTTTCTCCTACAGTTCATCACAGTTAGAAAAGTTCCCAGTTGCATACAGTTCAGCCAGTTACATGAAAGCTGTAAAGTAATTCAATTTCACCTTAGTAGTGCTGACATACAGATGTCTCTCCCTCTGAAATAACATGATACTTGCTCTTTGAACTTGAGGCTTGAACTTGAGTGAAGCAAAACATCATGCTGAGGAACTGAATTTCTGTTAATTTGATTTCAGAATAGTATGTTCATTTCATTTGCACATGTAAAGAGAACACTGCAGTTGGTTATGGTCAGATGCACAGGATTTGTTTTGACTGTTGAGATAAACTATGATGATTTCAATGTGCATGAGATACATATACACTACAGTGTTTTCAAATGTGGAAAAGAAAATCAGTGGCAAAATGAGAACTTATACATAGAAAATCATATACAGTTCGCATCTTTGAGGAGTCCCAGTTTGGATATTGTGCCATCTGCTAAGCCATAGAATAAGGATGCTCCACTTCCCATTGTTCAGTAAATCAAATTTCTATTAACTAATAATGAAAGCATGCTCAGCTGTCAGCAAATGGAGAATTTTTCATTGGTACAAACTCTCTATATGCTTTATCAGGGAAAACAATTTTGTTCAGCCTGTCAATCAAAGCATTTATGACTCTAAACTAGTAGGCAAACTGCAATGGCATCACAATTATTTTCAAAAATTCTGATATTTGAGGTAGTTTTTTGTTATTCTGTTGATGCCTAAAATGCATTATTATAAACAACAACACAAGACTGAAAAATAAATCTCCAGCAGAGATAAATGGACAGAGCTTTACCAAATCCTTTGTTACTATACTGACATACCATCCATTAATCTCGATTTTTGTATAGCCAATTTAAAAGCAAGGCAAAAGAATTTGTATGAGAGAGTCAACTACTTTAGGAACTGGTTTTTCACTAGCTTATTTCACCACTTGAATACACAGATTACCAAAGGGAACCCTATCTCTCTGAATAAAAGGCAGACATTGGAGCATCTCAGCACTTATTCACTGGTGCTATAATCAGTCAAACTCTACAATGACTTTATTAATGCTAATTGCATTAGAAAAAGATGATCTTATACCACTGGTACAAGACTTAGTTCTAAAGAGTTTCCAATGCATATTCCACCTTTGCTACTGATTTTCTGTGTATCACTAGGCACAGGAGAATGTTTGCCATGATCTGTTTTACAACATGTTGCACTTAGTAAACTTACCAATTTTTTTTCCTCCCTCATGCTTCTTCAAAATTGCAGTGTAAACTAATTCTTCCTCAGGGGTTGATGTTGAATTTGGTCTTGTTCAAGATCTTCACCAATGATGATGTGAAGCTGGGAGGAAACGCTGACACACCAGAAGGCTGTCCTTCCATCCAGTGAGACCTGGATAGGCTGGAGAGTTGGACAGAGAGAAATTAGCTGAAGTTTAACAAAAGCAATTGTAGAGTCTTATACTTAGGGAGGAATAACCACATGCACCAGTACAGGCTGGGGGATGACTTGCTGGAGAGGAGCTCTGAGGAGAGGGACCTGGGGGTCCTGGTGGATATCAGGTTGGCCATGATCCAGCAGTGTGACCTATTGGTCAAGAAGGCCAGTGGTACTCTGAGGTGCACTAAAAAGACTGTGGCCCAGCTGAGGGAGGTGATCCTCCCCCTCTACTCTGCCCCGGTGAGGCCTCACCTGGAGTATTGTGTCCAGTCCTGGACTTCCCAATGCAAAAAAAAGATAGGGATCTCCTGGAAAGAGACCAGTAGAGGGCCATGAAGATGACAAAGGGCCTGGGGCATCTCCGTTATGAAGAAAGGATGGGTGACCTGGTTCTGTTCATACTTGAGAAAAGAAGACTCAGAGGGGATCTGATCCAAGTCTATAAATATCTAAGGTGTGGGAGGCAAAGGGACAAGGCCAGACTCTTCATCCGTGGATGGCAACAGGACAGGGGAAAATGGCCACAAACTAAAACACGGGATGTTCAACCCAAATGTGTGTAGGAATTCACATTAAGGGTGACAGAGCACTGGAACAGGCTGCCCAGACAGAATGTGGAGTCTCCTTCTCTGGAGGCGTTCAAGACCCGCCTGGACACCTACCTATGCAACCTGGTCTAGGGAGCTGCTTTGGCAGGGAAGTTGGACTAGAGGTCCCTTCCAACCCCTACAGTTCTGTGATTCTGTGATTCTGTAATTCATTCAGCCAGTTTTTCTATCACTAAAAATTCCTCAGTGAGGATATTTAAGTGGTATCTTTGATTATTTCTCTAGAAAGATAAAATGTGGTTTAACTGAGCTTAGAAATGTTGGGGAAAAAAAAAGAAAAAAAAAGAGAATGCTCAAGGTAGACAAATGTGCTGTGTGTATACAATTGTTACAAGGCACCAAATATTTCTACTTTGCTGTGTCCTTGCACCAACCATTTATATTGTTTAATTTTTACAACCAGATTATATCTTGCTTTTGCATAATTTCAGGATATGAAAATGAAGGTTTCCTGAGATCTTTCCACTCAGATACTTCCAAGGATGAACCATAATTTTATCCCTCTTATTAACTTAATGTTTGGTTTTCTTAATCAGTTTTTCCCTTTTGTTTTAAGTGAAGAAAAAAATGCATGAAAGTCACGCATTATAGCAATAATTAAATTTTAGTAGCCTTTGTTGTTGAATTCTCTATTAGCTGAAGTTATTATTTCTGTTGCTACAGAATACCAATTAGAATTGTTGACCATAGTCAGTACAAAAAATATTCCTTTTCTACTTTGTCCACCATATGTCACATAGGCTGCAAAATATTCATTGTAGTATGATTGGTAGTTATGAAAATTACTACTTTCCCCTGAAAATGAGGTACAATTCTCAATATATCAACATCTGAAAATGTCAGGAACAGACAGCTTGAAGTTTAAACCACTGCCTAAGCTATTAAGAAGTTTAACCCACTGCCAAGCTAATAAGAATTAGAAGCATGAAATGGCCTATAATTTCCAAATATCTCTCAATGTTTGTCAAAATTGAATGAAATTCAAGTTGCTTCATTTTGTCATCTAAAAGCATCCATTCTTCCTAACATAACACACAGCCAACAAAGGTTTACTTATTTGTAACTTTCTAAAAGTTATGTCTTTTTGACAAGTGTTTCTAAGCTAGGCCTCCATTTCAAAACAAATATGTTTCAAGTCATGATGGAGAGATGCCTTAACAATTTTTGTGGAATTATCAAAACATTTTCAGTGTTTAAAATCTGTTTCTGAGAGGCGTAGCAAAAAACAGTGTTCTTGAACTTGAAACTTAACGTGGACTACTATGTAAAGAACAGGACATCATTTGACAAGTTTTCAAAACTGTAGCACAAAATAAAAAAAACAAAACATGCATATGAAAAATTATATGAGCTCACTTTGTTAAAAAGCATTCAGTCTTTTGTTGAAATATCACTCTTTCAAGACAATCCATTTAAGCTTCTAAGTGACATGATAAAACATTAACCACAGATAATAACATCGAGAGTTTGGGCAAAACATTTGAAAAAGGAAGAGCAACAGAGGACTTCTTTATCAGTTTAAGAAAACTAAATCTCTTGTATTTCATGATAGAGTATGAAATTCAGAACTCACTGATTTTATAGATGTCAGTGATTCTTTAGTATGAACTCTAATGGGTTTGGTTAAAATACGATCAGATTCAGGTGGTGATCTTACATTGAATTCAATCCTATATTTCAATTTAATTATGAATACAGATTAGAATTTTCACTTTTTATATACTACAAAAGAAAGAGAGAGAAAGATAAAGAAAACAAGAAAGCAAGAAAAGAGAGGAGAGGAAAAAGGAAAGGAAGGAAGGAAAGGAAAAAGGAAAAGAAAGAAGGAAATGAAAGGAAATAAGGGAAATAAGGGAAATGAAGAAGGAAATTGGGAAGGGGAAGGGAAGGGAAAAAGAAAAATGAAAACTACAGCAAACAATCTAATGTTTTTTAGCCAGAAAGTGTGGAAATATGAAGCAAAGTCACAGTGAAACAGAGTGTTTTCCTCATAACAAAAATATTTCACAAGAAGATAAACTTCCCATTACTAGCTGCATTTCTTGACATTTTACCATTTCTCTGCTTTTTCTAATTAATCTTGGCCTCGAGGCCAAAGGCATTCTCTTACGGTGATAACAATAGACATACTGTGTATATACATTTCACATTCAGTTTCTATCCCAATTAAGTTCTAAAGCAATTATGGTCTATGACTGTATTTTTAACAGTTTGTATCTGAGGTTCTGCAGGATCCTGAAAATTTTAATTACATAGTGAAACAAATGAAAAATTGCATAGGTCAGAGAATTTTATATGGACTACAAACTAAACAGAACATACAGACTGGTAATATTTTATAATAATTCATCTTGAAGTTTAATGTAGTGTGTTAGAACATTAAGCGATATTTAAAACGTGCTTTGTTTTCTATCACATTTTAAAAGGATGGTGTGGGCCAGTTACAGTAGAACTAAAGAGATCCACTGCTTCCATTAGAGATGCCATTATAACCATTAGGATCTCTGATTTCAGCAGAATGTACTGAATTGATTTCTCAATATGTAAAGCAAACAGTATGGCAGAAAGTAGAAGTAATGCTTGACACTTTTAATTTATTTTTTTCTTG
Source organism: Oreortyx pictus (assembly GCA_036925125.1). NCBI lineage: Eukaryota > Metazoa > Chordata > Aves > Galliformes > Odontophoridae > Oreortyx > Oreortyx pictus. The sequence goes on from JAUPFR010000007.1 coordinate 25,050,356, forward strand.
CACAACCAACAGGAGATAAAGCAAACTTAAAAATGTGATAAAACATAATCCAAAAGTGCAAGGATGGAAATATGACTCTGAACATAAACAGCATACAAAACACAAAACTACAGGCCTTTTAGTTAAGACACTTGGAAGGCTTAATAATGCAGTCAATTCCATATGGCTTATGTTGTGTATATATATATATATATATACTTAGTTGTATCAGAATATATGGCCATCATCAATTCTAAGTGTGAATTTTATTTCACTATATGGGAAGTTTTTGCAACAAAAGCTCTTTTTTTTCTTTTGTTCCTGTTCTGTGAAGTTCAAAGTAGATATATAATAGCCTATGTGAGTCTCTGAGAAGTATTTTTTCAAATTAAATGTGAAATACAACAAAAATAAAAGAATCTTAATCCAAAAGGAGATGTGTGGAAAAGACTGCCGTGATGCACTCTTGTCTACTCTCTGATGATACTGCATACAATAGCACCTCATTTTGAAAGTACATTTTAGCTGAATCAATGGTTCTGCTGAGTTCAACTAACAATAAAAATATATATTACTAAAACCAAGGACATTTTAAAATATCATGTGAAAGATCTTAATCTCTACAACTCTTGCTTTCTTCCTTTCTTCATTCATCCATGCTAAATAAATAATGTTATTATATTCTGATTAAGTGATATCTCAATATTTCTAAAGAAATAAAATAATTAGTTGGATGGTTGCAGCCAGAAAGTTGTGGTCAACAGTTCTGTGTCCAGGTGGAAGACAGTGATAAGTGATGTCTCCCATGGGTACATCTTGGGGCAGGTGCTCTTCAACATCTATATTAATGACACAGACAGTAGCATCAATTGCTCTTCAGCAATTTGCAGACAATGCTAAGCTGAGTGATGCAGCTGATTCAACAGAAAGAAGGGACGTCATCCAGAATGACATGGACAAGCTTGAGAAATGTGCTCACATAAACCAACAGAGCTAAGTGTGGTGTGTTGCAACTGTGTAAGGGGCAATCCCAGATATGTGTACAGACTGGGAGAAGAACTTGAGAGCAGCCCTGCCAAGAAGGCTCTCATGCATAAAAAGCTGAATATGAACCAGTATCATGTGCTTGCAGCTTGGAAGACCAACTGCATCCTGGGCTGCTGCACCAAAAGAGGGGTGGTCAGCAGGGAGAGGGAGGTGATTGTTCCCTCTCTTCTATGAACTCATGAAGCCCTACATGGAGTACTGTATGCAGGCCTGGGGCTCATAGCACAAGAAATAGGTGAAGTTGTTGCAGTGGGTCTAAGTGAAGGCCATGAAGATGAACTGCAGGCTGAAACGTCTCTCCTATGAGGAAAGACTGAGGGAGTTGGGCTTGTTTAACTTGAAGAAGTGAAGATTACACAGAGACCTCATTACAGCTTTCTGGTACTTAAAGGGAGCTTATAAACATGAGACAGAACAACTTTTTAGAAATTCCAATAGTGATCATAGAGTCATAGAATGGCTTGGGATTGAAGGGACCCAAAGGATCATCAAGTTTCAACCCATCTATATGGGGAGGGTAGGACAAGGGTAAATGGTTTTGGAATAAAAGAGGAGAGTTTCATGTTAGATGTTAGGGGGAAAATTTTCACTCAGAGTGTGGTGAGGTGCTGGAACAGGTTGCTCAAAGAAGCTGTGCCAGCCAAATCCCTGTAGGTATTGCACAAGTCTATCAAATTGGATGGGGCCCTGGGCAACCTGGTGAAGTCCCTGACTCAGTGGTTGGCAACTCTGTCCACAGAAGGGAGTTTGGAACTAGATGATCTTTAAGGTCCACTCCTTAACCTAAGCCATTTTTTGATTCTATTAACTATACTGTTTTGGTCAATAAATATGAGGTATCATCCCATGGGAACACTTCGGAAAAATGTTGTCTTCTTCCAAAGCCAGACAAATTTGAATAACAGTGCTACTGAATATGACTGTATTCTTTTATGTTTCAGTGGGATACAGAAGAGGTGCAACAATTTCCTATGCATTTTTACTGTATTATTTTTAAAATAAGATCTCAAGTCATTATACTAAATAGTCAAACAGCTCAAAACAAAACCTTTCACTGGTTCTTCAGTCATGTGAAGTTGCCACATTCACAGTCCCCTCTATCCTGCTATCCTAGGTAATACTATTCCTTTCCTGTTTGGAAATGTGCACCCTGACAATTAAAAGAGCACACTTTCCTTCTGTTAATACCACTGCCCTTAATTAGAAGCTTTGATGCTTTTCAAGAGAGATTAGACAGCAGCCCATCTGTTTAGGCAGAGGTTTATTTAACATTGCATATGCAAGATCTTGATAATTCTAGTCATATGATCGCCAAACAGCAAATGTGTTATTTGAATGGCTCCCATGTCCTTGAGTGACTTCAGCTGACTGGATTATTTTTTGTTAGTCCTCTATTTTCTTTAGTTCAGGAAAAAACGAAGACCTTAGTTTAGTTCTTCTTTATTCCTAACCTCCATCACATATGCTAATACTTATTAGCTATCTAGTTAGCGATTTTGCTTGCTAATTTAGTTAAATATATGACTTGGATTAAGGTATAACAATTAAATCACTGAACTAAAGCTATATAAAAAAAGAAATGCTTGTTGTTCTACTTATTTTTTTCACACATCAGTAACAGAAGCAGTATATGTTACTTTTTAATTTTGTGTATCTATTTCTTTTCTTTTTTTCTTTTTTTTTTTTTACAGGCATTCAATACTGAACTTTCAATTGATGAGATAAATAGAAATTCATACATTTGCTATTCATACAATGCCTTTGACATCAGGCTCCTTTTCTCAAACACACCAATGTGCTATACATTACAGAATCACAGAATCACAGAATGGCTTGAGTTGGAAGGGATCTTTTAGATCATCTAGTTTCAGCCTCTCTGCTCTAGGCAGGGACACCTTCCACTAGACCAGGTTGCTCAAAGCCCCATTTAGCCTCTTAGGAAGGGGGCATTCACAACCTCATCAGGAAATCTGTTCCAGTGTTTCACCATTCTCATGTACTCTAAATCCTCTTCAAATTTGAAACTACTTTCCCTTGACCTCATGCTAGATGCTTTCCTGTAGGCCCCCTTCAGTTACTGGAAGGCAGCTGCAGGGATACTCAGAGCCTTCTCTTCTCCAGGCTAAAGAGACAGAGCTCTCATCCTATCCTCACAGGAGAGGTTCTTCAGCCCTCTGATCATCTTCTTGGCCCAACAGCTTGATGTCCTCCTCGTGTTGGGGGCCTTAGAACTGGACACAGTACTCTAGGTGGGGTCTCATGAGAACAGAGTAGAGAGGTAGAATCACCTCCCTTTACTTGCAGATTACAATGTTCTTGATGCAAGACAGGGCAGTGTAGCACAGCATCCAGGCCTGGGGCCCCCATCACAGGAAAGGTGCAGAGCTCTTGGAAAGGGGTCTAGAGGAGGGCCACTAAAATGATCAGAGGGCTGTACCAGCTCTCCTATGAAGAAAGGTTGAGGGAACTGGGCTTGTTTAGCCTGGAGAAGAGAAGGCTCTGGGGAGACCTCATTGTGGCCTTGCAGTACTTGAAGGGAGCATGTAGACAGGAAGGGGAATGACTGTTTACATGGGTCGATAGTGATAGGACAAGGGGGAATTCTTTTGAACTAAGATAGGGGAGATTTAGGTAAGACATTAGGAGGAATTTTTCACTCAGAGGGTGGTGATGCACTGGAATGCTGCGAGTGCACTCGATCCCATGTTGTCCACAAAGATGTTAAATAACATCAGTCCCAACATCTGAACTGGAGGAAAGCCACTCATCACCTGTCTTCACCTGGACACTGAGCTGCTGACTGCAACTCTGAGTGTGATCATCCAGCCAATTCCCTACCCAGCAAGTGGTCCATCTGTCACATCCACTCTTCTCCAATTTGGTGACCAGGACGTCATGCAGGACAGGGTCATATACTTTGCACAAGGCCTGGTATGTTGCCAGTTGCTTTTCCTTTGCCCACTGGTGCTGTAACTTCATCATAAAAGGCCACCAAAACATACCAAAAAAACCATAGTACAGCAACACAAACTCCCTTATGTCATGTTTTTTTTTTTTTTCCTTTGGTTATTTGTATTCCACATCATAACATCATGTACTGCATTGGGAGCTAGAATTAATGCTCCAGTTTCACAGCATTGATAGTTCAAGGTATACTTGTGTCAGAACAGAAGAACTACATAATGCAAATTTTTATGCTAATAAACAGAAAGGGTGATATCTAAAAACTGCGGGTTGGCTCTCAGCAAAGATCAGTGTCTTCAGATATTTTTACATTTTGGCTAATGAGAGTGTTGATTCAATATATTCTAAGATATATTTATTTTCAAATGAAATATTATTATCTTCAATGTGAATAGTAAAAGAAGTGTAAAGGACTGAAGTGTCTTTACATAATCCTAACTTCATAAATTTTGAATCAACAAAACCACCAAATCCAAATGTCTGGAATCAGCAATCATTTTTATTAATACAAACAAGCTCCTTCTGTCTTTGAAAAACAATTCTGAAGGACGAAGTTGTGTAAACACACACTTCTGCTTTTCCAGATTCTGGCTTAATTAACTTTTTTCCATGCTCTTCACTGATAATTACCCTCTGTCTCTTTTATGGAAGCAAGGGATCTCTGCAACTTGTACTTCACAACTGCAGGGACTGTTACGATTGTGTTTGGGTTTTAACAATTCTTTAATAAGAAAAAATATATGTGGTTTTGCTTTTAGAAGGACATTTCAGATTTATTCATTTTCCAGCATGTTTGTTTTGTTACTTCTATTCCTTAATACAGTTATCATCCCACTTATACACTAGAGTACTATGGATAGGCTTTCAGAAACTATTTAGCGTTAACTGTAGATACATGACAACGCAGGGTCACCTAAGACTAGGGCATGTTAAGAGCATTTACTCTTTCCAGTTCACCATATCACACCACAGCAAATCGTATGCTTTAAAAAGGAGAAACTGTATTTCTAAAATAAGTAATCTGCACTAGAAGAGACTGGTGCTGCCTAGATGCAAGTACAGCAGACCAGAAACGTGACGTGTTACCTCATGACTCATGAAAGCCTTGCTTGCTAAAGAATCAATAGAACACCTTGCTGATAATCTGATATAAGTACTCAAAACGTATCAAAAGTGAATTACAAATTTCAGTATACAGACATTTTTGGAATATTTACCCACATAGGTGAATGTGGGGTTTTAGAAGCATCTAAATTATAATAATAAGAAGAGATCACTTACTTTAATGGAAACAAATGCAAATAATCTTTCTGGTTACTCTTCTTTCACTTTTTTTGCTTTTTTTAATTGCTTGGAATTCTAACACTGGAAGTAGAAGGACAACAATAACACTACAATTGGAGACAGAAATAAAAATGAATGATACACCAGGGCTCCTTCCAAAGTTACGCTTCTTATTTTACGTTGATCCACAATGTCAGGCACAGATGTTGATGGTATGGCAGTAGAGGTTGAACCTTCCCTCCAATACTCTGTTACATTTTGTTGCCATGTGACAGATGGCAGAAGAGGAGGAGTCTGACAGAATGGTGTCTGACATGAAAGTGTGTATGAATCAAAGTTGTGGAACTGAATTTCACCAGGTGAAAAAATCTGCAACAGTTGACATTCATTGATACTTGAGGATTGCTAACGAAGATCAAATGGTGGATGTGAGCACGATGAAAGTTGGACTGCACAAACAATGCTTTCCTAACAATTATGCCAACATAGCTATGAAACAGTCACCTCTGCTGGAACGTGTATTTACAAGCACAGCATGCAGACTACTGTTCATCAGCGATGAAAATGCATGACTAAGGGGGGGTGATTATGTTGAGAAATAGTGTTTCGTAGCTGAGAATTTGCTCTACCAAATAGTGTTATTGTACTCTTTGTATCTGTTGCAGTTTCCATGGAAACCACAGAATGTCAGGGATTACAAGGGACCTTGAAAGATCATCTAATCCCCCAGAATCAATAGGCATTACTTTCAGAGTAATATGAATATTATCTATGAGAATGCTCATCGAAAAAACCCCTCAGCATATAATCATATTGCAGGCCTCAGCATAGGAGAACTTAGATTAGTGATGTCCTTACTGTCCAGCAGTTCACAGTGTAGACATAACTGTCTGTTTATACTCTCAGATGCTATAGAGTATTTGTCATTTCTGATATTCTCTGAATTCCATTTTCCTTTACAGGACAATGTCCATTTTCTGAAATATCTGTGTTCTTTTATTATCAGATATATTAACCTAGTATTACAAATAAACACACTACTCAAATTGTTGCTTGAAAACATTGTTAAGAGCAATCTTGCATTAATAATCAGTTTATGCTTTGACCATCAGTTGTCTGACTGTGTTTCAGGATGATCCTTGTATTAAGAAGCTACACCCTGCCTGCTGTTACCAAGGTTATTCCCTCCTGCTCCCTCTATATTTCTTGCCTCATGATAGTGATTACATTCTCTTCCAATTACCTCAGTACTAGCTTAAAAAGACATCACTATTTTATCTCCATTGGAATGAGCTACACTGCAAAGCATACAAAAGAAACCTAGTTAGGCAAAAAGACCAGGTGTTTCTGTCATCATTTTTCAGTTTCAGCAAAGGAAAAGCTTGGCCAACATATTTTTTCTCTATTTATTACTTGAACAAGAGAAGATAAAGAATTTTTTTGCAGAGACTTAAAATATAAATCTCTAGATTTTTCAGAAAAACACATCTAAAGGAGGAAATAAGTGATACTGTGAACAGAAAAAAGTGGGAGGATTCAAAAATGGGTGCATATTGTGCATCTTCTCTATCTGAGAGGTTTTTATTAACTGTAGTGTAAGCACAAAAAAAAGTTGAAGTTGGCACTAATATTAAAGATTAGCAAAGGAGAATGGTGAATGAGGATCTGTTACAGAATTTCATGAGGCATCACACTCACCACTCTTTTTTAGAATAATTTCTTCTCTTTAACAATTATATAAATGATGTTCTGAGTTTACCTGATAATCAACTGCATCACCTTGGAGCTGAGCTACTTTTCTCCAGGACATTCAGTTTTGCTGCAATTATTTTTCTTTCACTACGATGAAAAATTTAACCTCTGAACAGTTATAAGCACTTTGTCCATAGATTCTTTTCTTTCCTTTTCCCTTCCCTTTTCCCCTCCCTTCCTTTCCATTCCCTTTTTTTTTTTTTTCTGGTGTAAGTAAGGAGGAAGAGTTGGGGGTGGAGTTAGAAGTGCCATTTCTGCCTGATGGGTCCTGCTTTCCTGGAAGTGGCTGAACATTCACCTGTTGATGGGAAGCAGTGAATGAACTCCTTGTTTTACAATGCTTGTGCAATTTGCTTTTGCTTTACCTAATAAGATGCTTTATCTCCACCCCCAAGTTCTCACACTTTTACCTTTTCTCTCTCATCTCCACTTGGGAGGATGTGTGAGTGGCTGCATGGTACTAAGCTTCTACTAGGGTTAAACCACTGCCTTAAAAATTTTCTAAGATAACTTCTCAGTTCTTGTACTTTAAATCATGCAGGCATAAGTCCTCTAGTTGTTCATTTTATCTCTCACGCTGAGACATATAAATTCTGAGTGCATGAATGTCTGTGTTTGATATGTATGCATTCTGATACAATTTGTAAATTACAAAAAAGATTAAGCATAAATGAAGCATAAATTAATGTGTATGTGAATGTGAATTTATCAGAATAGAAAGGTACAGAAGAAAAATTCAAATAATTTTTAAATAATATTGTTCTTGGAGAAGAACAAGATATAAACTTATTTGATCACTTACCTACTTTTATTCCTTTGTTGCCATAAACAGTATTATTTTATTATTTTATTATTTCATTATTTGCACTTTCACTAGTAGTCTCTTACTAAGTTTGCTTTCTCCTGCTCTGACACTATCCACTAATTTTGGGCACCTCAACAAGTTTTGCCATCCAGACTGCCTTAGCTTGATATGTTAAAAGGATCTCATTGGATATCAATATATGGGAGGAATAATCGCATGCACCAGTACAGGTTGGGGGATGAGCTGCTGGAGAGGAGCTCTGAGGAGAGGGATCTGGGAGTCCTGGTGGATGTCAGGTTGGTCATGAGCCAGCAGTGTGCCCTGGTGACCAAGAAGGCCAAAGGTATCCTGGAGTGCATTAAAAAGAGCGTGGCCAGTAGGTTGTGGGAGGCAATCCTCCCCCTCTACTCTGCCCTGGTGGGGCCTCACCCGGAGTGTGTAAGAATTTTTTCACAGTAAGGGTGACAGAGCACTGGCACAGGCTGCCCAGAGAGGTGGTGGAGTTTCCTTCTCTGGAGAAGTTCAAGACCCGCCTGGATGTCTACCTGTGCAACCTGGGCTAGGGAGCTGCTTTGGCAGAGGTTTGGACTAGATGATCTCTAGAGGCCCCTTTCCAACCCCTACAGTTCTGTGATTCTGTGAGCTATGTTTATTGCATGTTATTTTTTTTACTTCAATAATTTATATTCAGTTTGCTCATTGTCATCACTGATTGAAATCTAGCAGAGAGAGAAAATGAGTTTGCAATCATGATATACATATAGGCAACAAAATAAATCACATGCCGCCACATTCTCTGATCTTTTTAAAAATACACATTTTGCTCCTCTTCCCCCAGATCATATGCTAGAACTGGACACAGAAGACTACAAATTGTCATAGCAATATAGGCAGTAGACCATATAATACTGTACTTAAGACTTCCTGCTTATCTTTCCTAAGCCTTTCTGGCAGAATGCTTCCAGCTTCTTGCTTGATCACTGTAACTTAAATCAGAAACTTTCAATATGATCTACAAGTTATCCTTACTGCTAATGCATTTTGAAATGGGATATACTTAGGATATAATGCAGGCTATGGCTTTAAATGGATGTTTTAGGTAACTACTTTCCAATTGTATGAGCAGATGATCAACAGAGGGAAAAATTGGTTATTACTTTCCCAAGAAATCAATGCATATCTTGCCAGTCTCTCAGGATGCTGGAAGCTCCTAGCATTTTCATCATGAGCTGCTTCCAGCAGTTTTTAAACCTCTCTGAAGCACTGTCCATAGCAGCTGCGTTTGAGCCTCACACACAGCAGCAGCTCAGTCCTGTTGAAGACTCCACTGCTTGCTTGCAGTTTACAGGACACCGTACAGTCTTTTGCTAATGACTTCCACTTCCACTAGAAAACCTCTGTCATGTATATTTATGGTACCACTTTCTATTGCTAAAGATCTTCCCCACATTAGGTAATCATCCTGTGGTCAGCAAAAAAACAGATTCTTTCATACTGATCTGGCTGGCAGTTAGAAAAGGGCACACAGAGAGAACAAAGAAAATAAAATCAACTGTGCAGAAAAATCTGGCAACAAAGTGATGGAGACATGTTACAAACTGATTATCTTAGTGATTTTTTCCAAGCGAAACTGTTTTTTTATTCTATGAAAAGTTAAATACATTCTCCTCAATGGTAAAGAACGTATAATTGTCTAAAATGATACATGTTTTATGCTGATACATAAAAATAGGTATCAGATTTCCACTATTATTTTTCAGATGACACCACATAAAATTGTGAAAATCTTCCCAACAGTGAAGAGTAGTACCTTTGGTAGAATTCAGGAGACATTCCAGGCCTAATGGTACTCAGACACAGAATGAATCCTTTCTTTGTCAAAAAGTAATAGTGAGTTGTTAGGGAATAACAGGTTATGAGAAACATCTTGTTTCCAGAGCTATGCAAAGAATTGCTTACAGTAGATGGAGGAAAAAAATGCACTAATCTATTATTCTTATCTCCTAAGATAGCTTAAATGCGTGACTGCACTTATATAATCAATTTATTTCAGTCTTTTTTTTTTCTTCCAAATCTGCTATAGTAATGTTTGACAATGGGTTACAGTTAGTGGGAAAGAGTATGACTCTTTAACAATGCAATGTTCATCAAGCATTTCACTGTCAGTTCCCTTACCTACAGTCAAAGGAAGGAACTATGAGACTAATATAAACTGTAATCTGAATTTACACCTAATAAAATATGGAACATCAACCAGAAAGAATCTATGAAGATATTTTCCTGAATAAGAATAAAACTGTCTAAAAGTGAAATAAAAGATGCCATAATGGACAGCTTGGAGCTACAGCAAGCAACTGAGTAAAAAGCAATTTGGTGTAGATGAGATTTGAGCTATAGGCACTTCAGTACTGCTGCTGCCATTTTGATTTAAAAATGGTAAATCACATAATGAGTGACTACTGAACAGAGATAACCTATATGCTTTTGCACATGGTAACCAATGTTAACTTATTTGTGAATACTATTCCAGTGACTTTAAAATATTTTCTGTTCTAGTTGTGCTAGACTGCATGCACTCAGAGAGGAAGCTGCATTTGTCTTGGCTTAATTGTTACTGATAAAGAAAACCTAAGAACTATCCCACCACATAAAGGGGATCACAGTCTCAACAGAGGTGCTTGAGACATCTCTTTTCCGTATGTCTTTTACCCAGTGCCCCAGATCACCGTCATTATGACAAAAGTAGGAGAGGCAAACTGCAGCATGTACATTTTGATAATGCTCAGGCAGCTCACAGGGTTTCCAAAATGTCAGTAAAATACTGCCTCCTATGTAAACTACCCTTGGAAATTGTACACACTAGTTTCACCAGCATAAAACAGACTCTCTATTCAAAATACCTAATGAACATTTTTGAGTAATAATTTATTCTGGATAGATTTCTGTTACCACCTGTAGTCTGCTGAAAGTGTAATTTTGACACATAAGTTTGAATATGCACAAAGACTGAACATGAAAATAATTTAGATAAGAGCTCCACTATTTATGTTTGAAGATTTAAGTGATGTAACTTGCACAAAAAGAATTCATGAATATATATATATTCATATATTACACATTATATATATTTATACATATACATAGGTGCTTTGTGGAATTCATTTTCCTGAGATAGTAGCCTTGGTATATTCATTTCTACAGATTTTGAAATTGCATCATATTAAACGCCAGACTCCTAGTGTTCATGTTTTTACAATTTATTGTCTTAGGCCAATTCCTTCAACTTTCTCTTGCTTTGTTTATAAATCTCTAAGGTAAACTGTTGACTTCAAGCTTTGATTGGAGGTGGTTTGGGAGTCATTGTTAATATAGAAAATATCAGAAAGCTCAATTATGGTCCATTACTCATTTTTAGTACACACATTTTCTGATTTTTGATCACAGAGGGTTTGTAAAAGCCGAATAAAAGACTTTTGAATAGGTTCCTTGGTGGTACATTGTAAACTTCAATTATTTGTTCCCAGAATCATTTTTTTTTAAATAGAGAAGTGAAATCTCTTTTAAATGGAGCATGATTCAGAAACCCCTACTAAAAAGGTACTAAACATTCCTTCATTAATAACAGTAATCTGGAATCCCAGAGTGCACTGCCATTTTAAAATGTAGATCTAGATACATACTTTTTTCCCCATAGTCCATTATTAAGTTGAAGCCATTTTATAGCTGCAGTGCAGTAGCCACCACTTTTTCCTGAGGAGGACAGCACGCTGTTAATGCACAGCTGTCACTCACAAAGGTGACTGCAAAGCAATTGGACAAAATCATTAGTTTGTAACACAAAAAATTTTCATCCCCTGTAATTTTTCCTAGATTTTTTTTTATGGCTTCCAAAATGCAATAACCCACCACAACCAATTCATAGTACAACTATAGTACGATGACAAAGCCAGATGAGTGAAAGAAAGCAATTTTTGTTTCCATCTCAACTTTACCTCTGTCACACACAGAGACTGGTGAATTCTCTCTCATACATATCAGCTTTCTGCAGCCACTGATTTCAGAGGGAAGGGTTTGATTTTCCTGTTTCCAAAAATGCTGGTTCATTAGCCAGGCAAAAGTTCACAGAGAAGCTGTCAGGTTCCTTAGGCTTTGCAATCACATTTTGTTAAGTAAAATCATCAAATGTACTTGAAAAAAGCTTAACTTCTGCTCTCAGCATACAGTCTCAGTTCTGAGTGTCAGGGTTTTTTTGTCCTTTATCAAAAGAGGATGATTGTACTTTTCACCAGTAGCAGAGAAGTGTAATGGAGAGCCAGATGACAGAAGGTCTGTCAGCTGATGTGCTGACATTTTCCTGTATGTGTCCGCACCAAAGGTACTCTGATTTGAAAGACATTCTAGATCATTGCTAAATACCTTTCATAAAGAGCTTGGATTTGTTATAAATGACACACTTCTGTTATCATACGCACACACACACGCACACAGAAATTAACTCTTGTAAATACCTTGTGAAAATCCTTATGCTATATACTATTTTCTTTTTACAGCATGTGCATCTCAATTTCTAGCTTCAGTGAAGACAGAGTGAGGGAAGAAGAAGAATGAGAATGGAAAGTGGGGATGGGTGGGAGCTTTAGTTTAAAATGCAGACAAATCTGCCTTTTCTGCTTGATGGCCTGTAACATTTCCATGTAGTGTACTTTGCATGGCAGAATAGCTACTAGTAATAGAATTTCTCACAGTGGAGGTTAATTACTTTTTAGCTATAGCAAAATAAATTTCCTGTCAAGCCCAGTGACAGGAATATGCCACTGTCACTATTTTTACCTGCAGTTTTAATTCACTGTTAATATTTGACAGTAGCTTGCATTCAGGAGGATGATTTCATGAACAGTAGGGTTTCCCTATAGAGTAGGGCAGACTATCAGTAATGCAGTCACCTCTCCCTCAGTGCACTGCAAAGCAAATTAACAGACCTGTCTCTCTCTTTAATGAACAAAAGAGAACTTTACAGTGATGAAACAAAAGTGACATGAAAAATAAAGTGCACCATAAAAACAGAGCAGAATAGTGAGGTGGCATACCAGCTCTGAACTCATGTTAAGCATGGTAAGGAAACCATGCAATTTTTTTCTGGGTTCTGGGATTTAAATGACTTTTATTTTGTTTTATTTTATTTTATTTTATTTTATTTTATTTTATTTTATTTTATTTTATTTGTGTGTGTGTGTGTGTGTGATATAATAAAACCTCATTTTTGCCTTCATATTCTTCACATTAGTTCTTCTATTTCTCTGTCTTAAAAGACATCAAGAAATCTATGACAGGATAATTCCATTTGTTTAGTGTCAGTGTACTGTTCCACATTCTTTAGACAATACAAAATCCCATGTGAATTCAGCTTAGTAAACCTTAGGGACATAAATATATATATCCGTCTAGGGTTTTCTAACCACCCCTAAGGATAGCTAAACTAGAAGGAAAACTCCTTCAATCATTCAGCCTCCCTTATCAGAGTCCTGTTTTCCAATATTTTAGTAATTATCACAGTACGTTTGCCCAATTGTGCACCTGCCCTATCTGTTTTTTAATACTTGAGGCCTATTACTGCTCTGTGTAGGAAAGATAAAACACTTGGATCAATACAGTGCCTCTACTTTTAGGAAAATGATAACCAGAAGGCAGAAGTTGAAATACCAAGAGTTTCATCATCCAGGTTTTTTCCCCACAAAGTAGCCTCATACATTTCTCTACCTGTGCTTGCCATTTTGCAGTGGCCAGTGACAATATATGGCCAGATTAATGCGTAAGGCATGTGAAAGCTGCAGTGAGCTGCAGGAGTTGGGGTACATCGTGTGCAGATGAAGAAGAGCTGGATCAATCTGGTGAAGAAAAATAGAGGGATTTATTTTACTGAAATGACAGAATGCTTGGTGGTTCTCACAGTCACCATGGACAATAATGTACTCTTTCTGATTGATTTAGTCTAGTAAATAAATAGAAATATTAAGGGAACTTGCTTGTATACATGCATAAGTGTTTTGTGATCAGAACATATGGGAAAGATTGTGAATTTGTACGATTTTCTAAAACAAGTAACATAAATGACGTCAAGCTTTCTGAGGTTCCAAACAAGTTGCATTTTTATAGCAACAAGTTTAGCATTAGGATGAGTTTTAAAAATGAAACTCAGAAAGATGGGAGCCTCGTTCAGTAGAATGGTCCCCTTGAAAAAAATGACTTGAGGTGGATCAGGGTGTTGTGCTCTGCATTCAACACCTGGATCACTGATGATACTGAAGACAGAGTTTAAGGAAAAACTGAAAAGGAATTCTGGATCCCTGAGTCATTATAGGAACAAATTTTTAGGTTGGAAAAGACCTCCAAAATCATTCAGTCCATTCACTCACCTACCACCAATATTTCCCCAGTAAGGGGAAAGTAAGGACCACCCTAGAGGTCCTTAGTATAACATCTAAACATTTCTTGAACACCTCCAGGGACAGTGACTCAATCACCTTCCTTGGGCAAATCATTCCAGCGCCTGACCACTCTGATGTACAAAAGCAATAAAATAGGTCTCAGTTTCTGATATGCTTTTTTTTTTTTTTTTTTTTTTTTTTGGTAGCTGCAGAGGTTGGTTATTAACAGAGAAGCATTAGATTTAATTGATTTTATTGTTAAAGGGACAGGATGAATTATTTTATTATTTTATACATTTTTTGCAAACCACAGGAGGCATCAGAGTATTTCAGATCTTTAAAGCCCCTCTAATCCAGTCTGGCAATGTACTTAGAACAATCGGGCCAACTGAAATTGCATTTTTTTTGGAGCATTACACTCAATTTTGTCTGTTAAAGCAGAGATGAACTTTTGGCTTAGAACTGAAGCTAACCCAGAAGGGTGCTATTCAGCATGGTTCAAATTTCTGATTCACTTTCTGAGCTATTTGAAACTGCTTTATGTTGCTTGACTCATATTATTCATCTCAGTGAAAATCTGTATTAGGGAAATGTCAGCTCCTTTGTGGCAGCCTATGTGCTTTTTAAGGTGCTCGTAAGTTCATGACAATATTAAAACAGGCACCATTCTCTCAGAAAAATGTTCCCATGATATAGTTCCAGCCTTTCACAAAATATGCCCTAGTCAGCATGGTGCATTTCATATCTACAATTACAAAATGATCAAAGAAGAGTCACTCAGCATTTTGGAATATGTCCATATGCATTTTGGTTTTCACTTAAAAAAACATTGACAGCTGCCAAAATAATGAAGAACGATTATTAATCCTCATTTTGTGGTCCTTAGTTTTCAGAAACAAACATTCTGGTAGCTAAATTGCTTGGAACTTTATTTATTTTTTATGAAACTATTATGAACCCTTAGACAGAAAACCATAACATTACACAGAAAACAGGCAACATGACCAAATAAGCTCTTGAGAAATCAAGTATTAACTGTGGAAATACAATGAATTCCATGTAAAATTAAACTGAAGGCATGTGAGCCGACTACAGATGTAGATATGTGATTTTCTAATTGTTTTCATTTTCTTCCTTAAGCTTCTTCCACAGCAAATATTCAAAGCAGAAAAATACCACAAAAAGATGTCATCAGAAGTTGTATTGTGGTAAGCTAAATCATATTCTGCCAGGAGATCTTGCTGTTGCTGAAAATGATTGTCTATGGCTAAAACAGTATGCTCTGAAATGAGTTAAATGCATCATGTGGTCATCTAACAGCACTTCAATTTACATGTGTTGCTTTCATATGAAGGTGTTTCCACAAAGATTTAAGAGTACAGCTAATACAGACAGAGGAAGCATTATATCCTCTATTTATTACACTGGGCACTTATAATCTACAAATGTGTAGCCGTATGTTTGAGAAGAAATAAAAGAGACAAAGAATTAGCTCTGGAAATTTGTTTATAGCTGCAGGACTATGTAGAATCAAAAGTAAGAAAAACTGGTATTACATCTCCCAAAGACAGTGGTTCCTTTACTTTAGTCTTTTTTTTTTTTTTTTCATCATTACACACATTCCCACATCTAATATAGCGTGGTACAAAATTATTAACAAGAAAGTCTGTCTTCTAATCTTGGCTGCCTTAAAAATATTAGCAATGGATGCCATTTATCATCATATTTCTTATTAAAGCTTGGAAGAAAGAACACACAGCAGTGCATCGTGGAATTCATAGCTGTGAAGAAAAGCACTTTCTGCTATTTTCTCACTGATTGTGGCTAATGTTAAAATAATTACTGGTAAGGGGTCTCCCTGCTGCTTGATTGCCAAGTTCCACAGTTCCAAAGACTTCAGGTTCTTCCCTATGTAAAAAACTTTAGTTGGCTTAGTTTAGCCTATTATATATGTCTCTTGCATGTCTTCAAAATCCCTTAACACCTCAAGCTCCCTTTGTAAGGGACTTGGCAAAATCAGAGGCTTAATGAAGACACATTGTGAGGAAGCCTAGGCATTCTAGTGACTTTTCTTTTAATAAAAAAAGTAAGCTGGGTCATGTTTGAAATTCTATGTGCTGGCTGTGGACTTTATTCATTGTGCTGTTTTACTACAATCATCTCTATTACTGAGAGCACTCTGGGAGCAACATTACTTCAGCAAGGAATGGCAACTAGGAGCCGCTTTTAGAAAAACATTTATTTACTGATTTCTATTTATGATAATGTTTTCCATTGTAACTTGTTTTTGTTGTTGTTGTTGTTGTTGTTGTTTTGGTTTTTTCTTTCCAAGTGACTGTACTGGGATTCTAGCTCTCAAAACAGGAGGGCTTTTCAAGCTGCTTTACTTTGACACTCTGTACTTGTTCTTACAAGCTAACTAGTAGAAAAAGTGCAGCAAGCTTACCAAAATCACTGAATTAAGACACAATGATGATAGATTAATCATTAAAAATAGTCTACATAGGATGTTTGTAATTTTAATTTTCAGACCAAGATAGCATTAAAATTGGTGTACATTTAATTCAGACATTCAATGGAAATATGTTATTCTGCCACAGCTCCTCCCAGACTGCGACCTGCATTGCAGATGACCATTCTAGGAACCACTGTTGAATGTTTTCTTACTTAGGAGGCTACTACTGTGAAAACATTGCTTGTCACATGAATTCTTCCTAAAGCAGACAACACTTCTCAACCCTCTCATCTTTTCCTGCTCTCTAAATCTGCGATTATTGATGAACTTAGTCACAAACTGTGTGTGTCTAGCCTAGGTTGCCATTTTTTATTTCAAGGCAAAAAATTAGCACTCTGCTCTGACAGGCTTATAATGTCACATGCAAATTCTTAGCATTTTGAACTGTAACTGTGTGGACAGCCATGTACTTTGCAGCAGCTGTTATTTCTAGGTGAAATACCACCACCTATAGAACACAATCAGGACTCCTGATAGCATGTAAAGTGGAAATATAAAGATAGTTGATTATTTTGTGTTAGGTCCAGACATTTCATTCTATCATCTGTCTTTTTTCATCACTTCCACTGTGATATCCTGGAATGGAGTTCCTGACACGTAATAGAAAGCTGTGGTGAAAACGTTAATATGTACCCTAGTTCAAGCAGTCCATGTTGTTTCAGGAGTAAATGGAAAGTCTCCCGACCTTTTCATTTACTTCTGAGACAACAGGCTTGAGAGGAAATATTTTGCCAGCTGTTTTAGTTTAAAATTACAGTGCCATGATTTGTTTCATTTCTGGATCACCTATAGCAACCATTACTCGAAACTACAAGAACAGTCCATGTTGTGTGTAAAATATTTTTGGGTTAAAGTCCAAGAGCTGTAATTTACCTGAGTCTTTTTTACAACAATCACATTCAATGCCTTGAAAAATCCTGTTCTTCCCTCTATGGTGCTCCTTCTTCCCATTACATAATTATGTGGAAGCTTAAATTTTTAATAACAGTTTCTGTACCTGGTAAGAGATTTATCACTGCACTGTAATTAATATAATGTATGTGCAATCAGTGGCCAAAATATTATCATCAGTACAAACGAGTTTTAGGCTAACATACAGAACACAACTGAATTTACTTGGGTATGATACAGTAGGTTTGATTTTATTCCAATATTCATAGTGTCCATCAAGTAACTCAGATACCAAGTTACTTACACTATTGTGAAAGTATAGTAATTCATACTGATAATTATCTGCTTGAAAACACAACTTCTAATTTATTATTTATCTTTTGGGTTTTTCTTGAGAATTGTAAATATTTATAGCATGCGCGGTAGTCTACATCTCCCAGAATAACCTCAAGAAATACTAACTCTAGTAAGCACACTCCACTTCTGAAGTCCTGTGTATATCAAGAACATCAGCTATGGTACAATTTTAAATATCAGGGCCAAGGTCTGTCAAGTATCATTTGCTCTTTTACTGAAAAGCTAGATGTGTGTTTTACTTAAATTGAGACTGTCCATTTCAAGCAATGCCCCCATGATAGAACATAAAGCTAATGTCAGTTTTCGCTGGAGAGAGGTTTAACAATAACTTCAAAAAGCAACTGATCAGCAGACCGCAACATAATTTGCCCCATCACATCAGCTGCCACAGCCTAGCTGCCCTATACAAAACACTTGACAAATTCTGCCACGGCAGTTGCTGCAATATTTATAGTCATTCTGCATATGCTTCTACAATTATAGCTGCATCAGCACTTTAATTATAAACCTTATTTTCTAAAGATTTACTACTAAGCAACAAAAAATCACCCTCAGCTGCAAGTTGGATGTGAAGTGTTCTCAAGAGCACATATGTAATTTGCACTTAGGTTGTGATAGGCTAGGTTCAATGACTACTGAATACTGAAGGCAATGGAAAATTGAAAACTATTATTTTACTAACATCTTCCAACGCTGATAAAGAATTTCACATGGAAAAAATACTTTTCTTCCTTTGACTTTGATAATAATGTTGTAATTTTGTTGCTGCTTGGTAGCAAAAATTCTTGATTGGCACAGCTGAAATGCAAGCATATTAAAAAATTTATGACCATATAAATAACAGCCAGATATTACACCATAAACATTTACCACAACTTTCGCTACAGAAAGCTCACTTCCAGATGAACTAGCATATTTCATTGTATTTTACTAAATACTTCAGAACTTGCTTTTCTGTTTTCTTTTTCTACTTTTTACCATGTGGAGATGTTTTCAGGTAAAAACAATGTAATATTTGATCTTCTAATGATATTTACAACATTGAGGAACAGATCTACTCAAGAGAAGACAAGATCTTTAATTATTTCATTCTCTTCAATATCCCACGAAGCATTACAAAATCTTCTAAAAATCCTGAACACAAATAGAAATGAATAACCACAAGCACACAAATACACAAACCTATTTTAAAGGATTTGCTATGTGTTTATAGCAAGCTTCATGAATTATTCATTAAAATTTATCTAGCTAATTTTGACATTTTTCTTCAATATAACCCTAATGAATTTCACCCTTATCTCTAAAATCAAATAGCTGTATGCTGTAGAATTATATTTGACAAATCTTTGATTATAAATTCCTTCAATCAGTTTGATTTGTTTACAGATATATGTTTTGTTCATTCAGAATTTCTGAGACATAACTGCCTCAGATTCAAATACTGCACCTAATGTGTGCATGCTTTACAATATGAAATATTTTATAGAATAAAATACAAATTGCATATTTTTCTATATGATTTTGGGGTGAAAATGGGACTCTGATAGGTCTGGCGCTGGTTCTTCATGTTGAGGCCTATACCATGAGATGCAACCAGGTACAGCATAAAAATTAAGACAGCAAATATATATGCAATTTTTGATCAGCATAGTTCAGTTCAATTGCATGAGATAACATCATTCATCCATTAAGTGCAAGTGAAAGTAGACACTGTCTACTTAAGCATTATCATAAGCATCATCACTTGCCACCTACCATATTGCCTTCTAATGTGGAGTCTTTATGCTCAGGTATATCATCAACAGGGATCTGTGATATTGCATTCCCAAGATAGTTACTTCAAGACACAAAATTTTAGCTCACTGCCAGGGATTCAAAGCCACTAAGAACATTGATTGTCCTCAGAAATGATCTTGATCAGTTCTCTAAGACAATATTTGAGGCTCATTTTGCTGGGTTGCAGGTTGTGTCTCTCACTGGGAGTGGAAATCCCTTGAAATACAAAGTAAGACATGAAGTTCCATGGAAATAAACCTATCAATTACATGTTTATGGTATCAATTTCCTTGTTGATGTTTTTTTCTGTTCTAACTAGCGCCCTTACAATATTTTAGCATAAACTTGGGTGAACTGGAATTTTATTATTACAGAATCCCAAGGAACTTCTAGGGAACACTGGCAGCCCATTCCTAAAACAGAATTACATCTATTTTCAAGCAGCTAAGTCAATAGAAATAGTCATATCAAGCTCTCACGTGATATGTATTTATTGAAAAAACTGATACAGATTCCTTTCTTCTGCTCCTCCCTGCCTGTTTCTCTCTCTCTCTCTTTCTCTCTCTCTCTCATTTTAATGTTAAAAAGAAAATTCCCCTAACCTAAAATATATATCTATGCTTAAAACACTAATTGAGTTGCAGTGCTGAAAAAAGACACATCGCAACGTGTAGGCTGATAGAGATTCCTTCAGTCACTGCATTTTTTCCTTTATGTTAGTGTGGCTCTGTGATTTTCTTCAAGCTTCAGCTTTCCATTTCAGATCTTCTGATGATTTCCACCAGAGCATTAAGGTTATTTAACTGAAACTCAATTTATAACTTTGTATAATGACTTTTCTGTAATGTTGCATATAAAGAATGTCTTCAGTGTACTTGACAGTACACATGGAAGACAAATGGTCACTTAGAATAGTTAAGAGAAGTGAAAGAGCATTATGCAAAACAGCTATTCATAAATGGTAAAGTAGTTGAATTTAAAACACTGAAGGCTACTGAATCATTATGGTGATTGATTATCTTTGCTATCTACAAATAATACACCGATCTTCATGTTTAAAACAGTGAATTTATTTAATCATCCATATGAAGAACACTAATCATTTCATTTTAAATTAGTTTTCAGAAAAATTATCTTTGAAAATACCAACAAACCATGCTTAAGAAGACAGAATGACAACTCCTACTTGATGATTTATCTTTTTAAAACAGAATATAAAAGTTCTTAAGTACTCTTATCAGAATAAAACACTAGTACGAAAGTCATGATTTGACTTAGCCACTAGATAGCATGACAGCACATTTCTGAAGTCAGAATTGTCCGCAACAAAAACAAAATTTAAAAAATTTTCTGAATAACTGGGATCCCTAAGGCATTAGCTCCATCACTGAACATCCAGAAAACTGCTCTCCCAGCCTCCCAATATAACTGTGATTTGTAAACTCAGCAAGACACAGTGTTGAATTTTATTTTGACAAGCTCCATTAAACTCAGGTTTTTAACTTTACCAGGAAGAGAGTGGTTCCACTTGTAGGATTTCTGATTTAGACGCATCTAAGAAATAACTTTATTACACACTTTATTAACTAGTCATTAAAATCTACTGGGTTTAACTGTTTTAATTATAAAAGCTGTTTTCCTCATGAAGAGAAACAAGCGATACCTGAAAATTCAGGGAACCAGATTTCAGTGTATTATAACTGGCTCTGCAAAATGTTTTTTTTAAGGCAAATTTCACCATGTCACACTTATACTGTGGAATATCATATTCCCAATGTAATGAAGTCACTGGTAATTCATTTTATGTTACTGGAGATGTTAAAACCTATATTATATTAATGTAGAAAAACAGTTAAAAAGTGACATTTTATTGTCCCCTTAATTATATTGTAAATACATTTAATAAAGCTCTTATTTGGGCGTACGATTCATGGTAAATATACCCCAGCACTAACCATTATGTATACTTTGCAAAATTAAATGTCTTGCAGAAACAGTATAGTAGTGTTTTATTAGGAATAAGCATGCTTATGAATCCTATAATACTTTTATTTTCTTACTATATACAATATAATTATCCTTAAAAAAAAAAAAACAACAAAGCTGCACATCTTAAGAGTTAGATTTCATTCTTTCTCTTCTAATAGATCCAAAGATAGAATTGTCTTCAGTACCTAAGGTAAGCTGATATTTATTGATATATGCTGCTTTCACAAGAATAAAATGATGAAATCTTAACAGAAATATTCTCTTTGAAGAAGAGTTTATACTATATGACTTTTTTCCAGGGAAAAATCATAAGGTATATTTAAATGAAATTGACATCTGCCTCTCACAAAAAAGACAAGGGAATTTTATAAAGGTCACAGTGTTAAACGATGGAGTAACTGATTAAGATAAGCTTGTTAGACTCTATATTGCACACAACATTAAAGTGGAAAGGGGGAAACGAAACAGAATAATTTCACTTCCTGGTACGTGCACTCTAATATACATTTTCCAGTAACAATAAGGAATGGATCTGCGTCTTCAGCTGAACTTGTTCAGATCTGTTGGCAAAATTAATTCATGATTTAAACAATGACAGCTTTCTTTTCTAGCACTATATCTGGAAATAATATGCAAAGCATCTATATCATTCTAATAATTTCCAAAAACAAACAAACAAACAAAAACCCAACAACAACAACAACAAAAAACTATTCTGCTTTGGATTTCTAGTGAATTAAAATATTATATATATATAATATATAATATATATTATATATATATATATATAATATATATATAATATATAATATAGAAAAATTATACAGATAAGTATAAGCCTGAAGTAACTTGCGAGACATAAAAAGATTTTCCATTCTTCTAATTCTTCCTTGGTTTCAGAGGCATCACAGACATCCTTCCCTCTGCTGCTTTATAATTAGCTTAATTTTTGTGGTATCACCTCCACCTTACCTCTATAGCTAAGAACAGCTTCAGATCAGGTAGGTATAAATAGGGGATGAAAGTTCATCTGTGACAAGCCACCCTGAGGAAGATGACAAGTCTTAAGTGAGGGTTTGTCTTGCCCTGGATGACTTGATATGAATGATTTGTATGACCTTTCACTTCATGACTAAGAATATCCAGTTGTTAAGCCTTGTGAATGGATAATAAACCAGACCATTACTTGTAGATCACTAAGTTCTGATCAGAAGAATAGAACAATGTTAGCAACTCACTGTATTCTTGATCATGTCAAGACAATTTTCTCGATAGCAAAAATTATATGATCTTGGATCTCTTCAGACTATCAAACAAGTAATATTCAGAGGTATAATGGGAAATATGAAATAGTAGTATTTTATGCCACTATTCCCTATACATTCTTTGTCTATCCTCAATGAACAAGAAATTCAAATCCTAGAAACCGTAGAAAGCTAAATATTTTAAAACGATTGTACACTGCAGAATTTCCATTGGCCTAATAGTAATTTTAAATATCAATAGTTGAAAATCTGAAGAAAATGTTTTATATATTTAAATCTCCAAATAATTTTAGCGTTTCCATGTTATAAGGCATTTGCAAGCAAACCTCTGAAGATACACATGCACATTTTTCTAGCAACACCAAAAGCTTCTTCCAAATTGTTTATACATTTCAATAGTAATTGAAAGCATTGTGGCATCTTCTGAAGAGGAAAGAAACAGCCTTGTCCCAGAAGATGGTACTGTCTGAAAACAAATTGCTATTATATTTAGTAGAAGCTCCTTTTCAATAACAGGATTTGGCACACTGAGGAACATTTTTGGAAGAAGAGGGGAAGGGCTGTATTAATAAAACCCAGAGTATTAAATACTTTAATATTATTTTCATCAGTATGGGGTCTTTTCATATTAACAGCTCAACGAAGTAAATATTGTGCTGCAGACACATTTTTGTTATTTTAATTATATAGCTGAAGGCTGAAGCTGGCAGTTCTCTGTGGCAACTGTTTTAAAACTCTTTTATGAGAATAAACAAAAATAAGGGTTTATAAGTGTTAATTTGCATGACTCACTTGGCAAAGTGCAATTCATAGTAGTCTGGATTGCTTGGCAGTGTTCATAATTCATAATCAGTGGTCCTACCAGTAGGAAGTTAAAAATAAATAAATAATTCATCTCAAGAAAATCATAGATCCACTTGCAAGTTTGCATTTTAGGGAAGCTACTGACAGGAGAGCCCACCTACAAATCTTCTTCAGAAAAGCAAACAGAAATTGTAGTAAATCTACATCTGGAATCATTTCAAAGATAAAGAAGATATCCAGTACAATGGCAGAAATTTCCCTGAGCAGACTGAGAAAATTAGTCCCTATATATCAGCACTTGGTGAAGCCCATGGTGAGGTGAGTGAAAGACAGGACTGCAGTGTCCTGCAGTTTACTAAATCCATGCACTTGAAACTGTAATACAGACAAGCTACAAGAAGACAAGGCATGGTCTATCTTTGGGGCATCAATATCAGTTCCAGTGTTTTACCTTGCTTTTGGTGTGTTCTGCAATTTCTAGTAAAAGCTTACACAAATGTTAAATCATATATTTTCTCTGCTCCATCTCCTAATTGGAAACAATCAAGCCACAGTCAAACAAATCCAGTTTCTTTTTTTATCTGAACCTAGTCAAAATGCATCTTAAAAACAAACAAGCAAACAAACAAACAAACAAAAAACAATAAAAACACTTTAAAACACCTTTCCAAACAATTGAACTTAGCAGATCTTAGAACAAAAGTTATCGGAATTTGGAAATAATCAAAAAGGACTCAATTTTTGTTTTGCGACTTTTTCAAGGAAGTGTTCTCAAATAGTATTTGGAACTTGACACTTTCTAAAAATATATCTTGAGAATCTTTTGAAGTAACAATTGTGGATAACTTCAATACATAGCACTTTATTGATTTAGTAGAACAGAAGGCTAAAAATTAGACCTGCATTCTGAAATATACTGACTGGGTGAACTTCACTTATTTAATCCTGTCTTGCCTTTTTCAGTTCCTGAAGACAGCATATGTTTTCAGGCATATTCTATTAAAGTAAATTATAAGACTTAAGTATTTCTGAAGGAAGGGATCAACTCCAAGTTATCCAATATTTCAATGTTGAACAAAAATATTATAATCTGAAGGAAGTTACAAATGTAGTATATTCACACAATATGTATTTGAAGGGTGCAATATTATAAAATGAATGAATGAATGTACTAATAATGCAAGCTCTCTAAGACTGTTATTTCCTACAAAAGGTATAATTTAACATTTTTCAATAGAGTCAAATTTTCTGTGAACAGAAATGATCGATTTCTATGGCAAAGAAATTAGTAGAGCAAGATTGGACAGCTATCAATGTCTATTACAAATAAATGAAAACGAAAATTTAAAAGTGAAATTCTGAATTGAGAAAAATGGTACATTCAGTGATTAAGTCAAATTACCTATTTATGTATTTTAACGTTAAATTTGACCAAATAACTGTTTTTTGCTAACTATATTGTTTGCAGGTTTAGAGATTAGCTCTGGGATTAAGTTTTCCATATTTTTATGTTAATTTCCATAAAATGGGGAAATTAATCTCTAGTTTACTTGTCAATTCCAGAAAAAAAAAAAAAAAAACCCTGAAAATTCCACTGAATAAAAGTGGGTTCTCTAGTGTTTATCAGTCTACAGCAATTAGAAAACATTCCTCTGTATCTTCACCAATTCAACTGATAAAGAACCATGAACAGGTTGTTAGGTTTACCCAGGAACAGATTTTTTGCCTACAAGAGTTATGAGGAGTCACAAACAATAAGCTAGCTAGCTAGCTAACTAAAGTTTCCCCTCAATTTCTGAATAATCTGAAATTTAAGGAAGACCTTAAAGACCTCATGAGGCATCTCATATGCACAGTGGAGGCTCTGAATTAAAGTTAGAATGAAACTGAAGAGGAGCCCTACAAGGACTCAATTCTTCAAGTTTCAGGTTCCTTAACTGAAAATACTCCTATTTCCATTTAAAAGATTGCTTACTCCTCGAACAAAATCACGTCAGAAATTTACTGTCTCAAACAAGAACATTTCTATTTCAGAAAGAAAAAACTTAAAAAAAATAGCGTAAGTATAAACAATCCAAAAAAATTTTAAGTACCCTAATAACGTACTATTTCTGAAAAATCACACAGGACTTTCTATTTTCACTGAGCTCTCCCTTACTACTTTGGCAAACAAGATCAATTAAATTACACTAATTAGAAAGCTTGTATTTTATGTGAATTTATTTCCTGACTCACAATAGCAAGCAATACCGTTTTCCAAATGGATTCAGACTCACCACAGAAGAAGAGAATCAGCTTTTTTATCCTTTCATATGTTTACCTTCTCCAAGTAAGGATTCAATGAAGTGCTTCATTCCTATCAGTTCTATGCTGCAGATTTTTTTTTTTTAAGTACATCTGTCAAGAAGACTAGATCATAGCACACTAATTTAACAAGTGTATTGAGGCAGGTCTAAAAGAGCTTAATGATCAACAGTTTTACTGTCTCATCTTTACAAACTCTTCATTCCTGCTTTTCTAATTTATATAGCAGTTTACAAATGAACATTCTACACTTTTGACTTTGCTTTCCATAATACATTTACTGTGAGAGTTTTCTCTGAGTGATAAAAATAACTAACTGAGTTTTCCCTTATAATTGCATTCTTTGTGCAAGTTTTTCTCCAGTGTTATTTTCCCTGACAATGTTATCAACTACCATTTTTAGAAATTATATTTAAAAAATAATAATATTTTTCTGGGTGTCCACTGTAAATATTATATTTAAGTATCAACCTAAGGTCAGGTAGAATAAGTACACACACTTTCCAGATTCTTTTGGCTGCTAAGGAGCATTTTCAAAGGAGTTTATTTCTGTATGCATCAGTAGCTACAGGAAACTAAAGGAAAATCTTTTAATATAGTAAACTCAGTGATACTGTGAGAATTTCTGAATATACTTGTTAGACACAATTCACGATTGCTGTATTATTGGATCATAACTTTATAAGTAATATTCCAGATAAAAATATGAATCTGTCAAGATTTTGAAAGAAGTACTCTCAGGTGATAAAACAACATTGCCCACACACAAGACCATACCTTCTTCTCTCCTGCAAGTCTTTCTATTTCTTTCAAATAATTGTAAAGTAAATAATGTAACACAGATGCACTGAACTTCTCTTTGACATAAATGAGAGAATACAATTTTGTGCACAAGATTTGGATGTAATTTCCTGATGTAAATTCAGACTCCAGTTGCTGCCAGCTTGCAAGTTAAAATTCAGAATCATAATATTACTTTTGACATCTTCAAAGAGGTCCATATATGCCTATTTTCAACTGCTTTTATTTTTATTAGTGCCTTTGCTTTACACCTAATAATGTCGTTCTAGTTTAGTCTTTAAGGAAAATATTTAGTAGAATAATAGCATGAGTCCATGATTTCCACACAAGTGTTGACAACAAATAATCACATCATATGAGTTTCAGAACAAGTTGGAACAAATAAAGTAAATTCTGAGGTGCATTACTTTAAAACATAATGAGGGATTTAATCACAGAATCACAGAATCACAGAAGCATAGGGGTTGGAAGGGACCTTTAGAGATCATCGAGTCCAACTCCCCTGCCAAAGCAGGCTCATTTTGGCATCATTTTCATTGAAACCAAAAGGCAATATAGATATTCTACATACTTGTCTGAAACAATATTCTTAAAGAAATATACCTTATCTTACATACATTTGAGCAGTTCATAAGGTTAAAAACCTGGCTTCAATTTCTTCTAGTGGACTGCAAAAAATATTGTATGAAAGCATCTGTTTGTAATTAGATTAGGTTGGCTTCCAACCCAAACTTTTAAATGACTGGACAAAAAATTAAAAGCATTTACAAAAGACTTCAGAAGTAAAACGAATATGCCAGTACATCTTGAGAGAATCACAGTCTCTGAGTAAGCACTGCAGGTACTGTAGGCATTTAAACATAATTTATATTCTATAGTTTAATGGATGCTCAGCCAGATGTTGTTACAAAGAATAAATAAAGTTTGTATTACTAATTACCATTTCTAATGACATTATATACTCCAGCATCTGTCAATTCTTTATATCATTCTACTGGATGACATTTTGATCTATAGTTCGTTCCCATACCTTGAATATAAAGCAAAATATAGGTGCACTTTCCTATTCAGGACAAACATTGTGTTTAGGTTTTTTCTTGCAAATTTCTCTGTGCAATCTTTCCACATATAGACTTCCATTTTTAAAGAAACCAGCCTCCACAATTGCTCAGTTTGGACCCTAATCAGGATTCCTCATCTACCATTAGAAGTGCTACTGTGACCATTCCCAGGTATTGCAGACTGTAAGTAGAGTGGTGGCAACTTTAAGACCTAAACATGAACAGGTTACATTTCTACACTAATGCAAACCCAAGCAGAGATATTTGTAAGTTACTGCACTGAACTATAGAAGTCACAACAGAAACAAGCAAATAAATAAATGAAATGGGAAGAAAATAAAATAAAAAAGAAAACATCTTAAGGAAAAAAATTGAAAAAAAATCACTTGGGTGCATCAAAACATATTTTATTGTATTCAAATCTGCTCATAAAGACTGTGTTGCATTTCTAGTAACATCACTCTCCGGACTGTCACATGAATTGAAAAAATTAACTGAATTTTTATTCAAAACAGACACAGTTACAAGGAAAGGCTGCTAGAAGTAAAAATTTCCCTTACTACCAAGAAAAATATCTAAAAAAAAAAAAAAAAAGATGACTTCATTGGTCAGAAAAAGCTCAGTTCATTAGCATTCATACTAATTACACTTAAAGGGCTTCACAGAAAATGCTAGCAAGACATCAGTGCACCTTTAGCTACATAAAAATGAGACAAAAATTAATATTTTTCTTTAGCCATCTGTTTTAGCAGTGCAATTTACTGATACTTTTGTTTTGTCTTCTCACAATTGCAAAATGGCTCATTATAATACATATATGATTAGAAAAATTAATTCTGTTTTAATTATTTGAATGTTTTTATCCTCTTTTTTCTTTTTTAACTGGAGATAGCTTTTTAAAACTTGTTCTCACTTATACTCTGGTGCGGTAATTACAGTCCTAGAAAAAATGTTTTTTTTCTATTCCATCTGAACAGCGGAAAAAGAAAGCTTTGCTTTGCTTCCCTTAGCACCTGACTGCTCTCCCACAAACATATGGGTATACAATATGACGGAGCTAATAGTATAGAAAGTATGCTGTAGCTCCTTTAGAGGCTTTTCTTAAGCCAACATTTGCATTTACTTTCTCTGACAGTAAAGAAAATAAATTATTCTTCCCCCACCCTTTTTCCACTTTAGAACTAGGTATACACTAGTGGAAAATCAGTGCGTATATTATGATCATTTTCCTTGGGTGTTTCCCATGTGTAAGTCTAGAAATTTGTAGGAGTATATATAATCTCATCTTCTCCTCCATTTGGACTGTAGGAGATTTCATTTCATTATGCATGGAGCTTTTTGGTGGTGGTAATTCTACGTGCTGGAGACTGATTGGCAAGTCAGGTGATTTCTGTCTTCAGTGAATTCTGTCATATGTTACTCTTAACAATTTTATAATGTTGTTCTTTTATCCATGCTTTTGCAAAGGCCAAAAACAATTATTTTGAGAACATCATTTAATGAAAAATTATATAATATCTGAATAGATTTGTAGTGACTGGAAGAGATAATAGCAATATATTATTCATATCAATGTGATCACATAAATGCTTGTAGATATTTGTGAATTAGAATTCCCTGTATGAGGAGTGGTATGGAAAGCCAGAATAGGGAAGTAATCCTCCTCCTGTACTCAGCACTGGTGAGGCTCCACCTCGCGTACTGTGTACAGTTTTGGGCAACTCAATACAAAAAAAACAACACCGAGATGCTAGAGCAGGTCCAAAGAAGGGCAACAAGGCTTGTGAAGGGCTTGGAGAATATGTCGTATGAGGAGCGACTGAAAGACTGAAGGGCTGTTTAGTCTGAGGGAGAGAAGGCTGAGGGGAGACCTTAATGCTCTCTTCAAATACCTGAAAGGTAATTGCAGTGAGACTGGGGTTGGTCTCTTCTCATTGGTGACAGGTGACAGGACAAGGGGAAATGCCCTCAAGCTGCACCAGGGGAGGTTCAGGTTGGATGTAAGGAAAAACTTTACAGAAAGGGTTGTTAAGCACTGGAATAGGCTCCCCAGGGAGATGGTTGAGTCACCATCCCTGAATGTGTTTAAAAACCATCTGGATGTGGTGCTTAAGGATATGATTTCGTGGTGGGTTGTTAGAGGTATGGTAGTATGGTTAGGTTGAGATTGGACTTGATGATCTTGAAGGTCTTTTCCAACCTGAGCAATTCTATGATTCTATGATTCTCTGTCTTCATGAATCATAACCATAAAAATAGATACCAGCTCATAAGAGTAAAGTTATGATGCTTCTAGATACCTTATGCAGGTGAGCCTCACAGTCTATTTATGCCAGTAGGTAGACACTCAGCTTTACAGATAGCAAAATGCACACAGATGTTTCACCAATCTGGATAAGGGTTCAAGTCACACTTCCTCAGCATCTGTGTACACAAGTTTGAAGACAAAGTCACCAAGACATAAAATTCTCTAAACAATGCTTAAATAATGTTTTTTTTGTTGTTGCTGCTGTTTATTTTTATTTTGTTTCTATCATTTATTTCAGTTCTGCAGAACAGTATCCCTGAGAGGCCACCTGAGTATCAATGTGAGTGGATGTACATATTTATCTTCCTCTGTCAATACTTCTGTTATACTGAAAGACCTCTCAAAGTGATGTATAAAATGATGGCTTCTTATGCATTTCCTTCTTTAAGTACTATTTTATTGCTAAGACAATGTCTAGGCATGATCCCTAGAACTGTCTAAACTGGAAATGTCAAACGTGATATAAATGGCAAGGTAAGGAAAAGAACATGATAGCTGGCTAACTGCCTCAAAGGGATGAGAAAACACACTCTTTCAAGTAGAAAGGCAATTTGGTTCAGGGCCTCTATAACTTTCCCCCTCTGTCACGTGCTAACTAGAAGGACGTAGAGTCTAACCTAGCGAAGGAATCAAAATTACTTGTGATTAAGGGAATTATTGTTGATATAGAAAAATCCAGTGCAGGAGTGAGAGAGTGTATAGGTGAAATAAAGGAGGAAATAGCAGTGAGTACTGCTCTTTTACTGTTTTCTATTTTTTTCTACTTGCAGCTGCATCTATTCTTCTATTTTTACTCAAGCCTTACAGTCAATCATAGCAGAGCCTCAAACAGATGTGCAGAGCAATAATATGATAGTAAAATTTTACAAGCGTGATTCATTTTAGTTTTGCAATTTTTAGAGGAAGAAAAGTCTTGTGTATTTACAGAAAATATGGCACACATCTTGTCAAGAGGTATAAAAATGCATTCTGTTTTGCTTGAGAAGGAATTATACATGCACTATGCAATTTGTCCACCTCAGTTTACAACAGCTACAGTACTTGAGGTCATTCTCTTGGAATATCTTTTAACAAGAATGTGATATAAAAAAAAAAAAAAAAAAGATATTAGCAGGTTAAATTCTGCTGTTGGTTATTCCTCTGCAACATTATGTTCTCCCGGTGCCTAATTGGAATAGAAATTGAAACTGAAATTAATATATAATCTTAACAATAGAAGCACTTAGAACTGGCTGAAAAGAAGAAATTTTGTTTGTTAGAAAAAGGGCTGAGGTGGATTTGCTGTGATTCTTATGGTCATATCCTGAAATATTTGAGAGACTGGAGATGCATATGCAATATACTGATGAAAACATTCAGTGACATCAAAAACTTCACTTGCATCACCACAAAAAAAAACCAGAAGGACCGTGCTGGGTGAAGTCAATGTCAATTTATTCCACTATCTTTTCTTTAACTTTGAATATAAACTTATACATAGGAAATAAACAGAACTGTTTGCAATTTAGGTAAATAATCATGAAACACTAATAAGTAGTGATCAGTAAAGTGCTGTACTAAAAAATGATGATGGTGCCACCACTAATTAACACGGTCTCTTGTAGGCAGTCTTGAACAATATTTAAGATAGAATAGAAACCAGAATAACTGGAGTTACCTTAAAAGATCATCTGGTCCAACTGCATGACCTCTAAGGCTACACCACAGTTGAAGTAGGAAAAAAAAAAAGAAAGAAAGAAAGAAAAAAGTAGAATCTTTAGATGCTGGAATTCTGCACGTGGGAAGGGTCAACCCTGGCTATACAAACAGACCAGAGGATGAGACACTGGAGAGCAGCCTTGCTGAAAGGGTTCTGGAGTTACGGTCAACAGCAAGTTGCAGCCAGAAGACGGCCTGTAACCATAAGAGCATTTCTAGCTAGTCAAGGGAAGGGACTGTCCCACCACTCTGTGTGGCACTGGTAGTCCTTGAGTACTAAGTGCAGTTTTGAAAGCCACAGCACAAAAAAATAATGTAAAACTATTATAAAGTGTTCAAACGAGGGCTACAAAGATGTAGCAGCTGTGAAGTCCTTTGGTTTGTTCAGCCCAGAAAAGAAGAGTCTGCGAAAATGCTTTATGGTGGCCTAAAGCTTTTTCACAAGGAGAGTGGAAGAACACTAATCTCTACCCTCTTGTGACAGCCACAGGATCTGAGGGACCATAAAGCTGCAAAGGGGGAAGGTTAGGCTGGACATCAGGAAAAGGTTCTTCATTGAGAGGGTGGTTGGGCCCTGGAAGAGGCTCACCATTGGCAGTGGTCACTGTCCCAAGCTGCCAGAGTTCAAGAAGCATCTGGACAACACTTTCAGTCTTATGGTCTGATGTAGGATAGTCCTGCATGGAGCCAGGAGTTGTTCTCAGTGATCCTTATGCATTCCTTCCAACTCAGGAAAACTTGTGTTTCTGTAATTTCTATTTACTGTGTTTTTATTTATTAAATAAAATGATGTAACACTTTGGAAATAGGAGGATTGAAAGTAATGGCAATAATGTAGCAATAGGAAAATAAAAAGATCTGTTATATTTCATATAAGGGTGGATATTTTTCTCTGAAAATATAGCTATAATCTAATCCTAGAAACCATGTGAGATGCAATAATCTCACATGAGAGTGCAGTGAATATATCAGTAAGACTACAGAGAAGGAAAAAGGATATAAAAAAGCTTTCTTATCTATATTGGGGAATAGAATAATAGCATATTTGTATTTAAAAGGAATAATTAAATTATTTTTTCAGTTAATAATTAAGGAATAAATTAAAGTACTAAATACTAGGGAGTACACGCAATAGTTTATACCTGTGAATGTCCAGACTGATCAATAAGTGATAGATAAAAGATGGATGGAATACATAAGCTGCAAATTCTGTCATGAAGTAGTACCTATTGGCTCTGATTTGAATAGTAGATCACAATGTAAATAAATAAATGAAAGACAGTTAATTAAAGACATTTCTGCAGAATGGATGTGTTTGGCTAATCCTTTGTAATGTCACAGATTGTTAAAATATTTCTCTATTCAAGCAATAATGGTATATAATTTGGTGTCTATTTGGGGAAGAAGGAGTGACTCTTCCTGAAAACTGAGTAGTATGGTCCCTTGATCTCTAGCTACCTCCTCATTTTCGTCTTGCATTGCAAGCAAAATGCCAGCTGCAAAACCTATTTTGCATCTAGTTGTGATTTCAGAATTAAATGCAATGCAATTAGTTCCTTTTATATGTTTGGTAATCTTGTTAAGACAACTCATTAGGTATCTTGGCAATTGGAAATTACTAGGTTTCAGAACATGTGCATTTCCTTTGTGAATACCAATTATTCCTAAATGAGGCAATTGTTCTTTAAAGGAAAAGGAAAAAGTAAGTCCCAAAAAGTTTTCTCAGCTTATATGTTGCCCTGACCTTTAAAAAACTTAAAGTGGATTTTTGTGCTTCCTCTGTAAAATTCTAGATATGTGTAAATACCTAGATTTTCCTATCTAATCATGTTAAAGGAGTACATAAATTGTTTATGGAAAGCATGCATTTTTATCATCAAAGTATGTAAGAACTCAATAAGATAAATAATGCACTAAACATCAAGCAGCTACTATTAATGAAGGGGAGTATAGTACTATATTTCTTATTAATTTATGCAGTTGTAGGAAAATGTTATAAAGAGAACCAGTTAAAAGGAAATAGTTATATCTTCAAAAATTAGACTAGATAATATTGTTAATTTTTAAATACATACGTCATTTCCTAAGTCTCAAGCAAGATCAGTGTATAATTTCCACACAGTTTAACTTTGAATTCTTTTGTCATATCCACTAGACTAGAAACAAGCTAATATTCTGCTATTTTCCCACAAGACTCAAAGTCTATGCTAAGTACTCTACTTTGCATATGCATCTATCTAGGTGTCCATATAAAACAGAAGTTTTACCTGCAAAGAAAGAAGCAATGCTGAATATATTCAGTAAATGTGGCTGAAAACCAAAGAATTTGAGAATTTTGAAATTTACTTTAAAATTTCATGGTTAACAGAAAGCCAACAAATTTACAAAAAACAAAAACAAACAAAAAAAACCCTGACATTTGTATACTTAAGATATTTTATTATTTTTAAGCATTATTTGATTTTGAAATAATTAAATTAAAAGGAAGGACAACTATAAAAGAGCAAGGGAGGGTTTTCAAAAATCTACTATATTTTACCCTTCATTTAGCAGGGAATCACAATCTGCTTTGCTTACCATCTACTTTACGTAAGGTCTTAAAACTACCAAATTCTTGGCAGAATTTGAATCTGGCTACACAACGTTACCAACATTACTTCTCTAGAAGGTAAATATACAAATACATTGACAGTCTTCCTGAGAATAGAATATGAAAAGCTAGGGCATAGATAACTTGAGGCACTAAGTTTGATATTTTCCATTTACTATTAGTTTCTCCAATATTCAGATTGAAAGTATAATTACCTTAAATTTAAAAAAAAAAATACCTTTTTACAGTCTGATAATGGATAATGGTTTTAAACTAAAAGATGACACATTTACATGATATGTTAGGAGGATGGGATGGAAGAAAGAATCATGGGTTGAGATAAAAACTATTTACTAAAACAGAAAAAGAAATAGGAAAAAGGATAATAGTTATGATAATAATGCATATATATATATATATATATATACACAAAACAAATGATACACAAGCTATTTCTAACCACCTGCCAACCAATGTCCATTCAGTCCCCAAACAACAGCTGTTTACCCAGCCAACTGACCACCTTTTTTTTTTTTTTTTTTTTTTTTTAATTATGTTGTATGACGTGGAACATCCCTTTGGCCAGTTTAGGTCAGCTGTCCTGGTTCTGTCACCTCCCATCTCCTTGTGCTGCACTCAGTCCCCCTTGCTGAGAGGACAGCATAAGAAGATGAGAAACTGAAACATCTTTGGCTCTGTGCAACACTGCTCTGCAGCAACTAAAACGTCAATATGTTGTTGACATTGTTTTTCTCCTAAAGCCAAAATATAGCATTGTATCAGACATTATGATGGAAAAATTAACTATGTCACAGTTAAAACCAGGACAGGTCCCTTCCAACCTAAGCCATTCTATGATTCTATGATTTTGTGTGTGTGTGTGTGTGTGCATATGTGTATGTCTTGTGTTTGTTATTTTAAACTACCAAGACTAGGAATTAGGAGCCACAAAACTTCTTCTAAGACCAAAAGTAATCAGCATTTTCACTCAGGGATATGCTAAAGAGAATGCTGTAGCTTACATTAAAAAAAAAATACAAAAAGATACATGTGAAGTCTATTATTCCATTCTTTTCTCATGCTATGTAACCTAGCACTCCATTTGCCCTTCCAGCTTTTACCAATCACTTCTCACCTACCACAGTCACATGAATATTTTCACAAACATTTAGAAAGGAAATGAAACAATTGCATTTGAGGAATAGATGACCCTATTAGAAAAAACCTTAAGATGCTAACATTGGAATTTGGATCTTGAAATTTAGGTCAGGTGAAAATTTCATAACCTTAACTAAGCCAGACAAATCCTTTATCAAAGGTTACAGATACATTTTATGGTTAAGAAAATAAAGCAGCAAAATGCTGATTTGCATATCAAGGAAGTTTGGCCATATTATGGTACTTCCTACAGATGTTTAAATAAAAAAAAAATACATTCAACTGTCCATGCACAAGTATGCTAGTGTCTTGTATCTTTACAGCTGTAATTAACAGTGATATAGAGTTGCCATGTCTTACAGATAGTCAGCAAATGTAAGTAGATCATTTATTGGTCATTGATATAGGTCATAAATGATCTAATATGCCTTCTAGGCTTTTATTTTTGTTTTTCCCAAATGTTTCTCTTCCATGAAGGTTTATCTTGTTATTTATGAAACAGTAATAGTCTGCATTAGTGTGGAATACAATGGTTATAATGTGTTGCTCTGAAACACGGTTATCAGTTTTCATTCCTGTTTTGGTGTCAGAAGATTCATCCATAAGATCAATATAAAAGTAACAGAAAATATTTCATGCGAAAAATGACATTTAAAAGAATTTTTTATAATTAAAACTGACATAAATGAAAATAAACTCTTTATTTGTCTTTAAGTCCATATGATTGGAACCCCAAGGAGAAATCTTGCTATTCTGGATGGGATCTTTTCAGATTTTCAAAGGTTCAGAAACAAATCTTTCTTGAATTGTTTTGAACAAAATGTAACTTTTCTATTTGTAGTTGGCCTGATGAAATTCTACTTGATCTCAACCTGCAGAGATCAGTAGGATAAATGGCCTGTGCACACCGTGTTGAAAGACCAGCCTGAGAAAGACATCCACTGATCTTTCTGTACTGAAGGCTAAAGCATTTTCATGCTTTCAACCTCCACGTACCAAACCACATCTCCAACATACGTATGTTCAGATCCTACTGGAAATGGCAAAGCAAAAAAGGAGGTAGAACACAGCACACCTCTCACAGAACTGCTCTGGAAGTCTGCACTCCTTTACAATGCAAAAATATCCACAAATGTGTGACGAGTCTTTAATGGCAGGATCAAGTTCTGGCTGTACTGCTGAAGACAGAAATGGACTTACAATCTATCATTTTCAATTGTCTGAAGTACTGGCTACTTTTATTCTCAAAGGAGAATAGATAATAACTCAGAACAGAGTTTACTGTAATAAAAACTAGACACAAACCTACCAGTAAGTGCTCATACACCCTCTAATTCAGACATTCCTATTCTGTCACTTCCACTGGACTAAGGTTGCTGTTTTAATAACATAAGCTTTGTTTTTGTTGATGACTATTCCTGCAGCCATGTGTATCCATGTCAAAAAATTATCATTAATTCAGTTTCTTTTTCTCCTGTGTCCTTTGTGGATCTAGATCTGAGAAAAGCTATGAAACCTTCTTGTGCTAATAAAATTGACCTGAATGCCTCATGCACCACCAGCTGATTAAATGATGCTGCTGGATTTAAAAGCAATGTCTAAGAAAATTAAACGTAAGTCTTAAATTTACTGATTTTTTTTAAACAATGGAAGGCACATTATGTTAAGCTTTACTCACTATGCACCACTGATTTTTAATATGTTCTTTTTTTTATGTACTAGGAATAAATTATACACTTTACCTGCAGTGAAACAATCCTCTCAATGTAGAATCAGATTAAACAAAAAAATAAGGTGCCTATGAACTGCATAGTCTAACTATAATTAAAATGGATCTTCCAAAATTTCAATCTATATCTTATAATATACATTCATGATATTAAATGTGTTCAGTAAGCTAAGCAAAAATCTATACAATTAATAAACATTTAGTGACATTGATTGCTATAGCTTGTTTTTTTTTTTTAATTTCTTATCAGTATTGAGCAGATGGGATGTAACTTCAAAAAATTATATTTTAAACATGATTACTATAGATGAATTACATTTGAAAACTTTTGTTCAGTGAAGCATTTACAAATACAATTTAACTTGTGATGAAGCTTCATATTTAAGTTATTTCTTCTCTGTTTCACACAATGATATTTAAATTGTCTGTGGCACATGCAAGAAAACAGAAAACAAACTGCATAAAATGAAATATGCACTCTTTTACAAGAAAGATTTACTTAAAATATCATTTTTCAATAAAATGTTTGATTGATTCTCTATTGAGTATTTAGCAAATCCTTTTTAATACCAGCCTTAACAATATTGCATGAAGGATGATTTTTGATTGAAATTTTGGATTACAAAACAGTAATACAGTTTTTCCATTGCTATTTGTATACTTAAAGCAAAATCTTCTATATTAAATGTCCTGCTATAGTCTTTGATATTAAGTGGGGGGAGGGATGGACCGAAATGCTATGTATAATCCATTTCTGTCAAAAAGTTGTACGTACATAGGAAGTGAATCAAGAGGAAATGCACATGGCATTAAGGATGCAAACTCTGGACATGAACCCACCCAAGATACATCTGCATAAGTGGGTTTGAGGTGTCACATTGTAAATAACTTCGAGTTATTTGTCCTTTAAGGTCCTATTCTGTTTACCTTCAAATCTTTAAGGAAAATTGTTCCACACTGAAGAGGAAGTCAAGACCTTGAACACGAGTGTAAATAGTAAAATGAGATTACTGTGACACCTGTGGTAGGTTTTTACAGCACAAACCATATGTTCTCCCATCTTGAATCTCAAATTCACCCTACTCCCTTATGGCAAAGCTACAAGCTGCTTTGCATTCCTTACAACTCTCATCTCATTTTGCTGAATCAAGTGTCCACGTTTGGATTTAGTGCTCTTGCAGTCTGAGACAAGTGCTATGCCACATACTCCTTAGTCTTCTCTTGCTATTTCTTAAAATATAAAACTAAATTACATACCATTCGTCACTGTATCACTGTGCTGTGTCTGACCACACCTGCGTGTCATACATATGAACTGTGACTACATTAAAATAATGGTGTTTTACATAGTGCATCTGTGTATATTACCAAAAGATCAACTGTGCCTTGGTAAAATGATATGCAATGATATAAAAATGTAAAGACAAAGGAAAGGCAGAAGGAGAGGGAGAGAAGGAAAATAAAATTTTTATCAAAAGATTTCAGAGGAGAACTACCATCTGAGATCATCACATCTCTACCTTGAGAAAGCTGGCAATGGGAGGCATAGTAAACATTTTAGCTAGATAAAGTGTTATTTTCTAAGAAAACTAGAAGAAATTGACAGATGCAGCAAGAGATAAATGAAATCACAACAGTTTATTAATTTTTTCTTTTATAAAATGTAATTTCTAAACTTTAATTTACATTCACTTTCTTTGGGAATATTTGCAACATTTAAGAATTTATAAAGAGCCACAGAGGACTATTATAAAAGAATTTTCTTTATATATGGAGCATATAATTATATTTGAAGAAATCAGGTTATATAGACAGATAGTAAAATAATAAAAACAAACAAACAACAACAAAAACAACCACAACTACCACAATCTTATTGCTGTGGCATTCATCCATTCCCCTCCATTTATCCTCCCTTTTGTCACTGTCTCTTCTTAAATTAGGCCCCAAACTTATGCAAAGAATAGGCAAACAGAGTTCTGTAAATGTTTAGAATCATTCTTTTTTTTTTCTTTCTTTTTATCTTTTTTCCTTTTTCTTTAATCCTTTTTCCTTTTTCTTTTAATCTTTTAATCTTTTTTTTTTCTTTCTCTCTTTTTCTTTTTCCTTTGTCTTTTTTTCTTCTTTTTCTTCTTTTTTTTTTTCTCTTTTTCTATTTCCTCTTTTGAGTTTCTAGTAATTTCATAACATACTAGGGTTTAACTAAAAAGACTCAGGATGAAAATTAAGTAACAAAACTCTGTGTGTAAATGCATTAGCATAGAATGTTTTAGGTTAGTAGAGACCTTAAAGATCATCTAGTTCTAATCCCTCTGTCATGGGCAGGGTTTCCACCCACTTGATCAGGCTGTGCAGGACTCCATTCAATCTGGCCTTGAGCACCTCCAGAGATGAGACGTCAGCAATATATCTGGGCAACCTAAACCAGTGCTTCACCACACTCTAAGTAAAGAATTTCTTCCTAACATCTAACCAAAATCTCCCCTTTTAGTTTAAAGACATTCTACCTTGCCCTATTAGTATCAGACAATGTAAAAAATCAGTCCTCCTCAGGCCTGTAATCTCCCTGCATGTACTGGAAGGCCACAGTGAGGTCTCACCGGTGCCTTTTCTTTTCCAAGGTAAACAAGCCCACCTCCCTCAACCTATCTTCATTGGAGCGGTGTCCCAGCCCTTTGATCATCTTCCTGGCCCTCCTCTGGATCCACTCCAACACTCCCCAACCCTCCACAAAGCTGAAACTGGAAGCCTCAGGCTTGGAGACTCCAGATTGGGCCTCTCAAGGGCAGGGCAGAAAGGGACAGTAGCCGCCCTCTCTCCATTTCCACACCTCTTAAAGCAGGCCAGGATACTGCTAGTCTTCAAGGACACAAAAGCACACTTCTGGCTCCTGTCGATCTTTTCATCCATCAGGACCCCACAGTCTTTCTGCACAGGGCTGCTCCCAATGATTACTCCTAGTCTGTACTCTTATCTGGAATTGACTTGATTTGTTCTTGTTAAACCTCATTAGATTCTCATGTGCCCATTTTTCGATTATCTTTTTTTTCATAAGAGATGCTGTAATGACTTTCAGGGGAAGAATAATAGGAAGAGTTTAGAAGTCAGCTAACCAGGCTGAGGTTGAACTGACATTGTGTTTTTCTGTCTTGAATCGTTCAACTACATACACGATTTGGAAAGATATGATATCCTTCTATGGGTTTTATATCATGGTCACTTGATGAGGAGTTAATTCAGTGAGTTACTCAGAAGATTAAAACTAACATACAACAGGCTCTAAATTGTGCTCATTCCCTTGTTCTTCTTTTAGAGAATATATCAGAGTTTTAAACCAAAATGACAAATAATTTGTGTTACCTACTCCACCCACATTCCTGCTGAGGAAGGAAAAAAATCTAGTGTTATACTACGGGGCAGTAAGTCTCAATAAAAATACAGAACAAAGTATTTCCATGTTAACAAGAAAATCTGTTCCAGGACCATCCCACAATATGCTTCTGCACCATAAACAAAACTTCCAATCTGCTGTACCGCTGCAATTCTGTATATTTGCAAACATTACAGATTTCACAGACGCTGAAACAGTTTGTGTTGGAGAGATAAGGAGACGGTGTCTGGATATCATTTCACAGGAAAACTCCAGCTCCCTTGCTTTCTCAGATAGCCTTAAGCACTGCCATGATATATACATGAGAGGTTAAGAGAGAGCACCATTTTTATGTATAGAGCTAGTCAAAGGAGAATGAAAAGAAGGTTAGGACACAATACCAGATTTGTCTATTCTTAGAGGGAAACATGCACTAAAAAACACGGTGTTAAAAGAGGAGTATGCATCACTGCTGACTTTGCCAGTGCTCACCAAATAAAGACAGCCATAAAGCAGAGACTTTCCTTTGGCAGCTTTTTCAGCTGCTGACATCGCTGCTGAAATACTGAAAAACTGAAACAACGAAAACAGTACTGTGTTACATAGAGCCACTGAAGTGTTTGAAAACATAAAAGCTGTATGCATGTGCAATCTTTCAAATTGCAAAGCTATTTTTGATAGGGCTGGCTTCAGCTGGGCTCAGATTCTTGAGAATCTGTTACAACGATAATTTTTGCAAATAAATTCAAGATATTTATACATTCAAGCACTCAAACCCTGTAATACATATTGGAGTTCAGAAATAGTGTCAGGTTGGAATGTATCTTTCTATTAATTTTAAAAAACAAATAAAGAGAAAAAAAAGAAACAAATAGTGTATTTTTATTTAGTTTTAAGAAATTGGAATCAGTGAGATTCGCTGACGTGTACTGTAAGCAAATGGAGACCATCTCCTTTTTGTAATTTTCAGATTAAGAGCTTGTAATTAAGAGCTTATGAAATACATACTTGTCTATCTCAGTTGCTTTTCAGAAGTTACTGTTCAAAACAAGCTGAAATATAATGAAAGAAAATCTTCTGAGAAGTTTTATGACAAGCAACAGCCGAAGTCCAGTCACACTGTCTATGAGACATAGGCAAATAGCTTCTCATGGTTCAGCTGTTCATGTTCCACTGATGGATGCTTATCACTTCTTCTTTATGGCTTTCTACACACTGACTCAACTCAGAACAGCATTTCCACTCAAAATTTGGAGGAAAGATTAAACTTTAAGCCAATATATATATATATATATATATATTTTTTTTTTTTTTTTTAAGACAGTTTACGGGTGCAATGTCCATGCAGAATTCTGACTGCCTCAAGAGTTTCTGGTTCAACAGGAATACTTTTTCTTACACTTAAACTTTCATGTTTCCCTCTAGGTCAAAAGCTCAGTCATTCCTTGCAATACCACTTTTTCTCCTCTCTTATAAATTAAGATATTATTATTTACCACTTAATTTTAAATTTCTATTTTATATTTCTTCACGTGTGGTGGCATCTTTTAGAGATTTCAGACAAGTGAACTCAAGATATTTATAAACAAAAGACAAATTGAGTAAACAAATAGTTACAAATTCAGGTGATAGTCTTATTTTAAGCACTTATTTTAGATACTTGAAACTGATGTTCTCATAAAAATAAGTGAAAGCTGACCTGAAGACAGGTACTTCATCTACCCCTTAAGAAATTCCTATGTCTGTCTCAGTTCCTTCCCTAAGTCACAGTAAGTTAATAAATGTAAATCTCAGTTAGTAAATGAAAATCTAACTCGGCATATCCTAAATTAACAACTAATTAAAGAATTCAGAATGCAATTTATTTTCATGTGCAAATTTTAGCTACTGTATATGTATTGGGGCCTGTTCACTTGAGAAGTAGTTACTGGGGTTACAATCAATGAATAATGAGTACTTCACTATGAATATAATATCTAAATATCATAATGTT
The DNA here is from genome assembly GCA_036925125.1 of Oreortyx pictus. NCBI lineage: Eukaryota > Metazoa > Chordata > Aves > Galliformes > Odontophoridae > Oreortyx > Oreortyx pictus. The sequence goes on from JAUPFR010000007.1 coordinate 25,093,221, forward strand.
ATCTAAAGATACCATTAAAAATAATAAAATATTTTAAGAAATCTCTTTTGGAACATGTCCATGAATAAAACCCTACTTAAAACAGTCTCATTTTTTTGAGAAGTTTAGTAATGGAATATGAGTTGTTACAGCTTTAAGAGACTGAGATGAAGCTAGACAATGAAGTACTCTTTCCTGTCTGAATCTTCTATAATCTTAGAATATTTCCTATAATTTTCCTGTATTCTACATCCTACATTAGATTACAAACTATTATATCTAACACCACTGGAGCCTATTTGTGGAATTTTTTGATCTATATTAAACGTACATATAAATTGATATAAATTGTGGTGTGTTGTTATGAGCTAGTTCAGGTATCATTGATGGAGAGGAAAGAAATAAATCATTGCAATTGACCTTTCATAGCACTCAATACAGATTTCATATTTTGTTGAATATTTCATCTTTTTTTTTATTTCATCTCCTTGCTCTATTTACTCAGAATATTTTCTTTAAATGTGACATGTGCCTATTCCTCTGTGTTTTCAAGTACTTAATTCCCACTTCTCATTCATTTCCACACATCTAATATCCTAAGACAAGCACCTCTTATCTGCAATCACCTTACTCTAGGAACCATTACAGGGAGTCCAATCTATCTGCTACTGAAGTCACTGTAGGGAAAGCCTACAGCTTACTGTTGGTAAATAAGGGGAAGAAAAAAAATAAAAAAAGAAATGCCTAGACAGGATTATCATTGAAAATTCTCAAAAGTACTAATTCATAATTTTTACAAGACACATTCAATTCAGGAAATGCCAGCTTTTCTATTTCAAAGGGCATTTTTCATTTAAAATCAACTTACATTTAAATTTTTTTTTTTCTTCAAATAATCAAATATCTTGGGAAATGGAAGAAAAGAATTATACACTCTGAGATGTTCTAAATCAAGTGTACTCTATCACTTGTCACTCTTTTTAATGGTGATTTAACAACAAACTCCAACAAAAAATCTTTCTGGTTTGCAGACTTCTGTCCTATGTGGACATGACCTATATGCTAAATTTGTCAGTTACACAATCAGATAAATAATCAACATCTCAGTGCAATTTCCTTCGACTTCATCCTTGTTAGCCAACTGTTCTCCTTTTCTATAAACTATCCCTTTGACAGATTGCAATTATATGTTCAATTTATTCACTAACAGCACTTTCTGGTCAGCTGCAAATAAAAAGAACTGAAACCTGGGTTGGCTTCTTGTAGAGAGAGTTTTAGTAATGTAAAAACTTTATGTTCTTTCCATTTGCAAGAACAATATAATAAGTACCACCTTTGTGTTTATCTACAGCTTTGTGTTCCTGTTTTAATAGCCTACAAGATTGTTGATGAAACATACATAAAATGGAGCTTTTTCTAAGTTTTTTAAGATACCATGATACTTAATATTTCCTTGATTGTCTTAAGTACTAATTTTTTTAAAAAGTTCCTTGTCTGGTGTTTCCAAAAACATCACTTTCTATGGTGTACAGAACTGTCTTTGTTATAATTAGCAAAGCCCTGAAGCTTTACTATAGGATTGTTTTGTAACATGACTTGTGCTTTAACAAGGAACAATTGATATAATTCACTGATAATATGCAATGCAATATCTCCTTAATTAAGAAAATATTAATAATAAATAAAAATACATTCATATTGAAGTTGTTCAAGTTTATAGAAAGAACCTTCCTTCTGGATATGTTTCCCAACACATCTCATGCACAATAATGTCTGCTCCACAACACATATTGTAATTCAGGCCAGAGAGTAAATAATTTTTCAGAAAAATGTTTTACCTACCACAGACATGATTTTAATCACTGAAAAACAATTTGTGAATTTTGGCTGAAGACACTGGACAACTTCAAATGTTTTTTCAAGGTTGGACTCCGCCTTCAGACTGTAGGAGGAAAAGTCATTTATTTTTGGCCGGCAGCCAAGTGGTTATTGTGCCCAACGGGAAACAATAACCAGGGCTGAGTCTTCATTTGAGGGAGGGTGAAACTTCTGCACAACACTAATTATCACATCTCAGGATAATCTCAGGTGTATTTTCTAGGTCTGTACTACCAACGCCATGTCACACTGCATATTCTCTGGAAAGTTTGTGCCACGCGTATGTCCAAAAGAATTGTGATGGGTTATGAGATATCAAATCCTGTGTTGGAGAAATGACACCGAAAAGCAGTCAGAGGCTACATAATGAAACAAGACCTGGAACAGAACATTTGTTGGAAGCATTCCTCAGATACTTTCTCAGCCTCATATCTTCCTTCAAGGTCCTGGCTCTGTGCATATTCGTGCTCCGACAGAAACAGCAGTGTCCCTCTAGGATGAGTGTGGTCCACGCGTGGTAGAAAAGTTCGGAAAAACTCAGCTGATGAGATAGGAATGTGTTTGTACACTGTTCATCTCAGCAGGACACCCCAAACTGTCCAAGATGGCATTAGCAACCAAAACCATTCCTGCCATTATCAGAAATTGTCCCCAGTTGTATCACAACCACTGCCGAGATTGAACAGAGCGGCCTCCCTGCTGGATGCCAAGAGCAGCCTTTGGGCTGCGTGGCAGTGTGGGGTGAAACACGCTGGGACCTGCTGCAGCACCTTTTCTGGACTGTGAGTGCATGTAAGCTGGGGTAGGAGACGTGGGAATGTGGATGCAATTAGAGGTTGCATAGAGTCAAATGTAGGAAGCTGTTCAGAAATGTGTAAATGTGTGTTAAAATTTAGTAAGCGATTTATCTGTTGAATTGCTGTTTTTTATCTTGAAGACACACTAACTGCCGGTTAATTACAGTTGCTAATAAAACACATCACTTTTTTCCTGAGTTGGTTCAAACAATCTGAACTTAGCCTGCAAAAGAAGTTCCAAAATAAACAGTTTTTTTTAAATTATCTGTACAGAAACAAGTTACTGGAACTACAGAGAGGATACATATGCATATGCACACTCCGACCACTGAAGGCTGTGCTGCCATTCAACAGGAGGTGATCCTTTCACCGTACTCTGCCCTGGTGAGACCACATTTAATCTACTGTGGCCAGTTCTGGGCTCCCAAGTTAAAAAAGACAGGGATCTCCTAAAAGTCTAGCAGAGGGCCACAAAGATGGTTAAGGGCCTGGAGCATCTCCTGTATGAGAAAGACTGAATAACCTGAGTATGTTCAGCCTGGAGAAAAGAAGACTGGGGGGGGGGGGGGGGATCTGATACATATTTATAAGTATCTAAAGGGAGGTGGGAAGCAAAAGGATGAAGCCTGTCTCTCCCTGGTGGCGCAGTGCAATAGGACGAAGAGTAATGGCCTATAACTTGAAAAGAAGAACCTCTTTTCAGTGCTTTTAATCACTGAAACAGGTTGTCCAGAGAGGTTGTGGAGCCTCCTTCTATGGAGATATTCAACATCTCAATGCCTACCTATGCAACCTATGGTAGGGTACCACTTTTGCAAGGGAATTAGACTTGATCTCTCGAGGTCCCTTCCAACCACTGCAACTATTATTCTGTGACTGTCACATACCTGTTAAGTGCTATTTAGAATGAAATAAATGAAATAAACAAAATAAACAAGAAAATATCCTTGTTGCTCAAAATTGCAGACAGAGAAGTCATGAATGAGTAAGATGGAGAGGAAAAAAATGCCAGAAAAAATACTGGAGAAAGGAAAAAGATAGAAAGTCTGTGGCAGAAGATTTATATAGGCATCACTACGAATGTTTCCTTTTGTCAGGCATTTCTGAATCCATTTAACAGATTCTTGTAACAGCCATATAATTTCCTATTAATTTGTGGGGCAGGAGTTGGGGAAAACATTTCACATTCATGAAAGGTCACTCACATAAAGCTTGATAGATATGTTATTTCCAGTCTGCCTAAGTATGAATATAATAAATGCAGTTACACCTTTACTACATGCTGCTGTAAAGAAATTCAGCCAAAGACTGTATTAATAATCATTCTCATTTTCCGTGAGTTACTCAGCTAACTGAGGCTTTTTTTTTTTTTTGGTCATTTTTTGCTGTGAAAATTCTCACACAGAAGATGAAGAGGAAACAAAAGGATAAAACAGAATAATCTTAATAACAAAGAAAGCCCATAAGTATTTTTAAATACCAAAACATTGATGAATTATTTTTGTCTGCCATATGAACGTTCTGTCAAGTGAACTAACCTGATTCTAATAATGTTATAGAAGCAGAACGTGACACTGTGGGCTAGTAACAAAAACTAAAAGAATACAAGGAAACTGGAAAGAAAACTGGCTTTTTTTTTTTTTAATTTCATTTTGCAATTAGTTATAACCTGTTTCAGAATAAAGAATTAAGCCACTGATAGTTAATATTATCATTTCTAGACATTCATATCTTCATTCCAGTGAAACAGTCTCAAATTTTGAGAAAGTTATACAGATTAAGGTGATTTTATTTTGTTGATAGTACATATCCATGACCTAGCTCACATTTCTGAGGGAGAAGTATCTCAGATCAGCAGTGCAAGAAATAGGAAAAGGTATAAGGATATTGCAAAAATTTGAGAGTGAAGTTTGCCTATCATTACCTAAAATTAAGAGACATATCTACATCGTCTTTCAACAACTTGAGGGTACCAATCTTATTACATGTTTAACTCTTATAAATTCTGGACACACTTTTTTTTTCTTGTACAATTATTTGAACCCCAATTTAAGTCATTTAGATGTCAAGGAATCTGACACAAATACATGACTCCTACTTAGATGCTTAAATTAGCTAAATTGAGCCTGAAGTTAATCGTGCTTACAAATTGCTTGCCCAGAGAATGCCAGTTTAAAAGTCATGTACACATAATATTTGCAAGCACACCACATCCAACATTCATGCTTCTTTCTAACACCTCCCATCAACATATGCAACCATCCCCATTATGCCTTCTAAATATAAGTACTGGAAATACTGTCAAATCTATCCCTTAGTCTTCTAATAACTGAATCCTGTGTCATATTCTCTGTTATTTTGGTCATGGCAGATATCGAAATCTGTGATTATTTAAAACTTACTGCTCATTCTCAAATTTCTTTCAACCTTCTGGAAAACAACATATACGATTTTCAAGATAATCAATATACAACATCTTTCAAATTCTTTTTTTTACCATTCCTAGAAGAATATTATCATTGATACAGATTTTTTATTTTACCAATGCAAAATATTTCAGTTCATATTTGCCTTTTTATACTGCTTTATTGTGAGAGCAAATACAATATAATTTGTCATCCAAAGTATTATGTAGGAATTTTTAAATTCAAAAATATAATTTTGGGTGGAAATTATTAAGTAGCTTTGTTACATTGCCTGAAAACTTAAATTTGTCATTTTTAAACAAAATTAAGTTTTTGAAAAGTGATTTCTAAATGATGTATAAATTAAATTCTTAAAAAAAAACATTATATGGTCTTCTTGTAATGACTAAATTGTTAAATATTTTTGTTTTTAAAAACTTTGTCTCAAGATACTAAGTTTTCACTATGAAAAATTAAATTGATGCTGCTGAAGACCATGTGACATCAGAGTTTGAGATATTTCCTCTGGTTCTTTAGCTTTTATTTTTTTTTAATTGGTTATCTCAAGGCAAGGGAAGACAGAATGACCCAATTTCCAAAAATGAATTGAAATCACTAAGGAATTTTTTTTATACATTTCAGTATATAGTCTGAAATCCTGAAGGAAATACTAGCTCGTCAGCCTTAAGGAGAGTGAATCTGAAATACTTTGTGAGACAAAGACAAATCTGGTATGTGAAAACCTGTACTGAGCTGACATACCTGCTAGGTACAATGTCTGTTATCACTTACAGTAAAGTTTCAATTCTGAACTCCACATACTTGATGTAAGAGCTTAGGGCTTTATAGATGTAAAATGGATCTGAGGTTCCTGGTATCTTTAAGATTAGGAAATAGGTTGAAAAGACATCTTGTTCAGATAGCAATAATACAAAAATATTGTGCTATTTCCTGTTACAGACTCAATCCAGAAGAAACTCTCAGATGAAAATTGTTGATACTGTTCCTGTCAGAGAGACTGAAAATCTATACCAAACAAGCTCATCTCAATACAGTTGCAGAAAAAAAAAAAGTAAATCTATACTGTGTGTGCATATGTTCTTATTACTCTCTTAAATGCTTCAAACAATAAGAGGTCTGAATTATTTCATCAGTGTTTTTTTCTGATCTTAAGCATAATTATTATATTAGCTAATGTTTGTATCTTTTTTTCTTCCAAATTCTGATTTAGAAAAGCACACTGAAAATTCAACATATTAGTGCACTACTCGGACATCTCTGTATTTTATGAAAAATTTTAAAAATAGTAAGTTCAGAAAATAAATTCAAGTTGTTTTTAGGATAACAAACAAATCTGCTTAGCTAGGCACACAAATACAGGAGTAGTTATATATGGACACTGGCCATCATTTAACTTTCAGAAGCTGTCCAATAATGCAATAAAGGACATGCAGTCGTTGAGGGTGAAAACTTAAGGTAGGTTATCCGGAGGCCTGAAAGGCAGGAGGTGCTCTTTAACATTGAGATATCCTGTACCTTTTGGTACATGAACCTAATAAGAGCTTTGAAGGATTCCAGATACCTTATGTGGTTATTTGGGAACTAGATTGCTTCCAAAATGCAAGATATGATTCATCCACATTTTGTACCCATTTGTATATATCGATATTCCTCACTACTGACCTATGTTGTCATTACTTACACAGTAATATGCTGCATATTGTCTGTTTTAGCTTTCATGTTGAGGTGTTTCCAACTGAAATTGCACAAAAAGTTCAGTCCAAGTCAGTAAGCACAGTGACTTCAACATAAACAAAAACTGTTAATAAAATTCTTTTTTTTTTTTTAATTCTTATTTATTTATTTATTTGGAGGGTAAATGCATTGTGTTTTTCCTTTTAATATCTGTAGTTGAACAGAATGGAATTCTCTTTTGTGAGTTATAACTCCTGGCACAGACTTGCTCTTTTATTCGTTTTATATTATCAGATCTGTCAACATGCTTTCATCGAACATCTAACAGAAATATGTCTCATGAAGGACTATAGAGAGTTTAGAGAAATTCAGAGATACAATTACATGTTTTTTTATAAAATAGAGGAGTTAAAATACGTAAAACTTATTCATGAATACAAATTCTGAGTTAAGATGTAGCTATAACCTAGATATCTGAATTACTGTGGTAACACAATAAGCTGGAGATAGTATTACTTAAGCCTAAAACTGCCTGGCTTTTAACTAAATGGGTGAATTCCAGTCCTTTCATGACATTGGATTTATACCATGTCAACAGGGCATAACTATAGTCCTGATGCATGACAGGAATACCACGAGCACAACAGCAGGATGGTTGTTTATTATTAGAATCAAAAATATTCAGTATAGCAATAAAAAGGGTGAAAGTAGCAGAGAAATTAGCTTCTGTCAGAAAAGAACATGTATTCTCATTTAAAGTGAAAAAAACATAAGCCAAATTGTATGAAATTATTCCAGATATCACAGTGAGTAGTAAAAAAAAAAAAAAAAAAAAAAAAACTGGCCACAGAAACTTGACAAATATCTTGCAAAAATACCTATATGTTTCTATACAGGTGTGGAAAAGGTCTGGAGGAATATGGAATCTATAGTCAAGTTAGTTGGGCTTTTAACATTTGGCGAACAGTGCAGTACAAAGAAGACAAAATAGAAAAATTCTTAGCATTTACTGGATCTAAGGAAATGACCAGACACAACATCTAGCATCTTCTAATCAGGTTTTACTAACAATTATTACTTGGAAGTTGTTTTTGTTTTTTTCTCATGACAACCTCCAGGAAAAATTTGTTCATACTGCAGGACATGTTATCAGAAGTGATAGAAATTATTTCCTCTTTTTTTTTTTTTTTCCCTTCTTCACTAGTTTGAATAAAGAATTTGAATGAGTGTTTCCATTTATATCTAGTAAGTACTGCTTCACACAGAGCTTTTTTCCCCTGCTTTGTAATTCACTCACATCAAACTAAAAATACAATAAAGGCATGCTGTTCTTTTAAATCACATTGTGAGGCTGGGCTAACTCCCATTGCCATTTTCTCTTTAACACAAGTAATTATACTCTTCAACTGCCCTTTGACTCTCTGTGGACCAAGGGCAGTCCTGCATGGAAATGAACTTAATTAATTCTGTTCACTGGAGTGGAGTATCTTAACCATAGAGAGTCAGCTTGTTTCTATAGGTTTATCCTGTTAGCTGCAAGCAGTTAGATCTATTTCTCCTTTCTACGTTAGCCCTGATATGTTTTCTTTGCAATTGGCGTGTTCAGTGTGAAGACTGAGTCCAAATCTTCATACAGAACTGAATGTGACTCCACAAGGGAACTGGCAGATTTCACAGGTAAAAATTCTCAAATCTTTCAAATAAACTTGTGCAAATGATGAGACCAGGGCCTGGGTCACAATTTTTAGCAAAGCACCAAAGCACATATTTATTTAGGAATGCAATTACGACTATTATTATTTTCTTTTCAGAATATTTATTGAAGAATTCACCTGAGATTACTTTTGACTGCACAGATGTGAATTATTAAAAAAAAAAGAAAAAAGAAAAAAAAGGATAAGAATATTAGAAAGGTATAGATTTTTTTTAAGTTGTTTTGACACTGACAAGTAGAAATATTCTAATATTCAAGTTAGGTCTGCTGATTTAACCTGGTATCACAGAGGTATAAGCATACTGTTTTAATACATGTTAGTTGTCTCCTTTCACAAAATAAGGGATAAGCTCTCCCTTGTCTGCATATTCTTGACTGTTCGTTTCAAGTTTTCTGTTTGAAAGCTCAAAGCCCAAACACTGATAGTATATGTTACTTTCTAATCATTAATTGGATATTTATTCTTGAAGGTTAAAATGACTCAGAAGCCTGAGATTTTCCCTACAGGGAATATAAGGTACACACTTAAGACACTGGTCAGTGTGCATGATGCTCAGAAGAGGTATTTGCCCTTAATTTGTAAATCTACCAAAGGTCAGAGAACGTATTTAATTTAGTCTCCCTCGCATATGTTCAGAGTCCAGAACTGGGCTACCTGTGCTGAAATATTTGGTTGCTTTTTATCTTATTTATTTTTATTTTTTAAACAATCTACATCTTTTTTTTTTTTTAATCAAAATTTTAGTCATAAAGAGTTGGTTATTTTTTCCATTTTCTCATGCCTAGCTGCACAATGGGGTTCAGAGAGGAAGAGAAAACATAAATCTCAATTTAAAGCATGAATGGTTGTGCTCATAGTATTTCAAATTCCAGACAGAACTAGAAAGTACTAGAGATCCCTTTGGTAAATTCTGTTCTCAGGAGACTGGAGTCAAGCTTATATCAGTTAGATGTCTGCATTCTTCTGAGTTACCAGAAAGCTATTAAACATACTCAAGTACCCCTACAAAACTTACAATTTCATTTTGGTAATAACTTCTCTGGTTTCTCTAGATACACTCTGTGTGTTTCTAAAAGAATCAGGAGTTACTCTGCTAGATTTTTACTATGTATTCATATGAATGACATATGCTTAGGTGGAAGAGCTGCCATGCAGATTATGGCAACTTAGTAGGCCATATAACTCAGTTATATTAATATGGGTAGTCTTAGCTGAAGCTATAATCAGACTTCTGTTCTACTGCAGAGTAACCAATGAAGCAGAGAAACACACACACAAAAAAGTTTCCACTAAATTAGTTATTTAAAATACAGTTTTTTTTTTATAGAAACCCATTTTTATTTTAGATAAAAAGCCAACTTTCAGTACTGTGTATTTAAGTCAAGGACAGTAAAAAGCAACTAGCATTCAATACAGAAATTTAAGCTTCAAAGGGTTATCCTGAATCAGTTCACTGACAGAGAATTATCCAAGCAGAGGTCAGACACTCATTAAACCTTATCTGAAGCCAAAGTTGTGTGTTATGGTTTATTGCCTCAAGTACCAATTAATAAAAAATTAAAGAAATGAAAAACCAGTGATTCATACCTTTGCCGGGAGAACACTCATACTTCAGCAAAATGCTAAAATATTAATAGTCATTTTAGTCATGTAGTATTTTATTAGGCACTTAACTCTGTGGGTTTTATCAAAAGATATATGACATTCATTTTTAACAAAATGCTAAGGAGATTTGGGGAACATTTACTCAAAATCTAATAAAGTAGATTTGAGAGATATTTTCAACTGGAAACCTTAAACATGGGTATCAATTATTAATGAAAAAGAAATGCTTAATAATAAGGGTCTGGGTAGATGCCATAAAGAAGCACTGAAATATCACTCAGATACCAAGGGCAATTGTCTTCTAAAGAAGCTGCAAGAGAAAACATTAAGTGCTGTAACAGTGTACAAGAGCACTAATGTATTTTTGCTTCTAACATTTCCAGCAGGCTTATTTTTTTCACCACAGGTATTTCATTAATCTGACACAATTAAATATTTCTCCTCAGTTTTCAAAGAGTTAAATGTTCCGTACAAATTCACCTGCACAACTACTTTCAAAATACGTTTATTTCTTATTATTGTTATCGGCAGCATATGTTCCAAACCACCCGAGGCTCTGAACTGATGCCCTTTAGCAGGCTAAACTGAAAATATGTTTGCACCTGCAGATGCCAACAAGGTTGCATCTGTCACAGAATTCTTTCTATTGTCCTTGTTACCTGTCACATTAAGAGCTGGAAAACACAAGTCACTGGTGATTCTGAATGAAATAAAAATGGCAAAACTAATGTCCAGCTAGAGAGAGAAACTTGAGTGCAGATAATCTGCTGGGTCAAAAAATGGTATCAATAAATGCTTGGCCTCAGTAAGAACAGAATAAATCTACGCAGAAAAAAATTCTGAACACTGAATCTTCTAGGCTGTGCATGAATAAACTTGATTACTTAGTCTGTCAACAAGACTCAACATATTTTTTTCCTCTCTCTCTCTATGCAAAGAGAGTTTTCAGCCACTACAGTGAGCGAACTTATCACAGAAGAAATTACCATTCATAACCCAACAATGACAATTGTCCCTTTTGTCTCCTCCTCCATGGAAGCACATAGTCCACTGCACACTAGTCTGCAGTTTTCCAGGATCGTTTGCCTATTTTTTGCATGCTATGTTATATTCCCCTAATCAGAAACCAATGAGATCTGAGCGGCTTAATCTCTGAAGCTTCTTACATTCCTTCCTCACACATTTCATGCAGAAATCAAGTTACATTAAACATCAATAAATCAAATGATGTAAATCCAAAGTTCTTTGAAGTCAACAAAGGAACTTACAAACACCTTTATATCAGTCTCCGGATTTTTATTTAGATTGAGCATATTATTCTGCATCACTGTACTGGAGAAAGTTTACAACTTAAATAATGAAAACAAAGTATTATATATAGTTTAAAACCAGTATACTCTTTTATTCGGGTAACAACTCTACATCAAAATATTTTTGCTTTCCTTTTCTATAACTGAAGCACGTGAACTTTTTCCAACTCCTCAGGTGGGACTTTCTGCCTTAGAATTCACAGAATCACAGAATTGTAGGGGTTGAAAAGGGACCTCTAGAGTTCATCTCGTCCAACCCCCTGCCAAAACAGCTCCTTAGACCAGGTTGCACAGGAACATGTCCAGGTGGATCTTGAACATCTCCAGAGAAGGAGACTCCACCACCCCTCTGTGCAGCCTGTGCCAGTGCTCCGTCACTGCACTGTGAAGAAGTTCCCACACACATTTGTGCAGAACTTCCTACACATCAGTCTGTGACCATTTCCATTCATCCTGTCACCACACACTGCTAAGAAGATTCCGGCCTCATCTCTTTGCCTCTCACTCCTTAGATATTTATAGATGTGGATCAGATCCCCTCTAAGTCTTCTTTTATTAAGGTTGAATAGACCCAGATCTCTCAGCTTTTCCTCATAAGAGAGGTGTTCCATGGCCTTTATCTTTGTAGCCCTCTGCTGGAAGGGGATTCCGCAGACATAGTTTTGCAGCAGATCCGAAGTCCAGGTGAATACTTAACACTCTCAACAGCACAGGTGTGCAGACTCATCAGCTGCTGTGCTTGCAGCAGCTTGCTGTATATTATCTCAGCTGAAGAGGTTTGACACAATCTTTCACAGTGAAGTTGTATTAGAAAATTGAAAGCATTCTGTCTGCTAATTTTCATTAGGATGCTTAAAAGTCCAGTGATATACATGCCTATTTTGGATTCTCAAACCCTGCCCCTTGGAAGCACAACTTCGTGTTGCAGCACAAAGTTGAGTCTGAAAGCTGTGAAACAAAAATGGGGAAGACCTCTACTGAATGCCTGTGCTCACCTTGTATTTAGCTGGTGGAAAGATTCACAGATCCAAAAAGCAGGCAAGACGGTTGTATAAGCTCATCTGACCCATAAAGAAGACCATAGGAATCCCTACATCATGGCCTTTCCCAAGCCTTAAAACCTCTCAATGAGTTAGAAAGCATTATTTCAAGAGATAACCAGGCTCATGTGGGAGTTCAGTGGGTGTTCAGACTTACATATACTCTCACATGTCTGCTGAAAAACTTCCCATTGCCGCTGAAAATGCAGACTTTCTTTTCTCTTCCACACTGTTTGGCTTCGGTTCTTGAGTCCTGCTTTGTTTTTTGCTGCTAAACATTATTACTGACATCATTTTAACAAACAGTACATCTGCATAACCTCAACATCCACGGCAGGCTAGATCCCAGTGTCTCATAAAATTGGGACTTATAATTGGAATAAAATTATTGTTTTCAACAGAATGTTGAGGGTTCATCTCCTTCAGTGTACTTGAGGTGTTTCCAAGGTGGTTTCATCTCCATTCTCCAGAGAAGGGAAAGGCAAAGATATATGATACGATGCACTTCTATGGGCACTGTATAGAATCAGTTTGTTTCTTTGGAAAGCTTGTCTCTTTTTTTTTTTTTTTTTTTAATTTTATTTATTTATTTTTTTTAGGGAAATTGAAAAGGTTTAGTGGTCTCTTGTGGTTTGTATTTTTATAGATTTCAAGCAACAGGAAACAAATGTGCCTTTAAAGAGAGAAAGTAATTGTTATAAATTAACCTCTGAAGTATGTTTAAATATTTCTCTTTCAATTTGTGCAATAAGGGAACAATTTAAAAGGTATAGCAGGGTGCCTGCCACTTCTGTCCTCTGTAGGAGGAAAATACATAGTAGCATATGCCAAGCCTTATTCTTTTCCAAATGCTAACATGAGTAGATGTCAAATCAAATCTCTCAAAGAAACAGAAATGCAGCTGCAGGTATTATATTTGTCAAAACCCTTCTGCTACAGATCTTTCAGTTTCTGTTTTGAAGTTTAATTTATTGTCTCAAAATAATTAATAGAAATTTGCAAGTCAAGATATAAAGTGAATGTGTGCATGTAAGCATGCATGCCTGTATGCAGACATCTTTTAATCCTGTTATTACAGCTTTTGACTATCTTGCCAAAGCTGTGTTCATGGAAAAAAATATACAAATAATAAATGCATATTACTTGTTTTTTCTTTTTTTTTTTTTAAATTGCTGATTTCTTTGAGTATACACAAGCATTCCTAAGACAAGATAAAAACTGTGAATTTTATTATAAGGTGGTCTCTGCTTATCTTATTTCATACCAATTTCTGACAGTACACTATTTGATATTCTGTAGCATAACTTCCAGGATGGTGCATATCAGAATGTTTTTTCATTCTCCTTCCCTTCTGGCTTCTAGTTACTAAAGCCCTAGGTATTATTCCATGATAGTTTATATAAACCTACCCAATAAATACTTCTTTTTTTCCTTCAGATTGTTAACAAAAAAATGAATGTATTTTATCTGATTTACAAAATAGAAACCTGTGGAGCTTAAGCCACTGAATACAGATCCATTTGTGTCAGGACTTTTCTGATTAAATTCCAAAGAAAGAGCTAGAAAGTGCTATATGCTCTCAGAGTTCCTTTCTGAAGACAAAGGCATCCCTGACCAACAATTCAAACCTGGGTATTCAGCATAAAGCATTTATAACTGTAACAACTGGATTTTTGTTCTTATTCCTCATTAGTAAATAACTCCCTGCATATTCAGAGGATTATGCATCATGCAATCTCACCAAGTCCTGTTGGGTTTTTTGTTTTGTTTTTATAGCACTTCTGCTGCTAAAAGGAAAATAGGCTCTAACAATCCTTTTCTGGTGCCAAAGCTGTTGCTACTGAATGAACACATCCTGCCTGCAGTAGTCTGATTGACTCTTGTGATCCCTGTATCCAACAGTTCAAAAGAATCTGCTGCTCAAAGGACTAAAATTGGTATTCGTTTAAGATTTACTGGCAAACCAAAGCTCCTTCATGTAACAGCAGATGTTGTACTGCCTTTCAGCTCCATAGCACAACAAAGTGATGCTGAACAAGTTCAAACTCAGGATGACCTTGATGGCACATAACATCTTAACTCTGGCGTTTCCTCACTCAGAATCCTACTTAGCCCATGAGCAACAGTGAATGTCACTGAATTTAGCCACAGCTTGTATCTCCACTCTGAAGGAGGACATGCACACCTGAGACACAATCTAAATGAAAAACTCCAAATAATCTATCACACTGTAGTTCTTTGTACAATTACTCTTATGGCAACCTTTGTAGCTTGTCAAACTCTATTGCATTTAAAAGCTTAGTCCTGATGAAGCAAAGCACAGCTCATACACCTATGTATTCCCTTTCAGGGTTAAGTATACTAAAAAAAAAAAAATGTAACAGATTGCTTTGAGGAACGTGGAAAAAGGAAAATTGTTGTGGTTTTTTTTTTTCTTTGTAACAGAGACTTCTGCAGGTGATATATGAAGCCTGACAGTATGATCAACTTTAAAGACAAAAATGTTTTTAGACTAGACGGACATCATTTTTACAGCTTCCTTTATCAAAGCAGCAAATACTCTACCCATGCACCTCAAATGCTTCTCCTCCTTTACACATTCTTCAGCATAAATAAAGGACTTCAAAATGTATTTTTTTTTTAACATGACCCAGGATATTTTGAGACTACAGAGCTTGAATGATCATGAATTAAAATACTACTGCTTCTGTGAAAGTAATAATACCTCCCATTTCATTATGTTGCCCATGACCAGAGGATCAATGTTCCCACCAGTAACCCATTACATTTCACGGCCATGTGACAGATGCCAGCAGAGGGGCAGACTAGCAAAATGGTATCTGTCATGGAAGTGCATATTCAGCAAAAGAGTGGAATTTCATTTCCCCATGCAGAAAATTATGGCACCCACTGACATTCATTGATGCTTAAGCATTTATGGCGACCAAACAGTGGATGCGATTCCAGCAAAGTACTGTGTGGTATGCTTCAACAGTGGTGACAGTGATATGAAAGACAAGCCAGGTTCTGGATAGCCATGCATAGCTATCGTGCCACAAAATGAAAAGTGTCTTGATCAGTTCTTTCATGCAAACTGGCAGACTGCAAAAAGGGAACTGCAGACAGAGCTGAATATTGGCATCAGCGTGCTGGAAACAACAGTGTCAGTGTAAGAATACCACAAAGTTTGTGTCATGGGAGTACTATGAGTTCTCACACAGGAACAGAAAGAACATCATACACAAGTCTGTCAGAATGCACTGAACCAATACAAGGCTGAAGATGACAGTTTCCTGTATTGCATCATTGCAGGTGATGAGAAGCAGTATCACTACTATAAGGTGGAGTCCAGAAAGCAGTTAATAGAATGATGACATGTGAATTCCTCATTCAAGTTCAGTAAACAACCCTCAACAGATTAAATGATAAGCGTGGCTTTTTCAGATAGGAAAGGGATGAGCTTTCAGAATTTGTTGTAACTTGGACAAGTCGTTAACTCTGACCACTACATCATGATGCAGATGAAGCTGGAAACTTTAATTTCCAGAATCAGGCCAGAAGATACAACTTTTCTCTTACCAGATGATAACACCAAGCCCCATAACAGTTAAGAGACCATGAAGCATACTGGACAGCATAAGCAACATTTTACTAGCAACAATGTCATCAAAGCAGCTGTGAAACACAGGGTCACCTCTGCTGGTGGAGATTTTCATGAGCGTGGTATGCAAGCTCTTGTTCATAGCAAGTGAAAATGCAGAGTTAATGGTGACAACTATGTTGAAAGGTAGCCTTTTGTTGCTGACAACATGCTCCATCAAATAGTGTTATTGTGTCCACTGTATCTGTTATAGTTTCCTTGGAAATAAGTAGGAGGCATTATTTCTGGAGCAGCCTACATATACCTGTTGCTGGGATCTTTTGGTCCCATGTTGGTCACACTGCTATTTTTATGCAATAGACTTCCCATGGGTATAATAACAGAAACCTAGTGCTATCCTTCCAGCATTATCAAGGCTAATTTTATTTCATAGTGCTACTTCACTAGCTGAAATAGCTGCCACACAACTAGTAAGTCTATGCAGATACCACTCATAAATAAATTAATTAGGTGGTTCCAAACTAGTCCATAACTAGCTCTTAATAAACTTGCTAACATTCAGTTTTCAGTGCTACATTATCAACAGAAAAAAAAAAATGTTTTCCAGTACTAAATAGATGCCGCTGTTTTATTGTGAAACTGAAATATCACTGACTATTCACAGAAGTTTTTGAGTAGCATTTAAAGTACTACTTAAGCATTTAATACAGGCATTGATTAGCCTTTAAATACATGATGCAAAGTGAATTAGTATTAAACAATCCATGTTTAGTATATGCAGGAGTATGTCATAGGTAACATTTAGAATGTATGGAACTACAATTAACATAAACCTCACTGGCATATTGATTAGTTCCAGCCATATACTCTTCAGTGAATTCTGAGATGTCAGTAGCCCAAGCAGACTGCAGAGTCGCAAAATCCACACAGTGAACACTTTGTTATCATTCAGCCAAAAGGCCAATCTCAAGAAATACAGATTTGGCCAATTTAGAATAGAGATCTCCTTAGGAAAGAATGGTCTTTTTTATTCATAAAATGGAAACAAAAAAAATCTTTCTATATGATTATACTCCAGGTAGTATCATAAAGCATGCTGATCTCCTCCATGGTTTACCACAGAGTAAACATTTATTTTAATTTTTAATTTTTAATTTTAATTTTTAATTTTTTAATTTCAATTTTCATGCAGCAAAGATGGGATAATTGATTGATGCCTAGTGAATTTTTCTAGAGAATTAATCACTGTCTCCATTGGGAAACTGTTTTCCTCTAGTCACTAATTTTCAACAAGACATGCCAAGGTCATTAATGCATTCAGATTTATAACAGGAGGGCAAGAAAAGGAAAACCTCATTTCTGTAACGTCTGCCACCGCTGTATTGAACATTTTTATCCACTGAGGGAAAGAGTAAAAGTTTGCCTTCATCCTACTATGGGAAACGCTAAAATAAATCGTCAGGGGTTTATAATAATAAATAAACTTTTAACCTATAAGCAGACAAGTAAATATAAAGAGGGTCCAGAATCATTACATGCCTAAGAGAAGGGGGAAGAAAAAAAAAAAGAAAAAGATCAAGTTGCTATTTTAGGCCAGCAGCCCAACTAGGAGCAAATAAGCTCCAAGGTTTTATCTACTAGTACCTGAGACTTCTATGGCTAACATGAGGAATTGTAGGCCAAAGTCCTGTATCTGACAGTGATTTTCGTTGAATACTGAACACTGTGTTTTCTTTATGATTGCCACAAACTTCTGTAAAACAGTTCTGAGCCTACAAAACAGCAAAAATGAAATAATAAAAATAAAAAAATAAAAAGCAACAAGAAGAGTTACAGGGCTTGAACTCCTTCTGAACAAGGAAGTCTCAGTCTGACATTTAAGAGTGTCTCTAGAGAAATAAAGAAACTAAATCCAAATCTCATTCCAAACGGACTTGAATTCAGATGGGCTTATTTCTTAAGGGAATACACAAATCAAGAAGCTGTAGAAGGAAAGTTTCTTAATTTCTTGGAGCTATGCATTTAAGACTTATTTTTCATGGGGCTTCTTTAAATAAAAGGAGAAGAAAGACACAATATTGCTGATTTTAAAACTCACACCCTAGTTCCAACCTTTGTGTCAGGGAACAGACGTGGTTTGATCCTTCCCCCTAATATGCACACTTCACAGTATCCAGTCTCATTAAGTGGAATATCTGGACTGCAGTGGAAAACAATACTCGAGTTTTCTCACTCCACTGTAACTGCAGCCTGCATCAAGTATTTTTTTCTACTGCTTTAAACTTTATTTTGGAGAATCAAATTTCAAATCAAAACTCCATGCAAAGTTTTATTTGTTCACCCCTAAGATATTTTCTTCCCAGATAACCAGTTTCTTCCAGGAGACTACATTTATACAAACACACGGACTCTACACTGAATATCTAGCTTCCTGTAATTTCTAAGCTCGTTTTTTTTTATAATCAACAACAGTAGTTTAACAACTAATTGGTCTACTGCAATTTCAAATAAAAATCTGGAAGGTTCTGTGTATAGAAGCACAGTATGTCTTCGGTTGGAAAGGACCTCAAAGATCATCCAGTTCCTACCCCCTGCTGCGGGCAGGGCTATCACCCACCAGCTCAGGCTGCCTAGGGCCCCATTCATCCTGGCCTTGAATGCCTACAAAGCTGGGGCACCCCAGCTTCCTCTGGGCTACTTGTGCAAAGCTCTAGTGGACCTTTGCGAAATGAGTAGCTCCTCTCTGAATCAGGTAACATTAAAAAAATAATAAAAATAAAAAAATCATTGTGACAAATTAAAGGCACTTGATTTTTCATTTCTAACAAACAGTCCTTAATGTATATCATAGTACATCCTAAAATTGCATTTCAGCAAAAAATAAGTTACTCCACTTGTATAAAAAGTTTGATGCCAGTTAGATCTTCATGAATTAGTTTGCTATCATCAAAGCTGCGTACACCAACACAATAAAAATACATTTGGTCTTGCAAACTTGGGGAGAAACTGCTGGAAAAATTGTAGTTAATAAAGAAAAAAAAAAAATCTGTACTCTTCTGATTTCAAAAGTTTCAGGCTAATTGGGAAGCGACCATTCATAGACATACTCCAGTCGATAGCTGGAACTCCGAAAACGCACTCGGGTAAGAACAAGCCGAGAGATGCTGAGAGCTTAGAAAAACTGCGTGCCTCCCGCAGTCAAACCCGCATCAGAGAACGGCACCGCGCTGCCCCATCCCCGCCTGCCCCTATCCCCAAGCTGCTCCGCGTCCCTCGGCCCGGGCTCGGATTGCAGCCCCCATCCTCTCCCCCCCTCCCAGCGGCGGATTGCTCCGAACTGCTGCCACCGCGCGGGAGAAGGGCGGCACAGCGAGGAGACATCCGTCAGCTGTCCCCTCCCACCCAGCGGCAGTGGGAGTGACGACACAACGGCGAAGTGGTGACTAGCAGAGGTGGCACAGCTGAGATGGGTCCGTGAACGTTAAAAGCAGACGTAAAAAACCAAGTACAAAGCCAAGATCCCACCTATGGGATAATAGTTCTATAGCAATGCAAGCGTCTGTAGCTCCATAGAATCTGCTCAAACGCACACTTTCCACTTCTGTCTCCCTTCTGGAACAGCTCACCCTCTGACAGACGAAGATGCGCATGGCTCATGCTATCCACTGAAGTTCTTTGATAGATACAGAAATTCTGTCTGTCTGTATGTGCGTTTGTGAGCAGAGAATAAGAAAGGGCCCCCATGGGAACGTCAGTGCTCACGCTTACTCTGATTTGGCTCAAGTGACACATGTCCATTCACACCACTCCTCCCGCAAAGCAAGACTGTAACTTAGTGGAACAAAGGAGATTAATTTCTTCATTTTTTACACCTCTTACTAGCTAATTTTTCAGCTTTCTACTAAGTTACTTCATTTTTTTCATGGCTTAGTTTCCCTTTCTAGTAAGTCGGCCTAACAAAACACACCACATTTGATCATGACACATTGAAAGCAATACTAGGTAAAGTATTAACAAGCAAGCCAATAATCATATATAGAAAGAAGTGAACTCACTCAGCTGATGAAAGGGATCTCAGCACACCTTCTCAGGAAGCAGCTTAGGTGGATGGCTCCATCCAGGGTCCTCCCCTTCTAGCCACCGAGGGAGCACAGTTGCTAACAATTTGCCTGTGTTGCATGGGCCAGCCACTCCCCTTCACAGGTGCTCAACCATCAGTTCAGGCTGTGACCTAATGGTTCCTCTACAGCGTTACTTCAGCATCATAACAATATGGGTAGAACAGTGTCTCTCACAATGTCTAGTTGTGAAGCAGTCTGGCCAGAGTTAGAAGTGTCCTCGAATTGCATGAGGGATCAAGGCCACATCATTCCTATGCCAAACAGATAAATAATTAGTCATTCCTTGCTTAAGTCTTGAAAATGAAAAACCTCAGCATTGTTATATTAAATACTTCATAAATATAAGGTAAGAGGGTAAGAATATATCCCCAAGATGCTCATTGTTGTCCATTTAGAAACAATATAAAGCAATGGTGAAGGCAACTGAAATAATCATTTCTGTCCTTTTGCTGGTACAAGTGAAGTTCTCTGCTCGTGTAAGAGACTAATATTATAGCACTGCCTCAAAGTTTGCTGATGAACATGTCCGAACATGTCCAAGCTAGTCCTGGACAAGGTTGTGAAATCCTTTGTCTAAGGGACAAGCAGATGGGCATTTCCTGAGGCAACGAAACAGAGAGAAGCTGCAGCTCAATGGCCGCTGAACGCTCTTTTGTGTGGTACTCATCTCCGTGGGGAGATTGCCATCTCAGGAGACGCTTGCCTGGCACACGAGCACGGGATTTGTCACGTAGACTGGAGGAATCTGGAAGATAAATAGAGGGGTCCTGCAGCCACGAGTTTGGGGGGGGGGGGGGGGGGGGGTTCTCTCTGGAGAGACTTCCCGAGCTGATCACTGCTGCTTCCGGGAGAGGCCTTCTCTTAGGAGAGACCTCACGAGCTGATCACTGTTCGCTGCCGCCCCTCTCGGGGTTGCCTCCCTCGCTGCTTCTCCGGTGCGGACCCTGTGCGGACCCCTCGCTGCTTCTCCGGCCGACTGCTTGCTGCTCAAGGCTGCCCGTCGCTGCTGCTGTTCTCCCCGCTTCTGCCACCCCTGCCCTTCTGCCCCGGACCGTCGGAGCCGCTTGCAACCGGACCGCCCCTAGGATCCTGGCTGGTGACTTTCCCTGCGCTGTACAAACCCTTGCTTCTTTCCTTTCTTTCCTATCGCTCGCCTTCCCTTCCCCATCACCCTTAACAGTGTCCGCCTTCCCCTTCCCCATGTCCCTGGTCAATATTGGTAATAAACTGGTCGGACCAACATTTGAACCGTTGTTTCTTAATCTCACGCTGGGTATACATATAATCTTAAGAACCTCATCTCCCTCCTTTAGATTGGAGCGTGACAGCTCGTCTGTGATGAAGTACTGTATACTGCTAGTATAACTCCAAGAAAAAAGTGAAACACTGGTTCAGATCAAATTCACATGAAGCAAATAACTTTATAATATTTGAATGAATCACGTTAGCAAAGAAACAGCCCAGGCATCCATCTAACCGTCCTGTGCCTTAAATGAATTGCCAGTAAGCCTCAAACAATTTTTTATCTAGGAGTCATTCACTTTCTCAAATCAAATATACTTGTGGAAAAGCTGAGAGTGAAGAGTCAAGTGCGAAGCGCTAGTCTAGCATAAGATTAGCTGAAACACTTCAGTAAGCATTGCAAAATCTCTCTTTACCCATCTCTGCATAATATGCAGCCAATTTTCTAACAAAATCCATTTGGAAATCCAGTAGACTCTGATTAACCTGATTCTGCAGGTCAAATCCTGTGATTGTTTGAACAGACTCCCGGCTGGTCTCCTCAGAGGAATTTCCTCCTCTCACCTCAGCGGTGAGTCTGAACCCACCAGTTACATTCAGCCAATCAGGAAATAAAACCAATGATATTTCGGCTTGAAGAATGAATGAATCAAAACAACCTCAGATTTTCAGAATCAGAAATGCTCATACAAACAGTTCACAGGAGAACAAAAATATCAGAGGTAAAGAGAAAACAAACAAAAAGCTGCTGTAGGAAAGCACGTTGAATCCAGTGAAAGGAGATTCAACCTCTGTGTGTTAGCCGGATATGAAATCCACTGTGACCCATCTCTTCTGGCACTGGAGCACGATGATACGTTCCTGAATGATCAGGTTATGTGTTGTTTCAAAACATTACCCATTGTATGACATAACTAGCAATGACTGACATTGATAGACATTGCAAATCCCACCAGCCACCAGAGGAGATAAAGACAGGGAAATACTGTCAAGGATTCGAGACTTTTTTTCCATGTCTTCTAATCTAAGGAAAGCACACTAATCTCCCAAAAGGTTTCTCTGGCCCCTGTAATAGCCTCTCTTTGCCTTTAAGAGAGTAACAGCATTTATGTTTTGAGATCTTACATAAGATTACAATACAGTAAATAAGGAACAGATTTTAAGCCCTTTCTTTGAACTAGTATCCTTTAAGCCTGAGCTGTTCACTTCTGGATTGGAAGGAGTGGGGGATGGATAAGCAAAAAAAAAAAAAGGATTTATTACACTCTATGGATGAAACAAAGTGAGACCTCCTTCTCATTTTCCAGCAGGCAGGATTTTTTTTAGAGAACAGTTCTCTGTGCATCAGGTTGTTGTTCTGGGTCTTCTGCATTACTGTCATTCCACTCAGCATAGCAGAGCATTGATTTCTGTACAAGGAGTTGAGCAAAGGGAAAAAGAAAAACCAATATTCTATTAAACAAAGAAGAGCAACAGTGGAGGAGCTGCAGAAAGCTTAGCACCCAGTGGATTTGGGTGTGAGTACGTTAATGGAAAGGCAGCTATTCATTGGCTTTCCTTTGAAAGCATAAAGAGACATCTAGAGGAGAGGGAGAACGAGAGAGAACAACCAAAAATAATAGTGAAAGAGGTATTACAGGGAAACAGTAAGCAGCCAACAGTGAATAGCAGAAGACTGAAGAAAAGGATAAACAGAAGGGAAAGTAGGAAGGGAGTCTGGAACCTGCCGGTAAAGAAAAAGAAATGATAAATAAAAATATTGGAAAAGAACAGGCAAATGTGAACTTTTAAAAATCAGGTTATTTTTCCCATTTGGGATGAAGTACTCATTGATTTTCACATTTCTCAGTATTAGCAAATGTAGTAATGTCATGAAAGTATTCCTAATACACATCAGAGGCATATAGCACTTTTTAGTAACAATAATAATAACAACAGATATTCAGCTTAAATGACTTCTAGTTTCAAGGTTCTCTCACATTCCTTTATTTTTCCTGACCTACCCGTACATTTAACTTCTATAATTATAAAAAGAATCTGAAAACTTCTTTTTTCAAGAGTAAGAAAGCTTGTGTTTAATAACTTATATTCTCAAAAAAAAAAAAAATGCATGGTACTTCCACATTTGCTTATCAGAGTTAAGTGATCCTGCAATAGAACTTTGTTTCAGTAATTCAGTACATATGTTTGTCGCAGTTTGGAAAGAAGCTGCTCCATCTCACTCAGGCTGTCTGTAAGGAGAGCACTCCACCAGGTGCAGGTTCTCAGGACGAAGTGAGTTCACTTGCACCTGCTTAAAGCTTTGCAAGTTGTACAGCAGCTCTGTCAGTGCAGCTTGCACTTACCAAATCTACATTCAAAGTAGCTAAATTGTTTGGAAAGTGCATCTCAGTGGGAAGTCCTTTGCAGCTCTACTTTCTATTCGGAAACATAAAGTAGAAAAAAGTTATGTATTTGTTGCAATTGCTAAAGCACAAAACAAGAAAAAATATTTTTCTAAATAAGACAGGCAGTCATGGTAAAAGAAAAAAAAAACCAAACGATTATGTATGCAGACATATATGGATGTACTTTTCAATAGAAAATGCATTAGAAGATATGTTAACAATGGATCTAAAAGATACGTTTAATAGAAAATGGACTACAAGTAGAAAATATGTCTGGAGCTGCAGTACAAGTGGCAAATCCATTGCAGCTCAGCTCTGCTGGATTTCTTTGGCGCAGTACTTGCAGTCCTCTGAAATCTCCAAAGGCAGCTGAAATCTCTAAAGGGAGCTGTTGTAATCCAGCTTGAACACCTCAAGTTAGGTGCCTAAATATCTGACAAAGAGGCAGCGATACAAACTGCAGCTTCTTATCCTGTAAATGAGCTTGTAACAGATTGTATGAAAGTCTCATCAGGTTTGTTCTACCCTGCACAGATGCTCATACATGCCTTAACGGATTTGTGCAAGCACACCTCCTGAGTCACTTGACCAGCATAAGGGCAGCAGCACTGGACCTGTGTATTCTCATATGCCATCTTGTCTCTGATACTGGCCAAGAGCAGTGCCTAGGAAACGTTGTAAGAGCAGGTTTCTGTATACAGCAGCATACAGTAATACGAAGCTCATCTTGAACCAAAACATCAGGTTGTATGCATTAAAAAATAATTATAAAACATGCTTCTTTAGGACAGTCTTCCAAGTCTGTAGTTACTGATGCTGAGTAGTAATTTGAATATCCTGGATGTGAAGCCTTCCTTCACACAGCAGGTTAGCCTAATATGTGTGATCTGTAAACCAGACTGGCTCTATTTTAGCAAGTAGAGTCAGAAGAGATGCATACACAGAAAAGGCTCAGCTAAATTTCACCGTATTGTTATACTAATTTTAGATAATTCAGTTCTGTATTTTTTATGTCTCTTAGTTATTTTTTTTTATGTTTCTCTTTGATTTTCATCCACATCTTCAGCAAAGATTGGTCAAATGCCCTTAGTTCTGAAATAATTTTATATTCACAGAGGTATTGCACCATTTACTTAATGTCTAGGTATGTGGCCAACAGCTTGAAATGTAGTTCCTATAATGGGTACCAGTATCCCTTCAGATCAGCTGGCAGGTGATCTCAACCTTGTTTTAGAATTTCAAGATATAATAACAGCAAATTTGCGAAGAATGAATGCATGTCACTTTAGTTTAATTCAAACATTTCAAGACCTTAAATTTGGAATGCATTTTGCCCAGCATGCTCTCTCTACCCCTTTATCCTGTTTAAACTGTTAAAAACCTTGGCCACTCTTACAGCATAAATCAACATGCCAAAAGGCTATTCAAATCAACTAAACCTATTGTTGAAATGCTGTGCGACCTTTAGAGTGGTGAAGCTCTTTGTTCGTGGATTTTTATACATAAAAACACAAATATTAAAAGTTTGTGTTTACACTATGTTCCCAGAAGAGGACAAAAATGCTTTGCAAGAACTTAGATGCAATTTTATTTAGAGAAGACAAAGAAAATGAGCTTCATCTGACAATTCATTTGCATTTGTTTGAATTAATCCCTGCATTTACTTTATTAATCTTCCTGTCTTCCTAAAACAAAACCCACAGTTCCTCTCTTCTGAGCATTCTGTTGTTCTTACCCAACATAAGAATATTGACATAACTTTCTTTGATTCTACCAGGGTTTCCATTTGGCACATATAGATATTTAGTGGCATGATATCTTAGGATATAACAAAAGATATTAAATATCAGTAGAGTTTGGAATATTTCATCTCAAAAATATACTGCTTGACGATAGTATTTCTTTGATATGTTATAGGAATAAGCTATAAAATATAAAGTCTGCAGAAGATGCTCCTTCTGAAAAAAAAAAAAATTGGCAACTACTGCAACTATTTTTAGCATTTAAAATGCACTTTATTGGGATTCCTGTCAAAGATATTTGTAACGTGCCTTAGATGTATGGCTTTGAATTAACCACAAGACTTTGTCTGGACAATTCAAATCAGATATGATCTGTGAATACAGAATTTAAAAATATATATGTATAAGTACCATCCAGTTTTGAAGTATTTAACGAGACAGGACTAGGCAAATAATAGCATTCATGTGTTTAATCTTTTCCTTTTTTCCTCTTTTTTTTCTTTTATTTCCTTCATTTTCTTTCTTTCTCTTCTTTTTTCTTTTTAATTTTTTTTTTTTTATTCCTTTCTTTTTTTTTTCCATTTCCTTTTTCCTTCACTTTCTCTCCCTCTGTTTGTTTTGTTGTTTGGTTGATTGATTTTGTTTGTTTATTTTTTTTTTTTTTAGCTTTTGGAAATAAATCTAATTTCATTCACTACTCTGTGGCAGAAATAGTTCTTAGCAGAAATTTGAACTGTGAAAAAAATATGACAATTCCCAGATAAAAACACTAACCTTCTATTTTGAATAATTAGTGCAAGTTTCTTCAGAAAGGAATGCAGAGAACGTCTGAATGGCTATTTGCCCTTATAGTAAATAACAAAACATCCTTTGAAGTTTCCTCTGGGATCTTCTCTGTCCCTCCCTCATTTCACACCTAGGGAAAACCAGAAGCGGAGAATTGTAAAGACTTCATTTTTTTCACTGGGGAAGAGACTTGTTATTTCCATGAGAGAAGACTAGGGGGATTTGATGACAGATCTCATTTTGGAGGGCTGTCAGCACCTCAAAACTAGGAAAAGAAGATGCACTGATACTGGATGACACTTGGTTGGTATAGTGTCCTCAAGAGGAATAAGACAGAGAAAATATCTGGTAGTCTGTTGCCCGTGCACTGGAAGAGAGGCTGAACTGGGATAGGACATGTGGCACCTGGCTTTGATTCTGGAAAAGACTGGACTGAATTGTTCAATCTACAAGTATGGGGAACCAGAATTCAGTTAAGTTGGCAAAACATTCAAGCAGCAGTGATTTCAGCCCAAAATTGTTTCACATATTACAGAGCACAGCATGGTCTAAAATAGTCTGTTGGAACTATTAACCATAAGAGGCACTTTATTATAAACTGGAATATTGAGTTCTCTCTGAGGAATGTGTACGTGTGGCTAGCAATTCTTGCTGTTTGCAGAGGTTATTGAAAGCCTTGTGTCAGCCTTAAGCCCATTAACTTGTGATGCATGCTTTTTGTATAAGCAGTTAATAACACAGGCTAAGCCTACATGGAAGGAAGCTGCAAAGCACTGCTCTTCAAATCATGTGTATAATTTATGGTATATAAATGCCTGTTCAAAGGTTCATATAACCCATGGAAATGGGTCCCTATGGCTGTACTTAACTGACCTGTGGGAAGAATTTAATTGCTTGCAGTTCAGATGTGAATAGTAGTCAGACTCCATGGCCAGACGAGATCCAGCATTCACTTGCTCCACTGTATTATTTCCTGCTGTGGATGGAAAACATGAAGTGGGAACACGGTTTCTAAATGCAGGTTAGTATTCAACTAATATCATCAATGTGTACCCCACAAACTAAGAAAACAAAAAAACAAAAACTCCTTATAAGCCAATATTCATACTTTTTGAATAATTTTGCAGAGAACGTGAAATAAATGTGTTGCTCCGAAAGTAATGCATTCTGTTTATTTTCTTGGCAACTACATCAGGTACAAAGAGCACAATAGCATTATTTGATAGAGCATATTCTCAGCTACAAAGCACTTTTTTCAACATAGTTGCTACCTTTATCTGAATTGTATGGACAAGCTGATCTAGATGCTCCGTATTTTGTGACAGCTGTTCATGGCTGTCCAGAACCTGATTGATTTATCTTTCAAATTGCTATTGCTACTGCTGAAACACACTGCCCACTGCCTCACTGTGCTCACATTCACTGTTTTGTCTCCAGAAACATTCAGCAAGTGTAAATGAATGTCAGTGGGTACCATTTTTTCTGCTTGGAGGAATTCAATTACACACTGTTTCTTCATACCCACTTCCACGTCAGGTGACATTTACTTAGACTGCCTCTCTGCTGCCATCTGTAACATGGCAACAAAATAAAATGGCAGTATTGGTGGGAAGGTTCATCCTTTACTGTCATACCACCAACATCCATCTCTGAAGTTGTTGGTCAACATAATTAAATAGAAGGCATTATTTTCGGAGTTTGGGAAGGGTGTTCTTGAAAAACAGAATTGCTAAGCCAGTGATGTATTCAGATGTGGTCAGCTATAACTGCAAGATTCTGGATTGGCTGAAAAGATGTCAAAAATAAGGGAAATGTATTACGAATTAAAAAAAAATACAGATATTTATTTACCCTACCACAATGCACATTTACTTTACACAATCTATCTAATCTTTTGGAGAATGAATTATTTAGATTTCTAATATTACCATGCTAAAGATATTTCATTTTGCTCTTCACTTGTAATAAACTGTTGCCACTTAACACTGCACAGATCCGAAGCACCTACAAATTAAGTAGTGAGAGAAAAACCTGTGTGCATTACAGCTAGATCTGTAATGGACTTGCTTCTTTTTCAAACAGTTCTGTAATGCCAAACATCCAAGTAGTGGTTTACCATTGCCTTTCATGTGCCCTGCCCTACTTGGGAACAGTAGGGTGGATCCTCTTCTGGGATGTACTGATAAGATTCTTAATAGAAGGAAAAAAGCAGTTTATTCACAGAAAAAAAATGCCTAAATCTTAGTCGGTATAGGTATTTTGAAGGAGCAAAAAGTACAAAAATTTTGTTCTAATTTGTATGTGATTAAAGTACAGTCATGAGTATTTAAACAAATACTTTGAGTAGAAATCTTACAGTTATTTTCCAGTACTGTCATGTTTACGTAACAACCCTTGTTCTTTTGCATACATGCTATTTTAATCAAATAGTCTGGGAACTTCAAAGTTCTCGGCAAGTTATTCTCTTAGGAAGTCAATCTGTTGTTTCATGTTTAATTCTCTATGCAAAACTAATGATAATAATGTTTCTCTGTGTCTCATAAACATGAATTTATGTTTGCAACACCTCACTGAGTAAGAGAATGTTCTCCATTTTAGAAACATGAAATTAAGAACCAAAAGTTCATGGCTTTTAATGTAAATATGTATTGCTTCACGTCATACCGCAGCCCTAGTAAATTCTGTAGTCTTAAGGAGTGTTTTAATGCTAAAGAATGGAGGCCGATGTATAAAGGAATTTCAAAAGTCTCAAGGAGAATTAGACATGTTGCTACCAGGATGAATGTATAATTCAAAATGTTAAATTTGATGAGGCCAATATCCAATATTTAAGACCTGTACATATGAGTTCTTTATCATTTTGTCTGTTCATACAGTATCACAGCAAACTGTTTTCACAATGATGTGCAAATATGGAAAAAAAATAGGAGAGTAATTTCATTTCTATTGGCAAATGTATAAAAGGCTTCTTCTTCAGGTTTCCTTCATCCTTTTGAACTCACTTTTGCAGCATTCTCTATTCAGAGAATCACAGTAGAATTCTTGTATTATTTTTCTTGAGATAAAGCTTTTTGAAATCACCACTATTACAGAATTTTTGTTTGTTTGTTTGTTTTCATAAAATGTAGCTCCTTTGAAGAATTACTGATATCTAATAATTAATCTGTTTTATATAAATAATCATGGGGAAGTACATTCAGAGAATTGTTGGACAGCATAAACAGTGCAAAATTGTTCCATGCAGTCATGTTTAATTCAGTCATGTTCAAGACGCTGTTTTCTTCCTCACCTCCTTTCTCCTCCTCTCTTAAGGAAATGCAGAGAACAAATTTGTATACTAGTTGCCCCATTCTGCTCTTAGCAAAAATACTGTGAGCCTCCATTGGAGGTGTGCTATAATATTATTACCAATTAAAGCCAATAACGAGAGAATCTATTGGGGAAGATATAGATGACACAGAGACAAAGCACTGGTCCTGAAATTAGGTGTGGTATGGTCAGACTAAGCAGAACAGCCCGGAAAAGTACTGTTGGAAAGAAAATGTCTTCAGCTTCACCACGACTTTCTGACTCTTGACAAGCACGCTAATGCTTTAAAGCTGTTGTTAGCTTCTAAAGGTTGGGAAAGATTTAAGGATTACCTCACAAAAGAACAAGGTAGTGGAACAAAGTGCTGTAATACTTTTCATGAGCCAGATCTGTCTTTCGACAAGACATTCTTCAGTGAAATCTAGTGTTTTATCTCCATAGATATCTTCTGGTTTGTAATTGAATATTTTAATATAAAAATCTGTTCAAGAAAGAAAACAGTTTTATTTAAAAAATAATAGAGACATGGCTTCCAAAAATAATTTTCATCAAATCTGTGTTTTTTTAATGTGCTTTTTTTTTTCTTCGATACTTGGATTTTTGGAGGGAGAAAAAGCACACATAATGTATCTGGAGTTTTTCACCAAGTCATATTTTAAGTTGTATTTCTGCTTTTATCTCTTCTATTACTTAGGCTTCTCATGTCTAGGAAAACAACAAAAAATATCCCCCCAAAAACTTACCTCTTCACACATTCACATCACATTTAGAACAAAAGTAGATTTTGCCCTTTGATGAATATCTGAGTAATTTATCAGAAGTGAGAATGGTGATTCCATTTTTCCATGAATTCCATACATTCAGAACTCCCAAAACTTTTCCAGGATACAGTGTGAATAGCTCAGCATTATACTCTTTAAAAAAATCTTTGAGAACTAATTTACTTCTCAACTGTTTTGGAGCTCAGTTAAAATTTATAGGAGCTTTGCAGTTCTGCAGGTAATCTTAGCTTAGAGAACAAAGACTCTACTAGCAATGGAGGACTGAAAGTTCAATGTTTGCCCTATTATTTATCAAAAATAAAATATATTTTATATTTTTAAATTTAATTTATAAAATTAAATATATTTATATTTATATATATAAAGCGTCTATCCCCTGATTGATAAACATTCTTTGGAACCATTCTGATGGCAGGGGTAAGAACAGGAATCAGCCTGTTAGTACCTCAGTGTTTATATTTCCAACAAATTGAAAAAAAAAAAACCATAAAAATAAAAAGCCATTTCTGTTATGTAAATGTTGACATGACTATTCTTGAACTGCCAAGGATATCTACATGATTCATAACTTGATAGTTCATTGTAGAGAGAAGGGAAAACATTCATTTTTTGTTAAGACAGTGTCTGATAGGGTGCATCGTTAGCTAGGGCAGCTTTTTATGTTAGAGTGAAATATAATAGAGTGAACATTTATATGGATAAAAAACATTACTTTCCTAGAGTCATTTCCCATAGGTGTACACTTGTTCCCATTCATACTGAGCAGCGTGAACAATCAGTTCAAAGGACAAGAATGAAAATATGTAGTTCGTGTTTTTTTCACTGCTCTGCATGATAGAGAAGACATTCACATCCTTCTGAGCTGCCACTTGGAAGCATATAAAGAATGTTACAGCCTGTCTAAATGTCAATTAGAGATAATCACAATTTCAGTGACCTGTCTTGTCACTAGAAGACTTAGCAGACTTTATTCTGCCTCTATAACATGGAGATTTGGGGCACGATCCTGGCACTTAAAAATCAAGGGACACTGCACTGAATTTGGCTTAGTTATACTCTCATGATCACAATGTAAGGCAGGAAAAGAAATCAGATTCTTTGCTTATATGATGGGCTCTGATTTTTCAATTTCATTAATTTTGTATTGCACTTTGTGGAATATTCATATACAATAACAAGATATTGGTCAGTCAACTGATATAGGATTCTATTCAGTAAGAGAAAACTGACAGGAGACAGTCCAGCTGGATATACTTGTACTTTCCAAGCACAAGAACCTTAAAGAGAAATATCTGTCATCTGAAGTTGTGCTTCTGAGCTCTGATTTCAGCTTTCTGGCATTCCATGGTGTAGATACACTGCTGTCCTTTAAGTCAGGATCCAGGATTTCTATGAGTGAAAACCTAGATTTTCACTTAGTTTGTGCCCTGTCTTTCATTTAAAGATTTCAGTACTCAGTTCAGATATGTACGCTCAAATATGCATCCTAGTCTTGTTCTTTATTCTCTACAAGTCTGTCACACATATCTAATACTCTCTTCCACTCCTACTATGAGTATCTCATGGTTTAAAATTTCCTGTGCTGCAATCTTTTCCCCAAGTCAGTGAATAGCCCTTTTCACTGCCATTCTTCATTTTAGGCTGTTCATTTGGTATTTTTCTGCTTGAAACCCAGAGGATGGTTTTGTCACTATGGATTAAAACAACTGAATTCCCCAGCAGGTATGGTATATTTCTTGTGGTTGCTAGCTGCCTGCCTGTATATTTAACAGTAAGTTAGCATGTCCATTACGTTAAACACTGAATTTCTTGCCATTTGCTTTTCAGACAGGAATAACTAGCTTAATTGGAAGTATAATGTAGAGAAGCTGATCTTCAGGGAGCCATCTGCAATGTCACATGTTTTTGAAAAATATCCTTCTATTACCTTAAAAAAAAAAAGAAAAAGAAAGAAAAAAAAAAAAAAGAAAGCAAAGATGAAGTTACCAAGTTCAGTTCATCCTTTATATATTTGTTATCATGTTTTGGAAGCCAGCAGATAGATTTATTGGTCTACACAATTTTGCCATGTCAGCATGCAGCTATCTGTCAAATGACTCTGAGAATTTTCCCCCTTACAGTGATTTCACTTTCCTGCAAGCACAGGCTCAGGATGATGAAAGATCCCACACCTAGAAGGCGCCATACAGGGCTGCCAAAGATATATTTTCTAGTTTCAGGATTAGTGATAGAGCTGTGTACACTAGAATCTAAAGGCTACGATATAAAGAAGCTCAGTGTACAATATTTTGTGTGTGTCTAAGTCTCCATTTTGGTTTTAGTTATCATTTTAAGATCCAAGTGCCTAGTTTCCTGCCATCTGGGATTCTTTCCATGCTCAGCTTTATATTCCTGCGACCTCATTTTCACACACTGTAGCTGACTTCCCCCTGACTTTGATCAGAGTTACAGGCCATTAGTACCACATAAAAGGCATTTAGAAATGTGTGCTGCAAGTGAGATTTCTGAACCTGGTAGACATTCAGCTATTAACCTTTCTAATCTCCTGCAACAGTTTCTTCAGGATACAGTCTATCTCATATGAATATCTCGCAGATATATTGAGGTTGTAGGCATGTGGAAGATGTGGCCATACTCTGAGCTTTGTGCAACTCTATTTCACTTCCAGAACTGGTTGCAGGAGCTAGCTTCTAAAATGCAACTGATGACATTCAGAAAACACATTGTGATATTTGAATCAAAGTCCCCTGATTAAGACATAATTTTATTAGGAAGTATAAATTATTTTCTATATAATACTAAGCTGAAACTGTAAAATTTTGGCTCAGTTTTTAGTCAGACCATCACATTTGACTATAGAAAGATTTTAGTAGTGGGGAAAAAGTTAGCTGTTAGAATATAAATTCAGAAAAGCAACTAAATAAAAAAAAAAAAAAGCATATTTTAAATGTCACTAGAGTGGGCAATGAATATCAGATCATTTTTCTTAAGTCCTCTCCTTCTGTTACCTGTTTCCCATTTTTCACTTTGCTGCCCCTACTAATAATTTCACTATAAAACATTAATTCCTACTTATGTTAATAAATCTAGATATTGGTATGTAGATAACGTGTTACTGCTTTTGAATACGTTCAGACAGAGTCTGTTCACCTACATATGGTGAACAGTCTCTGTCACAATCAATCACATATTACAGTGTCTCAATTAAAGACATATAATCCTGATCTAACTATACAACTGGGCCCATAAGAACAAGATTCTTCTCGTAATTAAAGTCTTTTGATAATTTGACAAGTCATCTGCAATGAAGCACGCTGCATACACTTGTACAAGAAGTTGCAAATTGTTATGAAAGCAGTGGACAGCTGGCATATGAAATGACAGAAATAATGATAACTACGCAGATTTCCTTCAGAGTAAGGGTATACTGATGAGATAAAAGGTTTGGGTATGATTAAATAAAGATACGTATAGCAGCTCAGGACAGGGCTGATGTCAAAAAAGGAGGCCGTTACTGAACTGAATGGGTACTGCTCTTGCCTGGATTAGGTTCTGAGAGTTAATATTTGTTTTACAAGAGTTGCTCTGAAAATAATTCCTCCATGTGGAAAAAATTTCATCCACTGACTTTCATCTGCTTTGGAGAATAATTATGGAGTGGTGACAGTGACGAGAAAAACAAATTATGTTCCAGACAGCCATACTGATTCCTATGAGCATGGAATGCAGGCTCTTGTTCATGGTTGGTGAAAATGCATAGTTAACGGTGGTAACCATGCTGAAAAATAGTGTCGTGTTTTGTAGCTGAGAATGTGCTGAATGAAATGGTGCTATTGTGTTCCTTGTTTTAGTTTCCATAAATTAGAAGCATTGCTTTCAGAGCGACCTATTAATGTTAGCTTCTTTTATTTTTTTTTATCACGTTATGAAAAATCTCTTTTAAGTGTGCTCAGAGAAATCTAGAACATTTGAATATATAGAAAAAAAAAAAAAAAAAACTCTATAGTTAATGTTAAACTGAAACTGTTTTTTCAGTCATCACTATTTAACTTTTTCTAAAATATTTTGCCCAGATTTTATACCTTCATCTGCTAATTGTGAATTCTAAGACAGAAATTAAACCTTTGCAGTTTCCAACTCTCTTAACAGCAGAAAGGAGAAATAAGGCTGATAGTTATGTAGGAATTTATAGAGATCTCAGTTAGACAAAGAAACTGTTACAATAATCATTGATACCACTTAAATAAGACCAAGCTGAAGAGTTAAGAACATTCAGTAACAAAAGGAAAGTGCTCATTAGGAAAACCATAGCTTGCCCAGAAATGTTGTAGTTCACAGACGAGTCTTTTAAAAAGCTAGTTATCTTTAATTTTCTCCCCTCTTTCCAAGACATACCAGCTGAAGTCTCTGTAAATAGGCAGCCCTTCAGTAGGTGCAAATTAACTAGTTATAGCTAGTGTCGGAGAAGAATACACAGTTAAGTAATGCTTCTTATCAACTGGCTAAATTTCTAGGTGCTGAAATGAGGGCTACAAGAGTTAAACTAATGTTGTGCACAGAATGAAATAGCAGAGTGGTAGATGAAGAGGTAAAAACTGAAAAGAGCACCATTACTGTAAACAGTGAAAACGCATAAGATCCAAAATAGTTGCCAGAGGTGCTGCAGAACATTTAACACAGATAGACATGTCTCGTTAGGGTATTAGAAGTATGATTCTTGACTGGTTTTAAAATATATCCACTGTTCACTAGTTTTGGGCTAGCAATTTTGCCTTAAGCTTTAAGAAAAACTGCATGATCTACTTGTCTTCTGTTACCTTAATGTGGATCAAAAATATTTATTTATTACTTATGTATTTGTTTATTTATACATATTAAAAAGATTGTGGCTTTGAAACTTCTTGAACTTCTAAGTAGACCATAAGTATTCTCAAGATATAAGCTTGATTAATTCGTGCAGTTGCTATTTATTTCTATTTATGTCCTCTATGGTAAGTACATGACTAATTAACTGTAAAATATATTTTTTTCATCTGTTCCATGATCATGCATTTAAAAAATATCTCTTTTATATGTACTGTAGAGAGATGTAGAGTAAATTTAACATATTTAAAAAAAAAAAGTAGTTTTATTTGTGTTACGGTGAATTTGGTTAGGTTTTTCAGAACACAAGATATATCAGAAACTATCTATATGGAAGGATATTATTTTACTCTCGCCTATTTTTGGGATATTAGGAAAAGAGTAGCTCTACGTCAGGAATGTAGATGCTATCTGAAGCTCACTTCTTTTCAGGTTACTAATAGTCTCATTTGTCTGTGGCTCATAAACAATGTAAACAGTTTGTGCTAATTTGTTCTGTTATACTTTATTGCCTATGCACTGAGGAGTGATAGACAATACAAAATGTCATATACAACTTTAAATAATGAAGTTTTTCTTCTACCTGTGTACCTTCCCTCTACTCTTCCCTAATGAGGCCTCACCTGGAGTACTGTGTCCAGTTCTGGGCTCCTCAGTACAAAAAAGACTTCTTGAAAAAGTCCAGCGGAGGGCTACAAAGATGATAAAGGTCTTGGGGCACCTCTCCTATGAAGAAGGAGAGAGACCTGGGTCTGTTCAGCCTTGGAAAAAGAAGACTCAGAGGGGATCTGATCCATATGTATAAATATCTAAGGAACAGCAGGAAAAGGGATGAGACTGGACTCTTCTCAGTAGTGTATGGCGATAGGATAAGGGGAAATGGCCATAAACTGAATCATAGGAGGTCTGCACAAATGTGTGTGGGAACTCCTTCACAGTGAGGGTGACGGAGCACTGGCACAGGCTGCACAGAGAGGTGGTGGAGTCTCCTTCTCTGGAGATCTTCAAGATGTGCCTGGACGCCTACCTGTGGAACCTGGTGTAGGGAGCTGCTTTGGCAGGGGAGTTGGACTAGATGATCTCCAGAGGTCCCTTCCAACCCCTACAGTTCTGTGATTTTGTGTTATGGAAGTATCTCATTAGAAACTCGCTGTTGGTTTCTAATGAGATACTTCCATTTCAGAAGTAATTGTTTAGACAAATTTTCCTGAAATGCTAGCAATTTTTCAGAGTACACATCAGGGTAAGTACCTGCAAACATATTTAGTTATTTAAATGAGATCAACATTTAGTTGTCTGAAAATCTACTAACCACATTAGGTTGTTCTGGATATCAAAATCTGATGTACTTAAGGATAGTGAAATGTTAGGTAGCAAAGGATTAAATTAAGCCCAGTTTGAAAGTGAGGCATATTCTCCATAGTCATATAAGTATTTAAAATTTGTAATTCCTTTGAATGTCTGTATGTGTACAGTGTCTTCTGAGATAACAAGACTTAGGGACAGTTTTACCATCAAATGCTCTGAATTTAAGACAACTGACCATAGGAAAGCTAGTAATCAAGGACCTCAAGTGCAATGAGATAAGAGGGAAAATAAAAGTATAAAAATGAATTCTGAAGGCAAAAATATGAAGGAATACCCAGGTGATATGAAAATACATTTGGAATAAGAGTGCAATAGCATCAACATATCTGCTAAATCCCCACAAAGCAATGAGGGAAAATAAGAATACTACTGAGAAATTAGATTGCTTATTTTTGCATTAATTTTCACTCAAACATTTTTGAAAGATTGCTATAAAAATGTTTTCTGATATATAACAGTGTTGTGATACTAAAACCCTACATGCTACAGGGGACTTTTCCCTCTGAGTATTCACTGTTCTGTAGATGCAAAGAAGAAAAAAGCATTTCCTAAAATATCTAAAATTGAACATCCTCACTACAACATCATTTATTCTTATAAGTGAAAATGAGGGCAATTAAACTTTTAAATATGAAAATCGTATAAAAAATATATTATTTCATTCAGGTTGGAGGAATGTGAAGAAAACGAAACTGAACTAGATGAATGAACAACCATAGCAGACTTTATCAGTGCTGATCATGACGCAGCAGCTATCTGAAAAATGCACTGCGCAGTGCAGCTTTCTGAATTACCTGTATCTGAAGTAACTGATGGAACACAGACCATTCTACAGGATGTCTTAGCAGAGGTGACAGTTAATGTGCTGTTGAAAACGTAAAAAAGTAATATAATAACCAAAATGGTGATGGAATCGACAATATAGAGCTTTATTTACATCAATCCAGGATGTGTTATTTTGCAAGAGGATGCAACAGGTGTGATCAGAACAAAACAAACAAACAAAACAAAAACCACAGCAGCAACACACAGTTTAAAAGACTGGAAAGATCAGAAATCCCACAGTTGAAAGAAGAAACAGCAGAAGCAATAAATGTGAATAAATTTAGATGCAAAAGTCATAAATAAAATTAAATTGAAAACCTGTGGGATATTTTTCCTAATATAGTTCAAGAATAAAGAGACACACAATTTCTAAGTGAAAGAATATAAAGTTGAAAAAATGAATTATCTTTTTCATGTAAAATGAACAAAAGCATAGAGTACTTTGTCACAGAAAATCGTTAAAAACAAAAAATGTTACAATTATAAACATTTAATTAAGACTACTAAACATTAACATTTGTAAAGGGATTTTTATGATTTTCTTAACATTTTAATGCAGACTGTAATTCTTAAAGATTGTGAGAACAGTTTTCTTCACATTAGCCTACTCTAAATTTCTCTAAGTATCTTAAGCCAATCACTCTCAGAAATCTATATGAGCTATTATTGTCTTTGCTATGTTCTGCTACTTCATTATAAAATATGAATAGAAAGATGACACACAGAAAGGAAAAGACAGAAAGTAAGAAATATATTTAGACTGAAGAGTAGTATCTTTCATTTTATTGAATGAAAACTTGCATACGTTTAACAGAGCATCATTAAGTTTACGGTTATTTGTCATTCAGGAAAGATGACACAAGTGTGCCAAAATTAAATATGAATGAAGAGTGGATGCTTTTTTATGTTTATAAGGAAAAATATAAGTTTTATTTTGATACAGAGTTGGGTTATTTCTTCAAAATTTACAAGTTGAATTCATTTTTTCCTATTTCAATAATTATCAATCTAAATTTTGATAATAAATCAGTCTTACTGAAGTGATTATTGAGGAGCTGTAGGTGTGGAAACACAGTAGGTGTGATAAAATAGAAAATGCAAGTCTAGTTAGGAGTTTTTGCTGACATTTTATTTGGGGTCAAAAAGCACTATTGTTCTTCAGTTTTCTAAATATTGCATCAGTTTTTGCTTCTCTTGTCACTTTGGGAATTACTCAGTTCCTTAAATGCGGAGGGCAAAAAAAGAAAGTTTGTTATCAGCTACTGTAAATCATGTGATGTTAGGCAGATCTATAGACTCCAATTTAAAGAACCAGACTCAGAAGTCATTATAAGTATAATCTGAAGGTTTATCTTTAATCCTTACCTTCAAGTTTTCAATAGAAACATTTATTAAGTGAACTGAGGATTACAGGATGTTCTCTGCTGGCACAGAAATGCAAGTTCGTTCAGCCATATGTTTTGTTGTTAAGATGG
This sequence comes from Oreortyx pictus, assembly GCA_036925125.1. Taxonomy (NCBI): domain Eukaryota; kingdom Metazoa; phylum Chordata; class Aves; order Galliformes; family Odontophoridae; genus Oreortyx; species Oreortyx pictus. The sequence continues at coordinate 25,132,146 of JAUPFR010000007.1, forward strand.
AACTATGAATAGTTAAGCATTTGCTGTGATTTAGCTAATGTCTTTTACTATATAAGATGCAATCTAATTCACTGTGTGTGTGCTTATAAGGGAAAGAGACACAAATGATTAGATACTAAGCCTTTTTTCTTCATTTCATGTTGCTAAAGCTGTCCCTGGAGAAATAAAAAGGTTTTTTCTCTTATTTCTCATAATGGAGATCTAATGAGAACTTTAATTAGTATCATGAATTTTTCCCTCACTTTCTGGATTTTAAAGTCATCATTCAGTATTTCCCAGTCATGAATTTCTATTATATTTCTATTGTGTTATTTCTTTAAAATAATTTAGAGAGTACTGTCTTATTTTAGACTTTGGTTGATCCATTTTCTTGTCAGAACAACTGGAAGCAAAGTAGTCAAGAATCATCAGATACCTGTGACTAGGTAGATCAGTCAGTCACTGAGATAAATATTTTCTCACATCTATAAAGGCATTAGTAGAGAGACTTTTATAAAATGTGTTATGGAAATGACCATTAAAAAACAGTCTACTTCTGCTATGTGTAGTTATTATTTATGTTTTGTTTTAAAATAGCTATAGTGTTAACTTTCTCCCAGAGTTTGTTTGTATAGCATGCTGTATCTCTTTTGAGACTACACTAAATTCTTCTTGCCAGAAAATACAAAATCCTGATTTTTCTGAAGCACTCCATTCTCAGGTTAACTTCTTGATTTGTATAAAAGTCCTGCAGACAATGAACACAGTCCAGAATATCTTTTCATTTGTCCTGAGAGATATGAGTCATTTGACATATTCATTTTTTGAGCTATAAATTTTATAACATTTTCACAAATGTTGTGTTAAACATTGAATCCCTCAGTTTCCAAGATGTTTTTATTGCTCTTTTTTTTTTGTTGTTTGTTTATTCTTATTTTCCAGGCATAGGACTCCACTGAATGAGAAATTTCAGAATGGAAGTGATATACATTGTTCCAAAAGTAATTTCTCTTATTTATTTCTGTGGAAATTACAACAGATACAAAGGGCACAATAACACTGTTTGATTGAGCAAATTCTCAGCTACAAAACACTCATTTTCAACGTGGACACCACCATGTATTTTCTCCAGACATCAACAAAAGCCTGCATGTCACTCTTAAAAATCTGAACCAACAGTTGACCTACTATAACTGTCACCAGTGCTGAAAAACACCGTTTACTATCTCTTTGTGCAGACATCCACTGGTTTACTCTCCATAATCATTCTCTGGGGTCAGTGAAAGTAAATGAATGCTTTTTCTTTTTTTTTTTTTTTCCTGCATGGCAATGTTCAATTCCACGTTTGCTTCATATGCACTTCTGTGTCAGAAGCCACTCTATCAAACCACCCCTCTGCTGCCATCTGACACATGGCATCAACATGTAATGAGTATTGGTGGGAAGGTTCAGTGTCTTCTGCCAAACAACCAATGTTCTCCCCTGATGTCTTGGGCCAACAAAACATGAAATATGAGGCATTCCTGTTGAAGTGATACTTTTATTTCTGTAAAAAAGTGTGTGTTAATGAATAGGATTCAAATAAACCATGACTTTGACCATGATTTCTAGCTCTGATATTGGCTTTCTGAAAGATCTTAATTCATGTCCTCTGTTCCCTTGCTGCAAAATGAGGACAAAGATATTGATTTCTTATGCTGAGCACTTGAGATTTACGCAAGAAAAATTGCCATTCAAAAGACACCTGATGATGATGATGATGTTAAACTTCATACAAAGAGAGCCAGCATTCTGGGGATCACGTACCTGACAAATAAGCTCTGTATTTTTATTGGTACCTTTCTGTGATACGTATTTCAGTCACTAAAAAATGAGAAGTCATTACTGGAAAGTTCACAAAAAAAAAAAAAACAGTGCAAAGAAGCAGATTTTCCATTTTTTTCCGGATTTTCTTTAAGAGAGAAGAGATGAGAAAGTTCTGTGGCAAAATTTGTTTTGTCTCCAAACCTCTGCCACACATGTTGTTAGAAAGTATGCAAATTTTGCTGCAGTATCTGCAAATAGAAAAGTCCTTCAGACATTCACAGCTGTTTTGAGGGCAGAGAATTTCACAAAAATTAATGTTTTGTTGAAACTTTTTCATGCTCTACCTTCCTCACCATGTATGGGGCCCTTCTTACATGAAGGTTGTCATGGAGGTACCTCCAGATAGTACACAGTTCACTTGAAGGGAGAAAAGTGAACAATCTGATTCATTTACCTTCAGATTTCTCATTCTTGTTTATAAGCAAAAGCTCAAAAATGATTTTCTGCTGTGGTTGTACTCATAGTCACTGCAAATTCACAACAGAAACTGCAATTTACAACTTCAGCAGATTTCATACATATGTGGGTTTAACAGTCACATAAGAACATGTTTTTGTTTGATAGCCACACCCAAACACCTGCTTAGCCCTTGGGACACTAGAAACCATTGCTGGGTACAAGGAAGAAGGAACTTTAGAACATTATGTTTACTGATAGTGAAACTGTAACAAGGCCACCTTCGTGTCAATTTATATTTATTTCCTCCAAGGAGTTTATGCTTTGTTAAGTTTCAGTGTGCAAGTGCCTCAAACTCTCTTTCTAATGAAATTATTCCATCACTGAACATACTTTGCAGTCAGAATTTCATCCTATTTTTCCTCTTTATAAACAGAAATTTGTTGTTTTTCTCTTTACAAATTCCTTTGCTATTAGACTGATGTATCTATGCAATCATAGTATATATATAACATTCCTAGTGTTTCTGTAATTCTACACGTTTCTCCACATTTTATTTGCAACATATAATATTTTTCTGGTAACAAGTGTTCCATAACAGTCAGATTTCAGAAGTCCCTGCATGAGCTGTTAATGATTTCAGAGAATTTTTTTGTGGATTAGGCCCTTAGAGAAGCAAATCCTTATTTCATGGAAATCAGCACTAATACTGATGTGTGACAGGGTCAAGACAGCTCTTGTATAGTTTTGTTACTCCAAAGAACAATGCCATTGAAGACAATTTTGATGTTCTTTTCATACATTACAATCTCATATCTAATTTGTGATCCATACAATCTCTAAATCTCTTCCAGCATGTCTACCTACTAGGAACTTTCTATTGACTATCTATATATATTTGTATTATCTTTCCATGAAAGTATTATACTGAATTTGTCCAAGCTAGATTTTTTTCTCCCTTTTCCATTTTATTTTTTGCTGTTTAAAATCCTTCATTTCTTCATTGCTACTCACAACCTTTCACAATGACTACTTTGTGGTATTTCTTTACAGAGTATTCAACTAAAATCACAACCAATTATTATAAAAGAAAGTGTTTTAATTTATAAGCCTTTAGGAGCAATTTTTAGTCTTTACAGTGCTTTGTGATGTTCCATAATCCACTGACTTTTAACATTTCCCTCCTGAAGGAATCTGGCCTACTCGACAGGAAGCTTTAATTGGAGAAGAAGAATCTGCAGAGCTAAAAAAGCTGGTTCTAACAGGAGTCAGGTTTTACAATGAGGAGGTTGAAATGTTGCAGGGAGAATGCTGCTCATTACCAGAAAAGTGTCTGAATCCCAAAGGGTATGTATTTCACTACAAAACAAAACAAAACAAAACAAAACAAAACAAAACAAAGAAAACCATGTTGTCAGGGAAGAAAACTGATAATTTATTAGCTCTTAATTGCAAATTAACAGCTAATAGTAGTTTTCCACTGAAAGACCTGGTAGGGACATAAAAAATGTTTTTATTTCTATAATGTTACCGATTTAAGAGCATTTCAGAATGCAGCCATAATTACTGCAATTCAGAAAGGTTTTCAAATGTTAGTTTTATGCATTAATATGCATTTATTTAATTTGACAAACATTGGAAAAGATCACTGCTTTCCATGACACTTGTTCTTTTGTATGATGTTGAGAGACAATGAAGGATTTCATGAATGTCAGCAATAGATTTCTATTTGGATGCCTGCTATCTCTAATTGGATGTCTGAAACTTGCATCTGCTTTCATTAATTTTAACTAATTTAACGTAACTTCTTGCATAATCTAAATATTAATTGGAGGTATATGAACTCCTGCCATATTGGCTGCAGAATGAAATATTATCTTCTGGGTATCCATTTAAAAGATAACTGGCATGTTATCTTTTTTCCAAGTCTTACTTTTGTTGTCTTCTAGAAAGTATTAACACTCTAGGATATTCTGAATTAATGGCACTGCTTTGTTCATCCCAAAACAACAAGTCTTGCAGAGAGATTTCTTTTTAATGTCTTTCCTATTATGTTTTTAATTAGATCACCTTAGTCCAAAGTCTTCATTTCTCTCTATTATACAAAAGAATCTACAGCTTGCCGTGCATTATGCTTCAGCCTATGATACACTGAATTGTATATGCCCCTTCAGTTACTTCTAAGACGCTTTTAATTTATTGTTTAACAGCCCTGTATTGAACTTGGATTTCCGGTAGTTGTTAGTGCAGTGTTTCCAAAACATCAGCTGAGTGGTGCCATCACAGTTGTTATTTTTTGAATGTGAAAACACAGCTTTGGGCATGGATTCAAAGCATTCACTTGCACAATTAGACATTGGCTGGTGAGTTGTGCATTCCAAACATGAACAGTTGGCCATATGATTCCTAAATATCTGCATACTGATTTCATTTTGATTTATTGGTAAATGCTTATTCCAGTGGCCACAACAAAATCCATAAAGGAATTCAAAAAGAAAGAAAGGGTTAGGAAATATGGAGGAACAATGAAAAGCAAGTGTTAATTAGTCGTTGCACTGAAATACTTAACAGAATAAAATTTGTATGTTTAATGGAGGAAGCAACCACCTTTACTAGAGTTCCTTCTGGCACATTTGCAAAGTTAGATATAGCCTTAATTAACTGCACCACTGAAGAATAGCTCTAGGAGAAGTCACAGTTTCAATGTGCTTATGAATCGTGTTGGTTTTGTTTTGTTTTATTCACTGTTTTGTTTTATCCGTGGGAAGGAGTGGATGATTTCCCCTTTTTTGTTTTAAATTTAATTTTTTTGTAGGATTTTTTTATTTATAGTACTTAATTCTTGTCAAACTGTTCCTTCTTCCTCCTTTTAATCTACACAAACCATTTTTGCCTTAGCAATTACTGAGTGAATTGTTACAACAACTTGAAATAACCTCTGAGTAGGGATCTGCAGCTTAGTCCTTACGTTCTGTGTGACCATGAAATTGTTGCATTAAGACAAATGCTTTTGTGGAAATAAATAAAAATCATTGTATCAAATTTGAATTGAGTTGATGTGAATATAACAATACCCAAATAAGCAACATGTAGTAGTTTAGAAATGCTGTAAGTCTTTCAGTCAGGACCATTTATTGTCTTTTGTCATCTTGCTTCTTTCTCCCAAGATCCAATATTCGTGCATATCACAGCTTACGTGTATACACAGCACTTGGTGAAGACTTGGGAGATTTACGTTGAAAAGGAAGTGAATGAACTTGGAAGTAGTATCTTTGTAAATTTTCTAGATTCGTGGCACTGATCCGAGTAATTTAACTTTTTTACTTCAAAATCATTGACTATAGCTATTCAGCTATAACACATGAAAACCAACCAGAACTGGAGAAAATGTAAATGATGAAAATAACTTTAGAAATATTGATGTTGAAAGAAGAGTAGAGTCCTTTCTGAAAAGGCAGGTAGATGAATATCTATATATATATATCTACATGCTGTTTGGCATAGAGACTTCCATTTCAGCTCTGAGGAGAAAATTAAAACACTGCATTTGTACAACAGAAGGAAAAGGTTTATCAGCAATTAAATGAATTATCTAATGGCTATTGTTAATGACCAGAAAAGCTACACTGGCTACAGATAAAATAATCTTAGCATGAAGACACTAAGAGTGGACAAGTTCTGCCAGTAGGTAAAGAGTTAAGAGAAAATGAAAAGCAGTAGAGAGCTCTGTTTATTCTCCTTGTAAATGTATACATATATATGCAGATTTGTATTCATTACTGGTTGTTTTTTAAGATTATTTCCATTAAAATATCGCTGCAAATATTTAGATTTTTGTAATATATAATGCCCTACAGAAAATAATGTTAAATTCACCATCAGTTGTGCAGAGAAAAGCTTTATACTTATTCAGGGAAAGGGAATGTAACCTCAGTTTCTGTGTTTCCTTTGACAATACGGGTTCTGGGACTTGCAGACCATCATCTATAATGGCCTACAGCTTAGAGCACTTATCCATTAAGAAGAAGAGAGACCATTCCTTCTTCTGAGACTGTATCTGTATTGCACACAAAGTTGTCTATTCATGGAAATACATTCTTCTCTCCAGCAGCTGTGAAACGTAAGGCACAAAAAAAACAGTCTTTGAGACATGGAACAGAATACACAACCCTCCAATTTGCAAGCTGTAAGTGATGCAATACAGCTTTGCTTCAGGAACATTCACTCCATTCCAGCCAGCCCAAGAATATGGCTTGTGAATTAGGACATTTTCTGAGACATGTCTGGTCTGTGTCTGAAGTCCCCAGAACAGGAGTATCACATGGATTCAAGTCTCTTTCCTAATGAACAATTGCTTCTATATAGAACTATCGTTATTTTTCTTCCTCCTTTCAAAAAACTCCATTTGTAATTTATTACACCTCAAACTGTGGATTAAGTACAACCCCTGGGTGCCTGTTAAATCTACTTCTCTAAGGACTATGCCTTTTTTTTTTTCCTTAACCTTTTTTAGCTTAGGCTGCTGTAATTTCCAAGGTACTCAGTTTTGGAGTTTTGGAGCAGATTCACACATGCATAAATAATGTTTTAATAAAAACTTGGAAGTAGATAAACATCTTTTTGCTACAGTTCTTAGAATAAGGAGCTCATAAGTTGGATAAATCAATCAATAAACTCCTGCAATTAAGGGACACAGAAAGAGGAAAGAGAACTGTTTATTCATGCTTTTCTTTCTGTTTGTTTCCTCTTCTTTCAGGAGTCTTTCCTCTTTAGCATTGTTCCCCTCCTGTTTTTCAGGAAGCCTCTACAAACTTTGTCTTTTTCTTCACATCCAATTATTTTTCAGCCCACGAACAGTACACTGCAAAAGACCTTCAGCCTGGGGAACAGTGATGAACATTTGGGCATCTCCCTTCAGGAGCATAGCTCAGTGTCCTCTTCATGCTTCTCAGAAACGAAACATTTAATAAGAAAAAAAAAAATCCAAGTGAAGACTAAATATGTTTTCTGTGTCATATACATAGAAAAAAAGAGAGACAAGCTCTACATAAAGGTGATTGAAAAGGACCCAAGGTGATTAAGGCTCACTAGTGCTTGAATGTTTCCTGGTAGCTCTGACCCATAAAGGATAGTTGGTCCTTCAAGCACTGCACAGAAGGCAGATGCCTTTAATACTGTCTGAAATCTGCAGAACAGAGTATATGCTTATGTAGTAATTCAGACTGATGTACTGATTTCAATAGCTATTTGAATTTCATAAGAAATGAGAAAAATGTGTAAAGGTCAACTCTGAAAACAAGTTTCAGAAATGAGTGACTTATAATAAGGTTACATAGGAACCTACCAAAACTAAACTTGTTTAGGTATGAATAGAAATTTGTAGGAGAAAGAGGAAAAGGAAAAGGAAAAGGAAAAGGAAAAGGAAAAGGAAAAGGAAAAGGAAAAGGAAAAGGAAAAGGAAAAGGAAAAGGAAAAGGAAAAGGAAAAGGAAAAGGAAAAGGAAAAGGAAAAGGAAAAGCAGGACTTACTGTGCTTACACATACAAAAGAGAACTATGTACTATTTCCAGTATTTATATTCAATAGTGATTCTTTTCTTTATATTGTTCTCTATTGCCTCTTTGTTTTGAATACTTACCTCATTATAGAAAGGTACTTTCATCCTCATCAGTTTTTTTTGTTGTTGTTTTTTTTAAATGTTATACTACACTCTGCATGTAATGTAGTAGAAACCCAGAATATTGTTTTCAGAATGTTTATTGGAGTAGCAGTTTGTTTTAGGTGCATCAAAAATAAAAATAAATAAATAAATAAACCTGAGTCCCAGTGTCTGCAAAAGGTTCCCAGTTTTCCATCTCTGTGATGGTGATAGAATACATTTCCCAGATTTCAGAAGATATGAAACAATATCTCAGACAGTCCTTGAATGCCATAGCATTCTTCTGCAATGGCACTGACCTTAATCTGGGAGATTCACCTCAACTATCTGGGAGTTTCACCTCAACTACATGATTATGTATGAATAAGTTTGTTTAGTATCAGAACAGGGAAAAAAAAAAAAGTATCTTTGACTTTTATCATTTGATGTTAACAGTGTGTCTAGATTTTCTAATTAACCAATTTATTGCCATTTCTTTCTTTAGTATGGGATTTAAGCCACACAAATTTAGCTGTTATGGAAAGATACATCGACTTGTCTTCTTTCCTTAAAGTAAATAAATATTCTGAACCAAAAAGGTATAAGTCTTTTCAGCATCTCTACAACATAGCCTTGCAGCACCTATAATGCACTAGCTTTTCCACAGCAAAATTGTGCTATTCCATTTATCTTCTCCAGGTGCTCATGCACAGTATCAACTATGACTTATTTCTTGTCTTTATCTGACTGACGCCATACTCCAAGGACACAAGAAAGAATGTGTGTTCTCTACTGATCCAAAAACAGACCACTGGGGGAAAAATAACTGTTAATCATCCAAAAATTAATGCTTTGCTTTTTCTTTCTAATGTGACAAGAAATCAGGTGAAGAGATTGCATGTGTTTTATAGTTAGTACAATTCAGTCTTCAGGAAAGCTACCTAATACACATTTAACTTTAGTCAGAAACAAAGCTATTGCTAATTCCCTGCAGATTCTCTTACTATGGCAACCCAGGAAGATAAAGATGAAAACAACTCACTATCTTTTGCTGTTGCTGTACAAATCTTTATGCAGTTTTCTTTTAAACTCTTTCAATTAAAGCTCCTTGACAGATGTTTGAAAACTCGGAGCTAAAAAAAAAAAAAAAAACCACACACAAAAAAAACAGAAAGTGAGATTGTAAAGATTACCAGTGATGAGAAAAACAGGCAGGATTCATCTCTACTTTCACTCTCTGTCATTCCTTTTTCAACCCATCTTTCCTGTTTATTAATATTTTGGTGTTTAGAATGTTAGTTACAGTAACTAAGTGTTAATTTGTTCTTTGGCATGTTATACTGAGGTGAACCTGATTAATTAAAACAGGAAGTACCATCCCTGAAGCACTATGAGTGGTGCACTGGTGTTGATGCCTTGGGTTCTGTATATAATGAGACTCTTAGCTGCAGGCAAAGGGAGACTGCATGCTCTCCCATCTCTGACATGGAAAAGAATTAAGCATTAACTCTGTAGCAGACCCCTGCTTATCAGCAACCTTGCTATTACTACACCGACCCTGATGTGCATAAGCAATATTTTCATCCACTTCCCATGAGATTTATCTAGCTGTTGAAGTAGAAAATGAATATTTTACAGTTCACTTGTCTGATCAATTACCTACAAGCTGCTGCAGTATTTTATAGCCAGTGGGAGAGCTGTGTAGGTGATGATAGAGAAATCTGGAGGGAATCTCTTAGCCAACTACAAAAAGGAGACTAAAATTGTGAATGAGCCATCAGTAATAGTCCTTTTGTTCATAAGGATCTATCCAGAAATTACAGTGTAACCAATTAAAGTACATAAATTATAATCAGTAGAATGTGAATTCCAGAGGTGAAGAAATTTGATTGCTTGATTGGAGGGTAATGAAGTGCAGAGATAATTCAAAGCCAACCCCTTCTCAGTGAAACATTTCCCTCAGTGCTTTATTTGCCATTTTTGTCTTTTAGATAATTGGAAGAAACTCTTTCCTAGAGACACTTTGGAAATTAAATGAACTCAAAGTTAAACTGTGTACACTTTGTAGTCAGGACATTACTGATCATAACGCAGAAAGTTTCAATAGCCTAAGTTCCCAGAGCTTTATTGTAACAGGAAAAAAATATGTTGGCAATTCATTGTAAGAGCTTTATACATGATAATTTGAGTAAGTGTCATGGTTTGGACTCTGATAGAGTTAATTTTCTTTGTAGAGACTTGTATGATGCTGTGTTTTGGATTTTCAATGAAAATAATGACGACAACACACTGATGTTTTATTTGTTGCTGAGCAGTACTGCACGGAGCCAGGAATGCTTTAGCTTCTCGTGCTCCCCTGCCAGTGAGAGCCCTGGGTATGCACAAGGACCTGGGAGGGGACAGAACTAGGACAGCAGACCCAGACTGTCCAGAGGAATGTCCTATACCATATGGCATCATTCTTAAAGCTGGGGCAAAGGAGGAAGAGAGGGATGGTTGCAATGATGGCGGTGGTCTTCCCAAGGAAGACTGATCTAAGATGAGCCTTGCTTTCCTGAGAGTGTCTGAACATGTGTCTGCTGATGGGAATGAATTCCTTGTTTTAGTTTGCTTGCACATGCAGCTTTTGTTTTACTTTACTTTAAACTACAACAAATAATTTAGCGAAAGCTCTCTTAATTGTTTGCATATTAATTATATTTTCTCTCTGAACTAATGAAAGAAATATTATTCTTTTAATTACAGAGTAAACTGTGACAAGTTCAAACTCTTTGAAAATGGTGAAAATATAAAGAAGCAACCTGGAGGATTCACTTGGTATTTTGTGTCTGTCTGTTTAAAATTCCTCCAGCTAGGCCCAAGAGCTTTAAATGTATCTTCATTCTTTAATTTACACACAACCCTCTGAGAATGATAAGTTTGTATTTGTAACAAGAAAATCAAATCTGATTTCACTGGTGATAACAACAAGTATCACTTAGATTAAAATGAGTTTCAGGCCTCAAACTCAAAGCAAAGATGAATATGAGTTTGGTTAAAATTTGTTTACAGCACTGAATGTTTTTCATTCAGTCTACATCATCAAGAAGTAAACACTGTAAATATACGTAAATGCTACCTGACTGTGGAATATTGGCCTCTTATTACACACTTGATAAACAGCAGATACTTTCATACTGTTATATAGTGCTTTTGTGTTCTAGGAGAACATCTTCCCCATTGCAGTCTCTTGATTTATCTGTTTATTGTGCTTTTATCAGTGATTTCTAAGCATGGGAAAATGGACTACGGAATGAATTTTATTTTTCTATAGTTTCGTGTTTTAAGTAGTCTTTGAATTAAAATGTTTCAAAATACAGAAAAAAAAATCATTTTAAATATATGTAAGAATTTAGAGTGTGAACAGCTGCATTTATCATCATTATCTGTTACTACTCTCAAAAATGTTACTTTCATAACACAGACTTTATCCAAAGGAAATTACAAAGTCATGTTCTGTATATCTGTAGATACACTCTTCAGAGATGACTGTTACAGTGTTGGCCCAACCATACGCCACTCCTTCACAGCCTCTTTCCAAGATACATAACCTGTGTTTCTGATGTAATATTAAGTGCTACTTTATATATTCATAGAATCATAGAATGACCTGGGTCAGAAAGCACCTCAAAGATCATCTAGTTTCAACCCCTCTGCAGTGGGCAGGGTCACCAACCACTAGACCAGGCTGCCCAGAGCCACACCCAGCCTTGCGTTGAAAGCCTCCAGGGATAGGGCATCCACAACCTCTCTGGGCAACCAGTGCGTTACTGCCCTCTGCCACTCGATAGCCATGATTTTTCAAATATGATAAAGAGCGTCTTGACCACCACATATGCTACCTATCACAGAACCCTGGGATGCATATCACCTAGCCCCATGGACTTATATACATTCTGTTTTGTGAGGATGTTTTGGACTTGTTCCATTGTTACAGTGGGACAGAATCCACTCCTCCCACCTTCACCTAGAGATTCAGGGTCCTGGCAGATTTGTGGAGCCTGACCACCAGTGAAGACTGAGGCAAAGCATTTATTGAGCACCATGTCTGAGGAAGCCAGTTATCTGCCCTCGTTTATCGGGGGGGAGGGGGAACACTCTCATTGGTCTGTTTCCTCCTGGTTACATGCCTGTAGAACCCCTTCTTGTTATTTTTCACATCCCCTGCCAAGTTCAGCTCCTTCTGTGCCTTGACTTCCTGATCTTATCTCTACACGTGTGAACAAGCACGTCTTCCCAGGCTACACAACCCTGCTTTCACATCCCATTCTTTTCCCACAGTTTAAGCTGCAGGTCCTTGCTCAGCCATCCCAGTCACCTGCCTTCTCTGCTCAGTTTCCTATGCTGGGGGTTGGAGAGCTCCTGCACTTGCAGAAGGGTATCCTTAGCTGACAGCTCTGTTCCATTCCTATGCCCTTAAGGACAGTTTTCTCAGGGATTTCATCCAGTAGTTCCTTGATTTGCTGGCAGTTTGCTCTCCTGACTCTACCTTTTCCTAGGCCTGCATTCATCCAGATCACAAACCACCAGGGCATGATCACTACAGCCCAGGCTGCCTCCAATCTTAACCTCTCTATTGCTCTCTACATTGGTGAGCACCAGGTCCAGTAAGACTTCACCTCGGGTCACTCTGTCTAGTACCTGGACCAGGAATTTATCCTCAACAGACTCTAGGAATCTCCTAGATTGTCTGCCACCTGCTGTGCCAATATTACAGCAGATATCCGGGTGGTTGAAATCCCCCATCAGGACAAGAGCCTGTGAGTATGACACCTCCTGCTGTTGAAGTAAGAAGGTCTCATCAACAGGCTCCTCCTAATCAGGTTGCCTGTAGAAGACCCCAACCACTAGATGTCCTTTACTGGACCAATCCCTGATTTTAATCCATTAATAATAATAATAATAATAATAAATGAGAAGAAGAAGAAGGAGAAGAAGAAAAAATCTAGTCTCTTGTTCTCAAGACAGTTACAGAGGAGACTGAGTACACCCACTGCAGAGGATGCATCTATTTACTCCAGTTCCTACTTTAAAGAGAAAGTCAAGTAGAGAGTGGTATTAAAAATAATTTACCACAAGGTATGTTATCACCAGTAACCCAGCCGTTCACCTCAGTTTCTAGGGCTGGCTGTTCCATCACTTTTCCAGGGACTGAGGTGAGGCTAACTAGGCAGTAATTTCCTGGCTCTTCCTTCTTTCTCTTTTTGAAGGTAGGGTTTACATTTGCTTTCCTCCAGTCCATAAGCACCTACCCCAATTGTCATAATTGTTCAAAGTTTATTGACAGTTTATTGGCCACAAAACTAACTCAGTCACCTCATTCAACACGGAGATTACAACCACCTTACTCCCACTTTCACAGGAATGCCTCCCACTGTAACATAAGGTTATTTCACATGTTTAAATCAAGATGTCTTCATCAGTTATACAACACTAAATAGAACTTCAGTTCACATCACAATAATAGTTCATGGATTCTATGAAGTAGCTTTCTTCCAAACTCCTGACAATTATAAAAATCATACAGTATCCTTAGTTAACAATACATAGTGATGTTTTAACTGGAGCTATCAATGTTCTGAAACTGCATAAACTAATTCACTCTGACTTAGGAACTCTTTGAGATTCTTTATCAATATTTGCTGGTGAGTTTGGGGAAAGATGACATTTACTCAGTAATAGTAGAGACTTTATACTGTATACTTTACCTATTGAAAATACTTGTAACTGTACAATGTTGTTTGCCCTTACAATAATTTCAATATAATGTTGACCATAGAAAATGAGAAAAGCAAGTCGAGGAGATAGACATACAGTCATAATTCCAGTGTATTACACTCACAGAATGAGAGTGAAAACAAACTGATATTTCTGTTGCACTCTTATTTAGCTTCTTATTCTATTCTGTTTGTACTGCTTCATTTCTTTTGTAGTTTGACGATTTATGAATTTTATTTAAAAATGTAAAAGCATACACGTTCCAAAAGTCAGTGCTATGTGCTCTTTATAATGTGTAGTCTGTTTGTAACTTTCGTTATCATTAATGGGAATTATAGGACAGAGTGTAAAATATATAAATCCTTTTCTGCATAAAATAGGTGATACATACAAATATCATTTTGAATTTTGCATCTAGTTTATAAATGCCTTTCAAATATCCATATATTAAAACCTGCTGTACTTCATTTTGAATTAGAATAAAAATAGAGATTTTATCCCAGCTATTCTTCTTTCCTTTAACAAAGCTTATAGAAAAAAAAATTAATAACTGTAGTAATACTTTAGGAGCAATAGGGAAGATAGCTTTACTTATGAAAATTTTTTCTACCACTATATCTTTAAAAGTAGAATTTATGGGACAGAGAGGTGATATCACTCCACATTTTCAAGGATATTAAACCACAGAGAAATGAAGATCATGACCTAGGGTTTATTCACATTGGTTAAGCACAGTAAAAACTAAAAAAAAATCAACATTTAAAGATTACATGTGAAATCCCTAGTTTTCTCAAACAGACAATGGAGAGAACTTGGAATTCCTAAAGGAAAATTCTGAGTACCCTCTAGAGATGCCCTGCTCTCTGTCTTCAATGTGCCAGAAATTAATATTTTTGAGCATGAGAACAGCATATAGTTTCATACTGGAAGCCACTTGCTGAGTGACAAATCCTGTTCTGAAAGGTGATGCAGAAGAGAAAAGGATGAAGCTCAGTACCTCTTGCACCTCTGTGGCTCTGTTAATCAGTCAAAATAGGAGTCCTGAGCTAACTTCCTCTACTTTGCAATATTTCAAACATACTGCTCTTCCTTCCAGAAGTCAGTCTTCATCAAACATCATATCAGTCATTCTGGAGTTTAAAGAGATATTCCCATCTCCATCTGTTCAAACAACTGATTTTCACAGAGAATTAAATATTGACTTTCAGCCAAGAGATTAGGTCTCCCATTTGATAGGCAGAGATGAGAAGCAACTCACCTTGTTCCCAGTGAAGTTTTGGAGCAGTAGACCATGTTCTTACTTAGCAGAGGGTAAGCAGTATTTCTCTTTTTGTTGATGCAAAAGCTTCTAGAAAAGACAAAAGTCATTTTTCCCTTCTCACCCACTCTTTGCTTAAAAATATACTTATTTATAAAAATGCAATATATGGTAGGAATGCCTTAAGGAAATAAAGACATAACCAAAATCTCCCCTTTCTGACTGCGCTAAGAATCTTACGCTGTGTAAAAGGGAATAGGTGGAGGGGGCAATCTTTTGACAGGAAGAAGAAACATTTTCATCTTCTGATAGAAATGATCAAGGAAAATGTGAGACAACACGTCCCAAGAATAGATCAAGGCCATGTTCCAGGTATTTTTTGCTTGGTATTTGAAATCAATTTTTTCTTCCTGTCTCTTTCAATCAGTCCCTGTGCAGTCAGGACTCCCATTCTGGAGTTGTTAATTTGCCGACAGCACAACAATGGAGTAGAGGATGTTCATTCTACTCTCTGAGCTGCAAACTTTAAATTGAATGTTGTCTCCGGAAAAAAGAAAATAAAAAATTGTCACAATACTTATATTCCATAGAGAATTCAACTGAGTGATATGCTTGCGCTAATTGTGGAGTAAGAAACTGAGCTAAAGCTTCCATTATCCAAAACTATTGATCTAGCCACAATGTTGTTCTTTTTTTCTTTTTTTTCTGTTCTCCTTCCTTATCAAAACTGATTTTGAGAATTTGAAGAGAAAGAAAAGTAAGCTTCCTTTAGGTGGAATATATTTACATTATTTGATTTGATCATCAAGCATGTCAGTTCTGGTATTTAATAATTTCTTGCATGTAACTTCCCAGAACAAATTTGATTCACTTGTACTTGGTACACACCTACACACAAAGTAACATTACAAAATGCATCTTTTATCCTATCCACGATGAAATCACTGTTATTACAAATACTTACACTGAAATTGTTTTGAGGAATGAATAAGCTTATGATCATTCACCAAGTACTTTTCAAACTGTACTTCCACCCGCTCCAAATTAACTCTACTGATGGATATTTTTTTGCACTCATGGTTTTTCCTAGCTACCTCTAGCTATAATTAGTCACTGAAAATGGTCTTTCTCTGTGCCTGGAAAATGTTTTATACTCCAGCCATAGTTCTTTTTCCTTGTTAGTGAAAATCCTTCAACTGATAAAATCACAGTAAACTAATGATCAGAAACCTGTTCTGGAGCATGAACATGAACATTACCCATGAGCATTATTTCTCCTAAATAAAATAAAGAAACAAATAAACAGACAACAACAACAAAAAATCCTACCCAAATAAGCGAGACACAACAGCCAAATTATTAATATTTTTAATGCATATTTAAAAGTTGGAAATAACTAGCAAGTATGAAAAATATATGCTCATGAAGTCTTACAAATTGCTCTGTTGTCTTAAGTAGAATGCAATAATTTGAAAATCATATAAACAAATTTATTCAAGTAATATTTTTGCATTTGATTCTTGATTGCATTTTAACTTGGAAGTTACATAACAAAATCTAGTCTTTCTCTAGTCTCTCTCAATACTAAAACTTTCACTGAGCATGAAAGGCCACAGTAGACCCACATTTTGTTTCTCTACAGGAAAGTTGTATAAAAGAAAACAGAGAGAAAGCAGACAAAATATCAAAAAAAAAAAAAAGGAATAAGTTGCAGAGAGTGATACACTGGCAAAACGGAAGTCAGAAAAAAAATCCAATTATTCAGTGTTTATTCACGAATATCTAATTTTTTTCCTGATGTTCAGTTTTTACATTAATTTCCTATAAATTTACTTATATTCCTATTATTCATTTAAATATTTATTTATAAAATCCAAGTGACATCCTATTTTAGTTAGAAATAAATGTTCAGAGTAAGGTTCAAAGAATCAATATTTTGACTATTTCTGTTACCATCTTCCCAAAATTCAGAACTGCATTTTTACATGGAAACCAAAACAAGATAAACAGAATCCTGGGCTCTCGAGATTCTTCTGCATCTATTATGTAAATATTTTACAGTGAGAAATATAATGATTCACTGTAATGGTCTACACTACAGTTTACAAAATGTTTTATATGTCAGATTTTGAACTCGTCTTAGCAGAGTGGCAAAACCAGTGCTAAAAATATGGCTGCATCTGCCTGGAGACCTTGTCTGCTCACATCACTGAATAGGAACTTATACAAATAAGAAGCGAAATGTAAAATCAAAAGCTCAGAGAAGATAGAGCTACATTTTTGTCCTGAAATTGTGAACAGAGAATTGATTTTACACTCAGTGGAAAACATAGGTACTCTTGTGTGGATTGCTTATACCACTGTGGAACAGCAATTCCAGCCCAAGCAGACATACAGCTGCAGAAGCATAGTGCTGTGCTATGCAAAGCTATATTACTTCTATTTCTCAACTGAGCATGGTAAGAGGAAGTTTAGCTGTCTTCACTCTGCTCTGTTCTAGCCCAGGTTTTCTGATGGACTGTTCTCTGAAGCTAAGGTAAAAGTTAGGGACATGGTTTTTGTCAGTGCAGACATTTCATGAATCAGCAAATATTACTTGAGTAAATAAGTTAGTATCTCCACAGTCTCTTTTCACTTTGAAGGTCACAGATGAATATGTCCTTTAAAAGCTGAGCTGGAGAAGAGACAAGAAATGCAGAGAGACTTGAACAAATTGCCTACAGTAATTTATTATTACCTAGAATCAGCTTAGTGTGCTTTCCTAGTGCTAACAGGCCAGTCTCTACCATTACAAGAATCAATCCAAAACACTTTGCAACAGGGTTGCAGAGGCATTTGTCCATACGGAGACAGTAAGAGATGGCATCCAATTGCCAGCTCCAGACAGAGAGAATTTTGTCCAAGTTTCACCTCAGGACTTAAGTTTCTCAGGCACTTAAATCCATTCAGTTTGAAGAGTTTCTCAAGTTCTTGTCATATCGGTTAGCTATTGTTCTTTATACCAGCAAAGTCAAAGCAAAATAAATCATAGAACATGGATGAAGCTGAGTCAGACACTTAACATGGAAATTTAAGACAAGATGACTGGCTTGGTCAAACAGAAAGAGAAACCTGGGAAAGACTCATTTTACATGCTAGCTAATTTAGTGCTTTAGTTGTGTGAATGTTTGAATAAATGAATTTGCTTATGTGTTATAGAGAGTAAGAGTGCTGTGTTGAAAGGACAAAAGTAGTAAAGTAGAGAAATGCAGAGATTACATCGGGAATGATGTATGATGAGTTAAGTCATGAAGAAACTGGATAAAAAAGAAAAAGCTTTAAAGAATACTGATAGAGAAGAACAAATACACAGAAACTACTAAAACAATCCTGATCAAGGCAAGGTTTGTTTGTAAAACTTTATATGCCTCCAGTTGTGTCTCCACTCTGAGCTTCATTCAAATATTCAAACATTGGGTAAAAAAACCAAAAACGTTGCATTAAAATGCATTATTATGTACTATTGGACTCTGGAAATCCATCTACCAATCTACTTAAAAGGCTGTTAAATTCAGCTTTTAGAAAAACTTTCAGTACTTCCTACCCTATTCCAGTTTTGCAAAAACAGCTGTGTAGTTGTTGTTTTTTTCTTGATAATGTGCTAGTTCTTTCCTTGACAACCACACAAATGCACTTAGTTCTGTACACTATATGTGAAAAATAAAAAATTTTAAAAAGAAAAAGATTCTGGCCTTCAAGTCTGGGTTCCAAGAGCAAAACATAAGCTTCTCTGAAAATAATTATGGCTTACTGGAAAACTTATTAGCATACATGGCATTTTTTACACTGAATTTGATTAGTTGCTACAGGGTTGCAAAGAACTGATGAAAAAATTTATCTGTAGCAAGATATCTCTATGGTGAAGAAGACATATATTAAATGGTCTGATAGTTTGGTAGCTAACAGGCTACAAAGACATATTCACTTCTATTGACTTCACTGACAAAAACAAGGACAAATAAACTTATCTCTGGCACAGAGTGAGGTCATAGCAACAATCCAATTATAAATAAGTTAAGCAAATGCTTTTTAATTTGTAACAGAGGAGCAGAAAAAGATATTTATGAGAAACCAAGTGTTACAGGTACCCTACTCAAAATTCCATTGATATAGATTTTTGCCATTTCAAACATGCATTGTGCTAGATAATTTTGCCACTTATGTAACTAGTTGCAAACATGTATGCTGCTTCACAAGTAATGCCTGCTGTTTATTTCCACTCTACTATACTACAAAGATACTACAATATACAATACTACATGTACACACTACAATACTTCAAAGGTACTAAAATAGCTACAAAGAGCACAATAATACTGCTTGATAGAGCACATTCTCAGCTACAAAACACTGTTTTTCCACTTCATCATCATCATTAGCTGCACCTTTTCACCAGCGATGAACAAGTCTGCATGCTACACTTGTAAAAATCTGCATGACTTTTTGGAACTTGGTTAGTCTATCATGCCACAGTTGCCACCCCTGAAACACAACATGCACAGCCCCACTGAGCTCACAACCACTCTTTGGTCTCCTGAAATGCCAGCAAGTATCAGTGAATGTCAGCAAGTGATGTTTTCCTCGTGGAGTAATTCAGTGGCACACTTTTACTTCATCCACACTCCCATGTCATATGGCATTCTGTCAGACTGCCCCTCTTCTATTGTCCGTCATGCTGCAACAAAATATCCTGGAGTATTGGTGGGAAGGTTCAACCTCTACTGCTATTCTACCAACATCCTCCTCTGACACTGTGGGCCAATGTAATAAAATAGGAGATATTAATTTTGGGACAACCTTTGTATATGGCTAATATCTATCATTTCCATAGAGAATTCATAGCAAAATCTCTTGGGCTTTTGATCTCAAATGTTTGTTTCAGTTTTGTGAACAATTCATAAGCTGATCTTGGGTTTCAGATTCTTGATGAACAAAGCCAAAGAAAAAAAAAACGGGAA
The DNA here is from genome assembly GCA_036925125.1 of Oreortyx pictus. Classification (NCBI taxonomy): domain Eukaryota; kingdom Metazoa; phylum Chordata; class Aves; order Galliformes; family Odontophoridae; genus Oreortyx; species Oreortyx pictus. The sequence continues at coordinate 25,152,036 of JAUPFR010000007.1, forward strand.
AAATCAGAACTTCATTTTCCAGTTAAGGCAGCAATGTAGTATTCATGGCTTTTCTAAGGGCGTACACTGTCATATATTAATACTGCTTTACTCAGATACACATTTAGAGCAAGACCTTTTGACTATCTGACCATGAATCAAATGTGATTTTGAAGTTTTTAACAGCACTTGATTTAAAAAATTAAAACCAGAATAAATAAGTAGGCTTTAATCACATTTCATTCAAATGTCCTTAGGAACGCAGATTTAATGCTAACATGTTATGCTTAATTGCAGATTTGATCTGTGATACTTGATTAAGAGAAAATTATCATTTGAAGTTTAGATAGGAAGAAATATTCTTGCAAATATGGAGATAGATCTGTGAGTTTTTGTGTGCTCTAGGTTCCATCAGAAGTACCTTATAACCAAAAGCCTTTTATATGCAATGATTAAAGGAAGCAAACATGACTTTTTGTGGTTCTGAAGTTTCTCACGATGTCTCTGCTCAACAAGCTGTCATCTCCTGCAGATTGCTGTGCCACTGCAGAACTGCAGGAGCTGGAAGGAAGATGAGCTCTCCAAAATCCTGAAGTTATTCCCTTGAAGCTGAAGAGACAGACGTTTCTGTTTAGAAAGCAATTTAGAGGTTATGTTCCACAACCATTAATTATAATACCCTTCAGACCGCCTAGAGAACAGATACTGACCTGTTCATCATCAAGCAATTGCCTTCCTCCACTAAACTAAGAATCAGGTTGTCAGATGAATGTCAAAAGATTATCTTCAGTCTTTTTCATCTTTTAATCTTATTTGGAATGATATATATTGCCTCGCTAAACACTAATTCAGATCTCTTTTAGAGGCTTTTAATCTGCCTCCGTGTTTGCTTCACTTAGTCCATAGCCTGGCATGAAACTTCCTTCTCACAAATGTTGAATAGATCATAGAGTTGCATTTAAACAGATATTCTGTTGCTGTTCAGGAATGTCTACATTTGTGATACAAACAAAAATATATACATAGTAGATTTCTGTAGTTACTAATCTCTAGAAAACCATACTCTACAAGACAAATAGTTACCCATTGTTAAAATAGTTAGAGAATATGACATACCACTTAGGAATGCTTTCTTGACACTGATGTGTCTGTATCTGATGATCTGTTGCATCAGAGAGAACAAATCAGACACAGAATGACATGATTTCCTATTGATTTTTTATTCTTGTTCCCATGTCTTTTAATCCATCCTAAGCAGTAAAAGACAGGAGAAAGAAGCTGGTGTGCAGGTTAGAAAGTATTCGACCTCTTTCAAAGGTGATCGATTTCCTATTAGTATATGATTTTTCACATTGTTGGTAGTTCCTTACATATGAATTGTGTTGGGACTAACAAGTTCTTCTCTTGCAGGAGTGGCATTTTGAATCTCATTTGGGACACAGCTTGCTCATTTCTACTATGTTGTGTGATAGTTTTACGAGCTATATTTTGGGATTTTAGTAGTTTCTTTTTTTGTAAGCACTACGAAACTATCCCTTAGTTTTGAATTACGCACCTGTTAATGTCATATACTATGTTTTATACAATAAGACTAAGCAAGGCCAAAAAGCTATGCTCCCTCGATCCCTTGCTCATATAATATTCAGATTCAATTAAAAGACAGCATTGATCAAGGTGGCAAGGAGAATCTAAGCATTATTATAGCTCAAGGGTAATGACAATTGTCACCTATTAAGCTACAGAGTATAATGTGGTGATATTTCAATTAAAAAATAAAAATAAAAAAAAACAGAAAACACAAGAACAGCAGTGTTTCTCCAGTAATCTTTCTGAGATTTAGGTTTGCTTCTGTTTTATTTTGTTGTTTTTTTTTTGTTGCTGTTGTTTGGTTGCCTTTTTGTTGTTGTTGTTGTTTTGTTTGTTTGTTTTTCACCACAACACAGAGCACCAGATCTAAAATACTCACTCCAATATGTCAGGTGAAGATTTATAGAATTACAGCGATTAAAATGGAGAAGTGCTTTACAATAAACTCACACATCTGCCAAGTGTCAATATTTACTTACAGACAGCTTTTGATGTCTTGTAGAAAAATAGATTATTCTTCTTCTCCTGCCTTCTTTTTCACTGAAATCAATATTACAAAAATAAAAAGGACAGAAATTATATTTGGCTGTTCTCTTTCAAGATATTGTTGCACTGATTCTAGGTAGTGATAAAGGAAAACGATGACCTTTTACTATTTATTTCATTATTGATCTATCTATACTCCATCTGTTCATTCTATGGTCAGTTTTCAGCTGTCAATAAGGAACAGTCCCCATGGCTGCTTTTGACTGCTGTGTGTATATAGCTGTGCTTGTTTAAACGATGTTGGCATGCACTGCATATCTGTTGAAATAAGATTTTGCTTTTCAATTATCTATTTTTTTCCCACTCTATAATCTATTTTTTCATTGGATGTAACTATTTATTTTGGTACAAGTGTAGAATCTTCCTTCACCCAAACCTAGATGAGCTACACTGTATTGTATTGTATTGTAAGACAGAAGAAAGATCAGTTGTGAATCTGAACTTCTTTTCATTTGAAAATGTATCAGCTTAAAATAAAAACTGATCTAACAGCAACAGAAACATTGTTTGGATAAACAAATGCAAATATTCTATTTTTTTTAAAAAGGTTTTCTGTTTGTTTTTTTTCTTTCTTGGAAGAAAAGGAATATGTTATTGAGTATCAATTTTTAAATAATTGAACAGATTGGATACGTAATACTTATTTTGTCTTAAAGTCTCCAGTGACATCTGTTCAAGGGGTCCCTAAGAGACAGTTCCCAAATGGAGTGTTAGCAAATATTAGCAAATGCAATTAAGCAGGTCTGTTATTTGTCTTTTTGTTTGACCTAAAGAAACTATTACGTGCAAAACAATAATAATCTGTACCAGCAGAGGTGACCCACTGTTGCCTCTGCTGAAACTCATCACCTATCACTTCACTGTGCCTGCAGCCTCAGTTTGATGTCTACAAACATTCAGAAACATTGATGAATATCAATGAATACCATTTTTTCCTCTTATTTTTCAACTTAGTCACCACCATTAGCTGGACACTTTCACCAGCGATGAACAAGAGCCTGCACGTTAGACTTGTAAAAATCTGTATGGCCATCTGGAACATGGATTGTCTATCATGTTGCTGTTACCACTTAGAAACACACCATGCACAGCCCCACTGAATTCACGACCACTGTTTGGTCTCCAGAAATGTCCAGCAAGCATTGATGAATGTCAACAGATGACACTGTTTTCCTCATAGAGGAATTCAGTGACACATCTTTACTTCATATGCACTTCCATGTCAGATGTCATTTTTTCAGACTGCTCCTCTGCTGCCATCTGTCACACTACAACAAAATGTAGCAGAATATTGGTGGGAAGGTTCAGTCTCTACTGCCATACCACCTACATCTGCCTTGACACTGGGTACCAAGATAATAAAATAGGAGGCATGATTTTCAAAGTGACCCTTATAGTTGTCATAGTATTCCTTTTCAGACAGTGATTTTCCATAGAAAATTCCATTCCTATTTGGGAATTTCTCTTACTTGAGAATATCCTCTTTATCCTAAAAGAAATCAAATCATAAATTATCACTTTTGTATATATGACTTTGAGGAATACTAATGTAATGACAGGTGAGGAAAGAGTAGCCATCATGGAAAATCTTTAAGTTTTGAATCTGCTGGAAAGATCAAATAATTATTATAAGAAAATCTGAGCAACGTTAATGCAATGAATACTTTTGCTGCAATAAAAAAAAGGCAAGAAGAACTTTGGCTTGTATTGCTAGAGGGTATACAGTAAAAATCAAAGTAGTTGATATTGTATCCATGTAAGCTATAGATTGAACATTATTTAGAATGGTGTGTATAGCAGTGTTGCCGTATTTTAGCAAGGGTATTAATGTGTCTGATGAGAGGCTGTGTATTATATTAACATGTAGATTATGTGCTAAAGATTTATGCAGCAACTAGAATTGCAGAAATAAACTTTACTAAGCTTCTTTAATTAAAGACTATTTTTTTATAAGCTAATCTTACAAACCAGCTGTTAGAAGCAACTATGAAACACATGCAGTGTAAACTTGCACTTCTATTGAGTACGAGAACTGCAAGTCTATTATTTACCAGACCATATTAAAAGACAGACTTTAGGCCCTCAGCAGCATTCAGTTTTATGACTCTGTTGCTGGAGAAGGAAGACTGGCTCAATAACATTAGTACATTGGAGCAGGTAGTAGGTGTGAACACAGGCCCCTAGTCAACACCTAAATCTAACTGACAGTATGGGCCTATGTCAAGACTGCCTACGAGGTATCTTTGAGTAAGAGACAGTTAATGAGGAGGAAGGTTCTAAATAATTTTATACTATTTGCACCTACTCTTTCTAGGGAAACTGAATTAGTTGAGATTTATTATTCCTTAAAAGCAAAAGAGCAGTGTCAATCTTCCTTTCTATTTGGAAGAAGAAGGGCCTTCAAACTGGGTATCAAAAAAATCACATATTCACTGGTTTTCCAAAAGTAAGCTTTTATATATGAGAAAATTAACAAACAAACAAACAAACAAACAAACAAACAAACAAAAACAGAACAAAACAAAAAAAGCTGTTCTGCTCTTCCCTGTCAGTAGAAGTCAAACTGTTCTGATGTCTCCTGTTTATTATGGTTTTGCTCTGGGAATTTGAAACTGAAATTCACATCAATATTATCTTATTTTGTGAAATGAACTGTTTCATTCCTCCATCTATCAAGTAAAGCACACAATAGCAGATTAATTTAGATAAGGGAAGAAAATAAGGAAAAAAATAAAAAGACAAGAGAAAACTTCAAGTGATATAATGTTCTAACTGCCTCTCCTGCAGAGGTGATAGCTAGAGAATTCTGAGAATTCTCTAGCCTGAGAATTCTGTCTGGAATGACAGCTCAGAAATTTAAGGGTGTAATATATAAAGACTGTCATTTTACATCAACTGCACACCTAATAGTTACCATTTTATTCTTGTTATCTTAGGTAATCACAGGTGAACTCTCACCCATTATCTATCATTATACATTTTCTTGAAAATTCTGCAAGTATATGAGTAGTAGTAGAACTATCCAAATTTGTAGAATTCATATAGAAATATAATAACAAAAGATCATAGCTCATGTTTCATACTAGGAAACTACAGTTCTGTATTTCACTTAAATACTTAAATATGTCCCTTTCTTAATCTATTTGCAGTTGACTCCTTAACAAACTACATTTTTATTGTGAATCTTCTATATTTAAATGCACGGAATTCTGAAGTAGCTCGTGTCCTCTTTTAGACTTGTCAACAAAGAAAAAGAACTGTTTCTATATCTCATTTGAACCATGTCATTATCTACTGGATATGAAAGGAAGAGATAAAATTAACATTAAATTTATATAAATAAACATGCACAGTAGTTATCTTTGTTCTTTAGTATAGGCTCCTTTACCAGAATATGGTTCTACTAAACTTCTGCATTGTTGCATCTGCTTTTAAAACCGATGAAAAAAAAAAATCCATATTCATAGGAATTTTGCAAAAATTGTCTCAAATGACAAGTTACTATGTCACAAGTATCTTAAAATATGTGCACAAAATGATGACTTTACACAAAGGGTTTGACACAGCCTTCCAAAAGTCACTGATCTTACATGCTGTTTTCAGTGTGATATTTTATATGATTGAAATATTCATGTGAGCCATTACAAACTCCCACAACTGGGACTATCGTGCTCATCTGATCAACGCCTTGAATTTAGTCATTTCTATTTTTTATGAGACTTGTTTTGCAAAATAGGTACGTTTTCCAACATGAGTCAGTGGTTAAGCAGTAATATTGACAGCACATACATAACGAATGCATTATTTTACCAGCTGCAAAATCCATATTTATTTTAATCAGAATAAAACTTGCTTTGCTAATTTACATCTTCTTGATTTTCCATTTTCACTAATGATTATGATCTTAAATGTCTTCAGAGGAGACTCCACAACCTCTCTGGGCAGCTTGCACCAGTGCTCTGTCATTCCCAAATTAAAGAAGTTTATCCTCATGTTTGTATGCAACTTCCTATGTGCCAGTTTGTGCCCGTTGCCCCTTGTCCTGTCACTGAGCACCACTGAAAAGAGCCTGGCCCCATCATGCAATAAACAGTAGAATATATCTCACTATACACAGTTTTTAAATTGCATACGTTTCTGATAAGGTAACGTATTTCAGATTCCTGAAGCAGTCAAACACATACACAAATCAGAACCTAAAAATTTATCAGTTACTGTAGTTTTTTTTTTAAAAAGGGAATATGAAAAAGATATTATCCTCATTATTTTAAAAATGAAAAGTCCTAATATTACTTTAAGAAAAATAAAAAAATAATGGAACCTTGAAACTGAAGGAAGCACATGGTATTTCAGCATCACTGTAAGGAATTAAAATAAGTGTGGCTCATGGTGAAAATGTTACTTCTGTAATTCTATTTTATATTTACCTTATCAAATTTACTGTAGTGTGGAAAGTGGTCTATGCACGTGAAAGGGATTTTGTAGTCAAGATGAGCAGTGATACTTTGTTCCTCAAAGAGATTGTATAGCTTGTATCAAGATGAAGTACTGACTGTAAAATCAACTGGGAGCCGGAATATCCCCCTTTAACTGTAATATTGGATCACATGTAGGTTACTCAGAAAATTATGCTTCCTCCTGATTTTCCTCACTTCCTTCCATTTTTTTTCTCCACTGAGGAATTAAGTTCAACGCCTCTACAACATCCACTCTTCCATGTCAGACACCATTCTGCCAAACTGCGCCTCTGCTGCCATCTGTACAGTATCATACCACCAACAATCTCCTTCCTTTGTCATGGGTCAAGATAGTAAAACAGGAGGCACTACATTCAGAGTGGCTCTCATACCTTACTGTCAAATAACAAAATAGAGTACAATAATAGCTTGTGAATATTGACATATTTTGTCTGAAAACGTGTAATTCAAAGCACAAGAGTATTTTATTTTTGGTTCAAATTTATACTTTATGAAGATTTTCTGTATTTCCTCTGTGAATGCTGTAAGAGACAATTATTTTATACCACTGCCTCAAAGTTTGCTGATGAACATGTCCGAACATGTCCAAGCAAGTCCCGGGCAACGGTTGTGAAATCCTTTGTTTAAGGGACAAGCAGATGGGCATTTCCTGGGGCAACGAAACAGAGATAAGCTGCAGCTCAATGGCCGCTGAACGCTCTTTTGTTTGATACTCATCTCCGTGGGGAGATTGCCATCTCAGGAGACGCTTGCCTGGTACACGAGTACAGGATTTGTCACGTAGACTGAAGGAATCTGGAAGATAAATAGAGGGGTCCTGCAGCCACGAAGTTGGGGGGTTTTCTCTTTGGAGAGACTTCCCGAGCTGATCACTGCTGCTGCCTGGAGAGGCCTTCTCTTAGGAGAGACCTCACGAGCTGATCACTGTTCGCTGCCGCCCCTCTCGGGGTTGCCTCCCTCGCTGCTTCTCCGGTGCGGACCCGGTGCGGACCCCTCGCTGCTTCTCCGGCCGACTGCTTGCTGCTCAAGGCTGCCCGTCGCTGCTGCTGTTCTCCCCGCTTCTGCCACCCCTGCCCTTCTGCCCCGGACCGTCGGAGCCGCTTGCAACCGGACCGCCCCTAGGATCCTGGCTGGTGACTTTCCCTGCGTTGTACAAATCCTTGCCTCTTTCCTTTCTTTCCTATCGCTCGCCTTCCCTATCAGCCTTATTGGTAACAGTGTCCTCCTTCCCCTTCCCCATGTCCCTGATCAATATTGGTAATAAAATGGTCGGACCAACATTTGAACCGTTGTTTCTTAATCTCACGCTGGGTGTACACATAATCTTAAGAACCTCGTCTCCCTCCTTTATATTGGAGCGTGACAAATGCATCATGCCATTTGTTCAAAAACTCATCTTAAGAAGGCTACCTTTACTGCTTTTTTGTTTGCATTTGCTCTCTTCAGTCCTTAAAGCTTATTATCATATCTATTGAAAGAAATCAAATTAAACAAACAATTGGAAACGTGAAGACAACCAATTACTGCTATATCTGTAGAGTTCAGTTATCGCTGAAACTCATGAGCTTTTATTGGATACAAATTCTACCAGCTAGCCTCTTCTACTTAACACATTTGGGGTCAGTTAATTTTTGTGGTTTTTTTTTTCTTCTGATTAAAAGCATCTCAGGTAAAGTCTGAGAGCATCTACACTCATCATTACTCAAAAGAGTCAGATACTTCTAGTGTATATGTGGTGAAATATCTGTCTCTCTTGGGTAATTATGCGTATAGCAAAATGTTCACTGGTAATTGGGAAATCTGACCCACCATCTACTTAAAATGTTGGATTTTTTGTTTGGCGCATGAGAAAATTACTTGGAAAAAAAAAAAAGGAAAAAAAATTGCTAAGAGTTACACAGAATGTTTTTTCATCATCATTCAGTGCAGAAACAGGATGGAGGAAAAACAGAAACATAAGAAGAGGAGATGAAAGGAGGATTGCAAAGGAAGCCAGACTTCTAAACTGAGCCCTGTGATCTCTCTGTCTTTCTCTCTAATGTGTGTCCTCCCTGACTAGCACAACATTATGTTTAGTAATAAGCATGTGGCATTTTGTGCAGCCATCATTCAGAGTAAGTGAGAGAAAGCACAGTTCTATCCATCAGGAAGAACCAGATCATTAAATAAAAATAAACTACAACCTTCATGTACAACTTGAAGCAAAGCAAAAACTTTTTTTGAGGTCCGCATATTTCCACGTATGCATATGTATATATAGTGTATGTATATGTATCTATGTGTGTATACATGTAGTCTCTTAGCCCCTACCAATGCTTCTGAAAAAGCTTGGTAGGCAAATTTCACAGGTTTTTTTTTTGCTTTCTTCCTCAGGTGCCCATTTTATAGGGATCTGACTAGGACAGAGATGTCTCCAGTTTCATTCATCACAACTGACAATTGCAACATACATTTTGATGGGAACATCTGAGTAATAAAAGGATGTCTACAACCACTCTAGATTTCTTCTGGGTTAGTTTTAGGAAAAAAAAATAAAACTCATAAGTATTAAAGTAGCATTAAATATTAATATCTTTCTCAGATAACAGTGGTGAAATATGCCTGAAGATTTCAGAATCATAAGAGATTTTGCATTACAAAGGAATTTAATGATCATTTCGTTCCAACTCTCCTGCTATGGGCAGAGATACTTTCCACTAAACCACTTTTCTCTAACCCCCATCCAACCTGGCCCCTGTTGTTCCACTTGCCTGCCTCCTTTACTACCTCTGGTGCCATTGGACAGAGGTAGATTAAGGGTCACCTTAGTGTTCACACACAAAGGCACCTTTCCCTTCCAGGATAAGGAGGAGGCTGTAGCACACTGGTATGACATTTCTCCCTCCATGTGACAGCAGCTACAGGCTCCATGCAGTGCCTTTTTCTCAGTGTCCATTCCCACCCATACCCATGACTGTTCAGTTTTCTCAGGAAGTAACTTTCATACTCTTCTGACCCTGAAGTGCCTCCTGTGCAATTACTTTTTTTTTTTTTTTTTTTGCTTGCTATTAGCCTTTCTGCTATGGCTGGTGAGTTTGTTTTAGTTAGGATTGTCAGCATTGCCCAGCACACCTGTTTTGTGGTGGTGTGAATTATTTATCTTTGATGGCTTGAACCTTGGCAGGGATTTTAAATGAAACCCACCTAACATGCAGAAGTCCACTAAGACCAAAGAAGATATAAGAAAGAAAACTGCCCAATAGATAATTATGTGGAATTAAGGTGTCTTTGACCCATCCTACCCAATCTAGCCGTGCAAGATACACGAAATTTCTGTATTTTGCCTCTCTGTGGTTATGTATTGTTATACATCAGTGTAATGCCCAGGTGCCTCCCAGATAAAATCATTGTATCACAAGCCCCAGAAGTATCTGTCTGTTATCTCTGCTGTGGACTACAGAGGGATAGAGCATGGGCTTAAGCTTCACAATGTGATTATTAATACTGAGCAGACTCCCAAGCTACATGTAGGTTCTTCCTAACTTGCACTCTGCAGGTAGCATTTGGACCCATTTCAAGGAAATTACTGGCCAGAGCTCGTCCCAGGGCAGCCATTCTCTACGGTAGGAAAAGAACGCTGTCCTGCACGTATCAGGAGCTATTCCATTTTGCAGTTTCTTTTGCCCTTTTATTTCAATCCACTTGACTTCTGGAGTTTCAGGTACTGATTTTTAAATATAGGAGGCAACACTTAATTGTGTGCTTAATTCTCATGGTATATATGGTAAGATCTCCAAGAGCATTCAAGTTTCCCCCTCGGAGACTGTCAAACTTTACAATCACCTCTGTTTCTGATGGTGGTCATACACAATGAACCATATTTGCTTAATCTCTTTCCTGGGTGATTGCATCATCATCTTGAATGCATAGTGGGGTCTGAATTCGGTTTCAGGGACCAAAAAGGAGGAGGTTCTTACTAGTACATATTAATACTGCTAAGAGTACTGCTCAGAGTTCTTTGGTGGGTTGAATTCTCTCTGTATTTTTTCAATACAAAAGAATACATGAATGCTAGTAGAAAACTCCTGGCTCAGAGCCGTGGACAAAAGTCTGTTTCCCCCTTTCTCACTCCAGCCAGGCACTGATGCATAAATCCAATTCTCTTTCACTCAGCCCTTCACTTGACTATTCCTAATCTCATTTCTAAAGATTCTCTCTGTGCTAGTTTATTACATAGGCACCCAGTATCAGAACTAGTGAGCATCATATAGAATATTGGAGCACCTTGGAATTTGCTGCAATATTACCCTTAAGTGGTTGATCAATGTTGCCAAAAACATTTGTAATTTTATTCCCTTGAAAAGTATTCACAAAGGAAGAAGCGTGAAAAGTGACAGTAAAAGAATCTCCAGGAATTGCAAAACAGTGCAAAGTTCTCTGAGGTTTTTTGACTTTTTCCTTTTCTGAAGGTGCGCCTGTGGAATAAGAAAAAGACCACAGAATCCCTCAAATTGTAACTAAGAAAACACAATAGATATTTTATTTTATTTTTATTGTACTTTATTTTACTTTCCTTTAAGTTTTGTTAATAGGAAGCTGGGAGTCTGATTTTTTATGATATATTTTGAGGCAAAGTGTCTTGCATCATAAGATGGTAGAATCAACTCTTCTGGCTTTATTGAGTTTAATTCATGTTTCTCTTTTTACAGCTGAGTTAATCTCACTATCTTTTCCCGATAGATCTGGGAGTAATTTCTTCTTCCTTAGTGAACAAAATTGGTGTTTTGATGAAATACGTATTCTTTATTCCTGCAGTCTCATCAGGACTGTCTTTATACTTACAAGAATGGTAAATCTTCTTTCAGAGCATCAACAGTAGCATTAGGTTGCATTTATTTTAACTATAGTTGAAGAAAATCTCCCATCTTTGTGCTCTGAAGTCTAGTTTTTTTTACTGTTTGCCAGGAAAATGTATATTCTGTTTTCATAAAACATCAGGATAAGTTCCAAAATTAAAGTAGTTGAAATAAACAGTTTGGAAAAATACTCCCAGCTACTTACTGTGTAAATGTGTTAGGTTGTCTTATTCTGAAGCACAATTTTAGTATTGCTGAGCTTTGATTCACTGATTGAAAAACTATGAAACATACTGTCATGGCTCTATTGATGGCAAAGAGCTGGATTTATGGTATATAGACACTACTGTGACGAGAATCTTAGGAGAATTTTGATGTAAAAAAAGGAAATAGCAGGAAGAAGAGTTCAAGAAATATTTTCTGTAGTTTATATTTTATATTCTGTTCATGTATTCTTTATATTGTGGGAAATTTTGTTTTAGGTTTGTTTAAATTTTAGGGAGCTGTTTAAAGTAAATGATGTGAAAAAACTCTTCCTTCAGAATGCCAGCAATCAGCTGTATTCAGAAATATGGTAGTCCAGAATTCTGTAGTACTGCCCCCAACGCTGTGTCTATTCTTCTACCAAAGAAAAGGGTTTTCATAGCTTTTGAGGTTGGGGAGAGAGGAGCAGGCTGCACTGCCAGAACTGCCCACACCTGCCTCTGTTTAACAATGCCTGCAGTGATTAGTGATGTAATCAATCAGTAGAAAATTAAGTACTACTAACAGTGCACATCCTCATGCAGGACCATAAGCACTGAGGACACACATCTTCCTGTAGAAAGCAATCCTTGGGGTATGCAGTCATTTTCCTGTACGAATGCTTTATGTGGAAGGCTGACAGAAATTATATCCCTAAGGGTGATAATACCCTGAGATCATAAGCACAGAACAAAGATGCCACTACAGGGAAAAAGCAAAGAGGCACAAGCTTGACTGCAGATTTTAAGCAAATAATTTTCAAAACAAGTTTCAATAGCTACAAACTGTGTGATATTATGCCTAATAGATATGCCAACTTTCACCTTGGTAGCAGGTAGGGTTTCAGATTCACTTTTAATAGAAGCTCCAATTTTCTTAAAAAGGCCATGAGTTTCTGAGAAAAGCTGGGAGTGCGTGCCGATTACTGTTGATATTAACATAACCCAGTGTCTTAGTTTCACGGAATTGCTTTCTTCAGAGTGTCTGGTAGGATGCTTTGTGATGTTTATAGTTATTACTAAGCAGTATTGTACAGAGCAAAGGCAATTCCAGCTTCTCAGCTCATACTGAGGGAGGGCTAGGAGGGGACAGAGTAAAGACAACTGACTTTAATTGGGATACTAACAGAATATTCCACACCAAGTGACATCATGTGGAAGGAGAGTTTTGAATAGTGTGGGACTTCATCTCACTCTCTTCTGTTCGGGGGCAAGGTTGGAATCAGGGTATGAGGAGCAATTGCTTGTGCATCACTTTTCATATACATTCTCATGTACACGAGTCAAGAATTTCTCTTTTTTCCCCTATTGTCTAAAAATTTAAAATAATTAAGTAGCTTGAACACCTACATTTGTTTTTAGAGGTATAGTAGTTCTGTAAAATCTTTTAAGAAGTCATTGGTTTAAATATTTTATTTTACTTTTTGTTTCTGGGTTTTGAGTTGTTTTTTTTTTTTTTTTCTCTTTCAACTGAAACCTTTCTATGGTTCTGTGATAAAAGTTTAGTAGGGACATTTCAGTATCTGTAAAAGAATAATAAGCTTATCAGGGGTAAGTCCTCACCTGAAAAGTGTCACTTTTTAGTTGTTAACTGTCTCATTTACAGCAGTTGTATCATCTTTGATAAAATTAGATATGTTAGGAAAATATCTCCAGGGCAAACAGATTTCAAAGGCTTTCATGTAGATTAAGAACTATCTTACTCATGAATTAAGACATGAACAAAGCAAAACCTAATCTAATTCATTTTTTACAATTTCATTGTTCTCTAGCAATTATGTATCTTGTACGCATCTTGTAGATATGCTAAACACAAGGACATATGAGATCACTTTTTTCATTCTTTTGTTCTAAAACAGCTGTATATGTTTAGTAAACATTTCTAGAAGAATAGCAAAATTAAGTAAATATTGATTGTAGTGTTTTATATTTTCAAACAATGAAAATATTTATATTAATATTCAAAAAACTTCTTGGACGTACTATTTCAATTATTCCGTATTCATGGAAATGGAAATTTTGAATGCCTAGTAACATGGAAGAATAAAATTAAAGTTGGGTCCAAAATTGCCTGAAATATACTGAAGTCTACTATACTTTTAAAGGTATTCTTGTGAGAGAACTTGCATTGAATTTAGTCAAGCATTCTTATCCCAAGAAGTCGTTTGAGGGGGGAGAAAAACAATCAGGATATTCAACAACAACTGCAGCACACAAAAACCTCACAAACTACTTCAAGCGCATTAAATATTAATTGAAAAACATTATGAATTCATGAAACAGCAATAGAAAGTAAATGATTACTTCTCTGGCTTCTGTTACAAATATTTACTTATCAATACTTTCATGAATATGGCAATACCAGTCTAGGTAGTATCATTCCATGACACTGTGATACAGAAGAAAACACTCATCCAAAAATCTGCCTTGTGGTATGCTAAGGAAACACATGAGTGACAAATTGTTTAAACCTCCTCTTAAAAGAGATTGAGAAATTCTGATAAGAGAGAAAAGATTCATCTTTCTCTAAAAAGATTTGCAGTCCCCTTACACACTGGGAAATGTTGTAAACCTGCCTCTTTAACCATAAGGGTTTCACCACCAACACTACTAGTGCCTTAGATATACTGATACTAGCAACCCCTTGAGATACAAGAGCAGAGAACAGGGATTTTGAATTTCAGGAAACCAAGCAGACAATTTAACATGTAACTAATTTCACCAGTGCTTGGTAACAACCGTACACAGGCATATCCTGCTATACATGACCACGGTAACTTCCTATGCCATGGCATTCCAGGATGTTCACAAGCAGAATAACTGTGCTCATAACTGCCAGCTTATTCAGGCTTGATGTTGAGCCTATGCTACACCCTCAAGTGAACATTAGTTTGAGGGAGGGGAGTTTAGATTCTTCATTTAATTCAGATGTATCTATTAATGATATGAAGAAAATACAGTTCTTGTTACTTTTAAGCAAGTTTTCATTCATGTGAGAGTGAAGACCACAGAAGGGGGCAATACTTTAAACACATGCATGCATACAAAGAAATAAAACTTCTAAACGTCATCAGCACTGGTAGGACAAAGGGTTTTCTTTGGGTCTAGATGACATCTAATAGCAGAAAAAGATGAGTTAGGACATACTTAATTTCAAAATGCCAGAAAACTTGATTGCTACACAACATGTCTGATATATGAGAGAACTACATTGAACCTTTATTTTGATTTAAGCAGAACTGAAATTGGGTGCTAAGTAATATCTCTCTTGAGCATCTAGTCACTCAGCTATTGACAGTTCTTGTCTTAGATTTTTTCCTTGTTAGTCTCTTTCTGGATATTCTGGTGAAATTCAGCTCATCTCTCACCAGTGAGAACAGCACTGAGGTATAGCCTTCAAAAAGAATTTCCTAGGCACACCACAACTCCTTCCACCTTGCTTGGATTAAATCATTAATTAGAAAGGTCCTTTTTATTTAGATATTAAAACTGCTGAAGGGCCCCTGGAGCTGGGTAAGGGTGCTGTCTGCAGATACTGGAAAAGAAAGCTGGGCATTATCTTCACAGAGCTGAATTTGGTGCCCATGTTAGTTTTATAATCTTCTCAATTTTCATATACATAGGTATCTACAGGTATGTAAGATCAAGGTAAAGGATTAACTGCCTAGTAGGCTCTTTGAGATTAATTTGAGGAGAAATGGCAGGATTTATTCATTTCTTGCTACTCTGGAAATGTATTTAAAGCACCTTATTATTAGTTACATCAGAAGAGCCTAAATAGGCATACCTTGATTTGATACACCTTGAGAGCTCTCTGTTAATTTGAGAACTTGTGTCATTGCTTGAAATATAAACAGTCTATCTCCAGTCTTATGTTTCAACATCCAGTATTTCAAACATTCCAGGAATAACAAAACACAGTAGTGTAGGCATTTGCCCACTGTCATAGAGCAATTTTTATTTCAAAGACAAGTTTTCTGCATAAAGATGACCTAATGACATAGCTACCATCCATTTATAGGGTCACATTTATTTTGGGCTGCTTTTCTGTATTCACATAAAATGTGAACATTTCCCCCTATGGTACTACAAAGCATTTATTTTGCATCCCCTATCAAGAACTTCAGTAGACACTAATTAACCCTCCAGAGGAAAAAAAATCTATAAAAATAACAAGAAATTAATAACAATGAAGCAGATATTTTTTAAGAAGAAGCCATACTGTGACAGCTAATGTATTATTGCTAAATTGTGAATTTAAACCATAGGTCAAAAAATATAACAGTCCAGGGGATATTGCTACAAAGCTTTTCTGGAAAAAGAAGTCTATACACAGGTGTTGGTGCATTCCCAGACTGGACTCTCCTGCAACACTTTGTCAGAGAGTTCTTTCAGAATTTTTTTTTCTTTGAACTCCTGCATTTATGAAGAATAATATAGTTTCTAGAAGGGGCAAGTCTTTTTATTACTAAAAATATAGTTAGATATGGATTAACCATGGCATTCTTATAACAGAGAGAGCTGGCAGATTCCTGCTGAATGCAGATGCTGCCATCCTGACAGTAACTCTGAGACTACAATTTCATGACCTCTAAGAACTTTTTTTTTCCAAAATCTTTACCCTAATTTTCCTGTCAAAAAAAAAAAAACCAAAAAAAAAAAAAACCACACTGAACCTTGATTTTTTCCTTTTAGCTTATGTCTTCCCTACTTTATTTCTTTTAGGGAAATCTTTGTATATGAACTTCTTATAATCTATTTATTAATGAGAAATTTAATTGATGAAGCTTAATTCTACTTTAAGACTGAAACTTTACTAGAATTTTTTTAATTCTATAACAAAGCAAGTGTTCAACCCTTAAAGCTTTTCAAATTTATTTTGTGTTTCCACCAAAATAAATGGATCAGATTTTAAGTTTCCCACTATTAATTATCAATTTCTTGATCTCATTTTATATTACTTTACTTTTTCCTGTTGTCTCTCTCTCTACAAGTAAAAAATGTAAAAAAAAAAAAAACCAAAAACAACCAAAAAACCCAAAAAGATAGACTTGAGTAATATAACATCTTTGAATGAACAACACAAATTAGAAATAAGAAGGGTTGATGTTTGCAAGTAATCTGATCTAAACACATTTTAGTATTTCTTCAAAGATGACAAACGTTCTTTGATCTGTTGTGATAAAATTTCACCTGTGGTTTAACTTTCTAGACAAAGTGAAAGAAATAATGTTTGCTTTTTTGTTTAACCAACCTTCCTGAGCATTCTTTGAGTGTTATTTTATTTCTCAAACAATCCATTCACATCAGAGATTTTGGGAAAAGAGCCTTCCTGTTTCTATTCTATTCTGCATCTAGTGGGAGGATAACACACATTGACATAACTCCCCCATTCCCAAAATTTTTGTCCAGTTCAGTTGAATTTCTATTGGATAAACAGTGTGCTGCTGCAGAAAAAGAAAAAAAATACATGAATAGGATTTGATTCTTTTAGCAGTAGGTATGTAAAAATGAGGTGTTATAGAACTTACAAGCTCATTGTAATCAAAACACATTAGGCTACTGACCCTAGAACAGCTAGGCAGACTTAAACATAATAGAGTTTATTGATCAGTTATGAATATGATTTGATACAGACAAGTAAAGCTGTAAAAAAAATCAGTACATAAAATCCTGTAAAAAAAAATCAGTACATAAAATCATTAATCATTAATGTTAAAAAAAAAAGACATAATTTGTGTGATGTGATGGAAAGCACATCAAGACAGCAAAGCAGCAGGAACCCAGGTTGCAGTGAGTGAGGATCCACCCAGTCACAGTAGCAATAGGCTCAGAAATCAAAGGGGGTAAAAACAAACAAACAAACACCTTACTTTCAGAAAACCTGTAAGGTCCTCAGGTAGTCAGGGATCTCCAGATGAGGTATGATTGTGTGCACTGCCAACCCTTAAATGAAATCTTGGAAGGTGTGGATCCTGGCTCCACTCATAGTCACTCAGATGCATTGCTTGCACCTGAGCTGCCCTGGGTTGGCTCTGCCTTTCTAACAGGTGCTCAATCACTGGTTCAAGCCATGACTTAACATTCCCACTACAACTCTGGACAAGTGATGAAGTACAGTTCTTCGGAAAGTTATAGGAAATCAGGAAAACTTTGGTCCTTGACATAAATATTAAGGGAGATATAGTGACTTATCTCAGAAAAGCATACGCGGTCTTAAGAGTAAAAAACAGTACAAAGTTCTTTTTTCTCCTTTCTCACAGACAATATACAAAATGATTAGCCATTGCTAATCATCATGTTTAACACTCAATCTGTCTTTGAAGTTGCTTTGTATTACCTCATTATATTTCTTTTTCCTATAAATGCATTAGTGCATCTTTCTCTAGTCTACTGATGTCTTCTTCAGCTTCTTAATAATAATGCACAAAAAAAAGACCTCATTGTCATTCATTTCTGCGTTTTTGCACTGCCTTGACTCCCCTACTTTTGTCTTCCTTTCCTATCAAACCTTTAATCTCAGCATGATCTTTAGTTATGATCACTGATACAATCTGAGCCACTTTTCTTGTTCCCAAATGCCTCATTGGTCATTTGTTTATACTGGATTCACAACCTAATCACCTGACCACTCCCTTTTTCTCTTCCATTTAATTTATCATAAATTTCTTTTCTGATTTCTTTTAATATTTACTTTTGTCCTTATTATTTTTCACAGTTCTCTTACCTTTTGTGGGATCTCATTTCACTGCATAATACACTCATGTTTTCTTCTGTTGTTCCAATCTTAGTATTTGAAAATAATCTATTTCACCAGACTTAATTTTCTACTGTTTTATTGTCTAATGCCTTGAAATCTCCTTACAGTTTTCCAAGCAGTACTATATGCATTTACCTCCTTAAGTTTCACTTTATTCTTACCATTGGTGTGAGTGAACCAAAGAACCAAATAATGAACGGAAGAAGCATATAATCAATGAAACAGAATGATCTTGTTGCTTTGTTGAGCAATTTTGAGACTATACATTCTTTTAAACTCTTTTTTTTGTTGTTGTTGTTATATATAATCACCTTATTACATATATATCTAAAATTCATTTGCCTTACATGTTCAAAATGACAGCAAAAAGCAAAAAGCATAATTTCCTGATATGTTTGGAAAAAGCACTATCCTGAAAGTCATTAAAAATATATATTATTCACATTCTATGATGTACAGACACACAGTAATATATGAGTTTTAATAAGAAGTTATGTAGATCATGCAGTGACACCAAATAATTCCATTAAGTGTTTCTTGAACACATGGTAAACATTAGATTTGGATGTTATATTTGTCTAAGTCCCAAAGAAATTATTTTTGTTTGAATTAAATTTTTGTGGAGATGGTTTCAAGTGCAACTACAAACAAAAGCAATTTTCCATTGCATTCATACTTGAAAAACAACCCTACATCTGACTGACTAAAGTGTATTACTTTACTTGTAGTCTCTTGACTTCACCAAAGTTTGTATTTTCATAATGTCTTCACATGATAAGAGAATATGTCTATGCTTTATGCACCTATATCTCAGGAGAATCATACTGTACCCATGTAGGTGTTGATCCTGATAATATTCTTCTCATAAACAGAGAGCTAGAGGCATTCACCATGGAGTTCATTGGGAGGTGAGATATATCTCATAAACAAATATGCTCTCACAATATGAAATAGATGAAAGAAACTTGGAAAATATGAACAGTCACAAAATACTCACCTGTAAAGATATATTCCTATCAGACGTTACCTCAGAAATATTTTGCACTACTTTTAGTAATGAATAGTATGGATTTCTCCTAGAAAATTTTGGGCAACAGAGCATAATAAAAATGTATAACATTTCTGTGATGAAAGACCCATGTAGTACATTACAATTATTTTTTTAAGGCAAAGAAAATGACAAATTTCAGCAGGAAAAATCTTTTTCATAATATGCTGTATTTCCCAGAATAAATTTCAATATATTTATATATATTTGGTAATAGAAGATAGAAAATCCACCAATTTTGCAATTATAGTCTTGTCTAAACTTTGAAATAAATTTTAGGAATATTTAGAAGACTACTGATATCTCAGACTGTATTAATTATTTGTACATATACATTTACAGGCTATTATTTTCTTGACCAATGTTAAAATTACTAATACCTTTCGATATTAGCATAGGTTATGATAGGAAGTTTCATTTCAAGCAAGTCAGTATGTATGTTTACAATGTATGTTATCTTGAATTCTTAAAGTTCTGTGAAGTTAAATTTTCAATCAAAGAATAGCAAAAGAGGTCTCTTGGCCCAAGATTTAAGTTATTTTGCTAAACAGTTTTCTAGTAAGAACTTGTACCCAGCCAACAATAGTACAGCACAAAGTCAATTTAGCTGTTTAATGCTTGTTATATATATTTAGTGGTGAAAGATATTCCTAAAATGTAAATAGAACCATTTCACAAGATGACTGATCACCCTACTCCTACATTTGAAAGTAGAAGCGTTACAGTTCTGCTTCTTACTATATTTGAAACAGATAGAAACACATTTACAAAACTGCATATGCTCTTTTTTCTCTCCCTTTGTACTATCTACATGATAGAAATATGTGGTAAAAAGGAACTAGATATAAATGCTGTCATTGCAATAAATATTTCAACAGACTGATTCCATTTATTACTAAATGTTTATATGAAGTATAACAGCTCTAAATAAAGACCACCTGACAATAATTTTTAAAAGTTTATTGAATTTCAGTCTAAATCAGCTCTGGAGGGTTAATCAGTGTCTGCTGAAGTTCCTGATGGGGAATAGAAAATAACTGTTTTATACCAGGTCAAAACTGTAAAGAGGGGTTGGTTTTGGTTTACTTTGGTTTGGTTTGATTTGATTTGTTTTGGTTTCACTTGTTTTTATTTTTCTGAAATTCTCTTCTGAAGAAAACAGCTTGCGAAATTTCCAACTAGTTCTTGAATTCTTTTTCCCTTTCCCATTCATAAAATCTGTGGGGTTTGTTTGTTTTTTTCTGTCCATGTTCTCAAAGCAGCAACAAAATATTGTGGAGTAATATAACATTTTTTTATTATTGTTATTTTTACCTACCAGCAACAGAAATTATACAAAAAAAAAAGAAAAGAAAAGAAAAGAATTACACTCTAGATATTTTGAGGATAAATGAGTAGGGCTTCGCTAAGTACATGTATTCATTACAGTTGTTGATGTTTGTATGATATCCCTAGCCAATTTACATCCCCTTGAAAATTCTCAGTTACTAAGCTATCCCTGAGGCTTAAAGCTCTGATCATAACAATTTTAATACAGTCAATCCTTTTTGCTTCTATAATTTTGCACATTCAGATATTAAAATACAGATCCAAAACTCATTTGAAATGTTCTGTAAAAGCAATAAAGTTGCAGGCACGAACAAGTCCAAAATGGAATTATGTTACTGTGTCTATACAACTTCTACTGTATTATTGCTACCTTTACAATCCAGTCATTTCTCTTTGAAAATGAAAGAGAATGAGAGTGCATAAGTGCCCGAATAAATAAACAAACAAAAAAAAACTTAATTATGTGTAAGGTTCTGAACTGGGAGGAGCTATGAAAGCTAACATAGAATTCTGAAAAAAAAGATCCAATATTGATGTTAATTTGTTAGTTGAGAAATTTATAAAGCTGAAGTTCATGCAAAACAAATTCCTTCACTTTTTTTCAGTATTGTCAGACATCTTTGTGAAGAAATATCTATGATGAGATAAGAAGGGGAAGTCAAATGCTCATATGACAGAAAGAAAAGATTCCTTTGATAAAAAAGATAACTGTCTAAAACAATGCTGAAGTAGAAAAATAAGAGTTCAGAAGGTATAGCTGGAGAACAAGGAGGGGCGGTACAGAAATTAACATTCAAAGAAGAGTTAGACACATATTAAGCCAAGTTAATTTCTCAGTTTATTTTCATAATGGTTCTATTGACTTTTCTGCAAAGTACTTAGACAATAATGATTGAGTGTTTGGCATTTCCGAAAATACTTTTGAAATACATCACTACAGAGCTGTACAATAGTCAGAACTGCATTGGTGTTTTACCTATTTAAAGGTCAGCACTTCTTTTTCAACCTTGCAATCTACCTAGTATCATTTTTGTTTGGTGTTGTGGACTGAATGCTTGAAGGTACTAGGTGTTTAGTAGTTTTACTAGTATACTGTGATTTTTTCAGTTTAGAATTTCAAAGTACATAGCAATCTTGACTAGACTATTAACTCTTAAAGTGACAAGTTGATTTGAGAACTGTGGCCAAAGAATAAAGCTATGCAAGTAATCACAAAATTCAAGTCGAGAAGCAAACAATTAATATGAAGAAATGTCTCCTGAATTAAATAAAAAAAAAAAAATCTATATCACAGTGCAGCAAGAAAGAAGAATCACATAAATCTATCTGTTTGTTGAAAATAATAGTGATGGCACAAAGAAAACTAAGTAAATACAAACATTATAAAAGTAATAGATAAAGATGTTCTAGTTCTCTAATCAAACTACATATAAAAGAATTTCTTTTTATATATTTGTTCATTCATTATCACAGATTAAGACATTATGCAAGTGATTCCATCAATCCAACCACTGTAAAGATCTACCACAAAAATTTTCTTGCCTGAAATATAAATTGAAATGCATTTTATTGAATGTATAAACTCAATTTGTGGAGAGTAGTATAGGGCTGCAGAGAAACAGAGATTAAGTTGTTTTATAGTGCACATGGAGACTGATGGTGTAAAGGAAGACTCTCTCTTCAAGGATATAACCCACATTTATAAAAGTCTTGTATTAAAAACAAGTGTCTTAAAAAAAAAAAAAAGGTCAGAACTATGTGATAGATAAATGAGGAAAGAAGAAAGATGGCAGCCCTGCTGAGAAGGACTTAGGGGTTCTGTTAGATGAAAAGATGGACATGAGCCACAGTGTGCTCTGCAGCCTGGAACGCCAACTCTGTCTTGGGCTGCATCAAAAAAGGGTGGCCAGCATGGAGAGGGAGGTGTTTGTCCTTCTTGACTCCACCCTGTGTGGGCCCACGTAGAGTAATCTGTCCAAGCTTGGGGCCCCCGGTACAAGAAGGATGCAGAGCTGTTGGAGCAAGTACAGAGGAGGACCACAAAGATGATCAAAGGGCTGGAGTACCTCTCCTATAAATAAAAGTTGAAGGAGTTTGGCTTGCTTAGCTTGGAGAAGAGAAGGCTCCAGGGAGACTGCATTGCAGCCTTCCAGTACTTGAAAAGAGCTTACAGTCAGGAAGGGAACTGACGTATTACATGGTCTGACAGTGATAAGATTCAGAGGAATGGCTTTTAAACTAAAAATTGAGAGATTTTGGTTAGATGTTAGAAAGAAGTTTTTTTAATCAGAGCAGTGGTGAGATATTAAAACTGCTGCCCAAAGAGTCTGTGAATACCCTGTCTCTTGTGGCATTGAGAGTCAGGTTGGATGGAATCCTGGGCAGCCTGATATGGTGGTTGGCAAACCTGCCTATGGCAGGGGGCTGGAACCAGATGATCTTCAAGGTCCCCTACAACATAAGCCACTGTATGATTCTATTATTCTATCTGAGGCAAATCAGGAATAAATGGGAAAAAATATCTATGCATGTTATAGAAGTAGTTTGGGTATATATTGCAGACTGGATTTCACAATGATGTGTAAAGCTTTTCCTTTCCACATCATGGCTCCTCCTGATAAAAAAAGAACAGTTTCAGTAAACTTTCCTGCCCATTTTTAATTTAGACATTGTTGTTCTTTCTTTCCCTCTCTCTTTTTATTTCTGTTAGTCTGTGTTATTTTAAACTACTTATTCACTATCTTTTTATCTGCTTCAGTTACTTCCGTGTTCCAGTTCTTGCCCCTTTTTTCCCTTCTCATTTCTTTTGAATTCTTCCCTTTTCCTCACATTTAACGTCTCCACATTTTGATCCTCAAGTCTGTCCTATGCTTTGAGTATTTCCTCTCAAATGCCAAAGCTCCATTTTCTCTTCATCATTACAAAATCCTACCGCCTTCTCTTCCTGCCTCCTCTATGCCCCCCTGTATGCTCTGTGCTCCCCCAACCATTTTTATCTTTAATCCTCTTCAGCAGCCCTGCCCTCAACCTTTTCAGCCTTCCTTCCCTTTAGCCATTTCTTTCACAAATATACCCAGTAGTGAGGGATGAGGTGGCTCCATTTTTGCTGTAAATTTTAGATATTCAAGTTAGAGAGTAAAAGTCAAGTAAGTTTACATTTATTGAGGTAAAAAAGCAGTACCAAAGAAAGGCTGTGAATGCTTCTGGAAGGTTGAAGTTATACATTAAGTTTTTCAGACTAGGATTCTTCAGCTAAATTTTATTTTAAAGTGGGAGGGGTAATAATAATACAAAGCAAATAGTTTTGTCTGGTAACTTAATAAATCTGACTTGGAAGGCTAACTGTTTTTAAAACCTAATGTCTTTCAATGGTTAACTCCCTAATACTCCTATTATATTTTATGAATATGGAGAAAAAAGAAATATGGAGAAGATATGAAAGACACAATGAGGATAGTCTCTCAAGCACTTGGCTAAGCTAAGCTGGACTGGAAATATAAGTTTGCATTACAGGCTGCAGAAAATGCAGAGTTGCCAGGATATAATCTGAAAATGCACATATAACTGTTATCTAAAGCAACTCATTAGTGCCCTGTTATTTAGGCAAGCACTAGGAAATGGCTGTTTTAACTGCATGTCCTCTTATGCTCTTCCATTCTGCACTCAGAGCTTCAGAAGTAGCACAGAAGAGATTATTAGATTTTCTCTGGTGCTGCACCTCTTACAAAAAAAAAAAAAAAAAAGACAGACAGAAGGCAGCTGCTATTGTATAAATATATTCCACTTCAATAGGTCTTGTAACCTACTATCCCATCTCACTGCAATTTCATCAGGCTTAGAATTCATTTTCACAAGCCTCCATTACGTTCACTCATCCTTATGCACTTAACACAGAAGTGCATATTTTACTTTTCTTGTCATTTTTGTTAGTTTCTTTTGGGGAAAATGAGTATCAGACTGATTCTCATTCGGATACAAATATTAAACCACTCAAAATAAACTGAAAAACTGTAGGTTGCCACTGATGAACTAAGAAGCAGGTGAGAAGCAGCCCTTTTGTTTACAGCTATACAGCAAAGGGAACAGTTAAAATGTGATGAGGCAGATAGTGCTGTGGTATTTCTAGTTATGAAAAGTCACTGCTCAGCTAGTTCATTACCATTTTTTGAAGAGAACTGCAGGAGCCTGTGTCAGTGAAAGAAAAGTATTTTATTGGAGACAAGAAATATTGCAAAGCTTTAGGGAGACAAAGAAAGCACTTAGTGACTTCAACGGATGTAACCAGGGGCAGAGTTTGGCTCTGACTGCATCTAGCTGCATATCACTTCACAGTGTCCTGTGCTCTAAGTGGTGGTCTTGCATACTTGTAAATTCAGTGTATTTCTACTGAAGTCAACTGCTGTGAAATCAATGGAGGTAATCCAAATTGGTGCTAGCGTAAGTTATATCTCACTCTGACCTAAAGTACTCGCTGATTCTCAAGTAATACATATATTCTTAAAGTCTTCCTTATAGTTAGTTTTTCTTCAGAAAGTTTGCCTTCACTGATTTGGTGGAGTCATAGAGGTAGGCTTTCATTTTGTTTCTTTTGGACTCTCGACATTTGAAAAGAAATAGGCAGGAAAAGCCATTTAGCCATTCACACATAACTAAGATGTTCTGCCAAAGAGGGCAGATTTATCTTCTCCACTTTGTGTGCATTTCATCATGGATTGTGCATCTTTTGCTGACATTATTCACGTATTTCAAAACTTCTTGATGTGCGTTTTTCTTGAAAGGGCCCACTAACACATAGCTTTATTTTTTTTTTCCCTCAAGATGAACCCATAGATAACCTTCCTAGAATTAATGTCATTTCAATGGATACTGTCTGACAATACTATGTTGCTTGTTTGTCAAGGCAGATAGCAAAGCAGTTGCAGCACTGCAAGAACAAACCTTTGCCGTTAATACAGCTCAGATAGCTGATCAGACAAAAAGTAAAATAAAATATAGCCTTTTACTCTTCAAATATTACTTAACAATTCAGCCTCAGACCTCTTGAATTCTGTCACTCCGAACAGAAATTATTGAGCTATTTGCCAAAGATGGTGGCCAGTTAAATAGAACAACAGCATTTCTTATTTTGGCAGCAGTGCTAACAGGTATATCTGTCAAATCACCCCAGAATCACTGGGGTGCTTTCACTGGAAAGGATATCTCCACACCTGCTACTTTCGTTTCTAATGCTCTCAAAATGGCTTCACTTGCTTTCAGAGCTGCCACAGCTGCTGCTTCATGTGCTGAATGCTTTACCTCTTTGGCTGCAAGAAGCCAGATTGCACTACTTAGGCAATTTATATTGCTTGTAACACATACAATACATGACAAATCTTTCCCCCATATTACTTTTGTTTCTCTGAAGCACTACTTCAAATCTGAAGGACCTAGTTTACGTTCATTGTTATCAGTCTGAATTGCAGTTGCTCCCAGGCAGTCCAGTTAGAATCCTATTGCATTAATTTTCCCATATAAACAATTTGATCCCTTTCAGAAATTAAACATAATCCTTGGGTTTTACATCTCTTTTAATGTAACACTCAGTCTTAAAAACAGATTCTTTCAGCTTAGTCTAGGCAGAGTCATCATCATGCTTAGCTGCATTCACTGAATTACATTCACTTAAAAGCTGCTAGATTACAAACCCTTTGGAAGGGCAGACTTGCTTTGCCTCTCCATTTCCAAAGCATCATGCATATGTAATGTTTAAGGCTATTAATTAGCATTGCAAAATGCTATTATACAGTGCCATATAATTAGCCGATGGATCCAGGTTGTTACCTTTCCCACTGATACCACAGGACTGCTCCATGTTTCTCTATTTCTGCAAACATGCAAATGGAAAACGAGGCAAAGGTTTTTGGTGTGGTCCCAATCCTACATTCTAACCTGTTATAAAAAAGCCTAAAAGAGAAGCTACCATTTTTTTTTTTTCTTTAATTATGACTGTACATTTTTCTGTGCTGTATAAAGATAGATTTTCCTCACAGATATGATCTTTTTAGTTCCACCTTATTGCACTCCAGTAAATTTTAAGTATAGTCCAGAAAAGCAAATGTGTCCTGGAAAAGTATGAGGAAAGAGATAGTGCCAAACATTTATCTCCCTTTTTTTTTTTTTTTTTTTTTTTTTTTGTCCTTAAAGAAAAATATACCTGGTTTTATCTGACTATGATACATAAAAAAAAATATGTGAAAATTTAGAGCTTCTTCACTTTAAAAGCTTACAATCCATAATCATAGTATAATTGTCAACTATCAAAAAAAAAAGCTGGGTGATAGCATTGGCAACATAATATAATTCTTGAAGTGAAATTCTTGTTCACGACGTGATTTGAAGTGTTGGCCTACAAACACAAACTTTGCCACAAAAATTATGAAAATGGAAGAACAGAGATTCACAGCACCACTGGGAATCTCACTAATCTTAGAATAAACAGGAATGTTAGTACCATGCCATGTATTTTGTTAAAAGCTGAATTTGTATTACTTGACTCTTTCAGTATGAATCTTATCTATGCAAAGGAGAACTCTTTCCGTTGTATTCATTATACTAATGTTCAGTTTTCTTTCTTGGTATTTTTTATGTGTTAAATATTAAAGTTCACATACTGAGGACTTGAAAATTAAATCAGATAAGATTTTTAATGTTTTTATGTTTCTCCACATTAATAAAGTAATGTGTTAAACGTACTTGAGTTCATTTACTTTTTCACATAGTTAAGCTGTATTTCATATAGTCTTAACAAACTCTTGTTTGGTAGAGAGTCATGGTCACAAAAGCAGGTACTTTCTCATAATCTTTTTTACAACAAAATGCAGATCAAGGCTATTTGACTATGCAGAAGATGACTGCCAATAGGTATCCTCCTTTTTTGTAATTCTATCAAAAAAGTCTACAAAAACGATTTTCTTGAAAAATATTTCATTTTTGAACCTCCTTTGTCTGTAGTCTATGAAGCTTACCTTCTTGTTATTCTGATTGCCTGTCTGAACAAAATCTGTGATTACCTTCAAAGTAGATTTTAATCTTGATGTAATTTGAATGTGGTAAACAGGCAACATATAAATATTTAATTAATCAAATCTTAGTTAATACACCTTAAGAAGTTCAGGTGAATTCACAACCTCTTCTTACTATTGTATATAAAATATTTTTTCAAGTTTTTCATGATTGGTAGAAGGAAATAAAGTAAGCTAAATGGAACAATGGTATTATAATTTATTAAACTTGATACTAATCAAGTTAATCATAGGTAATTTTTTAGAAATTTGAAGGTGAAATTCTCAGCACAAGCAGATGAGGCTAAGATGAAGCTTGCTCAGTGCAATGCAGGTTTAAACTGCAGATAGTGTATAACTTGCAGAAAAGATTCCACCTTCTATCGCAGACAAATTGCTAAAATTGAGAATGTTTTTTTTCCCTTATGTCCAGTAATCTATTTCACCTGCCAGTTTGTCATATTACAGAGTTTACACACCGTATGTGCAGGATATATTTAGTATCCTTAAGATGAAAAGCCTAAAGCAAGATTTCAAGGCAGACTTATGGTAGAAAAGACAGAAACTGACTTTCCTAGAGGTGTGCAGTGATGGGACTGGAGGTAATGGACAACAGTTCCAACTAGGAATACTGCAGTCAGGTATAAGGACAAATTTGTAATGATAAGGGTGCTCAGACTGTGATCAGTATTCCCAGTTGTTGGTAGACATTGTCTTGCCAAAATAGTCTTCATAGTCTCTTAGATACATACCAAAATCTTTCATCAGAGTTTAGCAATGTTTTTCACTTTCTCCAGTATTTCATCCCTTGGTAAAGACTGGACGAGGCTTGTGAGTGGTATGGTTCATTCCCCACTTTGTAGCATACAGGAAGGACTTAGAGTAACAAATTCTTCAGTTCAAACATAATTTAAAGAGACAGAGGGATAGAGAGACAGGGAAAGAAAAAGACAAGGAGAAACCACTGTACTGATTTTACTTAAAATTAGGTAATAAGTGAATAAAATAAACATTTTATTCACCATTACTTGTCACAGAATCTTTCAGCTAACTGCAGTCACCAATCCTAACATTTGCCAAAAGACACTGGTAATGTGCAGATACAAAGGGAACTTCCCAGCTTTGTTAACCTCAGAGCTTGACATGCACTATGCAATGGAAGCATACTTCATATTTGAAATGATTATCCGATGAACTAGACCAAACCCCTGGAGTGACAGGGATTTCGCCTTTTCCTTGTACTTCTTTTGTACTAAATATGGGCTAGGTCCCAAGTGCTCCTATTATTGGAAATAATGCAGATTGCCTTTATAGAGACATGCACAGAAATGCACTTTGCTATTATACCTGCCTTTAAGATATTCTGGATTTTTTTTATTTTTTTATTTTTTGTCAAAGAAAAGTATTACTGAAGAACTACTGAGTATTTTGTGGAAAAAAAAAAATAGAGATATGAAATAATGTTAATAAAAACAGCACAAAAAAAAACCTAATTCACTTAATCTGAAGAAATATCATATAGAGGTATTGAAATATCATAAGCTTTGCTTATTAGCAGAAATGTCATATGAAACTTGATCAAATATCATGAAAGATACATTGGGAAACATCCTCTTTCCTTGAGAAAAGATCAACCTTACTCAAACAATTTCAGATATGTAATGTCAAGACCATTTTCTAAGATGTCACGGGTCTTCCATTCTTCTGTAGTATTTACCAATCTTATACACAGGAAATTTCCACATTTCTTTTGTGATTATTTCACGTCTTATAAAAAAAATACCAAAACAAAACAAAACAAAAAAAAAGTGCCAAGTATGAAGGGCAACATGCTCTCTTCCTTTTCCAAGTTCATATTTCAGAGCTTACCAAGAAAAATCTTGACAGTAATCAGTGTCACTTCTTGGCTTTCTATACTGCCTAAACTAGTATTTCATGTGTGAATGGTATCATCCAAAATGGCTTAGTGACAATCTTTGAAGACATTATGGATTACATTAGGTATTCATTTCATCACATCCTTGTCAGAATATGTACAGAATCACTTTCTACAGATAAATGTTTTCTTTTGCATCACACAAATTCCTATGGTTTATCAAGTAATTTAAAAATGCCAAGCATTCTCCAAAACTAACAGAATCTGTTTTTCTGTGTTCTCTTTTAGCCATTCCATTTGGATTAATGAGGCAAGTTAAAGAACAAATACATATTTTCTTTGAGCTTTGGAAATATATTCTGTGATTTCCACCAAGGACATCATAGTTTCATTCTTTTTTCATTTTGTGTTCTCTTAAGTTCTTTGTTCTGAAAATGCAATGAACAACTTAAAAATCTGCACGATGACATTTTATGACATTCTACCTTGAAATTTCATAGTAATATACAGATGGGACAGTTTCCTGTTTATATCAGTCTAAAACTTTTGATCTATCGATTACAATGGTCATAAATTTTAACTCTGTGCAGCAGTTGTATTTTTTTTTAAACCAGAATTTTCATCACAGTATTCAAACTTTGTATGTTTAAAAATGTCTTTTTTTCCTAATTAAGCTACTTCATAATTGAACCTTGAAGACTAAAAATGTATCTGCACTTTTATCAAACAGTCTATTAATGACATATTAACTCAGCCAGTCCACATCCTACATATGGCCACACAATCATACTCTTACAGCTGCAGCAATGATGTGGAGGTCCTATACTTTTGGGACGGTTTCCAAGTCGTAGAGCAGAACTAAGCTGCTTATTTAAGATCTAATGTACTTTGGATTAACTACTTGATTTTGATCAGCCAATACGCTCCATATTATAGTCCACGTATTCATTGTCATATTACAGTTCTAACCTTTCCTTGTCTTCTGTCCATATACAGCTACAGTATCAGCACCCGCTTTCTTACAGCTAGATTGTCTGCATATGAGATTGTGCTTATTATATACGGTTTATACCTTGCTAACTCTCAAATGAGAATCCTAATTTCAATATGAGTATCCAAAGGATTTAAATAGCGCATGAAATCTGAATATTGGCAAGGGTAATTTTTATGATAAAAATGTCCATTTACCCCATTGAGCAAACCTGACAAATTCCACTCAAGGAATCTCACTTTCACATTTGCCTATATATATTCAAGTTTTTTAACAACTGCTAAGGGTTATTAAGAAGGATAAAAAATGTAAAGGTCTGAAAACAATTCTGGGGAGGAAAGGGATTGCTTTTGAATTGACAAAACTTGAATAACTCAAATGCCAATTTGTAAATTTCATAAATGTGCAGCCTTTCTGCAGAGGAGACTGTGGGGCCATGTGAAGCCATGTGCTTAATTTATGTCAGAAATATGTAGTAATTCTGAAGCATATAAAACTTCATTGGAGAAGTATTTGAAGGTCAAGGACAAATAACTGAATTTATTAAAATATGTCCAAAACACAACACCAATACAAAATAAGATATTCATACACTCTGAATATGCTTCATCTTTAAACTCCAAGTTTACTGTGATTTGAGGACAAGATACAAAAATGGAATTTGCAGCACATTTCTGCCAAATTTTATTTCTTTTTTGCACTATACTCGGAAGTTATTTCAGCATGAATAAAGCAGTGAATTTTTTATATTCACACTACAAAACTTCCTGATACATGCATATATTAGGGTTAGATTTGTAAACTGTCACAGCTGATTTGTTGATACTACTTATTATAATTTCAAATGACTACAGAAAAGAAGCTTTGGCTAAAATTTATATACAATTTCACTCTTCCCCAGATCATGACCTCTACAAATGCTCAAGGAACAACCATCAGAACAGAATTGACAGGCTTTGGTGTAAACTAATGGTTATTCCAGAACTGTCTTCAGAAAAGATTCTTGCATCTTCCTTTGCAGCAGACATAACTGATGATTCCTAAAATGTGGTTGCTGGCTGAGACAAGTCACAGAAATGTTTATCACTCCTGCAGATGTAAGATTTGACAAAAACAAACAACAACAAAAAACAACAACAACAACAACAACAAAGCAACAAAAAATACCTTTTTTTTCCAATGAGAACTATGTCAGTTAGAATCTAAACATTTTAATTTTCCTGTATTGATGCATCTAAAACAAAAACTCTATCCCCTTTCACAGGACCTGACCTGTGGTTCTTCTTGCCATCTCAACATATATTTGCATCTTTGTTCCAATCATTTAATAAAAGATAATAAACATGTAATCAGTATTACTGGACAAATGGGCTATATCATAAGGTTCACTGTAATGAAAGGTCCATCAACAAAACGAATTTTAAGTCAGATACAGCTCTGAAAGAGTTTTTGATTCTCTCCCCCACCACCAACACTAACAAAAAAATATTACAGTAAGGCACAAGTATTGTACCCAGATTTGGACTGCTAAAAGCCTTAAATAGCACTGCAATTATTTGAGCTTCTAAAGAAGCCAAGACATGTCGCCTTTCAGAAAGATTATAGGCATGAATAACACAAGAAATGAGAATGGGGAGAAATGAAAGAATGAATAGGGAAAACATCTGTGTGGAAAAGCATCTGTGGAAATACATTTTACACCTGTTGGGATATTACTGGAAATAAAGTCCAAGTGAGTGTGTGTAGGTCAGAAAGGGTAAATGACCGGAAGGGAGAATTTTACATGTTAAAATTATAATAGATATTACAGTGGCAGAATCAAACTTTTACAAGTAGAAAATGAGAGAACTTGAGTCTTTGAAGTGCAGTTATTTTCCCTGGAGGGTATGCGTTATGAAACACACTTTTAATACATACTCAAACACTGTGCTTTTATCTGCATGTGACCTCTATCCCATTGAGTGAATAAGATGGATAGTCATCAATTATAAACACCAGCTATTCAATATTTTGTTTTATATTCATTGTTCATTTTGTGGATTTAAGTCTTATTACTGCATGTGATTCTAAGGCTGCCTCATGGGATTTTCTCTGCCACTCAGCACTGCAATGCTTCACAAGTATTAATTTATCTTCACAAAGTATGATGTGATATGAGGGGTCATCCCCACATTACAGATACCATGCTGAACCAGCAAGACAGTGAGAAAGTACCTGATTATTTGCAGTCCAGTTTAAGGTCTAGCAATTGATTTCTCAAGTTACACCAGCAACATTTAATGCATTTAAGACATTATTCCAATAGACTTCATCTGTAATTGAGAATGGCCTGAATAACTCAGACCAACAGATGTCTACTCTCTGTAATATAACATCTACTATGTTATCAAAGTAGAACTCTACAGCTGAGACGGAATCAAATTGTGCTGAGTCCAAATAAGTAAGCCTTTACTTTTTTTCCTATTTCATATACCTTCCAACTTCAACAATAGAAAGGAAGGTCAGATGAAAAGCAAAGGAGATTCACATCTCCATTGGGTCCACTAACAACACTGGATAAAGCATGGACAGAGTGGTCACTAAATCTAAGTGCATATGCAACAGAATTTAGAAGTTACAAGATATACTTTAGTTCTGTGGGTTAAAAACATGTTGCTTTACTTATCTTAAGTAGGGTTTGTGGCTGTTTCTATTCTATTTCCTTCACTTTAACAATTAAGAAAGAAATAAACAGAATTTTTGTTACAAGAAATATCACTTTGTCTTTTGGCAGAACTTGGGGATTTGCATGGTCCTTGACTGCTCATGGTAAATCTGCTAGCAATTGTTTGATAACAAAGAAGTCAGCAATAAGAGAATAACTCAGATTCACCATGCTTATTCCATATCTAATGTTTGTCCCAGTCTTACTGCATTAGCCAGACAAATAACAATGAAGTGACCACATACCCCCATAAGTTGCACTGAACTTATTATTTACTTTTATTATTGACTTTTTTTTTATGTTGGGCATAACAGGAGGGCCTTGAAGACAATAAAGAAAGGAAGAATGTGGGCAATCCTAGCTCAGACTTGCTCATAGGTATCAGCCTTTGCTACCAAGTCCCATTTTATACCTTCATCCAAGAACTGGAAAATGATTGCTTTTGCTATGAATACCAGATGTTCTGAGAGGCTGGTCCAAATTAATTATGAACAGAATTTTCTTAAATTGAGCATCTTAACATACAATGAAGTTCTGTACAGTCTCTACTGTTCCATTTTTACTGCATCATAAGCATTAATATCATATTTTTCTTACATAAACTTCAAGGAATGGCCATGACCATCTTAGACCAATTGTTCAATGAATGACTACAAAATGTTGACTGAGGACATCCTATCTGAAACCATTATCCTACACACTAAGCAGAGCTGGATGACATACAAAAGCCATACTACAGAAATATTCCCCATATGAGCAATGTGAGAAAATAGATAAAATTCCTTCCCTAGATTACTGTGGAGTAATGTGATTACACACTACCTTCAATGGAAGATAAGTTCATTCCATTTAATGAATAATATGGAAATAGTTATTTAAAAAAAAATAATAATTACAATTGTCTTAATTATTTAAATAGCTTCATGTCACTTCCCTATATATAACTTCCTGTAACTTCATATTCTGCCTAAAAGAAACAGAACTAGGCTGTCTGGTATTCAGAATAGCTAATGGTATTTGAAAATGTAGATTCAGTGTATTTGTTTTTTAATTGAAATGAGTTACAAGTTCCTTGCTTTTCCTAAAGCATTGGACTAGATAATACAAAAAGCATCTTTGATATATCAAGAGAAAATATTGCCAGAGATTTAGCCTCTAAGGTAATAAGAGATCCATAAAATTTTTGAAGGTTATGTGCTCTAGCAGCCTAGATTTGCCTAAACATCTTCCAGATCAGCTGATTCACCATTGTTATTTGATGTCAGGAAAAATAATAATAATAAAATAAAATATTACTGATAGAAATCACAGAGCTGTGGTATAAAAGTGGGCACCATCATTAGCACACCTTGTCCAAGACTTTTTTGAAGCGTGAAACTTTTATGAAATTCAGAAGACAGTAAATCACTGGGAATTACCAGTGGAGGAAAGACCTTCACATCAACCAGAATTATTTTTCTGGACTTTTTGAAAAACTAAGTTTGAATTAGATATGTGTTCAGAATTTCCTGTTGGAAAGCATGAGCAACTCCTCATTCACTGTACTAATTTTTCTGCTTATGATTTTTTTTTTTTAATGTATTGGATAACTACTGTACACACTTTGTAGTGATGCATAAAAAGTGCTACAATACTTTGCAGTGTGACACCTAAAAATTTATTCTCAGAGAAACTCTGTGTGAAAGTTCAATTTTAGAAACATATGGAATAAAATGTTCCAATTTTAATATTATAGGTAAGTCAAAACTTCATGATATTTAACTTTGCAGGGTATCTGTCACTAAGAGCCCTGTTCATCAAATGTTTCTTTATTGTATCTATTATTGTTACTCTGAAGTACAATAGCACCTACCACAAATTCAGTGTAGCTTTTCACCTCTGTTGAAATACAAATAAAACCAAAATTACACACTGAACCACTAAAAGGTATACTTCAGATGAGCAAGTTTTTGTCTTAAGCAGACACTTTACAATGTTCCCAGGGGTTGTCATATAATTTTATTTGACATTTAGTTAAAAACCATGTCTACTAAGTGACCTGTCTTTCCTCATTCCTTAGGTTGTTACTTACTACAGGACTGCCTGTGTGACTTCCTGAGTCACATCAGTAATCTACTGCTGAATTGATCCTGCAAAAGTGAGAATAAACATCAGCAGAGATCCAGATCTGTATCTTACACACCCATCATCTTGTTGACTATTTTCAGCAAGATCTACATATGTTTTGACTTTGATCAGAAAGATTCCACCTACAATGTAAGATACCTTTTTGCAATTAATGTTTTTAAAAACAATTTAAAAAAAATTGCCCCACTAAAGCTTTCACGTTAATAAATTAAATGTCAGAATAAAACAGGTCATCAAACATTTCTAAAACATATGTTCTTCTGTGAACACCTTTAAAGTGCAGGAGGATCACAACTCATTCAGTCATTTATGCTGCACTACAGCTCCGTATTTCCTTCAAGAAAGATAGTTTATATGAAAAAATATTTTATTTTACAGACTGGACAAGGACATAAGAACTCTGATACATCTCTCATTGAGAAAAGCATTCCTACTAAGAAGATAAGTGATGATATTTTTGAAAATGGACCCATATTTCTATAGTGAAAAAATATTTATGCCTTCAGAAGGGGGGGAAAGGAGGGTTTGTTTAGATTTTGTCCTTGCTATCATCAGTTTGTGCTACTCTTTTCTGTGTTGAGTTCCCAGCTGTTGTGAGTGCTGGCAATTCCAAAAGAGAGCAAGACATGGTTCCTCCAAGGTCAGCAGGATATCTTAGAACACCAGAAAGAGAGGAAAAGAGCATGTAATAAATTTGTTGTTGGGTACTTTCTATGGCAACCATGTGCTTATGCACAGGTAAACCAAGAGGTTTGTCAGGGCTAATAAACCTTAGTTGCATTAGAAGAGCTTTCCATAGCCAGTCTGGAAATATCACGTCGAAGTTAATTCACACGTAATAACGTGTCACTGCCAGACAGACAGATCTTTAAAGCATTCTCCCACAATCCTAAATCTATTTTGAGATTATTTGCTTTCCCGTGAACTTGTCTGGTTTAATATTTACTGCCATGATTCTTTTCCATATAAACTTTAGCAGACACATTTTAAGAATGTGTGTCCATACCAAAAGAACACAATCAAAAAGAGTTAATGAAAAAAGTCGCAACAAAATTCACTTATTACAGATTATTGTTATGCGAGTGATAGTTGTGGCTTTGTTGTAAAACCAAACATGATACAAAATATTAATTAGTTTAATTAGTGGCATATGTGGTCATATGTTCAATTGCTGAAAATTTCTGTCAAGTTGCTAAGCTTGTCCCCTTGTCACAAGATAGTCATTTTAAGAACCTTGTTTTAGGGAGGTTGTGGTCGATGTGAAAAATTCTTCACCCAATGTTTCTGAGATTGATGGTGTTTCCCAAAGACAGGGAAAGGCAAGAATCAAATGGGTTGGGAATGAACAAGGGAGGGCAAAGAGGATAAAACGACCAGTCAAATATAAACAGACTCTGACTGTTGGAACTCTGCATTGCAGTCTTTCCTACGTTCTCATTAAATTTCCCTTTTAACCACCATGAATGCATAGGATATAATCCAAAAGAAAAATGCAGGACAAAAATGCAATCTGATTCTTAATGTATGAAAAAATCAGATGTTTCAGGTTATAAATATACAGGTTTTGACTAATGCTTTCAGAGAAGATCACATTTGAAAGAAAAAAGATGTGACAAAAAAGTACAAAATCAACAATGACTGTTTATAGAAGACTGATTTCTTAAAAGAATATCTGATGAATGATCTGTCAAGAGGTTCTTTTTTGTATGTTTTACTTGCTATTCTCTTCTATTTTACTTCATGAAATACTTGTTAAATAGTTGTTTAATAAAGATTATCTGATAAAATTAGGCGAATGTGAACATATTCTTTCTGCTTATAGTGAGAAAGCTTTTCAGTATTCAGCAATTTTTGAATGAAATTGCTAAATAATTCATGAAGTATTCAAACAAATGTTTGCAAATATATTAGCAGTAAGCTCTCATGAATACACTCTCAGATATCCAATTAAACCAATCTAGAATTATTTGCTGCAATCCCAGTTTACCACTGGATTACAAGAGCTTTTGGATAGTGACTCCTTGAATCTGTTACTTACTAATTTATCTTCAACAATTAAAATAGAAGAGCTGAACTTAGAGTAGAATGTGTCTCTTATCAGTTTTGAATGACATAAGCACCTCTCTTTATATATGAGGTTAAGCTGTTGAATTCTAAAGGATTTGTGGGTGAACCATATTTAAGCAGTAGATAAAGAAAATTAATCTATGTGTAAACGAGAAAAATATTCTAAGAATATATAGAGATAAAAATGATCCAATATTCAGCCCATATGAAATAATGTGAAGTACTTTACTTTTTTTCCCCTATAACTAACCCCAAGTTCTAAAAACCATTCTTGGTTTATTGCAGTTTCTTTCTGTTATAATGAACAATCACACCTCAATTTTTAGAAAACTATAAATACATTTCTAAGGCTTCCATGTGAGCAAGAAAGGAAAGAAATACAAAATCATGATATTTTCATTTGTCTAGGAATTATAAAGGTATCTTGGGAAATACAACTGAATAAACTATTTCATACTTTTCAACACACTACATTCCACAGTGAATTCTCACATGGTTCTGAGACTCATAGATAGACTGCTGTTGTGGTTTAACACAGGAGGTGGCTAAGCACCACACAGTTGTTCACTCCATTCTCCTTCAGCGGGATGAGGGGGAGAGTAAAAATAAAGAAAAAATAGGGTAAATAAAGGCAATAGTTATAATAATAATATAGTATGCATTTACAAAATACGTGATGCACAAAGCAATTGCCTACCACACAATGACTGATGCCAAGTCCCTGAGCAACAGTCAGAACCAGTCCTGGTACTGTTCTTCCTAGCACCTCGTACACCTTAGTTCCTGTCACTAGCAGAACTTGTACGAGAAACTGAAACATCATTGGCTCTTTCGAGCCACAGCTCAACAATAACTAAAACATTGGTGTATTATCATCATTGTTTTGCTCCCAAATCCACAACATAGAAACATAACAAAAACTGCAAAGGAAAAAAAAACAACCTCTGATTCAACCAAAACTAGGGCAATTTCTCTCTGCTTCTTTACAAGCAGAATATTTAATACATATGGCAAGGCCTGCATTTGCAAGTAACTATGTAAATGTTTGTAATAGTGTATACCTATATTTTATAGCAGAACAATAAGGCTCAAGGAAGGACAACGTTGGTATTAGAAATACTGTTTGTTTTGCCACTTATTGATGCTGTCTGATATATTGAAAATATAAATGAAGAAAAAAAAAAGAAAATTCCAAATCTAAAAGCCTTGAACATGTCATATCTTATCAATAATATAACTTTACAGACAGAAATGCTGTTTTGGAAGGAAGCTAAGGACTTTTTATTTTATTTTTATTTTTTATTTTTTTGCTTTGAATAAGAATTAAATATCAATTAGTGCAATCTAACAGCTAGGGAAAAAAAATATAGCTCTTAGAAAGTAACTCCATGAGGTAGAGAGAAGTTATCATTGGATGAACACTGCATCAGTCTTCAATGGGCCTCCCCAAAAACTGATCGCTTACCCTTCACCTTCATCAAAAATCCTTGTCATGGTTCAGTATACAACAAACAACCAGAGAATCTATTCCTCAGAATGCAGTAAGTAAATTTCCATACCAATAACAGCTTCCAAATGATTAAGAGCTGTAACTTTATGTTCATGTAATTTTGAAACAAGAATTACAGAGTGGAAGCTCATAACTCACTACAGACTACTTTTTGAAAATACAAAGAATACTCACTGTCTATACTGTTTTAGCCTTGCACTGAACACTTTGCTATATAATTTAATTTACCTTAGATCAATAACTTCGTGTGAACCTTCGAAGACTACAGCTTTTTATGCTCAGGGTTATATTGTGGATCTGTTTCTAAAATAATTACATGGGACATTTAGCCCCAATCCTAAAATAAGATCTTTTATAGCCATTGCCAGGATTTGAATTTTTTCTCACTGCTGTTAGCTTTCTTACTCTGCAGGCAAACTAATACAATTCACATGGAGCTGCATCAGAGGAGAGACAGGTGGGCATTAAGGAAAGATTCTTCACCAGAGGTTGGTGGGCATGGTACAGGATCCCTGGGGCAGCAGGAGTGGCCCTGAGCTGAAGGAGTTCAAGGAGCATTTGGACAAAACTCTCAGAAATTGGGTCTGGATTTTGGTGCAGTGTGGAGCCAGGAGTTTTACTCAATGATCCATGTAGGTCCCTTCTAACTCAGGGTACCCTAGGCTTCTACAGTGATTCTAATTTCTTTTTATACTACAGAAAATTTATTAAAAAGGATACAGTAACTGTGTAAAAAAACCCACCTTAATGTGATAGTTCTAACTTCTTTGATTACCATCTGTGAATAAGTAAACAGCTGAGCTGGTGCCATCTTATATAGCCATTATTTTTCTCAGCTGAATGTTAATAGAGTATCTCTTTTCTCTGAGCTTTTCCTTTTTATGTGCTCTAGACCTGAATTAACAGGTCATTATTCCGTGATTCTCTTCCAGGCCAATGGTACAATACAATAATTGCACAGGCCAGCATGAACATTTTAAGGCTTTCATTTGGATGTTTTCAGAGAGAAACAGACTTGACTCTGATGTTTCACAGTATAGTGTTACTATAAATAAAAGTACAGAACCGTTACTAACAAATGAACCAGTATGGGTGATGCAGACTTGAAAAAGTCATGGAAGATTCCATTATTGAAAAGTAACCATTGTTCATTGTTCCACGGGAATGCACTCTAATCTGAGTTTAATAACTGAAGCTTCAGCAGACACCAATCTACAAGAGTTCTACTTATCTTTTGCATTTATCAATGATTAATTTATCAATGATACACGAGTTTGAACTTAAGAGTTATTTTTATGGAATTTTGTATAAAACAGAACAAAATAAAAAAGGCTGAGACAACAGTACTAATCCTTAAGGGCAATACA
This sequence comes from Oreortyx pictus, assembly GCA_036925125.1. Taxonomy (NCBI): domain Eukaryota; kingdom Metazoa; phylum Chordata; class Aves; order Galliformes; family Odontophoridae; genus Oreortyx; species Oreortyx pictus. Next base: position 25,192,522 of record JAUPFR010000007.1, read on the forward strand.
TATGTTTATCAATTTTAGTTATGTTTCTAAATCAAATCATTTGTTTGAAGGTGTACTGTTCATTATTAAACAAAGTTTAGTAATTATGATAATTACATCATGGTTACAAATTTTGAATCAGAGCATCTCCTTTAAAATTAAGAGTAAAAATAGTGTGGTATGATAGCTGAACCAGACCTAAAAGTGGAAGTGCAAGTAGGGTTAAGTAAAATGTACCATTTGTATCAGCTGTACTACAGCATGCTCCAGCAGAACAACGTTTTCAGTAAGATTTGTTCCCAGGATAACTTCTGCTCACTAAAACCAGTAGGCTGTTTCTGGAGGAACTAGAAACACGCTAGCCTTTTTTGATTATTTGTTTTTTTTGTTGTTGTTTGTTTGTTTTGTGTTTTTTGTTTGTTTGTTTGTTTGTTTTCCATCAGTGACGGGGTAATAATGTTTGAGAGAGAGATGAAAAGCAGCTTTAGGACAATAACATCTCAACTAATGTTGCTTTTCCTGCTTGAGAACTGAAAGAACTATGTGCTTTTGATGTAATGTGAGAATGCAATAAACCTTCTTTAGAAATAATAAGTTGAAGAAAGCTGAAAATTAAGAAGATGGAGAAATGATAGTAAGTCAGCTAAAATGAAAATACTTTATATAGTGTTCAGAAGTTTTCCAGTGCTTCTTTCTCTGTTTTTGCACATTAGTATCACAATGAAAGAGCTACATTCACTGAAGTAAGAGTTAAATGTTGATATAGTCTCTCTCACAATCAATCACTAATAACTTTACCCACTTTTTTGGAGAGGAGGTTTTTTTTTCACGTACTTGTTTCATTTTTGTTTATGGTTTTAAACATGGCTGCTATCCAGTGTTGATTAAAATTATTTCTCAGGGTTAGGTAGGCTATTTTCCTTCCTTGAGGATCTGTTGTTTATAACCTTCTTTTCCAACATGAGATCATGGAAAAGTGTTTAATAGTCTTTCTATACCTGCAAATAAATCTCTCACATCACCATTCTACAACAAAGAAATAATGTAAATCTCTGAGCCCGATCTATTATAAAGATTACATTGCAAATGTCCATTTTTGTTTAAACTGTAAAAGACAGAACAAAGAGAAAGAATCAAATAGCTTCAACTATTAGTAATCGTTTGGTTTTTATAGCAGTGAACTGTTCAGTAAAACTGTTCATAGTAGTGCATGAAGTCATTCTTCACTGAAGATAAATAGTATAGGATACTTGCCAAGGCACATTTGAAAAGTAACCCCGACTCACACAAAGTCTCTTTGGTCATTGTCTTCCTTTGAAATTGTGATTGCTTTTATACACTTGAAACTGTATTCAGATGTACTTCTACGTGAAATAAAGAATCTATATGCAAAATCATGTATTGGTCTTAAAAATATTGATATATTGATTTTAAAAGTACAAGCAAACAATTATGTTTTCAGGAAGTAAAAGTAATGTATCAGCAACAAAATCCTCAAAGACAATCTGCATTTCATTCATTATATGAAACTCAGAGCTTCCATAATGTTCTTTTTTTCTGTTTACTTGAATGATGTATTGTAATTGTACTATTATGATGATGATTTTTTTTTAAACCAAATTAGACTCTCATATTGCACCCAAGACATTGGAAACTATTAAGACATTTACTTATATACATCTTCCACTTCCTACATCAACTTTAATAGGGACTTTCACCAACCACACTGTCTTTTTAAATTACTGATTAACAGTTGCAATTTACAAACAATATTATAGTAATGATAGTTCTGTTCTGGAGGACTAGAAATTGACTAAAGAATTGCCTAACTAGATTAAGCAAATAATTTTCTTCAGTTTTGTTTATATCCCAAGAGAACAATTGAAATGAGTCATTTTGATCACTGCTAAGAAAATTATATGTCTAAAGGAGAGACTAAGCCTATGTTTAGACATAGTGAAAATGGCTTTGATCTGCCGGATCAGTATCTTGCATTTCCTTCCATGTAAAATAAATAAAATAAATAAATAATTAAAAAGAATATCAGAAAAAAGTCACTAAGTCACTAGCAGCACTTTGGCTTAAATGGCATATTCAGTTTTAACTTCCTAGTTTTGTTAGAGTTTCTGCTCTGGTGGAATTTTTGTAATACTGAATAGGAAAAGACCAAAACAAAATTTCCAACAGTGCCAAAGAATGGCTTTCCTTTCCACCTGCTCATTTCTGGAAGAAAACATTCACAGCATATGAAGTCCAATAAAGCACTTCACATTTACTTGCCTAACTACATACTCAATTTAGCCTACTTCAACTTATCTAAGTGAATTTTATTTAATAATTTATTCTCTCTCAGTAACACTATACACTGAAGTGTTTGTTGAATTATGCTAGGACTGTGAATACTCTTATTTTCTTGGTGGTAAAGAAAATAAGGCCAAATGCTTTCTTTTTAAACTTCTGAGAATGTACTGGGGTTTCTCAAAATGTCATTGTCCTGCTGTCTGTGTACCCTGGAGACTATTTAACACTGCACAGAGGCAAAAAAAAAGTAGAATACTGAATTAATTGTTCTTGCTGTTACTCAACCATGATTATGCCTGAAACACCAGACCAGAGATGGCTGGTCCCAGCTGGATAGCACTGTAGCTTAACCAGCAGAAGCTAGGGCAAGGAGCCAAAATAGATGTGAGCTTACTCAAATCAGAAACACCTGAAGTAGAATAAAAGATAGGGAAAAACAAAACACAACAACACCAAACAGGCCAGCACCCAGAATCTTACACAGAACTGCTAAACGATCTGGTGCAACTAGGCTAAATTTTTTAAAGTATTTCTTAATTAAGGTGGAATATCACAAAACCTCCCTTCCTACTCTAATAAGGTTTCTACAGTCTTGACTGAAAAATGTATGCATTTATTTACCTGCCACACTGCATGAAACACTTTGCAATAAAAGAAACTGCTGAATGAGAAGAGGCGATTGGTGAAGGAACAGGAGTTTTGTTATAGGTATCATCAAAGAGAGAAAAAACTCCAAATAATTTAAAAATGTTCCCTTTTTAATTTATTTTACTTTAAAGTTAGCTACATATATATAAGTAGATAGATAGATAGAGATATAGATACAGATATAGATAGATACAGATATAGATATAGATAAAGGTGTATTAAGCTATAATCTCTTTGCTATTATTTCAAGGCAGAGCAAGGTTACAGAATTCTATTTGAGGTACCGGCATACAAGTTTTGACCACACTTAACAGTACAAGTGTAAAATCAATTCTCTGCATTCCCATTTATCTCAGTAGTGATGTTATCTGACTAACAGAATGACTATTCCGGAGAGATAGTTTACCTTACCCTAGTTAGTGGTCCTTCAGAAGCCTTAAATGATCTGAAGAGATGGCATGTGACCTTTAGGAATATTTTCGCTCTGCCTCTGAAAAATTGTTATTTAACTCTGTGTGATCGTGTAAGTTCCTTGCCTATCTCATGGTATGGCTGTATCTTGCTTCAGAATCACTGATTGTTGACTATGACATTTTTAACAGAAACTGTGGATAGAAAATTAGGTTGAAGATAATTACCTTCTGCTTTTTGTAAACATTTTGGGAGTATTAACTTGTTTCATTTATAATTTTGCAAATCATTACTGGAACTTCAGGCCTCATGAATCTCTTTATCCTTTTGTCTAAGAGACATGATGTTTGCTCAAATGAAATTATAACAGACGTCTTGAATTCCAGAGGTTCTGATGAGTAATATTCTTTTTCAGAACGAAGAGGTATAAAATAGAAATATGAAATTCACTTACCAAGCAAAATAACCATCAGTCCTTTAGAATACCTATTCAAATATAAGAATGACTCAAAAATAAGACATGATAAATGCCTTGAAGCACCTTATTATGGTGCAGATCAATATCTAATTAACCCAAAGCAATGCACTATTAAAAATTTTGCTACCTAGCAAATTATAATGAACTACACCAACAACAAAAGAAATTCAAGCAAATATTTGATGTGTGTGTGTAATTGAAAGATAAATAGAAGGAATAAAAATACATATCTATACACAAAAGTGTGTAATTGTTAACTGGACAAGCAATCCACAAGTGAACTTAGAGCAAGATGAGTTAAAGAAACACAAGCACTGCAGAAGCTGACCACAGTAATAGGAGAGTTAGTAAAATTCCTTAAAGAACTTTGGCTTTACCTTTGACACATGAGAACTGCAGAAAAAAAGTACAGTAGTTTGAAAGTTGTAAGTCTTTAGTATTTCCAGTAGCTTAATTGCAGGACAAGTAATTTCACTTATTAGTAGCATCTGGTTGAATTCTCACTGTTATCAGACTATGATGAATTGCACAGCGCAGTCAAGATATAATGTAACATAAAGAAATGCAATTTGTCATTACAAATATTTATAGGCTTTGCGATTCAGTCCCTAACTATAGTTACCATCATTTTTAAACTGTAGCCTGACATGGCAATTCAGACTTCAGGTTTTCACAGACTTAATATAGGTCCTGAAATAGGAAGTTCAACTCTGTTCATAGCCTGTAAAAAAAGGCTCCTCCAGGGGCTAAATCAAGAGTTTGAATTAGGTGCGCTGAATTGTTCTCTAGAGTATCCCCTAGACAATTGTGTATAAGACTGGTTTTCTAAAAGAGGCAGCTAGGTTATATGCCAGTAGCTATACCAGACAAATATCTTTCCCCTAGTTAGAATTGCACTAGCTCAAAGTGGCTTTCCAAAGTGAGTCTTACTTCTCAGGCTTCTTTCATAAGAAAACACAACACAGAACATAACATCACAAAAGAAAAAAAATCTGTTTTCCAAAGCAGACAGAAATTTGCAGTTATAAATGTATCTTAGGTTATCACTTACCATAACTGAAGTAGTAATTTCAGCCTCAGATCTCCAGTTCATAAATATACTTATAGAAGGAAAAGTTTACAGCAGGAAAATGCCTAACACAGAACCTGTACATCAAAATAACTCTTATGGTAATGTCACTGTCCCATGTGAAACAAAACTCCTTCACTTATTGCAGCACCTAACGAGACCTTAATGTTGACTTTTACCTGTTCAATGCCTGAAAAATTTCGTATTTCTATTTCAATATTTACTATATTTCTAATTCTGTATTTCTATAACGCTACTCAAGTCACTAAAAAACAGGCCTAGCTGGATCAGAGTCAGAGTGAATAAACACATTCACATTGCACCCATCATTATTATTGGCCTCCAGCTCCATTCTTTTCAAAGTAACAAGATTGCTTTTCAGGGAGGAAAATTATCCAGTTCTGGCAGTTTCAATCTTTTTGCTAGCTTGTTTAAATAAATTAGAAACTACAGTTCACTTGTCACTTTTTTTATTCTCTTCTCTGAATTCTTTCTAAATTTAGAAATTATTTTCTCGTATTGTGCACAGGATTCTGTGTATTGTTCTACCATACATCTTGCCTCCCCAAAGTCATTCGCTGTTTCTCTTTCTGATCCCATAAATAGTTGTTTATCTATATCCTATTTGCTGTTCTTCAGTATTTATTCCTTCCAACTGTCTTCCAAATATCTCCTTTTCATTAAGTAACAATATCTCAGATTATTTTGTCTTCATTATATTGCAGTAGTTTGCTCCTTTTTTTCCCATACGAACTTCCAATTTGCAATTTCTTGCCTGAGTTTCTGATGTTTTGACATCTCCTCATATTAATTTTGTGCTCACACCAGTAATACTACATCTCTCAATTCGGTATCATCTATTATTTTAATAAACTGTTAATGTTAACGTCTTCTTCGTGATAATCAGAAGAGCTGTATTATAAAGATTTTAATAAATTTAAATCTAAGAAAAAATATTTCTGGTTTGCTACACTTATAAAAGCCTTGGCTTCATCACCAACTATACCTTCGAAAAGATGAAAAATCTCATGTATGTCTACATCACTTAAATATACACATATATACAGATCAAAGCACATTTGCGTAAGCAATTTACTCTCATGAACGAAATTCTGTGGAATTAATTCTTTGTTCAGTGATAGAAATGTAGTTGTTTTTTCACAACTCACATTAGTAAATTATATGAAGTCAGTTTGTAAGAGTTGATGAAAGTCATTAGCACTTTGCATTGCCTCTGCTAATTCCATGTATTCTAACCACATAATTTTCAGCACAAATAATTCTGAAAGCACTGGCTAACTGAAATGACCTGAATAATGGCAGAGTCAACAGTATAAACGGAATAATCGCTCAATTTATCTATTCATCTATTTCTACTTAGACTTCTCAATCAATAAGTTACCAGTGATTTTTTTTTTTTAAGCATCTGTCTCATAATGAAAATGGAAGTAAGGTATATGAGTATAAGGCAAAATATGATTTGACATCTAATTGCATATGAAATAAAAAGACAATAAAAAGTACTCAAGGACTCAGAAGCTTGCAATATGGATGGTCAGTAGGTACAGACTTTCCTTAAATATCAGCTTAACTTAGCTCAGCTATTGCACTGGAATTCATTTTATGCAAAAGTAAAAATCCTGGCTTTTCTCCCACCCCAGTCAGCATAGGAAGAGAGGGTGATGTCCAGTGTGTAGTTCATCTGTTTTACCTGAAGACAGATTCAACTCCCTGTAAAGTTGCCTCTCTCTTTCTCCAGACTACAGAGGGGGATGGAACAGTTGATTTAGATTAAATGCCCATACTGGCTAGTTTTAGTTAGGAGAGAGGACACCCAAGGTATGGGAAGGGATGGAGTACCAACGCTGCACAGCTTGTCCCACAATCTCTTTACTCAAACATATCACATTGGTACTTGTCAGAATGAGTGAGGACATCTGAATTTGGGCTGTAGTGTTTATGAATTACTGCAGAGCTCAGGAAATCTCTGATTTTTCTGTGGGTCAGTAGAAATTCGCACCTAATCCTTTAAGAGGCAGTGCAGAGCTATGCTGTCCATAAACACACACTGTGTCTAAACAGCACTCTGAGAAATTTCAGCCTCTGGGTAGTAACAATAGCAGATGCTTATTACTTTTAATTATTAACCATCAGCTCTTTGAACTTATCACCTTGGTCTCTCAGCACCTGCATGATATATGGCAAAATTCTCACAGTTTCAGCTTCCATCAATCAGTAAGTAAAAGATGAGCATCTGCTAGTGCTCACCAGTCCCTCAGGATATGTGCAAGTACCATTATGGTTGTTCCTAATGGTGTTTTACAACAAAATGAGGTAGGGTCAAAAAGGCATGCTAGGTTATTTTACACATGTACAATGTCAATGCATTTATTGCCCTGCATATGGCAACTTTTAAATATAAATAGATAATACTAGTAGATCATTTATTACTGCATGTAATATTTATGCAGTGACATAAATTTACATGTCCTTTTAAATGATTTTGCATTTTAGACTTGATTGAAATTTCAGGTACACTTGGTTCCTAGTTAAGGAAAGGAAGGTGAGGTAGGGAAACTTCTGGAATGCTGTACTTTAACCTCCTCTGTCATTTCTGCATTTTGACTTATGCCCCCACCACACAGTGAGGAAAATTCTATTTGGAAGTGAAAATGAACAAGCCAGTTTCTCACAGTGCCATACAAAAGATGGCATTTTTAAATGCAGGGCTTTTTATATGAAATACATGGTCTGGAAGCATGGATATGTTGCCTTCAGGACTCGGCCTGCTAATACACCTGTATTAACATCTCACTCACATATCCCACCTCATTGCATCCATCTGTTGAGGTCAGAATGCTGGCACATTCTTTCCCTGTTTGGAAGAAAATTACAGCAGCTACCAAAGTACCCCTGTCTGCTCAGCCACAGGTGAAGGTTGGTTCCTATGTGAAAAGTGTCAGCAACTTTAAAATTTAATGTCTGACTTTCTTGCAAAATATTTTATGTAAAGTAGGCCAGAATAATGAAGCAATTAGCATCAGTCTTCCAGGATGCTTTCAAGTGATTCCTGCCATTCCTGCTACCCCCCTAAAGAGAAGGATATCCCTATTAGTGCTGGGATATCACATACCCTTGCCTCATTCATGATGGGAAAATTATCTGGAAAGTCACATTTGTTATATCTCACAGGATTCAGTAATGAACTATGGAATTCATGTGACTCTGGTGCAAAGTATCAGCATAATGGGATACTGATAGATCAAAGGTGTGTTACCAGAATTTGGTAAATTGTAAAGAGCCTCCCACCACGCTAAAATGGAAATAAAAGTGTCTATTAACATTTAAACAGTCAGACTTGAATTTCTGTAGTATTTGTCATACTTTGTCTTCTTTTTAAAAGAAGTTGAATGCAAAGCTCTGTGTTTGTATACTGTAATACGGTCCATATATTTTAAAACCCTAAATCTCAGAGCTTTCAGAACATAACAGTTTTTAAATTTTATTTCTCTTGTGTTGCTCAGTTCTCTGAGAATCCTCAGTTCATTCAAATGTAATATTAAAATAAGCTGCAGCAAGTTTTTTCCACAGTGTAGTTTATGCTGGTAGATAACAAAACTGTCCAAGGGTATACAGACAGATGTGCAGCCCAAAATTTAATGGATTTTTTTTTACAGTGTCTGACTGCATGATTTTAAAATATCATTTTTTGCAGAAGTTTTTCTATCCATCTCTCCCTGCTAATGCTAAGTCAGATAATTTAGGATATTTAATTAAGAATGGAGTGACAAGTCTTTTACAGGCTGACTGAAAACCAACTGTCAATGAGAAGACAGCCACTGACTTCACTTAGCTTTAGAAATCTGTACCAAAGCTTGATGTATATTCAGTGTATATTTGTGGACATCATTTTAAACTCCTCATCTCCTATTGTCACACAACCTAAGCTAGACACAGAAATTGAGAGTTTCAGCCCTTCTCTCCTAAGAAACTAATATTACATTCCCTTGATTTTGCTAAACTTATTTTTAGAAAACTAATTACTTTCATAACAAGAAACATTTACCTTTTATTCACTTTTGAATTTGATGAAACTAGAACCAGAGAGCAGAACGCTAGTAGAGGGGCCCCGGTGCAAGAATTGAAATGAGATCCTTTTCCAGCCAGCTGTTGTAACATCTTACCTTTTCCTGCAGACAGCAGTCTGGAAACATCATTGTAGTTACACTGAAATCATGTTCTGTAGCTCACAGTTGAACTGTAGAACTCCCAGTATTTGCAATATCTGCATCTGAGAAGTAAAACAGAAACAGAGCAGTGACCTTAAGTATTTACAACTGTTTGGGTGTGCAGAATCAGCCTGAAGGGTTAATTAACAACTACATCTGCATCAAAGGCCTGAGAACATCTACCTGGACTTCATGGTTCTTCCCACTCCCTGCAAGTACTAAATGAAGAACAAGGATGTTAGACGTGAAATGAATTAAAATAGATAACCTAAAAGACATACAAATGTGGAAAAAAATATCAGTAATAGTTTCCAGTACCCTTCTAATATGAAAAAAAAAAGATTCAAATGAGAATATCACTAGGATGGTGAAAGACAAGTAGCCACATCTCCCTCTACCTCTTTTCAAATCTTAGCTAGAGCAGGATTCACCAGCCGAGTTCTGACAAAATGTGAAAATGTCATCTCCCCAATTTCAAACAGTAAAACTAGATGAAAATTTGATTTAAAATAAAAATATTAATAAATAAATCCTGTGCAATTAGTCATGACAATCTTTTGCTTTCCCTTGCCTTCCTTTCCCTTTTTCAGCACTTTGTGTTTTAGAACTACAACTACTTGAGTTCTTCCCTGGCAAATAGTAGCAATGGGATCGGCTATAAGATTTCTGCAGAAGGCAAGGTTCTTGAGAGCATTTTGGTGTTAATCTGATCAGCCTAGTTAATAACATTATATATATGAGGAAAGAGGAACTGTAACTGTATTTTTGTGTACAAGTCTATACAAATTAGAACGTTGCCTTTTGATCTTTCTGTAGGTTCTCCTAGTGCAAATCCCTGTGGGCAACTTAGCAGGTATAATGAAATAAACAGATGGTTTCTTGTTTTTATTTATTTGTACAGTAGAATCTCAATACTTTGTATCACTGTATGAGAAGATCTATTGTAAGTGACAGATTAAATCAACACTAAGGGGATTCAAATTTTACTAATTTATTTCCTAATTGTCATTTGTTTTCAGTTACTTGTGTTAATAAATCATCATATTGTAATTGATTGTTATTAGTACTGTTTCTACCTCAGTGAAACTACGTGCTTTACAAAATACACACACACACACATACATACATACATACATACATACATAAAATCTATATTCTAGTTAGATGAATACCTTGGTGGTGCCCCTAGATATAGGGAAGGACTAATTAGTGAAGCAATCCTTTATAGTGCAGGGGTCATCTTTACAAAGTCATTAGGAAAATGAATGTACAAATTTATGTTGGTAAATTGTCAAGCACACTATAAATGCTTTGGAGAATAGTATTAAAAGCAATATATGAATATCATTATGTCTCTGTTAAGCTTACTAAATCTTCACTGGAATAAGAGAAAGTGATAATGCTTTAAGCTGAACATGCTCTTCAAAACACAACTTACCTTGGGCACTTCCTACTCACATGCATGCACACATACAGGTATAAATGAAATGAGCTTCACATTACTTGCCAACCCTTCCTTATTGTATAGCCCCAAATCAATCTACAATCTACATTTCTTTCTCAAATCCAGCTAAAGTATTTAAAAATAAAAGGATAAATAATATACAGTCAAATCAAAGTCCATTGTATATAATGACTTGTTCATATCTTGACTGTAATAATTTGTATTTGACTGAAATCTAATTTCTGACTAAAACATACTGTCTAAAATTTAATGTAATCTAAAAACAGAGATACTACTTGACAGTTTGCTCCTGTAAAAAATCATTTCACTGTGCTTTCTTCTCTTTGTCATCTGCCTAGTAACTCCCAGCCACACGTTCTTGTTGTGTATGGAGACCACTAGTGCGATCAAGAAGTTGTTAGATCCAAGATGCCAGATAATCCAAGATTTTATACAAATTATGAAGAATTTTCCAGTTTTAAAGATCTTCCCAAGCCCTTGCTGTTTTTTCAAGCTGTCTAGTATTTTCCAGCTTTCTCAGTGCATACCAGCCGTCTACTAGTCATCTTATATACCCCAGAACAACATCATAACTCTGGTCTTGGGAACTGGTAACTCATATTCTGCTCCAAGATCATAGCTTCTGAAGACAATTTCCCCTTTTTGTCCTTCAAGATTTAACTTTAAAAACGAATTTCAACATTTTTCTGTTGCAATAAAATAATAAATACGTGTTTAATATGCCAACCAAGATGGAATGGAACACAGTTCATTTTGGGGTTCCCCAAGCTGAAGTTTTCTCAACATCAAAAACAAATCGAGTATTTAATTTGCAAGCCAGACATTTCATGTCACAAAAAATATTTTACTAGGATACAGAAACCTGAGAGGACGTTTCCACAAAAAGCCTGCAGATTACTCGCATGGCTAAATCATCAATCTTCATTTGTATGAAGCAGATATCTAGACTGAGCCTCTCACATCATGCCCATTTTATTCTTAGTAGGAAAGCACAAAGTATAGTTAAATTCTGTTTAAGCATCTTATCTTAGGAACAATCAGAGATTTTTAAAGCAAACCACTACTAATAGAACTATGAGAATTCCATTCAAATAGCTATAAATATCCAATTGTCTGGTTTGCTGCTTTTTCGGTTAAAAAAAGTTTTCTTTATTCAACAGATGTTAAGGACAATAGTAATAATAAAATCCAATGTGTTTCATGATTTCTGCTTGTGAATGTTGTCCTTTCTTTATTGAAGAGTTCAAGAAACGTCACAGGCATCTGAATAAATGTTAACTTTCACTATAGCTGATGTATAACCCTCTCCTCTAGGACATATGTCTAAATACACATTTGATCTACTAAATATGAGGATTGCAGATCACTAGAGAAACTGGCTAAAATTTAAAAGTGCTAGAACACTTTAAAAGAATCTTAAGTTGATGTCTTCATGAGGTTATGTAAAACGTAAAACCTCTATGTGGATAATACCTTATAGGAATACATAGGTTGCTCTGAAATAAATGCCTCATATTTATTTCCCTGGAAACTATAAAAGCTACAAAGAGTACAACACTGATAGAACAAATTCTCAATGGAAAAACACCACTATTAGCTATGCATTTTAGCCAACAATGAACAAGAGCACGTATGCCATGCTCATAAAATTCTGCACCAGCAGAGGTGACACTGTTTCACCTCCCACCACCTCACTGCGCTCCCAGTTACTGTTTGTCTCCAGAAATGCTGAGCAAGTGTCAGTGAATGCCAATGAGTGCCATTTTTTCTGTGTGGAGGAATTCAATGACACATATTTGCTTCATTCACACCTCCACATCAGATGCCATTTTATCAGATTTCCCCTCTGCTGCTATCTGTCATATGATGGCTAAATGTAAGAGAACACTGGTGGGAAGGTTCAACCTCTGCTGCCATACCCTCAACATAATAAAATAGGAGGCATTACTTTCAGAGCTGCCCTTTTATAGTACAATGTTCTGACTGCGTGTGTCTAAATTATTAGTAGAATGTGACTGATAATCTCCAATCACACAAATATCCTGTTTTATTCTCATCATTTGCGACTGTTATTCAATCCCTGCCTGCCACATCCATCTTGGCTTTGATTTTACAAAAAAGTCACGCATATTTAGAGCACTGCAACCTAAGAACGTCAGATGGATCTCTAACCTGAGGGCATGTCACAGCACTGTAGAACAGAGGGTGGAATGTGCATAAAATAGAGTAAAAAAGTTTCCATATACTATCCCTGAGTTTAGAAAAGCAGAGGATTCCAACAAGAAAAAGACTTTATAATAGAGTTGCAAAATTTTTCTTGTCTGTGGCTTCTCAAGTTCTTCTCAAATATGTGTTCTGTTAATGTTATTCCCAATCTGAAACTACTGGATATAGGAATGTTTTAGTGACGATATTTAATAGTGTTTTATAATTATTCTGCACCGGGACTGGGAAACAATTATAGTTCCATTTGGTGAGTTTCCTTCTTTGATGGTATTAACATGCAGTATGCAAGCCTCAAGGTATTGTCATACTTTAGTTTCATGTTTTTGTGACAATTAGTCTTAGATTTTTATTAGCACAAGATTTAGATATAAACTTCGTTGAGAATATCAGAGAACTCCAGAGGTGACTTTCCACTTGTTAAGTCAGTCTTTTTGTATAATATAAACATTTTATATCACAATAGGAACAATTTTATAACAAGATTCCTGTACAACATGTAATAGTGTCTTCCTTTGAGCAGCTTTACTGGCAACAAGTGAGTCAGGTGATGTCTTTTTGAATTACCATTAGGAGTTTAATGGAGTATCATGTTTAAAATACACAAACTGAAAGAGCTAGATTAAATCCTGCCTTTTGAACACAGCTAGGTAGCAGTAAGAAAGGTACCAAATACTCTTTTACTTTTGAGGTTTAATGTCATATTACCTGGTTCACCATGTTTGATTGCATTCTCTTGTACTTTTATGTTTCATAAAAACTGTGTGCACTATGGGACACAAAGAACTCAGTTTAATTTGAACATAAATCACCATTCTTTCCTAAGGCAGTGAAAGAATAATATATGATAATTTCTAATGAGGGTATTTGCCAGTCTGAGGGCTTGACAGCAGACCAGTGAAAAGACAAAGTTACTAAAATTATCCTTTCTTAAGCCAAGCTGACCTTAATGGCCAATACATTTTTTGTTTGTATCTATATTGTGTGAGAATGCTGTCCTTTAGCAAAGTACTGTGAGAAATGCTCATATACAATAGCCCAGGCTCAGGTAGAATTTGCTATGAATCACAATTTGTTTCACACTTTTGCAATAGCAGGTCACCTTAAAAAAAAGGGTGCAAAAAGTGGAGAGACACAACAGCATATATTTCCTGTTTCCCAGCACAGAATCTCTCCAGTGCTCCCCACTGGTTAAGGGCCCCAGAGTTTACAGTCTATCTGAGGCTTCTAATTCCCTCAGAAAATGTTCTACCCCCTTTACTGCTTAGTTAACCCCTTCCCATTTTCCTCTCATTTCTGTTTGGTTTTTACCCATTATGGTATGCTGCAATAAGCTCTCATAGTTAACCTTCTCCTCTGGCTATCATTCAAACCACACAACCAGTTTGTACCAGTACATCTTCTTCTGTTACTCAAAAATGCAGGTCTTCATTTCTACAAGCAGAAATTCATCTCCATGGCACCAGTAGTGAGATGGTGTACAACCTTCACATATTTTGAGTTTTACGAGCAAAGTGTAGAGCACAACTAGGCTAACTAGGCCAGTGTGTTCAGAGCAATATCTCAAACTAAAATGCAGACTCATTTAAACTGTAGAAGCGGAAAGAAAACATGAACAACAATAGAATGGTTTCAAATCTATTTTCCTTATTTTTACTAGGAGGAATGGTTACACAGTTAATGTGGTATGCATTTTAAACACTCCTAAAGGAGTTATTTATTGAATCTGTGTTGAAAACAATATTCTAAAATGTATTTACTCAGTGCTGTCTCAATATTAACATGCACTCTGACTTTCATCCCATTCTTCTGACGATATTTCATCAGGAAAACTGTTTTAAGTATGTAAAGAAAAAGCTTTAGTATTTCTATTCAGAAAGCATGAGATTTGTTACAGAGTTTGTGCGTAGTTCACACTCAAGATCTCCCATACATTCTGAAAATATGTCACATAGAACTGATGAGTCATGTAAAGGGGCCATTTGTCCTGAATTTTCAGCAGACATCCAGCAGTCCAGTCAGAGCAATAAATTTCAACTGTAAATACTTAAGGGCAAAAATTTATCATTTTAATTTGTTGAGAAAGCACCACCTAAGGCAAGCAGTGAATAATAGATGACAATTCAAAAAGGAGATGTTTGCTACTGTTTATGTTCCTGAAAAATGCCTAGATTCTCAGACAAATGACCAAAGTATTTTCACTGCACACATATCTTCTGAATTCCAACTTTATGACAAGCTAAATGTTCAGTGTTACCACTTAAAAAATTAAAGATTACTTGGTACACTATTTAAAGTCTGGCTTGTATAGGCAAAGAACCGTAGTCCTTTTAATTTCTTATTAAGAGTCTAAATCCTGTTGAAAGCAAGGAGTTTTATATATAAATGTTTTTGCAGACCGTAGAATAGTCATAGGAGCATAGAATGGCTTGGGTTGGAAGAACCTTAAAGATCATCTAGTTCCAACCTCTCAACCGTGGAGAGAGTTACCAACCACTAAATCAGGCACCAGATCAGGCTGCCTAGGACACCATCTAACCTGGTCTTGAATGCCTCCAGGGATGGGACATCCACAGTTTCTCTTGGCAACCTGTGCTAGCACATCATCATCCTCTCAGTGAAAATTTACCCCTGACATCTAATCTAAAGCTCCTCTCTTAGTTTAAAACTGTTCCCACTTGTCCTATCACTACCTACCTGTGTAAAAAATAGATTTTCCTCCTGCTTGTAAGCTCCCTTCAAGCACTGGCAGGCCACCATCAGGTTTCCTCTCAGCTTTCTCTTCTCCAAACTGAATAAGCCCTACTCCCTCAGCCTGTCTTTGTAGAAGTGCTCCAGCCTTCTTCTTCATGGTCCTCCTCTAGGTGAGTTCCAAACACTGCGTTATCTTAGCCTGTGCTGAGGACACCAGGCTGGGACTCAATACTCCAGATAAGACATCAAGAGTGCTAAGGAGAGGGGGACAATCACCTTCCTGTCCCCATCATCCACCTCTCTTTTGATGCAGCCCAGGATACAATTGGCCTCCCAGGCTACAAGTGCACACTGCCAGTTTATGTTAAGATTTTCACCTTCCTGTCCTTCTCAGCAGGGCTGCTCTCCAGGAGTTCTTCTCCTAGTCTGTACATGTATCTGGAATTGCCCCAACCCAACCAAATGCAGTATCTGGCACTTAGACCTACTGAACATCATTAGGTTTCTATGGACCTGGTTTTCAAGCCTGTTCTAGATAGCACCCCTTCCTTCTGTTGTATTAACTGCACGACTCAGATTGATCTATTTAAGATCCAGTGTCAATTTTCTCAGTTGCTAATAAAATTCTGAAAATACAACTCTACTTAAATAAAACAAATGAATAAAGATAAGACTTTAAATTAAAAAAGGGTGGGGGGGAGGGGGAAGGGAAGGAAGAAAATAGCAGAAGGAACATTAAAAATACAAAAACTGAAGAATATACTATTTTTAGTAGATTAATGTGCCTATCATCTCATTGCTTAAAGATACACTACTAATGTCAGGCACCTAGGTTTCATGTCACTGGAATGTTTTTATAGTGCACCAGTAATGGGTTACTAGAATGTTGTGTCTGTGCAGCTTTGTACATATGGATGCTCTCCAAATCATTGCCCTTTTTTTGAGTGAGCAATTAATGGTTCTTAATCATTAATTGTGATAACATTTAATCATTAAAAGTTATGTAACGTAGAATTGCAGCTCACTGAAGATAGAATGAGTAATGCATGTTGGAATATATGTTAGATGCTCCATAAGTAAGTCCTCGTATTTATTGCCATGGAAAATACAATAGGTACAAAGTACAGCAACACTTTCATAGAGGAAAGTTTTCAACATAGTCACCACCATTAGCCATGCATTTTGGCTAGTAATGAACAAGAGACTGCATGATGCACTTGTAAAAATCTGTATCTGAGGAGGTGACCCAATATTACTGTCACCATTGTTAAAACACGATACTCACCACTCCACTGTGCTCACATCCACTGTTTGCTCTCCATAAATGTTCAGCAAGCATCAGTGACTGTCAATGAGGACCATTTTTTCCACATGAAGGAATTCAATTCCACACCTTTGCTTCATATACACTTCCATGTTAGATTCCATTTTGTCAGACTGCCCCCTGTTGCCATTTGTCATATAACAACAAAATGTAATGGAGTATTGGCAGGAAGGTTACACCTCTCCTTCCATATCACCAACATCCGCCTCTGATGTTCTGGGCCAACATAATAAAATAGGTGGGATTACTTTCAGAGCAGCCCTTGTAGATAAAAATAGACTCTAAATTGGAGGAAGAAATCATCCCCATTACCACAATTCTCTGCCTGGCAAAGAGAAAGGAAAAAAAACAAACACAATGAATGTACTTCTTCCTGTAAAGAGCTCTGAACAATGATTACTCACCTTGAAACTTTACTTTCATCTGTTTGAGGAGCACTGGAAGCACAGCATCAGGGAGAGAGGTAGCTATTAAATTTGTGTATATATCAGTTTTACTTGTATTACTGCAATAATGACCATAATAACTGGATAATTTTGATTGCATATAATAATACTAGTGCACTTGTATTAAAATCAAGTCTTTGATTATACCGTTAAAGCTTTAATTTCAATTCATACTTCATACAGAGGATGTGTTTCTTTTGCTCAAATTGCACAGGTGTTTGGACTGGCTGTTAAATCTGAATGAACCAAATTTTGTATAACTTCTGTTTATAAACTGCTCCTGTTCTCATTATAAACCTTCAGAAAGGATAACTTGTGTAATGCCTGGGGTTGTTTACAATATTCTCAGAACAGGAAGTATCAGCATTTGTATGAAACACGTGAGAATAAAGAATTAGGATCCATTTCATGAAACAGCTTCTTTATTTAACTTTCTTTCAGGATTGAGCTGTAAGACATTCATTTTTCTGCATGCTCAGAATTTATCAAAACCTGCCATCTAATCACTAAAATAAATTCACTGTTTTGCGACAAATGAAAATAAACATAGATTTCTTTGTTTAAGATACTTTTCCAAAATCCCTAAAGGACAGAGCTTTAAAATTAAAAGAGATGTCTGAAGTTATGGACAAAAAGCAGATTATCTGTAGTCATACCGGTACAGAGTCTGTACCCAGAATACTCAAAACTGCCATGATTTAAAACAAACAAGTAGAAAGACATGAGGATTGAAAAGTAACACTACTTTCTGATAAGTATGGGAGAGATAAGAACAGTTTGTTACTGTTCTGACTTTAAAAACAGTAATACAACATTATATATTTTTTTATTCAAAGAATTGCATTGTTAGATCCTTCTGAAGCTACAGATGATGCAGCAACAATAGGAAAGGAATGAGTCTCACTCAAATCCCTCTAGCTGAGGGAAAATATTGAGTGTCTGAAACAAATCAAGAAGCACTTTTCTAGAGATGGTGCAACAACCTGCCCACTAATATGACTCCTGCCATGGTTACCAAATATGGAAAGGAAAATTGACATAGTAAGTGAACACGTATGCAGTGGATATTAATACCAGTAGCCTGAGAATCAGGTAAGTAGACTATTCTTGAAGTCACTGTTCGATGAATTTTTTAAATGCCATTCCTAGTGATACATTTCTGAGATGTGTTATTAAGCTGACAGCACTTTTTCTCTCCCTAATAATTATTTCTTAGATTAATATGATGACTCAAAAGCTGTGATTGGACAAATAAGATAAATGTCCAGAGTAGACATTAGGTATTTCTTAGCTTGAAGACAGTTGATTGTCAACCAGAAATCTTGAAGTTAATACCAAATGGGTTACAATTTGTGTGCTCCATCATGCTATAAGCTAATACAAAAGTTTACATTTCAATTTGACAGCCAGTGGGTAATAGCAGAAATTATGAGAGCTGCTTCAAAAGTAATGCTTCTCATTTTATTATATTGGTCCATGATGTCAGAGGAAGATGTTGATAGTATGACTGTAGAGGTTAAACCTTCCTGCCAATATTAAATAACATTTCCATTTTGTTATTGTGTGACAAATGGCAGTAGAGGGCCAATCTGACAAAATGGTATCTGACATGAAAATGCGTGCGAAGCAAAGGTGTGTCACTGAATTCCTTCATATGGAAAAAGTGACCCTTAATGACAGTCACTGACAACTGGTGAATGTTTGCTGAGACTTCAGCGTGGATATGAGCACAGTGAGGTGGTGGGTGCTGAAACTTTGTAACACAGGGTCACCTCTGCATTTGCAGATTTGCACAAGTTCATCATGCAGGCTCTTATTCGTCATTGGCCAAAGTGTGTAGCTAATGGTGGTGATTACACTGAAAAATAGGGTTCTGTAGATAAGAATATGCTCTATCAAACTGTGTTACCGTGTTGTTTGTGCCTGTTGCAGTTTCCATGGTAATAAATAGGAGGCATTATTTCTAGAGCAATCCACATATTTTAACAGTCTTATTAAAATTCAGTATTTTCACATATATATAACTGGCCATAAAGTTCTGCATTTTGATTGAAATTTTCCATGCAAGGTTTCAGCCCAAAGGTGAATATTTTTAATTTGTTCACATTTAATAAAAAGAAAATAAAATCAGCTCATTTTCTTTACCTACGCAAAAATTTGAATAACATGTCCTGTATAAAGAAGGTGCTTTATGTATGCAGAAAGCAGCTGAACTTTATATGAGGAAACTTATGAAGTTAATACAGAAGATTAGTCTCCAAGTAATTTGCAAAAATAAATATTAATAAAAAGTAAAAATCTTCTTAAAACAATTATGCAATATGTTCCAATGTTATTTTCTGCAAAGTCATTTGCAGAAATGATTCTGACTTTGTCACTTAGCTTACAATATTGTTGCCATTTATCTGCATTCAGACTCAGATGTGACAGTGATCTTGCATAGTACCGTAGTACAAGAACTGCAATTCTAGACTTGCTTGTTAACTGCTTTCATTCAAGTATTTTCTGGATCATAATTATGTATGTTCCTAAGGAAAGGAAATTCCACAAGTGGTGTTAGTGTTCTTCCCTACTTGAGGAGAGTAAATTTGAGATCTGGATGGCTTTTCATCCATTAGAGAGCATTGGCAATCACTCCTGGTCAATACTGTGGCCTTTCATGACAAGTGGAATTGTTAAATACTACAGCATTGTGAGTTCAGGAAACTGCAAGGATAGTTTTTTTAGTTATTCATAGAATAACATTTAGAACATTCTTATTCAAATAAGGAAGTGGGAAGTTAAAAATACATGATTCTTACCTTCTTCCTTAAATGAAGAATGAAGTCATAGAACAGAGCAGTGGCTTCTGATGTACTCTTTTGGATTCAGTGGAGCACTGAAATTCAAAATTTAAAACAGATGAATAACTGGCAGACAAAGCGTACACAGCCTGGTCCAAAGTTGTATGGGGTGCTTGTAGCCCACAGAAAACATACCAAGGATCTTCCATACTCTAGCCAAAGGAGTTATTCATCCCTGCTCCCTCACCATCTGCCCCTAACACTGTCTCCTTCTCTAGCTCTACAGAATGTTCACTGCTGGCTCTCCACTGTGAGATTTATATTAACTCTAGCTCCAGGCATGTGGCCATTCTTGTTGCTATGAAAAGGGTACACCCCCTTAACTCCTTTTTCCTTTCATTGTACTTCTCATTTCCCTTAAACAGATTGGCACCTGAAGGTTTGTCACAGATAGCAGTCATCTATGTAGAAGTTAATATGTATGCTGGGTTTTTTTCTTATGTAATATACAGTATGAAAGATATAAGACTACTATTCTTAAAAATTCTGTCTATAAATGACACTGCAGACAAGTTTTCTAATTACAATGTCCATTTTCTTACTAACATAAAACCTAGAAATTTTCTTTTTATCTTTTACAGATCTTTACAGAATTCAGTAAATAAACCTCACTGGAACATAGGCACAAACATCATGGCTACAATGAATTATTGAACTAGAAATGTATTTAGAAAGATATAAGCAAATAAACAAGTTTTGTGCTCAGAGACATCAGGTCAGAAAATACTACATTCTTGACTCAACATTGCAGGACAAGTTTTACATTCTGTTAGAAATCACCTCTTTTTTTCCAAAAAATTGTCCTTCCTCACAATCATCTGTTAATTCATTCTTGAAAGCCTTCATTTAATTTACATAACATGGGTATTGTCACAGTATGAAGTTACTTAAAATAGTTATTATGTCTTTGGGCAAAAGGAAAAAAAGACAGAAGCAGAAAGTTTGTGAACATTTATTTTTCCTACTGAGTCCAAGATTGTATGTCTGGTTTCCTAAATATCCAAAGTGAGTCTAAACTAAAGCAACTGTGTTCTGAGACCTCCCTAACATTTCCTGATGCCTTCCAACTTGCTTGCCTGATATCAGTAGTGAACATACCCCAGTAGGTTTAATTTCATTCACTGTCACAGTTCTTAGCAGATGTAGGCCAAAACATTCACATTCTTGTCTCTTTTTCTGACTTAACAAATTTTTCCAAGTTTGTGCATTATTTGTGCATTATAAGCACAGTTTCAAAGGTGGATTCTAATTTTTCTTATCTCAATTTCATGCAAGGGTCTGCAGGCAGACACCTCATGCTTCACCTATGATTTTATATCTATATAATATGTATATGATGAAAGTAATAAAAATATAGTAACAATTTAAAAAGAGTTTTGTTTAGTTATTCTCTTTTACAAGAAGAGGAGAACGTCTAATAAAGATTGGCTTCCTCACAAATATATCATAAGGCTGAATTAATTGATGTTAGTCAAGTACTTTGAGACCCCTGTCTTATAAGTGTCCTGCTAGTGCACTTCTCCTAGTGACTCAGTACTCACAGAAGCAGCATCCCCTGCCAATTATCAATGGGCAGGCAGCCAAAAGAGCAAAAACTTATATGGAACCTGTACCAGGATAGATCAAACAAGAAAAAACATCGAAGTAAATTGTCCAGAGAGAGAAGGAAAGAAGAAAAGACAAAACTGAGGACAAGGAAAGAGCCAAGACCATCCTTTCACCCTACAATCAGACTACCAACCTTCTTCTTTTCCTTGCCCTATTTCTCTGAGATTTCCTTGGGCATTTGTAAGGCAAATAACCCCCAAGAATAGCACCCAAAAGAAATAGTGCCAAAGATGGTATATTTTTGATGGGCTTAAGTAGATGATATACTGATGATGAATAAGGAAAGAGTGGCTCACCTTTGAAGATGGTCAAGGCTCACCAATAACTCCAACCAGAGATCCTTCCCTGGTGGTGGTCAGCCCTTAAATGGGGTCTTGGGAGAGGTGGAGTCAAACTCCACCCCTTCCAATCACACTCACTTGTGCCCCTGCGGCTGACTCAGTGCTCGCCTCAGGTGATCAATCAGTGGTTCAGGCCATGTTTCAACAGTTCCCATACAGCATTGTAATCCCTTTCCTTCCATGCTCTATCTCAGAACACCTTCAGAAGACTCTCCAAGGAACTGAGTAGGATGCTATTAGAATCATTTATGTTTAAATCCCAGCTTTGCTGCTTGCTTGCTGGTGGGGCTCTTTTTCTTTCTTAGTCCTTATTCACCTAGGCCAAATCCAAAGCTCATTGAAGTCAATGACAGTCTATCCTTTGATTACGTAGGATTAGGCCTCTGTGTACCCTTTGATATTGCTAAAATTAATTCACAAGGGTCTGTAGAACCCTGTGGAAAAAAAGAAAAAAGTAGAAATAAATTGCTACACAAGGAGAAACTGACATTACTGTTTCCTGGGGAGATAATTGCAGATTTATTTTATTTTCTTTGTGTTAAGATTTTGTAATTTGGTATGTTTTTTTGTCATCAAAATACACGTGCAACTAAAATGCCAGTGCGGGGCACTGTGATAGTCCCAAGGAAGCAGAGGAAGAGGCATGGCCTCATTTCAGCTAACAGAGTTTAGAATTTGTTTCATCAGTAGTACCTTGACAAATGTGTCATTGTTTATGGACCACTGATTACGTGTCCAAGAGTAGAAAAGACAGGTAGAAGGCAGGGCTTATCCTTCAGCATATACTAACAAGGCTATTCTTCATGCAGATCCCTACGGCCAGATGCTGTGCTTGGATGGAGTCCCACAGGGACTCCGTGGGTACAGCTACAAACAGTACGCTGTAAAACTGCAGTTTAACTACTAACTCTGCTAGAGAAAACCAGAAATAAATATAAAACTACTGCACTTCTGGTGAGGGAAGATTCTAAATCCCTCTCCTAACCTGTAAATACAATAGGATACTTCTTGTAGTTTTGCCTAAACCTTAAACAGTCCACACTTTTGATAAATGTGCATGGTAGGGCATGTTAAAATGCCCACAAAAACAATTTCAGAAGGCTACTGAGACTACAAAATTTCTGAGACTGTGTTCACACTCTTGAGTGTTAGCAGGCAGAACAGCAGGGCCCCTGCTCTATCTTAGCCAAATGATCTAACCCTTACAGAAATAATATTACCTCCTTCTCAAAACAGATACTAACACTGCATTTAACCGCTGCCACTCCTTGAAGCATCTCAAAAGCTGTCAGGAAGCAGACTGGGAAGGTCTACTGCCTTCCCATTTTCCCAGGAAAGTCAGCAGCATGAGATCCCCTGCTGTGTTAGACTTGTCCAGAGCAAGGACAAGTGATCGTCACCTTCTCTAAATGCTTCAAACATTATGGCATGGATTATTTGGTCTCAGCAGACTTCAAAAAGCCTTTGTCATCTGTCAGAAGCAGTTTCGTCCCTCCCCATGTGCCAAGCAGCGCTGTTTTGTAATGAACAGCTTCCATCAGAGCGCACAATTTCTCATCCTGTCTGACTGCTGATCATTCTTGTAATTAAGTCTCTTTTGATTCTCTTTGGCAGCACACCATCTGCACAAGAAGGCACACCTGGAAAGTGGTTTTCCTCTGGTTGTGCTATCCTTGATTAAACTCTGTTTTAAAGCAGAGAACCTTAATCAAAAGAATTGCCTGACTGGAGGTAGCTATGTCTGTCTTAGTTTTGTTACAGATTCCCTCTGAAGTCTGCAGGATTTGGATTTGCATAACAATTTCAAAAAAGGGCTCACTGTGGAGGGGTAATATTTTCAGTAGGATTTCACCCTTAAGAAAAAAAATCCAATGAAATGAATTAAAGCAGAAAATAATAGGGTACCATAGAAATGTCATAGATTTCAATAGTAATGACTATAAAAACCTTTAGAATTTATTAGAAAAATGCTTTGCTTTAGTAATATTCTTTTATAAATCACAGGAATTTCATTCCTGAATGAGTTTAAGGAAATTTAAAAGGAAACACTGAAGGGCAAGTTTAAAGTGAAGCTACCCCCACAATTTTAGAAAATGGAGGCCACATCAGTGCTTTACCTCACAAGGCACAGCAAATATAGGCTGTGTGAAGGAAAGAAAGAAAAGAAAAAGGACAAGAAAGGAAGAATCTTTTATACTCAGTTATCTTTGAGATAAGGTAGGATCAACAAAACATTCTGTTTATTCTGTGCTGAATCACACACCAGAAGGAAGATCCACGTGTGTTCAGGTGTATGTATGAAACAACACATGCATGTATTGCAGCCAGTTTCCAGTGCCTTGTTCCAGGCCATTCCTGAACAAAACTAAACCTTATTGCCAGCCTAACACCAGCCCCATGCTGGTGCTCCTACCTTATTACAGATCTCTAATGGCTTCTGGTAGAGTGTAACAAAGCTCTGATTCCCTGTACCTGTTAACAAAATGACAAGCTGCTTCCTACCTCTGATCTCCCATTCTGACCTCTGCGCCACGTAGAAAAGACAGGAAACTTTATCTTTGTAATGTGAAAACTTTTTCCCCGGCCATTTACAGTAACCAAAAGCAACTAGATGGAAGGGCTGAGACAGAAGCTACCAGGTATAAAAATAAACACTGGGAAAAGAAAAAGAAAAAAGAAAAAAAGGTACACTTTCTGAAATGATCAAATTACAGAGAAAGAGATGTTTACTAAGTTTGCAAATAGTCAGTGCTAACCAGTTTTAGCTTCTTAACAGCAATGATACAGCTTTAAAAAGCAACAATAGAAAAGCACTTAGTTTACTAAATAATACACTTTTTTTACCCTTGATGAAAGGCTGCTTCTTATCATGCTGACATCAAAGCAAACCACCCAGTGGTATAATTTCAAACCCTGCTGCTGTAATGCTTAGTGTATAGGGTAAAAATGGCAATGGATTCAAAAGAGTTAGCGGTACATTTAAAACAGGAATAATACTAAAAATCGTTAGCTTCTGAAATATGCGTGAGAATCTTCATAAAACATCTGCTAAGAACTGGCAAGGATCTGTAACAGATAGTTGGGGCTGGGTGAGGCATAGAAATAAAGGTAAGGACCTGAAAGATCTGTGACACTCTCAGTGAGTGTTATGCTACGTGGTTTGTAGATCACTCTTATAGCAGTGTGGATTGCTCTTTCTTTTTCCTACTTTACATCCCTTCTCTGAAGTTGTCTGTTCACTCAGCGAACATGTTTCCACTTGGAGCTTCCTTGACCTGATTATATTTTAGAGAATACACCTGTTACAAGCACAATTGAATGTTCAGTTCCTGCTTTCACCTCTGCCACTATTTCTTCCCCCTTACCTGAACCAAGTCTCAGTACATCCTTTCCCCAAGCTCACATAAGCACAATGACGTGTTCACTAAAAACAGTTTCTTCTACTAGCTTACTTTCATAGAAAAAAAAAGAAATTAAAAAAAGATCCGAATGATCTGCTAATATGTGGCTTTTTCTAGTATTTTCTTTCCATAAACAAAAAGGATGCAAATACAGGTCTTCTGTTTTCACAATACTGATTCACATACTTACTTTTTGTTCAGACCTGCACAAGCTGGCCTTAGTTTTGAAATTTATCGCTGCTTCACACCCACTGAAACAATTCTGTTGAATTGCATAGATCAAGGCAGCAGCATTTCTAGTACTACACCTTGTAAACCCACAATGAAGCCATGCAGTACTGAAATAACCAATTCCATCTTCTTGGTATCACTGCTTTGTCAGTCACTGTAACAACATCTGGATAACATGTGGCAGGCACAGTTATTAAGCCACAGTAAGAGGAAAATATCTTGTGTGCCTTATGAGTGCTGCAAAACTTTCATGAAAAGATTATTTAAAAACTTGAATTAAGCTAAATAATCTCTCTCTGTTTGCTTACAGTAACTAGTAATGGGTCTTGTTTCCAACTAGAAACTGGGAAAATCATCTTGTATACATAGGTATATTACTTAAACATAAATAATACATCCATTAAAGGTATCAGTTTCGGTGAAGGCCTTTCACACAAAAAAGTCCTACTAAAAAGGCCATTCTCTGAGTTATTCAGAGGTGCCTTTTTCATTCCCCATGGCATTATGCTTCAGCATGATAACAGGGTACTGTTATCACTGGGCCTTGTAATCAGAGTATGCCTTCTTTATCTGTTTAGCATCTATTTTTCCTCACAAGACATAGTGGCTAAGAGATCTGGTATGTGTAACCCACATACCAGTTGACCAGAGTAGCAGCAGGCCTGTGCCATGCTGCACATCCAGCATGGCCTTCAGCTGTGCAGGACTGTGCAGAGTTCTGGGCCCCAGAATCACCTCAGCCTGTTGGCAGCTCCCACACAACTGCAGAATCACAGAACAGTTTGGACTGGAAGGGATATTAAAGACCTCCCCCAGTCCCAAACCACCTGCCATGAGCAGGGCTGCCACCCACCAGATCAGCCTGCCCAGGGCCCCATCTAACCTGGCCTCAAATGCCTCCAGAGGTGGGGAATCCACAGCTTCTCTGGGCAACTATCGGTAAGCCCATAGTTCTGACTTCATGAAAGAGGGCTGAGATCTAGAAAATGTTTTCACCTACCTCTAGATAACAATTAAGTTCACTCTAACATAGTCAGCAAGGTCTCGATTCGGTTGCAAAGTGCACATTGCTGTGGTTTTAGATATCAGAGACTTCCAATAGAAATAAAGAGAGAAATTTTTTTCTGACAGGTTGTAGCCCATTTGGAGATCAGAGTGTGCTGAACTACCCAGTACATTTTTTCTTGTTACTGAATTAATTTGAGGAATAGATTCATAGAAAGAGAGACACACAAGCACAAAGAGATATAAATAGATATTCTGGATCCCTTCAAAAAATCATAAGTAGTCTGACACTGCAGATAGTCCTGCAAATTCTTTGGATACTATTTCCTTCAATTTTACTTCTCTTTCTATACCATACTAATTCTCAGCTTGACATTTACTTCTCCTGATTCATAGTTAAGAAAACGACTTAACAAGGAGAAGAAATATGTAAAATTGAAGGTTATTTATATAATCACTAATAAATTCACTTAGATGCTTAAAACACTGTTGAGACGGATCTGAATCACAAAAGATTTTAACATTGCCTTCAAAAATATGCTTAGAACTTCACTGCCTTAAACTTTGTTATTATATGATCTACAAAAACAAAAAAAAGTGAATAAAGGTACTGTTGGTAGAGGGAAGAAAGGAGGGCAGGAAACAGTTAATTATTTTCCTCACCAATATTGCTTTTAAACTCGGGGGAGCTGAGTATTTGGGGCTGATGAACATACAAGAAGGAATCTGTGAAATTAAAGCTGCTATCACTGAAACAATGTGGTTGTGATCTGGACATGTAAGACTAAATGCCTTGAGTAATAAAATTTACTTTCTTCTTGATACCCTGGGGGAAAAAATGGTTAAAAAAAAAAAAATCACTGAATCAGACTTCATGAGATTTTTAATGAAAAAAAAAAAAAGAAAAGAAAAGGATTTTTCCTGTATGAAAAGGAAGTGCTGAAAATGGAGAAAAGATGGTCTAAGTTTCTCCAACCAAAACCGTATAAAATAGAAGGTTTTCACTTTTGAAAGCCAATCTAATCCACAAAAACTGTCTTTTTGTGAAATAAAAAAACTCTTTTTTTCCCCTCAGGAAGTCATTATTTTTCAAAAAAATGTTTCACATTCAACACCATCTAATTAGAGGAATACTGAAATCTCTGGTCATGTATTGAGTTAGAATAAGTTTTCAATTTAAATTTCAGCCTTACTAATTTCAGTAGGCATATATCCAGTCATAGCCTCATTCCCAGCTTCAAACTTTTGCCTGATGGTCTAACAGTCCTAAGAGCAGTTCATATTAGAATTCAATCTGATTGCTGAAGAGAGTATATAAATGTATTTCACCGTATATGAGATAACACTACTTAAGTTTGTACCAGTTTATTCAGCTGCTCAGAGCCCATTGATCAATGAAATTCAATTGAAAAGTCACAATACTGGAGACGAAGTGATCAGTTTTGTTAAAAACTTTTAGTCAGGTAGACAGGAAACAATTGTGTTTCAATGGGAAAGGAAACTTCAGTAAAAATCTACATCTCACTCAGCATCAAAGGCTTTATTAGTATTAACAGGTAGGAGCAAAGAACTAGTGCTGGTGACCATCTGCATTATGCATACAGTTGGTAGGCATCTTGCTCACATTTGCTTTTGTGAATTGAATGCTTATTTGAATTTGAGTAAACTAGTTTCAGTCCTGGAGAATTTTTGGTATTGTTTTATCCAAAAGGAATCAGTTTCAGAGACTTTAAATGCACACATATATTCACCTAAGGAAATCAACAGCTGAAGCAAACCTTATGAAAGAAGTCACATTGGTTCTACATTCTCTCTTCACAACATTCCTCATAGGGATGAACAGAAATTCATTGACTATGGAATCAGTAAGGTCTCAGTGGGAAAGAGAGGCAACTGGTTCCTTCTGCATAAAATCAAATTATCAGTTAAGAATAATAAGAATTAAACAAGATGATGCAGAGAACAACTTGCAGATAGTAATACACCGATTTTTTCACCAAAAGTTGTTCACAGCAAGACAAGATAATGAAAAATGCTCATAGAAGATGAATTATTAGAGAAAGGGACCAGATACTCAGATACTTGCTTAGGAGTGTGAAAATTTATCCCAAAGCTCCAATATTTAGAAGATTGATGTTATTCATATTATCAAAACATGGATTGCATTGGAAGGGTCATTAAAGCTCATCTAGATTGACCTTATCTGCCCAGGGCTCCATACAACATAACATTTAACTTCCAGGGATCAAGATGTTAATATAAAGCATCATCAGGTTTTTCAGTAGAATATGACAGTTAATATACTACACTAGTAGTCATCAAATCAGGAGCTTTCTTAATTATCTCCTAGGAATTTAACATAAAGGAGTGACCAACCTGCAAGCTGATGCTTTGCCCTTCAGAACAGGCTCTTGCCTCTGACCCTAACACAGAGACCTGTTTTGTTTTCCTCTTGGTAAATTTCACCTTCATCAATAATTCAATGTAGGTGACATCATAAAGTCATAATATGAAACAAAGCCAATGTGAATTAATGGCTTAAACTTCAGAGATACTATTAATAAGTTAAGTAATCCTAGAATTAATGAGCTAGAGCTTGCACATATTTGTTTCTTGCCCTGTTCCTTAATGCTGGGTTGTTAGACTAGAAAAATTTGTTTTCCAAGTACAAATCATTTTGAATGACTTTATCGTACTCCATTCTTCCCAGTGCTTCCATTTTCTGCATTGATTTGATATCAAATTACACAAAAGTTGAAAGAGCCATATAAAAATATATTTCATAATAAAAATGCAATAATTATAAGACAGTTGTAATTAGAATGGAATGAAAATAAAAGTAGCTCAGAAATATTTTTAAATAACTGGTAGTAGGTTTTTCAGTATGAAGGAGAACAATTCCTGTTGAAGTTCAGCATATATTGTTAGTTTGTAGGAATCTTAAAAATGTGTTTTGAGAAGATAGTGGAGTATTCATAATAATTCAACCATTACCTTAAACTTCAAATCATCAGATAGTGGTATGGAAGGTACAGAATATATAGATATATTCTAGTTACAAAGTAATTACATTGTAAGTAACAAATGATTATTAAAACATTATACCTGAAAATACTGGGAACACTAACATACCACTATTTAGTTTGCAGCTCTGACTTTTGATAAACACCTCCCCCAGGTATTATACATATTTTCCAATTTCTTATGCAATGCAAAAGAAGTGTCATTTTTTTCACTTGTAAGTATTATCTAGAGAGAAACACAAGGAATGCAAAGGCATGTCAAAACATTATTTTCATTTTGTTGATCTGATGACAGTAAATGTTTTCTCCCTTGACTTCAGAGAGATTCAGAGGAAAGTATTCACTGCAACTGCTCAGGCAGTGAAAGCATTTTTGCCCTTCCAGCAGCAGCAGCTGCCACCTTTTCAGCCTAGCAATGAAACCACCATAGAAGCTCCAGATTTGACACTTTCAGGCTACTGAATGGACAGAGAAAATTGACTCGATATGGCTTATTAGCAGCAGTGAAGCAGCACAGTAAGCATTCATTCTATTCAACACAATAATAAGTCTTTTTACATTTATTTTGTGGAGATATTATTTATATCTCTTACTCACAGTGGCTTTTCCACAGTGACTACAAATGCTTTTGTGGGAAATTTTGACTACTTGAACAAGGCTGAAATAGCAGCAAGAGTATACAGAGAATATAAGCATTAGGTCAGGAAGATTGTAATGGTTATTCACTTGGGGTTCAGACAGAAGCAAATAATCTGACATACTACAATTTTTACTGTGGCTTTTTTTTCTTTGTTGTGAGCAGTTTGCAGAAGTATAAGCAGGATACTGGCAATACATCTCAGTATTCAGTAGAATGACTCTTTATTTACACGAAAATTTTACTTTGGTGGGCTTACATTGATTTATGCTAACTTACAGTAAAGTTCTTTAGACATTAATAATTGCCAAAGATAGAGATTGCTAGCTGGACATGGATTTCTGGCCTGCATTTCTTAATGCAGCATGGATTTGTGATGAGTCCATTATTTATGTAGCTAGTTAGTTATAGTACAAATATACCTAGATGTTTTTCTTATGTTCTCTTCTTAATGCTGGTATACCAACTGCTCCTCAGTAAACAAAGATGGAAAAAGGACAAAGTGAGGAGTGGCTATGCTATGCCACTATGTGATGGAATCATTCTATCTGTCTCCAAAGACTGGAGATGATTAGGAAACTACTGTTTCATCCCTACTTTTACCCTACCATAACCCATTCATACACAGTAAGACCAATGTTTTAGGATTTTTTTTAATTATTTATGTTTCCTTTTATTTCCAATATGAAATGTGGCTTCCCCCAACAGGATTACTATCAGTTTTCAGAATATGAAATCCCTAAGTATTTTTGCTCACCTGAAAATTTTTAGAGAGATAGATTTCTCCCTTCTCCTTTGAATTAGGATGTAAATCCACTTTCTAATATATGTGTCAGAGTAGTTTGTGTGTATGGATATATGCATTTTTTCACTTAGAAAATATCTGACTAGAGCTAAGATAAAAATTATGACAAATCAGATATCAAAACTGGGGGAAAAAAAAAACAGGAAAAAAATATACATTACAGATATGTATCCCTATGTATAAAACCGGAAAAACCCACAGCTTTAGTTGGAAGTGCCCTCTCGATTTCTTCAATCCTGCTCTCTCACTCTGAGCTTGAATGTTAGAAAATCAGACCTAGACAAGATGGTTTCAGTCTTAACAGCATTTGCTGAAATCATAAAATGAACAAAAGAAACTGAAAGTTATTAACTCTATTTCTTTGTGCTGAGACAACATTAGCTCTATGTAGACCACTTCTGATCCATACTTCTCTAGCTTGCTTTTAGACAATGCCCATTTAAAGATTTCTGTCATTTGTCCAGCTCATTTTAATTCTTCACTGTCCAAACAGTTAGAATGAAAAAGAATCTTCTATTCAAAATTAAGATTTTAAAGCTTTATTAGCTTAGTCTTATCCTTCTTTCGTAGTACATGTACAATGAACTCAGAGATATTTTTAAATGTGATTAAGTATTTTTAAATAGATCCTAAAATCATAATATTTTCATTAGGAATCCAAAACCAAACTCACTCAAGCTACCTACAATGGAAGTCAAATACTTTACAATGACACTAACTGGAAAATCCAGCTTCAGAAACACCAGATATAATGCTATTTTGTGAAATCAGGAACTTCCAGACTTTTCCATAAGTCAACGACATTTTCACTTCCAGACTTTTCCATAAGTCAACGACATTTTCATTACAAACTGTAATATTCAACAGTGCTGGCAGCAGCAAACAAGAATTGCAAATTGGACAGTTGAATGAGGGTTAAAATGACATTTTACCCTATGATCCTTCCTTAACTCTTAGGATTATTCATAAAACACTGACTTTAGTTGACAGAATAACCAGCTTATATTTTAAAGCACAAAATATTGTGGAAATGGAGTCTAGAAATTGGTTTACATCCTTTACAGCCCCAAATCAAAACTCGTTTTTAAGATTGTATCCCAACATAGGGGAGACATTAAGATAAAGGCTGTAAATTATCCTTAGAGTATTTTAAAACAAAATAATAAATATTTTTAAATAACACATGCAAAATTATTTAAATCTACAGGAAAAAATATTATATTACATGTGAAAACAGAAGGAGTAGCAATAGCAAGGGGATTTTTACTGTTCAACATTATATATAACACTCTAAGGAAAAATTCTGCACAACTGATTACTCAAACTATAAGAAGAAATGCTACAATTGCATCTGATGTCTCCATGCAACAGGTTTATCTTTCATTCCATGCAAACATCTGCTTTGTGTATACGGAAACCAAGTGTTCAAAGCCCTTTGAGTCTGCTGTCTCTTATTAAATGAAGAATATGGATTTCACTGTGCTATTTAAAAATGTTATCCGGTGTTTCATGAAAAGATGATAATTGAAAGAATGAAATTTATTTTGCCTTTCATCTACCCAAAGTAATATTCGCTACCAATCTTGTTTGTTGGTTTTTTTTTTTAATATTTCAAGGAATACTAACTTAAAAAAATAAAAAGTGTATATTTTTAAACAAAATTCATCTAAATTATATCATTGGCTGTGATACAAAACGCGTCATCTGTCATAGCATTTAAAACTTGCTTTAGGACTTTGTGCCAAAGTATATTCTTGTTAATTTTTAAAGTGATCTTAATCTTCATATTTAAAACTTATCTTAATCTTTCAATAAAACTTTCCTTTGCTGTGTACCACTAAGATCCACAGGCCCTGATTGCATCTCTGTAATTTTAGCTCCATAAAGACAGATCTTGCTATGATTCCCAGACTTCTTCACAGTCACAATGCTAACAAGAAGCTCCTAAGGCTACTAAGAAGATTGGTGGATTAGATAGGAATAGAGTTCTTCTGTCCCATGGTTGAAATTCTTTTCCATGTCACATTATAATACCATGTTTCACAGAGTTAGGACAATGATAACATACTTCACAGTAAGAAAACTTTCTGTATAAGGATAAACTAGAGAGCCCCCAAACTATACTATATTCCCCAGCTTTTATAGAGTATGAACAATAAAACTTCCCACAGGTGTGAAGTGTTGATTTATGAGGTTACTCACTTCATTAATAAATTACAAGTAAAATGGATATATGCCCCTCACAACCTTATTCTGAGTTAGGTCATATTAGAATAATATAATAGAATATATAATAAATGAGTTAGCTCTGTTTTCTTCTCTGTCTTCAAGTCCCAGAAAAGGACCTATATGTGTTATTTTCTTGTCTTTTAATGCTCAGAATATCAATAAACTGGAGCTTGTAGTTGCACCATTATCTGCTCTCAACACATACACAATTGTACACAATTTACAGAAACTCTCAAGTACAACTTACATTACTGATTGATCATAATCTCTTTTTTCAATCTCTGTAACTTTTCAGTCTTTCCAAGCTATTTGACTTTGATTTTAAAATGCTGTACTTTATCCAGAGATTTTTCACTGTTTTTCAACTCTTTTGCTTGCCCACTGGAGCTTTATGCTGTGCTGTTACTCCCTCACCTGCTCTTTCAGTTCATTGCAGGTTGCTCATTTTTTTATCATCCCCTCACTTATCTGGGGTCCACCGGTTAGAAAGGTTAATGCATTCCCATTGCAGTGTCCACAAGCTACAAGCCAAAGTGCTTCCAAATCGTATAGAGACAATTTATCTGGCATTTTAAAGGGTGAAACAAGTTATTAATGAAGCTTTCAGAACAATCAGAAGCAGGTTGAGCAAACGCCTGCTACTTATGTAAGGATTTACTTGTAAAGCTGCTTGAAAATGTTTGATTTTTTCTCTTCAAGTAGCTTTTAAAACTCCAGAATTATTTCTTCATATTACCAGATCTCTAAGTAAAACTCAAACATCAAGAGATTTTTTTTATTTTTAATAAAGAGCCTAAAAAATGGCAAAGAAAATTTCAAAGACTTATTTCTTGAGTTTTTGTCAACAAATTTCATGGAAGTTAAAATCATTTCCAAAAAGGTCTACTCATAAGAAACCAGGTGCTTACATCTTTTATATATATGTATTTGTAATTATCATTATGCATTACCATATTACATTTATTCATAGAATCACCACATAATCTGAGGAATGAAAGCTGCTTAGCCCTTTGAAGAGTCTCAAGTAATAATTTATTTAATGAAAAAGCAAAGTATCAGCAGTCTGACATCCAGTGCAAATACATACCAGACATGTACTCTCCTCCAAGGCAGATTTGGGATAGAGGTACCCTAGAATATTACAGAAGCTCGTTGCCAGTTATATTAATACAAAGTGAATGAAGTGACATTTATTTTGAATATCAAACTATAAAAACAAATGCTTTTTAATTTTCTTTGAATGATGACTTACTAACACTCACCACTGCAAGGGTGTGAACTCAGTGAAGACCGCATCTCTTCTAAAAAGCTGTACTTTTGTTCTTTAATCCTGTATTCAGGGAATACTGCAAGTTCTAATAATCAGCTTGCTACTTCTTAGACTTTGTTGTTATAAATGTATTAACTTTTTCATAAAGCAATCTGTATTTGCAATTAATCAAGTGAGTTGTCTCTTTAAGATAGTAGCCTAGCAACTTCCCAGAAGCCAAGGGAAGTCCCAGTTGGGGCTGCAGACTGATAAAATTATTGTCTCAAACCTGATCTAACTTGTGCGAGTGTTTCAAAACATCCTTCTGATTAAAAGGTTGGAAAAGGAAGTTCAGTGAAAACTGAAAAAAACTGTTATGTCTTGGTGAGTATTCCTTACATCCATGTTAGCTAAAGAATTTTCCATGGGGAAATTACTGGTTTATCTATCCACAAATTTGTAGTTTCATTTCTATTTTGAACAGGCTCAAGTATGAAAAGAAGCAGCTGATTTTCACTGGTTTTCTTGGAACTGGTTTCTTGAATCAACTAACAGTTCATTCAAGTGGAGCAAAACTAGGAGACTGGAAACCTGATAGAGTGCTTTCTAGGTAAGCCAAACCGAGTGTGAATCTCCTGAAGTAGATTATATTGAATTCTTCTCAAGGCGTCCAAATTTCCAACAGATGCACTGCATTTTTCATTATTTCTTACATGTTTACAATAGCATTCTGCTTTCACCTCCCTTCCTAGGAACATGAACTATATACTGTTATGAACAACAGCAAATATGCTTCTTTTTTCTGGGAGAACAATTTCTGCTAGCAGGTAATAGCAGCACACAAGGCAGGCCTCTATGCTTGCGTCCTGCCTGAACATAAGTCTAAAGCTTTTTAACATGTTCAACAAGGTGGGCATAATCTTTTCCCGTGCAGACAAGTCAAAGCATCACAGTGGGTGAAAGCATTCTTCATTTTTCAGTATGCTTTCTCTGAGTATTTGACAATGGTTAAAAGCCTCAAGCTATGCAGGTCTGATTTAAAACTTTCAATTTAACTTCAGTTTACAGGGAACAACCTGACGACGAGTTTGTCTCTTGTGTAAAATCATTTTTGTTGCTCTTGTGAAGATATTCAACCAAGCAGCAGCTGAAACTCCTTTTCTGCTCCTTGTATTCATTACCAGAGAAGCTGAACAATTCTGATTCAAATTGCTGAAAGGATTTCATTTAAATCAATATATATTGCTTCAGGGCTGTCTGTCCAGGGTCAGAGACGAAGACGGTTGTAAACAACAGTAACTGTCTGCCACAGACAGAGACACTGAATGTTGAGAGGCCTAGACAACTGATTCATATAATCACCTACATTTACATGCTTTGGGGGATGCCATGGTTTTTCTTCTTTCAGCAACTGACTGTGCAAGTGTTTTCTACTACACATTCCTCTAAACTTACTCCATTAAAGAGTATATGATCAGTGACCAAAAACTTACATCATTTTTGAAGTGATGAAGTCAAAATTACTCCAAAAAATTAAATTCATTTTTTTTCCAATATTTTCAAAGATCTGACTAAAATGTCAAATTCTACAAAACCTATTTACCATCTGTTAATTAAAATGGTTATTTCAACTTGCTGTTTAACCCAAATTTGTTTTCTCCATCTTCCAAATCTGTTTCTAGGGTGTTATACTGCTGCTAAAGATCTATTGATGGTTCATGGAGTCAAAAAGCAGATTTTATGTCACTTTTATAACGTTTTCTCAGAAAAAAAAAAATGGATAAGGCCCAGTGTTCTCTGCACAGCAATCAAAGACATTTTTCTCATTCTGCAAATAGTCAATGACTGATTCATTTCCGAAAGCACAAGGATTTTTAAGGGACAGAAATCAATACAATGCAGTTGAAAGGAACTGAGTTAAATGAAAGAGCGAGAGATTTGACAGAGAATGTTTGCCTACCTGCTGTCTTCACCTTTGCAATTCCTAACCTTGACCTAAAGAGTTCTTCAGTTAGAAGGCCTCCAGGCTTGTACTTACATATATAGGAAGCAAGTAGATAACTGAACAAAGATGAATCTGTCTGACATTGAAGTATCAGGCTAGACATGGCATTTTGGGTTTTTCATTTGTTTACATGACCTAGGAATAAGATGTTTGTTGGTGTGAATACTGGGGTTTTGTATAAAGCATGAATACTACCTAAAAATAACCCCAGTGCATCAATCTCAGTCACACCTTCCAGTATGCTACAATGCTAGCAGTATGAGTTAAATATACTTTAGGCGGGTGTAAGCAGGAAAGTATTCTGTTTAATCAGTCTGGACTACCTGTCATCTAACTGAGCTGTATCATCCATTTACAGTTTTGTTTTATAAGACAAGTTAAACAGTAGTTTTAAGAGAACAAAAGACGTAATTCTTGTGTGATGAGTAGCACAGAACCTTTCACAATTCAATTGAGTCATCAGGGACATGAGACAGCCGCTGTCCTTGCAAGCTAGGAAACACTCCAGCAGCTTCTGCATTGTCACTTTGTCTGATGATATCTTTCCAAGTGTCCAGCAATATGAGGTGTCATGAGCCTGGAAATCTCAGACAAGTCAGTTTTCAGTTGCGTTCAACCAATTATACAGTGAATCTGTGCTATACTGCTGACACGTCATATTTTCTGAAAATAAGCAAGTCAAAAGGCATACAGACAGAATCACAGGGAGGTAACTCTCACTACTGAAGCCTCTGCAGGGATGTGATCTGAATAATGCTTCCACAAGAAAATTGAGTTTTTTGAATTTTCTACTCCTGGATATCTAATTTCAGATGATAATCGAACCATAAAGTGTATCCCAGAATAGCCAAAAAATTTTGGCTTTGTGGTCATTTACAAATCTGAAATTATCTATCAACACAATTCACCTACTTTGTTTTCCATTTTCATTATAGAAAATTACTTTTATAAGGATAGAAATTGTTGTCACGTTGTGGAGTACAATGCTATGCTAAGAAGTTCACATATAGCCCATTTATGTGCAGTTAAAATAGTGATATTTAAGAATTCACATAAGTTTTGAGATTTGACAGAAATCTGTAGGTCTTCACCAGTAGTTTCAGATCAGGAACTATTATATTGGAAACTGAGTTACTCATAACAATCTCAAAAGCCTGTTGTTCAGATGAGATTTAAAACATTGATAGGTGAACATAGTATGCTTTTTTCCTATGTTCTTCAAATAACTGGAAGATTTTCATCTGGTGTATGTTGACATTTCAACTCTCTGTAAAGAACACTTAGTTCCACAGATGTACCTAATGCATGGTTGAACTTAAAGTCTATAGGAGCCATTTCTTTGCTCTTTTTTTTTTTCTTTAATTTTGTTTTTAGAGTTACTCTACAAGTTGAATCATTATTGTAAAAAATAACATATAAATATGTTTCTGCAGCTACAGACTCCAGTGAAAAGGGTTGTTTAATGGAATGGGAACTGGTATTGATCACTTATTGCTTAAAAATGAACTTGCAGGTTAATCAGATCTGCAAGTGTCCATCTCATTATTTACACTGCTGAGGAGGATTAAATATTAGGGTGAAAACACCAAGGTTTGCTTTGCCAGATAAATGAAAATCAATTAGTTGTCGTAAGTAAATGTGTTAAATATAGCAAGGTAACCAATCCTGCAGCCCTCTTGAGGATGATTTTTCAAGACAGAGTGGCCTCTGAAAGGCAGTAAAGACATGCTTATGAGCAGGGAACTATGTAGGAGGTATTGCTCACTCCCTCTTCTAGTTAATTCTGTTAACCTCATTCCCAAATCTGATTTTTCATGTAATGTGTGATATTAATCTCCACAGGGGATGGACAATTACACACAGCTGTTTCTTCTTTTAATCTTGTTTCGAATTCATGGCTTGGACATTTCTTATGCAAATTGTTTGTGTTTATGACATTCCAATTCTTTAACAGATCTGGAGACAGTTAATGATACTGGATGTGGATTGTGATGAATTCCTGTAACGCTTATCATCTTCACCGTTTATTTTGTTTTGTAGCAATAGCAGCAAATTCTATATCCTTGAGTGTTTGCACCCCTCTGACTTGTTGCAACATGGATTGTTTTATTATTATTGGACAAATTTTCTTGGCATACTCCTCCATCAGGTTCCAGCAGCTGCGGTACCAAGTACCATGTTCAAAAGCAATGTCCCCTGGCTTTGTAATAAGCTATAAAGTACATGGATTTATAGATTAGGGAGTGCTGAACATAATGAGAGGCAAATTATAAGCAAAATGATGTTTTGTATTTATTTTTATGTCTGCCTTCTCTTCAACAGTCCTCCTACCTATGCTAGAAACATGTTTTGTCCTCTATAGATCTTTCTAGACTAGCAGATCATAGCGGATTTGTGCAAGGGTAGGTCCTACCTTCTCTTATGGTTGGATCTAGTTTTGCATTAAGGAGTACACACTTCTAAGCCTGGGTAAGAGTTGAACATGTTTTTATCTCATTCAATTACCTGACAAACAATGCAAGTCAGAGAGCACACCTTATCAGCACTATGTTTGTTTACTCCTGTATGTCCATATACTGTATAAATCTCTGAGTCTATTTGGCTGAGGTTAGAATGGAAGAATCGACAAAGTGACGTGAATGAAATGCAGTTTGCAGTGTGATTGTGTGCGGAATAGGTTTTATTTTTAAGTATCTAAATAAGCCAGATTGCAAGGAGAAAACAAGATGCTTGTTCTGCACTTTGGGAGCTCAATTTATTTCCTGAATTGGAAGAAGGAAGATAATTCTTTCTTTTTTTTTTTTTTTTTTGTAATTGATAATTATTGAGCAAAGGTTGTTGTGGAGCAACATCACTGAGAAGGCTGGACATTTCAGTGTTGTAGCAAAAAGCCTCTTGCCATACTGCATAGTTAAGGATATTCAGTACTTTACAGGACAAGGACCATAATCTACCTAATTCCATAGACATTTACTGGAATCATTTTTTTTTAAAGGCTTTTCCTTCTGCATTTCACATTTGAGAATTATCTAGGTCAATAAACACAATGAGTTCTGTGATTCACCTGAACATTCCTATTCTTGCTGAGTTCTATCTCCAACAATTTCTTAGCTCTTTTAGTACTTCAGCACAAAGCTAATTTGTTCATGTTCCAAGTTCTTTGACACAGAATTGTATTCTAAAACCTCCTGGAGACTATATGGCTATAGATTTTATTCTGTGTCTTTAGACACATGCTGTCAGGACGTACTAAATTCAACTTGGATATTTGCTTGACTTTTGGGATTCTCAGCTACTCACATACGAATTATAAATGTTAATCCTCATACCTTAAAAAGTTGATTAGTTAGCAATCTATTGACTATGCAGAATATCACAGGATCACCATGCTGTTGAGTCTCCAATTTTGACAGCAATGTCTTACCAAGAGCTTCTTTTAACTTAATAATTTCGTCTTTAAAATACAAGTGAAAAGCATCAGCTGTGGACTTTTTGCTGACTTTCTGTGCTTTCTGGAAATATATAGTACCTGTGCAAAAGAAACTAAAAAAAATAATAATAATTTTATTAATTCAATTAAAAGGATTCTCAGTTTGTCATTGTTTTTTGCATCTTAATCTTTTTTTACAAGAATCAGTGATAACACTGCAGTACCTCCTGCACTCCTCCAGTACCTCGCTTTTATTCTGTAGAAGAAATGAGTACTATCTGATCTTCCTAAGCAAGGGGTTTCCCACTTTGGCCTTTTAAACAGTTTCTCATTAAAATTGCTTCCATCACTCCCTTCTTCGTTCAAGTATTGTAGTTCTGCCTGGAGCTCACACGAGTCATGGCAAGGGCAGGAGGTACCTTATTGCTTATTCATAGGTACTACTGAATTAGATTATTTTCAAACTTCTCTTAATTACTTAGAGTGATCTCTCTTTTCCTTTGGCCCCTTTGGATCTGTTTCTTTTAAGCAATTGTAATGCCTCACTCCTGCTCCAAGTAGTGCTGGAGAAACCAGCAGCAAAGCCACCTGGTTTTGAACATCCTTACAAAGTCAACAGTCACTGCATGATGTTGTTATGAAAGCTAGCATTCTGTAGAGATACATTAATTAATAAGAGAATAATCATCAGATTGAAGGAATTTATTATTTCCATCTATTCAGCCCTCTGGAGGTGACACTAGGAGTCTTGTATGCAGCTGTGGGACATGCCAGTAGAAATGCAGTTTCAACAACAGCAAGAGAGCCAATGGGTACTCATTAAGATGGTGTCAGTGCTGCAGCACATATACGTACAGGAAATAGGAGTTGACTTTTGTTACAGCACACGAAAAGACAATAGAAATTAGAAGAAAAAAAGCAGCTCAGGGATGCTCAACATTCCATAAGAACACTTAGAGAGAGAAAAAAGAATAACCATGGAGTCTTTGTGGTCATTTCACTATGTTAATATGTGCTGAATAAGCTGTTAAAGATTTAGTTTCAATAATTTATTTAAAGAATGTCAGCTGTATGAAGACTGCAAACAGCATGTGCACATAGTACAATATATTGAAGCACAATGCAACAATCAGTGACTAATTTCAGTCTCAGAAATAAGTAACTTGCTGTAGCTTAATAACTTAAATGACGTGCACAGTCCAGAGCATACCTAAACAGTCTGCTATGTATTCTAAATATGAAACTAAAAATTAGTAATTCCTCTCTTCTATGTAATAAGTCAAGAACATGAAGCTCTCAGAGAGAGCTTTTCCATTTCTAGATAACTGTTTTCTTGATTCAGTAAGCACACTGTTCACTATCACATATTCTATTAATGTCTTTTTCTACAGTTATATGTGCTATAAATTGTGCAACAGAAATTTTCCAGGACAATGTGTTCCTATGTTTATGTTCCTAAATTAGTAGAATAAAGTATTATAAAAGGTTGAGATCAATACCTTATTTAAACAAATAAATATTATTCCTATGGATGTTTTGTGCATTTTATGTGCTTTCGTTTGGACATTGTTATTATTACACTGATATAAGTCCAGAGTAGTTCAGCTGACATTTTTACTTGCAAACTATTTGGAACTTTTCATCCACAAAATTACAGAAAGAATTTGATTCCTTGTCCTGAACCATTTGAAGTGAATATTCTTCATAACAGCAAGGAAGGTATATTACATGCTCAGTGAGATATATTGCATGTTAAGGACATTTTGTTTTTCCTGAGAAGCATCACCACATAAGACTTTTCCAAACAAATTCTTTACTTACTAAAGCTTAGTAACAAAGAAGTTGAAAAGCATGCAACAACCAAGGCTTTTCCTCATACTTGACAGCCTGTTGCTTTCTTTTCTTAAGAATTCTTCATTACAGGTGACACATTTGCTGCTCCCCAGTACTCTCATGACTCCTGCTACAGTGACACATTTAGCATTCTCCAGCAACATCAGCATAACACTTAAAAACAGAATAGGTTATCAAAATATCCTGTCCATTTTCATACTGTAAGGTTCTCTCAACTGAAACTAAACAGATTTCCTTCAGCCTAGTATGTTGTTCTGAAACGTTGAGTAGAAGAAATAATGAGATTCTAATAATCCTTCTGTTCTCTTTATCACTGGAGGAATGAGAGAAATAAGAAAAAAAGACTTGACTTTGTAAAAATAAAGCACTAAAAAGTGTGAATCGTATTCAGTATGTGAAGGTGGGAGAGGGGCAGGTCCTGTTCCATACATGGGACAGTAATTAAATGGCTGGTTGTAAAAAAAGTACTCCCTACATCTCTAAGTAAATTCCACTATTTTTGAGTAGTGCTTTTCTTAATTTGGTTTGTTTATTTTCAGTTCACTGGACATTTCTGTTCTGCCTCTAGTTCAAGGATACAATCAATGCAGGTATTTCTGCAGCACGCTAGCTGTTGGTTATCCAAGCTGTTTTATGGAGGGGATTTCCCTTCCTACTGCTTGTAGAGCAATACAAAAAGGAAATTTAAAATAGAATCAAAAAATAATTGATTCACGGGCATGTTCTAGCAAACGAACTCACAGTTCAAAAAGGCAGAGAAGCAGAACAGAGGCCTGTCACATCTAACAGTGACAAATACCGTTTAACTGTTCTGAAATGAAGTTAATACTGAGTGTTACTTGCACAGCAGATGAGGAATATGACAATGCCAACGGGTTGTCTTCTTCTAAATACTTTAATCCATTTCATGCCTCTTGACTGACACGTTGTTTTGAGCTAATAG
The DNA here is from genome assembly GCA_036925125.1 of Oreortyx pictus. Lineage (NCBI taxonomy): Eukaryota > Metazoa > Chordata > Aves > Galliformes > Odontophoridae > Oreortyx > Oreortyx pictus. The sequence goes on from JAUPFR010000007.1 coordinate 25,235,393, forward strand.
GGGCAAATTGATACTGAAGTTCTTATTTCACATTGTTGGTGGATTTCTTTTTGTTAATTGCTCATCTTTTCTTGAGAGATTCAGCGCTCCAGATGGCTCTGTCATACTTTCAGTGCTTGCATAGTAGGAAATAAATGTCTTCAGAATTTGCACACCACTGGATAGCTTTCAGATGTAGTCTACAGGATTTTATTTTATGGCACTGAGATTTTATGCAAAGAATGGAATTTACGCCACATGATGAATAATTAATAAACACTCAGCAGAAAACAATCAAGCCACTGGCTAGTGGGATCAGCAACAAGTTCCACTGGGCCCCTCATCATCTGAGACAGCCGCTCATCTTCAACCCAAACCTGATTTCAGAAATCTAAACATACCCAAGAGATGCTACATTGTCCTTTTTTTTTTTTATGACAAACTCCTTCAGTAATTCAGTCTGTCAAGTAAAGATGTAGAATAGTGTGCCCTGCAGCAGTCTGTGTTGCACCCACAAAATACTACTCCATGTGATACAATGTACAAAATTAACGCTGGCATGATACCAAACTCATCAGTAGAACTGTATGTATTATAAACAAAATTGTGAAAGAGTACAAGCTAGAAATTAACTAGAAACAGCTCGAAAATGGCTTTCCCTAACTTATAAGTGAATATGATCATGATGATCGTTGCTGATAGTGCACAATTACTAAATATGTCTTTAAAAAATACAGAATGAAAAACAACCACTTTCATAAAAGGAGACTGCTTATCCTAGAACGGGAGAAATTACCCTTTCATGTTACTTCTTAACTATTAGTGTCTGTTTACATCTTAACTGTTAACTCAGACCGTAACATAGTGTTCCTTCGTTTCATCACCTTGCATAAAAAGATACTGTGCTTTGCTTCTCATTTTGGACTATACACAAATTAGATCTGCCTGCTCCAAATGTTAAGTACATCATATGTCATACAGATTTAAACTGATCCTTCAAGCTGTTCCATATGGGCATAATATTTATCTGCATTAAATAAACTGCGGGATCAGGATACTTTCTTGGTTATAAATCAGCCACAAACTGTCTAATCTATTCTTTCAATTAATAAATTATTTTTACTACAAAATTGTTCTTTAAAACGCAAAGGTTCCTAGATCACATTGATCTAAATAACTGTGAGCATCCACTTTTTACTTTTCTCTCCTTGGGTGATATTATGTGATAGGGTAATGAATCAGTAGTTATTCAATAAAATTACGGGATCCTTTTGAATAAGCGAATGAAGACAACAAACATGCGCTGCAATTTATTTTTTTTTTCCAAGAATAACACCATTTGTGAAAAATCAGCATTATATTAATGGGATTCATGAATTAGGGGATTTCTTTTTTTTTTTTTTATGAATTTTAAATGCTTGTAAGGGATATAATTCAATTTAAGTGTAAGGTTTGTGTTCTGCTTTCATCCTTTGTAACCTTCACTGCCATGCTAATTGTACTTTTGGCATATATCAGGGTTTTATGTCTCAGAAATTAAACTATTTTAATAAATTAGAAGTATCTAGGACATTTATACATATTTAGAGAATTATTACAAATTTCTGTATTAAATAACATTGGAATTGAAATACTTCTTATGCAGTCTTCCTCTGGTAAAACTCCACTTCTGAAAATTTATCTATCACAGCATTATTTACAATCTCTTAAATCTAATCTGGTCCCATTTACATTAAAAAGCAGGCAGAGTTTTTCCTCCTCTGACATCAAGCATTAGGAAATGTGATGTGTCTGTATATGCAGCTTCCCACAAAGATCCAGAATCATTTCCACTGATGTGTTTTCACTATTATCGATAGAAGCATGGACATACACATTCTGACATACATACATTCTGGGATATACTTTGATATACATTCTTTGAAATATTTTGATAAATTTTGTGATCACACTATTTATTTTTTCCTATGTTTTGAGCTCTTAGTAAGCCTTCCCTGTGACGTCTTATGCCTTCAATAAAGAAACTGCAGATGAATTCTAAAACTCTGGCTTGGTCCTTTTGATGGAAAATGTCAATTGCCATAGATAAGAGCTGGCATTTGGCTAGGCTACTCCACAGACAGCACAGATTAGATGCAGATCAATGTACAATAAATGTCTCCTTGTCCTAATATGTAGTCTGTGCTCTCCCTGTTCCAAAACCAAATGTTTAGCATCTTGACCCCACTTTTTTCATTTTAGTTCTAATGAGAAAGTGAAACATATATACTATTTCAATTTCTATCATTTTCTTTTTCCTTCATGATATCTCAAGTCTAAGCATATGACAAGGAACTGTGAAACAGCATCACAAGGTTTCTTAAAACAGTATCTCTCAAAGGCTGCCCATCAGTTAATGTCTGACAGTTCAATCAATAGGAGATTACATCAAGAACCTATTTCCTGCAGGAGTTCAGTAGAAATGTCTGCACTGAATGGCTAACTAAAAACTTCTACAAGTATCATTATGTGCAGAAACACACTAACTATGATTTTATATCTTTGCTTGACTGGTAAAGTGATGATCAAAAGTCTAATTGTACAGGATCAAAACTGCCAGCAGCATATAATTTCTCCCATGCACACTTGTGGGGTTTTCTTTTCTTCCCTTTCTTCCACAGAAGAGAAAGCACAGTGGTTTTTAAAGCTAGCATTTCATCTTCAGGTTATCACTGCCAGTTCATACAGATATTGGTCTTGTAAGGATTTAGCTAATGTAACAAGGGTCTGATACAGCTCTCCCTAAAAATCAATTTGAGATTCTCCCTCATCTCAGTGGAAACTAGATCAGGCCTCAAATACACTGGAAATATTTTCTGGAGCACAGAGGACAGTGAGACATATAACTCCTAATTCCTATTCATTACATTGAAAATCTCTCCTAGTAATTCTTTCCCACTGTGAGATAAAAATATATCAGGGAAATGTAAAAGAACTGCTGCATCCCTAGACATACAAAATTGATGGCTTGTTTTTCATCTTGACCTGAAGCTGCTATACACCCACTTTGAAAACTTCTACCATCCTATTTAAACTGGATGGAACTCAGACTCTCTTTTAATGGCTCCTACAGGAAGTAAATAAATAAACTGATAGATAGATAGATAGATGGATAGATAGATAGATAGATAGATAGATAGACAGACAGACAGACAGACAGACAGATAGATAACACAAAAAATATGTGAGATAGATATTTTTTAAACAACAACAACTACCAAGGCAGCACAAAATAGTTGCGTACCACCATTCTGTACAGGGCTTCCTTAGATGTGCAGTATTTCACTATAGGTTTGCGTAGATTATTTGCATCAGAAAAATAAATAGTTAATATTTCTAACTATTTTCCAAACATTTCTCTGTTTTCTGATGGTATCTACACTACTAACTACTGCTGACTTTATAATAATAGGCATCATTGCCTTCAATGGATCATGACATGTAGATTCATTATAAAAGGCAAGCTCTTTTTCTGCTTGACAGGTAATGGTCCATTTTGCTATACACCAAATTTGGTTACTCTAAGTCACCAACTTCCAATTCCTGCTTCAAATCCTTCATTTCATCGTGGGGAGATGTAGGGAAAAGTATTTATACAACTAATGGATTATGTTCCTGCATAAATTCAAATAACTGTCATCTTCTTCATGACTGCATCGTGCACTAGCATGCTGCTTTCATTAAACTGGGCAAATAAAAATCTTATAGTGTCTCATTTGTGGACCTGTAGCCCAATTCAGGAGTCTTGGACACAAAAGTGAGAATACTCAAGGGGGAAGAATATCTAATAGAAAGACTGCCATACATTCATTCCCTTAGGATTTCTTTTTATTAGTATTAATATTATGTATTCAGTAAAGTGACATTGCTTCTCTACTGAAGTCAAGACTGTGTAAACTATGTTATAGAGAAATAACAACAATCCTAAGTCAAGTTTCCCAGACGGTTATTTCATTCACTATTTAAATTAAAGGAAAAGCTCTGTTGTAACAAGATGCATTTCACATTAGTCTCAATCCCATTTCAATTTACAGTGGATGAAGCAGATAGGGAATAATTGTACTTAAGTTGCTTTTGTTTTACCTTAGTGTCACTGTAATAATTCTAGTACTAGGATTTAAAAAATAAAATAAAACATAGAGACAATTTAGTGTTTAGTGAAAGATATTGTAAAAAACCAGAAATATGATACACTTGATTAATTTTGTATAATTCAGAAAAAAGCTCATCATCAGACCGAAGTTCAGCTAGTTGCAGTTTATATTTTGCATCTGTAAACTAACATTTCTGAACTTTTTAACCTGCTTTGGCAGGGGCGTTGGACTCGATGATCTCTTGAGGTCCCTTCCAACCCCTATGAGTCTATGATTCTATGATTCTATGAACTTTGTTTCATGATAAGAGTGGAAATAGAAGGCCACGAAGGCCAATGGTATCCTGGGACATATTAAAATGAGCATGGTCAGCAGGTTGAGGGAGGTGATCCTCCCCCTCTACTCTGCACTGCTGGGGCCTCACCTGGAGTATTTTGTCCAGTTCTGGGCTCCTCAGTACAAAAAAGACAGGATTCTGCTCACGGTTCTCCTCGAAGGAGTTCAGTAGAGGGCCATAAAGATGATAAAAGCCTGGATCACCTCCCTTATGAAAAAAGGCTGAGAGACCTGGGGCTGTTCAGCCTTCAGAAAAGACTCAGAGGGGATCTGATCCACATCTATAAATATCTAAGGAACAGGAGGAAAAGGGACAAAGCTGAGCTCTTCTCAGCAGAGTGTAGTGATGGAACAAGGGGAAATGGTCACAAATTTACGCACAGCAAGTTCTGCACAAACGTGCAAGGGAACTTCTTCACTGTAAGGGTGATAAATGTTGCCTAGAGAGTCTGTGGACTTCTCTGGAGATATTCTAGACCCGCCCAGACATCTGCCTGTGCAGCCTGGTATAGGAAGCCTGCATTGGCAGGGGAATTTGAACTAGATAATCTTTAGAGGTCCCTTCCAACCTCTACAATTCTGTGATTCTGTGAAATGAGAAAGTGTCATAAAGAAACATGGATTTTGTACAGTAAGCAATTCAGATCTGATCTCTCTTTCTAGAGATACAAATTCTGGATAACAAGCATACAACTGTAGTTTCTGAAAATCATGCACTCTTGCCTTTTGCCAAACGGAAGATATACCCATGCTGATACTTGTGCACCAGTACTCCCTTTAGATTTGTGGATGTTCTTTTGTTGGAAAACACTGTAACAACAACACTGGCAACAAGGCAACTGCTTGTCCCAAGTTAAATACCACAGATATACAACAGTGAAATTAGCATTTTATTCAATGTCTCAGTACAGTAACAATTTCCCAATAAAAATATCTTCCCACACATTCTGTAGACAACAGCTCTGAGCACATTTTTTCTTTTTCATACCAGAGGTTTATACAATTATCAGCTTAAGCTTTAATTGGATTTAACTAATTGGTAAACAGGATTTTTATTCATTAGTTTTATACATGTATCAGTTGTTCATTTAAGGTTTAATTTGAATTCAGTATAAGAAACTGGATAGCTGAGATTTATTTAAAAAAAAAAAAAAGTGAAAAACCTCCGCAAATCACAGCAGTTTCTTCACTTTTGAATTTTAAATGATGTTTACTATTAAATCTGTTTTTTTATGTACATAAATAATCATATACTGCATAAAATTCAGCATAAGCTTCTAAAAGAGCTTCCTATAGATTTTGCTATTTTACGTAATCAAAATGGAAAAAAATTAAAGACCACTTTAGTTTAATTTTAACCAAGTCTTAAATATAGTTCATAGAAATCCGAGAAAAGAAATATATTAAAATGAAGTATAGTGTTTACATTAAAAAGTTGGAAAATTATAATTTTATCAGCATTAACTAGCTCTATATTTTTACAAAAGATAGAGGGCTTATATACTACAGAGACTTAAAAAAAAATTATTACTATGAATAAATGACCATTCACAAAGCAACAGCTAATTTTCTACAACAGGGGTACTGCTGTTAGAGATATGGAATATTAAACCATGAACTGTGGCCACAAATTTCTATAAAACCCACAGATAATGCAAGAATATCTTGGAATTATTTTAAAAGGTTTTTCAGGTTTGTCTTCAATGTATTTATGACAGTGATACTGGAAAATAAAAGGCACTATAAAAGCATAGGTTGCACACTCTCTTCTAAGGTATTCCTCTTTAAGTTAGCAAGAACCTGTCTGCCATCAGTGATGTTCTTATTGTACCCCTCTCTGTGTCGTTTATTTTTTTAAACAGGGAAGTATGCATTAGCAAGAAAAATGTATTGCTGTAATAGATTATAAACAACATAAATATAAATATAAACATCATAAATGTTCAAATATTCCCACTCTTCATATTTCTGAAATGAAACAGTACAAAGAAGTATTCTCTTTCAAATAACACTGGCTATGAATGAGCATACAAAGACAACAGTTCCAGTCTACTATATATATCTGTGCATGATCAAAAGAGGCTTCATGGCAGTGGATGCTGGTAACTGTAAAATATAAGCAGTTACACAAAAGTTAACAAAAGAAGAAAAAAAAATGCAGACTTGGGAAATGGAAGGTTGGTATATGGTGTCAAGAGTACAGACAGGAGAGATAAAATGCTACTAAATAAGGGAAGAGAATGTAAATAAAGTTAGAGATAGTGAGAGGAAAAAAAAAAAAACAAATTTGAAATAAAAATCACAGACAACATGTCCTTTACTTTACTTTGTTTAAATATTTGTGACATACATTGCCTGTGACTCATAAACATTGAAATGTATTTCAAAGCAATGAGAAATCATTTAGTGAGCTGATTTTTGGGATATCAAGAAAGTGGAATAAATACCAGCACTGGTGAACATCTGATTTTCCACTTTCATTTTATCTTGTTTTTTTAGTTCATTATTTCTAATCTTGAAGCACACGAGACTTATTTTTTATTGTTTTCTAGTGGACTTCCTGGCTTAACATCAACTAATCTCTGTAAAATTTGTGTGAATAATTAAGCTCCTATTCACATTTGCTGTCAAATTCTCAGATTCCGTTCAAACTCAGTGCCTTCAGATTTGTTCAGCTCCTAAAGGGATTTCTAACTACACATGTCTTTAGCATTTCTTTAGCTTGCCATCTTCACATGACAGTGCACTCACTGGCAGGCTACTTTACTATGGTCAGGACAGTAATAATGCTCATCTTTATCACTTGAAAATTAAGCAAAAAAAAAAATCCATGAACTCACATCATGTTCTCTTCCTATGCAAGTCCACTGACAGTCATTTAACTGCCCAGGAATTTCAGCTATAAGTAGCTGTTAGAATTAGAGTTAAATCAGGAAGGGACACATTCAGCTTAACTGTTAGACTAACTTAAATCCCAAGTAATTCCACTGAAGTCAGTGGATTTGCTCTGGATTTAATCCCGTATAGCTGAAAGTAGAATTTGGCCCTTTGATTCCTGCTGCCATTACTCAATTGTTGGGAGATTTACTATATAGGGTATGCTTTGTACAACTAACACATAGCAGCACACTTGTTGATCTACTTACCAGCAGAGTAAGAGCTTAATATTCGACATAGCTGAAAGTTCTGAGTGAAAAGAGATTGTAGAAAATTCCCAGCTGAGCTCCAGTATCAATTCTCAGGAAGCAAAAATACAGATTTTCACCAAGCTAGACTAGTTGAAATGGAGGTAGTTTAGCTCACAATGGTTTGTAATATACTGAATAACTTCCCTGCAGCATTCTGAATGGATAACATGAAGATTTGGTAGCAAACCTAGAATCTACTTTTGCTAAATTGGAAAACAGGAAAAAATCCAAATACGGCTGGATACAGCACAGCGGCAAAGAAGTTTCAATTTGTCATCAGAATTCAGAGCCGACTGACTTCCACAAGTTTTTGCAGCACAAGAATTGGAGGAGGTTGTAGGAGATGAGAGGAAAAAATAATTCCATAATTAGAAAAATGATTAGAAAAATGTCTTGAAAGTTGACAAAATACTTGACAGGCTTCATGAATGGGTAGAGAATGGAACAGATGGGAAACAGACATAAGAGTAAAGCAAGATAGCATGAAGTATTGTTAGAACAGTAAAAATCTTCATGATTTTAACAGCAACATTTGTCAAAAATTTAAACAGAAGATAAAGTTTACTCCAGAATCTACATTATTACCAACAAGATGGCATCTGCCAGTTTTCCGTCTACTATAGACTGCGAGAATTTATTTAGATTTTTTGTTTTAAAATGTTAAAATATTTTTATTGACAAGAAGCAAAATTGCAAACATTAAATATACTTTTGATAGAGGAATTAGACTTGATTCAGAGATAGGCAGGAAATAGCAGCTATTATGTTAAGATAGAAATATGCATCTACTCTTTCCTAATCCATATTTTGAATGTGGACCTGAACAGAAAGAAAAGCAACAAAAATTCTCTAGTGCACTGAAAGATTTTGGAAGCTAAATATGTGTATTTATATATATATAAATATATATATATATATATAATTTATACACCATCTCCATCTTATGTTTCTAATTTAATATTATGCAAAATCACCACCTTGCTCCTTCAGCAGTATTTTTGCTCTTTAATACCCAAACTCTATTCTGAAGATGTTTCATGTTTGTTTTCAAAGACTTCCTGTAAAATATTGGAGGGTTGTGGGTTTTTTTGACAGTAAAAATAAGAAACTACCTTTCCATTTGGGCTGGAACTGAGATGAAATGAGGAATGGCTGCCACCAAGCAGAAAATTTGCTCACTTTATGTGTGCCAGTTAATTACGACACTTCAGAGGCGCTTCTGAAAGGATAAGGCAAGCTGCATAAATTTAGCTGTAATCCAGGCAGGCAAAACTAATTTGCAGGGGATGGCCTTATCTAGCTTCTGCAGCTTTCTCAGAAAATTAACCTTGGATATTTGGGCCCAATTCAGAAAGTGTTTGATTTTTTTTTTCTCTTCCCTGCTCAGCATAAGAGAATTTTAAATTCAATACAATACCTGAGTTTTAAGAGGCACTGTGAATGCTGTAGGCAGTTCAGTGTTATTACTGACAAGCAAAAATATATATTTATATATGTACATACATATGATTGTCCTTCATGCCCATTATCCTGCCTTCTTGTATGTGCATCAGAGTTTATCACCATACGTATTGGGGGAAAGGGGGGAGGGGGTGGAGGAGGAGGGGTCTTTGGATTAACAGAAGATGGAGCTCATTTTAATGTACTTAGAAAATTCATCAAAGTTCATTGCAGAATAAGTCATGCATACTGACTTGTTCATTCCAGTGGAAATGAAGAAATCCCCATAAAAATAGAAGTTTAATGAAGTGTTGGAGCAAAGTCCTGTCTGTCATTTGAATTACCACCGATTTAGAATTTTCCTTGATATGCCACTATTAATTGTTCTTACTCAGCACAATTAAAAGTTTACCTTATATTTCACCAGCTTCATCACTTCATAGGTGAAAGATTTAATTACTCAGCATTGGCAAATCCACCTTAAAATATTTAGACATAATATATATTATAAGAAGTATTACTGGCTGCTTAACATTTTGCAATTTATTTTGTCAACTGCTTTTTATTTTACCTAACAGCATTAATGAGTTTGAAGTATGTTCCTCCTTTGGCCAGCCAATAATGACTGTAGGAAAACATGAAAGTATGAGCCATATATATTTTTTTCTGTACTAGTGATTTGAAAACCTTGAATAGTTTCTAGACAACAAAAATTGCTACAGTTGTTCTAAATTACAGTATGAATTGTCCAAACCTGGCCACTCAAAAATATATCAAAGATTATTTGGAAAAAAAAAATCAATAATTTTAGATGGATTCCTCTTTCTTCACTTCTATTTGAGGGAAAGTATGTATCTCCGTTAGAACCATTCACTCCAGACTAAGACTGATTATTAAAATGGAATTACAAAAATGTAATTAATACCTTTTAGGTCATTTCACAGAATCCTTTCTTCGCTGACAAGACGCCTGAATTTAAGACAGCAAAATTCATATTAAATTAATCTAACCTGTAGTTAAAACCCATCAGCTCTTTTGATGTTCAGCAGTATGTTAATGATGAAAATCTTTTAAATACATGCTCAGCTGCCATTCAGTTTTGATTAGCCCTTGAAAATATCACTAGCTTTCAAAAGGATCTATACATCTTATGTACATAATTTTGAGTATTCTAATACAGTGTAGAAAACTGCATGACAGTGCAACCCGTAGTCTTGCTCTGAATTTTGCCAGGTTTTAACAACCAGGGGCTACTTATGATCAAGGAAACATAAGGTAATTTAGCAACCCCCCCTTCTCCTTCTCATCTAGTTTCAGCATGCCCCAAGATATCTTTTATTCTTTCATTATGTCACTATAATTTTACATTAGTGTCAAGTTAATGAGTAGCTGCCACTTAGTTGATGTTGATTTTTGCCTTCAAAGCAACAGTGAGATTACATGTAAATATAAATGTCAACATAACCGTTCTATAATAAAAAATTGTTTGTTCATTATTGCAATCATCAACATCATTATGATTTTTATTCTTATTGCTACTTTTTTTTTTTTTACCACTGCAAAAATTTAGCAATATGCTTACTAATGATTCATGTAGGAAAGTCCAACTCATGCCCAGTGGAGCTTGCATTAGAAGCATATGAAAGACAGAAAGGTGACAGTTAAATACATAGTTAAAATGAGGTTATTTTATGGAGTAGAAAAGAAGTCCAAATTTAGAAGTTTATCCTTTATGTTTAAAGATAAAAGAAACTAAAGTAAAAGAAAGAAAGTAAAACTTTAGTAAAAAGAGAAAGAGACACAGAACAGAAAGAATGAAAAGAAGATTGAACAAAACATCTGACAAGAAATCACAAAAAATTTTCTAGGTTGAAGGTATTTTTTTGCAATTATATTTTAAATGTTGCAATATATAATATTCTTAAGGGACAGTTTAAATTCTTTTTACTTCTGAATAAGAGTATTCCTCCTCTCTGAAGTTTTGTACAAAGTTAGTCCCTGTATCTCTTGAATACACAGATAGTTCATTCAGGGCAAATTAACAAGGTCAAGCTGCAAGAGATGGAAAGATCTTGATCTTCAGGAAGTCTGTGCTTGAGTCCTTACGAAATACTCACAAAAATACTGATTAATCAAAGGCCTTAACTTAACAGGTTTTGGAACAACAACAACAACAACAAAATAGGCAGATAAAAGAAGGAGGTTCAGATACAGTAGGAATGTTACTATTAGTCAGTCTCTGTAAAACAGTTTCTATTACATGGTCAGGTAACTATTAAGGATAGATTTACTAGGTATATTTGTCCACATTTTTTTAATTTTAGAATTTAAAATAAGAATCTACTGAAATTTCCATGTCCTACACCCTACACCAATTTGCCTGTGTTTCCTTTATGTGTAAATCCCTACAATTTTACATATCAATAGTCTTGAAATGATGTTTGGTGTTCCGAAATATTATGCATACAACTCAGTTCAATAATGTTAGGCATTTTCCAAGTTACGCATGTAGATTTGTGCAGTGGTCAATAGAAAAAAAGAAGCACCTCCAGTGATATGTGAGATCTTAAAGTAGGTTTATGGTATGATTCATCTTCTCTATTAAGAAAAATTCTCTGGGAAGATGCTGAGTTATTAATTTATTTTGTAAACAACTAGAATTAGGAAGATTGAATGATAACCTAAATAATTTCTGTAGTTTATTATACATTGATACCTGAATCGATACTTGATTTTTCCTTAGAAAAGGAAAATTCTAGACAGAAACAATAAAACTTCATGGAATGTTCCTCATCAAAGTGAATCTGAGATGAAAGAATTCCACAAAGCAATTTGAATATATACTCAGTCTGGTATAATCACAAATGATAATGGTTATTTATAACTGAAGTCTTCAAGAATCACGCTACTATATTTTAGAGACTTCTCAGCATGAAGCGGCATAATAATACCATAGACATATAGTGTACATGGACTGATGATGACATAGCCACTACAACAAATTGATCCAGCAGCTGTGATAAACAATAAGTGTTATTTTAGAAACTCTAGCATAACATTTATCATTGTCTGAGAAAGGATATGAACTTTAAAATTGTCCTTATATGTACCTACAAACACACCTTTGTAGATCATTGGAAAATTCAAAATTATAGCTGGAAAACACTGGGAATAATCACAAATCCAACCATCATTTCCACTAATATTTTTCTTTCAAATTAGGTCTATTCTATTTCCAACAAATCCTTTACACACACTATTTACAAGCGCCCTTTTCTATCATTCAAATGGACTAGCGTGTGATAAAGGCAGTTTTGCTAATGAGATGTCAAACCACCAAGTGGCTAGTTTTTAATTTAGCCCTAGGTAGAATGCTGTAGTTTAGAGCCAGTGATCCATCACTAAATTTTATTTCCCAAATGTATAATTAATTTATGTATACTATATAATGATATTTAATTTTATATGCACACTCAAAACAGTGTGCTTAGGCACTTCTGAATAAAATTCTGACAACCTCACTAAAAAATATGAAAAGCATTTTTCTTCCATGAAACTATACTACCAACGTTTTTTCTTTGTTAATCTTCTCATTTCAGTCACCATGCTGACATTCCCAGAAAATAAAAGTAAACGTGCTATCCTTTCTAAGAAAAAAAAATTGCAGAAACTTTGAGTTAAGGTTAAAATTAGTCACATTGTGGCCATCAAAAATAATTGTCAGGATGTTTTAAAGCCAATACAAAGCAATCTCTTTGTTCGTTATGTTTTGCAGTCTCATTAAGATCTTTGGTTCTATACTCTGTGACAACAAAGGGAAAAGGACTGTTTTTCTACTGTATTAACCACATGTAAAATAGTGAATAATTTAAGGGAATTCCAAGGCAATCTGCCTGCTAGAAAATAAAATAATGTGAAGTTAGAGAAATAACCAAAGAAACAGATTAAGGGTATTTTTGTAGGTGAAGGATGTATTTTATGTCCTGGAATGTAATCTTAAAAAATATGAAGTACAGTTTGTCTTACAGTAAAGATTTCCACCAAACTTAGATCTCCAGTGTTGTGCCTGAAATCAGTATTAGACAATGTTTAGTATAGAACTTATTTTCTGAATAAACACATTAAGCTCACATTTTTTTTAATGAACATCAGTACTGGAAGATTCTTGTGAATTGGACGTAAAAGCTTTACAAGCCACAGAGACTCTCCACTAAAGCATTGGTTAAAAACAGTAATTGAATAGTCAATTGTATTCTTCAGTTCTTGGTCAGCATAGGGTGTCTATAACGTGACAAGCCTTAGGGATCTTTTGTTACTAACGTCTGTTCAACTGTTCAGTGGAGGAACAATGTGAGATCAAGACGATCTGAAGTGGGATTCATGTCAC